>JAKFHU010002308.1:5122920-6403650 GCA_023783475.1 Daubentonia madagascariensis
CCTAAATCTATCTTAGGATCATGGGAGCAGGTCCCTGAAGAAAGTCATTGCCAGAGAGGAATCATGAATTGAAGAGACAATAGGATTGGAAGAATCACTTCCATGTATATAGAAATCATCAAGATCATTTATAGAACTGATAAAGATGTGGGTGTTAGGAAGCTTTTCAGGAAAATGGAGGGCTCTAAGGGTCCCAGCTTCAATTACATATATTCCAGTGGCAGAGCTGAGGCCTGTGAAGGGATTGTATGGAGCCCAGGGAACATGAGTATTGACATAGAATCACATAAATTATAATGAATTATTAATAAAGGTATAGATATTAGCCTGTAGATTGATCCATATTCCAATTTTTGCTCTTTAATTTTATTTCCCCAAAATTTCTTGCTATAAATCCCTCATTAAATCAGATTTATAATTCTTATATATTTCTAATTAAACATTAAAAAAGTTGTAAATGACAATTTCAAACAGTGGAAAAAAAAAGGTCGATTTCCATTTTCTATGGATTGTAGAACTCACATTAGACTATAGGCAGTCAATATACAAATGAGCTTCACAATAGCCAAACACCTTACTGTTGCTAAGCTATCTAGGTATTTTAGCCTTTATTTTGGTTACAGGGAAGAAAAACTCATTTAGGGAAAGTCTATAAAAGTGATTTCATTTTAAGAACAAAAAAGGTAATGACACAGAATTATTGCAAGTATAGATCACTCTAATGGAAATTGGAATACCATGGACCAGTTTTATTTCTCACTGGCTTCCTCTGCTGGGCTTTGTGTTCTCTCTGATCACAAACTGTTCCTTCATGCCTGTTCTCAGTTTATGGTACTCTTTTTTTTGCAGACCAGCTCATTATTTTGCTTGAAAGTGGCGGCCCTCCCCCCAGATTCTCCTCACAATAAATTCATGAAAGCCAACTAACTTTTTGTCCCATATCCAAATATTTAGGTTAGAAAATGTGTTTGGGTGACTTGTTTACTATAAACTAATCATCTGGATCTAGAGGGAATGGGGGTTGCTGATGGAAGGAAGAGTTCATGTAAAAGCTGTACAGTATATAGTCTTACTGATTCCAGACTGTGCATGGGATAAGTTCTCCAAGAAGGAGATATACATTGGAGGAAATAATTGGCCTCATAGTAAAGAAGCAATTATAAGATAGTATCGATAAAGCAACTGAGTTGATTACTACTTTGGAGAAATAAATTTACAATGAATGCCTAATTACCTAATGTCATGCTATTTGTTAATTCTTTATTAAAAATTAATAAACATAAAATAAATGTATTTATGAGCAATATTGACCCTGAGTGGAGAAATATGTCTTGTGTTCTAATTTAAATTTACTACACTAAATTATCTGAACATCCGACTTAAGTTTCTAGGACACATCCTTAAGAGATGATGATTTAATGGGATACTTCATAATTTTTTTTAAAATCTGTGATCAATCTTTATGATAGCACCTCACGTTTTAAAGTACTTTACAACACTAAACAGGTTGCAGAAATTAAATTATTTGTTTCTTAGTTATCTTCATACACCCAGATTCTGTAAATTCTACTTAATCTAGAGACATTATTATCTATTGGATTGACCTTCACATCCTTGTGAGACATTAATTCTATGTAAGTCTAGTGGAATATGTTTTTCTCTAGGAAGCTAAAGATAAAAATATGTCCAAAATAATTTTGAGAATGTTTACTATGGTAGGAAAGAACCCTAAATTTCAAAACTAAAGCTGTTTTGACCAGTTTGTTTTCTCTTTTCTCTGAATTCCAATCAGATGGCTCCAATGGCAGGCCTAAGCTCTGTGAGTTTTATTTAACACTCACTCAGGGAACTGAAACACAATAAACCACTTTAGCAAAATCTTTAATTATCATTTATTGATTTAAGACTGTTTTCCCTAGGGAATACCTAGGGAGAGAAGCCATGGTATACTTATCATTCTGTGTTGACAAGGAAAGAGTTTTTGTTTTTCTTTTTTATGGAATGTTGTATACCCTTTGATTTTTCTCTTTCTTCTCTAATAGTGTTCTGTATGTTTCAAATAAACTATCTCTATATATTTTTCTAAGGTTTTTTTGAAAGAAAAACCCTTAAAAATTCACTAAATTTTGCTAGGGCATTTGTTGAATGAAGTATTTTCAGACGAATGTCAGAGGTTACTGATGCAATATAATCTGCCCCTTACATCGTACCTACTCCCACCCCAAATATGTATATTTGGTTGTGTCTCATGTCCTTGCTTTTTATTTCTTGTGTCTTGTGTATCTATTTTAGCTTGTGAACCTATGGAGAAGAGGTGACCAATACTCAAATATGCATCTAAGTATTTTAGATTATTTTGGAACCCAGTCATGGGGAATTAGCATATGATATAAAACACTCCACTGATTTGTTGAAGTTCCAAGCCTAAGGGCATTTTTGGTCTGTAAGCTCATCAATGTTGTTCAAAGGCATAAACATCAAGAACTAGAAAGGAATGATTTGATTCAACATGAGGGAGAGAACAAGAGATTTAATTAGTCCCATTTTCTTCTGCATAATATTGGTCACAGTAGACTCAGCCCAAATGCACATTTGCAGTGACTTCAACATAAAACATATTTTACTAAAGTTTTTCTTCCTCCATTCTTTGGAAACATCAAATTACAAATAAAAACTAAATGTGAGAGTAAACATTATGAAGTGCTTAAGGACAACAAACCCTAAGTTTTTCAATCTTAAAGAAAGGAAGTCAGGTAATATAGCCACAGGTGAAGACTGGAGTTTGTAAGTGACAACAAACTGTTATAAGTGGCTACAATTATATGAAGTAAGAGAGTCTAAGGAATAAGTTAAAACAGAATAGGAGATAAAGACAAAAATCAGAAAACAGACTTTGAACTTGGATTATAGGCATATAAACAAGAAGGATTGACTAAAATCTCTGTTTTAAATTCAGTTATGAGGCTCAAGTGAATTACCCTTCTTATGCCTCAGACTTGTAATTTGGGAAGCTGTCACCATAAAGCAGTTACCCTTTGGCTAAATAACGAAGTAATGATAGTAGTGAATTTTAAAAAAACTATTGATATAATCTAGTCATATCAGGTATTAAAATACTCAATTTATAATTACTAGTAAAAACTAAATTATTATTATAATACTTATGCAACATAAAAAATATATAAACTTTTAGCATTTTAAGGCTCGCATGAATCCTCAGTTCCACTATGTGTTTTTATAGATGAGGAGCTGAAAGAAATACTCTCATAGGATGTTGTATTTTATCTACCATCATCAAGCATTATTGATTTTCAATTTGCCCTGGTTTTGCAGTGCAGCGTAGATAGATTTTTTAATACTACTTTGAAGTTATCTCACTCTGCTTTCTTTGTGGCATTTAATCAAAATTTCTATAAGTCTTCTGCTGTTTCTATTTTATGGTTCCGACTTCAAAGTTGGGTATCAGAGTTGTGCATGAACCATGAAGGTATGTATTATTGTGTGAAGTCTTTCATCACACTAACAGTATCTTATTTATCAAAGTACCGGCAAATTCCCAATATTACTCAAAACTTAGAACATTTCCTTCCTTTTGGTTTTCAAGAATTGAAAATTTAAAAACACACACACACAAGAAAATTGACTACATGATAGTACTTCTGCAAATAAGGAATAACATTCTAGGGTCAGAAAATTATATTAGTGTAATGTGACGTAACTTCTCACTGGCCTTTATGCTCCTACCTTGAATAAAAGCATCAATAAATATGTTCATTAGACCCTGTTACTTGATCTCTAAGATCATGGGCAATTTTTCAGACAAGATTCCATTTAGAGAATATTCTTCAAGGTACATATTTTTTCATTTATTAATGATACAAAATTTTTTAAAAGAGCAATCCACAGGTGGAATAGAGCAAATAGTAGAATAGTATTCTCAAAAGCAATATTTACATACAACAAAATAATTACTTCTTTTTCTGAAGTAGAAAACGCAAACAATATTTCATTTCAAGTTACTGAGACAAGGTCATTATGAGAAAACAATGTAGATTAGTATAATTGTTCTTGTCTCATAAGTGAAATAATATTCATTAACAAGTGCTTTGTGATCTCTCCACAGAGATGGAATGGACCCCCTCCCAACTGTTGGATCAGACATGGAGACTAATGTCATGTCACACTTCAAGAGAATCTTTTCTGGTTCCAAATGAAGCATTGAATTATTTTTTCTAGATCTGTGAAATATGACATTGGTATTTTGACAGAGATTGCATTGAATCTGTAAATCACTTTGGGTAGTATGGACATTTTAACAATGTTGATTCTACTGATCCACGAGCATGATATATTTTTCCATTTGTTTACATCATCTGCAATTTCCTTACTCAGTGATTCATGATTCTTTTTGTAGATATATTTCACCTGTTTGGTTAAATATATTCCTAGATATTTTATTTTCATTGTTGCAGTTGTGAAAGATATCAAGTCTTTGATTTGCTTCTCAGCTTGACTATTGTTGGTGTACAGGAATGCTACTGTTTTGTGTGCATTGGTTTTGTAGCCTGAGATTTTGCTGAATTTATTTATCAATTCCAGGAGTCTCTTGGTAAAATCTTTGGGGTTTTCTAAATATAAGATCATATCATCAGTAAAGAGTGATAGTTTGACCTCTTCTTTCCCCATTTTATACCCTTAATTTCCTTCTTTTGCTTGATTACCCTGATTAGGACTTCCAGCATTATGTTGAATAGAAGCGGTGACAGTGAGCATCCTTGTCTTGTTCTAGTTCTGAGTGGGAATGCTTTCAACTTTTCCTCATTCAGTATGGTGTTGGCTATGGGCTGGTCATATATGGCTTCTATAATTTTGAGGTATGTTCCATCTATGCCTATTTTTTAAGAGTTTTTATCATAAAAGGGTGCTGAATTTTGTTGAATGCTTTTTCTGCATCTACTGAGATGATCATAAGATCTTTGTTTTTGCTTCTGTTTATGTGGTGAATCACATTTATGGATTTACATATGTTGAACCATCCTTACATCCCTGAGATGAAGCCCACTTGGTCATGGTGTATTATTTTTTTGATGTGCTGCTGAATTCACTTTGCTAGAATTTTGTTGAGGATTTTTGCATCTATATTCATAGGCATATTGGTATGTAGTTTTCTTTTTTGTTGTTGTTGTGTCCTTTCTGGTTTCGGTAACAAGGTGATACTGGCTTCATAGAATGAGTTGGAGAGGATTCCTTCCTTCTCAAAGTTACGAAATAATTTCTGCAGTATGAGTACCAATTCTTCTTTGTAGGCCTGATAAAATTTACCTGTGAAACCATCTGGTCTGGGATGGATAACAGACTTAAATCTAAGACATGAAACCATAAGAATTCTAGAAGAAAATGTTGGAAAAACTCTTCTAGAGCTCAGCCTAGCCAAAGAATTTATGAAGAAGACCCCAAGGGCAATCACAGCAACAAAAATAAATAAATGGGACTTGATTAAATTAAAAAGCTTCTGCACAGCCAAGAAAACAATCAACAGAGCAAATAGACAACCTACAGAATGGGAGAAAATATTTCTATGTTATACATCCAATAAAGGGCTAATAAGACAGACTAATGGCCAGCAAACATATGAAAAAATGCTCAAAATCTCTAATTATCGGGGAAATGCAAACCAAAACCACAGTGAGATACCACTTAATTCCAGTGAGAATGACTTATATCAAAAAGTCCAAAACAACAATTGTCGGTGTGGATGCAGAGAGATAGGAACACTCATACACTGTTGGTGGGACTGCAAACTAGTACAACCTCTATGGAAAGTAGTATGGAGATACCGCAAAGGACTAAAAGTAGAACTACCATTTGATCCAGCAATCCCACTACTAGGTGTTTACCCAAATGAAAAAAAGTCATTTTCTCAAAAAGACACTTGCACTAGAATGTTTATAGCAGCACAGTTCACAATTGCAAAGATGTGGAATCAAACCAAGTGCCCATCAATACATGAGTGGAGTAATAAAATGTGGTATATGTATACTATAGAGTACTACTCAGCCATTAAGAAAAGAATTAATACCTTTTGCAACAATCTTGATAGAACTGGAGACCATCCTCCTAAGTGAAGTATCATAAGAATGGAAAAACAACCACATGTACTCACTATTGAATTGGAACTAACCAATCAGCACTCATGTGCACAGATGGAAGTAAAACTCAACGGAAGTCATTCAGGTGGGCGAGGTGAGGAGGGAATGGGTGAAATCATATCTAACAGGTCCAATGTACACTATCTGCGTAATGGGCACACTTATAACTTTGACTCAAGCAGTACAAAGTGATCCATGTAACCAAAACATGTGTACCCCTGTAATATTCTTAAATTAAAAAAAAAAGAGAACCTTAAATGTTTATTACTCAGGGAAGGAACTTCTGAAGAGAGCAGGGTAGGTGCGAGATGGTGTGGAATGGCAAGTACAAAGAGCAGAGAGTGGGTAGGGCTTTCATGGTGGTTAGGGAGTGGGGCTGGAGAAGGGGTCCAAGCAGGGTTAGGGCTGCAAGATCAAACTTTCCACCAGTGCCAAGAGTTCAGGAAGAGCACTGTTTTTCCCTCCATAAAGAAAGTACCAGATGTGTGGTAGTGGGGAAGGAAAAGGTGGAAGACTAAATGGGTCAACAATCAAACTTCAAAAATGGAGTCAGACTATCACATCAAGATAGGTAATATGCATTTTTATACATACATACACACACAGTATATATGTGTGTGTGTGATTTTTGTGACTTTCCATGCTGTTAATCAAATGGAACACTTAAAATCTAGCAAATTTTCAGAAAAATTGTATTGTAGGATTTAAGAACTGAAGAGGACTTTGAGATCATCTGGTTCAACTTCTTCATTTTATAGAGGAAACTAAAGTCCTGATGGTTCAGGGACTTATTGAAGATCACCCAGCTAGAAAATGCCCAGAGGTGCAGGCCCAAATTCCAGGCTTCCAATTTCCAAACTAGCACTCTTACTAGTTCCATGTCATTATTGTGAAATTCATTCAGAAATACCTGCCAAGAAACTAACTTAGTGAATTCAGATGTGTATGGCAAAACTCTTCCTTATATAACATTTCTGATAAAACATTTTACCCAACATTTAAGTATCTGGGTTACACCATAGTATGAGAATATTTGTTTAAATTTGACTCAGATTTACTTTAAATAAGTTCATTATGCTACATCCTGGCTTACTGAGTAGTTTTATAAAAGAACTATATAAGAGAATTAAGCATAAATTTTAAATTTATACTTTATAATGTAATAATTAGAATTAACTCTGCAGAAATGTCAGTGCTTCCCTTTGTCTAATTCAGGATGATAGAATACAATGTCCGTGGAGGCCACCGACAGCCTTGTGATGTGATGTGAAAATACCTGTCCTCTGGAATGTTGCCTGAAATAATTACTCCCAAGGGAATGTCCAAGTGCCCTTTGTGCCCTTGGGTAACTGAAGAGGCTTCCTCTGATAGTTAGAGGTCTTTGATATTCTTCACTCTGTTATGGGATTTGCTTTAGACAAGTTAGGAGCTAATGAAAATTACAGGTATCCACAATTATTAAATAATTATAGAATACATTATAATGTAAATGCAGCTTATTAACAGAAACTAAAACTTTATTTTTAATTTAGTGATTAAAATATTTGAAAAAATATTTAAAACTGCATATTAAATTTCTATTGACACCCAGCGCCTAGATCATTTTTTCTAATATCATTCTTCACTAAAAGGAACCAGGGCTCCCTAGAGAAATGACTGAATCTAGGACTGGGGCAGGAATTATTCGAGATGAGCCTGGAGCATCTTGCAGTCCCAGGAACTAATAAAGTGCTCACAAAAGTAATATTTAAAAACCCCACAATGATGGGATGCATTAAAAGGATATGGAAGCCAACCAAAAGAGCTCCCAAAGGCCAAAGCTAGAAAATTTGAGGAAGGAGATAAGTAAAGTAGTATTGGACTATAGTCCAAAGTATAAAATAAATATCCACAAATCCAAAACAAGCAAACAAATAAATAAATAAATAGGGAAGAACAGATAAATCTCCCATGAAAAAAATTCTAAATAACTTATGTAACTACTCTACCCTTAGGGAGGGGAACATAATTCCCCACTCCTTAGGTATGGGTTGCACATAGGGACTTTCTTCCAAAGAGTACAGTAGGGAAGGTGAGAAAACAAAAGAGGAACTTTACAGTGGAGAAACTGTACAAACACTACATCAAGCTAGGTCACCAAGCTTAGGAAGTGATAAGCTGTAAGACATACTGATAGTATGTATCTTTGTTATGATGTTATGACATCATACCTCATACATCTTTGCCTCTGTGGTCTCTCTCCCCAAAATTTTTGTGTAATCATGAGAAAACATCAGAAATATCCAAGTTAAGGGACATTTCACAAAATACTTGACCAGTAATCCTCAAAACTCTAAAGGTCATTAAAAACAAGGAGAGTCTGAAGAAATATCGCAGCCTAAGAGTAAATGTAACGTAGTATTCTGGATAGGATTCTGGAACTGAAAAAGAAAAGCAGGAAATAACTGAGGAAATCTAACTGAAGTATGGACTTTAGTTAATAATGACTCAATATTGGTTCATTAATTGTGCCAAATGTACCATACTAATGTAAGATATTAGTAACAGGGGAAAATGAGTGTGGGGTATATGAGAACTCTCTATAGTATCTTCACATCAATTCGGTAAAACTAAAATGGTTCTAAAATTTAAAAATTTGTTAAAAGTACTTTTGGGTGACTAATACACACATACTAAAATATGTCTCCATAATGCATGCCATACAAAAGCTTGGAAAATTATATGCATCATATTAATTTTTGTAGGATTTAAATAATAATTAAAATAATTTATCTCAGTAGGATTTCCTGGTTAAAATAGCATAGCTTCATACACAGTTTTTTTAGAAAAAATTTTATAATTAAGCTATAAATTAAATAAATAGGTTTTTTTTAGCAGTGAACAGATGTGTGGTATTTGACAACTCCTTGGATTTTTGACAATAATCTAGGTACAACTGGGAATCTTTGTAATAGTTTGATTATTAATTCTTGCAATAAATAATTCCAAAGAGGATTCTTTATTTATTAAAAAGATATGTTAAAATCAGACTATGCACAAGGGTGTTTCTAAGCTGTTTTAATTATTTATTCCAAATATTATAGAATTTAAAGTCTTTCTCAAATGTGAACTAGGCTTATAAATTGAAAAAGTGTTAAGTACTTTTTTCTTAAAAGTTAAATACTAAGTCATTAAGTGCCAATTAGAGTACTTAAGGACTTGTGTGATATTTATATCATATATGAGTGAATATGCATGTATCATATGTGTACAATATTTATGAATACAAATGTCAGGTTCTTCCTAGTAGCAAAGTTACAAAATTTTAACTGATAGAGACCTTTGAGATGAACTAGTGCAATTAATTTATTATCCAGATGCAAAAATTGGGGGCAACAGAGTGTAACTCATTTACATAAGCTGAGCTGAGACTACAACTCAGTCTTTCTTGATTCCCAGTTCAATGGTCCTTCCACTCCATTTCACAGATCCAGTTAACAGAGCAGTACTAACCAGCCCAGCAGAAAACTCTGTGTAGATGGTGTTAAATAGAAGAATATTACATCACCAAACATGACAAAAAGTCAGACACATATTTCTGACAAGCACACTGATTTGAACTCACATCACTCTGTGAAATATCTATACTCTCAATTTCTAAGTTAATTTTTAGTACATTCATTATAAATAATGGCCAAGCTTCTGATCCCAGTTATTCATGATTGATTCCCCCTCCATCAAAATAGATCTTAAGTAGAGTCATAAAGGGAGTTTTAAAAATAATTTTATTTTAGAACAGGGTTGGCATTTTAAAGTGATAATCTAACTTCATTGAAATACATAATTGAAATTACTTTCTAACCATCCTGTAGCATGTAGATAATTCTTGTTTGATTTGTTTATTTCTTCTTGTTCTTTTTGTCTTTTAACCCCTACTGATTGTCCTTGTTACCTTTTTTCTTTTCTATTCAGTAGTGCCTTTAAAAATGACAAAAAATAAGAGATAAATAAGAGCCAGAGTATAAAATTTACATAGTTGGGATTTTAGAAGGCAAAAAAAGAATCTCAGACATAACTTATTCCAACTTGTGAATTTTACAAAGTGGAGAGTAAAGTCTCAGAGAGGTTAAGTAGCTGCCCAACTACATAAAACAGTAAGGTTGGAACCTGGAACCTGGTTTCAGCTGTGGTCCAACGCTTTTCCTGAGCATTTGCATTATTTCTAGGCACTTTATAAAGAGTATTAAAATTCTCCTTCTCACTTACTCACACACACACACGTATGCACACATTCACCATTCACAGTAACACATACACACAAATACCACATGGAAACAGTTGTGATATTTTCTTCCAGACTGCTGTTTGGAAATAATTCACACAGATGCCAATTTTATACTTACAGTCATGTAGTTTAATTCCTAGAATGGAAATACAAATACATTCTTTAAATGGCTGCCAAATTTATATAAGTGCTGTTTGTGTATGTGATTTGGAATATGTTATTCTCACATTACACTAAAATATCTATAGTCAACAGCTTTCTTTGCAAAATATCAGGTTCCACTGACTACTTTTCACTGATGTCCACTTTCAAAATTGGTTTTACTCATTTAAAGGTGGTTAGTCCACAATTACCTTGACTGTGTACGTTTACTCTTAAGGTATATTCATTTAAAATTTTACCAGTCTTCAGAAATCACTGCATTTAACTAAAATAATTAAATTCCAATTCTCAATGCTATGAAATCTTATTTGGTGATAACAGAGTTCTGGAAAGATGCATTTAATGAGCTATTTTTGTGTGTGTGTGTGTGTACATGTGAGGGGTGTGTGTGTGTTTGTATGCATTCTAACAAAGAATGACCGAAAACTTGTAGTAAAGTTATTTAATGTATTCAATTAGAAAATTCATAAAATGTTGAGAACTATATCTGAGAGATCTGAATTTTTCTCTTAATTCTTACAATTATAGTTTGTGGAGACAGGCCAAAAGCTCACGTGGAGGGAGTATTCCATTTGGCTATAAAGTGCCATGAAAACAAAATTAATCTTAGTCAGATACATAGTCTGACTCATGCATTCTACGCTGATAGTCTTATCCTAGCAAAGAAAAGTCATGTTTCTTTTTCTTTTGAAGAATATTTTATGATAACAAATTGAAACCATAAAGATTGAGTTAATTAAGGGAAGAGGCTTTTGGCATCACCTTCTCCTAATAGTGCCTTAGGGAAGCATTTTCATCAAAACCCCACCTAAATGGGTGCATATTTTAAGAATTGCCTATTTTCATTGCAAATGCAGTGGAATGTATTACTTGCATATTAGGTTTTGGCTCTTTATGACCTGCATTCTTCCCTCCCTAATCTCATACAATTAAAGGTCACATCCTGGGAATTATGAAGGTAGACTAAAAGCAGGCTCAAATACTAATTGCTGTTTGTGCCATGGCTATTATGGCCATTCTAGTAATAAGATTTTAACTTCTTGGAGATTCAGTTTTATCTTGGTTAAAAGAACTAACAAGACCGCTTTAATTGTTTACTAAGAAAATGTACATACAAGGCTGATACAGTGATGGTGTATAATCAAATGTCAATGAATAAATAACAGCTATTCTCTTGAGAAATAATTTTACTACCATAGTGACATTTTTTGTTAGGATGCCTATTATCAATGGAGGGACAGAATGACCTCCAGATATTGTAAGGAATTTGAGGTCAAGGCCATATTTACTTACCTTTATGGTTTCCACAGTCACTAGAAACAATAACAAATTGAATGAAATGGAATTAATTTTAATGAACTTTTACATAGTTTGTTAGCTTTTGTGAGATGTCCTAGTTTAAAGGACAGTGAATTTCTTTTTCATTTATAAGGTGAATGAAATTCATGTTTAATATGATACCTATCAATCAGATTTAATGTAAAAAGACAATCCAGTTAGGTTTGTGACAGAAGTTTCAGAGTGAGAAAACTTCAGTGACAAAAGGAGAATAAATAAATGATAAGAAAGTTGAAGAGTCAAAGCCATCTGCAGGAGGATATTCCAAGGATTTCAAATTGTTTGGATATCCTAGACTTATTTGAAAATAATCAGTAGATTTTATGGACATATGGAATAGTTCCAGTAATTAAATTTGGACAGCACAACTTGGTCTCATTTAAGTGATACCCCTATATTTGGATCTTTTTCATACTGAATGTATGACTCAGAATATTTAATCATATGATTACTACTAGAACATTCTAAAAACATTTATAGGAATTTTGAATCACTCTAACGGTCACCCAATGCTAATATCATAGATTTTATACAGGGAGCTGATTAAATAATTGAACCCTAGTGGACATGTTCTGTGAGATTGATGCATATGATAAATTTTATGTTAGATTTTTATAAAATAAGGAATATAAGCCAGTTTTTCTTTTAAAAAACTGGAACACTTTCTATTTTTCTGCACAATAGGAACTGTAAAGCATGTGTTAAATTTTAGAGAATAAGTCTGCAACATACTTCCCAGTAGTAATTGTCTTAAGCCTAAAATTCAAATTTCTCTTGCCCCAAAGATAGACTGTAGAAGTGATTAGGAGAAAGGAGAAGAATATAAGCTGAGAAACTCAGCCACTCTCAGGGAAATCTTAAATAATTACATAACCCCAGTTAATTCATCAGAGTTGAGAGTTTGGACTAGCTTTATACATCTAACATCTTTATTTTGTCAATAGAGTTGACTTGTCTACACATCCGGATTGGTGTGTGCTCCTGAGATTTGTAAGTGATGTATGAATAAACAAACTTTAAATTATTAATTTGAATTGAGAAATTTGATAATTGCATTTATCATTTCAGAATACTAAGGTGCAACCTTTCTCCAACACTGAGAAGAATTGAACAAGTCTCAGTTTAAATCTCCATCTCGGTTTTTTGGAAAATTTTACGCCTATTTATAACATCTAGTGGTAAGAAGACTCTTCTACCTCCCAGGAAGGAAATTATAGGTACCAAGGGGAGTACATATCACCTTGAGTCTAGAATAACTCCACAAGAAGCTGCAGAGTCTACTGTAGGCTTTTTCATGACAGCCTCCATTGGGAAGAAAGGGCAGGCCTCCGCACTGTTTTCTCGACTGTCCGGTTGTGGGTTAACTACCAGAGCATACGGATGTGCACATGCATATGCGTGCGCATGCACACACACATATTTGAAGCCAGAATGATTAAACAGAATCATTTACATTTTTAACAAATTACTAGTCGTTACCTTGATACATGGTTTACATTAATTTTAAAAGATATTTATTGTTTATCTTCAAATATTATTTTATCACTTAAAAGCTGAGCATACCTTAAAAAGGATGTAGTAGAATTGTAAAGTGAATAATCCACAAAATGATTAAAAATAGTATGTGTGCATTTGTGTGTGTGTGAGTGGGTGTAATGACAGGAAAAAAATACAGATTTTTCTCTCAGAAAGTAAAAAGTCTATGTCAAGACAAAATCATATTTTAAAGAAATTATAATTCCGTGCATTTGTGACTTCCTTAATTTAGAAGAAAATTTGACTAAAAAAATTTTAGAAAACCACTAAGAAGGTAAAATGTTTCTACTGAATCCAGGCTCCTGGGCCGTATAAAATGGGAGTTACCTTCTATGCCACAATTCTGCTTCATTTTATGGCTTAGATCCATAGAAAATAGTTTATTTAAAAATAAATATCCGTCCTGTGGTTAACAGATTTTTCTGATGAATCAGCTCATTCTGGCTTAGTATAAAGCTCTGATCTTTTTACTCATTTTAAAAGTCTGAAAATATTTTTTTAGCAATATGGAAAGCAAAGAGTGAAGGCAACAATTGTACACGGTATTCTCTACACCATTCATAAAAAACATTATTATAATTTGATCATTTTTTGCTCAATGTTAAGTTTATATAGCTTATACTCTTTATTCCAAAGTTCTTATGTCAAAAGTTCTTATATAATGGGGGAAAGGATGTAAGACCCAGAAGTGATAAATGGATGTTCACACAGTCCAGATATATTATTAATATAAAGATCACATTCTCAGCCTGAGTTTTATTTTCTTTATGCAAGACCATCATTTCTGTATTAACACTGTATTATAATATCTGATTTAAACCCAGGTAATTTTATTAAAAACATTAAGTTTTTGCACATTATCGTAGACATCTATTTAGTCATTGAAATCAGAGAAATTATCAAAATTTGAGATTCTTCATCATTACAGCCTTTCTCTTCATAGCACTTCTATCCTTCTGAATTGTTTCACCAAAGTAAGTTACTCCCACTTAAAGAATAATAACTTATCCACAATTCATATGCTTAGCTCAATCCATTTCATACCCATTTCTTCTCTGAGCCTTTTTTCCCTCTTGCTACTTGCAGTTTGTATCACCCTGGGGCCAACAGATTAGTTATTTCTTCACTCATTTTATAGATACTCATATTTAAAATTAACAAATAAATAACAGTGAAATAGGTATTAATTGCTAACAAATTATTTTTTATGTAAAGTTGAACAATTTTGGTAGTGGAAGGGTCAGATAATAAATACTTCCAGGCATCGGGAGTAAACTGGGATTTTTTTTCTAGGCAAACTGGTTTTTATGGTTACCTTAATTATGTGGGATCCAAAAAAAGGAAAAGACATAGAAGCTATTTGAAATATTTCAGTTGGAAAAAGGAAGAAATATACACACAAAAAACAAAAAGAAAAAAAAAACACTGTAAAGTAGTGTGCTTACTTGAGAGCTGAATGAACATTGCACTCTGCATGTATTCTCATAGGGAATAGGTATGATCAGTTGTGTTTTCAGATATCCAATGCTGTATGTTAAAATGTTAGAGATTTTGGTTGCGTTGGCAGGTAATGAAAATGTTGAAAAAAAATAAAAAGAAGAATGAGGATTTAAAGGTTATTGAAAGGAAATATGTTATCAACATAGATGTTGATAAAATAAAACAAATATTTAAATAAATTATGAGTGCAATAATAGGCATTCATAATGTTCTGTGCAAGCATATGTGAGGGGAAAATTGTGTCTTTAGAAGCTGGGGAGACATTTTAGAGATGTTCTTGCTGAATCTAGATGAAGGAGGGGTGGAAAAAAGAATGTACAGTTGCTATCTTCCCAGAAAATGAACAGCATATGTGAGATAGGCATAGTTATGACATACGCAAACAGTAGTTTGGGATAGCATAAGGTGGATAGGGGCAAAGCATGTTGACGGATTGTGTATACCATCCTACAGAATTTGGTATTTTACTGAATGTGGTGGGGAAGTTTTAAGCAGAGTTACATTTGAACTTTAGTCTAGACTACTTTTGTACTGATCCTGTGAATGGATCAGGGAGTTGTCATTACCTGAGACAAAAGGACAGTTTAGAAGGATTTTGTAGTAAGTTAAGCAAGAAATGATAAGCATTGGAATTAAGGTACATTCAAGAAACGTGGAGAAAGGGGAGATTAAAGGAATGTTAAGGAGGTACAGTTAACTATACCGGTTAAAGATGACTCCTAGAGTTCTGGTGGGGAATGAATATCTTAAGTGGTGGCTGTATATCTCAAACAAGAAATATAGGAGGAGGATCAAAATTGGGATGCCTATGGTGAATTCAGTTTCAAAAAACATTGAGGTTGAGGTTGAAAAACCTATAAAATATTTAGGTAGAGACTTCCAGTAGAAAATTAGAAACACAAATCTAGAGCTTAGGAAAGAAATCAGAATTAACTATCAATTAAAAACTATGCTTCATAACAATTTACTTCCCAAATCTGTCTAAGCATTATCCATCTCCAGCCAGGACTCTTTTCCACTCTGATGACTTTTTTTCAGTTAACACATTTTTCCTGCCCTTCTTTTGCATGTTTTAGTGATTTTCTAGGATTTCTATTTGTCTTCTGTTCTCACCTATTCTGCACCATACTCAGTTAACTGAATCTATTTCTGAGGCTCCAAGAGTGTTGTTGTTTCTATTCCCAATCATTAGACTCATCTCAGACCATGCCATTGACTTGATTCTACTCTGGATCTTTTTCTGATTTTTCAAGAGTCCAGTAATTCTCCCTCACTCCCTCTACACTATTGATGTGAACCTCTGCCTGGATAAAGTACACCACTGCAACAAATAAAAGGCACAACCAATTTTTTTTACTAAACGAAGATTTAAATTTAGGTCAACTCAACAAACATTTTTTGAATGTTTTCTATATGCTAGGCACAATGCCGAACATAAATAAAAATGGGTATCACGGGTCCTCAAAGGGTGCACAGTTTAATGGAGATTTCCAAGTAGATTAGCAAATTGCAATTTAGGCTTATTGCAAAACAACAAAAAGAAAAATATAAGGTAACCAGACATAGCACAAGAGAAGCACTGATCAACTCTACATATAGAGTTCAGTTCAAAATGGAATTGACTCACTATGCTTCTTTTTTCATGTATTTCTAATAATTTTACCTATACATTTAACAAATAAAACTAGAGAAAAAGATATGGTTCTTAGAAATGTCCCCTAGATTTTTCTTAAAGGTCATTGGCAAACCACTAGGAAAAGTGAAACTTAATCATTATCATCATATAGTGTCCATCCTTATAACTTTGTCATAGATCATGAAAAACATGCCTTCATTGAAACACATTTCTTAGTTTTCTTTTTAATGCTAGGTTAAATTTTGTCATTATTCCCTTGCTTCACTAAAAGGAATACTGACAATAAACATTATAACCATATGGCATTTCTCTCATCTCAAGGATGATAGCTCACTTGGGATATTATTATAAAAATAAAAAAAAACTTGGCTAGAGTAAATGATTTCTCAGAACCACACCTAACTATGATATAATTCAATGAGATTTAAGGAGAAAGCAGCCAAGTTTTTCATTAAATAATTTTAAAAAAGAAACTTTCTATTCCAAACAAGGATTCTATTGCATTTTAACATATAAACATTCTTTTCTATAGAAATGTAAAATAACTTAGAAAGTTGGCATGATTGCTAACAATTGAATAATTAACTATAAAATAGTTTCCCTGGAAACATATATAAATTGCTTTTTAAAATACTCTTCTTTGATTCCATAAAACCCAATTACTAATCTGTGTCTTAAGTCTGTAAGAAGACTATCCAATACTTAGATTGAATAAGCTATATCTTTAATCTGATTCTGAAATTGGATACGCTGTGTCTTTAATCTGATTCTCAGTACAGTCATCCATTATAGCCATAAGAAGCATTGAACACAAAGTTTTGAATTTTATATAGAATAAAACCAAAACACAATGCTATTATGATACACATTAGAGGTGTCATCTTTCAAATGTAATTCTAAATGTACTTCTTTTAAGGGAAACCAATTATAAATATTATTCATTACCTGTTTAAATGTTATTTAAACTATTTGATTTTAAATTTTTGCTTGGAATGTTTAACAAAAGTATTTTTTAATATTTCTTACAAAGTCTTCCTATACTTTTGTAACAATACCAAAAGAATTTATATTTAGCAAAAATAAATGAATAAATTTAATGTTACACACTCAAAATCAATTTCTAAGCAATATAACGAATGGTGCATTTGACTAATCACCATCCCTGGAAACAATCAAAAAATTTCCTTTGCCTTCACATTGGTGGTAAAATTGCTATAACTTTCATATCATTAAATCAGCTTCAATCATTCTATACAGGATTACAATTGGAGACAGATGGTTCTGGGTCTCTGGCAATGTTATATGGTTTTGTAGACAGATAAGATAACATCAACTTGACAGAAATCATACTGACAATCTTCTTTAGCATTTCAGACATTCAGCCTGTAATCCACTTTAGGTGGATCAAATTTAATGTGGGAGAGAGCCCTTCCAACCTTGTAAAGAACGCAGACAATGCGAAAGAGCTACTGCCAGAACAGATTTGCATGTGTACTACTATGTGAATTGTATCTTGCCTGTTTTCTAATTCTATAAAGTCTCTAAAAAGTAGGGATATTGACAGCACCTATCTCATAGGGTTGCTGTGAACAGTGCCTGCTTCGTAAGTGTGTGCCAATGTATCCACTAACTACTACCACTATTGTCCCTTTTCTCCATTTTTCATCTGATTGTTCCTAGAAACTCCAAATTCTTCTCAGCAAACTCTCTAGCGTCCTACATCTAGGTGCATATGCCTCTTATATGTCCCTGTAGTATTCTGTGTATTTTCAAATATAATACACTCTGCTTAAATTGCCTTATTAATAGATTGTAAGACCCACTAAGACATGAAATATGACTGTCTTGATTATAGTTGTGTGCAAAGTAGCTAGGACTGATATACTATTTAGTAAATATTTAGGTAGAAAAGAGAGAGAAGGTGACAGGCAGACTACTCCAGTTATTAATTCATTTGTTAAGTACGACTACCCAAGCCTCCATTTACTTAATTCTGATTTTCTGTAATCTACTTCAACTACAGGTTCAAAGACCCTTGTTCATCACCCTTGAGGCCAGATGTGTTTCAAAATTCTATTTATTTTTTTATTTATATTTAGAAAGTGATACACACTGTATGTTATGCAACACCTCCATAAAGGGGTGTAAGCGTCACTTCGTAATCAAGTCATTAAAATAGATTATATAAACATTTACACTAAGCCGTGTAAGTAAAAGATTGTAAACAGCCTCATATGAGGCCAAATCAGATCCACTCTTCCTTCCTTCCTTCCTCTCTTCTCTTCTTCTCTTCCTTCCTAATTTTCTTTTCCTCCCTTTTCCTCCTCTTCCTCCTCCTCCTCCTTCCTGTCTCTCTCTAACAAATAACTGTGCTACCAATGGAATATTTTTTTTAAAAAATGTCTTCAAAACTTTTTGAATTTTGTATAACCTTGTCATATTAGAGTAGTTAAGAAATAATTAAAAAACAAAAAAATTAAAACTTAAAAAAATAATGAGCTGAAAATTTCACCTGGATTGGAGAACAAATATTGAGGCAGAAATTTATCAAAAGTAATTTGTAATTAAAGATGAGATTTTTTTAAAAAAGTTATTTTTGAGTATAAAATCTCTTTATATTCTATTTGAAAAATATAGCTAATCAAGCCTGTCAACCTAATTTTTTCTTTATATGGAATGAACCATAGGCTGAACTCTTCATTCAATATCACTCAAAAAGTCAAATACGAACTGCATATCCCCATGCCATCCCTACTTGCAAATAAAAATGATGTTACCCTATCAGCTAGATCCAAAAACCTCTGATTTAACCAGAATATTAATAAAATCTCCTTATTTTCTCTCAAGGAGTACCTTAGCACTATTTCACATCTTCTTTTACATCGGTATGGATCGTATTGGACTTTCCCTGTCACTTTTCTCAGGCGTTCAGCCTTATGCTCCTTCACAGCAGCACGCCACCCTTTCAGGGCTCCACATAAGCCAGCAGCTTCATCCCTGTTCTTTGAGATCACTATTTATGCCACAGCAATTTGTCCCATTGTTCTAGGTTACCAGCATCACCACATACCAATAGCATACCACTCTTCTACTTATTTTTTTGTAGATATTCCACAAAATAGTTGCTTGGGCCAATTATTCTTTTAAAAATATGTTATTATTCACTTTACTTTTTTATTTTTCATATAAGTGTCTTTCCTTTCAAAGAGTGACAAAGTGTGTATCCATACTGAACCTGAAAATATTTTCTCCCCTATATCTCAGATTCTTGTCATGTGCAGCACAATAGACAGAATTCCTTCTTTTCTCATAGGGAGTTTCCAAAGAGATTTTATAGTTATTCTATATTCCTCACCCCACAATGGCCCAATCTTAAATTTTACTTTTCTGTACCTTCCAACCCTAGGTACAGTAAACATGTTTACACATGCCTGAAACTGGTATTTATTTTCGGGAAGCTCCAACCATCCACACAAACTATTGTATTTGAATCCACTTCTCAGGCATGTCAGTGGGTCAATTTGACATGATTGGGACTTTCAGTATTTATGCAGACATACTCAATAGAGGAAAGGAACTCGAGGGTTCATAGGTGGAGAGTTTAGAATCACTTGGGTAGCTTTTCTCATTTTACTCTTTGCCCTGGAGAATTGAGTATGGTTCCATGTAAGCCACTTTGTCTCTCTTCCATCCCATGAAGAATCATTTTCTTGATGAGTAATTGCTATTGATAGAGGTGTGTTCTGTAGTGGTTTTTTAAAAAACTGAAAAGCAGTTAATCAACTGTTGAGTGATATCTATAAATTATTTTACTTTGCCCCAAATTATGGACTCTTAGCTAATAACTTAAGTAATCTGGTTTTTTCACCAGTAATATTATCTATATTATTCTACCAAAATACATTGTGTTTTGCATTTATAATTCTCATTTTGACACTAAGAGTCAATGCTGGCAATTACAAAATTTTTTTTGAGTGTCTGGTTAGGGTCAAATTCTAGTCTTAAGTGATTTATTTTTTCTTGTTTTTAAATGTGTTAGTGATTTTGCCTACTATTAAAAGGAATCTGACGTCAAAATCACTACTTGTTTTTTAAGCTAATGTACCAAATGTGTGATGAAAACTATATTAGTGTCCATGATGTCATGTCTATCACATACCCATTTATTACTCCAGAAGTACAATTTGGAAACCTTTTCAGTCATATAATTAGTGTGATATAATTAACTCATTGCTTAGAAATATTTTTGAGTAAAAATAAGATAGTTATAGATGTTTATGTATAGCTAATAAAGCACAATTTGCCATGATGAATAGGTTAATTATAACTATATTTACCTCCAGTTTACACAAAGAATGCTGTTTTACAGAGAATGGTGGGATTATGGCTCTTTGGAGGTGTTAGAGTAGGAGACTAGGAGCAGGGCTGAGACCAGATGCAGGGGCTTGAAGATTGGGTGCACGTGTTAAAGTAAATAACCCTTAGGCGGAAGCTAACTAGAGGAGCTGATAACCACAGACAAGAACCAGCTCTAACTGGCTTGTCAGCTGTCTCTGCCACCTTACATGAACTTTGGTTAATTACAATATCATTTACATTGTGTTTTTAAAATTTCTCCATCCTTGAAAGTACCATGTCAGTTCTGAGACAACCATATAAAGTATGAAAATGGTAGGGAACCCAGTTCTAGGAATTACTACATAAATTCTTAGTAAAAGCCAATCCTTTAGTCTTGAATATTCCTCCCCTCAATTAGTAAGACTTCAAAAGACCAAAAACTACTTCTTCCCAGTGCAACTGCTCTTTTCAAACCTGTCTGCAAGCACTCTCTCTCTCTCTTGTACTTTTGCTTTAAATAATAAAAAAGCTGTTGCTTGCTTGGCTTATGTGGTGCATCCTGAAATTCTTTTCCTGATGATCACAGTCACCAAGAACTTGAAAAAACCTTCACTCAGAGGCTGCTTACAGGAGCACTTGTTCCATATTTTCTTAATGAGTTTAAGATACTAAACCATTCATACTTTTTAAAGACAAATTATTTTATTTTAAAGCTAAAGAAAAAATATTGAAAATAGTTATGTTTGGTGCTTTGGGCCTCAACAAAATAATACATAAGAACACACAAGACCAGACTCCAGTGTTTACAAAATCTGATAGGCAATACCTAAAGGAATCATACAAAATTTGAATAGACCTTGTCTAATACACCACAGGTGTTAAGTTATTCAAAATAACATATTAAATTCAAATTACTCCATTTCAAGAATGGTGTAGATACGTCCTTTGGTGCTGCACTTTTAGAAAAAGCAAAACATGCTTTTAAAGATACAATATCAAATTTAATGTCTTAAAAATCAAAGTGAATTTATAAGAAATTATTATTTGCCTTTTCATTTTAAAAATGATTTTTATAATAGTCACAATAAAAGACAACTTATATATAATATATTTTCAATTATTAGTTGGTGATCTATTGATTGTGAATGTATTAATGTTATAATATTTTGACAGTATGTATTTTCAAGAAATTATATAAACCATTTGAGGACTGAACTCATTAGAGTAGTTTAATTTTTAGAAATTTAGAAACTCATTTCCTGAATAAGTATCTATTAATTTCTAATTATGTTCCAGACAGGATTCTAGAGGCTGAGCATACTATGGTAAATGAAACAGATACGATTTCTGGTCCACATACAGCATATGTTCTCTTTGGGAATAGAGATAACCAACCTAATAGATAAACAAAATAATTATAGGTTGCAATACAGGCAATGAAGGAAATAAAACAGGTTGGTGAGATACAATGTAACCAGAGGCAACTTTTTAAGGACATGACATTTGTGTTAAGATCCAAAAGATAAGGCATAAGCAAGCCATGCAAAGACGTGGGAGAAGAGCATCCTGTGAGTAAGGGACAGTGAGTTTGAAAGCTGGGAGGTGGTAAAAGGTCCACAGGTTTAAAGACCAGAAAGAGGCCAGTGTGGTTGAAACACTGTGAGCAAATGGAGGTAAAATGGTATGTGCTGGCAGTAGAGAGACCAGAGGCAGCTCATGCATAGTTCTGGAAAGGAGTTCAAGTGCAATGGAAAGTCACTGAAGTCTTTGTGGGAAGTGGGTGTGGGTTATCATCACTTACTGCATTTTTTAAGGTTCCTGTGAATGATGAGTACAGAATGGATTGGGGGTGGGCGTGGAATATGAGTCAAGCTGAGGTCCTGGTAGAGACAGAACAATACAGGCAGATATGATAAATTCCTTGGAAAAGGAACCAGTAAAAAGACTTGGTTACAGATGAGATTTGGAGGAAGGGAAAATATGTTTCTTATATTTTGGCCTTGAGCAATTCAAAAAGACAAGATGTAAAGGAAATACCAAGAACTCAATTTTAGACATATTAAATTTGAGATTTCTATTAGAATCCAAAAGAAGATATCTAATAATTTTGTATATGAATCTATATGTAATTAGAAATAATTTGGAGATTAATTTAATATCTAAAAACAGCTTCGACTTTTCAATGCTATATTAATTTACCATATATATTTATTTATTCAAAAGACAAATATTTTCAGCTTACTAAGACAAAGGCAAAAAATTCCTGCCTTCATGGTTATTACATGGAAATAGAACTTACCTTTTTTTTTAATCCAGACTAATTTGAATGACAGACTTCATTTTTATTAAAAAGAAAATAATTATGTGGAAAGAGGAAATGTATTTAGACTTTCAAAAAATTTAAATAATCTTCCAACTGAAACTACTTTAAACTTTGAATCAGAAAGGCATGGGGGACAATGGCCAAAAGCAAAGCAACCATATGCAAAGACGAGTGTCAAAGTAGAGAACACTCTAAGGTCTATAGTCAATAGTCCTATTTGTCATAGTTTTATTTAGAAGTCTTATAAATGATGCATACAATGAAGTGAAAAATGAAACTTCAAATGCTGTTTAATGTTCCTAAATGCAGTGGAGAAAGATATGTTAACCAAGATCTTCCAAAGCTCTGTATACAAGATGAAAGGAGATGGTAACATGGTGAATGAGCTTTTGGGTAGAAAATGGCAGAAATAGTGCAATTACAGGGGAAGTGCAAATTCTATATTTATAAAATAATAGGCCTTGATTTCTCAGATACATCCTTGATGTCACACCAGGTGGCTGGTAACAGCAAGTAGGAGGTTAAAATTCATGATGAGACTGAGCAAGGCAACAAGTGAAAATAACAAATAAGAAACAGTCAGCCAGATGTGTGGCTCATGCCTGTCATCCCAGCACTTTGGGAGGCCTAGGTCGGAGGATCACTTGAGACCAGGACCAAGCCTGGGTGACATAGCAAGACTCCACAAAAAATAAAAAGATTAACTGGGCGTGGTGGTGCATGCCTGTAGTCGGAGCTACTGGGGAGGCTGAGCCAGGAGGATCACTTCAGCCAGGGAGTTGGAAGTTGCAGTGATCTGTGATTGCACCACAGCATTGCAGTCTGGGCGACAGTGAGACACTGTCTGAATAAAGGGAGGGAGGGAGAGAGGAAAGGAAGGAAGGAAGGAAGGAAGGAAGGAAGGAAGGAAGGAAGGAAGGAAGGAAGGAAGGAAGGAAGGAGAGAGAGAGAAAAAGAGAAAGAAAGAAAGAGAGAGAGAAAGAGTCGAAGGCACCGTAGTTACCCAGGGCATACTGAGAAACCCAAGCTCAATAAAGGGCAACAGATAACATCAAGATAAATAGTTAAGAGTTAAGATTCAGCAATTTTCAAATGCAATGAGCAACTGGTTGCCTGCTTTTGTTAGGGTTCAAGCTTTACCACTGAACACATTTTGATTCTCATAAGTTTTATTCCAGTCTAGGCCATAAAATTAAAATTACTTATAGTCAAGGGTGATCAAGGAGTCAGAAGCCCAATGGCATAACATCATGCCAGAGTCCTCTGTTTCTCTGATAGCACAAAGCTCAATTTTAGTACTTAGGCTCTTGCTGTCTTGTGTGAGAACAGAAGACCATTTTGAGACTTGTTTCAAGAAATTTAGCTTCAGTCTTAAAATTCTTAAGTGTAATTAAATTTTCTATAGAACTGCAACCCTGCTTTTTTTTCTTTAGAAATGGGGACGTTGCCTCCAAACCTGGCTCTTATAGCTTGTTTATCGTTACCAGCTGCAAGGTAGGATTGCCAGATGCACACATACATGCCCAGTTAAACTTGAATCCAGATAAATAACAGATTTTTTAAAGCATAAGTATGTCCCAAATGTTGCAACCCAAATATTGCTTATATTAGTACTATAAATTATCTGTTCTTTATCTGCAAGTCAAATAAATGTAAGTGGGTGTTCTGGATTTTTATTTGCTGAATCTAGCATCCCTACCATCAGGACTTCCTGGCCTAAGCTGCCAGCTCAGTCCTCAGCTAATTACCTACAGTTCGCTTACTGGGCCTGTCAATTAGTGCCACTCAACTTCCCCTAAATGTCGTCATCAATGTCATTGTACTATATCTCTAGTAGCTTTTTCTGGAATCTTTTCTGTTGACCTATCTTACCATCATCCTGGTTTGACTCATAAAATCTAGAGTTAAAAACTGAACTTCACATCAAAAGTGCTTTGGATTGTGGTAGTAGGTAGCTATGATGGTCTTTCCAGCATGGGCAATCAATGATAAACCTCCCAAATTAAAAATGAGGTTGTTTGAACAATTTATCTCAAAGACAGATTATGATTAAGGCAGGGTCATAAGAATCACTATTTAGCATGAATTTGTTCTAATTTTGCCTCCGTGCCTCAACCCTCCCGGCTCAATGTCATAGGGACAAGAGGCATTGTATTATAATTTAATAAAGTTATGTGTTATAACCAAAGCAGAAATACTGCATTAATTTTTGGTTTCAGTACCTAAGTAAAAATATAACAGAACTAAAGGAAGTTTCAGATTAAAGAAACCAAAACACTTTTTCCCTGTTTAAGACATGCGTGAACAGATTTAAATACATCACATACCTCCCAAGAATGACTTCCAAAGACACACCACATAATTAGGCTATCAAGGGAGCCAGGGCCATTTCTACTGTCAGGAAACTACCACATCCAGAATCACATCCTTAATGCCAGATTCAGAATCCTGACACATTCAGTCACATCCCATAATGATGAAGCCATGGCTACTGCTGCTGCCACTTGCTTAACTGGACCTTGCTTTTAAACCACACGGGCAAAATGGAAGCGTCAGGCCCTGCCTCTTAACAACCTCAGCACTTAAGACTGGATACTGAAGACGCTGCTCATTTGCTTCAGAAAACTAAATAACTCCATCTCTGTACTTGCCACGAGAAATAGCAGTTGCATCAAAAGCCTGGAATCTCTGCGTGTCCATCTTCCGATCATGCAAAGCCTACCTTATTGCTTGAACCTAAATATGAATATCTTCCAGAACTAGTTCCAGAAAGGTCTGGGAAGTGCAGTATATAGTTGCCCAACATCTATATGTAAGAGGTACTATAATAGAAGAAGAATAGAATATTTACTGGGGGCCAATCCACCATAGCCATACAGGATGCCATAATATTTTATAAAAACCTAATAGTCTATGTTTATATCAAACAGAACAGCCATTTGATTGCAAAACACTGACATTGAATAAAATGACCTGAAGTAATGTAAATAGTAATAGTAATTTTATTACTTTGATGTGACAAATGCTGAAAATAAATACAGAAAAGAAATCTGAAGCTTTAAGAACTGCTTAGATACGTTCATGATAAGGGACACAGTTTATTAATAGAAACAGGATGTTTTAGGTTTCTGTGATCATAACATTTTGAGATCAATGTCCAGCATAGTGTATCTCTACTCTTGCAGCCCAGTACAGTCACTTAAGGAACTCTCGAAAAAATACTGATATCCAAGCTACCTAGACCAATCCAATCAGAATTTCTGGGTGCCCAAAGATCCCAGGGTGAATCTAATATGCATTTAGTTTGAGCATCATCAGTTTAGCATGAAAATCAGTCCTTATGGAAACACAACCCTGTTCTATAAAAATTTGAGTACTGTTAAACCCATGGGTCTGACCTAGAATAGCATTTATTATGATTATTAAAAATGAAGGTTATGTAGAATCTTTATGATAGTTTTAAGTACACTTTCAAAAGAAAATAGTTTAACTGTGATTTTGATCACACTGAAGATTTGACTTGGACAATTTTATCCATTTAGAAAGAAAAAAAATCATCTGATTATCTAATAGTAAGAAATAACATCCTTCAAAGGCAAGAAAAGAACAAATTAGCTTATAAATGGGAGGCTAAGTAGTCTTTTATGATCATAAACTAGGCTTGGCTGGGAATTAATTCCAGAGATTAAAATTCTTATTTTGCATGGACTATTTCATGCATTTTTTTTAACAAAAGGCATTGCACTTTGGAAGAAACTTTTCTTAAAATAATAACTTCAGAGATTTAAGAAAAAGTCAGTGTACATCATTAATAGAAGATGATCTGTTAAAATAAGCTGCATGTAAACATTAAAGTGATACATTCTCCCAGTCATCTTTTAGTTGTTGTATATTAAGTATAAGTATATATTTTAGAATTTATTATTACTTGCTTATTGTGACCCAATACCTAAGGAAATTGTTAACATTTTGTGAAAACTATACATGAATTCTTCTAAAATTCTTCTAAGCATCTAGCACAATGTTTTGCACACTATAAACACTTAATAAATTATTTTTTTAGTAGATTCATACTGGAATTATCCAGCAAGGGAGAAGATAATCACTACCAAGTGAGAAAAAGCACATTACTCATCTTCTTGAAATTCTCTTTAAATAAACCAAAGGGTATTTCTACACAGTATTAAGTACTTTTCTAGGGTGGAGCTGCATTCCTTGTATTTTTCAGCATTTTTTCATAGTTTATAGAATGTCCCACTTGGATTTTGTAGATATTGTTCTTTCAATTATTTTAATTACTACAGCTTTCAAAATCTACAAGTAAAAAGGCAAAAAGAGAAAAGATTAAAACTGCAAAATTAAGAGAATGGTACATTGCCAATATATTAAAAAGAGGAAATATTAATGTAGTGTATTTAAATAATTGCTGCAGTGACTTATAATTTTGAAGAAAACAATTAAAAGTAACCCCTACTTCTCATGTTTTTTCTTAAGATTTGGCTTACAAATGTTTTTAGCCATTTTTATACCTATTAACCTGAAATTTTTAACAGCCCAATTTAAAAAATGTCTACATCTCAACATAGCTTGACTATTAAACAGGACCGTACACCCCAAAAAACAATTATTAAGCTTTAGTATTCACAAATAAGTCTCCTTGAGCTTTGATGGTTTATCAGTTTATGTTGCTGTGTTCTTATTCCTACTTAAAAATATTTACAATATTTAGTATTTGGAGCATTTTGATTACAAACATGCTCAATATCCCTCCAACCCCCTTCTAGCATGCCTTCCAAAATGGCAATGTCTGAAAAACAAAAAGTAAATTTAAGAGACTCCTTTACAGCCAGGGTTCTAGAATCATCCAGGCAGAAACTCTGGTAGAGAATTACGATAAAGGAAACAATTTGAGACTGCCAAAGAAGATAGGTACATTGTGTAAACACATAAGAGGAGGCATTTTGTTCTGAGACATCACTGGCTGAGATTCTAGCATCTGGTTCCTGTTGTCATAGGTGCCAAGTAGCATGAGCCAGTATCCTTAGGGTTTCCATCAGAAGAATCTTGCATTTGAGTGTTTCCCTTGGCTGCCTTTTTCTGGGCTGTATCTAGCCACCACCCACCTCCAACTTTTCCAAAGATTCTATAAGCCACAAAATATCCTCTAGTAAATCTCTTTCCCCTTAAAATAGTTAGAATGGATTCTCAAAATCCTAACCAAAGAGGCTGCTAAAGATGTTTGGGTAACCAGTCCTACTTAGACACTTTAAAAACTTGGGAAGATGCCTCAGCAATAAATGCCAATAGGATTGCTCTGAAAAATAGTCTAGATTGAGTTACATTATGACTAGTGCTGTCTCCAGCAGAAGTTTTTCCCAGCAACTCCAAAGTCTTTTAGAATTATCTGTCTTTAAGTGACCTCACCCACTAAAAGCTGCTTTGACTGTGGATTCAGCCTTAGCTACATATGGGCACACAGATTTTATCAACAGCATTTTACTGACAGCAGGCAAGATGTGAAGTCACCTGCTCTCAAGTCTATTCAGTCAAATGGTGAAATCACCCACAGAATTATTCATTTATTAAATTTAGTGCCAGCCACAGATCAAACTCCTGATTCTAATCTGGTTAAACTCGGTACATAGACATAGGTGCCTACGGAAATTCCCTTCCTTTAGGAACTGATTTCTTTAAGCAAGTGCCTACTTACAGTGATATTCTCTTTTCTCTTTGGCTACCAAGACTCTTTTATATAAAAGTCAAATCCTGTATACCTTGTGTCATGAAAAGGCTGATATAACAGTTTTATGGAACAACATTTTGAATTTAGACATAATTGTTACTGCAGTCGAACAGATGTGATTAGCCCTTCCTTACCAATATAATCTAAAAAGATTGGCAGGTTATTTACATACAATCACATTGTTCATGAATGCCCAGCCACTCTTGATAAGAGGCATGATCATACCAGGTTAGTCCTCCATACTGAGTTATACTCTGTTTCTCTCCATGGGTCATATTTTTATAAAGAGCAAACATTCCTGTATTTTAATAGACAAATAATGTATCAAGTCAACCTAATCCTGTTATGGCTACGACCAGATTATGTTGCTAGTAGCAATGAATGAGGAATGAAAAAGCTGGCCTTTGACAAGATTGTTTATTACTGCAAAGTTAGAGGGTGGCTAAAACTATCCTAAAAGTACTACAGCATATATCTGTCTCCCTACTATATCTGTAGGGAGTCTAAAAGATGTAGGAACTAATAGGACACCACAACTTCCCTCTTCCAGCTTTGCCTCATCCACCATCCCAGTACATATAACCTTCCTCATGTCTTTAGCTAACATATATTAGTAAGGAAGCTCCCCTTTTCAAAGTTTTATCTTCATTATTCTAAATTATCAAGAAAAAAAATTGAAGAGGACCAAATATTGGAATATTACTTGGTGACTCTGATGACTCCTTAGCATGTACTGTCCCAAAACTTGATGCTTTATAATCTCAAGGAGATATGTCCTCTAATGATATTGGGGTTGAAAAATCACCTCTGGAGGAATAATACTAAATATGACCAGCATGATTATTGCATTCTGCACCAGCTTCACTCATGGTCCTGTATGGCAGACTCTATAACCTCAGTTACAATGGAAAACCATGGCTTTGATGAATTCATGCCTTACTATTGGAAAGAACATGATACACAGAATAGTATTACCTGCACATATATGAGGAAATCATTAAAGTTACATTTTGATGTAAAGTAAATAAATTAAGAATATCATTATTTTGAAAGAATATTCTCTTAATTTAATTGCAAGTCTGTGTTGCTGCAATCATGGCTGGGTACCAGGCAATTTCTGCACAACATTTTCTAATCACATAATTGCTGGACAAGAGAATGTATCAAAAGAGGCCAGAAGATATTTTCAACTTACTTCAAAATCTTGTAAGAATACATCTAATTGGGATAATCTATTTCTCCAGAGTCCTAACTCTGAGAGATTATAGGAGATAAAGTTTTTAGTCTCCTAACATCTCTAGAATAGGCAGGCACTCAGAAGGAGTATACTATAGAGACTGATCAAATCAATCTACAGTTTTCACTGAAATAATGTTTGATATCTATTGGCCAAGAGTAGATCCCAAACTAATGTATGTACTGTTAGTTAGATGTAATGGTTATTGCAGTCATTAATGAAGACTCAGAAGTTGGAAACTAAATGTTTTGCATTACAAAGGTACCCCTCTAGTGCCATGTCTACAAATAAAGAACACCCAGTCACCCAAGCAATAATGATAGCTCAGAAATTCAATATTTTTATTATGGAAGAAAAATAAAAGAGTCCTGAAATGTTGCATTAGAATTAAATTTTACTTGTCAGACAAGGCAAATAACACTAGTGTTAAGGTAGAGGTCTGACAGGTAATTTTCAATGTTCTAATTTAATCTTTCCCTTGTTTTTATACCAGTGGAGTACTTGCTGTAAGAGGTAGGAAAAACATGAGATTTCATACTTTGTTGATCAGAAGCCTGTAATTCAAGACCCTTAATTTAGTTTATTTAACAATAAGACAAAAGCCTCTTAGCATATGAATGTTATTAATAAAAAGTAATCAGATTTAAAACTCTTCAACATACTCATAAGTATTTATATTAATTAAAGAGCTTGTTTATGTTTTGAGCAAAAAATGTGTCAGTAGCTCACAAGAAGTAACTTACAGTGAGTTATACAGAATTCTTTCATATTCTTAAACAGGAACACACTCTCAGTACTAAAGTATTTCCTATTGGCTAACAGCAATAAGCACAGGCAACTCATAAACAGGCCATCAACAGATAATGTTTTATTGTGGTAAGTTCACTCAGGTATGTTCTCACCATGAGAAAGAAAAAAAAATCAGAGTACTACAAAAAACCACAAGCAACTAAATTCTAACAAGCTGTCAAAAGAATAGAAACACTGACATTGTGCCACAGTGCCCCTTGGCTTATAGAATAGGTTATAAATTGATTTTGAAAACAAAAATCTAAACATTATTTATTTAAAGAAAAGGCCAACTTCTGCTATTGAAGTACATAGGGAAGGGATGACTGGATAAAGGTAATTCTATCTTTTAATAGGACATTCAAACGGATTCGAATGGGGTAATAGAGTGCATCTATAGGCATATATGTGCCTATTTTGAATGGGTATGAAGGTAAAATATCAAGACAGTGTCTATAAAGGTTATCATATATAAAGTGTTCAATAAAATAACATACTAGTATTCTACTTTTATTATGCAGTTATTCAAATAAGTTTATTTTTCTGTCATTAATATTTCATTATGTGCATGCATGTTATTTCAAGATATTATTAGATCAAAGACTAATCTGTGTGTCCTTGATCTGTTGATATTTAATCACAAGGTATATACTGTTCATCTCAATATTGTGGTTTGATAGAGTCAAATAGAAAATAAAAACCCACATGTTTTTATGAGGTAATCTATAATAGGAAACATGTGAAATGAGGACCGCCTAGGAGAACAGGTATTGTAATGATAAGTCCAAGGATAAAATTACCTTGTTGAAGGATCAGGAAAGCCCTAGGACAAAGGAAACCCTAGTGAGAAGATTCTTTTGAAGGATGCTTAAAGGGGACATAATTAGTGGTATTAAGCCCTAGGATACAATTTACCAAAGACTATGACTCTGAGAAAATAAAATTTTTGCAATTAAATAAGAAGATACAAAAGTTACTATGACTGACACTTATGAGTTACAAATAACCTGCTTCTGTTGAAATTTTGTCCTATTTAGGTGACATCAGTCATACCAACTCATAAATGATCCTCTTCAACTAGAATGGAGAAAGGCATTGAGACCATATACCCTGGTCCTCAGTTGTTTCAATTCACAGTGCAATTGTTTTGACTAATTAAATTATTGTATTGGGTTTAAATATATGAATTTATTCAAATATATATTAGCAAGAGGGTTCGTAATTGAAGGAATTTTTCAAGTCCAACATCAGGACCCAGCTGATTACTTCCCTTTGGATTAAGATACATTTCTTAGGATAATGGTCTCTGGTTCCATACAAGTTGCTGCAAAAGACATTAATTCATTCCTTTTTTATGGATGAGTACTATTCCATGGTATATAAAAGACATTGGAAACCCAAGACGGGCTGAAGGTGGGAAGGGGGTGAGGGATAAAAACTTACCTATTGTGTGCAAGGAACACTATCCTGGTGATGGGCACACTAAAAGCCCTGACTTCAGCATTATACAATGTATCCATGTAACAAAAACATTTATACCTCCTTAATATTTTGAAATTTTAAAAAGACGCATCTCATGGTATCCTGCCCAAGTTCATGGCTGTCTACGTGGGATGTAGGAGCTGCTTAAATGTTGAAGAATTTGGATTTCCCCCAGCTGGCCACAAATGTCGTATTTCTCCAGCTTCTGCAGAAGAGTCAAATATTCATTCTTTTTCCATTGGTACTTTATCATCTCTCAGGTCTTCCTGGGTAGGTTTCATTGTTCTGCTTCAGAATTGTCATGAATTCTAGCTTCCCAATATCTACAGTGAATTATATTGGTAGAGAAAATATTCTCTTTATGTAGTTATTTTAATAAGGCAATAAGATAAGCTTATTTGAGTGCACAGGTGTTTCTTTTAGCAATCTTATATATTAACATTCTGTTTATTCCTAATGCTGACTATCATAGCTGAAACTTTAACCAGTTCTTGATGGTCATTCATACCTGCTTTAAGCCAGAAAACACTCATAAATATGTCTGCAGAATCCAAAATGCCAACAAAGAGAAAAAAATTGTTGGCAAGACTTAGGAAAATCATTGCTCATTCCTGTCCAGTTCTTCATTACAAGCACACACACACACACACACACACCCCTCATTGACCTCATTGGAACACTCTAAAGTATATTATTTTTTTAATATAGGAAATTTGTGGACAATTATGAAAATACTGTAAAGAAATAGAAAAAAATAATTTATAGGATACTATATAAGCACAACCACTGTGCTCTATTACTGTCATCATTTTTCCATATATACGTTTTATTTTTTACCAAATAAACTTTATTGTTGCTGTGGTTTGGATATGGTTTGTTTGTGTCCACCAAAACTCATGTTGAAATTTGATTCCCAGTGTAGCCATGTTGGGAGCTGCAGCCTAGTGGGAAGTGTTTGAATCATGGGGTTGGATACCTCATAAATGGCTTGGTACCATTCTACTGGTAGTGAATGAGTTCTCACTCTCAAGAGACTGGATTAGTTTTCTTGATAGTAGGTTGTTATAAGGCCAGGACAGCCCTTGATTTTTCTTCTCTTGCCACGTGTCCACTTGCCCTTTGACCTTCTCTGCCATGTTTTGACTTAGCACATGGTCTTCACCAGAGGCCAAGCTGATGCTGGTGTCATGCTTCTCATACTTCTCAGCCTGCAGATCCATGAGCTAAATAAACCTATTTTCTTTATAAATTACCCAGTCTCAGATATTCTGTTGTAGCAATACAAAATGGATTAAGACAGTTGTTAACCAAAAATATATATGATAATATATTCCCTCATTCTATTATCAAGCTCAACTTTCTTGGTTTTTCTAGAACTGGACTTAAGACCAGGCCATCCAACCTCTCCTTTTTACACATCAGGAACACCTAGAAATATTATGTGATTCATCTAAATGCATACAGTTAGGATTAAGCGTTAGGCTTTAGATGCCAGTCTTCCTGCCTCCTAATTTAGAGCTCTTTTTATTGCACCACACTTTATCGCACTGTGGTACTGTAGGAGCTGTACCACAGACCTTAGAAAACTTATTCAGGGGGGAAAAAGTTTTCTGTTTCTTGTCCATTTCCAATTTGTGCTGGTATACCTAATTGAAATAATAGACTATCAATTCAATAGAGTAAGCTTGGGTTACTATGAATTCTATATTTTGCTTCTCATTTTTAATTTGTTTTACTAAATGTTGAGTGGAATCAAAGAAACTTTTATCAAATATGTGAAAAGTATAAATCATTATTACACAATGAAAAGCTATGTGCTAACCATGCATTTTAAGAAAACACCCTCAGATAAAATCACTGCCTGAAAATTTTTGTTTTTCTATTTCCTGTATTTTCTTTAATATTTTACCATAGAAATTTATGTCACAGAATAGTATCTTATTAATATTGTACCATTTGGCATAATTTAGCAATTTATTTTAAAATTTTTAAATAGGTTGATCTAAAATTGAAATTGTTTCACAAGCTTCCAAATGTGTAGGATGCATTTAAAGCCATGCACAGTGAGTATAAATAGCTCTAAATGCTGGAAAAAAACAAGTTCAAATTATTAGTAAATGAAAGGAAGGGAATACTAAAGAAAAGAGCAAAAATCAACAATTTAGAAAACAGAAAAACAATAGAAAAAATGAGACTAAAACTCGATTGGAAATCTTAGTAAAGTTGATAAACATTTAGCTCTACTGGTAAAAAAGAAAAGAGAGGAATTAAAAGTTATCAATATCAGTAAATAAAGAAGCACATCAACACAGATAATATAGAAATTAAAAGGGTACTAAGGGAATTATTGAACAATTTTATGATAATATGTTTGACAGCTAATGGGCAGATTGTTTGAAAACACAGTTTACTAAACTAATACAAGAAGAAATCGACACTGAATAGTACTATATCTGAGAGTGAACTTGAAAATGTAGTTAAAAACATTTCTAAAAATTAAAACCCATGCTCAGGTGACTTCACTGTTGAAGTCTATCACACATTCTAAAAAGAAATAATATTAATTTCATCAAGTTGTTTTAATAAACTAGAGAAAGAGTGAACATATTCCAACTCTTTTTATGAGTCCAGATAATTTTAATACCAAAATTGGAAAAAGTCATTATAAGAAAACTATGAAAATATTTCTCACGAACTGAGACACAAAAAATCTCTAAAATATTAGAAAATTGATTCCAGAAATACACAAAAAAGGGAAATACACCATTAACAAGTAGGAGTTGTCTTAGGAATGCAAGGTTGATTTAACATTCAAAACTTAATAAATGCAATACAATATGTTAAAATAATAAAAGAAAAAATTTTCAATCATCTTAATAATCACAGAAAAGGTGTTTAAAAAACTCACACCCATTCATGTTAAAAACTCTCACAAGCTGGGAATAGAGGGAAACTTTCTCAATGTGTTAAAGAACATATAAAGAAAACTTACAGCTAATGTCATGTAAGATAGTGAAATACTAAAAACATTCCCCCAAAGACTGGAACAAGTAAAGGATATTACTTTTACTATTTCCATTCAGGATTTTACTGAAGGTCATAGCCAGTGCAAAAATTCAACAATTATAACAGTGCAAAACCTAAGGAAACCGTCAAAATCTACTAAAATGATGATTACATTTAGAATGGTCACAGGACACAAAGCCAATATGCAAAACTCTATTTTATATACTAACAATAAACAATTGGAAAATAAAATAAAATATGTGTTATTTTTCATAGCATCAAAAAAGTAAAATACTTAGGACTAATCATTTCCTAGACCTCCACACTGAAACTATGAAAGATTGAGGAGGGAAATTTAAGACCTAAATAGGAGATTTAAGAGTGGGGTTGCTTTTGAGGGTAAAATATGGAGTATGATTGGTAAATGTAACTAGAGGTAAAGTGGTAGTCAAAGGCAATTGTCTCAAGGAGGCTACATGAGAGGTTACTTTTCTGGAAAATGGAGGTCCGTGATAAAAGGTTTGTCCCAGTTTCATATTCACACTTAGTCCAAAGCAGATTGTTGTGTATCTGTGTATCTTCCTGCCCCATATACACTTTTTAGCATTGTCAAACTCTCTATATAAATAAAGAGCTCTTGCCCTTCAGCCCCTAAACCTGCTGCTAAATTGCAGTGAGCTAGTTCTTTCCTCAACCCACCTGTTATCTGTTATGAAGCCTCTGATCAAGTTCTATGATGAAATTTTTCTGTAGATGTACATGTACTTGGGTGGCTATATTTCCATGCATTTAATGAGAAACTTTGCTTACCAATATATTTATGAGGCTTCAGAAATATGACTGACATATTTATGAGCTACAATTTCTAAATTAAACCAAAAAAGAAAGGTGTCTGACTGTCAATGCTGATCTTTCCTTGAATGAGCTACAGTGCCTCATTACTGTTTAGACCACCCAGAAAAAGCATTATGATGAGGTTTGGTCCAGACGAATTTGCAGTATAATGTCTTCAGACATTGCCTTTTCACACCACACTAATTTGACTTGGTTTGCTCTCCATTTCTCATTTCCTACGTTCTTGTTGAGTTTTAAGGTTTGGGGGTTTTTGGCTTTTTAGAACATTACATGGCCTTTCCAGACCATCCATCCTGATAATTTAGGACTCAGGTTCATATTCTTCTTTGGAAATGCTCATAGTGAAACAGGATATTTATTTTATCATTTATTAATAATGTTCTAGTTAGGATTTAGTATAATAGAATATAAACTTACTTGTACATGATTTGGAACTATTTTATGCTCTTTTGTAGTTTACCATGTTAGAAACTCTCTGTGAATTTTAGAGAAGAAAACAGATTTACAGCAGCTGTTGTTTAATTACACCAATAAAAAGTGCTCTTATATTTGCTTGTTCATTAGCAAATTATGTCAATGAATATATTAATATGTTACCTCTGTTTATTTTTAAATCCTAGAAAAAATCTTATTCATTTATGACCTTTGTTTTACATTAGAATTTTTAAATGGCATATTTCAACTATAGTATTTGAAGTTCGAATTCTACATTTGTTTACTGGATTTAAGAATCTTGCCAGAACCAGTGACTGACATTTTTGGCCACAAAAGAAAGTTTTTCAAGTATTTGGCTAGATATTGGAATGATGTAGGGGAGAAAAAGTCATCTCTTTTTCTCACTCACTCCAAGGTCCATGACTATGGCACCCCTATGACAAAAGACAAGTTAACAAGAAAGAAAACATAAATTTACTTAACCAAAGTTTTATGTGACATGGGAGCCTTCAGAAATGAATATCCAAAGATCCAGGGAAAACTATGTCTTTTTATGCTTATGTTGGATGAAGAATGTACAGCCGTGTGGAAGTATGATTGGATGAAAAGGACAGGACTTAATGGTGATAAACTAAAGGAGGAGGGCCCAGCAAAGCTTGTCTGTTCAGACTTTTCTTGGCCTCTAAGTATAGAGCAGTGCTCCTCTGAAATGAGGGTTTTATGACCTACTTTCAGATGAAGTAAGTCAGAAAAATCCTTTATGGTCAGCTCTCACAGGAGAAGGTCAGAGTGACCATCTCACTTCTGAGGCCCTCCTGCTACCGAAATAATCTCCCCTCAAAAGGCAGGATTCTTTCTCCTTCCGTGTAGCAAAGCCAACGTACAAAACTGAAAGTGAGTGTTAAGCTGATCAGGCTTTATTTAATTGGTCAAGGAATGGAAAAGCTGGGGCAAAGCTCACAAATCGACTCCTCATCATTAGAAGGGTGGGGAACCTGGGGCCTTGGGGCCACATGTGGCCTTCTGGATACTCGAGTTCAGCCTTTTGACTGAATCCAAATTTTACAGAAAAATTCTTTTAATAAAGGGATTTATTCTGTGAAGTTTGGATTCGGTCGAGGAGCCGCACTTGGGGGTCTGGAGGGCCACGTGTGGCCTTGAGAACCCAGGTTCCCTGCCCTTTTGATGGTCTCTTCCGGTCATCACCACGGTCATTGTCAACTGTCATGGCGCTGATGGGAGTGTCATTTAGCATGGATATTAGATTATAATGAAGTTAGGGGCTTTTAGAGGTCAAATGGACCACTGTCTTGGATCCTAACAGTCTTAGCCAGTTTCCAAGGGTCTGGTCACAAGGATCTTAGGCCTCCTGCTCTTTAAAGATAAGCAGAGTTAGGCAGGCAGAGTTTGAGGGGGAGATGAATACTCAGCCATGTTAGGCAGAGCTAGAGGGGGAGGTAATTGCTCACCTTTGTTTCACAGGCCTTAAACTAGGTAACTCCCCCTATCTCCTTCAGTTCAAGTTACTTTGGGGTAGCGTTTTCTGAACACTGACAATGGGAAGAGGCATCAGGCAAATGTTCAATTTGCTAACTTAAATATGAGTTGTTTATATTGTATTTTCTTTGCCATTTCTCAATTTCTGATTTTGAAGAATAAAATTGGGAAAGAAGTTTATATCTGCTACATAATCAAGAAGTTATGGTTTTTTCTCTAATAGGAAATTGGCAGTGAGTATATATTTATTTTGGTTCAGAAATATTATAGAACAGATCTTATTTTTAAAATTTTAATGTATATTTTAATTTGCTCCAACTGTTATCCTGTTTAAGCAAGAAAGAGATTTCCTGGACAGATAATGTGGTACTTCATCAAATTAACACAAGTAACAGGAGTCACAGTGAGTGGAACTATGGGCTTGAATTTCATCTGCATTTTCTGTTCTTCTCTGTCTGTCATCTTTGTTTTGGTCCTCTTGCTGTATTCCTTCTTTTCTAGTTCACATCGGCCTTCATCATCCGAAAATCATTTTAGCAGCAGTGTTACACTAACATCGTTCAAGGTTAGTACTGAGTGAAAAAAAGTATATACTTTTTTCCACATAGAATATTATCCAGAGGAGGTCTCTGATTCCGACTGTGTCAGATCCCGTCCCTGAACCATCTGCTATGACTAAGACAATAGATAGGGAGAGTGTATCCTGGGCAACAAAAATACCACAAAGGGCTTAAAAGGCATTTCCTTATTCAAATTATTTTATTTTATTTGCTGTTGGTTTGTTCATGAAGGTATTTCTTTCCCAGAAAGATCTATGACTCTTACAAGATAGTGAGGGGAGTCTTAAGGTCTAACTTCTGGAAATAATTTGGAAATGTAAAAATTCATGTCTCAAAATAATGTTAAATCATTATCATATTTTGATAAATTATTTTTAGTTAAAAATTGTTACATATCTTCTTTAAAAAGCTTGTTACTAGTTTAAAGCACAACAACAAACTATCTCCTATTACTATATCATTTAGAGACATATAAGGTTAACATTTTAGAGATAATTTTTTGACTATTGTTTTTAATCATATATAAGATGTATTAATTTTCTTGAAAAATTGGTAAAATACATATATTTGCTTATATAATATACTTTTACCTGTTAGCACTATATTATAAACATATATCCACATCATTAGATATTTTACTATAAACTTGTTTTACTGACTATATAATACCCCATCAGATAGCAGTACCATTTGTTTATTTAACCAACCCCCCATTGCAGGACATTAAGACATGTGTATGTAATATTTTCATAAATAGTCCCATAGATAAATAGTTACACATATATAGGATTTTTTCCTTTAGGTTAATTTATAGAAATGATCCAAAAATTTCAACAATTTACAACTCTTTGATACACATAGCAGCACGTTTTATTAAAAAATATATTGCTAATCATCTCAGACAATCATAAATCAATGTCAGGCTTATAGCAGATGTTCCATCAAGTGTCAAGTAGAAACTGATTATCTTTTATGAAAGTAGAGCATGTAAGAAGAAAAATCAGGCAGGATATAAAATACTAGCAATACATTCTAACAGACTGTACTGACTTTTTATTTGACTATCCTTTCAACATTGAGAGAGTGATTTTACATTAAAATTTTTTGACATATTTCAGTGACAGATGTGTGACAGTGAGAGATAAGGAAGTGTACTCATAAGAGTCAGGATGATCATCTCCATTTTAGTCATCACAAGGACTGGCAAGTCTGAAATCCCAAAAAGTAGGCAGTAACCTGAACACTCAGGCAGGATTTAACACTGCAGTCTTGAGGCAGAATTTCTTCTCCAGGAAACCTCGATTTTTGCTCATAAGGTCTTAACTGGACTAAATGAGGCTCTACCCACATTATTAGAAGTAATCTCTTTTACTTAAAGTCAATTGATTGTAGATGTTAATCAAACCTATAAAATATTAAATACCTTCTCAGGAACATCTAGATTAGTATTTGATTAAATAATTGAGTACTATTACCCTAACCAAGTAGACCCCAAAACATAACCATCACAAGAACTTACACATCATAATAATTGGGATACACAAGGACCAGAATCTGAATTCTATAACCCTAGTAAATTATGAATATATTGTATGCCCTCTAGGAGCATTCCTAAAGCTATAGTTCTCAAGCAATGTAGTTTGCATATTAATTTATTACTTTAATAATTTTAGTGCTAATATAAACACTTAATAGAATTGAACCTTTATGCGAATTCCTCATGCTTTGTATTACTTTCTTACTGCTGCAAAAAATGAACATAAAATTGGTGGCTTTAAAAATTTATCATATTTTTACAACACATACTTATTATCATATAGTTTTGGAGGTCAGAATTCTGAAATGGGTCTTATGGTTAAAATCAAGTTGTTGGTAGAACACCATTCTTAATGGAGGCTATAGGGAAAAATCTATTAGGTCATTAAATATGAAATGTCCGATTTCGAATCACAAGTTTAATTTATTTTATCTCAAACAAGAAGTGGTACAATTAATCAAAGTATGTGCCTAAACTGTTGACAAAGTTTTGCCATCTTAACAGTAGCTTGTCTATGCCAGCAGCGAAGAAGCCTGGAGAGCAAGTGGCGACGAAATCACCAAAGGCGTTTTCCACAGCTTGTTGAGAATTGAATGTTTTTCCTTGCAAGAAGTGGTCCAAAGCCTGGAAGACATGGTAGCCAGTTGGTGCAAGGTCTGGTGAATATGGTGGATGACAGAGAGTTTCCAAGTCCAGCTGCTATAGTTTGAGCAGCGTTGTTTTTGCGACATGTGGTCAAGTGTTGTCTTGCAAGAGGATTGGCCTGTCTCTATTGACCAATCTCTGCTGCAACTGTTGGTTGCAGTAGACATCAACTGTAATCGACTGACCAGGTTTCATGAAGCTGTAGTGGATAATACCAGGGCTGGACCACCAAACAGACACCATTAGCTTTTTTTAATGAATATTCAGTTTTGGACTGTGTTTCGGCACTTTATCTTTATCCAACCATTGTGCCAAACACTTGCGATTGTCCAAAAGAATCCATTTTTCATCACACATAACAATACAGTATAGAAATGATTCACCTTTATGTCGTGACAGCAAAGAAAGGCAAGCTTAGAGACGATTTCTCTTCTGACACTCAATTAATTCACACAGTACCCATCTATCCAGCTTCTTTACCTTGCCCATTTGCTTCAAATGGTCCAATATTGTTGGAATAGTAACATCATACCTTGCTGCTAATTCACGTGTAGGTTGAGATGATTTGCTTCCACTACAGCTTTCAGCTCATCCTTATCCACCTTGGTCTCAGGTCGCCCATGTGGCTCATTTTCAAGATTAAAATCACCAGAATGGAACTTCTCAAACCATTGATGTATTGTGCATTCATTAGCCACATCATTCCCAACACTTTGTTGATATTTCAAGCTATCTGTGTAGCATTGGTTCTATGACAGAATTCATATTCGAAAATAACATGAATTTTTGACTCATCCACAGTTTCACAAAAATTGCTCTAAAAAAAACTTTGAAAGATAATCACAAGCCAAACCATGCATTTTAAAGGTCAAGGATGTACCTTCACAATAAAAATAAAACAAGAAGTGTCAAAGTGAAATGTCAGAGATATCAACTGTCAAACTTAGTACTTAAGGAAATTGGACATTTCATACTTAATAACCTAATATTTCTTGCCTTTTCTACCTTCTAGAGTCTGCTTACCTTTCTTGGTGTGTGGCCTCTTCCTCCATGTTCAAAACCAGCAGTGTAGCGTCTTAAAATTTTTCTCTTCTCTGACCTCTGCTCTCATCATCACATTTCCTTCTCTGACTGTGACCCTCCTGCCTTCTTCTGATAAGGGTAACCTTTTTTTCTTGTGTTGGGCATACAAGGATAATTGAGGATAATCATCTCATCTCAACATCTTTAACCATAATCATAACTGCTAAGAACCCTTTGCCATGTGGTGTAACACATTCACATGTTTCAGGGATTAGGACATGAACATCTTGAGGGACCATATGCTCATATAATTTCTGTGTATTTATTGTCCTGAAAACATGGATAATTGTTTAGGTAATGCATGAACATTTATGGCCATTGTATGGTTAGCCTCCATTTTATTACTTTGACTAACCTTCAGAGAAAGGTACTAACATTATTAAAAGACAATTTGCAAAAGGTAAATAATGATTCTCATACAAATATAAAATGAACACATGTCAAAGATGTAATTGACTTATTAATGAGGGAACCAGTAAAATATTATAATTATTTCAAAGGAGAATTCAAAGCATCACACTTATATAAGTCAATCAAGAATGCTGAAATTATTTTACACATAGATGCAAAACTGGCTTTTTTCCATTGGGTATGGAGTAAAATTAATTGCCCTCCACTGGGCAGAATTATTTTCATGTCTATAGACAAGAATACTTTCCATTGCTATCAGTCATTTCCAACTCACAGTTATAAAATAGCTCAAAAATTAATGTTTCAAATGTCTTAGAACTAGAGAAACTAGAAAAGTGTGCTTTTAGAACACTTAAAGGTTTTAAGTGTTCTTATTTAAACTTCATGTTTAAATAATGTAATTCTAAGGGAAAAACAATGAACTGACTAGTGGTTATGACCAATGGCTACAAAATCCTATGTTATGCTTGCAGCAATATAATTATCTTCAATTTATTGGTTTTGGAAGTGATAAAATTATATTCACTTATATTCCCAATACCTTCTTACTTCTACTTTAGATTATTTTTACTGACAATGTTTTTACTTTCATATTCAAAACATATTAAAAAGCAAAATTTGTGACTTCAAAAGTGCATTAATCCCTCAAATTGAAAATATTTCACATAACTATGTTAAATTTTAAATTATTATTGTGTAGTAAAACTAAATTTTATTTAGGAAAAATGGATTATTACAAATATGTTTTGTTTCACCAGAGTTTTAAGATCTAATAAGATTGCATTCAAGTAAGACTAACAAGAATATAAATTTTTGCAATATTTGTACAGGCAGACTCTGGGTTACAGACAGCATTCCATACTTACGAATAGGCTCCAAATGCTCCCCATAAGGATAATTTATAATTAAATAATTAAATTTACTAGTTTCTTCCATGCATGTAGACAAATCCACATGGTGTAAGCAGTTCATTAGTGCAGCATCTTTACGGTAGTGGCTGGTCTCATAGATAGGGAAGCAGCCGATAGAAACACAAGAACACGAAGAATCAGAAGATCCAGAGCCTAGAAAGTTTACAACAAAAGAATTAGCTGAAGCCTTTTGTCTCATTGAAGCAGGATTTGCTAAGCTTGAGGAGCAAGATCCTAACATTGAGTGGTTTACAAAGGTTTACCATGTAGTTAGTGAGAACATCAGCTGCTACAAGGCCATTAATTACGAAAAAAAGAAAAGGGCTGTGCAAACAACCCTAGACACCTTTTTCAAGAAACTGACTTCAGTGCTAAGTTCCCCTCCTCCAGCAACAGAATCCAACCCTGATTGTCCAGCACCCACTCTATCCTCTCTTCTGACTAATATTAGCCGACCTTCTCGCCTTCAAAAATACCACTTTCAAAAAGCAAGACACTGATGCAACATTAGATGAGTGCTAACCTTTAATATTCTTTTCTGAAGTTTCTCCTATCTCCTATATCTCCTGTCTAAACTTTTGTACAAGTTTATTTTTATGTTCCATTTGTTTGAATTAATAGAAAGAGCACAATAGTTTCTGTAACTTATTAATATAGTATAAGGATATTATTATTACAGTATTACACTGTATTATTATATTATTATTACCACATAGGAGCCATGATCGTATTGTTATTATTATTATTACTGTATATGCACTGTTCATCAGGGATTTGAGTTACATACAAATCTGACCTAAAGACACTCTGAGGAACACATCTCGTCCAGGGACTACCTGTACTTCCTATTTTTGTAAGAATCAATTAAAACTTCAAAACTGCCAACACCATTCAAATTCTACTCTATTATTAGTAATCAGAAATTTATCTATTCACAAATATTCTGGAAGTATATCTCTTGAACAATGTTCTTTATTTATTTCCCAGTTATCTCTAATAAAGTTTTAAAAAATCATTTTCCATTCAGTCTGTTTTCTCAGCATCCACCCACAAGTGACTATTCACTATTTTTCCAAGTATACCTTGCATTTTCCTGACTGTAGGCATTTGCATTTTGGACTTTCAGGAACATTGGTGAAATAAAAAAGAATGCCAATTTGCAAGTCAATTATATCTGAAAACAAATTCTAGTTTTCCCATGTTTTCTAGCTCTGACTTTGGGTAACTATTTAACCACTTCAAGCAGCTTCTTTCCTCCTTCTTTTGAAAATAAGAAAAAACCCACAATTATTTAAATTACATGTGTAAAAAATACTGTAAATTCTTAGTGTTAGGCTGAACCCAGAGACTAGTGGGAAGTTCCATGGGGACTTTACCTTTAAGACCCCCACATCCTTTGAGGACCTGCCCAAACTCTCCCCCCTTTGAGGGCCTGCCAAAAAACCCGCCCATAAAAATCCTAGATGCCCACCCTTTGGGTGCTGATGCCATTTTTGGCCTCAGCCCATCTGTACACAGACTTTAAAATAAATCTTCTTTTCCTTCATCTCAGCCTCGTACATTCCTCCCTCGCGTTTCTAACACTTAGGTCCTTTAATATACTTTTATCCTCTGCTTCTAACTCCACAATAGGGTTCTTTAAATTTTTATAATTTAAATCTTATTATTGTTTTGATAAGGTTTTCTCATCCTGAAATTTTTTAAATTAATCTACATTTAAATGAATTCTATTTTAATTTTTTTCAGAGTTTTGCAATGCTGTTTGTGCTAGAGACAGATGTTGCAATTTATCTTGGTAAGTCACTGAGCCACATTAACAAAATGGACTTGACAAAGGAGTTTATATTATAAACGTTCAAAGGGTGAGTATAAAAATTGGGAGATATTTTTACCATGGCCAGTCCAATAGATTTCTTTAGCAAAAAGAGACTAAAAATTAATATGGTCATTGGCAAACTATCAAAAAGAAGTCTATGCAGAGTTCTGGTTAAATGCATCTAGATAAGGTTCATGATTCTAAAATCTATGCATTAGAAGAAACAATCTTGGTAAAATGTATGTTACCATTAGTGTAGTCTCCCTTTCCAAAATGCTTTCTGTAATTTTTACCTAAGACTAAAAATACAACGATAAATCTTACCAGGGTTTTAATAAATCGCTTAAGTGGCATATGTTCTTTTCTTAAAGGAGTGAATGTTATGCCTTCTAACAATAGTTTAAATGGTCAAATATTATTTATATATTGCAAATTTATAATAAAAAAGCAAAAAGGATTTATACTAGTAACAGTGCATCCTTATGGTAACAAAATGGACAGAGTTACATTTCAGAGAAGCTCAGTAGAAAGCAGCCCACACATGATTCTTATTATTGTTAATATTTTCTTTGTGAAAAAAACTATTAATCTGTTTTTGTATGTGGATGCAGTAAAACTTGAAAAGAAATTATAAAGAGCATTTATGGATTGTTATCTACTTTTTCTGTAAAGTCAGTAGGAGCTGAAAAGATATTATGAAGAATATTTAGGGCATGTTATTACTATTAGTTACCAAGTGTTTAAAAAGGCATTGGACATGGTACAATACATATTAAAGCATAATAAACTAATCATTTAATGTTTTTATATACTTTATACAGGTCATAGAATTTACAAACTAATAAAACAAGATTAAACAAGAAGATAATCCTTTTGTATCTTGTTTGATTTGGGGGAAAAAAGTTGGTTTGAATTGGAAATCACTGAATTTCCATTTTTCACCATTTTCACTATCGTCGTATTTTGTCCATGGCAGTTAAAAAGAAGACTTTTGAGATGAGTCATGATTAGAAACACTTAGTACTCTTTCATCTCCTTCCTCTCTTCTCTATTTTCTCCAATTTTCCTTTCTCTTTCTTATTCTTTTTTCTTTTTTCCTTCCTTCTTTCCTTCCACCCGTCCTTTATATATCCATATTCTGTGTGATTACTGTCAGTACATCCCTGTGTTCCAGGTGGAGGTGAAGAAATGACTACTTCATCCCTGACTTCACGGTACTCTATCTAATGAAAGAAATTACATATGCACACAAGGGAGCATTACTATGGGTTAAGTACTATAATCTGAGTGTGGAAAAGGTATAGTTGTAGCACAGTCTGGAAAAGAGCTTTGAGGGTAATAAGCAGATAAAACTTCACAGAAGAGGAAATGCTGCTTGATATGGTTTAAAAGAAAGAATAACAATCCACCAAGCAAAGAACAAGAGGCCATTTCCAGTAAATAGCACATCTAAAAGTGCCAAGTAATATTAATATATAAGAATAAACTTTGCCAAAGCCACATTTTGTAAGAAGGATTTTTACATCCATGTTTGTGACTCAGAGTATTAGAATAATTAGTGGAACAACATCTGGAGTAGACAGGAGTTAATTCTGTAGCTAAGAATTTTTGAATATTAACAACAACAATGAAAAACTACTGGAAAAATATTATACCTATACTGAAGAATAATAATTACATATGGTTATTAGACAGCTTTCTAAACCATGGTTATATTCAACAACTAGAAATAGTGTACAATGACCTTTGAGTTTTTTCTCAACTAGAATTAATGAAAACTAATTGCCAAGTCTAGTGAGAAGACCTTCCATTTGCTCATCTGCTACTGATTTCTCATCTTGCATCCTTCCTATGCTGCTGTGCCACTTTCTTGATTCTTAGTCCTTTCTTGGTCTAGTCAGTTCTGTATTGGAATAGTCAACTGGTCATATCAGAACCTTTATCCCTAATTGTAGAAAACTCTTGTTCTTTTTGAGGGGTGCTATTAAGTATTTAGATTTTATGTACAGAGATATAATCTAATGCATTTAAATATGTTGTTTTCCTTCAGTGTATTCTGTTAAATGCTGCCACCAGTTATTCATTATCCTAGAAATGGTTTCTATCTTTTTATGTGGATCTGTAACTTTATGTCTCCTTTGAACACTGTTATCTGACCCTCTCTCTCTCTTTTTTTTTTTTTTTGGTCTGCTTTGTGCTTTGCTACAGTTTAGGAGAGGCCTGTTTTTCCTGGCTTTTGAGATAAAAACAGTAATTTCCAGATATTGAGCTGAAAACAGATCCCCATTTGCAAAGAAATATGGATGCCATTGTGTTGCCCATTAAACAGTCCCTCTTTCTGAAGAATCTTGGATTTTTATTGTTCAACCTTCTGTGTCCACTAACAGTAAGCTGACTACACCACAGGTTTGAAAGCAGAAAGCAGCACGGTCAATTCAGGAAACAGAGGGGACTTTAATTTATGACTAAACCATCTGACATGGGAAACAGTAGGAGACGAAGCTAGAGAGTAAAACATAGGCTTCATGATGGTAGACTCTGACATATGTGCCAAATAATTTTTTTTTTATCCAGTAGACAGTGCAAAGGTACTGAATAGTTTTCAACAGAAAGCAACATTTTCAGATTTTCATTTTAGCTATATCACTCTGGTAGGGAAGAAATCAGTTTCAGAGAGGTGATATTTACAGAAATAGAGGTAAGTTAAAGTTACTCTAAGAGTGCCCGCTCGAGAATAGGTTGACATATGACATTTTGGTGAGGCATTCTTGACATGGTATATTTGATGCCAGGGGCATTTGGATTTTATATATGTGTATATATGTGTGTGTGTGTGTGTGTGTGTGTGTGTATGAATATGTATGAATGAAGGGGTATGAGTTAAGATTTTACATCAACTTTTCAAGATATAGATATGTTAGAGTAGGAGACTAGGGACAGGGCTGAGACCAGATGCAGGGGCTTGAAGATTGGGTGCAGGTGCTAAAGTAAACAACCTACAGTCAGAAGCTAACAAAAGGGGCTTAGAACCACAAGAAATAACCAGCTTTAACCAGCTTGTCAGCTATCTCTGCCACTTTACATAAATTTGGCTAATTATGATATCATTTACATTGTGGTTTTCAAATTTTTCCACCCTTGAAATTGCATGACAGTTCCCAGACAACGATATAAAGTATAAAAATGGGAGAGAACCCAATTCCAGGAATTACTACCCAAATTCCTAGTAAAAGCCAATCCCTTAGCCATGAATATTCCTCCTCTCAATTAGTAAGGCTTCAAAAGACCAAAAACACTTCCTCCCAGTGCAGCTGCTCTTTGCAAGCCTGCCCACTCTCCCCTCTGAGAGTGTACTTTCACTTTCAATTTTTAAAAAAGCTGTCACTTGCCTGGCTTACGTGGTGCGTCCTGAAATTCTTTTCTTGCTGATCACCAAGAACTTGGAAAATCCTTCTCTCGGAAGCCGCTAGCAGATATGTGCATACATACATATACACATATATATACACACATACACACACACACATACACATATGTATAGATAGATAGAAAACCTTAACTCTCATCCCCTTCCTGTCTCCCGTTCTGTCTCATTCATCAGTAGTGGTTTTGATGACCACATTTTCTATACATCTGACAACCTTCATGCTCACCCTGTTCATTTAATACCTGTTTCCATATCAAAATAAAACACACCAAAACCTTTTTTTTGTTACTAAATCAATGCATGTTTTAGGTCTTTAAAAAAATAATTCTGAACAACTGAAATGCATGTAAATATATCTGGTTCAAATAAATGATTGAGATCACAAATCCTAGTCAAAGCCCTTTATTTCTGTCTGACATTTGCCAGGTTATGAAAGAACAATGATTTACATTGATTTAAAAAAATGAAATGAAAAGGCAATAAAAACATGATTTAGTCAGTTATTAATTAAAAATAGACATAATTCTGAATTTTGACTGTTGAAGTATTTGAAAATTTAATGATTGGGTCCTGTGATTTTATTCTAGAAAATACCAAAAGTATGAGCCTACATAAAATGGAACAGCCACCTCAGAAGTTTTCAAATCTGTGAGAAAAAATTATCTTGGTTTAGAAGATAATGGTGAATTTATATACATTTGAATAAAATGATTTGATTTCATGCAACTTGCTTTTGCTTTAATGTAAGGTAGAGAAGGGCATCAAGGCTCCCAGGAAAGGGGGGGGTCCGGGAGCTCTGCTGCAGAGCCTGTTTGGTAATTTTAAAAAAACAACAAATCAATGCTCTCGTATTTTGATGTGGCCATGTTTACAGCTAAATGGCTGCAGCAAATTAGCAGCAAAATTGTGTTATTTCAGAAGAAGATTTTGAACCAAGATTATAAAGGTAGGGATAGAGTGGGAGACAAACATAAGAGAAGCATTGTTAAGTTGACAGAATAAATAGTGATAGATTGGATGTGCAAAATGAGAAAAGAGAAGTTGAGAAGTCTCACACAACTCACATATTTCTAACTTTGGAATTAAAAAGATTAGTGCCTTTTACTTTTAAGGTGTTTATTAAGCATCTGCTGTGTGCCGAGACTGTTCCAGATGTTGGTAATAGTGCAGTAAACTAAACAGACAAATCTCTCTCTTCATAAAAGTGTTATTCTAGCAAAAGAGACCAATAGTAATCAAATAAGCAAATAAAATTTAGCAAAGGGCAGAAAGTGAAAGAAAGGGCTGTAGGAAAGGGTTATTTTCAAAAGAGAAGGACAACTCACTCAAGACATGATATCTGAACCAAGACTTGAGAGAAGCGAGGAAATGAGTGAACGGTATATCTATTACCTTTGGACTAATTGTATTCATATCCTGGGCTTTGGGGCCAGTTCTAATTTGCATGTCTGTCTTAATGTTACTTTCTTATTATTTTTTCACAATACAACTGGGAAGCTACTTTTCATCACTCACTAAGCCAAATTTTGAAACCCATGCAGCTGGCAGGCAGTCTTTTTTTTTTCTGTTACAATATTTCTGGTAACTTCCTTTTCCAAACTTTGCATGCTGTTCTAGACACATTTTATAAGAATCATGATTCCTAGAGATGGATACTCATTTCTTCTATTCCAAGAATGTTTAATCCCTGAAATATAGACATCAGTCATTTTGCTGCTCTCCCAATCACTACCCTACAGGTGAGAGTTTAACCTTTGTTTTATATTAAGCTGACAAGAACACTGTGAAAAACACTCTTTCTACAGTGTGTTCAGATTTTCAAAGATATCTTGTAAAAGCTCTGAAATTTTTAAATGATTTTAGCCATGAGTAAGAAAAAATTTTGTTGTCGTATTTTTGACCCTGCTACACATTTGGTGATTTAAGGAGGACAAACGATGATTGCAGCCAAACCCAAGTTTGTGTTTATGTTATTGATGGGGTTAGTAAGCGTGGTTTACACACACACACACACACACACATACACACATACACACATATATTATATATGATGCAAGATGGGGTCGAATAGCTAGGTGAATTTAAATCTTTTCTATTTATCAAATGCATTTTTGAAAAGTCCTATATTCTATCTTTACTGAAGTGTATTTGTAAGTTACTTAAAGTGTTAGAAGTTATGCTTTTTTGGATCTGAACTCCTACTACAAAGTAATAAAACTATCTATGGTGACTGGACTCTGATGATAGCAAAGCAAAATTAAAAATCATAGTAGTAATGTATCAATTACATTACTTTTCTTCCATTACCCTGCTTTATCTCTTTCCCCTACTGTCTTGCCTACATTACTCTTAGAACAACATTCACCAGGAGTGTCAGGACTGAGGTTAATAACACCCTCAAGACAAGTATTTAGCACTGGCTAGGAACATTTTGCATTCCAGGGTTGAAAGCTACTTTACAAATAATTTAACAAATATGATACACCAGTGTACTGCTGGACTCTATATAGCTTATTTATCTGTGTTCTATAAATTGTAAATATAAAATGCTTAATGTTCTAAACAACTTTATATCAATTAGTGTGCAAACCAGAAGAAAAACAGAATGTTACAAAGGAAAGCTCTCAACCATTTTCCTCTGTTATTGCATACCATGAGAAATTCACCTTATAGAATGATCCAGACCCAGTACCCATTCACATGCACATTCATTTCAAGCACACACTTCTGCATGGGTATGTGACCCTAGATAAACACACACACATTTAAATATATACATAAACAAATAAAAGTTTGATGAAATAAAATATCCTTACTGCACTTTTATTGCTGATACACTCTAATTCTACTCCACTCTATTTGTTTGTTTGTTTTTAATGTTTAGTTTTTTAAGCTAAAGTTTTTTAATGCTGATAATGACCACTAAGTTGATTTCACACAAATTGCTAATGGCTTGCAATTTACCATTAGTAAAATGGTAGTGTCTGTTATGATAACATGTATGTGTAAATAAAGAAAGGAGTGAATAATGGAAGAAAGAGAGGGAGGGAGGGAAGAAGGAAAGAATACAGAGGGAAAGAAAGAAGAAAGAAAAACATCTCTATGAATACAAATATATGCTCTGTAAGCTTGTGAAACATAGAAAAAAATATGAGGGCATACAAATCAACATTAAATCAATATTAACATTGATTACCTTGGTACGGTGAGGGTGGGGATTGAAATGGGATGAGGATCTCTTACATTGGTAGTTGAAAAATCCCATATTTGTGTATGTGTGTATAAGCATATACATATATTATTTTTGTATTTATGCATACTTTATATGTATGTATACATGTGGAGATACATAAAAGTACAATATTTATTGGAGTGTGTATAGAGATAGAAAGAAAGAGAGAGAGAAATTCTCATTATTAAATTGATTATACTGCCATAGAATTTGACAAAAAAAAATTCACAATAAAGGCCTTGACTTTTGCAAAGTTTAATGAACATCTCATAAAACTACATAACAGCAACCAACTTCTTGACAAAAATTAAGATGGATCTTTCATGCAAAAGAGAAAGAATCCAAGTCTGATAAAAGCGATTGTGGAGAGTTTGGGTCAATAAGTACATCTCACTAATGATAATATACACCAAGAGTGTTTATGTGATTTGCTCAAGGCCACCAATTTAGTGTCAGAAAGGTACCCAGAAATAGATTTACTAATTCTCATTCTAATATGATTTTTAACTTCATCAATGAAGAATGATTAGTTAAGATTTGTTTGAATTATTTAATACGTTGCTCTCCATATCTTTTACTACCTCTAGAACATTTTTGTTGATCTCATTTGGAAATACAACCCTCTGTTACTTATCAAGTCATGCCAAAATATGAAGTGATGGAAATTGAAAGCACCAAGGATACTTTAAAATTGACCTGCATGTCAAGAGTGACCACATTAATACTGAAAGTTTCCAAATCTACATGAATAAAATTACATTAAATTAGTAAACTCAGCCACTTATTTATATCATCACTATGGAATCATTCATTTCAATATCTAAACATTTTAAATTCTTGATTGGCGTGTTCACTTAAATGGATGGTAAATCTGCCAAGAGAGATTGGTTAACTCATTATTAAAAATATTTGTATGTAAAAAGATATTTTAAAATATATAATTTTTAGTAGTTAAACAATGTGTTGCTATTTTCAAAAGTACCTCATTAAGATATGTAAGCATGGAGTTGGAGGGAGCAGAGAAAAAGTAGGTGAATATGAATTTACTTGACAACACTTTTTATTCTTTCTTTCTAGAATGAGTCATAAAACTAGTGAGGTAGACACAAAATTTTAACCAATGCAGCTTCTTATTTTACTGCTTTCTAATTCCTCTACCTAATTTGTCTTTTATTCTCAATAAAGTCAGAGTTTAAAGATGAATTTTCCTGCCATGTTTAAATCATATATGTTCAGGTGAAAAACCTAATCATATTATCTTGGTATCAGAAAGAAAAACAATCCATTACCACTACTTCATTTTTAAATTGGTTCCATTCTTCTTTACCACTTTATGCAGTGTCTGTTAAATATTAGGCACTCCATAAATATTTGTTAAATTAACAAATTAGTGACTACTACTGGGTTTCTTAAATGAACTGTAGCTAGACAAATGGGCATTTAGTAGTTCCTACTCGAATCTATTTCCAGAGGATTTTCTAGAAGTTACTTTAGTACAGAATTTAATTTAGTTTCTGAGAAGAGGCACTTTAGTGCCTCTTTCAGTTATGCAAATTCAAGGTAAGGTCCATTATCCTTGAAGACTTATGTAACAAGACACATTTTATTGTTATCACATTTTGTTTTGGGCAATGCCAACACCTGGGCCTCAAAATAGTTACACAAATATAGTCTTGATACCCATTTCCAAAAGAAAATTTTTAAGAGTGCTGGAAAAGTAGTGAGGAATTTTACATAGAGACCAAGAGGACTCCAGGAGAAAAAAACTGAAGATCTCCACAATTTCCCCTTGAATTTCCAATTCGTTACTTAATCTCTATTTTAATGGGTTAGTCCTGGCTGATCACATTGAAAGGAAAGTAAGACCCCAAGGAGGAGAACCTAACTTTAAGGCAAGGAGTTGAACCAGTTGTCAGGGCTTTCAAGATCAGAGCCTAAGTGGTTGAAAAGGAGAGCTAGCTCTGATCATCCCAAGGGGCTGATGCTGGAGTATCTTCTCATCATGCTACTTGACCCTGTAGTTATGCTGTAAAGATAAGGTTGTTTGCACAACCATAGTCAGTTCTAACACTGGTAAAAAACTATATCTGCCCTCATCTTAGTCTGTTTGTGTTGCTATGACAAAATACCTGAGACTGGGTAATTATAAAAACAGAAATTTATTTTCTCATAGTTCTGAAGGCTTGGAAGTCCAAGATCAAGGTGCCAGCAGGTTCAGTTTCTGATGAGGGCTGCCCTCTGCTTCCAGGATGGTGCCTTGTTGCTGCATCCTCTGGAGGAAAGCTGTATCTTCACATGGTAGAAGGCAGAAGGACAAGAGAACTGAACACTGCATGAGGCCTCTTCTATAAGGGCCTAATTTCATTCATGAGGTAGGAACCCTCATGACCAAGTCCCCACCTCTTAATACCATCACATTAACCATTAAGTTTGAACATCTGAACTTTGAAAGGGACACATTCAAACATAGCATCCCCTTATGCCCTTCCAAGTCCAGAGGAGCTACTCCTTCAGTTGTGATCATATTCTGGAAGTGAAATGGACTGCTTTGCCTCAGGGCTTTTGGAAGCAGAACTCAGATACAAAAGTGTGTCTCAAGAGAGGAAAGTCAACACCAGACTCTTGCACCCCTTGTTTTGTCGGTCTTAATGTACTTCCATTACCCCAGTGGTTCCTGGGGCATACAGAATCAAACATCACACTGCTGAAGTTTTGTATTCACAACTGATAAATTGGGAAAAATGAATTATAAAATTAATCATTTCAACATTACATGTTGAAAATAGTAAGTCACTAAAGAAGGAGCACTGGGTTTCTTAGATTGAGGTAAACTGAATAGTCTTTTCAATTCTGGGCATGACTTAAGGGAAGTATTGTGGACAGGAACCTACTTGAGATGCGTGTAAGAACTTCAGTGGTAAAGCTTAATCTGATTAATAACACAGGAGAAGAACTACTTTGGGTAGTGGCATCTTCTGTTTCACTCTGCACTCTTACCTTCAAGCCTCACAGATGCCTATCTCATTTCAAGGCTCTGGTTTTGGCTCTTTTTGATGCCTCAAGTTTTTCTTATTTAGGATATTTGATGGTCCCTCCACTTGTTATCTATTGCTGTATAATGAATCACCCCAAAACTTAATGGCTTAAAACAAGGATCAGCAAACTATGTCCTACATGCCAAATCCAGCCTGACACCTTTTTTATTAACAGCCTATTAGCTAAGAATGGTACTTAAATTTTTAAGTGGTAGAAAAAAATCAAAATAAGCATAATACTTCCTAATGTTAAATTTATACAAAATTTAAGTTTTAGGATGGGTGTGGTGGCTCATGTCTACAATTCCAGCACTCTGGGAGGCTGAGGCAGGATAGGATCACTTGAGGCCATGAGTTCAAGACCAACCTGGGAAAAATTGTGAGAACCTGCTTCTACAAAAAAATCTTTTAAAAAAATTAAATTTCAGTTCTCATACATAAGTTTTTATTGTAACATAACCATGCTCACTTGTTTAACTATTGTCTGTTAAGGTTATTTTATGCTAAAACAACAGAGTTTAGTATTTGCAACACAGATCATATGTCCTACAAAGCCTAAAGTTTTTACTTTCTGGCTGTTTACAGAAAAAGGTTTGCTGACTCCTATCCTAAAACAATGATAATTGTTTATTGTCTCTAGTGGTTTCTATCAGTAAGGAATACAAGAGCATCTCAACTGGACAGTTGTGCTTTTGGGTCTTTCATGGGGTTCCAGCGAGATGTTGGTTGAGAATGCAGTTATGGGAAGGCTTGACTGGAACCAGACTACATCCCTGGCCAACCTCTGACTACGAAGATGACTATCAGAGTCAACTTACTTGTCACCAAATATTCGTATCCTTCTCTCATAAAAATAGACTTACCCCATCCCAAGGCCCCCAAATCTCCTCCCTATAAATTGTCAGCTCAAATTCAAGGGTCTTATCTTCCAGAATAGTGCCAGTCATGCTTTGGGTCCAGTACCTCCTGATCTGAAGACCTGTGAACTAAAAGGACCTGGTTATATGGTCCCCAAATATTCAACACACAGTGGTGGGACAGGCATAGCGAAACTGCACAAGACAGTCCTGATCAAAAAGAGGGAATATGACAGGCACATAGGAGTCACCTTGCCAATAAGCAATTTTGAAATCTAGCTGGCACAGCTGCCAGAGCCACATATTCTCATCATAGCCAACTAGGACTTGGGCAGCCTTTTCTTGTAGTAAGAGAAGGTCATACCTATCTACAGTCTCCAAGAGCACAGAGTGTGCAAGCTTGTTTGAGAAATCCCAGGAAACGCTGAACTTCTTCAATGATCCTGGAGGAATTTGGGGAGTCAGAGATTTTACAAATTTGGCCAATAGGGGCTTAGAGAGATTTAGTCTTCTTTTGGATACTATGCCCTTATTGTGCTACCCTATTTGATTTAGCCTTGGACATACAAACTCAGATGTTGCAAAAAGCAGAATTTCCTTTGAGAAGAATGTTTTGCTTTGCTGTTCCTGAGGTCTTGTGAGGGAAAAGATTAGTTGTAAATACAGTCATCCCTTGGTATACAGAGGGAATTGGTTCCAGGACCCCCAAGTCTACCAAAATTTGTGCATAATCAAGTCCCACAGTCTGCCCTGCAGAGCCCACCTATACAAAAAGGTCGGCTGTTCATATACATGAGTCTCCCATCCCATGAATACTGTGTTTGGTTGAAAAAAAAAAGTGGACCCACTCAGTTCAAACTTATGTTGTTCAAGGGTCAACTATAATTGTTTTAACACTGTTCAGGTGTGGCCTAAACATTTCCTTGACTTTCAGAATCCTTTACATTTCTCCAATACATTTAGACTTTCCAGATTTAAAAAAATAAATATATAATGAAAGACTTAATGAATAAAGTTAAGAAGGTTCAAATCAAAGAAAGATAAGACATCTATGTAATTACTCATCCTATCATAAAACCTATTTTAGAGCCATAAGACAGAAATGAGATGCCATACTTTTTTGTATAAATCATCCAGTAAACAAACCCATGAATAAGTCAATGACTTTTTTCAAATTGAAAATAGCTTTTTAATTTTAAGGAAGGCATATTAATTTTGAAATTAAAACACAAATATATAAAATGTAATTTAAAACCGTGTGAAATATTTGTTATTTTAAAAAATAAACAATTAAAAAGTGTGTACTATAAAAAGCAAAGCTCTGCCCTTACCCTTCTTACTGCAGAAGTAACCACTTCTTACTCTTTCATGTGACTCAGGCTTCTGAGTTTCAGGTTTCTGTGCCTCACAATATTTTTTTTCTTTAATAGATGATATTACTAAAAATATTGTTCTACAGCTTATATTTCTCATTTTGAAAGCATAGAGATCCTATATTTCACATATATGCATATACTTTTACCCATTTCTTTAATAACCCACATTCTTTAAAGTCTAATCCACCTTATCCATGACCACATCCCTCACACCAAATGATGTGAATTGATTTTAATGTTTGTTTGACCTCTTATACATTTATTTTCTAGACAATAACTATTTTAGAATTAGTTTCATATTTATTGCCCTTGTAACTTTCTTTATGATTTCTCATAATTTGTTGGGCATATGGGAAGTGCTCTATAAATATTTACTGTTTTATGCTGCATCCCATTTTAGCTGAGCTAGAGGCAGTTTACTGTACAGTTAAGAGCCCTGGCTTTGGTGTCAGAGCATCTGGGTTCAGTTCCTGGCTCTGCCATTTTCTAGCTGTATGATCCTGGGCATGTTACTTAACTTACGGGTGCCACTGTTTCCTCATATGCATAAAATAGCCGCTACTGTAACTGAACCAGTTTTTCCCTTCTTTGCATTTATTTTCCCCCCTGCTATTTAAGCATTCTCTCATTTCTTTTTCTTTTCTTTTTCTTTTTTTTTTTATTTTGAGACAGTCTCACTCTGTTGCCCCAGGTAGAGTGCAGTGGCGTCATCATAGCTCACTGTAACCTCAAACTCCTGGGCTCAAGCGATTCACCTGCCTCAGCCTCCCAAGTAGCTGGGACTGCAGGCTCCAGCGACCATTCCTGGCTTATTTTTCTATTTTTGGTAGAGATGGGGTCTCGCCCTTGCTCTTAGTCAGGCTGGTCTCAAACTCCTGACCTCAAGAGATCTTCCCATCTTGGCTTCCCAGAGTGCTAGGATTACAGGCGTGAGCCACTGCAACTGGCCCTTGTCTCATCTCCTAACGCTGCTGGCTGTCCCTTCTTCCCCTGGGGGGGCTACAGAACTGCCCCCATCATTCCAGTTCTGTTGGAAACCACAGCTTACCCAACACTAAGATTCATCTATGCAAGAGCTATGAAGGAGGTTCGGGCTCCTCCCACCACTTTCAGACTCAGATGGGGTATGTCCTTCATCTTAAGGAGCAAGGCCTTTAATGGCCTGTAGAAAGAAATCTGACCAGTAACATATAAGAGGCAGAAGGAGCCTACAGATAAATTCCTTTTCCTCCCTCCATCCAAGGACCGTTTTGAAGCCTTCCATCAAGGATGGCATGGAGTATCAGGAAGATATCTCCCACGATGAAACAATCAGCTGGTTTTCTTATGAAACCACAACCAGCTCAGTAATAACAACCACCAACTACATTTGCTCTCCCTTCTTTGCTGTCTCATTTTTCCTTTTGACTTCACTCTTGCTCCTTTGGGTCTGTACCTCCAGTAAGGCCTTAGCACATAAGATTTGGTTCAGACTCTGTTTTGTAAGGAAACTTGGCTAAGACATGTTCAAACAGGGTTAATATGAGGACTAGCACTTAGTAAAATGTCTGTTATGTAGTAAATTCCACACTTAAAAAAACACTATTGTATTACAAAATAATGCAAATTGTATTTTAATAGTGTGTATAAATAAATGATAAATATATGGTGTGGTATGGTAAATATATTTTATTTATATATAATATAGCATTGGAAATACATAATTTTTACAAATTATTCTTAGCCTATTTATAAAGAAAGTATATTTATATACAATCTATTAATTTTTAGGTCCAATAATTCAAATATTTTTTAATTACTACCATATCATAATAGAATTTTCACTGTCTTCACGTGCCTTTACTTTCTTCTGTAAGTATTTTTTTCTTATTTCTCCCCAAATTTCTATTATAATATATACAGATGTAGACACAATATTAAAATACAGGATATTTTATTAAATAATTAATAACATATTAAACATAAAATTAATATTAAACATATTAAACATAAAATTAATAACAATATTAAAATACAGGATAAAATTAGGATATTATATTTCCCAGTAATTGCTATTATAACCTCAAAGAAACATCATTGTCTGGTTGACAAAAATAGCTCAAATAGTAACCAAAAATTCTGAACTCAACTTGCCATCCCTCTACTTGTTAGTTGTGTAATTTGGGGCCAGGAACATTCTTCTCTGGGTTTTAGATCCATGACATGATCTACACTAGATAGCTTCAAAAGGACCTTCCAGCTCTTACACATTATAAGTTTATTTGCAAAATGATTTTTACACACACACACGCACCCAGGAACACACTCTTACATATACACAACTCTAATATATTTCTTCCCCCCTTTTAGTTCCTTCAGCGTGATTATTTACTTTATCAGAGATTTTTTTTCTTTCACTAGGAAATCCATTTACTCTGTTATTCATCAAATATCTGCCAAGTAACTACCATGCACCCTGTATTAAAAGATGTTGGAACATAATGGAGAGCAAAACATGGTCCCTGCCTTCATGAACAAGGCTGCCTACATTGTTCCTAGAATCAGTAATCCTCATGTTTGCAAATTGCATCTTGCTGGTGATTCTCAGATGTGTTCCTCATGGCAAATCGCAAGAACTGCTGACCTCTGAGCAACCTCTCTTCTTAGAGTAGGGATGCATATAGTCCACTGCTGAAACAGAGCCTTGACATCCCTGTGATCCAGACAGTCAAAGCAATTCAAAGAAATATGGTTTGTAACCACTCTGGCTCTTGCCTGCTGTCCGGGATGCCCTATTCATCACCTCCAGTTCTTGCTGATTTCCAAGTCTTGTTGGCTTATTACAATATGACAGGAGTAATTTTTCAACTACCATTTTCATTAAGGTATATCACATAGCAAAAATTGCCTCTGTTGCAAGAATTATAGTTCCAGTAATCCACTTTTCAATACTCACCACCAAAGCCATTTTTCCAGAGGCAGAGGTGTGTCAGTGACAGATAGATGTCTGGATCTGGAAAAATTTTCTCTCATCAGCACATGTTGATTCCTGATAGAGGTTGTTCTTCTGATGAGTGTGATAATTTCTATATTAGGAGATGCCCAGAGAATTAGTTTCTAAATCAGACAGAGGGACAAGAAAGACCTTATCACTTTAAGAAAACTGAAAATAATTCAATAAGGCTGAACATCTGGAATCAACTTGAATTGAACTTTACTATTCTAGACTTCAAGCATTTAGGGCATTGTTCAGCAAATTCCTAAATAAAACCCAACCATTGCTTTTTCCCATGGGAGTTAATTGTTTGAAATAAGTTTCAGATTTTAGTTATTTTACAATACAGAAGCAGTAATATTCTAATACAACAGTAATAGTAACATTATTATTTTACAAGTTTCAGCATATATGTATGCATACGTATATATACATACACACATTGTAGTACTTACCACTCTGTTATAAACCTCTATAATAGTACTTATCAACATATTTTGAAATTGTTGTTTTCTTTTCTGCTTCCCCCCTGGATTCTAGATGCCTTAAGGATAGGCTGGGACTGTGGTTGTCTAATATTTTATTCCCAGTAGAACCAGTTTGGTAAAATTGTTCGGCAGTGTCAAAGCTGAATGTAAATACACTCTAACTCAGAAATTTTACTGCTAGGTATACACCCAACAGAATTGCATGTATGCAATTCTGCATCAATGGACTTGTACAAAAATGTTCCCAGCTAGATGATGTTCAATAAATACTTTTAGTGTGATCTAACAAATTGATATTTTTTATTAATGACAATGTACTAAAAAAATTTAAATGTATGGATTTTGAGTACTATCCCTAAATCTTATGACATATCACCAAAATGATTTTGTCTTTCTGTAATGATAAATCATAGCTAAAATTTACTTTGTTCTTCAGTTCTTTTAATATGGAAAATTAGATGAATTTGAAAGGCATTTATTTTGAATGTTCAGTTTTAATCTGACAATGTAACATATGATCAATTAATTACTTGAGTGAAGATTTTGTCTAAAATCACTTTTCAAAACAAAAAATAAAAATTATTTTCCTTTCATCCTTCCCTTACGAAAACTTGTTTGTTAGCTTTTTAAAAGAAGACTAGAGAAGCAGAGTGAATGCTTGTAAACGTGTTCTTTTGTGTTCTGGCTATCACTGTAATGTAAAACTTCTGATAACATTCAAAGAAAAAAATTTCTTTTTTCTTTTTTCTTTGTTGTTTCATTTTATGAAACAATAAAAACTCATACTTCCAGTAATTGCCAAATAAATTTTCACAGGCAAATTTACTAATATTTATAGTTATTTTCTATTTATTTATGTATATTCCTACCTTTACACCATAATAAACTTAACCATTGGGTCTCTAGATCACATGGCATAGTGAGTTTCAAAACAATGTTTCCAATGTAAGGCACCTTATAATAGCAAATATTAAGTGAAAGCATGTATTTGAGTTATAAAAACCAGATCTAAACATTTTCTGTGTGTAGGATATTGTTGGCTCTACCACTTATCACTCCTTTTTTTTCTTAGCTTTTCATTTAGCATAGTGCCTGGCACATAAGAAACACTTCATAAAGTTACTGGTTGTTCTTGTTGTTGTTAATACAAGGCAAGTTATTCTTTTATTTACTTTTTAAATTAAAACTGTTTATTAAATATAGCATGCATACATAGAAGTTAGCAAATCATGAGTAAAATGTTTGATAAACTTTCAAAAGTAAAAAAAAAAAAAAAGAAACCTGTAACTTCACCCAGATCAAGAAATAGAACATAACAGTAGCTCCCTTTTAGTACATACAGACCTAAAAGTAACTATTATCCTGATTTTTTTTAAATCACCTTAGGCAAGCTTTTTTGTTTTGGGACTTGAGATGAAAGGAATTGTACAGTATGCTCTCCTTTGTGTCTTGTTTATATTGTTCAACATTCTAAGATTCCTTCATGTTGTCATGTATATCAGTAATTCATTTGTTTTAATTTCTTTATAGCATACAGGCACTTCATCAAAGAAGATATATGTATGGCAAATAAGCACATAAAAAGATGCTCAAATCATTGGTCATTAGACAGACACAAATTAAAAGCACAGTAAGTTACCACTACACACCCATTAGAATGTTAAAATTATAAAGATCAACCACACCAAGTGTTGATGAGGATGTGGAACAACTGGATTTCTCATACACTTCTGGAATTCAAAATGGTACAACTACTTTGGAAAACATATTGACATTTTCTTAAAAGGTTAAACATACACTTACCATATGATCCATCTATTCCAATCCTAGGGATTTCCTAGAATCATTAAAGGATATGCCCTTTAAAAGTTTTGCACAAGATTGGCCATAGCAGATTTATTTTTAATATCCCCAGACTGGAAACAATTCAAATGTCTATCAACAAATGAACAGATTAATAAATTGTGGTATACTCCTACAATAGAATACTATGAAGCAATAAAAAGGAATGCACTATTGCTTTATACAGTAACATAGAATTTTGACATAATTGTACTGAATGAAAGACCAGACTAAAAAAAGCATACATATTCTATGATTTCATTTATATTAAATTTTAGAAAATTCAAATATATAGTGATAGAAAGTATATCATTGGTTGCCTGAGAGACAAGGAGTAGTTAGCCGCAGGAGAGAGAGATTACGAAAAGGCATGAGAACACTTTTGAGGGTAATGGATATGTTCAAAATTTTGATGTGGTGATAATACCACAAATGTATACATATGACAAAGTTTATCAAATTAACATTATCAAGTGAACATTTTAATATGTGCAATTTGTATACTTATGTCTGAATGTTTGTGTCCCCCCAAACTCATATATTGAAACCTAATCCTCAATACAACAGTATTAAGAGGAGGGGCCTTTGGCAGGTGATTAGGCAATGAACGGGATTAGTGTCTTTATAGAAGAAGCTCGAGAGAGAGTCCTTGCTCCTTCCACCATGGAACAACGGAGGTACAAGGAACTTCCTATGAGAAAGCAGGCCCTCACCATACACAAATTTGTTGGCACCTTCATCTTGAGCTTCTCAGCCTCCAGAACTATGAGAAATAAATTCATGTTGTTTATAAGCTACCTAGTCTATGGTATTTTATTATAGCAACCCAAACACACTAAGACATACCCCAAATATACTTTAGTAAAGTTGTCAAAATATTTTTCTCAGTAAATTAATAAATAACTAGCTGGCCATCAGCAACTACAATAATCAAAAAATAAATGAAACAAAACCTTCATCTCTAGTTCTCTAAAATTTTGGTTAGTTTTCCACATACTTGGAAATAAATGATACATTTTATTAGCTGAGCATGGAATCAGTATGGGTCTGAACAGTCCAAATGATGATAAGTAAACATATCAATTTACCCATTTCTTCTACAAATTTTTATTTCGCATTTAATATTGCTATGAATTAGGAGGTCCAAATGTAGATATGAGCAAATGGCTCCTCTCCTCAAGTTGAATTCTAGTAAGGAACCAATAAACCTGCATTTCTACTGTGGTTTGTATAAAGTTATGATGAAAATGTGGTGTTACATGTGTGCATTTTGAGGGAGAGTTTCTGCCCAGGGGTGAACGACCACCAGTTGATTTCTTAAAGTAATCCAGAAAAGGAGAGAAATTTTTCTGGACCAAAAGACTGTAGTTAGGGGAGTGAACTTGGAGGGGAAGTGAGCAAGGAGTTCAGTTGGAAATTATTGTGGTGCTTGAAGATGATACTGAGAGATTTTAGCAGAGTTGCAGTTTATGCTGGAAGTTGGGATTTGGAAGTTTAGAACCAGAAAGTCAAGTGTGTAGACAATGTGGTCTCAGAAAGGTGTAAAAAAGCAGGCTACAACAGATGTTAAAATAATTAACTGGGCAGCCCTTATAGACTGAGACAGCTCCAGCGCCCTGGGTTCCTACCCAACCAAGCAAAACCCAACTCAGAGTAAATGGTCATATTGTAGGAAACAAAATTTAGCTTAACCAATCAGAAACCACCAACTAACCTCTAGCTAGGGACCTTAAGGCTACTGTTTCATTTTAGTTAATCAAATGTTTTCTTTGTCTTGCTTCCTGGAACACCTTATAAAAGTTTTTCTCTCATGGCCCGTTTGGTGGAACCCGAACTGCTTGCGGTTTGGTACTGCCCTGTTCATGAATTACTGTCGCTCAAATAAACACTTTAAAATTTTAATGTACCTAAGTGTATCTTGTAACACAGTTTAAAGCCAAACTTTTGTTACAGGCATAGGAAAGAGAGCAAGCAAAAGGACTAAGGAAGATCAGTCAAAGAACTGAGGAATAAATGGGCAGGAAAAAATGGAGAGAAGGAATACACATCCCAATGAGGAAACAGTGAAATTCATTAAATCCCATTATTTGAAGGTTGACTATGGAAAGAGTATTCTAAGGGCACTTTAAAGGGAAAATGATTCACAAAGATCTTTTTCTGACCAAAATGTGGTGCCAATCCACATATTTTGCTTTAAAAAAGCAAGTTATTTCCAGGAAGCTGCAAAAATTAGCACTTAAGCCTAAATTGAATAGCCACACAATGCAAAAATGTAATTATTCCAGGTGTTCATTGGGTTATTTTTATACTTTTACATATTTTGTTTTTCATCATCTGATTCAAATATTAGTAACTATTTGTTTATGATGAAGTGTTTAAAACCTGTAACATTAGAAACATTTTCCAACTAATTTGATTTTTGTGCATAAACATTTCCAAGTGCTAATGAATGACGGAGATAAACTTGGCTAAAAAATCCTACTGAATTTTGTTGGTTCCTTACCAGGTAGAAAAGCCAGCCGATGCTTATAAAATAAAAGAGTTAGAGGGGAATGGAAAAGTCAAATGCCAAGAAAGTTTGAGAGAGCCTCAAAAGCAAGTTCTAAGACAGTTGTACAAAGAAAAGTTGCAAAATTTAAACAAAAGCTAATATTTTTACTATTTTCAAAATTGTGAGCTGACAAAAGGGATATAGAACTTAGATTAAATAAAAGTAAAGTTGAGGTAATTTGTATCTTTACCGTTTAAGTACAGAATATGTATTATCCTCCCAAAAAACTAACAAAGGAAACTACAGGGAACTTTAGAGATGCCTCAAAGTCACTTACATTCTAAATGGAATTTCTTATATTTTTCCCCAAAATACTCAATATAATTTACCTTTATAAATGTTGGGGAAAAGGGGAGAAAAATATTCTTGAAAACCTTCTATTACCATTCATCTCAAATTTCATTACAAAGTCTTTTTCCTGCAGAGAAACAAGTAACTTTGGTGGGTTTATGTGTGTGTGTGTGTGTGTGTGTGTGTGTGTGTATGTATATATTGCTGAATAATATCATTTATTTTACCATATTAACAGTCACTACATGATGTTTGCCTGTTCTTGTTTACATATGCCATGGCTTTCAGCAGATGTTAAAAAGTAAGGCTAGGATGAGCACCAATACTTTTTATTTCAGAAAATATTTGTTCAGTTTCCAAAAAAATCAAATGTCAGAAGTTTTTGCAAAAAAGAAAATTTAAAGAAATAATTTTGCTATTCACAAAAACAAAACAGGCTTATGAAAATGTCTGACATTTTGGGCTTAAAAATTTTTATTACAAAATGATATTTAGTTGAGATTAGAATAAACAATTCTATATGGTACAAATTAAATTCTCTTTGCCACAAATATGGCTTTAAAATCAAGGTTACATTCTTCAAAACAATAAAAAGAGAATCTGAGGTTCTGCCAAGCAGTTTTGCTGCTTGGCTTTTCCAGATCTCAGAGCCTCATGAATACCTGTCTGTGTCTCTAAATGGAGCCACGCCAGGCAGGAGGTGAAATATTGTTTATGACTGTGGTTCCAATTGTTTCGTGAAACACAAAATTCATGAAACACTGCTCTGCTGATGAGGGACTTTCACATTACTTGCAATTATTGTAAAACATTTGTATATGAAAATAACAATTCAAACTATTGTCTTCAGGAAATTCTCTCTCTCTCTCTGACTCTCTCTCTCTCCCCCCCATCCCTGCTCCCATTCCTTCTGAGACTGAGAAAGACGCCACCTTCTCCATTTACCTTAGTGATTTCAGTATTATGTTTGATATTCACTGTGTTTGATTCTTCAAGAATATAAATTTTATCCATCCACTCAACATCAAATGGGCAGCCTCAAGCCTAAACCTGATTTTATCTGATTTTTATTATTGCATTGATCAATATGAAGGCAACAAAATGAAAACTAAAGAATCAAAGCAAACCTTTGTCCACCACCAGGAAACACTAACCCATATGTAATTATTTCAACATGAACTATGGAAAAGCTGACTAATTCACTGTGATATTCACTCACACAATGTGGACCTACAGTGAATGATGCTTGTTGTAATTTTTCATTACCTTTGAAATAAGTTATTTCCATTGCAATTTCAACATAGCAACAAGAAGGATGAAACCTTGTTCTATAATGCAATCCTGGCATTATATTTTCAGGTTTTTTCAAGAGAAACATGGAGGGTGGAGCAGGACACAGGGTGAGGCTTGGGGAGGGGCAGGAGCAAGAGCTTCTTTAAAGGAGTCAGCTGTTTCCTAGATTGTTGGAGACGTCCAGATTTATTGTTCTAAAGAGAGAGCCAATTATACTTTCAGGACGTTTTGAATCAGGGTGAGTGTTTGCATGTGTTATACATAGTACATATGTGTGTGTACATATATGCATATGTACTATTAATATATACGTGCATATACGCATATGTACTATACATACTACATAACATATATAATATATACAAAGGAATATATATTATATGTATATAAAATTTCTTTTTTTTGAAACGTGAAAAGCTCCACACTAAATCCCTCAGGGAGATATGTAAATGTTGAATTTAGGTTCTCTTGATTTGATCAAATTTAAATCTGTTTTTAACCTGTTTTATGTTTTTCTTCCCATTGAGCCATGGAATTACCACATATCTTTGTTACCATCATTTATGCATCTTTTTCATAAAACTTGCCCTGTCAACTAGAAAACACCTATCTCCCTCTCACTGAATGCTAGTGGCCCATAAAATCTATGCCACAAAATTGGATGTTTTTAATTCCTTTTTCGTTCCTGTTAGTTTAGTTTTTGTTTTCCCTGACTATAGATTATGGGACCAATAGAGTGATGAAGATATAGTGAATACTTATTAAACATGTGTTTATTAATTTATTGGACCCTTTAATGACAGTGAAAGATATAAAGATAGGGACAAAGTAACTTTGCGGTAATAATTTTAGATTTTAAAAAAATAAGCAAAAGAACATTTGCATTCTAAAGGTGCAGATTTATTACAATCTAAATCTGAAATTTAAGGAAGTAGAACTTTAACTGATATGTGGGTATGAATTTGTTATAAAGAAAATTTACTTTTGTAAATAATAAATTTTATTTTTGTTAAGAAATTCAGAAGTGGATAATTCAGGATCTAATAGTCATATTTGTTTACAAAAGTCACAGAAAATTATTATATTTATTTTTCCTCATATTACTCTCAGGTGATTAAAGATATTTTTTAGAAAGGTACCTTTTGAAATTTTTAATAATTCAATGGGGAACTTCTTAAGATTTAAGTCTTTAAGTAATGTCTAACATTCATTGCTATAGATGCTACAAATTATCTAATCTCTACAAGTCTTAGATTTCTCATGTGGAAAAGAGATGTAACAATTGGTAACAACAGAATACCTCATTAGGTTTGGAAAAATAAATAAATTATTCAAGTAAAATCCTTAATACAACGCTTAGAACTTGGTAAGTGATCAAAATATTATTATAAAATTTTACTATAATTATTTTAATATTGAAAGTTAGTTTGCTGTTATTAAATGAAGCAATTTAAATAGTTTTCAGAAAGTATTCTGGTTCAGAAATTATGCTCAACATTCATCCTATTATTTTTATAATTTTAGCTACAAACATTTAATGGAGAATCACATTCAGTTTATATGAGATGTACAAAAATATATAGTCAAAAAAAGGACATGTTAATTTTGATAGACTCCAGGGAAGAGCATCAAATAACAGATTATATTAGACTAGTCAAGGTCATAGTCAGCATATGTAATAGTTTACAAGCAAAACTATATACAAGTTATGTCTCCTTGTTCTTCAATTGTAAGAAAGAGATATCATCCTCCATAATTTATAGCTGTGGTGCCCAACCCCCAGGCTGCAAATTGGTACCAGCCTGTGGCCTGTTAGGAACCGGGCCACACAGCAGGAGGTGAGCAGCAGGCAAGCAATGGAAGCAATGAAGCTTCATCTGTATTTACAGCCTCTAGCCATCATTTGCATCACTGCATAAATTCCGCGTCCTGTCAGGTTAGCAGTAGCATTAGATTCTCATAGGAGGGCAAAACCTACTGTAAACTGCACGTGCAAGGGATCTAGGTTGCGTGCTCCTTATGAGAATTTAATACCTGATGGTCTGACTCGGAGCTGAGGCAGTGATGGGGAGCAGCTGCAAATACAGATTATCATTAGCAGAGAGGTTTGACTGCACAATAAATGTAATGCACTTGAATCATCCCGAAACCACCCCGCTCCCCTGTCCGTAGAAAAATTGTCTTCCATGAAACCTGTCCCTGGTGCCAAAAGGGACTGCTGATTTATAGGATTAAAGGCTTTCATATAGTGTGTGTGGGTATGTATGTATATAAAATCTTTGTAAAATATCTATGGATAAAATCATGTCAAACAAATAGCCTTATTTCCTTCAAACATGATGGGTAGGAATGAAGCAATCAAGAATATGATAATATTTTCTCTTATGTAAGTACATATTATTACTTGCCTGAATATAAGCTCATAAACACACTTATAAAAAGCTTTATCAGTGAAAAATAATTGACCATTTTCTTAATTCAAGATATTCATTTATTTCATAAATATTGGAAAAATAATTTCACTCTTTCCTATCTTAACTATGGAAATTCAATTCCAATAACCAAAATATTAAAAAGAAAAGCAAAGATCTTGAATAAAAATAATCACAAAATAATAATTTGAAAATTACTTGTCTAAAATTTTAATCTGAATTAGTATTCAAACAAGATATCATAGTGGAGATTTTTAAAACATTAAGGCATTATAATCACAAAAGTCTGAGTTTTTGATGGGGAATTTTAACACTATTATCACACTTCATAGAAAACAAATAAAGTTACTGTATTTTCTGGTACAGCATTTAAACATAAAATGAATGAACAATTCAGCTTCTAAACCAACTTGCAGACAGACTGATAAAACTGTGTTTGTCAACCTCAGGTAAGTCTTTACATACCCAGCAATTCAATGTTTATTTAATTAGCTCTCTCTCGTATCCCTTTCTTAGTCAGCTGAGGCTGCTATAATAAAATACCAGACTAAGTGGCATACACAATAGACATTTATTTCTCAGAGTTCTGGAGGCTGCTATGCTGGGATGTCCAAAATCAGGGTGCCAGCATAGTCAAGATCTCTTTCTATATTTATTTCCTTTTTTTTTTCTTTTTTTGAAGATGGGGTGGTCTCTTTATTTTCTTGTAAGGACACTAATCCCATTACAGGAGCTCACTCTCATGACCTCATCTAAACCTAATGAACCTAACGAACTCCGAAAGTTCCCACTTCCAAGTACTATGGCTTTGGGTGTTACAGGCCCAACATATGAATGGGTGGGAGGGTGGGGAACATTCAGTCTATAACATTCCCCAATTACTATTAAGAAGTTATCCATTCTCCTCAAGCCTGAAAACTTCCAATTATTTCTCCTTTCTTAGCTGTTGATCCCACCATCTCCCTTACAGAGAAATTAGTGTTCATTAGAGGGGTGCCATCAACTTCCCATCACAAAATCTAAAAATCCAGTTGTTTCACTCCCATGACAACAAGCTTTCTCTTCCCAACCAAGGCGCTAGAGTCCATTTATTTCTTCCTTTCTTCTCAGGAACTTTTAGCTGCCAAAGATGATCTTTCTCCCCTTTATCTTCATGTCTCCCCCGCCCCACTGTCTTGTCATCAGCGTTTAATTATGGTTAATTGTCTTCCATGCTAAAGGTTACTGTTGTGCTCCCTTTACATCATTACTTTTGGCCACCCGCCCCGACCCCCATAGCTCTTGTCCACCACACAGACTTCTTGGTAGATTCAACTCAACTCACTTTCTCCAGTCCTCAGTTACTCGTCATTTTTCAACCCAAGACTAATTACCTTCCATGTCCACCATGCCACTAAGAACTGTGCTTGCCGAAGTCACTCCTTGTCTCCTTGTACCTAAGTGCCCAGGGCCTTTTCAGTGTTTCTGTTACCTGTCCTCTCAGCAGCATCAGGTTTTATCTGCTTTTCTCTTGAGCTGATCTCCTCCTGACTTCTCTGTCAGTGTGGTGCCTTGCTTTCCTTCCCAATTATTGAAATGTTCCTTCTTAGTCTCTTTTGCACACTCTGTTTCCTCTACATATCACTTAATATTACACATCCTCAGGCTTCTGTTTTAGGCTATCTTCTATTCTCACTTTAAATTTTCTCTCGTGTTTTGGAATGCCATTTATAGACCTAACTGCTCATAAAATTTTCCTAAACAACTGCCTAGACAACTCTTCTGATCTCTAGACTAGGTGTATAGATATTATACAATACTCCTAAAGGGCATCCTGTCCAGCACTGACCTCACCTTGCCAGGCAACAAATGTGTATGCCAACTGAATAAATAGGACCCTCCTTTATCTAGGTGTCCTGGTAGAATATCTTGGCATCAACCTTCATTCTTCTCCATCTTTCCTCACCAAATGGATTCAATCATTTACTAGTTCTACAACTGAAAAGAATAAGTCTCTAAAAATATCCCAGGTTCATTGATTTCTCCATATCAGTACTGCCCCTACTTCTAGTCTTGTTCTCCCCAATTCATTTCCAAAAATGCAAGCAGGCTTAGCTTTATAACACGCAAATCTGAAGTATATGTGAACCTGTGTGAAACTTTTCAAAGCTTCTTATTAGCCTTAAGATGAAGAGCAAAATTTGCATTATGGTTTAGAAGTTAATAAATTTTCTAGCTCATATAATAACTCTCTAAAGTGAGCTCTTGATTCTCCAGCCATGTTTCAATTCCTTAATTGCATTAATCTCTTGTTTAATTTTTAAAAACTATATTGCATTTCAGGTTTCAGAAGGACATCTGACCAAAATAATGAGATCTGCAGATTAGGATACATATAAATTCGTCCATTAGGTAAAGGGTTCTCAAATATTCCAACAATAGATTGTTTCATTTACTCTAGAGAGAGAATTCAAATCCAGTTTGGTGGATATGTTACCATGAATAGCAATCACAAAGATTGTCTGTGAGTTAATAATGAACAAACCTTCTGTCAGAAGTTTTAGCACTTCTAAAACATTTGACACTTTTCACCTTTGGTTCTGCAGAAATAGAAATATATTGCACTAATCTCTTTTTTATATCATGTTATCATAAGTTCCCATGAATTCTTTCTTTCTAGAATGATCTCAACCATACCTAATTTGCTCTTCATTTAATTAATCCTTACTTATTAAGTTTTCACTTCAAAATCATTTCCTCTGGGAAGCTACCTAACGACTCATGCAAATTTAATTTACAAGTTTTGTGCTTCTTTTTCACCCTGCATTGGGACTTCGGAACACTCCTGTAAACTGCAGAGTCATATCTTCTGCTTCCTATTTGATACTTTCACTTGGACATTGCATAGACATTTAATAATTAACAAGCCAAAACCAAAATTCCTCCCAGAACCTCCTCCTCACAGAGTTTTCCCCACAAAGTAAGTGACAACTCTATATGCTAAAAATCTTAGCATCATCCTGGAATCCTTGTCCCCTCATACCACACGTTGGCAATGGTTGCGTCTTTATATCCAGATCTCAGCAATGTCTCTTTGCCACCAGCACTCCTCCCCTGGTCCAAGCCGCCGTTCTTACATACATGACTGCGATAGCCGCTAAGACCTCTTCCCTGCTTTCCCCCTTGCTCCTGTCAGTGTTTGCTCAACACAGTAGACAGAACTGTCCTTTCAAAACCCAAGTCAGATCTTGTCACTCTTCCCCAAAATGGAGTACCGTTCCCTCTCTTACTCAAACTCTTACTATCTCATATGTCTCTCTTTATTCACACAGGCCCCACTGCTGTCACCTGAACATTTCAAGCTCTCTGCTATGTCAGGCGTTTTCACCCGCCATTTCATCTGCCTGGGAAGCACTCCTGCACATCTGCACTGGCTGTCTTTCTTATCGCCTTCAGGATTTGCCTCAAATGTCACCACTTTTAGTGTGAATTTCAGACAAGACTCTATTCAAAACTGTACTACCTCACTTCTGGACTGCCTGTTCACCTGTCTACCTTGCTCTTTTCCTCCTTAGTACTTATCACCTTTTGACAGGATATACATTCTACTCATTTTTTTTTCCATTTCTGTCCTCCTGCTAGAATGTAACTCTCAAAAAGTATTTGTGTCTGATTGACTGCTATGTTTCCCATAAGTAAGCAATGTTTGACAATAATATGTATTCAATAAACATTATTGACTTAATGAGTAATATTCAGTTGTATTGAAATTGTGCATTCAACATCTGTTATCTTCCATATAATATAAACACTTCAGAGTCAAGAAGTTCATTAACTGTTGTCAATTAAAAGGTTGATGCAGGACAAAAGGAGATAATTGATGAAGTATCTAAAAAGGCAATTTCCAATGATATATATGCCTACATTAATTTGTTTTATCATTAGCTAAATGAATCATCTTTCTTTATAATAGGAGGTGTGGAGGACATGGATAGGAGTTGAGGTTTAGAAGCAGGAAGTCATGGAATCCCCTTGTGTTAGCATTAATATTCTCTGTGAAGTCAGAGCAGAGGTCAGCTGATTGGTTAGTGTAAGATTCAGGGAGAATGGGTGATGGTTGAAATAGTAAATGTGACCAATATATGGTGTTGGGAAAACTACATATCTACATGAAGAAAAATGAAATTGAACCTTTATCTCACTTCCATATAAAAAAAATCAACTCACAATGAATTAAGACTTAAATATAAGACTTGAAACTATAAAACTATTAGAAGAAGACATAGAGAAAAATCTTCTTGGTATTGGTCTGGGCAAGGATTTTATGAATATGACTCTAAAAATACAGGTAACAAAAGCAAAAATAGACATATGGGATTGCATCAAACTAAAAAGCTTCTGCACAGCACAGGGAACAATGAACAGAGTGAAAAGACAACCTACGGAATAGGAAAAAAATATTTGCAAACCATTCGCCTGAAAAAGGGTTAATATCCAAAATATGTAAGGAACTCACACAACTCAACAGCAAGAAAACAAATAACCTGATTAAAAAATAGACAAAAGACCTGAATAGACATTTTTCAAAAGAAAACATAAAAAACAGCCAACACATATATGAAAAAATGGTCAACATCACTCATCATCAGGGAAATGGAAATTAAAACTGCAATAAGATATTACCTCACACTTGTTGGAAAGGCTTTTATCAAAATGACAAGAGATAACAAGGGATGGCGAGGATGGGGAGATAGGAGAACCCCTGTACATTGTTGGTGGGCAAATAAATTGGCATAGCCATAATGGAAACAGTATGGAGGCTCCTCAAGATTTAAAAATAGAACTATCAGATGATTCAGCAATTCTACCTCTCTCTATATATCCAAAAGAAATGAAATAAGTATGTCAAAGTGGTATCTTCACCCTCATACTCATTGCAGCATTATTCACAATAGCCAAGATATGGAACCAACCTAAGTGTCCATCGGCGAATGAATGGATAAAGAAAATGTGACTATATACACAATAGAATACTGTTAAGCCTTAACAATGAAGGAAATCCTGTTATTTGTGACAACATGGATGAGCCTGGAGGACATTAAGTGAAATAATACAGTAAGAGCACATGATCTCACATGCTGAATCTCAAAAAGTGAGCTCATAGAAACAGAGAGTAGAATGGTGGTTACCAGGGGCTGGGGGGTTGGGTGAGGGTGGGATTGGGGAAATGTTAGTCAAGGGATACAAAATTTTCAATTAAACAGGAGGAATAAGTTCAAGGAATCTATTGCATAACATGGTGACTATAGTTAATAACCGTGTATTGGATATTTGAAAATTGCTAAGAAAGTGGATTTTAAATGTCTTCACCATGAAGAAATGATTAAGTATGTGAGGTAATGGATATACCAATTAGCTTGGCTTAGCTATTCCACAATGTATGCATATATCAAAACCTGTTGTACACTGTAAATATACACAATTTTTACCTATCAAAAATAAATAAACACAATATATTAGGGATATGAAATATTTACAGAAACTTTTTTATTTCAAAAGTATAGATGTTCATAATATTATAATAGAGATAGTTGTTAATAAAAGAACTCTAGTGAAAATTTGTATGCAAGACAAGAAAGCTTACAGTGGCAACTAGCAAAGTCTTGTTTTATTCTCATTCCAAGAGCTCTGCCAGCTTTCTTTTGTACCAGCTGGTATACAACATTGTCAACCACATGCTCTTGGAGTTGCAATATGTCTTTAGGCCAAAGAGTAGTAGAGCTGATATGATATCTGTAAAACTTCAAATTTAGTAATTATATCTGATTTCTGGGCCTTGCAGAAGAAAAGTAAACTTCAAATTTATCAATGAAAACAATTAATTACTGATCAAATATTTTTCATTATATCATAGTTTTAAATTATTGAAATATCATATTGGAGTTAGCAAGTTGTGGTAAGACATTAAAGAGAGGAGTGATCTTTCGTTTGATTTGTTATGAGTCATTACATACGTGAAAATAATGTACAACCAGTCCCCACTTATCCATGGTAGTCAGAAAGGCAATACACACAATGCTTAAAAAATTCAATTTGTTCAACCTCACATTTTCTAAATTCAGACCTGTTAAGAAGCAGCCAGACTATGGTATTAAGCTACAGATATGTGAAATATTGCCTTTCACTCATCTAGACTTTTTTTTTTTAAAAAAAAAGCTTTTGTCAGTATTTTAAATTCTCCATCCTATATTGGTTTAAGGAGTTGGGAATATATACCATATGATAAGAACATAAAAGGAGATAAACTTTAAAGATATTTAGAAAGAAAAAAGTTTGAGTTACAGTCAAAAATAAATCCTTATAGCAAAAAACCTGGTACTTAATATTTATCTTGTTTGTGGTCAACTGCAATTTAAATGCAAAAACCTAGCATGGATCTAAACGAGTTTTCTCTGACACTGTAAACTAAAAGGATATTGTGATGAGAGCCCAGGTGATATTTATGCATATAATTTCTGTGTAGGTAATGATAATCTTGGTCTAAATTCCAACACTGGAAAAAGGTATGTTTACGTTTGCAATGAAATCTGTCATCGGAGGTGAAGGAAAGAAGTAGAAAGCAGCAGACTGTTTTACAAATTAAACATTATGCTTTTAACCTGTTTTCCAATGCAAAGAAAATATATTTTGCTTATGTGCCATATCAACAAGGCTCAAACCAACTGAAGGAAACAACAAAGTAAATTCAGTCAGGTCTGATCCAGTTAAAACAAGACTGAGTAAAGTATTTCGTGTTACGTTTGGAAAATATTACCACCAAACTGGATAGATTCCTGAAACCTGGGGCCATTTTCTCATCTGGCACTGTGGTCAGAAAACGGTTCCAAGTGTAGCACTCAATCCCACTGGCCTACCAACTTTTCAAAAAACCACACTTTCTAAATAGGTTCTCGTGAATGAGAGAAGAACCAGACGTTTTTGTCAGTGTTTTTGCCATCCAGACAACTTCATGTTCTTACTTTATGCTAAACACACTTCTTTCTACCTGCCTGTTTTTCTCTTTCTGGCTCTTTCCCACTCTGAAAAATTACTTAAATACTTCATACATCAGGAGTTCAGTTTGAATCTCAATTAAGAATGCCTTTGTGAAAATATGGCCAGTCGTTCTAGTTTTACTAATTTGGTATAGAGCAACTTCGTTTCATGACTCTCTTGGCTATTGCATTTGCATTTATTTGCAACTATAGTGTTGCCATATGTCCAAAAATCATTTTTATTTATTATTTTATCCTTGTAGTAAAAGGGCACTTTGAATAGATTAATTTAATAAAATATTACAAATAAAAATCATGTCAACAGCTAAATTTTTACCAACAATAGATGATCAATCATAAGTTGGTTATAGTGAAATGCATTAACTTTGGTCTAAGCAATATCCAGAACTAGAAATTTGTTGAGTAGTCTACTAAACTCCATTTTCCTTTGTTTTAAACTGTTAACATTCCAAAATTTTGGGAAGAAACAAGGGCCGAAGGTGCAAACATTTTAGGGCTGAGAGTTGCATGCCATATGCTGTGATTCTTTTACAAGTGGAGCAGTATTGAGATTCAAAATCAGTTTAAACACAACGTGTGTGTGTGTTACATAGCCATTTAAATATTAACTTTTGAGTATTTGAGAAAAAAAAAACTAAAGCAGAATATACTTGTTTTCTGTGGCCTCCCATCCAAACCACTTTTTGAACTGTATTACTTGTCTCATTGAAGATCTTTTTAATAATCAGAGATCATTTAGACTCCTTCTCTACCTCACTCCCATATCCAATCATTATCTATTTTATTTCTACTTTATTTTCTGTCACCTCTCAGTCATCCTTACTATTGGTTTATGGCTTCAATGTCTCTGCCCATAAATATTGCTTGCAGGGCTGCAGCAGTGTGCATTGTAGTCCATGAGAATTGTGCCCATAGAACTGTACAAGTACAGCCTAGGGAACCAGACACAATGACAGTAATTACAATAGTAATTACTGGTGCCTCTTCTGTGTCTATCCATTCCCCAACAATCCTTTAATCCTCTACTAGAGTTTATTTTTTAAGTGAAAATTTGAATTCTTAGCCCCACTAGTGTATATTTCTGAGTGACTCTTTACACAAGATAGTTCTCACCACTACCTACTGATTAGCCAGTTCTACGTGCTGAAGGTGTTTTATGTTATGGCCTTAACAAACTACTTTGGGTCCTCTAAACAGGTTAGTAAGTTTCTTGCCCCTTATTGCACATGTTATTCTGTCTGAAATGCCAGTTTCACTCTTGTCCACCCAAAGAATATTCAGTTTTCTCCTTCATTAAGCCTTTAATCTCCTGAACTCATGCTAAATACAATCACTCTTTCCTCTATCCCTACTCTGCTGCTTGAGCATAATTTTATTAAACCTCCAGTATACTGAATTATGATTGTTTTTTTAATTAAAAAAAATGCAGCCATTCTCTCACTAGATAGTGAGTTTCTTGAAGTCAGGGAAAGCACATTTCATCTTTGGATGAATTCCCCATCACAACACTTCACCTATAGTTACATACTCACCAATTTTTATTGAAATAAATTATACACATAATAAAACCTTAATATGGAATGTTCCTCTTGAAAGGAGATTTTCTTTGTAAAACTATCCTTCTTCTGAGCTTTATGATTCCTCATAATATCTGTTTTAAAATCAAGGGAAATTTATTTGAATGCAAATGAATTTATACTGCCATAGCATAAGTGTTACAGTTAATTTATTGCTTCTAAAATCATTCCCCCTACTTTCCTATTAAATCAAGGACACTGAGATGTGTATCCCTTTGTGTGAAAAGATGCCAAAAAAAACTACTTTTAACCCGCAATATGATTATGTGCCCAAAACACCTGGGTACTTACAGTGCCAAGCCAAGCCATACTGGAGCCTGAAGCTAAAAGAAAATTCAGTAATACTGAGCCTGACTTTATTTAATTTTTTTTTTTGGTTTTATCATGCCATTAATTTTGATTTTTAAAAAATATTATTGAGGGTGTTTTGCACCCCCTTAAATTTTGCACCCAAGGTGAGTGCCTCATTAGTCTCACTCTAGTCCCAGCCCTGGGTACTTATCTTAAATACTCTTTTCCGGTATACCTTGTATAGCATTAGGATTTGCTAATTTAAAATTTAAAAATCAAGGTTTATATTTCCATTTTGCATAGGTAACCATAAAGTTTGTAATTTAAAAAAATTTTCCTTGTCATGAATTGCTATACCCCACCAAGACACAAAGCAAATTAGACATTTACTGACAAAGTATGTGTGGCGGGGTGTTAGATTAATGATAACATCTCAGATTTCATTTGATTTTTGTGTACTTTACTTATTCATGTGAAAGCCTTTAGCAAAGCCACTAAGGCATCTTAATATCTTTGTCAGTTTTGATTATGAAATGTTTATAAAGTGTGCTTTGGAAAGCATGACTCAGGTATTTTGGGGGAAAATGGTGGTTTATGAGCAGAAAGTGTCTGGATTGCTTGTTGTGAGGTTTATAGCTGTACACTGAGGGACTTTCTTTCAATTAGGAAAATTTTTGTTTTTCTAATGCATAGTTTGAGAACACATACATTAGAAAAAATTTTATTAACTTAGATTTTATGTATTTCTTGTATGAATCTGAATTGTTGACTTAACAACATTTAGTAATATTTAGGGGAGTTTTTATGCTTTGGCTAGAAGGCATTTGGGGGGGAAAAAAGCTCAAGAAATCAGATGTCTCTGTCTGAGAGAATATTCATTCTTATCAAATTGCCTTGTGCTGTTTTCTGTAGTTGGCATTCCTGCCAAAGACTGCACTGGCATTAAAAGGCAATTATTTCTCAGTCTTTGAATCCTATAAGATTTCCAGAGCCACATCGCAAAGAGGAATACAAACCTCCTACCAGCACTGTGCTTACTGGGATTATTTCATAGCACGGTCTGGTCTAATGTTCTAGCCTGCAGGACTCCTGGCTTTTTGGCAAGAGGAGAGTCTCTAATATTTTGAAGAGCAATTAGTACAAGTGAAAAACTTTCATCTCTACCTCTACAATTTAAGATCTTTCTTCAAAAGTCCTTTAAAAATATTGTTGTCTAAAATACCATTTGCTAAAACTATTTTTGTAGCACTTTAAAGTGAGGTAACTGCACTGATGAAACAAAATATATTACTGGCCTTTTGATGTTACACTCTCCACTTTTTATTCATATAATCAGAGATTTAAATGTGAAGGATTTCTTAGAAATCATCCAGATAAATATCCTCATTTTGTAGAGGAGGAAACCAAAGCATCAAAAATCTGAATGACTTACTTAGTGGTTCTTACCTACTTAGTGACAGAACCTATATTGGAACTTAGGTCTCCTGTCTATAAGTGTAAAATGCATTGATTAAATTTCCAAAACATGTGAGTGGAAATTTCAACACAACTTCACCAAAGATAAGAATGCTTACAAAGAGGATGTTCCAATAAGAAGGGCTTCTTTTCCTGCCTATAGGGCAGCCATTAAAAATGGTAGGTGCTATGGACTGAGTGTTTCTGTACCTCCAAAATTCAAATGTTGAAACCCTAATCTCCAATGTGATGATATTTGGAGGTGGGACCTTTGGCAAGTAATTAGGGTTAGAGTAGGTCATGAGAGTGGAACCCCAATGATGGGATTACTATCCTTATACAGAGATGAAGGGACCAGGGTTTTTTTTTCTCTCTGCTATGTGAGAAGGTAGTCATCATTTGTGAACAAGGAGGAAGGCCCTTACCAAGTGCCCATGCTGGCACCCTAATCTCAGAACTATGAGAAATATGTATTTTCTGTTTAAGTCACCCAGTTTATACTAGTGTATTTCAGCAGTCCAATCTGACTAAAACAATGGAGAAAAACGTTTATTGGTAAAATAAGTGTTTTGAGTCTCTTAAGCAAAGAATATTAGCTCTAATCCATGTGAAATAAGAAGACATGAAGAGTTTAAGTCTAGGAGGGGATATGGCTCTCTCATACAAGGTTACATCACCCACACAGGGTAAAGATATTTCTCTACCTGCTGTTATTACCTTTTTGCTTCTTATCTCCTCTAGGTAACTTAGCTATACATGCAGTCACGTGAGCATGCATCAGCACCCATGCATGTGTGCAAACACACATACACACATGCATATACACCTATGTATGCACACACACACCTCCCCATCATGTCATCCATGAATAATACTTTTCAGAGACAGTACTACCAAAATACATATTTAGAATTAAGAAAGAAAAAAAAACTCCATAAACCAAAAACAATAAATATTTCTCTAATGCTGCAAGGAAGTAGTTCTGATAAATAAATATCCAATGTTAGGAAATAATCACTATTCTGGTAAGTTATAAGTCTTAGTCACTGGTTAACTTTGATATTAATAGATATTTACACAGTTTTCTCCAAGGATAATAGGTAAGAAGTTGCTTTACATTTATGTAATATGAAGAATAATTCTTGGGTTTTTTCCAAAGCCAAACAATATCTTCCAAAGTTTAATAGCTGCATTTGTCTCTATACACAAAAAATGTTAGTAATTTTTAAATTACAGTTTGAAACTTCAAAAAATTTTTATTTATATTCCAAGTTACCTTAAAATGTAGAATGTTTTAAAGTAAGACTTGAGGCTTACTTAGGTGTGGGGCATAGTGTAGTATGTTAAAAGTTTCTGACTTTGCCATCTGGATGGAATGCAGTGCCTATAAGATAATTCAGGTTTTATTTTCATGAAATCACTGGATATATGTGTTTCTGGAGCTTAGATGAGGGATGTGGGTTAGAGAGAATAATATTGAATTTATCAACATAGACATGGTAACCAAAACCAAAGGAGTGGACAAGATAATGAAGGGAGCATAATCAGAGCTAGAAGAAAAGGTTTCAAAAGACTGTGTCCTGACAGCAACATCATAATTGCTGGAATTCAACACTCCACTGACAGAAGTGGACAGATCATTGAGGCAGAAGACCAACAAAGAAACACTGGACTTAAACAGGACTCTAGAACAAAGGGACCTAACACACATCTACAGAACATTCTACCCAAACCTTGCAGAATACATATTCTTCTCATCAGCACATGGGACATTTTCCAAGATAGATCATATGTTAACCCACAAAACAAGTCTCAACAAATTCAGAAAAATCTAAATCATTCCATGTATCTTCTCAGATCACAGTGGAATAAAACTAGATATCAACTCCGAGAGGAACTCTCAAATCTACACACTGTCATGGAAATTAAACAACCTGCTGCTGAAACATCCTTGAGTCAATGAGAAAATTAAGATGGAAATCAAAAGATTGTTTTTAACTGAACAGCAATCATGACACAAGCATCCAAAATCTATGGGATACAGTAAAAGCAGTATTAAGAGGGAAGTTCATAGTCTTAAATGTTCACATCAAAAAGACAGAAAGATCACAAATTAACAACTTAATGGCACACTTCAAAGAACTGGAAAAAGACAAACAAAACAAACTCAAAGCTAGCAGAAGAAAAGAAATAATAAAACTCAGAGCAGAACTAAATGAAATTGAAACCAAAAAAAATACAAAGGGTCAATGAAACAAAAGTTGGTTTTTTGAAAAGTTTAACAAAATCAATAAACCTCTAGCTAGAATAACCACCAATAGAAGAGAAAGGACCCAAATAAGCTCAATCAGAAATGAAAAAGGAGACATTACAAGTGATACCACAGAAATACAAAATATCCTGTGACTACTATGAAAACTTCTACACATACAAATTAGAAATCTAGAAGAAATGGATAAATTTTTGGAAACACGCAACCTCCCAAGCTTGAATCAGGAAGAAATATAAATCTTAAACAGAACAATAATGAGTAATGAGATTGAAACTGTAATACAAATTCTCCCAACAAAAAGAAGCCCCAGACCAGATGGATTCACAGATGAATTCTGCTAGATCTGCAAAGAAGAACTGGCACCCAATCTACTGAACTTGTTCCATAACATTGAGAAGGAGGGAATCTTCCTTAACGTATTCCGAGAAGCCAGTAGCACCCTGATACCAAATCCAGGAAAAGACACAACAAAAAAGGAAAACTATAGACCAATATCCCTTATGAACCATAAATACAAAAACAAACAAAATACTACCAAACCAAATTTAATAGCACATCACAAAAATAACCTGCTATGACCAAGTGGCCTTAATCCCAGGGATGCCAAGATGGCTTAATATATGCAAATCAATAAATGTGATTCACCACATAAACAGAATTAAAAACAAAGACCATATGACCATCTCAATAGATGTAAAAAAAGCATTCAATAAAATCCAGCACCCCTTCATGATAAAAAGAATAAAACCTCAACAAACTAGGAATAGAAGGACCATAGGTCAAAATAATAAAAGCCATATATGACAAATGCACAGCCAACATCATACTGCATGGGGAAAAGCTGAAATTATTCCCCCTAAGAATCCAAACAAGACAAGGATGCCCTCTGTCACCACTTCTATTCAACGTCATACTGGAAGTCCTAGTCATAGCAATCAGGCAAGAGAAGGAAATAAAGGGCATCTAAATCAAGAAAGAGGAAGTCAAACTATCCCTGTGTGCTGACGATATGATCTTATACCTAGAAAATACTGAAAAAAAAACTCCACCAAAAGACTCGTAGAATTGATAAATAAATTCAGTAAAGTTTCAGGTTACAAAGTTAATGTACACAAATCAATAGCATTTCTACATACTAATAACAGTCAAGCTGAGAGTCAAATCAAGAACTCAATACCATTTACAGTAGATACAATAAAAATAAAATTAAGGAATATACTTAACCAAGGAGGTGAAAGATCTCTACAAGGAGAACTATAAAACACTGATTAAAGAAATCAGAGATAACATAAACAAATGAAAAAATATCCCATACTCATGGATTGGAACAATTGACATTGTTAAAATGTCTGTACTGCCCAAAGTGATATACAGGTTCAATGCAATTCCCACCCAAATTCCAACATCATTTCTCACAGATCTATAAAAAATAATCTTAATCTTCATATGGTACCAAAAATGACACTAAATAGCCAAAGCAATCCTAAGCAAAAAGAACAAATCTAGAGGCATCATATTACTTGGCTTCAAATTATACTACAAGCCTGTAGTAACCAAAACAGCATGGTACTGATATAAAGGTAGAATATAGACCAACGGAACAGAATAGAGAATCAAGAAATAAAACCATATAGCTATGACCAACTGATTTTTGACAAAGCAGACAAAAACATACACTGGAGAAAGGATGCCCTATTCAATAAATGGTGCAGAAGACTAAATAAATTCACATAGAATAATGAAACTAGATCCCTATTGCTTGCAATATACAAAAATAACTCAAGATGGATTAAAGACTTAAATATGAGACCTGAAACCATAAAAATTCTAGAAGAAAATGTAGGAAAAACTCTTCTAGATATGGGCCTAGTCAAAGAATTTATGAGTAAGACCCCAAAAGCAAACAGAGCAACTACAAATATTAATAAATGGGACTTAATTAAACAAAAAGTTTCTGCACAGCAAAGGAAATAATAAACAGAGTGAATAGACACCCTACAGTATGGGAGAAAATATTAGCAAACTATATATTCTACAAAAGGTTAATATTCAGAATCTAGCAAGAACTCAAGCAAATCAGCAAGAAAAAACAAATAATCCCATCAAAAAGTAGGCAAAAGACATGATCAGAATTCTCTCCAAAGAAGATAGACAAATGGCCAACAAACATGAAAAAATGCTCAACATCACTAATTATCAGGGAAATGCAAATTAAAACCACAATGAGATATCAGCTTATCCTTGTTAGAATGGCCATTACTAAAAAGTCAAAAAAGAATAGATGTTGGCACAGTTGCAGTGAAAAGGGAACACTTATACACTGTTGGTGGCAATGTAAACTTGTACAACTGCTATGGAAAGCAGTATGGAGATTCCTCAAAAAAATAAAAATAGACCTACCAATTTGATTCAGCAATCCCACTACTAGGTGTCTACCCAAAGGAAAAGAAGTCATTTTATAAAAAAGACATCTGTATCCTAACGTTTATAACAGCACAATTCACAATAGCAAAGCTATGGAATCAACCTAAGTGCCCGTCAACTGATGAGTGGATGAAGAAAATGTGGTGTGTGGGTGTGTATACATATATAGTGGGGTGTGTGTGTGTGTATATATATACACACACACACACCATGGAGTACTACTCAGCCATAAAAGAGAATGAAATAATTTCTTTTGCAGCAACTTGGATGGAACTGGAGACCATTATCCTAAGTGAAGTATCTCAGGAATGGAAAAACAGATACTGCATGTTCTCACCTACAAGTGGGAGCTAAATGAAGGATATATATGGTCATAAAGAGCAGTAATGGACATTGGAAACTAAGAATGGGAGAAGGGAAGAGGTGGGTGAGCAATAAAAATCCATCTATCGGGTACAATGTACACTACTCTGGTGATGCGTACACTGAAATCCCTGACTTCAGCATGATACAGTTTATCCACGTAACAAAATCACTTGTACCCCCTAAATTTTCTGGAAAAAAAAAGAAAAAGGAATGTATCGACAGAGTCCTGGGTTCATTGCAGATAGTCAATAAATATTTCTTGAATGAATTTATTGGAAAGGATATGTAAAATACATGAGTCATTTTTCATGGGTGGCTTGGTTAAGGATGGTTTTTCTTTTCTCAGTTTTTACAACTCTTGGTAATGTTTGATTAATTACTTTTATTATGATTATCATTATCATCATCATCATTTTATACACAAATGAAACAATTCTACTCCTTGCCCTTGTTAACAATTTGGTGGTAGCTTTCCACATTTTTATAGCTTTACATTGCATGTACAAGTATGCAGTTTCACTGTAACATAAATTAAATAATAAAAAATGTATTTTTCCACAAATGCAAAAAAAAAAAAAAAACAAAAGACTAAAACTGTGTCCTGAACATCACAAGTGTTTAAGGTAGGTAGAAGGAGACCATGGGGCCAATAAAATAGGATGGAATACAGGAAGTTATGGTTTCACAAGACTGAAAAGAAAGCCCTTCAAGAAAGAATCAGGTCAACTGTATCAAATATCTGAAGAGATATCAAATAAGATATAGACTGAAAGTCTCCCACAGAATAGAGAGCAAGGAAATTCTGTGAAGTAGGAATAGTAGTTTGGGTAGAGTGGAAAGCCACACAGATGGCAGTGAGCTAAGGGTGAGGAAAATGTATTTACATTGGGTGGAAGTGTTTAGACTTGTAATAAGAGGGGGTAGTTAAGGTTTAGGTTTTTTGGATTTGTTTTCTGTTTTTCATGGAAGAATTTTGCGCCTGTTGAAATATTGATGGGAGGTAGCCAGAGGAAAGGAAGAAATTGAAAATCTCAGACAGAAAATAATATCTATGGAGTGAAGTCTCTGGGGTTAACAGATCCAGGGCACAAGCCTTAGACAAAGGAGCGAAGGTTCCTCCAGACAGGGAGTCAAAGAGTGCAGGTGCAGATCAGTTTACAAGATTGGGGTCAGATGTTCACAGGCTTCCTTTGATGATTTTTAATTCTGTGAATAAAGAGGTATGGCTGTTTGCTGAGGATGAGGCAAGGAATCGGTGAGATGCGAGGCTTGAGCTCCATGTATATACATCCTCAAATGTTTTTCCATCACCTAAAATTTATTTTTCATCATCTCTTACTTTGAACAGTCTCTATATCTTTTCTCTCTATACTCTTTCTGCCAATGGTATTTAATTCTTCTGGTTTTCTAGCGTTTTTCCACTTCTTTCTCTCACTTGGAGTCTACACCCTCCTCACTGCCAACCGCATCCAGGAAGTTGCAAGTCTCATGGATTCGTCTTTCCCCATGTCTTACACGTCCTTGTTCATTTCCCTAATGTATTGGTATTACACCCATAATTGATGAAATTCCTGGGCCACTGGAAAAGCTTTCTGCTTGGTCTGAGCAGCTCCCCTCCTCTCCCCATCACCTCCTGCGTTGTTGGCAGATTACTAAAACACTGCGTCAATTTGTCATTTCCTTTGCTAAAACTTTCATTGTTTCCCCTGTGCTGACAGGATAAAATCCAATCTCTTATTGTGAAATACAAAGCTCTTTATTATTGGCCCCAAACTACTTGCAACAATTTATGTCCAACTAATGCCAACCAGATTGGTGATTTCAACAATAAAAAATTTATTCTTTCTATCCAACTTTCACTTGTGTATTTGTATTTCACTGCTTTTGTCATACTTTTCCTCAGTTTGGAATGCAGCCTCAGTAAGGACCAATTATATAAAAAACTGACCTTTCAAGTACTTTATATTCTGAGAAGTCTACCTAGACGATTTTCTATCCGTCTCCTTCCTCCAACTTAAATAGCCCTTATGCTATTTACCATTGATTTGGCAATATTATAACTTTTTGTTCTATGTTTACTATTGAATGTTAACAAGTTTAAGAGCCAGATCTCAGAGTCAATTTCCTAAATTTAAAACTTAACTCAATTCTATTTCAAATTGGTGACTTTGGCAACTTTTTAAATGTCCTATGTCTCAATATCCTCAACTGTAAAAATGACTTGTTAGGGGAAAAAAAAATCAAAGGAGAAGTTTACATAAGTGCTTATGGAATATCTTAAACAAGATGAATGTTCAATATGTGTTACAGTTGATTATTATTGTCATCATTATTACTATTACGTTGTTTAAATTTTCACTTTCTATTCTCAAATAAAATTTGATGATTTTATTATATGTAGCCTCACAGAGCCCAATATCCAGGCAAAGATAGAGTCAGGAGATGTTGGGACAGTCAACTGTCTATCAGATGACTCCCAGATTTTCCTAAAGTTTGAAGACCTCCCAAGGCTATACTCCTTATTTTCTCATGCGGCTTTGCAGCAACACACAGGCCCCACAGGTGCCATGGTGCCCCCAGCTATTCCAGCCAGCCTCATCAGAGCACCCATCCTTCTACCAACCCTAATCTTGTAGATCCTACAGCCCACCTGCAACAGCAACCCAGGGCTATGTACACCAACAGACCTCAACCTATAAGCATGGACTGACCTCTACTTAAAGATTTTCATACCAGACACTGCAGCAAACACCCATGATAGGCACCATGATTCCACTTAGTGCCCAGGGCATCCAGGCAGGCATCCAATCAACTTCCATCTTGCCTGAACAGCAGCAGTGGCAGCAGAAATAGCAGCAGCAGTACCATATCTGGCAACAGCAGCAGCAGCAGCAGCAACAGCAACAGAAGCAAGTACAACAAAAACAGCAGCAACAGGCAGCTCCTCCCCAACCCCAGCCCCATTCCCAGCACCAGGGAACTCAGCAGACCCATCAGCAGCAACAGACAGTAGCTCTGATCTGGACATTCCAACAACGGCTCTCCAAAACCCAGCCACAGCCCAGTACCAACATGTGTGGACACTATTGAGCCACCTGGAGGAAATGCTTGTGCACTGGGTGCACCCTTTCCTCTTAATTCCTGACCACCTTCCAGGGCTAGCACCAATAGTGGTTGGGGTACTTCCCTCGAGCTCCATTTTTAATGAATTTTTAGTATTTTTGTTAATGTAAGGCCTTGGGCTGTTGAGTTGTGTATGTCATTTATACAGAGACCCCAGAGGTCTCTTGGGGGTGCTCAGAGCATGGTCAAGACAGGGAATAGCTGAGTATTTTTGATTGCGCCAATGAATCTGTGGGCCCATGTTCTCCTGAGCCTGTGCATGGCCATGTGTACACAGTATGGAGTGACATAGAACAGGATTCTATTATATTTCAATGATTTAATTGTGATGGTTAGACTTAGCCACACTTGCTCTTAAGCTCTCATACAAGTAGTACATGTCTAAGGTATGAACTCGCTTTGTTACAGTGTCATCCACAGAGTTGTGATACCCTTGTGGAAATGAAGGGTAGAGCACCCCAAGGTCACTTCTATTCCCTGCCTGTTGCAGGCATGATACGGTTCCAGAGGTGGGGGTAGGTTGCAGACTGTGCTTGCTGCTGTCACTGTGTGCTCCTCCGTGGATTGGGCAAGTCTGGGCACATGTGGACCTAGGGGCTCTGGAAGCAGCAAGATATTATGTTGTGCAATAATATTCCAAATTTATGTATTTCCTTGAGGAAATGAAGCTAAACATCCACAGGCAAGGTTTTTATGTCACCCTTTCATTTCTCCCTGTCTAACATCAGGATAAAATCACCTGAACAACGTATGGCATTTAACTTAACAACAGTTTGGTCCTTGCATACAGCCAGAGCCTCATCCACTGCTACTTCCACATAAAGAGAAAGTCCCAGTCGTGAGGAACTGTTTTTAGATCACTAGGAAAGCTATGAAATAGTATAGTGAGATGGTAGGATAATGATTAAGTCCCAGCTCCGTCGCATACTAGCTATGTGACCTTGGACATGTAAATTAAGTTTCATTTTAGTTTAATGTAATTTTATTATTGTTATCTCATGCTTATTTAATTTCATCAGCTTTCCTCTGGTTAGAACACACATTGCCTCCTTTTGCTTGTTGAAAATTTCTACATATGTATCAAGTAGGCATATTGAATGAATAGTGATAATACAATATAAAAAATAATGAGTCTCAAAACAATTTTAATTAAAATACAGTGGTTGCTCAAAGGCATGAGGGTGATCAGAGAAGGCTCAGGAAAGAGGTGCCATGCAGGCTGGGCCTGAAGGGAGGGCAGACAGTGAGGAGAAAGGTCACACAGAAAGACCTTTCCGGTTGGGGAAAAATACAGGGCAACAGGAAACTGTGGGGCTTGTAAAATGAAAGAGATTATTTTTACTGAATCATAAGATATAAGGAAAAGAGGAGAAGAAACGAATTTAGAAAGATTGTTTACATCCAAATCTGTGGGTTCTAGTTTAGCAAGGTTGACCTTCATCCTATAGGTGATCACAGTTATTAAGTGTTTCTTGAAGACAGGGTAGACAGCACCATAGTTATACTTGAGGAAGATCTATATTTAGTAGTGATGAGTAAGATCAAAAAACAGGGACTGTCTTTCTATCTTTTTTATATACAACATATTCCTACTCCAGAATTTTCTTCATGTGGAATCTGTGAATCAGACAATATTACTACCCCCATCTCCTCCTACGCGCACACACACACACAAATTAGTTACTGATTCTCGGCATTTCTTCTTATGAACAAACTACCTTAGGCAGTATCTTGCTTATGTTAATTACATTAGGATTAAATCAATGAATACATGAGTGTTTTTCAATAAGGTCTGACACATAGTAGTTGCTCAGTCATGGTTATTATTATTGTTAATATTTATTAATGTTTTCTTATTGTTCTATCCTTCCCCCCCCAAAAAAAAAAATAAGTGCAGATCTGTCCTCTTTCCTATTTCTACTACCATGGCCTTAGTTTTGGTTATTGTCACCTTTTAGAGGGACTAGGAGCCTCCCTAGCAGTTCCCATAAACTTATTCTTGACCTTTCAGTCTACACTCCACATCAGACTCTAAGGCCAAGAACTTGAGGTCATCCTTGACTTCTCTTTTTCTTTCCCACTCCACATCCTATAAGCCTAAAAGTTCTTCTGACTCAACTTCCAAAATTAATGTGGAATTAACCTATCTCTCACCACTGAACCACATCTACCGTGGTCTGTACCACAACCTTCTCCCTCCACTATTACTGTGATGTGTTTCTAATTGACCTCCTTGACCTCCCTGCTTTAATCCTTGGTTCCCACAATCTATTCTCAATATAACAACTAGAAAGATATTTTAAAATCATAATTGAGATAACATCATTACTTTACACAGTTGCAAAGCCCCCCTTTTCATTCACAGGAAAAGCTAAGTTTCTTAAAATAGCCAACAACTATTGGTTAAATAGTAACTAAGGTTAAATAGCCTTAACCGCCCTCCCACACCGCACACACAACTTACCACTTGCCTCTTTCTCTTCTCTCCACCTTGCTGACACTCTTTGGTCATTCTAGCCCCCTCGCTGTTCCTCCACAGAACCAGGCTGTCTCTCCACCTTAAGACCTTTAGGCTGGCAGTTCTCTCTGCACGGAATGACCTACACAAATCGCTATATACTTCCTTCACCTTTAAAAGATCTACTTTGAGCACCTTCTTTAAAATTTCAACCAGCCCTGACCCTGTAGCTACTGACCATCCTCATTCTGCTCTATGTATCACCTTTTAATATACTGTGATGTTTATAAATTTACTAGATTTAAACATCTCTTCTCTCTAGAATATAAGGCTCATGAGAACAAGGATATTGTTGTTGTTTATGTTTAGTGATACATACCAAACCTCTAGAGAATTCCCTAGCACATAGTGGATCTTAGATTAATAATATTTGTTGAATTAATAAGTTAATTTAAGTTTGCTCTATGAAATAACTTTATGTTAATATTTAAAAGAAATTCTTTAGGAGATATTAAATTCCCATGATAGAAAATTCAACCTGAGCAGGTTATTCAAATTGGACATGATTTTTGTGATGTTAACATTGAAAAAATAATTGGGCTCAATAACTATAAAGTCTTTCCATCTGTAAACTGATAATCCTTGAAGCCCAATCAAGGAGAGTTGATGTTATGAAGATGCTAAAAGCATTGAGAGACTAACATAATTGTAAGAATATTTATTCAATAACTATTGTATGTCGTTCAGCTTCTGGAACTGGGGTATAGAAAGAGAACGAGACAAAAAAGCTCCTACTCACATAAAGATTAAATCTACAAGAAGACAGGCAATAGGCAATTAAATGAGCATTTAATTAATATAAGTATTAAATGATCATTTTAAGGAGATGTAATTGCTGTTGAAAAAACAGATAAGATGACAGAAAGCAAGCCAATGCTAGTGAAACTAACTAGATAGTGTGGTCAGGAAATAGTACATGAGCTAAATCCTGAATGAGGAGAAGAAGTCACCAGTGCAAGTATCTAGGAAGAGTGACATGAAGAAGGGACAGCAAGTACACAAAGGTCCTGAGGGTAGCATGGCCTATTTGAGGTACAAAAAAGGATGCCTGTGGCAAGAGTCAGGGGCACATTGAGGAGTCCAGGAGGTGAGCAAGGAGGTCACTGGAGGTATCTCATTACTTTTGGATAATTGTTTTTTGCATTTATGAAAAAAATACTTCAAAACACTTTATTTAGACAACTATATATGTTTAATAACACACTTGCAGCCATTATGAAGCTTAGGTATAATTAATATTTTGTTTGACTTTTATTTTTGACATGTATTTTTCTTCACTTCTGAAATAAAATAGACTCTCTTAACATTAAATGTTTTTTTCTCAAGCTAAATTTACTTTTCTGGGGCTGAAATGTCCTCCTACATTTGATATTTTCTGCCCAAATATAGTAAGAAAGCCAATCCTTTACTGCGTATAACTATTTTTCTGAGGTTTCAAAAGAAGACATTATTCTTGTATACCCTGAGGATTTATTTGTAAAACTTCTACAAGGAAGTAAGGGAAACCACAGAAAATTTTGAAGCAGGAGATGAAAAGTAAACACAGTAGCTTGTTGAAATATGGTTAGCAAATGAAGAGGCAGAATGTGGAAAAAGAACTAAGAATTCTCTTCATGCCTGGAAAGTTGTTGGAGTTAAGAACCCATGAACTGATAAGTCAGGGAGGGAACGTTTCAGTTAAAGTAAAACAAATAGATTCCAAGAGAAAAGGGAAATTGTGAATCTATTCAATTCTTGAATATCAAAAACATACAGGCCTTTTTACCCCTTATTCTTTAAAAATATAACTCAAAATTAAATATTTTAAAACAACTTTAAAAATGAGCTTTAGCCCTCAATATTACTAACTTATACAAGCTAATCACAGTATTCAAAAAATATCTATTACCCTTTTTTTTAGAAACATTATCTTGAGTGATAAAACATTCATCGTTATTAAACAAGATAAGAGAAATGAGACTTTTTTTAAAAAAAAATGTTAGTGTCTGGCTATTTTAAATCTGTAGTTTAGTTCTTCAAAAATAAAGCTGACACTATTTAATTTTTCCTAAAAAAATCTGTGTATGAAAGTTTTCTAGTCTAATTTTCTCAGAAATGTAGTATTTTTAGAACATATCTAAAAAACTAGAATAGACAAACTAGAAATATCTAGACAATATATCTCAACAACTCATATATATTCATATAAATTAGAATACAACAAGACAAACTAGGTATATCTACATAATAAACCTGGACAATTTATATATTAATCTTTACTTCAAACAGTTTAAATACATTCCTTTTCCACATTGAAAGAAAATTTTAAAATCCTAGTATCTTTCTCTCATTTTTTCTTGAATTATCCTGCACCACTAAAAAAAATCTAAACTTATACTTGGCCATATGTAATGTAAATTTTAACAGTAGTTAACTTTAAGACTGGGGAACTAAATGTGGAGCACAGTTGGAGAATGGAGGGACTCTCATATTTTATCTTTTATGTTCTAAGGTTGATTGAATTTATTATTAAGTATGTATTGAGTTGTTATTTTTTTAAAGACAAGTAAAAATCTTCCCATAAAAAACAGACACAGAACCTGCATACAGATGTTTACAGTGGCTTTATTCATAATTGCCAAAACTTGGAAGCAACCAAGATGTCCTTTTGTAGGTGAATGGATAAATACACTGGGTACATGCTATCAAGCCATGAAAAGACATGGAGGAAAATTAAGTGCATATTACTAAGTGAAATAAGGCATCTGCAAAGGCTACGTACTGTAAGACCCCAACTATGTGACATTCTGGAAAGGGCAAAACTTAACAGACAGTGGAGACAGTGAAAAGATCAGTGGTTGCCAGGGGTGAGGGGGAAGGAGTTATGAATAGGAGGAACACAGAATTTTTAGGGCAGTGAAAATACTCTATATGATACTTCAATAGTCTATACATGTATTATACTTTGTCCAAACCCCAGAGAATGTACACCACCATGTGTGAACTCTAGTGTAAACTTTGGTCCTGGGTGATAATGATATGTCAATGTAGCTTCATTGATTGTCACAAGTGTACCACTCTGGTGGAAGGTGTTGATGATGAGGGAGTCCACGAATGTGGGAATATGGGAATATGGAAAATTTCTGTGCCTTCCTCTCAATTTTGCTATGAACCTAAAACTGCTCTAAAAATAAAATAAAGTCTTAAAAAACAGAAACAAAAAATTGGTTTAAAAGAAGTTCATATTACATCAAAATTATTTAATCTTTGAATATAAAATAACTCTTTTTATATATTAACTTAAAGACTAAAAAAAGCAATCTTAATTAGGGAAAAATCAGAATTTAAAGTCTCTTAGAATAATATCTACAAAGACATACATTTTTCTCAACCTACACAATGATTAAATCCCCAAAGAAAAGAAACCTCTTTACTGAGAGGCTAATACTTCTTGGAATGTGTGGAAGTACATTATAAGGACTTCATGGTGATTTTGTGACAATAATGATGGGATAATCAAATGAAACTCAAGATTGTTTCAATAAAACACACAGTAGATCTGGCCTCTGTACAGAAAATAAATGTCTCAGGCATCTACAACTAAAAAGCTTTTTTTTTTTTTAACATAAAATTGTATCCTGACACACAACCATGACTGATACGATAAACTGTAGACACAATGTTTTCTGCTGATATAGAAAATAGTTTTGAATCCCTGAAACTCATATCTGAATTAAAATACTTCATATATGTTTCCATGTTGAATTTTTAAAAGTTTATTAATATCCTATACTTATACTCTGCTATAATTCTAATCCTGAGTAATCATTCTGAAAGGCCTTATAACTCTCTTAACAATTGAAAACTTTCTCCTTTATATTTAGTTTTTCTCCACTACAAAATGAAAGATTGAAAATTATTTTAATTGTAGTTAGTGTTATGGCCACATGTAATATTTTACATTCTTTGACTTTAAGTAAACATGGGTCAGTATCTGTTTTCCAAGCCTCGCCCAAATCCATCCCTGTAATCATAAGCAAAATATTCATACCCAGACAATTCTTACCTTTGGAGTTTTATGGGATGGTGAAGCGTGGGTAAATAGGATTAGGGAACATGATAGGACAGAGTAAAGTTCATGAAGCTGTCCCTTTATCCAGTATTAGATCTCCTAACGCCTTTCTGGATTGCTAAAGGTATCCTAAGTGAGTTCAAGTTGACTAGAAGGCCTTAGATAATGTGTATGCAAATGTTAAAAATTCATATTCTTTATGAGTGCTACCCAGAACAATGAAAAATTAAAAATTTCTAAATGCTCTAAGACTATTTTTCCAGGACCAATCAGGGAGGGGGCAAATTTTCATGGCTATTATGATGTTATGAAGAAATGAAACTGTTGAAGCATATAAACTTGATAGGAATCATTTAATAAGAACATGTGGTCACTAGCTGTTAGCCAATTAGAATCAAGAGACAAATGTGGTTAGTCAATTTGGGCAGGGTCTATGTATTTTGTATTTATGAACATTTATTCATTCATTTAACACATATTTGTTGAGTACCACTAGCACTGAGTATACAAAATACAAGACAGTTGTGGTTCTTATGCATAGGGAGCTTAGACTGTAGGACTGCCAGAGGGCTAGGTTAATAACATCATTTTAATCAAATTGATGTTTACCTTTAGGTGATTCATTTCCAAGACCCTTTGGTAACTTCTGCTCATCTCTCTGGAAAATTAAAAAAAAAAAAAAAAACCAGGAGAAGTTATGGGGAATTCCTGAGTAGAAGCTTTCTTTCACCTCCACTTGGGTTCATCTCCAAGGAGGTGCCCTGATATCATTAAAAGGGCAGGAAACCTGACTTACTGAGCACTTTTCATGAGAAACTTTCCCCAGCTGTCAATGGAAAGAGAAGAACGGACCTAAAACACTAACAAGTCTCTCACTCTGTGATTCCCTAGTAATACAGAAGTCCATCTTTATTTAAATTAAAGTATCCTAACACATAAGTTAGAATGGGAAATGACTTTCATTTTTTAAGACTCCAAGTTATATTAAGTTTCTATTCAAAAGTTCATTGCTGAGCCACCGCCTGGGGAGTCAGAGTATTTGCTCCAAATTCTTTTTTGGTGGAAGAAATCCAAAAAGAGGAGCAACTTGTTACTGATTTCATAAAAATACCTTTGGTTCTATCATTTCATTTTTTTCCCCACATTGGTAGAAAACAGGAACTTGGGACATATGCATGTTTTCTCTCTATTTAGCTTTCCATAAGACTCTCCTGATATGCAGTGCTCTATTTTCCACTTACGATCTCTTACCTTGGACTATATCTTTATAATATCAACTAAATGAGATTAGAAACAAGTTATCACATTCAGTAAGAACTCCAAATTGAATAGATGAAAGTCTGATTTCTCATACCAATGATGTTGATGCCCAACTCAAAGTTGAAACAGGTAAGTAGGGTAAGTGTCCAGTAATTTACTTTTCAATAGTTTTTTGTATTTCAGACCTTTAATCTAATCCTTTCATAAGCAGCTTTCACATCAGCATAGCTGAGATTCTTATCTAAAGTCCAAAAAGCCCCAGGGAGAGTGAAGGTTAAGGAAAACCATTTGAAGAGAAACCACATCTTTCTCTTGAAAGTAATCATACCTCTTAAGAGTTTTATATAAATAACTCAATCAAAGCTCATCTACTTGAGGGCTTTTTTTTTTTCAAGGCACAAATGTAACATTAACTTCACTTGGTTCATTTACTTGTTTACCTTTTATTTTCTAAATGCCCTAAATACAGTCACCTTTCAAGGCTTTCTGCTTTCTAGAAATATGGGTCTACAGAGAAATAGAATAGCAAATATATTGCACCTAAAAGAAATTGGCTCTTGATTAGCTCTTCACAAATATACAGTTGGCAGTCCCCCCAAAAAGAGAAGATAAATGTAAACTATGTTTTGCTATATATTTCAATGTGTCTTCTAATTAGATGTAATTAGTCAAAAGGCCAAAAAACTTCAGATATGTCTCCAACATGAATGAATAAATCATTTTTAGTATGTTTATGTATCGAATGCATGTGTATTAAAAGTAGGTAGTTAGAACTTATTTTAAAACCTCCAATTAATTTTGAAGTAAACTTCAAAATAGTAATATAGTCATTATACAACATATTACTTAATACATGTTTTAACTTTTTAGTTTTTAGAAAAGATTATAGACAATATGAGCCAAAGAAAATAGAAAAAAGTTAACATCATATGTTTACACTGATTAACATACCTGACCCAGAAAAATAAGGCATATTTGAAATTCTTCAAGTAGATCAGCATATTTTAGGAAGGCTATGTTTTGTCTTGAGGCTTTTTACCTTTATTGAGATACAGAGCTTACTGAAATTTACCAGGTATGTTGTTCTCCCTACTCAGAAAAATGGGACCGATGTATATACACATAAAATGCTCGACAGACTTTGTGAAACTCAGATTATCCGGTTTAGAAGAAAGATGAAATCAGAATTAGATGTGCATAATACTTTCCTATGCATAAGCTCCCTTTTTGCATCTAAAGACAATGTGAATTTCTATCCTGCTGAAAATCATGTTATTCTCTGAATGAGTTATTTACTGTTTTTATATTAGTGAAGAAATTTAACATTTTAAAACAACTTTTAAGTTTACGGATTGAATCAACTATTTCGGAAAACGATTTGGAAGTAAAGATCAGTGACTTTAGAATAAGCAAGTCTGCTTCTAAAAATTTGTTTTAGAAAAATAATCTTGAATGTAGATTCATGTGCAAGAATTGTAACAATGATGTATTACAATACCAGCTAGCATGCCTTTAGTACTTCCTATGCGCTGAGCTCTTTCTTTTCTATGTGTTTCAAGTCTCTTAGTCCTAATAGCAATTACTAGATAGATACTATTACCCACCATTTTAAGAAAAAAAAAATTGAAGCTTACAGGTGTTAATAACTAACCCCACATTTCAAATAGTAAATGGCATAATTGAGACATGACTCTAGGTCTGCCTTCACTTATGCTCTTACTGGTGCACTTTTCAAAGTATGATTTATATAACAGAAAACCAGAGGCAGCCCAAATGTCTAATAATAATGGGAAGTTTAGTCACCACATAATTGTAGATATAAAATGGAATATAAGAAAGACAAAATTGATTTAATCAAATATTCTAATGCCATGAAAATTCTTAGGATATAAAATTAAGTGCATGACAACAAACTCAAAAATATATGTGTAATGGGAACATAATTTTGTGTGAGACTTTGACAAATTTGTTAAGTATTAATAAAAATTGTGTTTGAATTTTGCTTCTTTATCTTTTCCGGCACATCAGATTGTCTATAAAAAGCATGTAATGCTTTTCTAATAATAAAGATAAACCTTTTAACTATTTTTGTAATTGTTACTGATTTCAAAATTCTTCACCTGTCAACAAATGCTGCTTAAAATTCAAAATGAGAGCCAAACTAAATGCAGTCTCTTTGATAAGAAAGCTGAACGTACCCCCTAGTGGCCACTATGTTTTTAAAGTTCTCTGTTGTATCTATATTCACCTTGTGAAGGAGTCTTACTTTCATGTGCTGATAGTCGTAGGAAGGAACTAGGCATCAGACCACCAGCATGAACTGGCCACGGTGTCTAATTGGAAATTGAGCTATTTGTAACACTTGCACTTCTCTTTGAGGAAATTTTAAAATCACATCAATCCATTTATATATGGATATTTAGCAATATTTTAAAAGTGTACTAATTTCTCTGTTTATTTTGCCTGCTTATGTTTTAAACACATTTTTATTTTGAGAATTTTCTACAGTGAAATTTAGCTCTGTTGTTACAAAGACGAAATTCAGTGCCATTTAATTAAAGTGCCTTATATGTGAAACCAATCTATATTTGAGGCTAAAAATTGGTGAATGAAATGATAAGAGTCATGAAGTGACATGGAAAGTTATGGTATATAAAAACATATCTAAATGGCAAATAAATGCATGTGCATATTATAGAAAACCACAATACCTTAATGACATTATTTTATTATTATTATGAATATCATTATTTGGATACAAGGAGAGACATAAAGATACACATTCCTGAATGGGAAGGATCATATTATAAAGATATTAATTATCCCCAAATTCAAAGCAAAAAATAATATATATCATATGAAAATCCAATAGGAGGCAAGGTTTAGGTTGGGGGCTTTAAAGTCTGGTTTGAAATCTTAGTTCTAATGCCCACTTGCTGTATACCTCTGGCAATATTATTTAACAGCTCTGAGACTCAATGTTCTTGTTTGTATAACATTGATAATAACAATGTAGTATTTAGAGAATTATGAGATTTAAATAATGCCAGCCCTGTGTAAATTGGTTAATTTCTATATAAGGACAGTGTTTTACAAAACATACACTCTTCAACTATTAGATCGAAGTGTTCCAAGAGCTCACTAAAAAAGGCACTGAGTGGTCTTAGGATCTGAGATCAACAGAGGGAACAAGGAAAATGGAAGGATGCTTCTTGTCTACACTGGTTCAGAGACACTCTGCTTTTTGAGCAGAAATGCATGTGCCATTTATGTGTCTTTTCCTACCTTTTTTCTTTCCAGGTTGTGTATATTTCACTTTTGATAAGTTAAATGCATGTATAGTGGAGAGGTATCCATTGCAAAAAACAAACCGCAGAACCATATTATAATGTGCTATTAGAAAAATACACACATACACACAATATTTTCACTTTTATAAAAATATAGAAAACCATCTATAAAACAGTATAATGCATATATTTATATATTTAAGGAGTTATACATTTATAAAAGATTTATACATTTATACACTTATATCATTTGAAATGATATAAACCAAGTTTTCAATTGTGGTTATTTCTGTGGAATAAAATTAGGCAGAAGGAGGGATTTTCTATATATCTTTGGATGTTCAAGGAGCATGTGTAAAATTTGTAAAGAAATACGTATATATGTTAAATAACTGAAATAAGGAGAAAAAATAACAACTAAAAGAAAACCTTAGGAGCATTTGTTAAATATATGGCCTAAAACAAATCAGGAAATAAGTAAAAGTGGAACAATAAAACAGAAAAAATTGCCATAGCTTAGACAAGTAACTGCATTGAAATATTGCATAACTGAAGCTATAAATGTATATTTCTATGTGTGTGTATATATTGCAATTGTTAATTCCTATCCAGTCTGCTTCCTAATTGTTCCTGAAATCCACCAGTGTCTCTCCACCATTGTTGCTATTGCCCTAGTTGAGTCAAGGAAAGGCAAACTGATTGTGTTTGGAACAGATCTAGTGCACAGACATAATTTGTTTAAACCAGATATAGTTTTTTAAATTTGAAATTAATTATCATTTCATATAATTGTGAGATTTATTATTTTTTGCTTCCCCTGTAGAATTAGAAGATCTAGCATATTAATTCCACACTTTCACATAGCATTTAGCTTCAGGAACTGAGTAGATGACATCGCCTTTAGATATGGCGTATGCTCTCAGTTTTCCATAGTCCTCATTAGCCCTGTTTCATTCATTTAAGTGAACTGCCTGACCACTGATAGTGACTGTCATAAATGTGTCTCTCCAAGTATTACGATGGCCTCCAAATTGGTCTAAAGTTACTCCAAGCTTCCACTCCTATTCCTATTAAACAAAGATAATTATGTTACTCTTGGGTTTAAATGAGGCACTTGCAAACCTGCCTCCACCACTTCTTCATCACTTTGTTTTCCTTGCATATCCCTTGCTTTATCTAGAGTTCCAGTTTATGTCATTGCTCTTTCTTGGGCTCCAAATATACATGTCTTATCATTCAATGAAGTTAACGTTTACTGAGTACAAACCACATGCCAGCCTCTGTACCAGGTACTGTGCATATAGAGTTCGTAGGCCAGCAGGAGGACAGAAAATTAAATTTTTAATTGCAACTAAATTGTTATAATTGATAGTAATAAAGCACTTAGGAAGATCAACTGACTTTGCCTATAGAGAGGTAAGTCAAAGAAAGCTTAATCATGGTAAAATGAAATTATTCAAGAATGAATTGTTGGAGATAAGTTAGAATGTGAGCTGAGGATATGATATTCACAGTATATGGATTGACTTTCTCTACAGTGATATCCTATCAGGTAAATGTTAGGTGTAGTTTAGTACGGAAAATTTAATGGTAAAACAATCATTGGATGTATTTTCAATGTATTCCATTTAAAAAGTATACAGCATAGCATATTAACATCATTAAGGCACGAATATTGTTGAAATTGACAAAGATTCTTTGCTTGACCAAACTTTAGACTCCTGAACTTTTTCTTAACCCCACCTTTGCACTTCCTTGTAAAATCCAGTTTTAGCAAAACCCTGCAAAGTCAGTTTAGCAAGAACCCCCTACATGTGATATCTGACCACGCTCAATGTCTAATCAGATTCCTCATTGTCCACCATCCCCCAGGTAATGTCTGATCTCCCTGGCCTGTCTTCAGCAAGGGTTCTGTTAGATCGGTTTAGCAGGAATCCCCCTTACTCTTGATGTTTCCTTCCACTGACCCTCGCTCTGCTCCTTGGCTATAAATTCCCACTTGCCCATGCTGTATTCCGAGTTGAGGCCAATCTATCTCCCCCACTGCAAAAGCCCATGGCAGAGGTCCCTATATCTATCTCGATGGTCCTGAATAAAATCATCCTTACTATGCTTTAATAAATGGCATTAAATATTTTTTCTTTAATAAAATATAAATAATCACTAACAATCTCCATTACTGTGTAGTTATTTCCTAAAATATAGGATAAATATAACCTACACATTAATTTTGGAAATGCCAGAATCCTGTAATGAATGTGTAATGCACTTATATAAGTAGAAGTCTCAGGGAATGGGAAAAATAAGTGTGTCTGTAAATGTATCTGGAATCCCCAATTATTTCAAAGACAGCAACAGAAAGCAGACAGATAGGAACACTCATACACTGCTGGTGGGACTGCAAATTAGTACAACCTCTATGGAAAGTCGTATGGGGATACCTCAAAGAATTAAAAGTAGAACTATCATTTGACCCAGCAATCCCACTACTGGGTATTTATCCAAAGGAAAAAAAGGCATTCTGTAATAAAGACATCTGCACGCGAATGTTTATAGCAGCAAAATTCACAATTGCAAAGATGTGGAAACAACCCAGGTGCCCATCAATACACGAGTGGATTAATAAAATGTGGTATATGTATACCATGGAGTATTACTCATCAATAAAAAACAACGGTGAATTAACACATCTGGTATTATCCTGGTTGGAGCTAGAGTCCATTCTTCAAAGCGAAGTGTCACAAGAATGGAAAAACAAGCACCACTGGTACTCACCACCAAATTGGTACTAACTGATCAATACTTACGTCACACATGGCAATAATATTCATCAGGGGGCGGGCAGGCGGGAGGGGGTGAAGGGGATGGGAAAACTCTCACTGAATGGATGTGGTGAGCACAGTTTGGGGGATGTCCACGATTGTGGCTCTGACACGGGCAGTGCATGGACAATATATATAGCCAAAGTGTTGTACCCCCATAATATTCTGAAATAAAAAAAAAAAAAAGAAAGTGGAGAAGAGTAATAAATACTAATAAGTTCTATAGCTCCATCTACTGCTTTATCTTATTATTGCATATTGCTTTTTATAAATACTATTAATTTAACACAATTCCCATTTTGGGTTTAAAAAAGTCAGAATAAAGTCAGAATTTTACTAAATGTTCCGTGGTAACTTTAGTAGAAATGTAGTAACTTACAATTAAATAAATATTCTCAAAAAACATAAAGCCTAAATCTAGATATTTTTAAAAGGATTTTTAATCTTAAAAAAGGTAAATCAAGCAAGTAAATACTCTATTAAAACATCCTCAAATATACCACATAATTTTAAAAATAAATCAAGATTTTATATATATTTTATATTTTATCAATAAAATATTTACATATTTAATTGATATATTATGTATTTATATAGACAGATGAAATCTATATATCTCATACATATATGTGCATGAATAAATAAATGAGTGCATTTTTTTATAAGTCAATATATACTTTTCTTTTTCTTCATTACATTTTGTAATGGTCTCTAATGAAAGATAGCTCAAAGAATGGACAGGGATTCTAGTATTAGATGCTTTATATCTTTTTTTGAAAACAAACAATAAATAGCCTCAGAGGCAAAAATAGGAGAAAACATGCCATACAAAGAGAATTGATTAAACAAGATATGGAAAATGGGCATACATAAGATGATTTCAGCAAATAATTTAGAGCAGCTGAAACATCATGTTTGTGCTACGGAGCAGGGAGGTAAAAAAGTAGAAAGGAGGCAACAGTATTTATCTGAAAGGTCCTAAGCATCTAACCAAGTAGTTCATTTTTAATGTGAAAAAAAAGTAGTCATCAAAGTATTCAGGTGGGACAATGGATTATGTGTATATTTAATATTATTGGGAGTAGTATTTCTGGAGGCAGTGAGTCCAATTTGTTTTTTAAAGGGATACAATACGAAATTATAAGATCTGAATGGGGTCAGTGTGGCAATGGTCATGAAAACAAAAAAAAGTGGCTTGATGTTGTGAATTTAGGGTCTGTTTCTGCTTTTTTTTTTTTCTGTGACACTTCTCCTACCCCAAGGGATTGTCAGACTTTGATTCTCAACATGATTGCGGGGAAAAATGAAATAATACACATTATACACAGTATGTATGTATATATAAGGCATGATATCTTCCACACTGGCAGATGACAGGCTATGGCAGAAAGAACAAGTTTGTTGGAACTAAGCAGACCTGAATTTGAATGCTAGCTATAACCTGGGCATGTTCTTCGGCTTTCTGAGGCTCAGTTTCTTGTCCATAGAAGGTTTAACTGTTTACCATGTCCCTACATACTTCTCCTTTAATTCAGAGCTTCTGCACCTTCCCTGTTGTCACCAACCGCCCCCCCTGAGCAGGCTTCATGGCCAGGTGGCCAGGATGGGCCCTGTCCTTCCCACTGTAGACTAACTCACTCCTCAGAATGTGCCCTGCTATTCATTCCCTCCCTTTTCCTGCACCAATCATTTCTTCCCTGTCTTATACTCTCTCTTATACATTTTGTTCTTACCTAGACATTTCTGAATCTATGGCTAGGCCAGCACACCACATTTCCCAAAACATGACTATCAGATTTTTATTATAAATGACCCAAGCATTATCTAATAAGAATTACAACTGCCAGATAAAAAAGTTTAACTATCAATATTTCCTTTTCTCTATTCCTGTGAATCAGTTGATCTGAAAGCCAACTTGCTTGCAAATGCATTACTATGAAAAGAAACTTTTTTTAGTATACAAATTCAACTCTGAGCTTTGCTTTAAAATCCACATATTGATTGGGTCTTTTCCAAAGGGCTATATAAACATGTTTAAGTCCCTCCTATTTTCAGTAAAAAAAAAAATTTAATGCAAAACCAAACATAGACTAGCTCTCCTTTGAACCTGATCCTGCCTCTAATGCTGGCCCTGTGTTTTTAATTCCTTCCATTTTCAGCCTAGCTTTTTGAAGTAGCTATGTACTCTCAATTTCTTTAGTTCCTCACTTTACATTTCCACTTCCACTTTTGTTTCTGTTCTCAGAATGCGCAATAACATCTTTGGCATATCACCAATGACTTCCACATCCTAACTCAATAGATGCTGTTCAGTCCTTACTTCAGTCTGGATCTCCTTCCTCCTTTTGGAATGGCTGAGCCCTCGCCCCTTAACACTCTCAAGTCTTTTGACTTAACTGGACTTTCTCATCCCTTTCTCATCCTACATTTTAAATCCAACTTTATGACCTGCTTTTAACATCCACTAGGTTTGCAGCCTTAGTCAAGTAGTACTTGATCCATTTAGTCATGTGACTTTAGTTTTCTTATATGAAAAATGGAGATAAAGATACATGCCTGTCATGGTTATTGAGAAAATTAAGTGGCAATATACATGAAGTACCTGCTAAGTTAAAGGAAACTCTCTTGATTGTTTTTTCTCCTGCTCACATCAAATTAGAGAATAATTAAGCAAAGTATTCCATACTAAATGTAACTTGGAAAAATGAAATAAACATAATTTGAATCACTTACAAATTCTAACCAGGTATGAGAAATGCAAAATTTTTTTTTATCTTAGAAGATTTATTTCTTATTACCTGAATAGTTTTGAACTCTACTGAGTACATATTTATCTAATCAACAATGGCATTTTAAGAATCTTGGAAATGGAGAAATGTGCTAAAGAAACTAAATATGAGTAAGATCTCAAGCATTCATTTTTAAAAATGATCCCACACATGTTTTGTAAGAGAGATCTGCATGGGTTGTTTCTACCCGAACCCTCCTTTCTGTTGAAGTCCTTTCTTCTGTCAAAATAAGGATATCCAAATATGTGCAGCTAGTGAAGTTATGACATTCACGCAGCTTTTCATTAGCTTCATTGCTTTAAACAAACTTCCTCACATGACCTAACCTCAATCTTCTGCTCTAGAACACAAGGCTGTTAGTACTGAGGAAATGAGTTTTTACCACAATGCAGCCACGTCTGGCCGTCATGTGCTCAGACTCTTCTTCCTCTCCCTATCCTTACCTTCCAGGGCCACACTGTCTATACTCCCAGAAAAGACAACCTTTTTCTTTCATTGCAGCTGTCCTATTAAAACCCTTCAATAAAACATTGTACAAAGTAAAGGATGGAAATTAAATTTTAAGAACTAAAATTCTCTGGCATTTGCAAACATATCACTACATTATATTCTAATAAAATTATGCAATAATTTAATGAGCTGGAAGGACTGTTCCACTGAACATGGTGTTCTGTGTTAAAATATTCTCAGAAAAGGGTGTTCAGCTCTGCCTTTTCCTTGCTGCTTTCTCCTCTCTGGTTCTCTATCCTGTGGATTCTAGCCCCGTTGTCCTCTCCAGTTCTCCACTCTGGCTACCTCTTTCACTCAGACAGATCCCCAGACTTTGGGTCCACCTCTCTGCACTGTGAACTGAAATTCCAGACAGTGAGCTTGGGCAACCACAGGCTGACTTTGCTTGTTCCTCTTCCCTCGGACATCACTGTCCTGTGCTGCCTGTTGTCTGCTACGTCAGGCAACAATTCTATCAGATATTTTGTCTCATTCTTCTAGTTTTTTAAGGCTAGTATGTACAGCCAGTCGTGGCTCCTCCATCATGGACAGAAGTGGGTTGAGAACTGACATCTTTTAACTATAGTAATTAGCCTAACTATAAGTGAGGATTATAAATACAGAATAGACTGTAAATGGCACAAACCCCAATCGTATGGAAATGATATAAATAAGAAAAGAAGGAAGAAAAGATAGAAGTGGTATAAAAAGGCTTTTTCCCTTATGTTTTATTGCAAGGGTTAAACATCAATTAAATAATATAGGTTATAAAGGTAACCACCAGGAAATAAATATAATTAACTAAAATTGGAAGGTACAGAGCGGGGAGAGGTTGAAGGAAAGTACATTAGTTTCACCATTGTCCATGGTAGGGAGTCAGTCAACAGTGTATAAATAAATAGAAAAATAAGTGCATTATAGCTTGCAGTTGTAAAAGTAACTACTAAAATGAATATATAAACCTTTCAATAATCAAATGCATACACACATACACACACACACAGGAATTATACAATAAAAGATTGAGGGGAAAAACAGTAAAAGCAGAAAGCATTACATAAAATATAATGCCAGAATCCAAGTGAAATATGTTCAGCACTACAGCCATACCACCCTGAATGTGCCCCATCTGGTCTGAAATATGTTCATCATGTCAGTAAATATTAATTGACTAAAATCATAAATTGAAAGAAAAACAGTCTCTCACTGGATCATAAAGTAAAACGTTGTGCTGTCGAAGGAAGGTTTAGCAAGGCCATGGGGGAGTACATGAGGCACGTCACTGGTCCAAGGAGTTTCTTGTCTCCCAGGAGTGGACCTCTCTTAGAGCCCTTGCTGCCTTTGGTTGTTGGCTAGGAACAACACAAACATACTCAACAATGAATTTCAGAACAAAGATACTGGGCCCTCAGTCACTTATGCTCTCAGCGTTGTAGGTCTGCGAGACTCATTCTCATGGTTGCCTTAAGGAAGCATTGTTTCAGAGATTGAAATAAAAACAAAAGCAAAAACACAACGCCAAAATACTATTCAAGATTATGCAACTGACTCAAATTAACCTCCTGAAACCACAGATCATTTCATACGGGTATGATGGTTTCTCTAAATTTAATAGTGTTTTGTTATTCCCTAGTAGCAAGTTTCACATTTATTTTAATGCTTATAATATATGTAAATCAATAAAGTTACTTTTTATTTGTCTGTTGCTCTATTTATTTATTTGTCATAGATAAGTAGCCAGAACAGCAGACATGCAAAATATCAGGCTGTGATTTTTTGGAGTGTGGGCACAAAGATTTAGGTTTATTACAGCTTTTTGTCATATTCCTTGATCCTTCACCAATGTTATATGAGGGGGAAAAAAGCAAAGACAAAAATTGGAACAGAAAATCCCTGGAAATTATTAGAAATTGGTTGCAACAAAAATAATGCTGTAAAAAAAATTCTAGAAAATCATATGCATCATTCTTTTTCAAATTGGCAAAATATAGTACTTTGAACACTCAACCAAATTTTTTCCTGTAAAGCAGAGAAATGCAAGTTATGTTCTCAATATTGTGGATAGATAAATGATTCTGTACCTATAATTCTACTAAACCATGACAGAGTCAGCTAGGAACTACAGATTCTGGGGATGATGTGTACCATGATTCTGGAGATGATGTGTATTATGAGTCTTTAATTTAAGCAGGCACTCAAGCCAAAACACAGACACACACACACACACACACACAGAAATTTAAGACAAAGGACAAAGTCAAATGAGACTTTTCATTTATCACAGCAATATTAGATAGAGTCAAACTTTAATGCAGTCCATACTGCTTCTCAATAAGCTTAAGTTCAGCTCCCAAATCTCAATTGTTTAACAGTTTCCTGTGAACACTCAGTAGAGTTCTTAAACAATAAACCTCATTGTAGTGGTAGAGGACCCTTAGTAGCTGAATGTGCATGGGGCTGATAACTGATCACTTTCTTTGGAGTAAGTCTTAATCTTTTCTTGTACATGCTCCCTCTTTGTGTAATGGCATCTCTGTTTTCACATTCAGTCTTGCTACCTTATGCCCTTTACAGCTAACATCAACAGTGTCCATACGCATGATGCAGTCATCAAATGAAATATCCAAAGATGGTCACAGAATCTAGCATAAGATTAGACTGCTTTGTTTCTGCTGTTATTTCAGTGAAATTAGCATCCTCCTGGTTTGTTTTTCTCATCTTTCCACACTGGAAAATACCATCCCTAAAAAAATGAGTAGTCACAGGTAGGCATCAAAGTACTTAACAAGTGGATATGGTTGTATAGAGCCTACGAGTGCTCAACACTAGCAATTTAGAGATCAGGCAAAGAATTGCATGCCAAGTTATGCTTTTAGCATATTTAAAACATCAGTGTTTTATTATAGTGTTTTGGGTTAGCAAACCCCTGTTTAATTTCAATTTTCTCATCTTCCAGAGAGAGCTTAGTAGTAGGGATGGTTTATGGTCCCACATCTGCAACTTAAGTGAATCTGATCACTCCCATGCTTTGATTTTTTGAACAAGCTGCTTCTCATTGTTCATAAAGCTCTCTGGTGAGTAGACACAAAGATTTGTGTGTTTTTTTTAGGAATGGTTAATGATTCTCAGAGCCTGTGCAAGTCAGCTACCTACACATATATTACAGCAGAAAATTGGTCTTGTATTTACATAGATGAAGACTAATTTGTTAATAAAAACATCTTATTTGTACTGTTGTAATTATATAACACATGCATACATACTTTTTTCAAAATTAAATAATCTATTTCAAATTCTTATGAATATTGAGACATGTCTTGTGCTATGGTCTAAATGTGTCCCCTAAAATTCAGGTGCTGGAACTTAATACCAAATGGAACAGTGTTGCAAGGTGGGACCAAATTGGAGGTGTTTGGGTCCACGAGGGCTCCTCATGCTACTATATTAAGGGCTTGTGGGAGTAAATTTTCTCTCTTCTGTTCTTCCGCCATGTGAGGCCACAGTTTCTCTCTTCTTCCCACTATATAAGGATGCAGCAAGAAGGCCTTCATCTAGTGTTGATGCTTTGATCTTGAACTTCCCAGCCTCCAGAACTGTGAGAGAATAAATTTCTGTTCTTTACAAATTACCCAGTCTGTGGTATTCTGTCCTACAGCATAACGTGGAATAAGACACCTTGGAAGCTTTTTTTTTTAAAAAAACTAATAGTTCATTTTATAATAGTTTTAGATTACAGAGAAGTGTAAATATGGTGCTAAGAGTTCCCAGATACTCCATACCCAATTTTCTGTTTTTAACATCTTATATTAGCATGATACATTAGTCACAATTAATAAACCAATATTGAAGCATTATCATAAATGAAAGACCATACTTCCATCTGCCCATATCCCTCCCTCTTTTCCCTTTATACTGACCTCTTCTGCTTCAGGAAAAAGGCTGAGAGTGCTAGAGAACTTTGAGGAGGAGACACACTCAAAATTTTATAGCTGTGTTGAATACACACCGTGAGTCACTATTCTACCTGGCTCTGTCAGAGAAGGGGTGCTCAGGGCAGAGGTGGCCAAAGTACCAAGCCTGTGGGGAGGAACCGTAGTAGGGAGGAAGGGGGATGGCAGAAAAAGATCCTTGGACTCCAGTCTGGAGATGTATGTGGGAGGAGAAAATGCCCCCCCTGGAGCTAGGGACCAAGGGAGAAAACTGCCTTCCCCACTGACTCTCTCCCACACCTTAGTCCTCCATGGACTAGCCTCCCCCAGCTCTGCACTTCCATGCTTCCAGGTAGAAAATAGTATGATCTCCTAGTGGCGGTGGCTATAGCCCCTGACACTTGTGTGTTAAAATTTTTGGTCTGTGTGTGCAAGGAGGAAAAACACACTTGGATTCAACTGATAGGATTTGGGCAAATTGCAGTGGAAAAGGGAAATTAAAGAAATCTTGTGTAGGGGTGGGGCAGCCTTTGGGGCTATTCAACTTGCTGTTGTAGTTTCCACTGCTGAATGTATAATTGGAATTGATGTGTTATGTGCTTGTGCTGCAGATGATCAGAAAGCCTAGAGTTAATTTTTCCATTCAGGTACTGCCCCACGTAGAGAGGTGATCCCTGTCTCCTCCTGTGTGTGTTCTAGTAAAAGATATATAGAATCCAGGAGAAAAGTGAAAAAAAAAAAGTGAGAGAGAGAAAGAGAGAGAGAAATCACAGCTTTAGTGATCCTTTATGTGACAATGGCTGCCAGTACACTAGGAGTGGCAATTTCCCAGTACAAGGGCGCCACCTGCCTGAAGCAAGTAAATTCATTCTAAATTGGAGGGAGTTTTGTCCTGCTGAAACTGAGTGCCTGCAAGTTGGAGGTTTAGAGTCCACAGGCCTGACTGATTTTCACATTTCAGGGTGGGTCAATCAAACTCCATGACTGATTAGAAAAGGGACGAGCGAGGCTTGCTAACCAAATGGCAATGGTACGGCTGACCTGGCCCAGATGTCATCTCGGTTTTACCTGAAGTGGTAGCACCTACACTTTTAGGGAACATTTTATTTCTCATTTTGCTACCTGAAGCAAAGCTACTGGCTCAGTGGAGCCCTTGATTTACAGAGGTTCCTATAAAGGACCTGATTCCTTGATGGTGCATCTAAGTTAAAAGCTGGCAGTGTCCTCTGGGCAGCAGCAGTCTTTCCCCAATGATAACTCTGGAAAACCAACTGCAGTGTCAGCACAATGCGATGAGTTGAAAGCCAGCACCCTTGCCTTAGTCAATACCCTTAAGGACCAGATATGTTGGATTTTGACTGACTCTTGGACTGTTGTCAATAATATAACCATCTGCTCTGCCACTTGGAAAACTGGTAAACTGTGGCAATAAACCACAGCTGCCCATCAGATAGTTTGAGTCACTTATGTAAATACCCATGGTAGTAGTCTGTTCTCAACTGAAATCCAGCTCCTGATCAAGCCTGCACCACCCAGTTTACTGACACTGCCAATTGGATCCAGGATTCAACTGGACACGGTAATCATCCAACATTAGAGGGTGGGTACAAAAGAGTCTTTGTGTTTCTGATGGAAATGCTACTATTGCTTATCAGACTTTTGACTCCTACTGAAAGATGGCCAGGTTATCTAGTGGTGAGGGAGGCCACATGACATAGGGCATTGACCCCACCTGCTCCTAACAGATTGACTACATTGGACTTTTGACCCCCTCTCAGGGTTATCGATGGTGACCCTTTCATTGCTGTTGACACATTATCAAGTTACTTTTGTTGCTTTTGCAGACCAATTGGTCAACTCCAGCCATACTACTGTGGCCCTTGAAACTAATATGTGTCATGTTTTCAGGTTTGCCTTCAGAAAACTGTGTGCCTTTTGTCATAAAAGTCACTTAACAATGGGCCAATAGTCAAGGATGTCATGGATATTCTACATTCCCTACCATCCACAGGCATCTGGTATTACCAAGTGCAGGAACAGCCTCCTCAAAATTCAACTCAAAAATTCCTGACTCTACCTCCCTCTTCTCTTCCTGGTCCACACACTTAGTGAGGCAGTTTGGGCATGAAATGCAGTCATTTATTGAAAAGGATCATCTCCTCTAAGCCATTTCCTGAGTAATGATCAGGACAAATGGGGTGGATAGTTATATAGACATATTTTACAAATACAAGATTCTGCCCTGACCATACTCGAGTTTGATGCCTTCCTCTTTCTCTTGACAACTACCCATTAGGGTTAGTACATCTCTGGGTAGCAGCTGAGCCAAAAAGCTGAGTCAAACTTAATTCTAGTTGAGTCATTTAGATTATTGAAACAAGGTAAATATAATGGCCACTCTGTTGAGTAGTTTGGTCTTTCTACACTGAGCCTCCCCTATAGTGGCCCATGCAGGCCAAGGTGTGAAATACAGTGGGTAAAAATGCCATTGTCCTACATGTGCCTGAACCTTCCAGATGAAGATCTGGGTGTGAACAGGGGATGATAGGAGAGAAAGTGAAGTTATAGCCATCAAAATGGCACACTTGGATTTTTTAGCAGTGGAGGAAGAACAATAATCCCAGCACATATATAGGGGACACCTCAGATCCCAGGAGAAACAATTAATGGCCCCTTTTCCCCATGGATCTAGCTCCATAGCATGGTAAAACACTCCCATGGTCTGCCTTAATCATGAGGCATAGGCACTTGACCATGTGACTCACTGCTGCATTTGTCAAGGCCATTCATGTGCTGTGAAACAGAAAAACTCATGTGGACATGTTTGTTCCTCAACTATTCTCCTGTTGCTGATGCTCTAATAGCAGCTCTTAAACATGGAACCTCATTATATATACACAAACATATGGATCTGCACAAACTTGTTTTAATCTGAATGATACAAATCCAAACGCTTCTCCTGAAGCCCAAGCAACCCTGGATAACACCATGTATGACAATCAAGACTGGAATCACTCAGTGATTCTGTCCATTTACATACCCAAACCAATGTTGTATGATCCAAGTCAAGTTTAACAACAAATCCTGAATTGGAATGACCTGTGCCCCTTAAGGTAATGTTTATATGTAGGGGAGATTAGCAACAGGATGTCTCCATGGAGGTTGCTTTTTGGCCCACCCACTGCTTGCTGTAATTACTGGCAATGACAGCAAATATCAGCAGGTCAGTCTAAGTACCTTACATGGCTCTCCATGTGCAGAGACTTTTTATAACACATTCTGTATCTCTTCTTCTAAGGCTTTACAATGTGAACCTTATTGTTCCCAGGCTTAACTCGACATACACACCCAGTCTTAAGAGGTAAAATAATTTTATCTTTTTTTAAAAGCCTTTTATTCAAATCTACTGTTTTCAGAAATCTAATGTGAAAATCATAGTTGAACATTCACTTCTTTGTTCTACCATAGTATTCACCCTCCTGGGAAATTAAGTAAACCTTTCAAGAAGTAAAGTAAATCACATCACTGATTCATTGATGGAGCACTTCAGGGCAAAATGATTTATGGGGATTTTTAAAAAGGCATGGGCTTTCTCTCTTCTGTCTTTATTGCTAATTAGAATCTCAGAGGGAACCTCTCCTTCAGAGCAACCAAGACACGCTCTTTGAGCCACTGCTATCCTCAAGCAAACTCTTAAAAATGATTAGGGAAGAAAATAGTAGGAACCTGGGGCCTGGAGGACAGGACAACACTGAGGGTCTAAGTCCCCAGAAGCTCAACTGTTAGGGTGCTGAGGCTTGTGCCAGCAGTAAAAATGGGAACTTAGCATAAAAAATCAAATTCAGCAAGAAAAATGAGTTTGGGAAAACTGATTTATGATATGATGAAAAATAAATTGCTTCCTTTCTGCTTACCTTTGAGAAAGTAATTCCCAGATTGTTTAAAATCTAAATGAGAGAGATAAACTATGAAGTAAAATAAAATAGGAAGTATTTCTTAAACATGTCAGAAACCACAAACCATAAAATAAGAATTTGTCAGATTTTACTACAACAAAATAAATTTTTTTAAAGATAAATTTTGTGGACATGCAAGACAGTATTAAAAGATATATCCAGGATCCAGAGTTAATTTGACATAGGTATCTAGAATATAAGGTGAAGTACTGAAAATCAATATGAAAATTTAAGAACCTAATCAAAAAATGGATAAAAATATGAATGTATATTTCATGGAAGAGGAAACAGGATTGCCAATAAGTATGTCTAGAGATGCTGAACTTCATTAGTAATGAGAGAAATGAAAGTAAAAAAATAATGAGACATCACTTAATACTCATTATATAGGTAAAGAATACAATTTTGAATAAGCTGTTGTTTATGAGGATGTGACATGGAAGTATAAACGTGGGAAGCCATTCTAGAGTACAATCTTGATCTAGTAAGTGAAAGTACTATATATATCCCAAGACCATGTAATATCTCTCCTAAGAAATGTCTCACCCAGAGAAACTCTTGCACAGATGCTTTAAAAGATACATATAAAGACATTTTTTTCACAGTACTATGTGTGTTGATTGCAGAATACACAGTTGTCTATCACCAGGCAAATAGATAAATACAATTCAGTGAATGCTTGAGAAAGAATATTATAGAGCCACAATATCAGAAGTATCAATGTGTATATACATAAAAAAATATGGGTGGTTCCTAAGGGAATAATTTTGAGTTTAAAAATAGCAACAGAATAAGATTCATAGCATAATTTCATTTATGGAAATTGAAATACACACACAAAACATCATTATATATTTTTCAATTTAAGTACCTATATTGACACATTACAATTGGCCCCTATTGCAGGAAAACTGAGAGAAGGCATGAGCAATGGGAGGTAATAAAATGATGGAAAATAGGAAAAGGGCTCAGTACAAACCCATGATTATAAGTTTTTATAAACCAAAGAGTTGGAGAACTAAACTCTCAACTCTACCTGAGACCCAAATATGGATGAGGGTAGGTGTCAATCAAAAGCCTTTTCAAAATCCCTAAATTTCTAAGGGACACGCTAACAGGGGTTTTCCATGCCTTAATTCAAATGGTTGACTAATTTGTGGACTTTGAGATACTAAAGTAAGTATCTCTCAAAGCTGATAAATGCAATGGTCATAAAGTGGCAAGTTCTGTTACAGTGAGCTCTAGAATTTTTAAAAGATGCCTTAGAGGCTAAGTGGGTTTGGCTTTGGTCTCCTCTTTAAACGAGACAATTTCTTATATTTGGCTTCTTTAGTAAGATTTAATTTGGCACAAGAATCCAATGTAAAAAAAAATCATTTCCAAATATTTCATTAAAAAGAACCTTGAAACATAAATTGAATTTAAGATTCTTTCTTTGAATTATAAATAATGGTTTTGCTTTATATAAAAACTGCCCTTATAAAATCTTCCTATTTTATTTCATAAGAAAATAATAGCAGATGTGAGCAGTTATTTTTTGAGTTGTGCTGAAAATGGAATACAACTTAGTACTACTTATTGTTTCTGAGAACAAAGATTTACATAGGAAGATTATATTTGAATGTCATAGCAATAGTTTTGTTTTAATGTTTTTGCATTTCATGGAGAAATATTAATCATCTGATCCAATTAGAAACATAATTACATTTTTAAATCTTTTAAAGATATTTCTTAATTTTTTAATTATTTCATTTTACTTTATTTTATTTTAAATAAGGTCTCACTCTGTTGTCTAGGCTGGAGCGCAATGGCATGGTAACAGCTCATTGCAGCCTCAAACTCCTGGGTTCAAGTGATCCTCCCACCTCAACCTCCTGAGTAGCTAGACTACAGGTACGTGCCTGGCTGATTTTTTTAAAATTTTTTATTTTTTGAAGAAATGGGGTCTTGCTACATTGCCCAGACTGTTTTTAAGATTTTTATATACAGAAAATAGCAAATTCATGAGTTACATGTGCAGTTTTGTTACATGGATTGCCTAGTGGTTAAGTCAGGGCTTTTAGGGTGTCCATCACTGGATACCATACATTGTACCCATTAACTAATTTCTTATCATCCTCCTCTTCCCACCCCCTCATCCTTCCAAGTCTCCATTGAAATAGACAAATTTGAAGGGTAATTCAAATTTAATACATTACTTTCTCTTAGTCCATATGTTACCAGCCTCCGAGTGGAAGTTTTTCCAAGTTCTTGGTATTCGTTGGTAAAAGAATTTCAGGCCGCACCACTTAAGCCAAGCAAGCTTTTTATTGAAAGCAAAAGTAGACTTTCAGGAAGGAGAGCGAGCAGGCTCAAAAGAGAGCAGCTACACTGGGAGGAAGTGGTATTAGATCTCTTATAGTCTTATTAATTGAGGGAAGAAATAGTCAAGGCCAAGGGATTGGCCTTTACAAGAATTTGGGTAGTAATTCCTAGAATTGGGTACCGCAAGGAGAAACCCATTTGTATAGGCAAAAGGTTTCTTAGCCCAAACCAAGATGACTGCCAGTGTGTTTTCCGGCCGGCCTTCCAGTAAGGCATGAATCAGCATGCTTATGTAACTATGATATAATCTCTTATGTAAGACCAACGTGCCCAACCTTTGATTGGGCACATTACCACTATTGTTCTGAGCCATATATATATATGAGTGCTCGCCATGTAGTGGGGCTGCTGTGCTAGGCTGCTGCACTGCTTACTGCTGCATTTGCTATTGCTGCTGTTGCTGCGCCCTGACAATAAAGAGCATGTCTCATTTGCCTGCCACTGCTCACCTCTTCTTCCAATTCCCAGAACCCGCTCCAATACTCTCACTGGCTGTGACACTTGCGTCCTACAGGTTCCCTCCCATTTTCATACTTTATATGGTTGTCTCACAACTTTTGTGGTGATTTCAAGGGCAGAGAAATTTTAAAACCACAATGTTAATGATATCATAATTAGCCAAAGTTCATGTAAGGTGGCAGAGGTAGCTGATAAGCTGTTTGAGGCTGGTTCTTACCTGCAGCTCTCAGCCCCTCTAGTTAGCTTCTGCTTAAGAGTTGTTTACTTTAACACCTGCACCTGATCTTCAAGCCCATGCATCTGGTCTTAGCCCTATCCCTTAGTCTCCTACTCTAACACATGCACTATAACTCTTGTTATGTCTATCATTCCTTTCATGATAATACTGATTTTGAAAAATTATTTTAATAGAAATATAATGAAAGATATATAAAAATTCTGAAAATTATCCTTATTAAATTTTTATATGAATATATTTATATTTAAAATATAGTTATATTTTATTTATAAATGTGAAAAGTAATAAATGTATTTTATTCAGACACAACTAACATCAGTTGAGTACCTCTTATTTGTCACGCATTTTCACATACATTTTCTCATTTTCAACTGAGGCCAGATGGTTAAGTTCAAACAGATAATAATGAGACAATAGGGCCCACTCTAGGCAAATCTTCCAGAGAAAACGTTTTGTTTCAGCACAGCATTCTCAGAACCAGATTTACCAAAAAGCTAATGACACTTAAACTTCAAGACTCTTCATATGCCTACACACCTTCTAATTTTATACCTAATTGTGACATCATAATTTTGTACTTTTTTCTTTAAAAAAGGATCTTAAAATGTTTCTTAATATGTTTCAAGCTTCCCAAAGCCTGATGAGTCCTCCACTGTCCATATTGCTTAGCTATAATTCTGCTATAGCATCTACAGCTGAAACACACAAGACCTTTTGTTTATATTAATAGCATCTGAACATGAGGGGTGTCATAGTGTAGGGGTCCCCAGAAGAAGACAGTGAGACAATGATTCAAAGGTGGATTAGAAACAAACAAAAAATTTTATATTTTCTTGTTCCATTGGAGTTATGGGTGAGAACACCAATTGTAGAAACCAAGAGAAAGCTAAATTGCTCTGAGGAAAAGACAAGTCACAATGGGAACAACAGGTACGGGGAAGGAGAGGAGAACACAGCCAGAAGAAGAAGGGGGAAGATAGGAAGTTAGGGGAAGATAGATGCTCTTGTGCAAAGACAAGAAGGTCAGAGACAGTGTTGCCTAGTGCAGTTCCCTCTTGTGGAAGATTGAGATGCTTGAAGTTTTGTATGATGGAACATACATGCACACTCACACGCGCACATGAGCACATACCCCTCATTAAAATTCTACTTTCTACTTGCTTTTCAAACCTTTTACAGACAAATTTGGTAGGTAAAGGAAACGTGCTTATACTTTTATGGTTTTACGTTGTACCTGGCCTTCAGGTGAATGTAAGGCAGCCTGGTTACAATAAAGAATTCAATGATTTTTGGTTAGCAATTATCCTCACTGAACATCAGGACTAGAGTAGCTGAAAATTAAAAACTCCCTGAACTCAAGAAATTCATGATTGCAATGGAATATTGGGACAGAAAGTTTACTAAAACATTCATAAACAAGCAACTATCTAGGTAAAGAAATTTGTGGATGAAAAGAGAATCTTAGTGTGGTACAAACAAAACCTTGGTACAGGTGACATGCTGAGTCCTGGGAAGGTCTCGGGAGAACCAGAAATAAAATTTGTAGGATGGGAGAGTACTGTGAGGCACAGAAGAGGACTCTAAGATTAAATAATCACAGGATAAGAGATTAAGAAACGTAATTTTTCCACATTGGGAATAGATAGTCTGAATAGGTTGCTTTCACAAATCAAGCCAAGCATTAGCACAGCAAAGCAGTTGAGAGCTTGGAGGGTGGGGATCCAACTTATCTGGGCTTCAATACAAGTTGTGCAAATTTGGTAAAATTATTTGATCTCTCAGGGCTTTAGTGTCTTCTGTATAAAGATAATAATATTACTTCATAGCATTTTAAAAGAATTGAATAAGATATACTGTAAAACTCTTAGCAAGGTGCTGAGCTTTGAGTTGGAAGTTATTCTTCTTAGGCCTTATATAATATTTAAAGCAAATCAGAGAGTTTCTTTGAAATTTTAAGACAAGCCATAATTTCTTTATAACTTTTTCATTCACAGAAGTTAAAATATAGGATAACTTTTCTTATTATAAAAGAATTCTTATCATTATAAAATCTGAACAGGAATAGTTTCTTACTATATGGGACCTCAGAAGAAGACAGTGAGACAATGATTCAAGGGTAGCTAGTTTATTTTGAAGATAATGCCCAGAAACACAGAGGAAATAAGACAAGCAAGGGAAGGCAGCCATGAGGGCTCCTCATCAAGCAAGTTACCACAATGGAGAACTAGAGCTTATCCTGAGGATCTAGCTAGAAGTATAGTGAAACGTGTACTTCAGAGTGATCCCAGCCAGACTTGGGGGATCTGGAGTATTCACACATAATTCCTTCCAGTTGTAAGCTGAGGATAGCTCTTCAGGGATATTAAATCCTGGTCTGCTGGGTGTCCGTAAAGAGAGCTCTGGTGACAGTAGAAGCCCTCAAGCAAACAAATGCAGGTGCTGTCAGTTGAGAGTTGGGCAGTGCATACTGACATGGTGTTAAATAAAAATTTTTCATGATGCTTGTTAAAGAGGGTAAGGAAGACTTTATTCAAGAGGGATTTCTTCAAGAGGGGTTTTGCAGAAGGAAAGAGAGATTGGACTTAACTCTGAACAATGAGAAAAAATGGGAATTTATAGCTGAAGAGCAGGATGGGGACTAGATGGAAAATTAAACACAGGCAAGGAGGGGATTCTAGCTAACCCGACTTGACAGCATTCTTGCTCAGTATGGGCCAGGGAGATAAAATAGTGAGGGTAGGGAGTGATGAATTTGATCAGATACTGAGGGAGGAGGATGTGGGGGACATTCATTAAACTGACCCAGCAAGATTCTTGCTAAGACTGGACTAAGTGTGCCAAGGACAGAGCCCATGGTTGAGACCTAATTGAGAAGAAGGCTCAGAGGAGCCTGACTCGAGTTTGGTCGGGGACAGAGTCTTTGTCAGTGATACGGGCAAGGGGACATGGGGAGCGCTAACAGCATTGGCTAGAAGGGTAATTTATGCATGAGTGTAAAATTTAATCCAAAATGAAAATATATGTACTGTTTACAACCAACAAGAGAAATATAAGATTTTCTTCAAAGTTAGTCTATGCCACATTTTCAAGGTATTTAATAGTAAAATAAAAATAATTAATACAATTTTATATTTTAACAGAATGTTCTGTATGGGATGCTGACCATATATAAAGAACATGAATATTTGTAAAAAGCCTCTTGATGCCGTATGTTAGCTAGGATTAGGTTAAATACAACATATTTTTTTATGAAGGTCAAAACTAGATTATCAAGAGTGAGAGGAATTAGAAACTGACTGGTTTTATACTGTCCAGGGAAAATGGAATATTGACTCATTTATATGAAGAATGTCCTCTGTTTAGGAAACAGAAATTTAACGCCACGGTCCTCACGACACAGGCTCGGTGCCAGCATGGTCAGCACCTGGCAAGAGCCCTTTGCTGGGCACACTGCTGACTTCTAGTTGTTCCTCTCAGGTGGAGAGCAGAGCACACCAAGCTCTCTCATGACTCTTGCACGGGCACCAATCCCATTCATAAGGGGTCTGCCCTCAAGACATCATCTAATCCTAAGTATCTTCAAAAGGCCCCACCTCTTAATACCATCATATTGGGGTGTAGGGTTTCAACATACGAATTTTGGGGAACACAAACATTCAATCAGTCCATAACAGATTTTATATATCCTCTACCTCCTAAAACATTGTTTCCCACTGCTTTGGAGAAAATATCCCTCACATATTACTTCTTTGTTTCTGATTCTGTCAAATCACTTCTATGTTCATGTATCAAAAAGAAAATTCCCATTGAGGTGATTTTTTTTTTTTAGTTAAAAAAATTAGATTATAAAACATTAGTTTGAACCCTATGAAGTTGCCAGTAATTGACAAATTTTGGCCTACAAAAGGAGAAATTTCATAGGTTTCAATTTAAAAATACATGCCCATTGTGCAAAATTGGGATAATAAAGACATGTGGACAAAAATATTTTGTAGTAATTTTATATTTTACTAATAATCACCAAAAATATTTAAATATATCTTTTCAAACTCTTTACTTTTTCATTTTATAGAGTTGAGATTATGTTGTATGTTACTTAACATTATAAACTACTATTTCTAGTCTCCATAAAATCTTAATATTTTTTAAAGTGTCCTTGGGGATACTGGAAGTTTCTAGATGGCTAGAAAATATTCCACTCGTAGATGTAATAGATGTTTTAGGTTGTTTCTAACATTTTTGCCATTGTCAATGATGCGTCTATGAATCACTTTTCCATATAACTGCTTAATGGTTATCTAGATTCTTGATCAAATTACTTTTCATATAGCATCAATTTGAGCTCTCACTAAAAGGATTTTAGAAAATTCATCTTATTGCACCCATACAACATGGAATATTACTTGTAACTTGGTAAAATGTTCAGTGTTATTATAATAGAACCTCATTGTTCCTTTAATATGCATTGTCATAATTTCTAATGAAAAACTTTTAAAAATATTCTTACATTTACTGAAACCTTTGAACATTTATGTTTTCAGTTATGATTTTTAAATATCTGAGTGGTAAAACAGGGCATTTTGACACATTTCTTATATTCTATGCTTTTAAATTATGTTAGCTGTAACAAAACAATAATTCATAGTATCCAAATCAAAATTAGTGTCTTTTGTTGTTTTTAACTCTGTTTGCACAAGCCCATTTGAGTTTGGGAGAAAATTCTGTTCTAGCTTTCCCTAAACGTTGTCTTCTCTGACACTGTCATTTGCATCTCATTATAACCAGCAAACATTGCTCGAGTGTTAGCTATGTTCAAAGCACATTTTCTTACTGTAGCCCCATGTGATATAGGTGGGGTAAGAAAGACAACAAAATTGCAACTGCAATTCCAATGTTAAAGTGAATATCACATAATAACACACACCTCTCACTACTCACTAAAAAGTAATTCACAATTTCTTTACTATTGGTCTTTAGAAATGAGAAAATATTAAAATTTATTTTAAAATAACTTTTTTTTCTACCTTTATTTGGTGTTACCTTCTTATCCTACCTTAGTTATTTCTCTTCAGAGGTGATATTCTTGTTATAGAGTTAGTCGCTGACTTAGGCCACCTGATCACAGCAAGGCTAGGACTAGGATCCTCATTCCTCATGTTCCCTAGCATTAGGTTCCTTTTTTAATTTTATTTTATTTTTTGAATCAAGGTCTCGCTCTGTTGCTCAGGCTAGATTGCAGTGGCATCATCATAGCTCACTGCAACCTCAAATTCCTGGGCTCAAGCGATCCTCCTGCCTCAGCCTCCCAAATAGCTGGGACTACAGGCGCGTGCCAACACACCTGGCTAATTTTTCTATTTTTCGTAGAGACAGGGTCTTACTCTTGGTCAGGCTGGTCTTGTACTCCTGGCCTCAAGCAATCCTCCTGCCTTGGCCTCCCAAAGGCTAGGATTATAGGTGTGAGCTACCTCGCCCAGCCCCTAGCATTAGGTTCTTATGTCAGAACACAGGACCAAGTTTCTGAAGACTTCTGTTCTGTCAACAGAGCACAAAATTTGTCAGTCACAAATGTGAGGCACAAAGAATGGGGATGATCAATGCCTTAATTCAAAGGTGTGATATATGTTAGACAATTTAGGCAACTAAACAGGTTGTAAAAGAAGGTATGGCAAAAAGTTCCATATAAATGAAACTTGAAAACTTTTTAACATTTTATTTTTTAAAAATAGAGCCATGAATAGTGTGTAAACTGAACTGGTTTTTAGATTTTTCCTAAAAAAACATTTTAAAAACTGTTTATTTGGTGCATCAGCCTAAGCGTTTATTTATGTTAACATGTCATAGAAGGAAAAGGGAGTTGTTTTGATAATCTTGTAGTTAAAGAGTTACATGGGAGGCAGGAGATGAAATTCAAGTTTAAAAGATTACATTATAATTTAATGGCAACATAGTTTTAACTTTCTTGTAATGTTTTATGTGTAAAAATGTGCTTTGTAAGAGAAATAAGAAAAGAAAACTATGGAACCTCAATTCAGTAGAATTTACCCCCAGGACGGCATAAACAAAGCTTCACAAGAATAAAATGAGAAGTGTAGCACACTAAGAAATGCAGAATGTTATCAAAAATTTGTAAGTGAAGCTTCTTTTAATGCCACTAGATGGCACAAGGTAGCTGTAAATCTCACTAGAGTTGAACAAAGTTTAAGATTTAATGTGAGTTGTTTCCTCAGAGTAGCAAATACGTTTTCCCAATATCTCATCTGTCCATCTTCACACCTCTGTACTAGTGTTCTAAGTATTAATGGATTTTTACGTATTTCTCAAATATATTAGAGTCAATGCATTTATTTAATAATTAATATTTAATTATTAATAATTAATATAAAATATCACATGATTATTTCTATATCAAGTTAAAATAAAGAAGGATCATGTCATCTGCAAAGAGACATAATTTTATGCCTTCCTTTCCAATTTGAATGCCTTTTTTTCTTTTCTTTTTCTTTTCTTTTTTTTTTTTTTTTGGCTGAATGACTAGCTAAAACACCCAGTACTACATTAAATAGAAATGGCAAGAATGAGCACCCTTGTCTTGTTCCTAAGGCTTCAGTTTTTAAACATTGAGTACGATGTTAGTTGTGGGTTTGTCATAAATGCTTTTATTATGCTGAGGTAAATGCCTAGTTTGTTAAGAGTTTTTATCACGAGGATGAGTACAGTTGGTGGAATGAGAAGTCTCAGGCTGCATATGCACACACACACACACACACACACACACACAAACACGCACACACACTCCTGAAAGTATAACTAGCAACTATCCGCAAACTAGAACATCTTTTTGAAAACCCCAATACTTGTAAACAAATCTGAGACATCACGTCATCCACACACCTGAATGAAAACTGAATGAGAAAGGTAAGAGGAATGGTCACGCTTTGATCGTACTGCCCCTACCCCCCCAACAAGTCGGAACAATGTTAGGCAAAGAGGATTCCCCTGGTCCCACAGTTTCCACCAGGGGAAAGAGAACTGGAGGCAGATTCAGCTTCACTAGCATTTTGAGATGATTCCTAGGAAGCTCACTCCTGCCTCACCTGATTGAGAAAGAGGAGTAATGGCGTGGCTTGACTGCCTGGGGTCAAGTGGAAACAAAGAAAGGAGGCAGAGCTCACAGCGACCAGCACACGGATCTTCATGGTACCTCTGTATTCATGCCAAGTGTAGCGCTCAGTTAGAGTTACCAGCCAACTTCATAGCCCACCTGCAAAACTGAGCTGGGCACCTTCAGAAGGTTGGACGTTCAACCTTGCTAGAGTCCCGGAATGGCTAGTCTCCATGCCCCGCCTCAGAGCCCACCACAACAACCCCATCCAGTCAGGGAGACGCCCACCTCTGGCCATTTTGAGAAGCATACGGGGTAGACCTGCTTGACCCAGGAGGTCAAGGAATGACTCCTCTCAGCCAAAGATCTTTTCCAATCACCCTGCCCAGGCAGAGAGACACCCACCACCAGGCATATCTGAGAAGTAAAAGGGCTAGACATGCAGGATACAAAATCTACACACACAAATCAGTGGCATTTCTATACACTGACAATGAACTATCCAAAAAAATAAATTAAGAGAACAATCCCAGTTCAAATAGCTGCAAAAATTAAAGGAAATAAAGTACTTTGGAATAAATATATCCAAGGAGGTGAAAGACCTGTACACTGAAAACTATAAAACACTGATGAAAGAAACTGAAGAAGACACAAATAAATGGAAAGATATCCCATACCCCATGTTCACGATTGAAAGAATTAATATTGCTAATTCCCCATACTACCCAAAGTGATCTACAGATTCAATGCAATACCTACCAAAATTCCATTATTTTCCACAGAAATAGAAAAAACAATCCTAAAATTCATATGAAACCACACACACACACACACACACACACACACAAAACCACCCAAATAGCCAAGGTATTAATGAGTAAAAAGAACAAAACTAAAAGCTTCACACTAGCTGATTTCTTCCTTCCTTCCTTCCTTCCTTCTTTCCTTCTTTCTTTCTTTCTTTCTTCTTCTCTCTCTCTCTCTCTCTCTCTCTCTTTCTTTCTTTTCCTTTCAAAATGTTAAAAGGGTACAAATGGACATGAATCGGCTTGGTAAAAGCTTGAGTCATGGCTATAAATGTGTCCATCACTGAAATAGTGTTCACTGTACCCGTTTGGTAGGTTTTCACCTGACTCCTCCTCCCTCCTCCCTCCTGCTTGATTTCCACTGAGTTTTACTTCCCTCTGTGCATATGTGTGCTCATCAGTTAGTTCTAGTTTAATAGAGAGTACATATGGTGTTTGCTTTTCCATTCTTTAGATACTTCACTTAGGATAATGGTCTCCAGTTCCATTCAAATTGTTGTAAAAGGCATTAATCCATCTTTTTTTTACGGCTGAGTAATACTCCATGGTATACACATACCACATTTTATTAATCCACTCATGAATTGATGGATACAGGGGTTGATTCCACATTTTTGCAATTGGGAATTGTGTTGCAATTAACATTCGAGTGCAGGTGACTTTTTGATAAAATAACTTCTTTTCCTTTGGGTAGATACTCAGTAGTGGGGCTGCTGCATTAAATGGTAGGTCTACTTTAAGTTCCTTGAGGAATCTCCATACTGTTTTCCATACAGGTTGTACTAACTTTCAGCCCCATCAGCAGTGTATAAGCATTCCTTTCTCTCTGCATCCACGTCAGCATCTATTGTTTTTGAGCTTTTTAATAAAAACCATTCTAACAAGGGTAAGTTAATATCTCATTGTGGTTTTATTTTGCATTTCCCTGATGATTAGTGATGTTGAACATTTATTCATATGTGTGTTGGCCATTTGTCTATATTCTTTTGAAAAGCTTCTGTTCATGTCTTTGTCCACTTTCTGACGGGGTTATTTTTTTCTTCATGATTTGTTTGAGTCCTATGTAGATTCTAGATATTAGCCCTTTATCAGATGCACAGTTTGCAAATATTTTCTCCCATTTGGTAGATTGTCTATTTGCTCTGTTGATTATTTCCTTAGCTATGCAAAAGCTTTTTAATTTAATAAATTCCCATTTGTTTATTTTTGTTGTTGCTGTAATTGTCATTGGGGTCTTAGTCATAAATTCTTTGCCTAGGCAGGTATCTAAAAGCATTTTCCCTACATTTCCTTCCAGAATTCTTATGGTTTCATGACTTACATTTAAGTATTTTATCCATCTTGAATTAACTTTTGTGAGTGGTGAGAGATATGGATCCTATTTCATTCTTCTGCATGTGGCTATCCAATTTTCTCGGCACCACTTACTGAATAGGGCTTCTTTTCTCCAGTGTACATTGTTGTCTGCTCTGTCAAAGATCAGTTGTCTATATGTGGATGGTTCTACATCTCGGTTCTCTGTTCTGTTCCATTGGTCTATTTCTCTATTTTTGTGCCAGTACCATGCTGTTTTGGTTGCTAAAACATTTTAGTATAGCTTGTAGTCTGGTAATGTGATGCCTCCAGATTTGTCTTTTTGCTTAAGACTGCTTTGGCTACTCAGGCTCTTTTCTGATTCCAAATGAAGGTAAGAATTTCTTTTTTCTAGATCTGTGAAATATGACATTGGTATTTTGATGGGGATTGCATTGAATCTGTAAATCACTTTGGGTAGCATGGACATTTTAACAATGTTAATTCTGCCAATCCACGACCATGATATGTTTTTCCATTTGTTTATGTCATCTCTGATTTCTTTCCTCAGTGTTTCATAGTTCTCCTTGTAGAGATCTTTCACCTCCTTGGTTAAGTATATTCCTAGGTATTTTGTTTTCTTTGTAGCTATCATGAATGCTATTGAATCTTTGATTTGATTCTCAGCTTGACTGTTATTGGTGTATAGGAATGCTACTGATTTGTGTACATTGATTTTGTGACTTTGCTGAATTTATTTATCAATTCCAGAAGTCTCTTGGTGAAGTCTTTGGGGTTTTCTAAATATAAGATCATATCATCAATGAAAAGTGATAGTTTGACCTCCTCTTTCCCAATTTGGATACCCTTTATTTCTTTCTCTTACCTGATTGCTCTGGCTAGGACTTCCAGAACTATGTTGAATAGAAGTGGTGACAGTGGGCACCCTTGTCTTCTTCCAGTTCTTAGGGGAAATGCTTTCAACTTTTCTCTATTCAGTATAATGTTGGCTCTGGGTTTGTCATATATGGCTTTTATAATTTTGAGGTATGTTCCTTCTATGCCTAGTTTGTTGAGGGTTTTTATCATGAAAGGGTGCTGGATTTTGTTGAATACTTTTTCTGAATCTATTGAGATAATCATATGGTCTTCATTTTTGCTTCTGTTTATGTGGTGAATCACATTTATTGATTTACATATGTTGAACCATCCTTGCATCCCTGGGATGAAGCCCACTTGGTCATGGTGGATTTTTTTTTTTGATGTGCTATTTAATTTGGTTTGCTAGTATTTTATTGAGGATTTTTGCATCTATATTCATAAGAGATATTTGTCTGTAGTTTTACTTGTTTGTTATGTCCTTTCCTGGCTTTGATATCAAGGTGATACTGGCTTTGTAGAATGATTTGAAGAGGATGCCCTCCTTTTGATGTTATGAAATAATTTGTGCAATATGAGTACCAGCTCTTCTTTGTAGGTCTGGTAGAATTCAGCTGTGAATACAGCTGGTCTGGGGCTTTTTTGGTTGTTGTTGGAAGATTTTTTATCACTGCTTCAATCTCACTGCTCATTATTGGTCTGTTCAGGAGTTTTATTTCTTCCTGATTGAGTCTTGGGAGGTTGTGTGTTTCCAGGAATTTGTCCATTTCCTCCATGTTTTCTAGTTTATATGCATAGAGATTTTCACAGTATTTACAGATGGTATTTTGTATTTGTGTGGTTCAGTTGTAGTATCTCCATTTTCATTTCTGATTTAGCTTATTCAGGCCCTTTACTTTCTATTCCTGGTTAATCTAGCAAGAGATCTATCAATTTTGTTTACCTTTTCAAAGAGCCAACTTTTTGTTTCCTTGATCCTTTGTATTGTTTTCTTGTTTTCCATTTTGTTTTGTTCTGCTCTGACATTAGTTATTTCTTTTCTTCTTCTGGCTTTGGGTTTGGTTTGTGCTTCCTTTTCTAGTTCCTTGAAACGTGTCATTAGATTGTTAATTTGTGATCTTTCTTTTTGATGTTGGCATTTAAAGGATATGAATTTTCCTCTTAGGAATGCTTTTTCTGATTCCATAGATTTTGGGTGTTTGTGTCATGATTGCCATTCAGTTCAAAATTTGATTTCCATTTTAATTTCATTATTTAAAGCAGGTATCAAGTTAAATATTCTTACCACAAAAAAGCAGAGGGAGCAGGAGGAAAATTTTGGAATTGACAGACTTGTTTATTACCTTGATTGTGGTCATGGTTTAATAGGTGAATGCATATATTCAAACCCAACAAATCATTTACATTCAATATATGAAGTTTATTTCTATATCAATTGTACCTCCTTAAAGCTGTTAAAAATAAAATAAAATACAGAAAGGTTTTATATAAAATAAAATAAAGTGGGGTTATCTTTTTTTTTTTTTAATAAATGTAGGAATTATATAGAAGGAAAGTGCATTTCCCTTTGGTCCTTTCTTGGGAAAAAAATCATGCTGCATTTTTCAGTATGAAACATTAACCAAGTAAGCTAATTTGGATAAAGTCTTAAAAAATATAACACAAATGTAATCAGAAACATACTAGAAATAAAGAGAAGCCTTTACTTTTTTGAGATAATCAGTTTAAAAGATTGTCATTTGGATAATAATTGGCAAGTCTTCTTGATGATTATCTACTTTGAATGAAGTAATTATCTGAAGGAGATCACAGCTATAAAAACACATAATCTAAGAGGAGCTTCCCTTAATAACGAATATTCACACGTATGCAAGCATCAATTAAGATGACTGTCACCTACCTTCAGAGGAAAGGAAAGAAAACAATGGAAAGAAAATATTAGCTTAGGACTCTATTTTGGAAGGACAAAGAGGCACCATTTGAGAGCTTAGGAATTCAGTAAGAAAGTCTCATCTCTCATCTCCAGCACCCGGAGGTCAGAAAAAGCAAGGTTCAGACCCAGGACATAATTACAGGGTAGCGCCAGTGAAAATTTAATTTTCAACTGTGGTGGATTTGCTTCACCATGGTTAGGCCCTTGATTAGAAAGAAGTGAAACTTGGAATCAAGGCATCTGAAATGATAGACTTGACAAACTTGAAACTCAGTCTCCTCTGAACCTTGTGAACCTATAGAAGTGACCCACTCCTCCCTGTTGATGACTAATGCTCACAACTGGTTTGAAGACAATGCCTTGCAATTTTACTTTCTGGTCATTCAGGATCAATCTACACCTCCTCTCCTGGCTACCAGACCAATAACTAGGGCCAAGTTAAAACAACCCACCTGAGGAAGAGCTGATTCTGCCACAGAAGGAGAAAGACTATGCACCAGAGAAGTTGCAGAACCTGGCCAGCATGTACCAGCAGAAGGTGGGAGAGTATATAGGAGACAAAATCCGGAGGATGTTGAGGTTGAGGGATCTAGAGTTCTGGAACATAAAATTGACAAGGGAGGATTTATCAATACGACAGTTGTGATTAATACACTAGCACATGTTCCTGGAAGCTTGGAAAAATGAAAGCGCCACACTAAATAAAATACAAATTACAGAATTTTCATAGCAGATAGTCAAGAAGGGATCAAATGGCTCACAACAATGGCATTCTAGAGCAGATATACTATATAAGGGCAGAACATCCACTTTCCAGCTAACCCAGAGAATACTGCATTTACTATATCCATAAGGAATTCATTTTGAGAGTGGCCTCACCATTGAGATCCTCAGTGGTAGCTATTTTCCACAGGCCAGGGCTGATAGTAGGAGTTGTTGTTACAGAAACTGAACACACTGATTGCAATGGGGATAAAAATATACTGAAATGAGAGAAGCCGTGCACTTAATAGTCAGAAATAAGAACTATCATAATGAGCAACACAATCAGAGTAGCAGCCAGAAGTGCCTGGCCCAGACAGTTATAGAGATTGTTACTAGGACACATTTTTCCATGTACAAGATTGATGGACAGCCAGTTAGGATATTTCCTAATTTAGACAATCAAAAGAATTCAAAGGTTCATGATCTAAAGAATCAATGCAGTCAATCCAATAAAAAGTCATGATTCCATGCCAGTACCCAGAGCTGAGTAATTTACAGACCCGGATCCCATTAACTGAAGGAGCAACTGGGTCCTCATGAGGCAGAAAAAAAAAGCCCTTCAGCATCACAGCATGCGCATATGGCAATAATTACCCGAGTAGCTCTTTGTAGTTCTTTCTTTCTCCAAGGGAATGTAAGGCCATTTACTTCTCTATGTAATCCAGGTAAAAGGGGAATACCAGCCATATTGATTCCTAGGGTCCGAGGTATCACCACGGCCTCAGATTTAAGTGTCATGGAAGCCAGGTAAAATAAATACAGTTCCAGCCTAAGTCTAGCTCACTGTTGATCTGCTCAGCTCATATTCCATCTGATGACTATTTCCATGGTGCCCAGATGTATAATGACATACTCTTATAATGGACATACTTGTTTGTTGGCAAACACATGTTAGCTCCTGGCCTGTGGTGAAGGCTAAATGTACGTCTTTGAAACTGGCCTCTCCTTAGAAAAGATAATAAATCTAAAATAATATCACAGTCTAGAGGTAGATAAGGCATGACGAGGATTACTTCTACACTTAAAGACATAAAGGATGGTGGTGGTCCCAATTTAAGCCCCATTTAAATCACAAGTCTTTCTTCTACAAAAATTTAATGGCTCCTAGTGGAGGGGAAGAAACTACCTCAAGCTCAACCAAGAAGTAGCCCCATTTTAAGCTGCTGGGCTGGGTACAGTGATTCTACTAGAGCAGATCAATACTGTCTCTGGGTATAGTAATTCTACTAATGCAAATCAATACTGTAATTGATATAAGGACATTGATTTGGTATGTTATTTTTATGAATGTGAGAAATGCATTTACCTTCATGAAATAGACAATAATATATATTTAGATTTAGGTCAATTCTCTCACCTTCTGTCACAATATAGTCCAAAGGGACCATAATTGTCCAGACATAACATGAGCTGGACTGAAAACCACAACTGCTAATCAGTATCTCCCTTCCTGAATATCTATTTGAGATTACTTTCATTCACTCTAGGCTAGAACCTCTTATAAGTCCTCTGCTGCAACTGCACCACAGTTCTATTTCTGCCCAGTCCTCCTACTCTCACTGCTTTGGTGTCAATCCCCAAAGCACACCTTCAGTAAACCTCCTGCAAGTAAATCTCTGCCTCAGAACTCTATTTTCAGAGAACCTGATCTAAGATACCATCTGACTTGGGACATACACTTAGGTAAAACCTGAGCAAGTACAAATTTTCTTTTTCTTTTCAGTATTGCTACTCTCATAAAATAGCACAAATTTTGCAGAAGAACGCTAATGCTTTTGAAGTATGTTAGGCAATTGGAATTAAGTAAGCACATGGAATAGCCTCGAAATTTATCAGACAGGTTCATCACTGAAATGGTAGGAAATTGTTTACCATTAAGCTATTTGATTGTGTATTTTGAAAAAGAAAATCAAATCCAGTTTTTGAGTAGTCTAATAAAGAATTCAGTCTTATTTCATATCATATTTTTTATTTTATGTCATTTTATATAAATGATTTCTACCTTCAAATGCCTTAATTTAATATTAGTTATGAAATAGAATCACAATCTCAACACAATTGTAATCCTCAATTTATTTTCTATTGGTGATTAGTCTATCACTGTAACTTTTTAAAATAAAAACAAACACATCTCTACAGTATATAAACCTTAGCATAATCACAGCAGTAAAATTCAGGCCTATCAAAATATGTGACAGGTTACACAAAAGTATCCAGCTTTGTTGAAAAAAATTGATAGTTTTATCGTTAAAAGTTGTGTTTTTAAAAGACCTTTTCAAATAAAGCAAGTGACATGAAGATATGGTGACCTTTATGCTGGTTAAAGTCAAATGTCTTCCACTGGCATCAGATTCTTTAATTGTTCAACAACTTGACTTCGCCTGTCTGACTGTCAAATAGATATTGCATTCCCATCACTGAAGAAAAAGAAGAAAGATACTTTGTTAAAATATTTATAAAAACTTGAATGTCTGTTAAATATTGGAACTATAATGTTGACCAACAAAAAGTAATTGAAATATTTTATAATGTTAATAAGTTGTGCAGATAAATGTATACTTAATCATTGGTTCAGCAGCTGTATATATGCTTCAAATAAATCTGATTGATTATGGTTAAAAACCAGAATCGATCCCTTGCCACGAAGTTCACCAATAATTAACAATATCTCAAATTCTTTATAATATATGCATAAGAAAAGAAGGTGGGGTTTGAATTAATGAGTTTATTTCACTTAAAAAATCATAATAAATATACATTGAATACTGCTTATCACTCTACTAATGTAATTTCTTTGACTCTCTCCCCATAAATCTGACAGAGTTACCCTGTGCTCTTGAATGCTTAGCTTATCTTTTTGAGGAACTCTTCTCTCAACTGTCACTAAATCTGCTGACTCCATCTCCAAAGACCCTGAAGAATTTCTCTTCAAAGATTAGGAAAGAGGTGAAATCTTCAACATGACACAAAACATACACATAGTAGGTACACACATATGTACACCCAAATAATATTATGAATCATTGAAGTTAGCCTAATTCTATTCACTGATTCATTCAACACATAATTATTGAATATATTCAACACATATAACAATCTCAGAGCAGTTGGGATTGTAAACTCTGGAGCCAAGCCACTAGGATGTGAATTCTGTCTCCACATTTATCAGCTATATAACCTTATATAAGTTACTTGATTTTCCTCTGTCTCATATCCTTATATGCAAAATGGGACTGAAAAATACAGCACTTACCTCCTAGGATGGATATGAACATTAAATGAGTTTATACATATGCCTGGAACATAAAAATTGCTCAATAGTCTAGAAATTTTTGTCAACTGCTGATAAAAGGAAAGAGAATTTGCATATAATATCTCTTGTGTATAATGCCATATGCAGCTGCTGGCCTGCAAGACTTGGAAAGTTTAACTCATGTAGACCCTTAATGAAGAAATGAATTAAGCAACAGAATGAGGGGTAGAGGATCAAGAAGGAACAAAACTGAGTTTGAGAAAGCAGTAAATCTAGCATTCAATACTGGAGATACATTACTAGAATTGGTGACACTCATGTTCTTCTTGGACGTGCATTATATAGGATTGAGGTGGCTAAATTTCCATGTGGAATGTACTCTGACATTTAACATTGGGAATCACTCATTCCTTTCTCTTAAAATGGGCATTTTAATAGCAAACTTGGAATACTTGATACATACTTTTACTTGCTCTGTTTTTCTTTTTCAGCATAAAGATCACAACTATTCACAAAGACATGAAATAATGGAAGAGAGACCCTGGTGAATAAATACAGAGATGAGTGAGTTATTTTCTAACAGGAAAACATATTATGGTAAGTTGGCACTCATTGGCTGAAAGCACTCACTTTACTCGCTATGAAAAAACTATGTAGAATCTCCCCTTTTGGGCACTAAAACACACACACACACACACACACGTGTGAAATAACTATTGACCCCTAATGGGACAGCATTATTTCAAGTCAAATATATATATAGTAAAGGAAAGTATCAGGATGGAAACAAGACAGTTCCAAGTTGCACAGGGGGAAAAATGGAGAGCTCTGAAAGGGAAAATTTTGAGGGGAAAAAAAGTAGTAGTGCTGGAATTGGATTCTATACAACAGGCACAACCAGATATAAAATTAATTTAAGAAATTGATTAAAGCATTTTATTTTTTTTGTAAAACCCAGCTAGAATGCCTGGAAAAACCAAAGCTATTTAATAAAGTTATGTTTCAAATACGAAGTACACTAAAACATGCCTTAATTATAGCAATGTATAGGAAGTATAAAAAATAATGCTTTGACCTTGCTGATAGCAATGTCCTCCTTCATGTGGCACAGGGCTTATAACACTGGGTCTGTACAGTAATGGCCCCCAAGGCTGCAGACACACATGACAGAGGGTATATAAGACAATCCAATGACTGTAGAAAGTAAGTTAGGAGTTTTATTTATTTTTATTTTTTATCATTTTTAAAATTTATATTTCTTTGGTTTATGTCTTTGATGCACAAAACAGAGTAGTATAGTACTTCATGCACAAACGCTCATATTTAATATGTTAAAAACACAAAGATTTATTGTGATTGTTGCTAGATTTATTTATTTTCTGATAGGACTGTACAATGAAAGGTTTGGAGAGCAATAGTATAGCAAATGAAATGGCATATATGCATCATTTGGCACTTGAGTGAAGGGCATTTATATGATCACAACTTACTGTAATTTCTTAACTTTTAGAATCAAATTATAGTTGCCTCTGGAGAAGAGACTGAGGTGGTTGGTGGGGTGATAAGGAATGGGGTAGAAGGCAGTTGCTTTTCATTATAAATCTTTCTCTATTATTTTATTTTTACCATGTTCATATATTTCTTAGGAACTTCAGAAAAATATTATTTTCTTAAACTGAGATGAAGGCTAGCTTTTTGTGCTCTGATAGTGACATCATGTGTCAAATTAATCAAGAAACTAGACAGTAAATCAGATCAACATTTTCCAACTACTCTGGTCTTCACAATAATCCAAAATATTTGTTAAAATATACATTTCCAAGTCCCTCCTCCCAAAGATATTTATTTAGGTGTGGTGGAGCCCATAAATCTATTTGTCCATAAGCATCTTAAATAATTCTTATGATTGGGCACCCTTAGAAGACATCACTCCTGAATACATTTAATAAATTTTTAATGGAAGCATGGAATTGTCATTTTGACAAATTTTCTGTGGCTTAATTTGTTTGGTAGCACAGGAAACTGACATGATATTTTTAAATTATACACATTATATTCAAAGTATACCACTCATAATGTAAGTAGTAGATATGCTTTATGTGTTTTATTTATGTTTTATTCTAAACTTAGCCAGTGCTTCAGCATTGCTTTTCTACATCTACATACCAACTTTTTGATCCTTCACTTCAATTACAGTTACTACTGAAGGAATAAACAACTCATTCTTCCTACTGGCTTGTCTATGCTCATCTTTATATATTAGCTCCTGCTTCACTTCTTTTATCTCTACCTTTTAGAGTTCCCTTCACTTGCACCTTCCGATGGGGTCCACATATACCAATCATAAGCCAATCACCACCACTTGAACAGGAAGGACATTGACGGTGTCAATCCCTTTGTGTAGTGTAGTATTTCTCAATCCTACCTGTACATTAGGATCACCTGAGCTGAGGTGCAAATGAGGTTTCAACACACCCCAGCCCTAGTCAAGGAGTACTACTATGCATAGGACACAGGCATCAGCATTTTTCATAAAAATTATACATACAATTTACAGATGAGGAAACTGAGGTTCAGACAGACTAAGTGGGTTCCCCAATATTATATGGAAATTAAATGATGAGGCTATGACTCCAATTTAGCTCTATCTTATCCCCAAACCCAAATTCTTACCTCTATTTCTTTAACACCTGAACCAAAACTTATCTATTGTTTATTCCATCTATGATTTCAGTAAAATGTCCCCCTTAGTTTATTATATACACATGTGCACACAATTACACATACATACAAGAGAGAGGAAGATATACAGAGATCTACCCTCTCCAGACAAAAATATTTTATTTGAAATTATTTATGTCATGCTACTATCCCATGTCTTTCTTCCCTTCTGCTAGAAATCCTCTGGAAAGAAGAGCTTACACCTGATTATTTATTTCCATTAAGTCATTAATTCCCTGTACCATGATATTTACCTTCTTAAAGGTTATCAGCAATCTCTTAAACAGCAAATCCTCTTAAGCAAACATGGTTTGAGTGCCTAGTATTTGCTTGGCATTGGAGATAAATATTCAATTAATATCTCTTGCTGTTTTCCAAGAAGTTTACAGTAAGAAAGACAAAGAGAGACACCAATGATATCATATATGGTGGTAAGTGTTTTAGGAGCACAGTGGAGACATGCCCATTCAAGGAAGCTTATCCGGGAGGTGTGATGTCTGAGCTGTCTTGCTTTGCAACTACAAGTTAGCTATTTGAAGAAGGGTGAAGGGGTCACAAAAGGCATTAAGAGAAAAGGTAGTATAGACTGAATATATGCAATGAAGTCCTATGCAAAAGAATAAAGGCATGACATATTGTGACAGACTTAATGAACTACAAATGGTGCAATATTCCCAGAATTAAAGATATATATCTGGGATTGTATATGTCTAGGGAGAGTGAAGAACATGCTTGCTTTTATCAGATAAAAATTTGGAATTTTGGCAATGTGAAGTTGGCCCCAAGTCTCTATTTCCTTATAATAAAAACTGGAATAATATCTTCCTCCTCATGGTTTCGTGAGGATTGCATATTAGGATGCTTTTTGCTCACTGAGGCTGTCATGTAGTACATATTTACACAATGTTGTCCATAAATATTATGTGTCATTACATAGTATTAGTGGAGGCAGTATTTGTAGTTGTTTAAGAAAATGTAGGATACAAACAGTGAGGTCAATTAGGAGCCTATCATCTTGGCAGGCAAAAGTGACTAATTAAGGCAATTCAGGTACTAATGGAGATTAATGGGAGATAACAGAAGGCATTTAAATCTACTTAGAATGGGGTTTGTAGATTTTCAGAATATAGTTTTAGGAAAAAGTATCTCAAGATTTCATGAATCATTGTGGTTAATAAAAATTAAATAATAGACTTTTAAATAGTAGAACAACTTATTAGAACTTTAAACAAAAACATCATTTATAATTCCCTTAATTGTCTGTCACATAATTAAAACTTGGCAGTACATTAATTAATCACACAATAATGCTTCTCTAAGTATTTTGAATCCTTTTCCTTGCTCTCAGAATACTTTTTAGACATAGGAGTACCAATATTGTATTCATCTTACCAAGGTCAACTGTACATCCATCATAAACTATTGATGGCTGGAAGAAATAATTTATAATTATTATTCCATTCTGAATTTGTATTCCTATATATAAAGTCTGATCTTATCAATGACCTTATAATTCCTAATAGGATGACTACTTTGCAATACATAGGCCCACTATATTACAGTCATTTATACAAGAAATCTGACAACTAATTAAAATGATTATCTTGTTTACTCCTATTACTCATGTATTAAGTAAACACACTTACAACATATTGGAAGCATCCTTAGAGTTTCATAGCAATGTATTTGTTGATATTAAAGCTTTATCCACGCCGTATCCAAAACACTGTTCACTATTATACTATGTCTCCAGGGCAGCTAGAAGGCATGTGCACTGTCACCTTTTTATTGACTCCATAGCAATAGATTTACTGAAATCAGAATTAGGCCCTATCTCCCCTAAATTGTAGGTCACTGGATAGGGTCATTTCAATGGAATGTTGGAGAATAACCCCCCTTTGGAGTGAGTTGAGTAGAAATTTGGAGGCCATAAATTGTATGTGGCCAGTCTAGTAACTCTCTTAGAGGGTATTAACTATGAAAATAACAGAAATGGGGTGGTCAATGAAGGAGGGAATGGGGTCAGGGAGGTACTTTGAAAGTAGAATATTTGAAGTCATGTCAGGCAGTGTGGATAATCTAGTAGAGAGACAGTGAATTTTTCCATGAGAAGGCCAGAGAGAGGGTACCCAAAGCGTAACTGGAGGGGCTGGCCTTAGAGAGGAGCAAGGACACTTCTGGAAAGAAGTCAGGCTTCCTAGTACTGATACAGTCAGGTTTGTAGAGTGGTATTTAAAAGTCTGGGAAAGTTTTTGAAGCTAATTATGTCTGTTTTGTTTATGAAATGTGAAGACATATGACATATCAGAGTGAGAAGAGATGGAAATGTTGGAGATTTGAAACAAGCAGGAAAGCTGTGAAATTGTCATTACTGAAAATGGTAAAGTAAATTAATTTATTAAGGACCTATAGTTAGGTGTGGCTGTATTGAGCTATGATTTGAAAGCATGGTCATAGACCTAAAATGAATTCAGAGTGGATAACTGTGTTATTTTCAACAAGAACACATTGTTGCTGCTTAGGGGCAGTCATGCAGTGGAAAACAGTTGGATTAAGTCAGGATTGAGGTTTTTTCCTAGGTAAGTTTGAAGGAGGCTGTTGGGACAAAAGAGTTAAATGCTTGCAAATAGAGCAATAATGAGTTAAGTGCTTGCAAATAGAGCTGAACAATGGCATCCAAGCCAGATAAGAAGAGAAGTGACACATGAGAGAAGTAATAGATAAAGAAAAAGCAGTAGGGTCATTAGCATAGAGGAATTGGGACAGATAAATAAATAAATATGTAAATTTTGGATTAAGTTGTATAATAATCAGAGAGTGGGCTCTTTGTAATCTAGATTTTTGAAAGCATTGCAATTATTGATGATGATAAAGTCTTGACAGTGACCATGGGAGTGGATGTCTAAAATAGGGAGAAGGACCAAAGAGGAAGAACAAAGGAGTTAAAAGAACTGATCAGCCATATTGGTTGCTCATTTTTGTGGAGGTTCAACATGACATGAAAGATGCCAGGAAAAGTGGTGGGAAAAATAAAAACAAACCCCTGAGCCAGACATTAATGAACTTGGGGATAATAAAAATAACAGTTAATAACTGTTAAAATCTGATGATATACACCTCAAAAGGCAGCAATTTGCAGAGGAGGAAAGAAATGTATGCTGGAAGAAGAAATGGAAAACAAGTCACTTATTCCGTCTCTAGGCTCTGAGATAATGTGACGTGTGTGCAAAATATAACCTCCACAGCAGTATTCTTCAAGGTAAAACATTTTCCATGAGTGCAAGATGAAAAGAACAGTATGGTGGGAGACACACACACACACACACACACACACGTATGTGCATATATATGTGCATTATATATACATATAAATGAGTTGTGATAAGTGCAGTGAAGAAGTATGTGTACGTTTCCATAGATACATCTAAGACAAGGTGGCAGTGTGGATATCTCAGTTCAGTTCCAAAGTATGAGAAAGGCAAACAAGAAGGGAAAGCTGGTCCAGGTGGAAGGAAAGCTTGTGAAAAGTCTTGGAGTTTGTGCACCATGCTTAATGCCAAGACTGTGCAACCTCTTTGCCACTGTTCTCCATCTATAAAAAGACACATACTCTTCATGTGACACCCAGTGCTAATTCTTCTACAAAGTTTCCTCTGGTCTAGCTCACAAGGACCTTGCTGTTTTCTGAATTCCTCTGGAATGTATTGTATGCACTGTGCATGTTGCCTGGAATTAATAAACTACCATAAATTATTTACTGCAATATTTTCCTTATATCTTTCCCCAGCTGGAATATGAGTCCTGGAAGAGTAAAGACCATATTTTATACTTCTTTAAATTCTTTCAAGTGATCCACAGAGAATTCTGCACAGCTCTACAGTTAAGTGTTACATAAAGAACTATTGAATGAATCTTACAGATTAAACTAATTTAAGTGCAAATTACTTTGGTATTGGCTGGAAAATATTTTACCTATTCAAAGACACGGAGTCCAATATAGCTTTATGTAAAAATTAATCCCGTAATTCATAAAAACAATGTGGTTTGGGGTTAATGTTTTAACCTCCATATGAAAGAATATATATGCTAAGTGAATATCTCAGTGAAGGAACCCCTATAAAACAGTCTGGCATGCAGTAAATATTTGCTAAATATCTGAGTGGTATAAGGATGAATGGACCTTAAGCTATCCTTAGCCACACCTCCACTAGATTGTCTGTATAATTTAATTTCATCTACTTGTTTTCAGACTTCAAAAGGGGAAAAAGAAAGAGCAATCGAAAATTGAACGCTATCTCACCAATACACACCATCAATTTAGACTTCTACATGTGTATCAACATTAGTATATTATTTTCCTCATCATTGATACCACCAATGTTAATCACTTAAAAGTGAACGCTAACTCCTTCTCTCTCAATTTCCCTTTCCACTTTCAACTGAAATGCATAAATTCTCTCAATTTTGTTTATGAGTTACCATTCAGTATAACTGATTTGCAGGTGCTTTTTATTGTCTGGACACCATAAAAAATAAAAGGATACTGATTGTAATATCTATGGTATGTTTTTCTCTTTGCCCTTACCTGACAATTTCCAGGCAGCAAGTTTGGCTTCATGTTTGGTTTGAGGTCACTATTCAATAAGCTTATATGTCCATAAAAAAAATTAAAGAAACAATGGAAATATTTATTTTATCTTTTACGACAAAAAATATATGTTAGTGATTTTATGCGTAAGTATGAAATGATTCAATAGTTGATTTTTATAAAGGTAAACAAATACTACATAATGCTATTTTTAAATGTACCTTATATTGACTCTTAATAGCCTCCCATATATAATAAATGATAACCATTTTATGTTAAGTTCAGATTAATAGAAGTCTTTTTATTATTAATAATAATTAATGGATCTTGATGCTGCTCCAAGTAAAAAATTTGTATATTTCATCTCAGAGTCTTGAAAAAACAGTATTTTTTCTAATTCTTATTCCTGTGGCATTTTTGACCCCAAATCATTAAATAAATAAGTTCACTTGAAAATAATAATAACCTTATACAGTTGGCAGCAGAACACCAGTAGTAGATCTTAACGTACATTTGTAAATCTGATTTTGCTCTCTGCTATTTCCTCATGCTTAGAAGAATATTAGGTGGTTAATATGTTTTGAATGAATATAGAGCTACTTTTAAAATTTCCTCTGACAAAGAATTTAGTAGTGAAACATAAGCTTTTTAAATGCCACTTGCTGTGGTCTGAATATCTGTGTCCCTCTAAAAATTGATATGTTCAAATCTTAACCCCCAACGTGATGATATCAGGAGGTAGGGTCTTTTGAGAGGTGATTAGGTTAGGAGGGCAAGCCCTCATGAATAGAATTAGTGACCACATAAAAGAGGCCCCTCACCCCTTCCGTCATGTGAAGATGTAGCAAGAAGGGTCTGTCTATGAGGAAATGGGCCCTCACCAGACACCAAATCTTCTCATGCCTTGATCTTAGAATTCCCAGTCTCCAGAACTGTGAAAAGTAAGTGTTTGTTGTTTATAAGCCACCAGTTCATGGAATTCTTGTCATAGTAGCCAGAACAGACTAAGATACCAATCAACATTTTATGGCTCTAAATTTGAAAATTAGTGAAGCTTTAAAGAACAAATCTTAATGTCTAAAATTTCTTTCTTTAAAAGCATCAAATCTGCTTTTACCTTGGTACCTGCCCAGACTCCCTGGTTGTGAGACTCAGTTGGCTCTGATGATGTTTGTGACAATGGGGAAACAATCTTGAACAGGCAGGAGCACTATAGGTAAAGGAACAGAAAATGGGGAGGGGGGATGTTTAAAAAAAAGAAACTGAGTGCTTATTTTTTGATCAAAATTGTCAAAATTATCAAAATCAATTCCCTATTTTGATCTTAATCAAATAGCCTTAAGCTTCCAGTTAATATTCCCCATGCAAAAAAAAATTAAACAATCTAAACATAATGCCAATTAATAAGTATTTCTTTTGAATAAAGTGAAAATAATGTCCTTAAACCATTTTAATAAAATTTCCATAAGAAAATATCAGCTCCTTAGATGTAAAAATATTTCAGTTTACTCTGCCATTTCTGTAGTCAGAAAAAAAAACCTATGACTATGGTAGATGGCATTGAATATCTGGGGAGAAGTTTTTCTAGTATAACAGAGACCATGTTGCAGCACTATAACTGTCATGTTCCTCTTGGCGATAGCACATCCACAGGTCCCCTTCCATGATATAGTAGATTTCAGATCAGGAATTCATTATAAAGAAAAGTGGGAAATGAGTTCAATACAAACTTCTAAACCCACTTATTTCACTTTCTTAATTCACTACATTTTTCAGACAAATGGTTTCTTTTTTTTTTAAATAAAAAATTGCTTATTTATTCAGATGCTTGATATCACCATTATAAATCAAAATATTGTGGTAAGGTATATGTCACCTTCAAAACAAAAATTCAGATTTACTATATTGTCTCTGTTTCATATAAAGGTGGCAGTCTCTCTGTTGTCCTTACTGTTTACTTTCATGCTAATACTTCTGTTACATTTGGTTTTTATTACTTTACCTTGTAGAATCTACACTTTATCTTCCAGGACAAGAGCCAAACTTGTGTTAGTGAGTAAATATAGTAGAATTCATATTATCCTGTTTCCATTTTTAAACCTCTCAATACAAAACCAATCACTCTTAAATATATGCTAAGTTACATTTTGTGTCTTTCCTTCCTGTTTTCTTCCATTCATTCTTCAAATGCCAGCTTCAGTGGCACTTTCTCTGTGAAACTTTCCTTGCCCAATCCCTCTGAGCAAGAGTTAAGTATATCATAGAAAGATATTTAAATTTCAGCAAAGTCTCAGGATACAAAATTAATACACACAAATCCATAGCCTTCATATATGCTCATAACAATCAAGCCGAGAAACAAATTAAAGATGCAATACCTTTCGCAATAGCAATAAAGAAAATTAAATATTTAGGAACATATCTAACTAAGGAGGTCAAAGACCTATATAGAGAGAATTACAAAACACTGAGAAAAGAAATTGCAGAGGATGTAAACAGATGGAAAACCCTACCATGCTCTTGGATAGGCAGAATCAACATAGTAAAAATGGCTTTGCTACCTAAAGTGATTTACAGAATCAATGCAGTCCCTATCAAAATACCAACAACATTATTTGCTGATCTAGAAAAAATAATTCTACGCTTCACGTGGAACAAGAGAAGACCCCATCTAGCCAAAGCAATCTTAAGCAAAAAGAACAAATTGGGAGGCATCTATCTACCAGACTTCAAACTATACTACAAGGCTATAGTAACCAGAACAGCATGATATTGGCACAAGAACAGAGACGTAGACCAATGGAACAAGACTGAGAATCCTAATATAAAACCAACCTCATACAGTCACCTGATCTTTGACAAATTCCAGAAAAATGTACACTGGGGAAAAGATTCCCTATTCAATAAATGGTGCTGGGAAAACTGGATGGCCATATGTAGAAGACTGAAAGTGGACCCACACCTCTCACCTCTCACAAAAATCAACTCACAATGGATAACAGATCTAAACCTAAGACGTGAAACCATAAGAGTTCTTGAAGAAAACGTTGGAAAAACTCTTATGGACATTGGCCTAGGCAAAGAATTTATGAAGAAGACCCCCAAAGCAATCACAGCAGCAACCAAAATAAATACATGGGACCTGATCAAATTAAAAAGCTTCTGCACAGCCAAGGAAACTATCACTAGAGTGAACAGACAACCTACAGAATGGGAGAAAATATTAGCTTGCTACACATCTGATAAAGGGCTGATAACCAGAATCTATACAGAACTTAGGAAAATCAACAAGAAAAAATCAAACAACCCTATTAAAAATAGGCAAAGGACATGAACAGAAACTTTTCCAAAGAAGACAGAAGAATGGCCAGCAAACATATAAAAAATTGCTCAACTTCTCTAATCATCAGGGAAATGCAAATCAAAACCACAATGAGATATCACTTAACTCCAGTGAGATTGGCTCATATCAAAAAATCTCCAAACAATAAATGTTGGCGGGGATGTGGACAGATAGGAACACTCATACACTGCTGGTGGGACTGCAAATTAGTACAACCTCTATGGAAAGTCGTATGGAGATACCTCAAAGAATTAAAAGTAGAATTACCATTTGACCCAGCAATCCCACTACTGGGTATTTACCCAAAGGAATAAAAGACATTTTATAATAAAGACATCTGCTCACGAATGTTTATAGCAGCACAATTCACAATTGCAAAGATGTGGAAACAACCCAGGTGCCCATCAATACACGAGTGGATTAATAAAATGTGGTATATGTATACCATGGAGTACTACTCAGCAATAAGGAACAATAGTGAATTAACACATCTGGTATTATCCTGGTTGGAGCTAGAACCCATTCTTCAAAGCGAAGTGTCACAGGAATGGAAAAACAAGCACCACTGGTACTCACCATCAAATTGGTACTAACTGATCAACACCTACATCACACAGGGCAATAATATTCATCAGGGGGCAGGCAGGCGGGAGTGGGGTGGAGGGGATGGGAAAACTCTCACTGAATGGATGCGGGGAGCAGTTTGGGGAATGTGCACGATTGTAGCTCTGACACGGGCAGTGCATGGACAATATATATAGCCAAAGTGTTGTACCCCCATAATATTCTGAAATTAAAAAAAAAAAAGTAAAAAAAAAATAAATTCTCAACAAGCTGTGAAAAAAAAAAATTTCAGTTGCTTCTTTTATCACTCTCTTATCTAATCTGTGGAACCACTCATTCTCCTGAGCCCTTCCCTATTAAAGGCTGTGCTCCTGGAGAACATGTATTCTGGTTACCTGGCACAAGATCTGAGTGCTCAGGACATACTTCTTGAATTAATTCAGTCCTCCTATAATGACAATTAAAATCCTTTTATGCTACCTTTCTGAGACCTCTGTTTATCCTTTGATAGGAAAATACAAGAGGGCTTGATCTTGTTTATATATGCACCAACTAAATTTTACTTATTCCATTTCTGTAGGAAAACTTAAAATCCCATTTCTTTTTTTTTTTTTTTCGGACAAATGGTCCTTAGCTTGAATCATTTAATTGATCACTTAGGGAAAGAGAATTAGCTTTAGAACCAGAATATCTTGCTTAACATCCTTTATCTAAATCTAAAACAGTGATGCTGCTACCTCTCTCTCAGCTTTGTTGTGATTATCAGCAAAGATAACATCTGTCAAGCACTAAGAGTAATAGAAGCTGAATACATTTTCCCCAACCTCTTCTTCCCACTTTCATCTTGGTGTTTTTAAGACATCCTTGATGGACTTTTTGAGCAAAAAACAAGTTCAAATAGGAAACAGCAATTAAAATCTTACTCTTTGAAGAGGCACCATGCAACAGCATAGAGGCACATCACAAAAAGAACTCCCGTTAGAGTTAGTACTGCGGGAATCCAGTTATCAGGGCTCCAATAATATGAAATCTTTATTAAGACAGAAGTAGTCGTCTGAAAAATATAATAAATATTTATTAAGCATTAATAACAGTGCAATGGACAAAAATATGAAGAAGTATATGCTGAGTAGAATTTCTTACACATTTCACTTTGTTTCTTTTTATTTTATTAAAATAAGATTATCACCAGATATATGTTGAATAATTAAAAACAAACATAGAAAATTATAAGGCATAATAAACTAAAACACTTTCTGCCACCAAAAACAAATCTTTTTTGTTTTTTATTAGAAGCAAATGTCTTTGTTCCTAATATTGCCTTTGGCCAGAATCCTCTTTCCTGCCTTATCCTTTTGGTGAACATTTGTTCAATATCAGTGTTATCCTCCATTATTGCTCTTGCAACAAGCTTGACTTTTTGGGATGGAAATTACTATACCCACACCCTCTTTGCTCGTATCTACAGTAACATCTAGAATACTCTGCCACATTTACTTCCTTTAATTGATTCTTCCTTCTAGGAAATAAACTATCAAACAAGGACCATTCCTTGCTCATCTTTGTGGATTCTCTACAGTTCTTGGGACAGAGAAGACATTAATGAGTGCTGGCTAAATGACAGATAGAATGAATCAGCAAGTTGTTTATAGGGCAAAGCATTATTTCAAAAATGAGTTAGACCACTGTTACCCTTCCCTACTTCCTATTATAAAATCACAAAAAGTTTTTTTCCAGATAGGTTCCCATTACCATCTAAAGTATGACCATTTAAGAAGCTAGTAATATAAATTTCCATGTTGATTTTAATTTAATGTCCATGACTAAGCAACATTACATTCCCAGCAGATGGCAGCATGAGATAGGATAAGTTTTGCAAACACATGAATTAGGTGTGACATTTCTTAAGGCAACATAATTCATAATGTTGGTTTCACGGAAATAAAAAAAGGGAGAAAACAGATCTTTGCAAGCAAGGATCAAACAACAATGGTGGCAGCAGAAATAGCACTACTTATACAATTCAGTGAGAGGATTCCTGATTTCTTTGTTGAAATTTGGTAGTTGTTGAGATCAAGTATTACATGACTAAACATTCTATTTTACACTACAACAATATGGGCATGTCTGGACAAAGAAAGACCAAGAAATCAGACTGGGATTTAGCAATGTCAGTTGAAATACTGTGGCCTTGTTTCCCTAAATAAATAACTATGCTGTATTTCCAAATGATAAATAGACCAAAAGGATGACAGGCATTTTGATTATGTCACTTAATAAGCTAGCTATATTTTCAGCTCAATAAGAAATAATACCCCTACTAGGCACATTTGGGAAGAATACCACTGTTAATATAAGGAAAGAGACTTTTAACAGTCTACACCTGTTAAATTGCCTTGTCGTTCTTTTGGCCTGCCGGCTTTCCTTCCTTCCTTCCTTTCAACAAATATTTATTGAACAGCTACAACATTCCAAAAATCACCATATAAAGGAAATATAGAACCTTAAAACAAAAAAAGGGTAGGGGTAGCATTTATTTAACAGCCACTGTGTGCTATGATTGGTGCTGAGCCTTTTAGCTATACAATTTCATTTTCTCCTAATGCTAATTTTAAAAGAGATATGTTGACTACCACCAATTTACAAAGGTGGAACTGAGGCTCAGGGAGCCTGTGTATTTTGCCTAAAGTTACACGGCCACTAAGTGGCAGAATTGGTGTTCACATATATAAATTAGTAGACTAAGCTACCTCCCCAAAAGTGAGGATATTTGATAGTTTTAAGAAAAAAAATCCAATTCCTATTTCAAGGGATGAAGGCACCATTGTGTAAATCACCATAGCTTTCATATAAAAGTAATTATAAATTTTTCTCCTTGAGAATTTAGCTGAATAGAGCCAATTAAAGGCCGAAGTGAAGTATCACAAGAATGGAAAAACAAGCACCACAGGTACTCACCATCAAATTGGTACTAACTGATCAATACTTATGTGCACACACGGAAATAATATTCATCAGGGGTCTGGCAGGTGGGAGGTGCCTGGAGGGGATGGGAAAACTCACATCTAATGGGTGCAGGGCACACAGTTTGGGGGATGTCCACGATTGTAGATCTGACTTGGGCAGTGCATGGGCAATATATATAACCAAAGTGTTGTACCCCCATAATATTCTGAAATTTTTTTTAAAAAAGCATTCGAAAATTGCTTAGAGGTTAGATGAAAGAATTGTCCTCACGTTTTGCACTTCACTTGCCTGACAAACAAGGGTAGATTTCCCAGTTTCTTTTTTCTCCTTGTTTCCTCTCTCTCTTATGTACACACAAAGAAATATCTAAAGCTTTTAAAAAAAATACATGTTTTTCATATTTCAAAGTCTAAGATTAGTCAGGATATTACTGTTTTTTCAGTAATGATGTAAAAGAGCAAAATCTACAGGGATTAGACATAGTATTAATGGTTTATATTTATACAGAACATGTTTATTATAAGAGCTTTCATATCTCTTTTTCATTTGATCCTTACAACATTCTTTATACAATATATGCAGCTATTTTAATCTCTTTAGTAATCCATGTACACAGAGTAAATATTTAAGTAAGTATTATGTGCAGGCTGGACTCTCTCAATTATATCCTTTTCAACTGGTGGTTTAAAACATTTTTAAAGAACCAAATTTGGAGGTTAGCATTTGATACTCTCAGTGCTTCCATAGCTTATTCCATGATCACCTTATGTTTTAATTGCTTTTAAGTACTTTAAAGTTCCAGTAGGTAGTAATCATGAGAGCAAGGGCATTTGCTCCTGCCTTATCTCTGGCAATAGCTTCCTGTCTGGACCCGCTGTCTCCTGTCTTCTCATCTGCGTTCTACCCTCCATTCTGCTGGTCTAGTTTTAATTCTGGAACTATTCATTTACACTCCAAAATGGCTTTGTATTTTCTATAAAACAAAGTCTAAAACCCATAGTATTGACTCTAGGGCTTTCATTGATCTACCTAGTAATGTGTTCCCCAACTCCTGGGCTGCCGACCGGTACTGGTCCATGACCTGTTAGGAACCGGGCTGCACAGCAGGAGGCGAGTGGCAGGCAAGCAAGCAAGCAAGCAAAGCTTCTGTATTTACAGCCGCTCCCCGTGGCTCACATCACCACATAAGCTCCTGTCAGATCAGCAGCGGCATTAGATTCTCATAGGAGCGTGAACCCTACTGTAAACTGCGCATGTGAGGGATCTAGGTTGTGCGCTCCTTATGAGAATCTAATGCCTGACGATCTGAGGCGGAGCTGAGGTGGTGATGCTAGCACTGGGGAGGAGCTGCAAATGCAAATTATCATTAACAGAGAGGTTTGACTGCACGATAAATGTAATGCTCTTGAATCATCCGACAAACACACCACCCCCCACCCCACCCTACCCCACCCCAGTCCGTGGAAGAATTGCCTTCCATGAAACCGGTCCCTGGTGCCAAAAAGGTTGGGGACCACTGACCTAGTATCTACCTTTCTGGACTCACCTCTGGCTCACCCTCCTCACATGCTCCAGACATACTTGGTTTCTCTTTTTTCAAAAATAGACCATGTGTTCTCACATCCATGTTCCTCAATTTTCACCATTTCTAAATGTCTTTGCTTCTCCTTCTATCCATCAAAGGCCTACATAAAATTCAAATACCTCTTCTTGGAGTTTCTCATGTTCTTCAAGCCAGAATTTGCTACCTTGTCCATCCTACATTTATTTACTCTTCCTTTACTGCACTTGTCAAAATGACTTGTAATTTGATTAATTGGAAATAAATCTCTATACTTACTATGGTTTATAAGCCTTTGCATGACACAATCCCTGCCAATTCCCTTACCTTATTTCAATATCTTTCTTTCAAATCCCTCGCCATAATGGTCAGAAGATTCCCCAAATCTCAACCATTTCTCTCTCTGCTAGTCTTTCTGGTTCTACCACTCGATAAGTCTGTGACCTTGAAAAGGTGATTTGAACTTCTGGTGTCCCACTTTTCTCCTTTGTAACATGGACAAAAATAGTTGAAAGTTTGAATTTGATTAAATCAAATGGTTTTTAATGTGAAAATTTTATGTATAAATAAATTTATAAACATAATTTCCATGACTAGATAGAAAGTTTTATTCAATTATTAATTGAATTATTTCCTCGGGAAAAAGAATAAAATTTGATTTAATTATTGTATCCTAAAATTTCTGAGAATGACTTTACATCAAATATATATTACTGTGTAAACTATACCCTTTTTATAGTTACTTTTAAAAATGAATGTTGTAACTCTTTTTTTTATGACTTACAGGTTTGCCTAAGGAGAAAATATGAAGATACTTAGGCTTGGAAAATTGAGCAGTTACTCTTCCCTGTCACGAACATGAGGAGTGATGAAATAAATGGCTGAGGACTGACAGGACACTGGTTTTTGTATGTCATCAGACATTCATCTCACCATTAGGCAAATCACAAGTGAAAACAAAAGAATCTTCCATCTGTCACTTGGTCATGCACTAAGCTTCTTACAGCTGTGCACAGTTAATTTGGTTTGATTCATAACCTTAATTACTTAACTTGTTATATTTTACAGAAAAGACAATAATAATAATCTTCCCTGTCATGAAATTTTTCGTCAGTAGGTATTACAGTCACAGCAGATGTGCAAGGCTATAACCTAGCAGAGCACAATTTATCTTATTTCTACTGGCTTTGAAATTATTTCATTTAATTCTCACCAGAAGAAGATTTTTTTAAAAGATTGCAATTAAGACATTCTCATTCAGGTTTGTACAATGGCTGTTTCTCATGTTGTATCTTAAATACTTCAAGTTAAATCCCCCTTAGACTTCTATAGAAAATTGAAGTAATTTTTAGTGGTAAAACACTGCTAATTTAAGCAGAAATGCTGGTTTTGTCCTTTTGCCAAGAAAATTGCTATAAAAAATTAACAAATACTATAAAATAAATTTTATGAAATATTAGTATTATAAAAAGAATGACAACTTTGTTTTTTCCTTACTGTGGCCTGTAAATGAGAACTGGAGGTTTGGTAACCATATCAGCAATCACTTATGCTTAATGTTTTCAAACAATCTATTTCTGTGCTTTCAATCAATTAATAAACTTTCATAAAATAACTAATATAATGCTACTAATTATTACTCACCTCCTATTTTCTGGGCACTGCACCAAGAGAGGCTTCAGAAATAGCTTTTAAGAATTCCCATTGACAAATTGGAAACTGAGGCTCAAAGGTAGTAAGTAACCACCCAGGTTTACAGAGTCATCCAGCCGAAGAGCTGGGATTCAAACCAACACCCGTCTTACTCCTCTTATTCCTACGGCTACACTCTTTCTGTTACACTACTTGAGCCTTAAGATTGCTTACTGTGGATGTAAAAACTGCTTTGACAGAGTCTGTGTGAAATTACATTGTTTCCATTTCTTTCATTTAAAACTTTCATTTGAAAACTTTACTTCCCTTTGACTGGGTCATACTACGAATGAATGAATTGAATATAATTAAAATTTTTAAAATGAATGTTGTCAAAAGTGTTTTCTGAATATTAAAGTATTAAAAAAAGTTAAAACTCCTTTTTTTTTACGATAATATTACTCCTAGAGCTTCTTCTCATATCCTAGGTGCTAATCCAATTAATATATGTCATACAAATGAAAATAAATATACAAAAAGAAAAAAACATGGAAAATTATTTAAAAATTTAAAGACAGAAGTTTAAAGTATTAATTACACAACTATCCTTTTTCTAGAATGAAAGACAGGACCATTATCAAGAAGACATGTAGGAAAGTCAAACATAATGGTCTAAAATAAAATAATTTCTTAAATCTCTCTGATCAGTGATTTGTCTTACTTTTGATTATCCATATTTTTACCCTTGAATACCATGGTATTTCCTTCATATTTTGTAAAATATTAAATACACTATTTGGTTTCTAGTTTATAAATAACTTTTAAAAATGAATTTACTATGCTGATAACAAGTTCCAAAAAATTATACTCCATCTTAAAATGAAATAATATTAAATTTAATATCAATGTACTTAAAAGTGCAAATGTGTGGCAAATTTTATGATAAAATTCAGAATCTGCATCATGAACTGAGCATTGCTTTATATGTGTACTTTTGTCTATCCTTTTTTTGTGTTTAAAGTTTGATTCAATGTTCTTCATAGATACTCCTATGTAGTTGATAGTTATAAATAATTTAAACTGAAGAAGGTCCCACAGCTTTTAGGACTTCTATGTAGGAAATGTAGTTTATGTGACCAAACACAATCTTAATTTTTTAATGGAGTAAGAGGGACATTTATTTATAAGAACATTAAAGCATATAACTCACCAATCAAGAGACTAGTGTAAATAATGTTCTCTTTTCAATAAAGCAAGACACTATTTTTCTTAAAAATAAACTCTAGCTCTTCTTTTGAGTAGCCCAGGAAGACTTACCTACGTACCTTTAGGCAAGAGAGTAGTCAAATGGAATCAGGAAAGGAAATTATATATCAATTGTAAAGTATGTAATTTGCTTATGAAATGACTGGCAGATATATGTCACGCTGGCTTTCCTTATCTTTACCTATACCTTTTTAAATAACTCCTTTCATAATTCTGCTCAGTTATTCTGTGTCTCTTTCCTTCTGTGAGTCAGAAGGACACAAAGACCGAGAAATAAATGAATGTAAAATGTGATTCTCACTATTTATTCATGAAGCTTGTTTTTTATAGCATGGTTAAATGTGACATAATGTACATAGAAATAAAAACCCAAACAGTTGCATAACTCATGTCCCTTCTCAACATAATAGGAAGTTAAATATTTTAAGGGTCACCAAGAGACTTTACTCCCAAGTCACGCCAGAAAATAGAAGAGTGACTTAGCCACTTAGTTTCCATGTCTGCAACTTAAGAAGAATAATTAAATAGTTTATAGACAGACGTTGAACAGCAGAATGACCCAAGATATGTAGCAAGAATTTTCATCTTCCCCCATAAGTTCAAGGAGACTTTTACTGTTGTTTCACGTGGGGGTAAATATAATACCTACATCATATCTCATCAGACATCTGTCCTGTATGCTCTCTTAGAGCAGATGAAAATGGGCATGCTTCCCTTTGATATGTTTGTTTCTTCACAGCCTCTCCAATTTAGGGCCTACCATAAAGGCATTATATTCATCATCATCAACCCATTATATCAATGCTTCTTTACTGATTTATCCTTAGAAATAATTTGAGATAAGAGAGGCAGATTTGTTGTAATTCTGCTGTTATACTTAAAAAGTTGTAATTTAATATATTTTTCTTTTATCCCTCATATAAAAATGACATAAATCAATGTTGGATGTTTGGAGGATTTATTTTTCCTTAAAACACATGCAAGAATTAATCAAGTTTAAGAAACAAAGAAATAGTGGTATAGTGGAATAAACATGTCCTCTGAAAACAGATGTATCTAAGCTGAAATTATGCCTTTCACTCAATTTTTTGTTTGTTTTACAGACAGAGTCTCGCGCTGTCACCTCGGCTGGGGTGCAGTGGTACAACTGTTGCTCACTGCAGCCTCTAACTCCTTGGCTCAAGTGATCCTCCTGTCTCAGCCTCCCAAGTCACTGGAATTACAGGCACCAGCTATGGTGCCCAGCTAGGTTAATTTCTGTTTGGAACGATGCTGCCTAGTTAGTAGGGTTGCTATGAGGATTAAAAAAAATACCTTATGGAAGCTTATAGCATTCAGTAGGCAATCAATTTATGACCACTATTACCACTACTACTATATTCTATATTGCCATTTCAATCTTCTTATTAGGAAAAAACAATGAACAACAAGAGAAATTTAGTTCAGGGGTTAGAGACATTAGGTGATCATAGAAATGCCACAGTGAGTTCCACTTCGGCTCTGATTGACAAGGCAGAGTGGATGTTAAAGTATAGCTCACAGCAAGTAATATATTTCCTTAATCTCTGCTGTACTTTTGGATAGATATAAAAGTGAAGATCAGACTCAGGTCAGCAGAGACTGCCAGTGGCTTCCACAGGTACTCTGACCTCTAAAACAATATGGCCATATCATACATAAGCATTTGCTAATTTCTCTTAAACCTTCTTCCTACCCACTTTAAATTTCTTCTACTTTTCTACATCTATTGAAGAATAAGACAGACAGGTCCAATAATGTGCTGGCAATCCAACTCTTAAAAGGCAAAATAAAAAAAGCTGGTATGTAGTACTTGCCACTTTTCATGGTACAAATATTCCCACCATGACCTATTTCATTCAGGCTACTAAATGCTTAACAAGCAGAATACAAAATTTCTGAATATTTAATAATCGGCTCTGATTGGCCAGGGCAAGTCAGCTGCAGCATACCACTGTTTCAAATTATTAGCTGAAAACAAAATTCCAAGAATATTTGATTGTAAATTATCCTATTAGGTATATGATAGTAAAGGTTTGGTCTTTGATGAGTCAAAATCAGACTTGGAAAAGTAATGTTCTGTGCAATGAGCACAATAGTGGAGAAAACATATAAAGTTACAAAGATATAAACCCTCAGTGTCTCTAAGAAGCCATAATATCTTTAGGATTAGTCTTTAAAGTTCAAATTAAGTGAAAGGCACTAAAAAGTTCCAATTTTGTCACTCTATGTACCTAATGCCTTTTTTTAGTTCTTCACTGATAGGTTAAAAGCCTTTTCATTTTACTGATATAGATCATGAAATACAGATGGGTAATCATGATGAACTGATGAAAAGATTAGACAGAGTCATTCATAGACTTTCTCCTTTCTACTCTTTTATCCATGTACAGCTTATGTTGAAATCAGAGTAAAAAACATAGTTATAAATTAGGATGATTTAAAGTTTCTACCACCTTCCATATTGTTAAAATAGACATTAGTTCTGAAATTTTTATTATGGGCTCAATTTGCTACATACAGATAGTTTCAGGAATTTTGATTCATAATTCTTTAGGGATTATATTTGCAGGAAATGGTGTCTAGCCAGTTACCTCATTGTCTCTTTAGCCAATCTGGACTCAAATTGGAAGGGTTTAAGTCAGTTCATGAAACATGACTGAGTTTCTTTCGTCTTTACCTGCCCTGAGAGGGACCTCTGAATAATCAGGTATGGGTTCAAAGGCTAAGGTCAATCAGAAGACAATTTACAACAGTTCTGTTTATTTTACTTAGTCTAGGGTTGGGCTTATGTATTATTAGCTTATTTAACTAAGTCATTCTACACTTAAGATAAAAGGATTTCTTTCTATTCTCTTTCCTAAGCTTCAAGGTATTATTTTACTTATTCTAATGTCTATAAAAGTATGCCAAGTGCTGACATGTTTAAGGTATATATTATGTAAACTTTTCTCTACAGCTTTGTGTTAATGGCTTATTTTGCTATTTACTTTATACTAATAGAAATATATTTTGCTCATAGAAACATTTTTTACAAATTCAGGAGCACTGATAAACCCATGTTTTTAGACAGGGTTTTGTAACCCGGATTCCATGGATAGGTTTTACAAGCCTCTAAAATTGAATATAAAATTGAATTTTACATTTAATAAACCTTTAGAAATATTAGCTTTTTAAAGGCTATCATAAAATATAAGTGTGTTTATGTGTCTGTATATATATCTATATATGTGTGTGTTTGTATGTCTGTGTATATATAAGTGTGTGTGTGTGTGTGCATTGTTCTGGATAGAGAGACCATAGCTTTCATCAGATTCAGACACAGTTCATGAACCTCTCCTCCTCTTAATTAAGAACTATCACATACCTTTCTTCTAACTTATGGTATTGGTCTTTGATTTATCAAGTACCATACTTGGCATCGTAAAAAATGCAGAGGTCTTTACCAAATGCCTTCAGTAGATTACAATTTATGGGATGCCCTATATTTTTTTCAAGAGCCTAGAAGAAATTTTAATTTTAAAAATCTGCATTTATAGTGAATTTCATGCTGAAGATATTGCCTATAATATTTATACTATAATTGAATTTATTTTTAATTATTTTGAACTTTTCATCATTGGGCCTTTATTTCTTTAAAACTCATAGGCACACATTGTTAGCAGTCTGGCTTTAAGAATGTTATGTTTTTAGAATGGGCTTTTATAGTTATATTTTAGAAGCAGATAAAATTCTGGCAGTGTACTCTAACCACTTAGAAATGTTTTTAAGTTTTCATATCTTGTTCAACATTCTAAATAGAAAGATCTGCTTTATAATAATAATAAAAAGATACAGTCTGTAATAATAACGGCTAAATCCTAAGAGAAATTCTCTTTCCCATGATATATTGTAAATGTACATATTATAATGCATCAATTTTAAGCAAAATAGATGGTGACTTCTACTGCTTATGTGTATTTTAGATGTAGCAGTTTATCCTCACATCAAGTATCATTGCCTTATTTTAGGATGTAACTCTCTGTCTGGATGATGAAAATAAGCTCCTAAATGGTTTTGTGGGCACTTCTTTCTCCATCCACCCATATTCCCTTCATGTTTTCTCCATCCGTATTCTAAAATCTTAGAAATATCTGAGCCTGTCACCCTTCTCTTATAATCTATCTTAAGATCCTCCCTGACTGAAAGATAAAGTCCATATTCCTTATGGTGGTATACAGACTTCTTCAAATTTATGCCCTAATAATTTTCCATTTGCTGAACATGAATGTTTATTATTTAAGCCACTTCTAGTTGTACATTCCATTATTTATAGCTACAAGGTTTTTCTCTGACTTATTCAACTTTGTATGCCAACAATTAGCACAAGGTTTGGCCAAACAGTTGGGAAATAGACAGACAGCTGGAGACACAGGTGATCTTTACTAGATAATTTTATAACATTCCCAGATATAAATAACAGCTAGTCAGTGATACATTTAATAAACCTTTAGAAGTATTAGCTTTTTAAAGGCTATCATAAAATATATGTGTGTCTGTTTACTCACTCTCAAGCAAGAGAAAGTTAGAATCTATTTGGGTATCATTTCCCCTTCCTACACAATGGACAAGTTGAACTATAGAGTTCCTAAGGTTACTTCTGGTTAGATTATACTTTTTGCAAAGAGAGGCACATATTATCTCCCAGATAATACACACATGCAGAGATGTGTGTATTATATAAATATACATACAAACATAAAAGCTGGTATGGCTTATCGAGAAAAGCAAAGACCATTTGCTACAGTCTTTGGTAATAAGTTCATAAGTCACTGGTTGGTAATCATTTCCAGACAGCATTAATTGGTCTGCCTCTTTTAGCAAGCCTAATGTAGTTTGCCAAAGGAAGTATACAGATTAGAATACCACTTAGCTCAACTACAAATTTAAAAATCCTTTCCCATTTTGCTGCAGAATTTGTTTATTTTCTCCATTATGTCTTATTATAATGCCTTCTACTTTGCCATATTTTGGTTTATTAATCAGGAATCTGGATGGTAGGAATCCATGAGATAACATAAATTAGGAGATTCCCCACCCCGCATAGCAGTAGAAGCTAAAAATGCTCTCTTCCAAAGGAGAAAGATCCAGCAGAAAGGATTGACTTAGAATAAAGAGGTGAGGTGCATGTTGAGCCAGAAATGAAAAACAGTACATTTTAACTGTTGATGCTACTATAATATTTTACAATATTGACAACAATATAACTTGGTCTTTGGCAATATTTACCTGATTTATGTAATGATTTTAATACATATTTGTGGAATGTGAAAGGAAGTTTTATGGTCACATGTCCTGGAGTAGCAAGAGGGACTAAGCACTAGTTTACTGATGAGTACACTATTCATACCTAAAATCATAAATTATAGGGTTTGACTACATAAAATGCATGACTAAAAGCTCCAAAGCAGATAACAAAGTTTTAATGAAGCACTAAATAAGAGAGAATATTTTATCTCTGAGGGTTATTTGGTGAACAATTTATCATAATAAATACTAATAGCTTAACAGAGTACATGGGCATCTCAGATTATTTCCCTTTCAATTATTTTACAACTGTTTTTTACGATACCTAACACATATACAAAAATATAAAAAATAATACAATAATCCATCAGATTCCTATCACACAGTCTTAATAATTGTCAACTTATGCCCAGTTTTATTGAATCTTTACTCTTAGCTACTCTCTACCCCAGATTATTCTGAAGCAAAAGTCCTATCATTTCATCCATAAATAAATTCTTAATTCTAATGTAGTCATTCTTGTTGAAAAATTTTTATGGCTAATATTTTTGCATGTCTTATTTAAGAACTCTATCTCTATCCTGAAATTATTTTATTCTTTCTAAAGTTTAGGTATTTTATTTATTTTTGCCATTTAAGTCTTTAATTCATTCAGACTTGATTCAGGTAGGGGATTGTTTCTACTTTGTCTATAGGCATATCAATTGCCTAATATAATTTCTTGAAACTATCATCCTTTTACCGTTGCTCTGTAGTGCCACTTTTGGCATACACCAAAGGTTCACATGAACATTTACAAAATTTGATTGTATATTAGGCTATAAGGCAAATCGCAACTGATTTCAGTTGATTGAAGTCATGCAGATTATAATCTCAGATCCTAAATACTTATACTATAAATCAAAACAGATAACTAGAAAATTCCTCATATCTTTAGAAGTTAAGGAAATAGAGAATATTTGGAAATAAATGAATGAAAATACTACATAATAAAACTGTGAGATGCAGTTAAAACAGAATTGAAGCCTATATATTTGCCCCTAAATATATTTTTGCTGGGTATAGAATTATAGGTTGGCAGTTATGGTCTTTCAGCAACTTGAACATTTCAATTTTTCTGGCTTCCATTATTTCCATTATAAAGTCAGTTGTTATGTGAAAACTCCTTCAAAGGAAATTTTTCTCTTTTTTTGACTGATTTTAATATTTTTTTGTTATATTTGGATTTTGTGTAGCTTTTCTATGTTGTATTTAAGTATAGATTTCTTTTCATTTTATTTTCCTCTAGGGAATCATGGAACTTTCTGAACTTATGGTTTGATATCTTTCATCAGTTTCAAAAACATTTAGACACTACCGCTCTCATCTCTCAAATTAAAATAAACTAGCTCTTCTCAATCTTATTTTTATGCCACCCCCTTAGTATTTTCCATCATTTTTTGTTTCTCCATTTTTCATTCTGGATAATTTTTTATGACCTATCTTCAGTTCTTAATGATCTCTTTAGCTGTTTCTAATTAGCCATTAAATTCATCTGTCAACTTGTAATTTCAGTTAGTGTATTTTTAATTTTTAGATATACTTGATATATTTTCAAACATTTTCTGTTACCTGTATAGTCTCCAGTACCCTAACCAAATTTTAAACTTGGTTTATATCTCTTGAACTTAATAAGCAAAATTATTTTACAGTTTTTGTTTGATAATCCATTACTTATAGTTACTGTGTTTCTGTTTCTGCTTTTTGTGATTCTATTACTTCTCAGTTAGGTTATAGTATCTTATCTTCTCATGTGCCTGGCTATATTTAATGATGTGGCATGTCCACTGTATTGGGAAATTGTTAGAAATAATTAGAGGCCTAGGATATTGTTACTATTCCACAGAGAGAATTCTAATTTGCTTCTACTAGGCACTTCAGAGAATTACCAGTCCTACACCACTAATCCAATTTGTTTTCTTTGGATCAAGGATAATCATATTTATATTATAACGATTTTGTATAACTAGTGCAAAACTTTTTGATTATGATGTCAAGCAATTGGAGAAATTTTTTGCAACTTTTTAAATAAATGGCTATATTAAGTCAAATATCTTTCACTGGATTAGCTTTGTTATATAGAGAGCATCATAATGTTAGTGAGGGCATGGATCTGAATACCTACTTGGTTGTTTAAATTTTAACTGTCTTAAATCAAACAGCATATTCCACATAAACCAATGCTATCACATCATTGATTTTATCTTTCTTTGCACATTAGTAAAGTTTATCAAGTATTGTGAGTCTATCTTGTCTGATATGAAGCTATTACAACTTCCTGTCTTCTCTAATCATCTGAACTTCTCATCTTTACATTTAAGACATCCCATGTGCTAATATTTTATATATCTATCATGAACTTTCTTTTTACTGACACAAATCTAGCCTCCAGCTTCACTGCCTTCACAACATATCCCATGATATATTATGTTCTTCCCAGAGTAATTTTAAGCCTTCTTCCTGCAAAGTTTTTCTTGTTCTCTTTATGTAAAAAGTGAGTATCTGTTCTTTAAAAACTACATCATTATTCATGAAGAACTCATGGCCTCCCAGAGTAAATTTACCTTATTTTCAATCTTAAATTTAATTAACAATTGCACTGTCATTTGACACTGTTTCATATTTATTTAAATTGTTCTAAATGTATTATGGACTAAATGTTTGTTTTCCCTCAAAATTCATATGCTGAAATCCCTACCCCACCATGTGATGATTTAATGAGGTGAGCCCTCTGGGAGGTGATTAGGGCATGAGGGTGGAGCCCTCATGAATGAGATTAGTGCCCTCATGAAAGGGACCCCAGAGAGCTCTCTAGCCCTCTTGCCACCATGTAGGGACAGAGTGAGAAGATGGCCATCTATGAATCAGGAAACAGGCCCTTACCACACACCAAATGGGCCGGTGCCTTAATCTCAGACTTCCCTGCTTCCAGAACTGTGGGAAATAAATGCTCATTGTCTAAGCCAACTAGTCTATGGTATTTTTGTTATAGTAGTTTGAACAGACTAAGACAAAGTATATATCTTATCTTCTAGTGAGACTGTATGTTTTTCAAGAAAACAAGCTTGTCAAATATTTTTATAAGCCTAATATAGTGTTATGTACAAAACAAGATTTTCATAAGTGTTAATTTAAATTGTGTAAAGTATACTATGATAAGAATCAACAGAATTACTAAGAATTCTAAACTAAATGGTAAAAGGGCCTATTGAAAATGATTAACATTGATATATTTACCTTGATTCAATATTAATGCCTAGCAGCTACAATAATTTCTTCTTATTTTGATGATGACAATTCAAATGTATTAAAGTATCTGTTTAATTGATGTCTTTCATTGCCAAAACATATGGAAAACTCCTGTGAGAGTTTCTAAGCGCTTTCTATGTTTATGACTAATTCAGACTACTTCAGAATTATATTTCATCACTAAGTACTTACTGTAGTTGTAGTCATTTTTGTGGAAGAAGTTGGCTGTGTTGTGGTCCAGGGAAACACATGAATTATGATTGTGGTAGTGGTTGACAGCTGACTAGCTTTATTCCCACCTAATTCATCAGTAACTTCAATAAGTAGCTGGAAAGTCACAGGGTCCTGAATCCCTTGAAATACATCATATTGGAAATTCTGCGTGATGGCCAGAGATGGAGGATCAACACCTAGTCTCTGAAGTGTAAATTGATTATTTGTATTTCCTGAGAATGATGAGGTCATAAAAACAGAAATAAAACTACATTATGGATTGTTATTTCTATTGTCTTGTTTAAGTTTTTATTTAAAAGCATATTTCATGATAATATATTTCCAACAGTTACAAAATATCTCACATGGGTATCTTGTAAAATAGTATAGAAGTGACATTTTTAAAATCATGTGTCTTACCTTCTACAATTGAATAGCTCAGGTGTTCCTGTGGAGAATCTTTGTCTGAACAGTTGAGCTGAATAAAAGGAATCTTAACAGTAGAATAAATTCCAGTTTCCAAATGTGGTGGATTGCACACAGGAGGCTCATCGTTCACATTCTATGATGCAAGAATATTATTTATTTTAGTTTATGTCTTAAAAAATCTTGCCATATTAATAAATTATTTATCTAATTTTTACGATGCATTATTTTCATCTTCACAGGGTTGCTCATCATTTATTACTCACCATTAATGATTCATCTTGAAGAATATATTTGTTTGTTTCATCATAGATACTTTCTTGTTTAGGGTTACTGAGAAGTAGAGTCTACATTTTATTTTTAATTTTATCAACGATGAATTATTATTTAATAGATGTCAATTTCCTACGTAATATTGGTAGGACAGGTAATCATGACATTCATGAGATTATTGAATTTTGAAATGAGATTAGAAACACAATGTTATGACATTATTAATCTCGTTATTAATTTTTAAAGACAATGTTAATCATTTCTCTTTATTCCAGATGATATATGTCATCAAATCTCTTAAACAATTCATCAGAAGGAGTACTCACTACCTAAAAAGAAGCATATTTCACTATTGGACAGCTTTACTTGTTAGAAACATTTACTTTTGATCTCAAGTATCTTTTGCCTGTTATATTCAGCCTTGTTCTAAAGAAACTCACAATCTAGTAGAGCATGTGATTTTCATTTCAAATGTGATGATTTCAGCAACTAGCTTGAAAGAGGAATTATATTATCTCTGAGAATGTTTGAACTGTAAGGCTCTTTGATTCTATAATCTAGGACATAAGCTGTCTGATAAACTACTTGCCACCATCCCTCTTCTCCCCTGTAATAGACATTGCTAATCTATTAAAGTAACTGTTTAATTGATGTCTTTTATTGCCAAAACATAAGAATAACTCCTGTGAGAATTTCCAAGTTCCCAAGCACTTTCTGTGTCTATAACTAATTCAGACTACGTTAGAATTATGGTTTTTTGTTTTTTGGTTTTTTTTTTTTGAGACAAGATCTCACTCTGTCGCCCAGGCTGGAGTGAAGCGGCACAATCATAGCTGAATGTAACTGGATAGAGAAGGATTCTCGCTGTGTTGCCCAGGCTGGTTTTAAACTCCTGGCCTCAAGCAATCCTCCTGCCTCAGCCTCCCAAAGCACTGAGGGTACAGGTATGAGCCACAGCACCCAGCCCCTCTCTAAGTTCTTACTGTAGTTGTAGCCCCTGAAGAATATAGACACAGTCTCAGAGTTACAAAGTAACATTCAAAGAAGACCCTACCAATTTTTCGGAATGGAAGGTGAAATGAAACCAATTTATGCCCTTGATTTAGGAAAATGAAGTGCCAACTTATACTTTCCTTACTTTTCTTAGTAATACTTCTTGGACATTCTTGGCCTCCTGTATGAACAGGCAGTTTCTTAAAAGCCATGTGAGAGTACAGAGCAAATTCCAGTGTCTTTGTTTTTTCTCTCCATTGCAGATGCAGCTTGGTTTGTTGGATTGCCCACTGGAGGCCACAAAAGGGCATTTGCTAAGATTTAAGGCCCATTTTACTGATTAAGTACTGATTCCTTCAAAGCTCGTTAACCATATTTCCCTGAAAATGAATCATTAGTATTGCTCTCTCCCTCCAAGAATAGCTTAAAAAAGGTAAAGATAGTGTCTGTTCTTTCATAGTATTTTACATAGCTGCTTTAGTAATAGTACATAATAAGTACAACTAATATTTATTGAATGCATAACATGTGTTAGACTCTAATTTACCTATATTTCCGTGTATACCATATAATAACCCCATGAAAAATATCCTGTAGTGGAAAGTAAACACAGACAAAATAAAATTTTCAAGCTCATACATAAATGAAGTGGTAGAACCAGAACTCTAAAACACATAACTCTGGAATCCAAATATTAACTCGTGTGTTATGCTGTCTCTCTTAATACTGCCTTCTATTTAATCATAATCAGAGTTTACACTATTACTACAATAGCTACTTATGTTATGTGTTCTCATAAAAAGTCCCTTTTACTCCTTAAAAGATATTCTGGGTGGTATCAATTCATTGAAAGAGGGCATTACTCCATCTTTTAAATGATAGTTCAGTTTATACGCACTCTTAAAGCTGTTCCAGTTCTAAAATAACTATGGTTTTTGGGTTTTATAACTTCTTGATATTTAAGCTTAAATTTTTAATAAAATTCTAAACACTTCCCCTGCTAATGAAATATTATGTTTTAATTTAGCCAAACATATTTGAAACATTTTAAATTGAAATGTTGGTTATAAAACATTTTCAAGTCAAATATAGACATATAAGTTTGTCCATGAAAAGAAAAGTCATTGCCTAGTACTCAACCTAAATTTTCATTTTTTTCTCTTAGTTGTTTTTTTTTTCCATTTTAGTAGAAAGGAAAAATATATACATATATGTGTGGATACAATGTCCGTATAAAACCAGAGATAAAAAGAATATTGCACAGCACAATTCACAATTGCGAAGATGAGAAATCAACCTAAGTGCCCTTCAATTCATGAGTGGATAAAAAACATGCGGTATATATGTACCATGGAGTAGTACTCAGCTATAAAAAGGAATGAAATAATGTCATTTACAGCAATGTGGAGGGAACTAGAGACCATTATCCTAATTGAAGTATCTCAGGAATGGAAAACCAAACACCATATGTTCTCACTAATAAGTGGGAGCTAATACATAGGTACACACAGGCACAAAACAATATAAAAGATATGAGAAACCAAGAAGGAGGAAGGGCAGGAGGGTAGGTGTGGGATAAAAACTTACCTATTGAGTACAATGAGCACTATTCTGGTGATGGGCACACCAAAAGCCCTGACTTGGGCATTATACAAGATATCCATGTAACGAAAACACGTGTACCCCCTTAATTAATATTTTGAAATTTAAAAAAAGGATATTGGAGGCACAAACAGACAACCATTGCAGAAGTGGATAATCAATAGCTATAATAAGTGTAGGTGGAAGTTATTGTTAAATTAAAAATAAATTTATTTCATTATTACCTGTGTTATTGTATGTTCTTATATTCTCATTTTTCCCTGGAGTATAGTAAATGATTTCAGAAAAACTTTTCCTTTGGGTTAAAAGAATATCATATTAATATTCAGGCACACTGAAGTCCCCTCAGGTATATCTAGGACTATCATGTCCAATAATACAGTTTAATTTTTGTTTAATTTCACATTATCATTAAGTTTCCCACCAGGAAAATGATATTTCTTCCATGTAGGGAGTGTTTCCTAAGCTAACAAGGAGTAAGCTGAGAGAGTTCCTCAGGGAACCGTGTTATCTAGACCTACTGGTCTGATCAGTGCAGCTCTCTTGCTTTGGCGAGTGACAGTTCTGAGTTATGCCGTAGATACTTTTATGCAAACTACAGAGATACATATCACACACACACACACACACACACACATATCTATATCCAGTGGCTGAGATCCTATAATTGCTGAATAATCAAGCTGGTTTAAATCTTCAAAACTGGACGTTAGTAGGGAGACCTCACTTCTACAACACTGCATGATGTGTCTCTTCACAGAAAATTTATTTTACCACTTATTTGCCCATTGGGCTTATTGCTTCATTCACCTTTTCCTCTCTCCTCAAGTTACATTTGTGAAATAAAACAGATATACTGGACTACTAATACTACTGATTTGAATATGCAGCAATTCCTTCATAAACAACATATAGGAAAATGTATTACTTAACTTTCAAGTGTTTCACTCTATAAAGGCATAAAACAGCACACACAACCTCTAAAGCTTTATTATGGAGGTTCTAGCATAGTACCATCACTGAAAGGATAGTGCGAATTTATAAAGAGACAACAGAATTGTTTAACAAGCACTTTACCGTTATAATGACAAGAATTAAATGGTAAGGGCATGAGCTAATTACAAAGTTAAAATTATTCATGAATTTTCCTGTGAAGTTTGTTACCTTTAAAAATTAATCCATCTCTTTAATGAGGCATTAACAAGCCCCAAAAGAGTAAAAGCATTATTGAAAAAGAGAGGGGATAAGGACAAACAAATATTCCTTAGAGAGAAATTGTCTAAAGGTCTTCAAAATATATTTCTATGATCATCTGTGGCTTTTGTTCATTGGTGGCTTCCAAGTTCATCTCTCGACATAGTTTTCCAGAGCTGTAATTTTCTACAATCTTTTTGCCATCTCCATTACATTTTTGAACTCTGCAAAAATGTTGCAAGGGGGAATTCTTCCTTCTCCAACATCATTATGACCAGCCTTTAAGCTAGTTCTTAACACTAAGCACAAGGAGACCCTGCCAATCTTGGATCATCAGTTCTTTATTTCTGAGGTGCTGTTTCTATGGCTTGGGATTTAATATTAATATATTATGCCAATGTTGCTTGCCAGAATTAATTTTGGCAAAAGACCATCATTCCTCTAACTGAATCTCCAATTACAATATAACACAGCACATCCACATCTCTAAATATTCTCAATTAAAATATTAGAAGTGTAACTGTTGGTTTACGGAAATTTGTTCGATATAAAGTCTTCAAGAGAGAGAAAAACTAAATTTTTAGCTACTTATAAACTTCAAAAAATTAGAATTATTAAACTTCTGGAATGCTCATACTCTAAAATTTTATTACATGTATTTATCAACTAAATTTCAACAACTAAAACAGCATTATCGGTTAAAGGAGAAGAGAATTGCCAATTTAGTAATCTAGGCCTGATAATCGGCATCAGATCTCAGATTCAGACTTGAAGCAGCAAAAAGAGAGCTGAACACTAGATACAGAAGTCTGCTTGAAGAAGATTACAGTGGTTTTTAATGGGTATGAGCCCTCTCTTGAAGCAGAAGCAAAAAGTAAATTCTTTTTGGAAGGAAGCATCCTCAATTTTCACTCCAGGATTCCATCAGATGAGATCACTCATATATGAGTCAAAACCAAAGCTCACATAGAGGAAAATGACCCATTAAATGAAATTTCTGATACACCTAACAAGAGTTTAAACCTTTAAGTGCTTCATATATTTGAATTATTAAGTGAAAAATATAAAATATTAAAAAAATAAAACACAGACTATCAGAAACTATAAAAGTGGATCCAAACATATTTGAAAAGAACTAAATATAACTTTTAGACATAAAAAATAACAAATGTAGTTTAAAACAAAATGAATATGTCAACAGCAGACAAGACACAGTCAATGAAATAATCAGTGAACTGGAATACAGATATAAAGCAATTACATAGGGTGCAGTAGAAAGGAAATAGAAAGTAACAAGGGAGCGGTTAAGAGAAGAGAATAAAATGAGATTGTATCATCTTATACCTAACTGGTATCCAAGATATCGAAAATAAAAGGGAAGAAAAAAAATGCAACATTTGAAAACATGATGACCGTATATTTTATGGGCCCAGCACGCTTCCGCTGCACTGCTCTGCTACCTGATGACCATATATTTTAAAGAAGAGATGGATCCACAGATACAGGAAGCACAATGTAATTTAAGCAGTATATACAAAAAAGAATCTATATCAGGACACATCATCATGAAAATAACACTAAAGAAGAAAATATATTAGCAGAAGTAATATTTATAAATTTCTCAACCATATCATAAGTGCTATTAATTTGTGCCTATTGAATTATCTTTCAAGAATATTTAAAACAAAATATTAAGATAAACAAAAAGGGTTTATCATTAATAATCCTCCATCTTAAGAGCATTTGTAAGCATATATTTGAAGAAAAGGAAAAATCACCACACAAGGAATTTCTGAACTTGAAGAAAAAATGAAAAGAAAAGAAATTGGGAAATATGTAGGTAAATCTAACCATACTTTCTATTTCTATTTAAAATAATTGATAAAAATAAGAAAAAGTTTTATCAAAAATATAAACTCTGAAATATGTATTGATAGAATGTGTTGTATACATGTACACACACACACACACACACACACACATATATATATCTCAAAGACGCAAAGAGAATATGTGTTATAAGATTCTTAAGCTGATTGGAAGTTTTCAATATAAATTAATACTAATGTTTGTTAAGCTTTTCTCCAGTTATTGAATTATTGTCTTTCAGCTTTGAATCACTCTTTTGCCCTGCTTGTGAAGTTGGAGCGGGGCCCTCTAACTTTTAAACATTTCTCTTTGCTAGCTGATATACTTTTAGGCTTTGTAAATACAGAGGTCTGGGTCACACTACCAAGCAATACCCACAGAAAGATGCCTCTCTTCCAAGTTTCAATCCCCCATCTATTATTTTTATATATATATACATTTTTTTTTTTTTTTTTTGGCATGGGATCCCATTAACCCTCACAGACTTCCTCTTACCTGCTCTCAGCTCACATTCTCCTCTCTGCAGCTTCCAAGCAACTCTAGCACAGTTGCTTGGAAGTCTAGTGACTTCCACAGTAGCTCCACCTAGACCCTCAGGCATGCTCTCAGAGCAGCATCAGTGGACTGTTTTCTGGGCATGCCAGCTGTGCCCTCAGGGTATTGACTCTCTGTTTCTATAGACCAGTTCAAACCAGTGCCTTCTGGTAATTTTCTTTACTATAGGCACACTGCATGTTCCCGTGGTAGCCACACCTTTTTCTAGAGGTAATATTCTCAGCCTTAGAAGAAGGTAGCCCTCTCTGAATCCCTTAGTGCTTTCATTGTCCTCTCTTCCTCAGCCTAGAGGTAGGAGCTGCTTTTTTACACTTGCTACTTTTGGAACAAGTGGTGTTGTTTTGTTTTGTTTTTCTAATCACCTTTGTAGTTAATGACCATTTACTAGTTTTTAAAAAAGCCTTTATATTGAATTTTTTATATTCAATATTAAGGTCTATATTTTTTTAATTGGCAAGTTGTGTTCATTTGTATTTATTGTGATTGTTGATGTATTCGAATTGACTTTTATAATCCTACTTGTACTTTTTAAGTACAATTCTTTGTATTAAATTTTGCCTGTTCAAATGAGTGAGATTTCTGTCTACTTAGTGGACTCTAACTGGTTCAAGAAAAATTCTCAGGGTAGTGACTGACAAAAATACAATGTACTATTTTGAAATCAGTGGAGGGAAAATCAGAAAATAAATTAGTCAGTCAAAAAGAGAAAAAAATTAAGAAAATGAAGATAAAGTTTTTTAAAAGCACAGGATTGTAAAAGTCAATCCAAATATATCAACAACCACAATAAATGTAAATGTACTCAACTGCTCATTAAAAAAATACAGACTATAATATTGAATTTAAAAAAGAGACTACAAAGTTATACAAAGAACCACTTACACACCAAAAATATGAGGACACAGAGAGGTTGAAAGTAAAATGAAGAAGGAAAAATAGATAAATACAAATTTCAGGCCAATATTATGCATAAACACAGTATTTACATATTAAAGGATAAAAGGATTATGGTCCTTTAAGCTAATAAGCACAGGAAGAGATGCTCAACATTATTAGTCATGAAGGAAGTGCAAATTAAAACCACAATGAGATACCACTACACATCTATCAGAATGGCTAAAATAAAAACAGTAATACCACCAAATGCTAGTGAGGATTTGGCAGAATTGAATCATGTTCGTTGTTCATGTGCATGTAAAATGGTCTAGCCACTTGACAAAAGTTTAACAGTCTTCTTATATTGACTTTATTTTGTTTTTGTTTTCCTAGTTTCTTGAAGTAGTAACTTAGACTATTAATTTTCTTCATTTATAGCCTTTAGTGATATAAATTTACTTCTATGCACTATTTTAATTGTATCCCACACTCCAGTGTATAATTTATAATTGTACATTGAAGCATATTTATGGTAGCTGCTTTAAAATGCTCCTGAGATAATTCCAACATCCGATTCAACTCAGTGCTGGTATTAGTTGATTGTTTTTTCTCATTCAATTTGTGATTTTCTTGGTTCTTGGTACTACAGGAGGTTTTCTGTCACATCATGGCTATTTTGTCTCTTATGTAAAAAGACTCTGGGTTCTAATTAAATTTTTTTTTTTTTTTTTTTTAAGCAGCAGTCACCATATTTAGGTTTAACACACAGGTCCTGGCCCACTTGTGTGAGCTGTGTTCCCAATGACCAGTTTAATTTTCAGAATCTTTACAGTGTTGTTTCGGTCTAGTTGGTTTATCTGGTACCACTGGGACGCCCACTATTCACTTTTGGTTCTGCCTGAGGAGGTGAAAGGGGTTTCCTCAAGCCAGTCCACTGGGTGCCTCTCCATCAAGATGGAATTATGAGGCCCACAGGGACAAAGTGGCTTCCAAGCCTGATGCTTGTGTCTGCATATTCCTCACCAGTTACTCCTACCTGCCCCAGTGGTTCCTGGTGGAAGAGAGGAGTTTCAGGGCCCACATAGGTGAGGAGGTTCTCTGGGTAGGCACTTTTTATGGAGGAAGGCATCTCTCCTGCCTCTGGGGGATGCAGACCACTTCCTGGGCCAGGTCCTTGTTGTGGTAAGAATTCCCCCCTAGTGGTGTCCTCTGCTGCCCCAATGTCTCCAGGCAGTGGAGGAAAGTCTTAGACCTGTGAGGTCAAAGAGGCTTCCCAGGCCTGGATGCTTGTAGTGGTTGGGTGCCTTTTGCTAGTTCAGCTCCCCTGCATTGGCGTCTCTCCAGAGACCTGAAGGGTCTCAGGAAAGCACTTGTAATGGATCCTGATCCATCCTCCATGACATTGGGTTTCCCTGCTGTTGTCAGAAAGATTCTCATTTCCTCCTGAGGATGAATGAGTCTACCTGGGCTGCCTTCTGTTGCTAGGTTTGGGGTCAGGAAATGAGGGGTCTGGTTTACCATCTTCTGTTGGGTGGGGAAATGTGAGATGCTATTGCCAATATGTTGTTCCTGATATCTTGAGGTTCCAAACAAGTACGTCATCTTCTCACAATCTTTCAGAGCTCTCCTTTGGTTGCCTCTTGTGTTATTTCCAGGGCTTATAGTTTTGTTTAACAGAGAAGAGCAGGGAGAAAGAGGACTATGCCATCTTGAATGGAAATTAACCTGCTGTTGCTGAAAAGGCATCTAATAATTAGTCTATTCCTGAAAACTCCAAGACCAGGGAGAAGTCAGAGGTCATATAACATTGAAAGTTAGGGGGAGTATATTAATTTGCAATCAGCTCAGGGTACTTTTTATCCATTTAAAAATCTTAAAGTTTCCAGACTTTCACCAAATATTCAATTATCTTTCCTTTCTGTGAAAAAAAAAAAGGTGGGAATAAAAAAATTTCTGTTAATTATTTTTCTCTATAAACTCACACGAATATTTTTCTTCAAAAAGTTTAATCACACATTATTATGACAAGTTATGTATATACTGTGCTTACCAAGTTTTTGTGAGACATATTATCCAAATATTGTCAGTTTATTTTTATATGGTACTGAGAAATGTCTGCCCTAACCTGTGAATCTGTTTCAAATGAAATAATGGAGCTATGACTTGATCTCATGATCACCAGTCATTTCTGTCATAAGGAGATTATAAAAGGGGCCTGAATACCTCCCTACTTTGAAGCAGACACTTCTGTGTGCAATTCCACAAATGGTAGACAATCCCAAACTTCTTGGGGATAAAATAAAAAAGAAATTCCACAATCAGAGGGCTGAAAACAGTGTAGTAATATTTAAATTTTATATAATATTGTTTTGAGTTAAAAATAGAGAGATTTGAAAATAATGCACACCTAACTATGCAGTTTTTCCTAGCTCCACCATTCCATTCTCATACCTGCCTTCAAGATACCACCATCAGTGATAACCTTCATCCTGAAACTAGTATTCAATATTCTCTTGCTTTGTTTTGTTTTTATAATTTTACAAAGTGGATATAATGGTATTTATAATCTTTTGGGACTCACTAACAGTCAATAGCATTATTGCTAGGACCCATGCATAATGCTGGATGTTACTATGAATCATTGCACAGTAATTGCTGCATTTTGACAGTGGCATTGATGTTTAGCCATTGTTCTTCCTCAACATCAAGATCCTGGATATTATTTTGTGTGGTAGCCTTGAAGGTGCCAACTATATTATTATTTAATAAAAATGGCTATCTAATATAACAGGCTATAGAGGAGCAATGCTTAGAGTGAGTTATGAACCAAGGATTAGAAAAGTGTTCAACTTTGTGCACCTGAAGTCAACTTTTTTTTTTAATTTCAAAATATTACAAGGGTACAAATGTTTTGGTTACATAAATTGCTTTTATACCATTTCAGTCAAAGTTATAAGTGTGCCCATCCCCCAGATAGTATGCATTGTACCCATTAGGTGTGAATTTACCCATCCCCTCCTCCCCCCCACCTGCTTGAATTCTGATGAATGTTATTTCCATATGTGCACATAAGTATTAATTGCTGAAGTCAACTTTATAAAATTAATGAAAATGTCCCTTCAGGTTTCCGTTTCCAAAAAAACATAAGAACCTCTTTGTATTAGTCAGAATTCTACAGAGAAACAGAACCAATAGGATAGAGATAGATAGACAGATAGATACAACGGGAGTTGGCTCACATGATTATAAAGGCTGAGAAGTCCCACCCTCTACTGCTGGTAAACTAGAGAACTAGAAAAGCCAGTGGTGTAATTCAGTCCCAATACAAAGGCCTGAGAACCAGGGTTCGGGGAGGCGAAAACCTGCTGGTATAAGTTCCAGAGTCTGAAGGCCCGAGAATCAGGAGCTCTCGTGTTCAAGGGCAGAAGATGGATGTTACAGCTCAAGAAGAAAAAGCAAAAATTTGCCCTTTCTCTGCAATTGGATGATGTTCACCCACATTGGTGAGGGCAGGCCTTCTTTACTCAGTCTACTGATTCATATGCTAATGTCTTCCAGAAACACCTTGGTAGACACACCCAGAAATGTTTTACTAGCTATCTAGGCATCTCTTAGACCAGTCAAGTTGACAGATAAAATTAACCTTCACCATCTTCTACTACAAAATACCTCAAATGCTAAATCTGAGCATACTGGATTGAATTTACAGGAAAGAAGAAGAAATCCTTAGATGTCCCCAATGGAGAGGAAACTAAAAGCCACAGCAGCAAGGATGCAAACTCACTTTGCAGGGACAATGGAGGCTCATCCAATTTGCACAAGGCCCAAACAGTAAAAAGCTGGGCATTAACGTCTGCACAGGGACAGTAGGAGAGTAGGCCTTGAAATCACGCGAGACAAGAAGTTAAAACTGACAAGTCTGCGTAGAGTCAGAACTCATGAAGGCGGGGACTCTCATTAGAAGACCTACATACATTCCACAGCAAAAAAGCTTTTCTCGGCTGGGGCTCTAGAGAGGCAAATCAAAAGTTCCTGAAAATAAATAAAAATCATAACCCTGGGTTCTGGCACAGAGTTCAAATTTACCTCATTTTCATACTGTGGGAATCCTGATGAAAAGATTAATATAAAGTTTGATCCAGAGCACATGATATTTGTAGAGTGCTGGGCAGAATTAAAGGCAAATCTGTTCTAGAGGGATAATTTTATGAGCCAGACAATGGGCTTTCCATTTAAAAAAAAAAAATCCCTGCATCAGATAAGTGCATAAAATTTTAAAACACAAATGGTCCTCCAGGAAATGATAGAATAATCTAAAAGGGACAATAAAATAAATATACTTGACTTGACTGAAATAAAATTTTAAATGTTATAAACCATAAACAAAGCATAAGGCCATATAAAAAATACAAGATTTGATCAAATATAATTATTCCTGCCTCATAATTTGGAAATAATAGTGAAAAAAACATATAAAATATCATTTTTATGTTAAGGACAGTTTATGGTAATTGTAGTTTATTATCTCACCATTGAACTCTACACGGCCTTAATAATTATGAACAAATACTATAAGTAAATAGTTTCCCAAATACAGAGAATATAGCCTCTCTGGTCTTCCTAGAGACTCTCTACAATTTAGACAAGACAAATTTGCTACTATCCAACAACTTGACTTGAAATAAAGCAAACACCTAACCAAACTACCATTTAATACAGGAAACCAATGAAAATAATGTTCTCTTTCTTTCTCTCTCTTAAAAACCAGTTTATTTTGCAAGTAATAAGACAAGGTATCCAGCTGTACCAGGTTTACTAAGAAAAGCAAAAATGGTACTTGCATTACTAATCAAGTCTTCCTTTTTAATTCAGTCATATTTTCTGGAAATTAGGATAAAAGCCTGGAATATATCCCTTAACTGGCATAGTGGGATTCAAAAATCATTCCTTTATTATGTTTTTCTTCTTAGTTTATGGGATCAATTTTCCATATGGTATTTGTAGTACTTACAGGAAAGTTTGTATTTTGGCTTTCTCCCTTATAAAACACATGTTCTTGAGTTCTTGGAATCTGATTGAACATCCTCTGTCTCAGAGGATGCCCAGAGGCCGTTTTTATGCTATCTCTGGGGTTTACACACAGACTCCCCAGCCAGAGGTTGGACTTTAATTACTTTAACTTAAGAGGGCTTTCCAGTTGTGGGGTTGCGGGTGGGCATAGACATTTCCCTTTGTCTTTTTTTCCTCCCACACAGACTCTTCTTTGAGTTGAAATAACAAAAGTAATAATAATAATGCATCCCACCCGTGCTTTCATCTTGGCTGTTAAGATTTGCTGCATTGTAAAAAGACAAGCAGTTTAGATTAAACAACAACAGCATTGAAAATAGAAGCAAACTCACATTCAGGTTCAAACAAATAACAAAAATAAAAACCAACCTCCCTTAGGCTTTATTTCTGCATTTTCTTTTTTTGGCCAAAGAAGAAAAAGAGAAAACTCAGAAAGGAAAGCTCTTGTATGGGTATGTGTATCCAACGTTGTTGTCATCCTAATGTTCAGACTCTCATGAGAAATCTCAGTTTCCACAGCAAGTGCAGTTGTATGTCTGACACACTGCACTAATATAAGATGGTATGAATGCTGACAGAAAACAAAATGGCACTGAAGCCAACATAAAAGTATCTGCTAAATCATAATCTGGAATTTCCTTTGTTATGGTCTGGCAAATTTCCCATTATCAAACCGGAGTAAAAATACAGCACTACTGAGGATTATCCAGTATTAATTCATCCACATCTTTTCCATGCCCCTTAAGCTTCCAATACTATTTATTTCTTTATATTCAATATATGGCCTTGTATATTTTAATGAAGTAATCAAGGGCTTTCAAGATTAAGTCCCTTAGTTTTTATTACCTAAAATAAAAAATTTTGATGGCCATTTGTCCATTTTTTATAAAAATATACTACATATCTATCATACTTTGCCTTTTATAAAGCACAATTTCTCAGGTAAGCCTCACAATAGCTCTAGAAGTTAGCTGGTAAAGAAAACATTGTGCCTATTTCATGAGTAAGAAAACAAAGGACACAGCAGTAAATGACTTGACTAAGTTACTAGTCTGGTAAGTGATCAAACAGGTCTCCAGCCCTAGGCTTCTACCTAAAAGCCTACACATTCTGGAGTCAGAATTTTTTTTTTTTTTGAGTCAGAATTTTAGGTTCAAATCTTATCTCCATGACAGTTTCCCATGCAATTTAAAAGAAAGTGTTTTACCTGTAATAGTGTATGTCTAAGGGGTTAGATTGTTCACTAATATTTGTATAATATAAGCCATATTATTGTACTTATTTACAGCTCTTGCTTTTATTTTTAATCTCAATTATCTATTTTTGTACATTATTTCTCAATGCATCTTCTAAGGAACATTACTTTCCCAAGATATGCCATGAAAAATTGTTTTATGGACAATGAGGTTGGGAACTACTATAAACTATTAGTCCCAACCTCTTCAGAAAGATTCATATTGCACACATATTAAATACCCTGATAATTTGAGCAGAGGATTAAAAAATTTATATTATTGATTGGATACTTTCCTATATATACTTACATCTGTCTGTCTGTCTACATTATAGTTTAGTTCTACATTGACCAATGTTATTGAACTCTGGCCAAATTTCCCAAATAACCTTCACCAAAAAGTATGCTTATCATATTAAGTATAGGTAAATGCTAATAATATTGTATAAATTAGAGAGAATTTCAGTCCCTGTACGGAACCATTCGAAGTTAGGTAAAACTCAAGTAGTGGCAGTAATAGCTAAAACAATAACAAAGACTTAAATTTCTTAGTATTTACTATGTCCCTGGCACTCTGAGGGATTGCCATTTTTATTTAATCATCCCCCAAACCCTTTGAAGTAAGTACTCTTATTAGCAGATGTTACTTATGAGGAAACTGAGGCCCACAGAGTTAAGTAACTTTCTTAAGCTACCCAGTCTATAAGGGAAGAATGGTTATTTCTACCAGGCTTATACAATGCCAGAACCTATAATTCTAACAATTATTTTAAACTTCCTTTCTAATATAGTAATTGACCAAGATGATATATGTGATTGTTATGGTTTGAATTGAGCCCCTCAAAAAGATATGTTTAAGTTTTATCCTCTGATACCTATGAATTTAATATCTTTTTGGAAATAGATTCTTTGTATATGTAATCAAGTTGAGATGAAATCATATTGGAGTAACGTGTGCCCTTCATCCAACATGGTATCCTTATAAGAAGAGGAGAAGAAACACAGAGACAGAGACACACTGGGAAGGCATCATATGACAACAAGGCAGAGATTGGAGTAATGTGTCTACAAGCTAAGGAATGCCAAGGATTTCTGGCAACAGCAGAAGCTAACAGAAAGGCATGGAACAGATTATCCCCTAAAGCGTTCAGAGAGAACATGGCTCTGCTGACACCTTGATTTTAGACTTCTGGAGTTCAGATCTGTGAGAGAATACACGTCTGCTGTTTTAAGCCACCCGGTCTGTGTTACTTTATTACAGCAGTCCTATAAAATTAATAACAACAATCATTCCATATTTAAAGTTAATAGATACACATATTTCTCATATTTATAGAAATATTCATGGATTATTAGGAAATTATCAACATAGAATATATTAATAAATACCATCTATAAGATTGCAATGTCATTTAAATAATTAAAATTATTTTCAAGTTAAGTCATCTAAAATAATAATAGTAATATGTGAATTTTTGTTTAGGAAATAAATATACATGCTTTTATTTAAATGTGTTATATATGCTTAATTTTTATCAATTTTGCTCTAATTTAAATTATATAAAAGATTGTACATTTCTGGTTAACAGTATTTTTATTTTTCCCCCACTTGCCAATGAAATAACTTAGGGAAGAATTTTAAATTGTCCAGACAGGAAATGCCAATTTATGTTCATTTTTATGCCTTGGTTTCTATTTCAAGTAGTCATCAAGTTGTCTCTCTCTCTTTCTATATATATATCTGTATATATACACACACATACAATATATATACACATATATATTTACACACAAATACACACACATATGGATACATACATATAGCTTTAAATGTGTATATGTAAATATATAATTTTTGTGTTTTCCAGGAAATATACTGGCTTCTTATAATTATACATATTAACCTTGTGTAACACTGAGTTATTATCCCCAGGACAATTATATTGCAGTAAAAATAAAAGATAAGGACAAATCAGAGACAATGTTCATATCAAGTAGTCAATTCTATAAATCACTGAATACTGAAATAAAAATACCATATAGATAAATTTTAGAATTGCACAGATATTTCAGTACCAATTTTTGTGATTTTCAAAACACATCATTATCTTTTATTATGGTTGAAGCTGAAATAAACTTTTGTTAAAATAAGTATTATATTTTACCAAGAAGCTTCTGGGTTGCCTTATGTTTTATCGTTTACTGACACTGGAAAAAATATCAAACAATTAGGAAACTTCACAGTTTTAAAGAAAATTAGCTAGTAAAAATCAATACCTGTGATTTTTCCAAAAACCAGTCCCTTATACACATTTTTACATAATCTTATAACCTAAATAAAACCATAAGAGCACATGCGACATGTGTCTTGATGTTAGAATAAGATTGTTGGTACTCTCAAAGCATGCAATATAAAAATGTGAAGAAATTTGTGAAAATTTCAACTATTTGGGAGAATCCAACTGTCACCCAGGAAAATCTGTCATTAGGCAAGACAGACTAGACTATGTTGCAGAACAAATAAACATGAAATCTGATTCACTTAACTTGAAACAAGGTTAATTCTTGCCTTTGTCATAATAGGACATGTTAGGGAGGTCTCCTTGGAGGCTCTATCAAGCAGTGACTAAGTGATCCAAGTTCCTTTCATCTTGTAATGTTTCCATCTCTCAAGTGATCTTTGAAAATCACCTTACAAAGACAAAGTGGACGACTGCACTGGGGTTTTTACAGCCAGGCTTGGGAAAGGCCTTCTGCCCACATCCCAGTCATGGGACCCTAATCTCACTGAAAAGTAGTCAGAAAAATGTAATATTCCTGTGTAGCCATAAAATAAAACAGGATCTGGTGAGTACAAAATAAAAAAATATCTGCCATGAATTCAACTTCAAAGCTACACATTTGGGGAACCATCATTGGTCACATTGCTTTTGAACATCAATGAGGCAAGTCTAAGTTTCTTTTATACAAAATGAGAGAAGGAGAAATACAGGTTTCTCTTAGGTTTTCTCCAGTTCTAGAATTCTCATACTCAATGATAATAAGTACTTAGGCCCTAATGCATTTCTTCTACTCAGCGTTCCTATCAAATTTACATATATAGAGATATATAGTAATTATTTACTGAATACATATGTGTATATATGCTGAATATATACATATATATGTAATATTACATATATTACATATATGCTTTTTAATATATATGTATATATTCAGTAAATAATTAAGGAAATCCTATGCTTATTACACACAGACAAAAGATACACCAGAAAGAATCCTGCCTTCAATGGCTTAACAACTTAATAGAATAAAAAAAAATTATCATAATATAAGCCAGAAAGATTTATGTGACAAAATATAGATATAAGAAAACACTGGGACACCGCAAAAGAACAATTTATTTCCAATTCAGATATCTACTAGAACTGTGGTGGGGTTTTTTCTTCTTTTGTTTCCTTCAGCTGTGTCATTTTTTTTCTCAAAGTGTGATCACATGCATCTTATAAATAAAATCTGTTTAGTTCTTTATGCTATATTTTTAAAATTCTTTAAGCTATGCCATATTTGGTGCGTGGAAGAAATTGATTTACAGTTTTAGTTTTATATTAATATAAACAAGTTGAGAAATATTATGCTTTTTAAAAATATCCAAGCTTAGTGACATATGCTATAGCTTTTATTCCATAATCTGCAAAAAAAATAAGAACATTTCTGAAGTGTTTATCAGTCACACTTAAGAGGTTTCTAGCCTTTGTTTTGATGAGGAAATGATGAAAATCCAATCTTAATCATGTATGTAGATTCAACAGAACAACAATTTTCATCGTTTTCTTCTCCAATTATGGAAATGGTTCTGGTTTATTCATTGGTGGAACACTCGTATAGTGCTTACTACGAGCCACTCAGTGCTTTACAAATATTTGCTTTTTTAAACCTCATCTCTACCTTCAGGGTTAGACACTATTACTATCACCATTTACTAATGATGAAACAAGTCAAGAAAGGTTCGACAACTTGCCCAACAGCAGAAAAACAGTGAGTGGTGAACCTGGGACTTTTAGCCAGGCAGCCTGGCTAAAAAATCTGTGCTCTAAACACCAAGCAATGATAGAAAAGAAATTTGACAATGCCATTGTCATTAAATACATGTGGATATACTTAATGGCTCTTGTGGTTAGTAGTCATCCAGGTTAAGGATAAATAGATTCAGTATCCATTTCTTTGGCACACAAAGCTCTCCAAGAGAAAAACAGCTATAGAGAGACATCAACTCTTGGGTCATGCCTTCACATTGCAGATGGTCATTTCTGTACTTTCTAAAGCCTCTCTGTTAGAAAGCAAAGTTACTAAGTTTTTTTTTTCCACATAGGCAGTTCCCTTATTAAACTATATAAATTTAGTGTGGACATTACCATGTGGTTTCAGACTAGTTTTTTAAAACAGGAATGAGTTTTAAGAGTTTGACTACTCTTATAATCACATTCAAAGAAAGACAAACATTAATTTATAAGTCATCGACTCTATCATTATTTTAGAGGTAAAGAAAATCACTTATATTTTTACACATTCCAGAAATGAAGTAAGCATCTGGCCATGAGAGAACCACCATACTCCAGTTTAGAAATAAAGGGCATGCGTTTGGTAACAATTTGTTTAAAAGAATAACGATGAGACAGCGATGATTTAGAAACTATCCTCTGAGGAAATTTATCATGCTCTTTGCAGGAGACAAAACAGCCTTCAATTTTGTATGCAAATTCTTGTCAGCAAGTACATGATGGTGTAATAGACAATATATGATCATGCTATGAAATTTTTTTTAATGTCAGTAAAGATATTCCTGATTAGTTTTTCTTCAGATCCAGGCAGGAGCATTATTGGAGAATATTGATTTACTTACCTTCGGTGTTATGGTTACAAAATGTCTCTGATCAGATAAATGCACATTTCCTTTTAGCTGTTTGCTTTGTTTCACAAAACAGGCCTCTTTCTATGCTCTTTCTAATTTACAGAAGGTACAACACTCAGAGCTGACTGAAGCCACCAACGTCATAACCATTTAAAAGCATAAGTTTTTATATCTTTTTAAAAACTTGTTTCAGATATCAGCATTCAACTTACAAATTATCACTTGATAACAAAACTTGTTGAAATTTCTCCAGTGCACCATTTTTCAGTTTTCTGATGCATCATTTTTTCCAGCTTTTTAGGGGTGACATGAGGTTTCTTGTCACATAAAAATGCAACTTGGTTGCATACTTGTAGTAACAACTTCTCACCGACATAGTACTAAACAACCTCTAGCTTCTATTATTACAATTAAATAGTGCCCTTGTAAACATCAGTTCCACATCTAATTTTCACAACTGAACACTTCGTTAAAATATTCATAATGCTTTGATGATTTGACGCTAGGTGTCATCAAACACTGTAGTCACTAATTTCTAAACATTTCCATTGTACAAATTATCTATTTAAAATATAGTTATTTTTCCTCATTTCTTCCACAAAAGGCACTCACAGATATGCCAATACTACCTAAAGCTGCTGTGCAAATTTATTACAAAGTAAACAGGATACAATATGTTAATATTAGCAGCTAAGTGATATAACAATTAGCAACTAACTGATATAAAATAAAGTCACAACATTGTCCTATAGTAATCTGTACCAAAGTCAGAAATAAGCCCCACAACACAAGGAAGCAAATCATTCCCGTTCACCAAGTCATATTACAAAAGTATGCCAGCCGGTGCCTTGCACCCAGGTCCAAAGCTGTCTTTCCCCAGTCATTTCAGGTTATAACCAGTGAACTGGGCATGAAATAACTGTGCATTGGTGAAATTAATACTCTCCATGTTACGGCTGTTTTCTAAGAGTTTGTGATCTTACATTCTGAGTTCATATTGCAGGAGGTTTTTTTCTTTAGGAATTTTCTCCAGCTTGGGTGGAAGTTAGGCCTTGCCAGAGAAGTTCTGCTTCCGTTCCTGCAGGAACTGCTCAAAATAAAACACCAAGACTATTTTTTTCTAATGTCTTGTCTTGGATTTTCCAATATTTTGCAGTGTGTATAATTCAAAGTTAATCTATTTCCTTCAAATTTTAGAGAACATGCTTTTCCCCTTAATTCAGAGCCCAAGCCTAGATGGGCAAGATTTCTTGTTGTCTTCCTGGGCCAGTATCTGAAGGTGTCCTTTCCAGTTTATCATTGTGAAGGCCCCTTCGTATGTGAGGTTCCAACTCCCTGCCTTTATCGCTCCCAAAGTTTTATTTCCTGTTTCCAAGTGCCTGTGAAAACCGATGCCTGTTCTTTACAGAGAAGAAAGATGCTCCCAGGACACTTGGCAGCTTTGAATAGCCTCTTTATTTTTAGCCCCTGAAAATTTCTCTTAATGTCTTTTGAGGTCAATTTTCTACTTTAGAGACTTATTATATTTTATCACACATTTTAAGGTGTTCTGTGCCAGGAAAGTTTTTGAAATATTTACTTTGCCTTCTAGGTTAAAATGGAAATAAAGTGTAAATTGTGTAAATCGTAATACTGCTGATTAGGACGCTCCTAGGCTCAGGAACAGCAGAAAATTTGTTCTTTTGCGACTTAATTTGAGTTTTTATAATTTAAATTCTAAACAAGTTTGTAATCTCACAAACTCAAAAGGAGCATCTTTCATACCAGTACTTTAGTAGGTGCTATGCAGTCATAAGAATAACTATACCAGGCTCCAAGCTTTTGGAGAGTAGAGAAATTAGTGCATGGTATGAGCATAGGCACTGCCACACAGTTTCACTCAATACTTGCATTGTAGTTAAAATGTAAGGCTTCATGTAGAAGGAATACATTGAGCCTTGAAGGGTAAGTAGAACACTATTAGATGCAAAAGAGAGCAACGGATACATTAAAATGAGAGCAAAATCCAGAGGCCTGAAAGCACGTGCTGTGGTCCAAGGACAACAGTAGATAAGTATATGTCATTAGGTAAAGATAGTAGCCAAGTGAGAAGATTTTCAAATTTCCTTGGTGGTTAGGAATTGTCTTTTTACAAAACAAGTAATAACTCTCTGTAGGGTAAAAATGGAATGTGTTCCGAACTTTACTTCTTTTTAAAATGTATTCCTTGAAAATTTGGTGCCTGATTTTGTCAAAATGAAGACATATCCCCTCAATTCCTGCTTCTTCTAAGGAATATGCATTTTGTAACAAACCAGTTTATCATCATGATGCAGTTGATTATCATGACCTAAGAGTTGTCTTCGAAACATACAACCCAAGAAGATAAGTATTTCAGAAAGCTGTAGATGAACTAATCAACTAGCAATAACAAATTTGAAGTTGGCAGTAACTAATGATGTCTATAAAATTTATCTCATTAAAACATTTTGACATACATTTTGAAACTAGTTTATCCTGGAGGACATAGCAGGAAATTACATACATGTTTTTGGGGTGCTATACTAGGGGTCTTTTTTGTTGTTTTGTTTGTTTGGTTGGTTGGTTTTTGCTGTTTTAGAAACAAAAATAGACATTCTATGCTAGAATTGCTTCAACTTAAATTTTCAAAAGATATAAAAATGATGTGAAGGAAAATATTTAATTGTATGGAAAATTACCTATGAAATATTTTCACATGCTTAGAAAATAATGTTTGCTATTATTTGAAATAATTTTCTACCACAGGAATTGGGAGAGTAGTCTTTGTGGTTAGTTTTTGTCAAATAATAGAAGAGTATGGTAATTAAAGGGCTGGGACTAAGGATTGGCTCAGCTTTTGATAATCATGCTAGGCTGGTTATTTTACTCACTCTGTTTGTTTATTTATTTGTTTGTTTGGCAGAGTCTCACTCTGTCACCCAAGCTGGAGTGCAGTCGTGTGACCATAGGTCACTGGAATCATGAACTTCTGGCTCGAGCAATCCTCCCACCTTGGCCTCCAAAGATTACAGTTGTGAGCCACTACCCCAGCCTAGGCTGGTTATTTAACCTCAATTCCCAGTTGTCTATTTCTCATAACACAAATATATTTCTCATAACACAAAATATCATCTGCCTTTTTATTTTGTGAATCTAATACACAAAAATAAATTAAGTTGTTTCATTTTCATTTCTTTACTTACAGGTAAAGTTGCTAATATTTTCCTCATATTAACCTGCAATTCCTATTGAGATCTTTTTCTGACTATAAAAAGCTCTTTATTGACTAAAGACATTCATACATGAAATTCTGTCATAAATACTTTAAATATATTTTTTCAATTTTTTGTTTGCCTTTCAATTTACTTCATCCTAGTTTTGAACTACAGACAGGTTAACTGTCTTTGTAGTTAAACCCAGCAATCTTGCCCTATATAATGCCTGCCTTGTGATGATGCTTAGCCCCTAACCAAATTCAAGATTTTGTAAATATCTACTTGTATTTCTTCACTTTAGAGTTTATTATTTTACATACAAATTTTTAATCTTTCCAATTAAAGTAGGGAACAGTATTTATTGTTTTCCAAAATGGGTTAATAGCTATTCTAACTCCATTTATGTAATAATTTATCATTAACCTACTTTTTATATCTTGGATCCTAGACTTAACTATTATGTACCATGGATCTATAGTACCTGTCATTTACTAGGATTATATCTTTTAATAACATAACTTTCTAACATTTTTATGTTTGCTAAAACAAATTGATATTTGCTTTAGTATGCTTAGGCTGCCATAAGAAAATACCATAGGCTGTATGGTTTAAACAACAGAAATTTATTCTCTCATAGTTCTAGAGACTGGAAAGTCCAAGATCAAGGTCCAGTGGTGTTCAGTTTCTGCTACAAACCTGACTTGCAGTCAGCCACCTTCTCACTGTTCTCACATGGCAGAGACAGTGAGCAAGCTCTCTGGCATCTTTTCTTATAGGAACACTAATCCCATCAGACCGGAGCCTCACTCTCATTTCTTAATCTAACCCTAATCACCTCCTAATACAAATAACCTCCAAATACAGTAACACTGAAGGTTAGGGCTTCAATGTATGAATTTGGGAGGGGGTGTGGGAAGGCACGATCATTCAGTCTCTGATGGCATTAATTTTTCATTTTATAAATAACACATATTTTTGTTGTTCATTTTCACAGAGAAAATTTAGACTCATCCACCTTTATTTAAGTAGTATTACTTTGTTGTGTTTATCTTTACAGGTCAGCTTCCATCTTTTTTTGAAGAAGGTAGAGTATAACACAAGTATTATATTGTACTGGGGAATTCTGGCCTCAACTTACTTTTCTGAATAAAACAATTTGATACCTTCTACCCAAAGTTTGGTTGGAAGTATTTTTAGAAAAAAAGGTATTTAAATTCAATATCAAAAATTCACTTTGTCTTAGGTAAAATTTAAGCCCACCTATCCGATGGTGGGATATATAGCCTTTTGCCTAGTCTCAAGAAATTAAGTATTCATTCCTGAATAAATCCTTCTAATCCTATAAGAGAAAGAAAATATGAATGCTTTTATGGACGAAAAGCAAAAAGATCTTTTGTTCTCATACCTATTTGAACATAGGAGCTTACACACAAAACAAAGCAAAAATGGCAATGATTAGTTCATAGAAGTGCAAACGAGAAGGACATCTACCGATATTTAAACTGTAACTCAGAGTGTACTTGGGGTGTATTATTGAAAGCTTGAATAAGGAGAGCAGGTTCATTAGCTGTGACATCCTCTGAGTCATGGTTGAAACCATTCAAGTCACTTTATTAAATTTCTCTCCACAAAGATTTTTGGCCTGGTTTATTGTGTTTTCCAGACATAATAAGCCTATAGTGGGGATTGTAACACTGAGTCATGGATGCCGCTAACTATTTTAGCTCACCAAGAGCACATATGAAAGTGTTCACCATGCAGGAGTATGCACAGGCTCTAAACAATGTTTGTGGTTTTAAATCTTTTTTGTAAGAAGTGATTGGCTTTTCCACAGGACCCAGTGTTGGAATTCTTACTGCTCTCAAGTAGCAAAAAAGAGTGCAAAGTCCTAGGAGAAAGAAAATTTGGCACTGTCTGTAAAGGAGAATTTCTCTTTCTGTATAATTCTGCCAATAAAAGTAATGTACCAAATTGTATTGATGTAAATCTTGAATAAGCCAAGTCAAGTATATTCTTGTATTTAATATATTTTTTAAAAACTTAGAAGTTCTTGTCGCTATACTTTATGTTTATGAGACCCTGTGGCTGTTCTATTGGAATCTTTACTAGTGAAAATAGTAAGATACTTCTTCAGTGAAAACCAGAGAGGAAGAGAACACTCAGACAAACTGAAAAAAAGATTAAAATGAATCAAAGAGAGTAACCACCTAAAACTCTAGAACATGTTTGCTTGTTTACGGAAATATGTTGAACCACAGAATCATTCTTCCAACAATTTCTTAAATGCAATCAGAGATAGTAGGCACTCTTCATCTAAGCTTAGATTTGTAAGATAATCAAATTAATTCACAAGTTACACAGAGTAGTTTGCATATAATGACAATTTTATCAATGTATGTTACAGTTAGAATGTTTTTGGACCCAATATGTTACTCTCTAAATTTAGTTCCATACTGAGGTCACTAAACTCTAACCATTCACAACTTTCTTTCATTTTTATTGCTCAAGATTAAGCCTCCTAAGGGATAACAACATCACAAGCAGTGACTTATTCCTACCAGAACATTGACGGTCAGCTGAGCAGTACCACTTCTCTGTCTGAGGGGGTCAGGGATGGCGTCGTTGTCCAAGTCTGTTATGCTCACACTCATCTTGTACTGTGATTCAGTTTCCCTGTCTAGTAAATCCAATAGCTTTACCATTCCTGACACAAAAATAAAGGAAGACCTGTTATCCCAGGATTACTAATATCTTCAATTTATGCTAAATTATTAACTATTTAAATGAAATAATCACTGTAATAACAAATGGGAATTAACTAATACAAATCAACTTTGGTTATATATTCAAACCCCTAAAGTGCAATAAGTATAATTCAGTAGCAAAATCGTGGTAGGTGTTAATTCATACACTATTTTAGTTACCTGTTATACATTCTTAGATGTATGGAAGAGCATACATATGCATAGGCTTTCTGAAGATCAATATAGCAAAGATCAAAGCTTCGGTCAAAGCTGCTTTTCCTGTAGTAACTAAGGATTTATGGTTACAACTAACAAACCAAGGTGAACATTACATAGTTCAAAAGAAAGTTGTGGGTTTTTTTGAGATGTTCTCATGCTTCTAGTTTCTAAATAAAATAAATTCCAAATAAGTATATGGAAGCCCTTTATTTTTATTATTAATTGATATCAGTGTTTTTACAATACCTGTATCTGGTTCAATGTAAAATTTGGGAGGTGTGCCCAAATTGCCTCCAACAATGGTATATATTATATTATTAAATGGCCAGTCTGCATCTGTAAATGTAACTTTTCCAACCAGAGTATCAATTGGACTATTTTCAAATATACTGAAGATAAATTCTGACGCAGTTCCAATTGGATTCAGTTCATTTATGCGACTCACTCCTACAATAATTGTAATAATTCCTATGGAGAAAAAAGTACATAAAAATGTAGCCAGGGCAATCATATATCTTCTTCAATAACTCTTACTTTTCTTTTCCTTTTTAATTAATATCTCATGTTACATATTAAATTCTAAGGGTACAAATTATATAAGTACATTTATATTAATAAATATTATTATTAAATTATTACTTTTCAATTATACAGCATTTAAAAATAAGTTTAGGAGTAAAACATTCTATTAACTGTTTTTGAACACCTGTCAAAGCAATTGCCTTTTATAGTGTATTTATACATCCATGCTACTATTCTGAATTAAAGATCATAGTTTCCAAGAGCAGACATAGTATTCACCAGTTGAAATATGGTTAAATACTTCAGCATAACAATTGTATAAAAAAATGATGAAAGAAATGCAATTCACTATGAGAAGATTAATATTAGTATTTTCTCTAGTGCAGAATAAAATAATTTCTTGAGAAACCTTTTAAATGTACAGAGATTTCAAAGTTCCTCTTTGACATTGTCTATAAATAACTACAATGTGCTATATTAAACATTTAGGTATCATTCTCTCACTCTAGTTTCAAATTTTATTTAGACTTTTGGTTTATGAATAGTAGTACATACATGTGAAAAAGTTAATATAAGAATAATAATTTATATACTTTATCATAACAGATCATTGGAATATTTAAAAATATGATAAACTTCTAAGAACTAACTTGTAAATATACTAGATGTTTTATATAAGTCAAACTATTTTAATATTTTAAATTAATAATTTCTTACTTGATAATACAGGACTTCCTTCATCAGACACTCTAACAAACAATGTATATTTGAAGTACATTCCTGCAAAAATAGCATTATCAAAATCTAGATGTGTAGGTCCAATCTGCAGATGAAAAACAGTACATCAATAACAGTTTATTTTGTTTCTTTGGTTAAACATCTATTTTGTAATTTACATTAATCAAAAACTAAGACATGTGAAACCTATATTGGTAACAAACAAGTGAAAGTGATCCTCTGTAACAGCACCACCCAATAAGAATATAACATGAGCCCCATATGTAATTTAACCTTTTCTAGTAGCCATATCTTAAAAAAATAAAAAGAAATGGGTAAAATTAATATTAATAGAATATTTTATTTAATCAAACATATCCAAAATATTATCATTTCAACTTGTAGTCAATATCAAAAATATTGATGTTTGCATTTGATTGTTCATGCTAATTCCATGAGATTCATTACTTAGTTCACAAATGCACCATATCTTCTCTTAATTGGGACAAACCACACTTCAGGTGCTCAAGGCACATGTAGCTAGTGGCTTCCATACTGCAGAGCAAAGTTTTATAATATGTAACTATAAATTTATCACAAAACTATGATAATATTAATGTATATTCTGGCACTTTGTAATTATTACCTTATTGTAAAAGTATACTAATAGCAAAACTAGGTTTTCATATTCTACATATACTTGTTTACTCTGATTCATTTATCATAGTTGTCTTTTTCTTATTCCATACATTCTCTTTATAAATACTTACTACAATGTGTATTTAGGATCTGTAAAAAGTAGTTGTCATGAATTTATTCACATTTTTTCAAAATGAGTTAGGTTTGGGTTAGTATTAGTGAGAATAATCTCTCAGCAGCAAATTTCAAATTGCAAGCTTCAAAATCGTGCATGAACAGAACTTGAGATCTGCTCTGTGGGAAAGGTCAAAGCAGCTCATATTTTTGCTCTTTCACTTTACTCTCCTGGGAAGGATGTGCAGGGCAGGCATGATGCTTTTGGGATCTTTAACAATGTTAAATAAATGGGGCAATGGTAAGAGTCTTCCCTTTCACAGCTCCTGCGTAATCACACAATCCTCATGGCGGTTGTAGCCTAGAGTTGGACAGAAGGCATTCACGGGGAGGAGTGGAAAGAACGTGATTGCGTGTTGTGGCTCCACTTCAGAGGTCTTTTTTCTGCCTTAGCCATATTCACATAAACTATGTTTCTCAACAAACAGCCAGTATCTATCAGGAAGGGAAGTTATGTACAGCAACTGGGTAACAAGTTGGTACAGAAAAGCATAGGCGAATCACATTGGTTGCTTAAGCTTCTACAATGTTCCAAGAATTACAGAAATTGGGGACTGTAAATGAATTCGTCAAATGGGAGAAAAAAGTTTCTTCATGAATGAAGTAGAGTATTAGATAATCCCTAAGGTACTTTTCAATCCTAAAATTCTTAGTCTTTTAAGTAGATGAAGAGAGGAGACACAGAGAACAATGGCACTGAACTCCGCGGATATCAGACAGGCAGTTAGTAACTCATACTAGTAGTGCCCCTGTAAATTTACTGTATGCCTTTTCTCATACATTTATACTAAAATAATATGAAAATATAGAAATAAATTGAGCAATGAGAAGAGCTACAACTACAATAAGAAAATAACTAGAGGCAGACACAAGCATATATAGAAATTTTATATATGTCAGAGATGGCATTACAGGTTGCTATAGAAATATCACTCTGAGAGCTGGTATTCCAAATGGTGAAAAATAATTAATTGAATTCCTATTTCACTGCAAATAATACCAGTTGCTTTATATTTAGAAAAACTTAAATATGAAAGGTCACTTATAAAAATATTTATAGAAAAATATAGGATATATTTTCCAGAATATCTGAATATATCATACAAACAATAAGAAAAACAAAGCAAGAATGGGTAAGTACACATTTATGCTTTTCACACAAAGGAAATACAAGTATTTCATGTTTAATTCACAAAATTGGTGAATATATGAAAAGATGTGAAACTTCATTACTAATTATGCAAAAGCATGTTAAAGTGTGTGATAGTAGCAATTACCACCACAAGGATATTGATCAAGAGCAATGCTTATACATTACTGGTGGAGTGCAAGCTGATACACCTCTTTGGAAAACAACTTGGCACTAACTCACGTAGTTAAACATTTATGTACATTATATGGCAGTTCTGTTCTGAGGTATACACACTAGCGAAGGTGTTGCTTGTGGGCACCAAGAGAAACACACAAGAACGTTCATTACGATGTTATGCATAATACGCAAAAACCAGGAGAAAATTCAAATCTCTATCAATGGGATAATGGTTATAGTCACACAATGGAATGTTAAGGAATAACATGGAACATTACAATAATAGATAGATAGAGACAGATGATAAATTAGTACTCCCCATACACTGATGACTCTTTGAAACATAAGATAAATTAAATATCAAGTCACAGGAAACTGCATAGATTATGATACTACTTTTTTAAAGCACAAGAGCTAAGCAAACACAACAATGTTGTCTAGGAATATGTACATGGACGATGAAACTATAACATCCCCAAAGCAATGACAAACACAAAATCCAGGATTTATTGATTGCCTCAGAAGACAAGCAAAGAGATAAGAAAGGATAGCAATATAGCTGTTAGTGATGTTCTAATTCTGAAGTGAGGTGATGGGGTCAGGTGCTCATTTTATTGCTATTCTTCATAACTTGCAAATATGTTAGTTATGTTATCTTGTAAATATCAAATATTACATCACTAAACATGAATTGACTAATAAAAATATATTGGAGTAATTTTCCAGGTTAATGCTCATTAAAGAGAAACGACCTAATAAAATACATGATTTAGCAATACTGATTTAAAGAAATATTCATTTTTTATTATTTTATTAATAGGTTAAATATATTGCATATGAAATTGTTTTGATCTATTAAAGAGTCATTCAGTGTTAAACATTAAAATTACATGGCTATTGTTGGTACCCTGGTGGACATCACTCCTCAATGAGTAAAGATAAATTTAAAGTTAATATCTACTAGTCTACTTACTACTGCTTTAATCATTATTTTAAAATAAAACTCTTGGTACTTATTATAAATCCCAGTTTTGAGTGACTACTAAAACTCTTAAACTCTTTTTTTTCCCATTATTATAATACACATGCCAATGGATAGCATCTAACAGCAAATCAATTTTATTTTTAATTTTTAAAAGAATTTGTATTTTAATTATGCCCTTTCGTGAGTTTAAAACTCAAATAGTATTGGAAAGCCAAACACATGTTCTTTCTATGTTCTCCTAATAAATGTTTAATTCACTAAGCATTAAAATTGTGTCAGTTTCTTTTTCTTACAAACTGCCTTCTTTTTCCTGGCTGCTGTACAAGATATGGATGTTGCCACTTTAATAACCCTTTCTGAATTTAACCACCCTTTGAGAAAAAATGTTCTTGTTCTCCTTCCAATAATATAATAATTGGAAAAAAGAAAAAGGGGTTATACCATATACTACTGAGTTTAATGAAGGTTAATATTCCATAATTTCCAGGCAAAGGTAGGAAAAGCCATCATGAGGTACTCTGGTCCAATGGTTTTGCTTCTAGGAAATTTATGTGACTGGTTTCATGGTTTTCATTGATATTAGAACAGGTCCAATAGAACAATTTTGTTGTTGTTTGTTCATGTGTTTTGTGTGCTTTTGTTCTATTCTCGTTAGAACTGCTTGAATACGTATGATTCAAAGAAATGTTTACAATGCCATGATCTTCATATTCCTAATTGAAGATAGTTTTGATAGTATATTATTTCCCATCATTATTAGGATGCACATGTTATATACAGAGTTTATAAGGATCTGTTTTAATATTCTGGTCACAACAACAATATTTTATGGTTGCAAAGAATTATGAAAATGTGGCATTGATGTATTTGGCGATAATCTGTTACTAAATCCTGTCAATGCCTTACAAAACAGTTTCACAGCTTAACTTTGTTCAATTCTTACTCAGTAATTCAGCCAGTTTTATTTTTTTATTGATACATAATAAATGGGATACATATGATAATTTAACATGTTCATTTACTTTGTAAAGAGCAAATCAGTGTAATTGGAATATCCATTGTCTTAAATATTTGTCTTTTCTCTATGCTAGAAACATCTGAATTATTCTCTTCTAGCTATTTTGAAACATACACTACATTATTGTAAACTGTAGTCACCATTCTGCTCTATCAAACACTAAGTTACATTTCTTCTATCAAACTGTATATTTGTATCCAGTAGTAAATCACTGATTAATATATATCTGAAAACACTGAATATGTGTCAGACACTAGTTTAATAACACATTTTTTTTCTTTCACCATCTAATGGGGGAAACAGATGAAATGTGTGATGAGCGTGCTATGGTGAGAGAGAGAAAACATTCTGTAAGAATTCAAGGAGAAGCACCTGATCCACACAAGAAGGAAAAGAAATATCAGGGATGGCTCTTAAAAGAAATGATCTGTAAACAAAGTTATGAAGGTTGTGCAAAAGTATATGGGTAATGGGGACACAAAATAACTGGGGAGGATTTTGTAGCACTATGAACAGCATGAACAGCAGGACTAAACGGCAGAGCTGAAAGACCTCACAGTGTTTTAAGATTGTGAAAGTGATTCTGTGCATCTGAATCACAGAGAGTGAGACAGAAAATAGTAAAGACGTTAGGGATTTGTGTGAAACACAACTTGAATAGAAGTCACATTGCAATGACTTCAGTATCAAAACAAGGTGGAAAAAAAAAGTGCTTGTTACCTGTGTCTTATTTATCCAGACCATGTCGGGTTTGGTATCAGCTAAAGAGAAGAAACCCAACATGGATTTGAGCAACTTTTTATCACATGAATGTTCAGCCATTACACACGACTCCTTGCTGAACACAATGACTTATCTAATCCTGTCTATTCTTTTTTAAAATACATCAATATAGCAACATATAGCCTCACTTAGGTCTCAAAACTCACTTGAAATGAAATCTAGATTTCCTGAATTGGTAAATATTTGAGCTATTGCATATTCCAGGATACAGTAAAAAGTATGCACATTAGCCCTATGTTCATGTTTAATAGTTAATATATTTATTAAAGGTAATTATGATAATTTCAATACATTCCAAGGAAATAGACAGTATTTTATTATAGTATATATATATATAGTATATATATATATACTATATATATATATATATAGTATTTATATATTTATTTTGTTCTAGGAAATTTATAACCTTCCTAGTTCAGTTCCCAAGATCAAAATTGCATTCCAGAATTCATCTCAAACTAAGATATGTTGTTGGCAATTTAAGGTTCAACTGAAAATCCAGGAACAAATTATGCCATCAGCTATTTGAATTACTGTAGCTCATTAAGAATTTTATAATAATAAAAATGGAATGTTTTTCTATCTAAGGTTAATAACAGGGACACAATCAGACAATCAGCAACTTTAAAATACTTACTCTCAGTTCATTGTTTGTGAGGGTAAAGGTTTCTTTTGAGAAAGTATCCATAATCAAATGATAGGTCATATTGTTACTGGGACTAGTTCCATCCTTATCTGTACAAGTTAGAGAGACTAAAAGAGTTTCAACTGGGATGTTTTCAGGAAGTTCAATTCTGTAATGAGTAAAATATGAGAAAAAAATGTGGTATAACATATTAATCTAGATTTCTGAAGATAATAGTTAATATAAAAGATATTTTAAAATGTGCTCATATTTTAAATAACCACTTCTGCCAATAGGAAAATCACAGTATTGGTGAAAAATCGTATAAGATAAGAAATTATTTGGCATCCTTGCTGAGGCCAAGGGAAATGAAATGAACCATTATTGTGTTGAATTAATAAGGAAAAAAATTAGTAAGACACACATATTATCATTGAACAAAATGGCAATTTGTACCTCATATTCATAATTTTATATTTAAAATCCTAGAGCTCTATGTGATCTCTTGAAATTAAATGGTCTGTGCTTTTTCATTAGGTAGATAATACATCATTATCTCCAATTCAAAAATAAGAAAACTGAGAACTACTGACTGTCACATTTACTTAACAGTTAGCAGGGTCTACTGATTCCTACCAATATCCATATGCCCCTCTATAGATCCATCTCCCTACAACTCCTACAGTTGGCTACATGAGGCATGCTGGCAAGTCAAATGTAAGTGGAAAGGCCGTACATCAGTTCTACATAAGGTGATTAATGTGGCGTACATTCCATGGGATCTTTCTCTCCTCTCTTTGGTCGGGTGCAAAAGGGAATAATGAGTAGACTGGGATCCCTGAGTCACAGCATAGAGCGTCACAGAGTGGAACCAACCAACCTGCATTACTTTTGCATAAGGGGCAAAGAGTGCTAGTTGGCTTTAGCCAGTAATAGATATATATAATATTACATTTTTTTACAGCAATTAATGTTATCTTGACTAGCACACACAGTTATAATTGTATTTTTTCTCCCTTTTAAAAGAGTATTTCGAATGTTAAGCATTTAAAATACCTTAGGATTAAAATAATAGTGGAACAAAAGGTAAGTTGTCCAATTTGTTAACATGAAAAATGTTCTAGAAACAAAATATTCTAATATTTCTCCAGGAAGAATCTATAGACTACTAGCTGGAATAGAAAGTGAAAGCAAACTACTATTGAAGTGGCTACAGAACTAGTCTTTGTTGTTTTGGTCTTTTGGTTTCCTACCAAAACATCTCTGGTAAAATGCTTATAAACTAAAAGTTGATTATTGAAGTATTATACAACAGAGCAATGGCATGTCTTTATATATGGATTTTGGACTCTGTTTTATTACTACAAAGTGATCAAATACATGCCTGCATTTGTATTTATAAAATACTGTTTAAAGTGGGAGAAAGTTATTCAAGAGCAGATCACCAAAAACATTCTATAATGTGTTATAAAACATCATTTCTGCTACGAAAGTGAAAATTCTGATTAAGCAGGAGCTTCCATTACTCAACTTGTAGGACTATCAAAATTTTACTATAGTTGATTTTTGTTTCATCTAGATAATATTTTGTTGCTGGAAGCACACATTTCTATGGTTTTCCTCAGGTTTACTAAATAATATATAATATTATGTTATAATATCAATAATATTAAATTATTATTGATAATGATTAATAATTAATAATAACTTAATTATTGTATATGCTGTTGGAATGAGGTGTGTTACTAGAACAAAGAAGAGTGTGTTAAGAGTGTGTTACTCCTAGGTTAAGACTTTTCTGAGCACTCTGGTATTCTGTAGAGCTGCGGTCCTCAACCCCTGGGCCGTGGCCTGGTACTGGTTAGGAAACAGGCCACGCATCACCACCTGAGCTCCACACACCACCCCCACCTCCCACGGTACCCCACTCCTGCCTCCCCAGCCTGGTCCATGGAAATATTGTTTTCCATGAAACAGGTCCCTGGTGCCAAAAAGGTTGGGGACCACTGCACGTAGAGGACAATATCCTAAGGATCAGGACTGGGTTTCAGGATCCAGCACGCTATTTATTAACTGTATAAACTTTGTGAGTCAATGAACTCTTACAGCTTTGGTATTTCATCTTTATAGTGGAAAAACATATCATACCTGCATTTTAAATTTCTATATAATGTAAAAGCCAAGCAAAGGAAAGTGAGTTTGCATGTGGCTTTAGAACTATTTTTAAATTAATGTCAGTAAAATATAAAATGAATTACAGTTTTGCTATATATACAAATACATGATTTCTAATGTAATAGTTGTTTTGCCTCTCTCAAAACATGAAGCTAGACAAAATCAATTTTTGTAATCCTTTCTAAAAGCTTTCATTTTTATACTTTTTTAAGAACCAATAAAACAGGTCCACTTGTACCAGGTAAGAAAAAGAAAGAGAAGCTGCCTGTTGTCTGAAAATAAGGAAGGAATGAAAGGCTTCTGCATCATTCCAGGGTTGGTATCATGCTTACCCATTTATTTCTCTCCTATCTTTGTGCCAAAATCTGAATACCAAACAATTTCTATCATGACTTACATGTAAATATCCTGGGAGCATTTAGGTGGATTGTCATTTACATCTTGTAAAATCACTGTGAGTGTCCCAGTTGTTGAATGTACTCGTTCATTGTCATAAGCTCTAATGTATAATACCCAAGAATTTGGGGTTGCTACATCTTCATAATCCAAAGGATAGGCAACCGTGACCTCTCCTGAATCTAAAAAGCAAGTAGGTGCAAATTTGTTCGGCATTCATAAGATGAATAAGTTATGAATTAACATAGTAGCATGGATAAAATAGTTCTCGGGATAAAATAAACGTTGGTCACTGATCTGATGAAGTTCACAAGCTGGTCACAATTGTGGATCTGTAAGGAATGGGGAGTGGGGTGAGTGCCAGGGATAGAGAAAAGTCCCCTAAACTGCATAGATCAGAAAATATTTCATGGGAGGGTCTTGGGGGCTGGGGTGGGGAGCACAAAGTGAAGACAAGGCCGTGTGTTGAAAAACGAGTGCAGGGAATCCAGACAGAGAAGATTGGGGTGCAGTGGGAATGGTGAAGAGGGTATGGGTGGGCTATAGGGTGGTATGCAAAGAGAAAAACAACAGAAATCAGCTAAACGAAAAACTGCTATTTTAATTGAGAGTTGCTTTTTAAAATAACTTTATTGTATATTTGAAGGGGATGTAATCTTTATGTATAATACACATTCTCCTTTATAAATATTCTCCTGTTTTTTTCTATAGGTAAATACATAATTCACGTTCATCATCATTTTTTATGTTGGCACCTTTCCAGATATTTTGGCTTTCTAGAGTGCACTCTCTAGTGGATTCCTCAGAAAAAAACTCACTGGAACAGTATTTCCTTAGTGCTTCCATGTCCTTACAATTTTATATGCTATCTTTATCTATAAGGTCATTTTGCTGGATATAGATTTCTTAACTCACATTTTGTGTCCTCAAGTTTCCTAAATATGTTACTCCATTAAGTAGTTGAAAAGGTGTTGTAGAAAAGTCTGTTTACAATTTATCACTCTCTTGTAAGTGATAATCTTTTTGCCTATGGGCTTAAATACACTTTTTAAATTAACATCTAATAGTTTATTAGAATATGTCTCAGATTCAGCCATTCTGAGGGATTCCTGGGATTGATTTTCCCAGGAACCTAGTTTATCTTTTTAAATTTGTGGCTTTAAATCTTCTTTTTTTAAAGGAATTTTTTAAAATCACACTTTTGAGTATTTGTTGTATTCCATTGCTTTTGTGTGCTTTTTCAGGAATTTTTGGAATATGATTTAAAGTGTTGGCTCTTCCCTGTCTATATTCTATAGCTATCACCTCTTTTCCCTTTCATTTCTATTTTTAGCAGAATTATTAAATTTTTTAAATGATCACAAACTCATGGAAAAGCTTTTTTTTACCCTGAACAATTTGAGAATAAGTTGCTAACTTAATGCCTCATCATCCCCTGATACTTTAATGTGTCTTTCCTAAAAGCAACAGTATTCTCCAATACAGCTATGATACAAACATCAAAATCAGGAAGTTCATATCAACACATCTCATATAAGACCCCCATTCAAATTTCACCAATTGTCTCAATATTTTTAATAGAAAACAATCCAATTCAGAATTGCACATTGTCATGTCTCTTTAGCCTCTCTTTCAATCTGGAAAAGTTCTTCCAGATTGAGTTTTATGACCTTCACCAGTTTTAAGATTAAAGACTAGTAATTTTGGAGAATTTCCCTCAAATTTTGTTTACCTGATGTATGCTCATGGTTAGATTCAGGTTATATAGTTTCTGACTAAATATCACAGAAGTTATACTATATACTCATTGCATGCTATCAGTTTGTCTCACTACTGTTGCTGTCCACATTAACTACTTGATTAAGTGGGTGTCTGCCAGTTTTCTCCACTCCAAAGTTGCTGTTTTATCCTTTGCAATTAATGAGTATTTTGTGGAGAGATACTTTGAAACTATGTAAACACCCTGTTTTTCATCAAACTTTCAATTCATTTATGTGTTTGTGTCTCTGTGGACACATCATGTCTCATCTTATTAAGTGGGTTATAATCTGCAATATTATTATTTATTTTGATGTTCAAATTGCCATGGAATTGGCTAGGGGGAACCAATTTGAGCCAATTTCTGTATCTTTTTGACATTCCTTCATCATTCTTTGAGCATGTTCTTGTTTTCTGGCTTATCTTATAATTTAACTGCTGCAGCCTCAAAAAATGTCATTTCTCTAACACTCTTTTACAGGTAAATGGTATTTAGAAGTCAATATCTGAGTACTAGCTGTGCTCATTGCTCTTGTGATACCATGCTCTTAAGCGCTTTCACTCATTCAGTAGACATAGACACAAAATGTATGCATTTATGTTTGTGTCTTTGTGTGTATAAACATACAATTACATCAATATTTATTTATGTAACTGCACACACACATATACATGTTCAAATACATATACTGGAAAACCTAAGTTCATTCTGATGTCTTCAATTTTAATTCATCCTCACATTGTTCATTATAGTTTTGTCATATTCTCCATTTGTAACTCACATCTCTGACAGGTGAAACCAGCCTTCATTTCTCTTTGAAATAGTTATTTTATCAATCCCCCTATATGTAACTAATCTTCTATCTCTGCTACTATGTCCCTTTGCTCACTACCAGCTCAGGTAGCCTTTTCTCTCTCTGCTTAAGCTCTGTCTTGCCCGACCATGCCTTCTTTCCACACAAATCACCTTCCCCATCCCTCTCAGATTCTGACTCTCTGCATGGGGCTCTTTCTACTGATATGATAGACAGTGTGTGTTTAATCCTGCTCTTTTCATGTGCAAAAATGTATATCATCTCTTAAAAGAGAAGCCTTTCTTTCCTTCCTCTTCTTGCTTTATATCTAGGTTGTCAGGGGCATAAACTCTTAACTTTTGGTCACGTGGAATGTATTTAAAGTTACAAGTGTCATAAGCAAGCAGACTGAATTCAAGTTCAGTTCTGCCACAAAAATCAGCTACATGAGCTTGAATAAATGGAATTTCTTTTGCAGGCATCATATGTTAGGTGGGAATTAGGATAGGAAAAACCCAAAGGGGTTATTATGTATGCAAAGTACATTTGAGAATGTATAATATAGAATAAATATTCAATTTATGTAAACTATGGGGATTTCCATGTGAAAATTCACTTCTCAGAGAAAAATCATACAGCAAAATCCCAGGGAATGCTGTTTTGGGTTTAAGTTGTTTGGGAGTCTCTTGGAGTAGACAGATTCTACAGAACATTTCCATACTTCTGAGAAGGAATAACCACTTTTACCTCATGAAATATGCTAAATATGCCACTAAATATTTTAAAGATTGTTTCATCCTAATAGCATGATATTCAGGCTTATTTTTAATTTGTAAAAAACACATTACATTATACTTTATGAAATGATTAGCCACAAAAAAATTATTATACCTTCATTTATAGAAAATTCTTTTTGTGTACCTATAAATTCATAATGTACAGAGTCCCCGGTGTCTCTATCAGTTGCCATCAACTTGACCAGCTTTGTTCCAACAGGCAGATTTTCATAAATATTTATAGGTGCATCTGGTATGTTTCTATGGGACAAAAGGGATTTTTTTAAATCCATCAGTGTAAACAAATGTCTCTTTTCATCTATGTCACACAGCAAATATTTCAAATTTCATGTAATACATATTTTGTAGCAGTTTCAAGTCCCTGGTCTTAAAAATTTCTTTTCTTTGTAAATTGTTATATATACTAGAGAACGTTTATATATTATAAAATGAACTTAAAAGTTTTCTCTTCCATGTACCCTTTTTCTAGCCCTTCTATTGACTGGTAAATTATACTTTATTTCAGAAAACAAAATACTACAAATAATTCTGCAATCACTTTTTTCTTATCTATGTGCTTGTAAGTATTTCCATATCAGCAAATACTTGCTGCCCAAATTCTCTTGAATGCCTACGTTGATTTCACAGTAAAAATAGCAGTATGCATTTTCTATAATATTTTGCTTATTAAAGATAAATAGCAGGAAAACAGGAAGCTTTGAATTCTTATTACACCAAAAAAAATTATTCTCTTCTGTAGTTTCAAGAGCAAAATATAAATGGAGTTGACTTCCAGTGCATGTAAAGAAAGCAATAATATAGAGCTCAGAGAGATTTGCTTTCTAGATTGTTTTAAATATTTTTAAGAAAATTTACAATGGTAATAATAGTAAAACACTGATATTTATCTTGCTATTAAAAGAAGTTTCAGTGGTTAATTCTCAGCATTTAAATATTTAGATTACTCATTGCTTACATAAGAATAGGACTCTCATCATTAACATTCTGGATGTTGATCGTGATGGTGCCAATGCATGACTCCAGAGATAGGTTTTGTCTATTTCGCACAGCAATCATTAACTGGAAATGCTAAAATAAAAAAGAAAAGACAGAATTCTTTTTTTTCTTTTTGAGTGCTTAAAATATGTAATTTCCCTTTATATAAAAAATACTTTAAAAATAAAACTGAAAAACACTTTAAAAAGTTGGAAGCATAAGAATGTAGAACCAATCCCAAAACATCTTAAGGCCATTTGTCAAAAGGATTATCTTTGGTACTCATACAGATTTCTGCAACTGACGCTTCCTTCCAATTTTCATAGAATGTGGATCATATTTTCAAACACTGGTTTTTGGCATACTACATTTAAGGCAACATATCAGATTTAAATTTGTTGAAATACCAAAATAAAAGAGTAATTTAAGTTTCATTGTTTAAGAAAAAATAATCTATGAAGCTAAACAACTATCTGACTTTTGGAAAAATTTGAAAAATCATGGATACTTTCGAAACCTCAAAAAATGTAACATTTCATTTAATGAAGTGATATTCTAATGCCCAAAAAATTAAGAAATGTGGTCTAATAAGGTAATAACTAATAAGCTTGATGAAGTCAAAAATATTTTAATTTGTTTTATTAAATTTAATTATACAATTAATAAGATTATGTATGTAAACAAAATCACTTCAAACTGCATTAAACCCTATGAGATTATACCTTATTAAGCTTTCTATTTCAGGAATATTTTAAATAAATGAGAAGAAACTGAAGATCACAAGAAGTATTTCACAAAAATTTGATACAACCAACAGATACCATTTAAGTAAATGATTATCCAGAAAGAGATGTATTAACTATTTGTTTAGAAAAAAAGTAGGAGAAAAGTGTATAAAATAGGAGAAAAATGTATAAATTGTTTGTTTAGAAAAAATATAGGAGAAAAATGATATATGTGGTATCTTATAAGTCAGGATAAGAATAAAAACACAGTATGTGGCATACAGAAGATATTAAATAAAATGTTTTGAACCAATGAATCTATTATTTCTTGATATTTTATATTTTAACAAAGCACGTAAAATTGGTAACTAGAGATTGTGCTTTTATTCAAGAAATATTTTTCAAACACTATTTGATGCACTGTGAAGTATACTAGAGACAAGAATGAAATCAGAAATAATCTCACCATGGGAGAAATCACATTCTAATGGGGAAGACTGACGTGTAAACCAAAGGAAGGCAAAAGTTTATCAAGTGAAGGTTTGCTTTTAGATGAGACTGGTGGACAGAGTAAAATAATTTGCCACAATCCTTCCAGAATACTACTGAAATAAATTTATAGGAGAAAGAAAGAAAAAAAGAAAGGAAGGAACAAAGGAAAAAAGGAAGGAAGAAAGAAAGGATGGATGGAAAATGCAAAGGAAGGCAAGGAGAGAGAAATAAATTAATAATAAAAGATCACACTTTAACACATTAACTGCCATGTGAGTTGTATTTAACTCATGCTGGTTTTGAGCCCAGGGCCTAGTGAAGCATATGTAACTCATATGTCCCTTCACCTCAGGAGCCACGAGAACTATTCAAGTTGCATGTAACTCACGCACAGAAAACAATAAAAAATAACAAATTTTTCATTAAATTAGAAAGGATCGTTTTGTTTCCAAAGTTTTTATTCTATTTTCATAATAAAACATCATGGCCCCAAGGAAAAAACTTTTTTTTCTAGTGTGGCAGTCAATGTGTTAAATGTGGTCCAGGAATTGTCCAGGCATGAAATTAACTTACAAACTTGCCTGAGGCCAGTGATGCCCTAGGGATGCCTGGTGGACAATTCTTACAATTGTCTAAATAGATTTCCTACATGAACAGCCCTTCTAAAGAAGAACCCCCTTTTGGGGAAATAAATAAATAAATAAATGACTAAACAAACCACCATGAGCTTTCGTCAGCAAAGGGGGAAAAAAAGAAAAAAGAATCAGGATTCAAATATCTAAATTACATTAAATATTAGTAAATTGAATTCATCAATCTATAATGAAAACTTTCTCATATGGGGTTGGTTATATGCCAGAACACAAGGATGGTATAATAATAGCAAATGTATTAAAGTCGCTCAGAACATTAATAGGTTAAGGAAAATAAAAGAAACTATATAATCACCTGAACAGACAGAAAAAAAGATTATAAAAGTCAATATCAAATTCCTGATAAAAGCCATCAGAAAAAAAGGCATATAATATAAATTTAAAAGTTATAAGGATTAAAAAGAAACAGCTATCATTTTGACAGATATTTTATGAATGTTAACACATAGAAAATGAAAGATCATCTAGAAACCATTAAAATCAATACGAAAATTTAGCAAAGTTGCTGTTTTCAAGATTAAGATATAAAAATCAATGGTTTCTTATATAATCATAAAAAATAATTAGAAAATAAATATTTAGCAATAAAATTCAAGGTGACTAGGAATGTTACATATGTAATGTATTAGAACTTTATGGGGAAAAATACAATAGTTATTGAAGGATTTAAATGAAGTTCTTAAATAAATTAATGAATCTGCCAGGCTCATGGTGGTAACCATGCCAATTCTCTCCAGTATAACTTATAAATTAATGCAATTAACATCAAAATGTCAATTCGGCTTTTTTCATAATACTGAACATTACATGAAAGGTAAAAGGAACAAAAACACCGAAGTCAATCTGTATAGGAGTGAGTGGGAAATAGCAAAGCTGAATGTATGAGAGATGATCCTATAACACCAGGGTGAAAAGTAATATAAGCAACCAGCCAGATGCTCTGGAAAAATAGCTGCTGTTTTTTTGTTTTCTTTAAGTCTCACACAGTGACAGAAGTTCTAGCCAACATATTTGCAGGTTAGAAAGTCATGTTCTTGATAAGATGATGTTTAAGAAAAAAAAAAGCCTCATAAGTCTCCTACTGGAAACATTGAGAAATGTTTCAGGAAACTGGAAAACACCTGGAATTTAAATGGTCCCATTTCCCAGAAGGATTTGGTAGGAAAAAGTGATTTGGTATGTTTTTCTATCTCCTTATACGTCACTCTTCTTTCCAAATATTTGCAAATTTCAAATTTGACCAGGACATTGGGGGAAAAGAAATAAGACAGACCAGATCTCTATAGTCTAGTACAACCAAAGATAGAGGCAATTCGCCAGATTCAAGACTGTAAGAAGTGTAATTTTATTAAATTATCCAGAATATAGCATCAGTTCTATGCTGTTCAATATGAAGATAATCCCTTCTCCAACTTTGACACATACCAGCAGAAACACACACAAAAATTGAAATAATATTTCAATAAAGTCTAATGAAAAAGTAAAATGAATCAAATAAGCTTCTAAATTAATTTTCTTAAAATGATTTTCTGCTTCATCTAGGTGAATATGAGAATGCAATTATATAAATTTGGTAATTTTTATTTCAACTATGTAAGTTTTAAAAACTATTTTTATTGAAAAGTATTTAAGCGTATTCATTCTTTTAATACCTAATTTTTATATTTAGTCTCACCTTAGGATTTGTTTCATAGTCCAAAAGAGGTTCAGTGGTTTTAGAAATGACACCATTATGTGAATCCAAAGCAAAGTAGGCAGTGGCATTAACTGAAGAATTTAATATTAAAAACTGAAATATATACACACACACACAACCATGGTTAATACATTATTGAATAAGTATGAATTCTGAACTGACAGTTTCAATGCAATTATTTGGCAAGACTTAAACCAAAATTAATTTTGTGAAGGCAATGCCCATAAAATAAAATAATCTGGAACTTACTTTCAGTTCCAGACTTCAAAAACAATCTAAACATTCTTTTCACATTTTTAGTTGTACTTTCCCAATGGTTTTTATACTTAAATATTAGAGTATTTTTGGTGACTAGCTGTCATTAGTTTCATAATTAGTTTACATTCTAGTGTTGCATTTACAGATTTTTCTAATATTAAAAAAGTCATTCCCTCTTGTACACTCAGGAAGTGTATCTAAAGGAGGCACATGCACTGAATTATTCAGAAGAAGCCATTTGATCTCATCTCTGAATTGATTTTCTATATGGCAAAAATAAAATATTGCTTTGGACAAAGATATTGTTTTTACAAGCATAGGCATGACCCTCTCTATTGTTATCACCCATGCTTATAATTAGGCCCAGATTCAAGATGAATATTAAAGATTTTGAAAAGGATTTAATAAAGAAATTGTATTATAAAAAATTGACATCCAGATTTTGGCTCAAAAAAAAAATAATAAAACCTGGGAGACATGATATTTGATGCCATTTCAAAAAATACATAACAGCCATTTTGATGGGCATATTTACCATCTTTTATTTGTCCATAAGTGAACAACCAAAGTTGGCTTATGTTAGACTAAAATCCACTTAACATTCTTATGGGAAAATCTCCTATTCTTTGTTTCTTCCCTTATTATCACAGTTTTAGGTCTGTTAAAAATTATCATTTTCCAAATCTTTGTTTTGTTTCTATTTCCTAACGACTTTTACAATAAAATCCAGATATTATAATAATTTTAGTTATGGAGAATATATATGTAAACACATAATGATAATTGATACTTATGTGGACACCCGTCCTCCACATACATGCACATATCCTAGCCTAAACCCACACATACCCCCATATACCCAAACACACATACCCCCATACCATCAGCCAATCCCACACTCAGACTCGCACACTCACACAGCTAGAGCTGCTGAGCTTTGTAAACAAGGATTACATTTTTCCTCTGATGTCTTCTCTCCTCAGTCTAAAATTCACATGAGCAAAACATATAACCAAGTTTGCTAATCAATGCCTCATTATAATCAGGTCACCAGAAAAATAATATAGAGAGACTAAATTCTCCAGAGAGCTGTTCCCCCAAACTTTAGCTTGAACCATACTCCTAAGTGATGTTTAGAAGCCAGTTGTTATAGCAAACATGAACAAATAGAAGAAATCTTTGTTCTTAGTCTGTTGTATGGAAAATTTGACTGAGTCACTAAATTTAAGGCAGAATATTCCAGTGTATTAATAGGATTTATACTATATTGTATTATCAAGAAACCAAATTTTTTCTTACAGATATAATTAGATTACAGGTCACATGTACACCATAAAAATTTCTGAGAAAATATAGAGTGATGAATTATCTTAAATTTCTTCTTCTTTACTCTCTCTTAACTGTAACCATTTTGTCATCTATTACTTACTAATTCTCTATTCTTTATGAATTATTGCTAAAGCCAGAAATAATATGAAGATCTAAATTATCCTTTATTTAAATTGTGTGTATAATAAAGAAAGTATGCCTGATCAGGATGAATAAAAAGCAATGAACAATGAGAGGACATCCTATTCATGCATGTAAATGTCATCAGATAAATGCCAACAAATGTAAGTTCCAGTTTTTCAAAGTGCTTTCAGACCATTTTGGGTCTATTGCTTTTTTATTCTATGTTACTACATTCAAAGGTCTAAATTCCCTCTCTCATTTCAATGACTACCATAAGATATAAAGAATACTTTAATTAAAAACCTGATAAAATATTATTTTGCTCATTAAAAATTGAGCACTCTTGGTTCTTTTTTCCATCAAAATTTGAAAAATATAAATACAGTAGATGATTTAAAAAAAACTTACTTCAACTTCCTGTCCTAGATCTGGATCTCTTGAAAGAATCATATATATAAAAGCAGATGCAGGAACATTTTCAGGAACAGGTACTGAAACACCTATACAATTACATAAATCATAAATTATAATTTAAATTCAAACATTCTTCTGCCATTTCTTGCTTCATATTGGTTCCATAAGTTATCATGCTGTAAGTATTCCCCCTTAAAGCAATTTTCTTCATGATATTTATTTCAGGAAAAAAAAAACCCTACAAATATTTATTCCCATTAATATCAATATTTTAAAAAGTCATCCTCACTCAGTTTCATATTTCCACATTTAAATTTTGGGCTAGTGTGTGAAATAAGATATAATTGCTTGGTGTCTGGAACAAAGTCAATGGCCATTAAGATATGATTTCAACTTTGATTTCTTTATGTTAGAATATGGAAGTTTTTTGTCTCCTATCACAATAATGTACAAAAAATAAAGTGCAGGCTGTGAAATCATGAAGAAATGCATTTGAATTCCTGCCCCATGAGTATTTTCATTTGTACAATGGGGATAAAGTACATTTTCAACCTTAGGGGAGTTCTGGGGATTAAATAAAATATCATACATAACATCTCTCACAAATGCTCAACAAATGCTGCTTTCCTCTCTCCAACCACTGCTCCTCATCTTCCTTCAAATGTCACCAATTGTGATTCTGTCTAACCCCAAAACCAAATAACACAAGTGCACACACAGTTAGACCACTGATAGGTTCTACACCTGTTACGTGATTCTACAAATGATATTCTTTTTTTAAAAAGAGGATTTCTGCTTACTGTGCACTTGAGTCTTGGATATCAAATCCAGTGAATATTGTATTATAATCTAGACTAAGTCATCCTGCAAAATCTTCATATTGTTTGACTATTTCTAAGGATGTTATGGAACAATTTTTGAGTGAATAGGACTTGCTCCTCTTGAAACTTTGTTTCAAACAATGTGTGTAAGCTGATTCTCTAATTTAGTGATTTGCTCTGGTTAATTACAGCAATTAGATAATCAAACAGAGTAAGCAAATTGAATACACTTGTGTCAAATCACCAACTTGAAAACCATGTCAATATCATTTTTTGGTATTTTCTTGGTCACAGAGACCCACTGAGTTGTCCTATTTTTAATAGGAAGTGATATTTTTTCCCCTACTCCTCTGTCCCAGGGCCCACAGCCCACATAATGGAACAGAACAGCATCCTGATCTTGATGCTGCCTTAGCAGCTTATGCTGGTTCAGCCAAGTCTGTGGTGGAAATCAGGTCAGAATGACCTCCTTGAGATCCATGTGTATCTTTTTAATGTTTACTATAATTTGGGGCGACTGAAAGGAAATTACAAAGAACATCAATTAAATTGTTTCAAAGTGATCAAAAAGATAATGTCTTCACAAATACCAAACCTATAAGCTGGTTCTTTGCCAAGCCTTACCTAGAAGACTTTTCTTTCTTAAATTTAGTTTCTGTGAATAGGTCCCTTTAACATAAATTGCTATTTCAGATAAATTTATTCTTGTGCCTATCAGAAGGTATGTTTTGATTCAAAGTAAGAAGTGTGTGTGTGTGGTTTTTTTTGGAACTTTTCAGTTTCCCAAAGGGTGGTGTTTCTATAGATGGAGAGGAGAGAATGCTGTGCTGGTGGTGAGAAATGGGTAGAGAGCAGCCGTGGACAGGCACCCAGGAACCACAAACAAAAATGTCTATTTTAATGAAGTTTCCCTTGTTCCACTTGCCCTCAACTTTATTTTCTTACTGTCTCCCAGTTCGTTGGGTAGTTTCTTTTAATGAAAATAGGGAGAGGAAGAAAGCAGTCAAACAGGGAAAATAGAAGTAGAGAAAGTCTTAATATGACAGATAAGCAAGTAAGGTCAGAAATAAATGGAGAGAAAAGAATGGAAAGACTAACTAGCAGAACAGATATAATTGTTGAGACTCAGTTGACCCAACCAAAATTAAATCAAGCCAATCTGTACTTTCTGAGATCCAGTCTCAGAGATCCTCTGAGATCCAAGATCCAAGGTCTCAAGTACATTCAAATGTTTAAAAGGATTGTATTTTCAGGAGGTCTTCATGAAAAACACAAACACACATAAGGGTGAGGTTAGGGAGAGTTATATGAGGTTGTGATTTATATGGCACAAAGTGGAAGAGCATATTTCATTATTTTATACAAAAAAGTATGCCTGTTCCAGTTAATATGTATGTTTTGTTTTATGAGTAAATTTTAAAAAATTTGATTTACAAAATTTTAATTTACAACAAACTTTTCAGGAGCACATCTATTTTAATCATACTGAAGGCTACCTCTGTATATTACTTTAAATCTGTTATAATTAACGTAACTAAAAACCTGTTATAAGTAAGTATGCTTCGGGGAGCAAAGAATATCAGACAGAATAACTACATACTATTAGGAGTAATGATTCTTATTCAAGAAGCTGAAATTTTATAACTAAAGCTAGAATTTTTAATTAAAGAGAAATTAAAAATTAATAGTAGAGCATGTTTATTAAAATGTCGGGAGAGAATAATTTGTTGTAATCATATGAAAAGAAATAATGATTGTATATAAAATGGTGTATGTCTTTATAATTATCTATTAATATCACATCATTTTATACACCAAATTAAGGAAACTGTTTAGAGTTTGTATCATGTATCATCTCATCTCTTATCATTTTTGAAGATTTTTTAATGGTTAGATAACAATTTATCAAATGGATAGACCATTTTTTCATCAATTTCCTACTGTTAGACATTTTAGTTATTTTAAACATTGTGCTAGTACAAATTTTGCCATAAATCTTGATCGTATCTCCAATATCTTTGTAAAGATGAAACTTAAGAAACAAACAATGGGATAAAGGTTATAATCATTTTTTAACTATATGTTTACCAAAATAGTATTCTGGGTAGTTATTTAAAATTCCTGCTTTATGAGAGTGTTAGTTTCTTATACGTTAGCCAATGCTGCATTTTTTTTCTCTATTATTTTTATACTTTAGCTAATTCAGTAGGTGAAAATTGTATTTTTTACTTAGATGTTCATGTATTTGATAAATTGTAAGGCCACATGTTAATTTGTATGTTACAGATGCACTTAGAATAATTTTGTCATTACTCCTGTCTCCTATCCACCACACAGAGAAATGATTATAATATGTATCTGAATTTGAACTGCATTAACTCTATTTATTTTCTTTTTAGGAGAATGTTATGCCTCTCACTTTATTCAGTTCTTTTATTTACTTCTCATTTATAAAACTAAAAATACTTGAACTTTACTTAATTAACTTTGATTTCATTTTAATTTTAAATATTCTTATCATAGTTTCATGAATTTTGTCAATAAAATTGACCTGTAATATACCTGCTCCTGTTGAAAAACTTGAATCACAGGAAATGGGATCATCTACATTCTCCACAAATACCATAAACATGTAGGTGCTAGTATTATTTCCATTATCTCTTGCCTCAACTTCCAAAGAGTAGATTTGGGAGTTATTTGGGTTGTGAAGATTCAAAGGCTGAAGAAGAGTGATTATACCTGTAACTAATGAAAAGAAATAAAAATGAAGAAAAATTGCCAAAGTGAAATAATTGAGCCTGTGTTAATTTATTTCTATTAATGATGTCTTAATTCACTTAATGCTATACTTTTTTCATGCATGAGAAAAGCAACTTTTAAAAATGGTTTCCTCATATTTTCCTCTAAGTCTCTAAATTTTCATTTATTGATTTACCAAACATAGGTAGCATCCCTACTTAAAAAAATGCCAAACATGAACCAGTATATTTCATTTTAGTTACTACAAGAAAAGGTTATTAATGTTTTTGAGCCTGAAAAATTAGCCAAACCTTAAAATCCTAATCATTCATTGCTTCTGCCTTCTAATTTACCTCAATCTTATCACACACAAATATGTAAAATGAACTCAAGGGTCAAATTTAGGAAAATTTGCAAAACCAGAAATGGCTATTCATGGTGGTACTTCCTCCCACTCCCAGGTAGGTACCACCTACCTTCCCTCCCAGAATTTCTCCTTTCTTGTTCTAGAATCATCTGCTTTCACCCTATCCTGAATGTCTTCATAACTTCCACAAGGCCTTAATCTCTCTAAATTGTTTTTAGCTAGTAAATTGTTCTTTATTATTAATGTGCTTCCACTGACATCTGCATTTTAAAGCTGGACGCGTAAATTGCCAACAACTTTCAGGATTGAAATAAATAATCTCAAATACTGGATGATCAGTATGATGGCTTTCTAATATGCCAACTTTGCTAAGCTAAACTATATTTCCCAGTTGGGAAATATTCTGTTTCTTGTGTGTTTCTGGTTTTGGTGGGCCACAGGGAGATTTGTGGCCAACTTGGAGGGTGGAAATGTAGCAGCAACCATTTTGTTTCTTGTGCATGTTTTTGCTGGTCTGCTGTATCACTGTTGGTATGAACTAGCTGCAGCTGAGCTTGCAACTGCTTTACCTACCTCTGAATCTTCTTTCAGCATCCCTGATTCCTAGAACAAGTGTGTGTACTTAGCCCTGTAATGGAAGGCCTCTGCCTCTACAGAACACCCGTACCACCACCGTCAGAGGCAATAAGAACTAACATGGGTTTCAGTCCATCCTTACGCAGTCCAGCACATGCTTGTGTATTCCAGTCTCCCCTAATCTCCCCCACTTTATATCCATCTTCTCTTCCTGACTTCCTGCCTTGTGAATTCAAGCTCTAGCATCAGACACAGAGTTAACAGCCTTACAAAGACTACTTAACTAGCTCCCACAGTATACTTCCAGTGGTTCTATTTCTCTGCTTGGACCCTGATGGATAAAATCAGGTGCTGTGACAGCCAGTAAGAGAAATATTTCAGATCCTGTTTACAAAGGCAGAAATCTATCCATGATCAAATATCCAAAATCAAGTTATTCAAGAAAAGTACCAATTCTCAGAAATGAAATTGAGAAAATAGATGTGACTTTTTTACCCTAAAATTTACAAGGATTTCACAGAAGCATTTGCATTGAGTGCCTCTGAAAAATGATGGCCAGTTATAAGAGCAAGGTACTATATCATTCATTATTTCACAAGTATGTCATTTTAACAAATTAGAAACTAGCAATTATCAAATACCACATGTTTTCTGGTATGTTTCATTCTTCATATATAATTTAATTTTGAAAAGGTAGTTTTACCAGCCTAAATTCTAGAGGAAGTGCAGAGATTAGATAGTGAATGTTGTAACCAAAGTAGGCTAGAAGTACTGATTTAAAACTTACATGGGTCCAAACCAAACATTTCCTGCTGAGTTTTAAAGGAATAAGTGATGCTGCTATCTTCATCTCGATCTGTTGCTTTTACTCTCGCTATAATTTCTCCAACAGGTTTCTCTTCAGTCACATTAATAGAATCCAAAGGAAATGGCCTAAAAAAATAGGCCATGAAAAAATTCTGAAGATGCAGATTTGTAAATTAGTGTGCACATAATTGCCAGGTCCTGATGGCCTGCAAAGAATCTTTTGGATTTGTGATGACACCACCTTCCTCGTCAAAAATTTAAGAGTTCCAAAACTATTCAAACACTGAGAAAATCCATTGATGGCACAAAGTTACTTAATTTCTTGCATAAACATTAAATTTTAATCATGCCACATATCAAAGACATCGTGACATAAAAGATATGAAAAAATGAAACACAGAATGGAATAATGCACATCTACTATTGCAGATATCCAATGTATGGAATAGTTGGCAACTGAGCATAAAGGACTAAATATATTCATTTTCATCTTGTTATCTGATATGATGAAGTGCTGTTCAAAGTCATGTCATCTTAAACTATCAAGACAGTTCTTGTAAATTTATTGCTCACCTCTTTAAATCATACTTCAATTCCCTGATCAATTTCCAGAACACTTCTGAAAGTTAAATTTATTTCTTATTCATCCTTCCATTCAGGCATTAGACCTTTATTGATAACCTATAATGTGTCACCCAGGTTATGCACATATGACTCTGCCTTAGCTCCTACTCTTCAGGATCTCATTGCTAATGGGAAACACAGGTATAAATAACTATAAACTATGTAAAAGATGCCATAACTTTGCTACAAATTTAAAGAAGAGGGAAGCCTAATTCTGGGGATGGGAGAGAGGTTCAAGAAAGTCTTCATAGGAATGTAAAGTCAAAGGAAAGATAGGTAAGTGGGTGATGTCATTACTGTGAGCAACCTTCTTTATCATGCTAGTGTCTTCTCCTCTACAGTGTGGTTTCTCCTTTATACCATAATATAATGTAACTATAATATTTACATTCTGGACCACTTTAAATCCTTCTGTTTCGTTAGTTGTTATTTAACAAGTTTTGTCTCTTGACAGATTTACAAAAAAGCATTCGGGGGCAATATTTTGTTAATTTTTGTATTGCTTATAATGTCTAGCATTAAATTATACTAAATAAATAAAAGCAGTAAGTTCATACTTACTGAAGATACGAAGGCAACAGAAAATTGTTCCAAAGAGTTTATGGCACCTTTACTGCAAACTCTGGTGGACAAGTAGGGTAACTATCCCCACAAACAAGGGATAAACTAAGCTCCAAATTTGCTTCAATTGTTCAAATAATATAACAAAGTGAATTTGGGGATTCAAACAATGAATTACTGTCCTTAGTCATCTGTAGAGATATAACTCAGTGATATAAGAAAAGTAACTTAAATACTACTATTTTTATTTTTCTCTGCCTAGGTTTAAGAAGTATTTGATTCCTCTTGGGTTATAGTAATATATTTGGTCACTACATTTTGAAGTATAGAAAAACATCTAACATGCATTTGGATTCACAATCTGCAAATGTTTTGGAATGCTACAATTATACCTCAAGAATATGAAAATGAAATAGTTTAAATATTTAAACTATTTTTTAAGATCTACTTTTCTCTTTATTTAAAATTAATTTAGTTATTAACAATTAATGCAACAATTCTGCAACACCTTAAGGAAAGAAAACAAAAGAAAAAAATAGAGGTGATTTAAAGTATATAAGAGGATGTGTGTAGGTGGCATGCAGATACTACACCATTTTATATCAGCGATGTTGTTATCAGGGGTCCTGGCACCAATCTCCCACAGATACCAAGGGACTTCTGTATATGTGGAAAGTGTACTTTAACCGTTCTCCTATGGATACACTTTGAAATAAATATGCTTACTCAAACTGCGGCTTCTCATCATTTAGGTCTCTAATCATGATAATCAGTGTCCCTTGACAGAACAGACCTGTCACATCTGTTGCTTTCAGTGCAAGCTGGAAAACCTGCAAAAGAGTTTTTAAAAACTTCATAATATAGTATTTGGTAATACATATATATATTCACAATATGTCTCCTGTTAGGGTTTTTTGTTTTGTTTTGTTTTCTCCAATTAAACGTAGCTCTTATTTTTCTACTAGTTAGTTAAAGGAAATATAAATGCTTTCTTACTGAGCTAGATTAGTTGTAAATTTTAAAATAGCTTCATTTTATATGTCATTAAATTTCACTCAAAGGTCTGTGTAGCTTGGCTATATGCCTAAATATTGATGAAGTTGAATAAAAAAATGAACAAATTCCAGATTCAATCATGAACCCAAAACACAATGCACCGAGACTATTGAAAAAGCAGGCTGTTTGACGCTATCCCCTAGAATTAGCAGCACGTGTTACTCTTTGGGATCAAGGACGTGACATAATTTCTGAAGAACTGAGAAGGCCATTCATTAGACCTCGAATATTTTCCTTATCAGCCTGTCACACATCTTACCACCTAGACACCATGTATTCATATCAGCAAGTATCTTTTTGAAAACAAAAACAAAACACCACTAAGGCAGTAAGGTATCCACTACAAACTTCTCTTGAGCAAACATTCAATAAACCCCTACAACATACAAGATTCCACGTTGAGTGAAGGGCTAACAATGATCGCACTAAACTTCAATTTCTTGGGTGGACAACAACATGTCTAATGTTCTAAAATGAACTGATTAGTTACATAGTGGAAAGATGAAGAAGGTGACCTGAAAGGACTTAGTAGAAGTTCGGTTGAACGTGTGAGTTAAGGCAGCAGGTAAAGGGAGGTAGAGAAGGTCAGGGGTATATAGTTGAACTGCTTGACTACACAGCTCATGCGCATAATCTCCATTTCTTTTCCACCTAACTATAAACTCCTTTTGTAGTTCTAACACTCAAATTTCTTAAAAGATGTGTATCATTGGCCTCTTCCCCATCCTAACATTCAACATATCCAAATTGAAATTTAAATAGAATTCATTGGCTTTCTTCCACCATTTATGTTCTTTGAGGCTAGAAAGTTAAGATCTTCTTCAACTATTAACTCTTCCCCCTATATATCTAATTAGCAGCAAATTCCCTATTTGTACTATAATCTCTTGCATTTTCCCCATTGTCCCCATTTTCTCAACCACCTTACTGAAATAATACATATGGAGACATTTCTGAAAATAGAAATGTTTTTACAATAATAATAACAATCATCATGATAATAACTTATCATTTGTTTCTCAAACTTCACACCTCATTTCTCTGTAGACAGATTATCTCAATAGCCATTTAGCCGATTGCTTTCTAGTCAGGTGTTCCTGCTTATATATCCCTCATTTTTTACTCAGAAAAATCATCCCCAAAATGCTTTCCTTAAATTATGTTTTGCACGCAAATATCAGAAATTGTTCTTCTTTTCTTACCGTGTTAGTTTCTAATTCATCTATAAGGTTTATACCTAACCTTGGCTATCTAAGTGTTGTAACATTCTAATTGGGGTAGGATATGAATGGTCAAATAGTTTTAATATGAAAACTTGACTGTTTTAAATTTCTTCCATTTGTTTGATGGTCAGAAAGATTTAAATTTTAATGATTTACCAATTTGGTTCCCTCAGATTAAAAGGACACTTAATCTTTTTTTTCCCCCTTAAACTCCTTTAGGTAGATCTAAAAAGTTGAGACATGATCCCTATGCTTTGATTAACCATAAAGATTGGATCTAGACTTTTGGTTAACTGCACAAATCCTTACAAATGAGTCACACAAAATATTACTCTTCCTTTAAAATAACAATGTGTTAATTTTCTATGCAGAGTTCAAAATTATAAAAACTGCCTTTCACTCTGTGTAGAAAAATAGATAAATATATTAATTACATGATATCCAGCATCAAAGTCTAGGGAATCTTCACCTCTCAAGCTAACAACACCACTTATAAGATCCACTCCAAAAGAGTCTGCTCCCTTCTTAGGTCCAGATAACTGTGTCTCAATGGTGTACTAGAAAGATAAAACATACATTATTCACACCAAAATAAATTAGAAGGCATGGAAGATCATAAAGATACAATAATGGAGCAAATATATAGAAAGTTCCCTATTTTCACACAGATTAATTTCAGTTTTTCTTTTGCACTAGCTAGAATTAGAACCGCTGACATATTCTGATTCAGAATATGGGAAAAGCAACATAGTTGTTTAACCTACAAACACAGTCAAAAGATTTGCTATTTTTTAATAGAGCTATACAACAATTTTCTAAGAGAATTTTCAAAAGATATTTAATTCTGATTCTGAAAATTACTACAACTCTAAAATAATATAAAAAACCTCACTGTTTTTAAGTTTTAATTTTAAGAATAAGATGAGAATTATAATGAGTACAAACCAATTTCAAATTATCAATACAGTTGAATATGCAGTTTGTAATTATCTTACGTTCTTCACTTTTTATTTATTTGCCACTACCCCTGAGAAGAGGTGAAAGTAGATAAATCTATTCTCAAAAGTTTCTGAAGAAAATCCAGTTCAAAATGAGGTCAAACTTCATTAAGGAAAAGTTCAGTTATTTCTGTGTATTTCTTTTTAATGTGATGTACATTCTAGCCTCTAACAATATAACTATTTCTCAAAACATTACATTTTAAAACAATCACCTGCTTGGGTCTTATCATGTTCCAGCAAATGACAGAACTGGTAGTAACAATTTTCAGCTGTACCATAGTGGATTTTTTTTAATTTTTTTTTTTTATTTAGAAAAGACATCATCTAATAAGAAAGGTCTTGTGTTTCTTAACAATTTCCTATTGTCTGGGCTACAACAAAATATTTGTAAAGCATTCCACAGAGATTTCGAGTACTTTGACTGACATCAGCACATATATCACTGAAGGCTAAAGAAAGAAAAAACATCTCTTCTCATAATTGTGGAAATCAAGGGCAAAAGGGATTAAGTGACTTCCCCAGAATCACAGCACTAGTTAGTGGCAAAGCCCAAGTCATCTGACTGCCCCACCGCCATTTTTCCTTCATTATTTTATACTGTGAGTTACTAAATTAGAAGTAGGAAACTATTTGAATACATACTTAAAAAGAACAGCTGCGGAGCAAGCATGCTGACTTTTGTAGTCCAATGCATCGCTAAACTCTCCAGATAGAACTTTATAGGTTTCTTTTTATTTTGCCAAATCTCTAAGAGACTTTACAACCATGGATCAATTATGGGAAAGGCAAGTCTCTTAGGATGAGATACTTAATAATTAGGATACTGAAACATCAAAAAATATATGTAATCACATTCGCATATGTTATTGAAATAGCTAGAAAAGTGACACAGTTCTGATTAGCATCCAAAAGGCAAAGCACCAGTTTTGCCTCAGTGTTGATGTCAATGTCTTTCTCCCAGACCCCCACCTCAATTAGAAGTCATGGTAGAACTTTCCTGCACACCTCTACAAAATATATTTTTCAAAAAATGCTATTTCCAACATGAACACAAATACTGCATTATAATGATTGTCAACTTCATTATGCTATCTTTAATTATCAAATTATATTAACTACGCTTTAAAAATTTTCTGAAGCATTGCACTGTTTGCTGAAGTAATATATGTATCTCACACAATGAGCACCACCTACCGTCAGCCTATCACCATTTGCAAAGTCCTCATCTGTCGCCGACACTCTATAAATGGACTGAAATAATGGATAGTCCTCACCAATTTCTAAGGTAGCTGTGAACAAAAACAAAAATTTTTCTTGTTCAAAAAGTAAAGTATACTAGGCATTCATTACCTCTTTATATAAATAAAAACAGAACGATATTAATTTCAGATTGGATTGTGAGGCTGGGATAATATTTTAAGGTAGCAATCTATATTTTTTTCACTTTTGTATTTTTCCCTTTAGCTTTTTGTCATTCTTCCTGCCCCTACAGAATGCCTTTTCCTTACCTCTTGGCACTGTCTTTGGCAACTATAGCTTAATGAGAAAGAGCATAACACATATGCTGACAAACTGACCTGTGGGAAGCCAACATGGCAGCTTCACAAAATATTTCTATATTCCAATTTCTAGACTGATGGGGTCATGGGGAGAACTCTGTTTCTTACAAAAGGAGGTGTGGACAACTGATCAACGTCCAACACCACCACACCTTCTCATATCTCCCCACAACCTTGGCCATGGATTAAAAAACACCCAATCTAAAATACAACAAGAATGGAGTGAACTCAGGAAAGACTCAGGTAAAATTAATTGTTTTATTGACTTCTGGTTATTGTTTGTGTGTGCGTGTGTATGTGCTTCATTACAGCCTATTAGAATATGAATTTGAAACAGAGTTTAATTCAAGTTGAGTAATAAGACATTTAAAATTTTTCTATTTATTATACATAGAAATCTGTGGACCAAATTTATGTTATAATAAATTTAAATTTTAACAAGTCACCCAACTAAATTAATTTTTTTCTAATGTAGTAACATTAAAGTGAGAGACCAGAAGGTTTTTAGGTGCTGAGGATAATGGTGGGTATCTAGAACCACGTCTTTCAATATTTTCCCCAAAAACAACAGGGGAAAAAACAAGAAATATAATTACACAAAAGCCATACCCTCAACATAACTTGAAGATAGAGCACGACCAAACTTCATAATAACTTTAAGTAAATTAAAAAGAAAAAAAAAAAACAAGTTCAACAAATCCTGGCAAATAATGTCTCAAGTTTCCATCCCACCATGAGGCTTTGTGTCAAGCAAGTAATGACCCAGAAAAACTATAGGTAAGAGCAAAAGAGAAAGCTAACAATAGGCTTAAGATTGATGTAAAATTACTGCCAGAAAGGGTAAGTCTATTCAAAGTATTAAAAAACCAGAAAATTCTATTATGTTAAAAGTACCATGCATGCTTAGTATTGTGGGGAGATATATAAATAAATAAGACCAAGTTTCACATCCTCAAATTTATATTTTTCTTAAAAACAAATAAATAATAAAAACAAAATTTATTTTAAGATAAGTAATTTTAAACAGAATAATGAATGAAAATGTGTGCTACATGTATACAGACCTCTGGAACTTGTTTTTTTACTCAAATAACCAGAAACTGAGCTTAAATTTTTTAAAAATTTTCCAACATTTGGGTAAATGTCAGATTTTGTAATACTTCATAAGTATAAGGCTGAGCTATTGATTGCAAAGAAAATTATTAGAGGAATAATTGTATTGGACCCTCAATGCTCTTAAGCAAGTCTCAATTCTACTACTCATCAACTTTCTACGATTGTCCCAAACCTTGACTTTTTGCCCTCAACCTCTTACTCCTTCCCTTCTATCTCACTGTTCATAGAGGATCTCTCATCTTACTGCACAGAGTAAATTGAAACCATTAGACTAGTGATAGCTCACCTTTTCCCATGAGATCTACACACTCACTTACATTTGCACCTTCTTTACTTTACCGTAAGGGGAGAACTTCTTATCACTCAGGATAATCCCTGTTCATTGGGAAGTACCTCCCCTTGTTCTTTCTCAAGGCTTGTCTCTAGCTTTACTTCCCATCTTCAATCACTCCCTCACTCCTGGCCTCTTTCCATTAGCATTTAAGCATGCTCAAGTCTCTTCCATTTAAGAAAAAACACCCTTGGCCTCAAGCCCAACTTAACTATGGTCCTGTCTCTCTCCTACCCTTCAGAGCCAGAGTCTGTATTAATGTATTTCTTCACCTCCTGTTCAGTCTTTAGTCCGCACTACTACGGGTTCTGCCTCTACCAACAGAAACTATTTCCAAAAAGTCATCAAAGGCCTCCATGCTGCCAGACCCAATGCATACTCAGTATCCGTCTTACTTAACTTCTCTTCAGCCTTGACTCTTCCTCCTTCTCTTGGCAGAACAAGAGCATTGCACGTCTATAGGAATCATTCTAAAACTTCAGAGTACCTCTGGAAAAATTGTCTGTGAAAATCAAAGTTGGCAAGTTTCCTGAATAGCCATTAAGTTCTTAAATCAGGCAAAATCCTTATTACAGCTTTCCAAATCTTAACCAGCAACTTCTTAATAATCTACAGTATTCTTTTGCTACCTCCCTACTCTATCATCCTTGAGTGCACACATTTTACCTCCTCGTAGACTGGACAAAGTCAGCACTGGGAATGGAAAACAAGAAGTAGGTGGTTATAAGACTCAAGGGCCCTCGGTGACCCTAGGGGTTTGAGACACAGAAAAGGGCTGAGAGCTCAGGAGAGATGATGAGATGACCTGGAGTCTCACTCCTTAACCAAGAGAGTAGGAAAAAATAACATGAAGGGATTCCAGTTACTTATTCATATCCAAAGGCAATATTATTATTAAAAGTAGGTGTGTATGTGTCTGTGTGTGCTTTGAAAAAATAACTGCTTTTAATAGTGAAAATCAGAAAAATAATGATTTAGTATCAACGTAAGGGAGTAAACATTACATTTCTGAGCATAATCAATGTTCCTTCTATAGCATTTAAGGAAATGAAAGTGATATTTGAGCATGATGTAATAAAAATACATATATAAAAATACCAGTTTATTTTTATAATCAACTTAAAATCTACTTAATATGGCTCATTTAATGAAATGAATACTTGATTTTGGGTTTATATGGTCCAAACTTCAAAATGGTAAATTTTTATTTCTTTTATACTTTCAAAAGAAATTGATAGTTTATGTTCATGACTTTTTTAAATCAAGGGATATTAAAGCATTTTTTCAGAGTACTATATTTTAATTGCAATGAGAAAAAAATTTCTTTCAAATTATTCATGTCGCCCTTTAAAAAGAAATATACCAGGCAAAACTCTTGCAATCCCATATAATTTTGCCACTACCTTCGCTCCAATTTTACATGCAAATTTCCAAAAAATTGTATGTATATATTTTTTAACAATCTTGCTAATCAATCTGTATTCTGGCTTCTACCACTATAACATGCAAAAAATAGTTCTCAGACTTACTAGTTATCATTTTCCCCATATTGCTAACTAAATGCAATGGACCTTTTAATTTCTCTTTTTACCTGACTGTAGATTTCAAGTCTACTACCATTGGTGCTCTCTTGAAACACTCTCTTCCTTTGCCACCCAGGGCATAACTCTCCTTTTTCTACCACCACTTTAGCAGCTCATTCTTCCTCTCCATGGCAGGCTGAGTTTCTTCCCACATCATTAAGTGTAGGAGTTCTTCAAGTTTGGCCTTCTGCCCCCCTTTCTTCTAATTCTCTAATCTCTGATTTAGTAATCTCATCCAATTCCATGGTTTCAATTACAAAACATTAATAGCCCTAAGCAAGCCCTCCAGATTCAACTGTTTACTTAAATCTCTCCTTTGACATAACAAAGGCATACCAAACTGGACCCATTCAAAAAAACTCTTGATTTTTCTCTTTAAATTTGGTCTATTTCTAGGTTTTCCTATCTCCCTTGAGGATCTCCTCACCGGTTATGCAAATCAGAAACTTCAGAATCCCTCTTCTCTTCTGTTATGTTTAATTCCTCACCAGATTCAATTTACTACTTAAGATCTCAAGCCTATCCTTTTCTCTATCTCCCTCACCATCCTAGGCCAAAATACAACATTCCTTGTTTGGAGTATTGAAATAACCTGATAACTGGTCTTCCTCTTTCTACTCTATGGGTCTTCAAACCACTACCTTGAGCCAAATCTAGACTGGTGCCTGGTTTTGTATGCTCTGTAAGCTAAGAACAGTTTTTATACTTTTAAATAAAAATGGTTAAAAATCAAAAGAAGGCTAATATTTTGTGACACATGTTAACAGAACACATACACATCCGCTTGTTTATAGATTGTCTATCGCTGCATTCTTGCTACGATGGCAGAGTTGAGTGAGGATAGAGACCTAATATTTTGTGGAATACATACACATCCTCTCTTTATATATTGTCTATTGCTACATTCTTGTTACAATGGCAGAGTTGAGTGATGGAGATAGAGACCATATATCATGCTCTCATCACCTCAAATACTATAAATCACAGTGTAACCAGGCCCTCCACATTGAACAAATTTCAATGACCCTATATAATCCTCTCCCTTAACTAACTACTTGACCTTTTGAGATGTTTTCAGAAATGGTGGATTTTCTGCAAGAGAAAGGAGCTGACATTCTGAAGGCCCCTGGGCAGATGTCCTGACAAGATTCACCATCCCCCACAACCTGCCCCCAGGCACTGTAACCTCTAGTAGGTTACACCATGACCTGCCCTGAGGCATGTGGCCCCTCCTTTAAAAGCCCATGATCGAGATCTCCCTTAGTCAGAGAGATAGACTTGAGGCAGCTTCTCCTTCTCCTGGCAAGACATCTATCCTATTAAAAATTCCTTTCTTCCTTGGCAATCCTCATTGTCTCAATAATTGGATTTTTGTGTGATGAGCAACTGGACCTAAACCAAAACTCCCCTGTGGTTTCAACAACACCAGTAATCCAGTTATAACAGCATTCTGAGTACCATATTATTTTTAGTTATCATACCTACCCATCATGGCAAAACAATAAAAGAGGAGAAAAGTAAACTTTGAATGACATACTTTTAAGGTGTGATGGAGTGTGGATTCTTTTGTTATTGAATTATGTGGCAAAGCATTGTGTTAATTACACAATGACACTATAGCTATGACAGAAGAATATAATACACATCAGAAAAACGAGACTAAACACTCATCACAATCTCCCCATTTGATAGGAAAACAATGATCAGAAAAAGTAGAAAATTTAAAACAAAATATTTCATGATGACAGATTTTATTCACAAAAATAATTAAAAATGAGACTGCAACTAAAATAAGATTTGAAGTGGCTCATTTGTTAGCTAAGCAAGGAAAGCCACTCACTGGTGTTGAGTTATTTAAGCCCCACCCAATAAAAGTAAATTCTAACTCCCCCAAAAGTGAAAATTCATTCTTCTCATTAGTAGACCTGTAGTACAAAATTATACTCAATCATTATCATTATTATTACACTTTTAAAATTTATAAATAAAAAGTACATGGTCTTACTCTGTCACCCTGTCTGCTCAATTATAGCTCATTTCAACCTCAAACTCCTGGGCAAGCCTCCTGCCTCAGCCTCCCCAGTAGCTAGTGTTAGGCTGAACCCAGAGGGTAGTGGGAAATTCCATTGGGACTTTACCTTTAAGACCCCCACCTCCTTTGAGGGCCCACCCAAACTCCCCCCCTTTGAGGGCCCGCCAAAAAACCTGCCCATAAAACCCTAGATACCCAGACTTTGGGTGCTGATGCCATTTTTGGCCTCAGCCCGTCTGTTAAAATAAATTTCCTTTTCCTGCATCCTGGTCTCGTGCATCCCTCCCTCGGCATTTCTAACAGCTAGGACAGATGTGTGGCACCATGCCTGGCTAATCTATTAATTTTTTTGTAGAGCAAGGTTGCTCAGATTGGTCTCAAACTCCTGGGCTCAATCAATCCTTCCACCTCAGTCTCCGAAAGTACTGGGATTACAGATGTAAGACAGCCTGCCCAACCCGTTTCCTCTCTTTTAAGTACCACATAAATAACAGACTCAATTTTGCCTTGTGGCTTGCAGAGCTGAAAATATTTATTTTCTGGCCCTTTACAATGCTTGCTGACATCTAGTTTATCTTTGCCCCCTTCCAGTCTTTCTGTACACTCAACAAAATGAGTGTATTTGAAATACCTATCAGCTGAAAATATTTCAAAGGATTCCCATTATCCTTAGGACTAGGACTGACATTCTTAAAATACTTCTTACCTTTCAGTAATCACTCTGTGCCATATTACTTAGTACTCTCTCCGTTTCAATTATACTAGACTTTTAATTATTCTTAGTTACCATGTTCTATCCTGCCTCAGGGCATTTGTACATAAAATTCTTTCTGCATGAAATGCTATTCCCTCTCTTGTTGCTTATTTACTATTCTCAGAGTTTAGATCTAAAGTAAATTGTTAATTCTTTAGAGAAAACTTCCCTTATGTCTCTGACTTGGTCAACCCCACACACAATCATACTCATTATTTGCTTTTATAATACAAGTGTCTCTTATTTATGTTATCATATTACAATTAAAATTTACTTTTATTTTTGTGAATATTTGATTGATGGATGTCTCTCCCTCACTTCTTTGGAAAATTAAAATACCATTTGAATCTTAAAGGGCATTAAAAATAAATTCTTCTTTGTAGCATTTTTACAAGTGCAGGTTTAAATTTGTGTATTAAGTTACCAGAGCATTGTATTTTTTTTCTCTCCTGCCTTATTTCTCTTACAGTATTGTGAAGAATCTCTATTGCTGTTTTTAATGTATTTGCTCTCTAACCTCAAAATTGTGGAGTGAAAATTTCTACATGGTAAATCTATTTTCCAAACTATTCCTTAGAAAGATTATATGTTTTCTTATGAACATGAATGTCTGCACATATTTTTTGTATATTTATATAAACATACATTATATGCATAATAAAAAATTCACTGAACATCTCTAGCTAAAGAAAGATGCCCTGCCTCTTTCATTAGAGATAGATTTGGGAATTAAACTATAGGAAAATAATGTATCATACCTGTGCCTGAAGAAAACTGGGGATCAGGAGTACAGTCTGGAGGCTCAGGAACATCAATGATATTAATGGTTAAAACACGTCTAAAGAGCCCTCCAGTATCAACTATTAGTAGAAACCTTATTGGATCGGTTTCATAATTAAAAATTTTGGTAGAAGTGATTACACCAGAACCTAGTAAAGAGATAATTGACAAGTTACAATTACCATCGTATATAGAACTATACCTTTTGTGTCTTGAAAGATTTTGAAATTGCATATTTTAACTCTTTTATAAAGAACCTAAATTGGAAATGACATGGTCTACCCAAAGTCACACAATTAACAAGTTGTATCATATGGACCTTTAATTGAGGGGGGGGAAAAAAGAAATGAAAGTAATCCCAAATATATTTTTCCCAACCTTTTTGGCACCAGGGACCAGCTTCACAGAAGACAATTTTTCCACAGACTGGGGGGAGGGGGGTTGGGGGAAGAGGGTTTCAGGATGATTCAAGCTCATTACATTTATTGTGCAGTCATACTTCTCTGCTAATGATAATCTGTATTTGCTGCCACTCCCCAGCACTAGCATCACCGCTTCAGCTCCACCTCAGATCATCAGGCATTAGATTCTCATAAGGAGCGGGCAACCTAGATCCCTCACATGCACAGTTTACAACAGGGTTCATGCTCCTATGAGAATCTAAGGCCACCACTGATCTGACAGGAGGCGGAGTTTATGCGGTGATGCAGGTGATGGGGAGCAGCTGTAAACACAGATGAAGCTTCGCTTGCTTGACCGTCCCTCAATTCCTGCTGTGTGGCCAGATTCCTAACAGACAGGTACTGGTCTGCAGGCCAGAGGTTAGGGACCACAGTCTTAAGGAAAAGATATAAAATATGCAAATAGATAGCAAATACTAATATTAACTCATTTTCTTTTCAAAATGTCTCACAATTCAGACTTCCATTTCAGACTTTCATTGCTCTTGAACATTTTCATCAAAAATCACTTCCAAAGATTACAGACACCATCAGAGACAGAGATCATATTGTCATCACAGTACATGTCTACTTTTTATTGATAGAGAAAAAAATTTTTGTTTATTTCTATCCAATCTCATTAGTTATTATGAGTTTACCCTACAATCATAAAATAAGTTTGGCATAATTTAGAGCTGACACCAAGATAAACTTTATCACCAAGATTTCTCTAATGTCAAAGGAGCAATACTGTCTCAGAAAAGACACTTTAATATGCTACTTATTGCAACAGGCAATTCCCTGCTGGGCTAGCCCAAGACCTGGGTGTAAAATAATCAGCTATTTTAAGTGAACACAAGAAAAGATAAGACATTTTCCATACCATCCAAGGATATGTTCCAACACCCCTGTGGAGTCCTGAAGTCACAGATAGTACTAAACCTTATATATAGTATGTTTTTTTTATACATAGCTACATACAATAAAGTTTAATTTATAAATTAGGCACACAAGAGATTAATAACAACTAATAATAAAATAGAATAATTATAACAATATACTGTAATAAAATTTATGTGAATGTGCCCTCTCTCTTTCAAAATATATTAACAAAATAACTGATGTGGTTGTCCATGGATAACTGAAACCACAAAAGCAAAACCACAGATAAGAGGGAGACTATTGTAGAGATGAAGGAAAGAAAAATACAGACACTAATAAAAACAATAATTTTTTTTGTTATTATTAGCAAGATTAGTTCAATCAAATTTGGGCCTTTTTAAAAGAAATTATAATCAATTTTTAGCAGAGAAAATTTTAAAAATTAATGTAATATTTGGAATATTTTCAGAAAGCCCTGAGTCACAAAAGCAATTCAATTAGAGGATGAAAAAAAATTCTTAATTTTGGGAAAGTAACTATTATCAATAGGCAATACTTTATATATATGTATGTGTCTGTGTGTATGTATATAATCTTAGCTAATGGATTCAATAAGGACAAAAGGTCTCACTGGAACAAATAAATTTCCTACAAGTTTTTATAAGTTCTTTTTCAACTTCATGGAACAATAAGATTCAAGCAAAATCAGATCACAAAAACAAGAAAGATGAATAACTCAGTGCTGACCTTCTTTCAAACTGAAGTGCTTCTATATCCCTTCTAAATAGGATGAGAAACAATCTCAAAACATGGTGCTGGATCAAGGACAGAGGAAATATTAACAGGTTCAACCATTAGATTGTTATTGATTATGATGTCTCCAGTTGGGTCTTCTCCAGCCAGACTAAAAGAACTAAAACTTGATTTAATGATTCTGTGGGTCTCCCCTGACTCCCAAGCAAGACTTTTTACCTCTTATCTTCGGTGTCAAGAATACAAGGTAGGAAAAGTCCCAGGACCAGTACTGACAAGGTATCAAACAACTCGTGGCTCAACAGAAACAGCTAGATTCATCTGGGATCTAGAAGAACAGGCTAACAAAGGAAGAATTTCTACCATGCAATATTAACTCGACCCTGTCTCCAGTGCTAGCGCAGTCCTAGAATTTGGTAGATGAGTCACCAGGAATAGCATTAGAAGGCTTATTGAAGGCGCTGAAGACAGACTTTAATTAATTTAGAGGACATTATTAAACTAGGTTTCAGAGGTTAATACAGACTTTCCATTGGAATAAACATGAACAAACCTTTGGAATTCAGCCTTACGAATGAACCCAAGCAAGAACATCAAAATAATTATTCAGCCAACCCACATAGTTTTAAGAAATAAAACTCAGGGTTGCTTGAAGCCACTCTGTTTTGAGGTGGTTTGTTATGCAACACCAGAAAACAGATACAGGAGGTATACAGATTTGAAGAGTTGGGTGAAGAATTAGAAATACAACCAAGAATTTATTAGTGTAGGGACATACATTGACATATTACATCAAGAGGGATATGTTAAGTCAATCAGGCATAGTCCTTGTGCTCAGGAGATTCAATCAGGGAAATAAAACCTCCAGAGAAAAATGGTTTAAAAATATACAATAGAAGCATTTTACCTAATGTTGGGAGCAAGGTAGATGCTGAAATTACTTCCTGGAGGAAATTATTTCTAAACTAATACATGAAAGATGTGAAGAGGTTGGTCAGGAGAAGGAGGATAGAGAGGAGGCAGAAGACATCACATGTGTACAGACTCAGAGGGAGAAGAAAGTTTTGCATTAGAAGATGTATGTTGTGACTAAAATGTAGAATATGCAATGGAGAATGGTAACTTTTCAGTCTGGAAAGATAAACAGGAGCCACATTTTAAAGAGATTTGTGTGTCAGTTTAAAGAGTTTGTATTTTGCCTTGGGGAAAATAGCTATCAAAGAGTAATAGGTGGTGTGATATAGATAGATAAATAGATAGATATCAAAGAATTAGAGTGATATGATCACATCTGAACATTAATAAAATTACTGTCAGTGAAGAGAAAATTGTGAAGGAAGTCTGGAGGCAAGGAATCAAGTGAGAAGGTTGGTGCAAAAACCTAGAGGAGAGGCGCTATGGTTTGGACATGGTTTGTTTGTCCCCATCAAATCCCATGTTGAAATTTGGTCCCCAGTGTGGCAGTATTGGGAGGTGGGGCCTAGCGGGAGGTATTTTGGTCAGGGGGTGGATCCGTCATGGCTTGGTGCCATCAGCAAGGTAGTAATCAAGTTCTCACTCTCGAAAGACTGGATTGTTGGTGGGAGCGGGGGTAATGGATTAGTTCTTGGGAGAATGGAAGAGTGGGTTGTTATAAAGCCAGGATACCCCTTGGATTTTGCTCATTTCCCCTTTGACCTTCTCTGCCATGTTTTGACACAGTACAAAAGCCCTCAGCAGAAGCCAAGCAGATGCTGGCAACATGCTTCCTGTACAACCTACAGAACTGTGAGCCAAAAAAACTCTCTTTTCCTTATAAGCTACCAAGCCTCAGGTATTCCTTTATAGCAACAGAAAATGGACTAAGACAAGACATAATAGGGAAGTAACTTGAGATAGTAATAATGGAGATGAGATAAATATACCAAGAATTTAGAATCCATAGAATTTGAAGATTGACCTGAAGTGGAAGATGTGATGGAAGGAGTCAGTAATACATGCCTGTCACACAGTTTTCTGAAGAGTAGATGGTAGCAAGGCTACGACACATGATGGTGTTTATGATGTCTTGCAAAATATTAGATGATACTGGGCATGGGATTAGCTGAGGATTATATGCCCTAGTGCTTGGCTGCATTTGCCCTGGAGAGTGTTATTTTATATAATTCACACAAAGGTTATTGAAGCAGGTTTTTGGAGAAGATAATCAGTGCAGATTTGAATAACTGAATATAAGATGTTCGGGAATATATCTATGAAGTAGATATATAGGTCTGGACTTCGGTCATAATGTTTGAGTTTTGTGTATATATTTGGGATCATCAGAATATATGTTGTAATTGTAGTCAAGGGATAGATAGATGAGACTGTGGTTGAAAGATAGACACAAGGCAGAATTTGTAGAGTGTGAAGAAAAGAAAACTTAAATAGCCCTGAATAACACAAGCGTGTACAGAATAAACAGAGGAAGAATGCAGGAGGAAGAACAAGGAGGAAGAGGAAAAGTAGGAGGAAGGGGAGGTATATGCAGAAAACTAGCAGAGTACAGTGTCACAGGAATCAATAGATGAGTGTGTTTCAAAACATAAGGAGTGGTTTTCACTTCTAAATGTTAAAGAGAGATTATATATGAGATGAGGACTGAAATACGGTATTTTATTTAACAATAAAGTAGACTGCTATGTATGGTGATGTGTCTTGGTGAAGTGATCTGTCACAGTTCATACTAAACTCTGTTCAAAAATAAATGGAAGGTGCAGGAGTGAGAAAAATGTTGTAAAGAACTCTTTAAAAATATTTAGCCAGTTAGAAGAAATGCCAGGCATTCTATAAAAGGTCAAAAAGAAGACAGTAAAAGGAGAGGGACATGGGGCAAGAGTGGATTTTATTAAGATAGGAAAGGCGTATAAAACTACCTAAAGTTTAATAGAAGGAAATCAGCAGAGAATAAGAGAAAGTATAGGAAAAAGGTATAATCAGTGTAGGAAGATCACCGAGGAGGGGGAAAAATATGAAACTCAACAAAGTTGAAAGGAATGAAAGTAGATAAAAGAAAGCATGAATCTTCTTTTGCAACAAAAGAACAGAAAGGAGGAGTTGACTGTCTATAGGAAATAACCTAAGGAAATTCCCTCCTGATTGCTTATATTTTTCTTCAAATATGTAAGCTGGTTTTATCCGCCAAGAGAAAAGTTTTAGGTGAATATGAGATTTGAGATAGGACTGGAGAAATTTTAAAATACTCAACTTGGCAAATGAGGGAGAAATCTGACTAGAGAAATTTTGAAGAACTACCAAAAACCATTTTGGGCCAAGTAAAATTTAGAGTCAATATGCTAGTTCATGTGATTTTCTTCAACAATATTCATCAGCTCAGGAACATCAACAATTGAATTGATCTCAACTTGAAGTTTTCCTGGGTAAAAGTTGCAGAAGCAGCACAGGGCAAGTTATCTGAGGATACTGTCAAGGAGGGACTGAAAGACACATCCTAACGCCAGCTAGGGAAGTAAAGAGAAGAGGTGAATGATAGAGAGGAAAAAAAAAAAAATCAATGGATTGTTGACCTCAGTGATAATGGCAAAACAGTATAGTAAGGATAGTGGAGTAAAATAATGAAAAAAGCATAAGAGTAAGATTCCGAAATTAAGAGTACAGAAGTAAAAGTGTTCTGTGTGCTGAAGAAGTACTGGCTGCAGCCATAGGCGTGGATGGAAGTAGATTTTAAAGTCACAGAAATTTAGGCACAGAGATTTACACTGAATAAGGTAAAAGGACTCAGAATTTGGAGGGCTGGATAGGCCATAATGTGAACATCGAAGTGGTCTAAGAGATGGTGGCAGGACTTGAGATGGGGGGAAACACTCTGAGTGATATATTCAAGTCCCCAGGGCTTGACGGGGAGTGACTAGTACCGTCTGGTAAGAAGCCAAATATCCTGAGCTCCAAGAGAGCAAGGGAGTTTCCAGAGAGGACCAGAGTAAGGGTCAGGAATCAGCTTTGCGGAGTGAGAAGAATGCCGATCTCCCCACTTCCTGACCCCGAGATATGAGACGTGTGGGAGAATGAATAACATCAGCTGGAGGCATGCTGCGTTTGTCCCGTGGGACAACAAATTTCAGTTAAAGCCAAGAGGTAGAAAATGTCACAAAGTAGGCTAAGAAAGAAAGGGATTTTAAAAATTTGTTTACCATAGAAGGGCATTACCACTTCACAGGGCATCCCTGAAAGGTATGAAGATGCAATAAGCACGCAAGTTTGGGTTAGGGGCCAGGAAGCTTGGAGTAGTATGGCGATGAGAACAGAGAAGAGGATAAATACATATTTGCAGGAACTTTCATCTTAGGCAACGACCAAGTATAACAGGGATATGAGAGACCATGAGTTTAAGTGGGCACACATTTTCCATAAAATGAGATTCAGATATTTCTATATTATCAAGTAAGCAGTGTGCAAAGAGGATGGAGGATTCATGTCAGATTCAGGCCAATGCTTGTGCTGTCACTTCTAGCAGAGGACAAATAGAAAAAAAATGCCCTGGGTCCAAATGGCAGGCAAAAAAGGAAGTCTAAGGAGGCGGGCATGGCTGCAGTCTGACTACCAGGAATCAGACAGCCTCCCTCCAGAGGAAGGTTTCCAGTACGACCCTAGTCAGAAGGAAGCAGAGTTGTTCAGATTGTACTTGGAATTAGAGCACAATCCTAGCGAGTGAGAGGAAGAGATGCAGGTGAGTCAACAGAGGCTAGAACTGACTTCCGCAGAAACGGGTGGGCATGTTCTATGCGTGTGGAGCTGTGCTCAGCCACTGATGAAGAGAAATCAAGGAAGTGACACTGGGTAGCGAGTGAGACCTAAAACTGTCTATTCCTGCTTTCAAAACCATTTTCTTAAATTCATAAAAATCATGTCAGGCAAAATTTTGACATTTTCTGAGCACACCACACAAATAAATCTGTGCAAATTTTGACAGCGATCTGAAATTTAAATAAAACAGCTATGCTATCTCACAGCTCAGTTTAGAATTACCATCTTATTAATTGTATATAACACACATAAACATAAATCACACACTGAGTAAAAAGCATCACAGTGAGAAAATGGATTGAAGTTATTTCAAGGGACTTCAGAAACATCATTTGTATTTGTAACTGGTCTTGGTTGGATTCTCGATTGTGAAAGCAAAATATTTTTTGTTTGTTGTTTTAAATGGGAGACACTGTCCCACTTTTACATTGAACCTACTGAGGACCTGCTGTGCGAACTACCTGGTTAGATACAGGGTGTTGTGAAGAGCACGAACAACATGTATTGTTTGCCTTATCTAATTTATTAATACTTTCTTTCAGGAAAAACTTCAATCCACTGAGAAATTTTGGTTCTCAAGCACTGACAGGGTGTCAGGGTTGGTAGTCGGCAAACCAGGATTAGGACCACAGAGAACTTCGTCACATTTCACTATAAGCAGTAAATGCAACACTATAGTATAGCCCACAAGCACTTTGTAAGAAAATAGGCAAAGTCAACCTAAAATTAGGTCTATAATTTTAATTGGGGGAAATTGTGCATTTTAGTTCCTTAAAAAAAAAAGCTTAAGTATTTAATAAGTTGACTTTTAAATGTAATTTCAAGCAATTAGATTACGAACCAATGATGAAGAACAATTCAATGTACAACAGTATTTACTTAGTAACACTGGTCAAGTTTTTAACTTAAATGGGTATGAAACTTGGTAAGTGTGTCATTTATGATGTCTATCTTAACTGTGCCAAAAATAAAACATTTAAAAATAAAAAATATATACTTTTAATTTGTTTCTTGAAATTAGTACAAAATATGTATATATATTCTGGATCCTCTTTTCTATTAATCAAAAGATGTTTTTCTCTCTGAAAAGAATGGGGTAACTCTAATGTCAATTTTATGAATAAAGAATTTTATTTTTTCAGGGAACAACACTTATGGCAACATTGAGATGTCACCAATATAGGACAAGGGGAATGGGAAGTCCCTTTAGAAATTCTGCTTAATTTATGTGAATATCTGATCTGCAACAGGTTTTGACCAAGAAATGTAGTATACCACTTGGGCTTAACTAAATAATTTTTCTTTAAAGTCTAAATCTTAAAAATGTTCTCACTCACATGTGGAAGCTAAAAAATGTTGAGTTCATAGAAGTAAAAGGTAGAACAGAGGACACTAGAGGCTGGGAAGGTTAGGGGGAAGGGAGGGAGAGGGAGAGATTTGTTAGAGGATACAAAATTACAGCTAGATAGGAGGAATAAGTTCTAGTCTTCTATACCACTGTAGGATGACTATAATTAATAATAACATATATAGTTTCAATAGCTATTAATAGAAGGAGGATATTGAACATTCCCAACATAAAGAAATGATAAATGAGATTATGCATATGCTAATTACCCTGATCTGATCATGTGCATTATATGTATTGAAACATATGTACAATTATTATTTGTGAATTAAAAATAAAATTTAAAGAGGTAGTAGGTATAAAATAAATAAAAATATAAATGCTAAAATTCATTTACTTGCATCGATGACAAAATCCTTTGTTTTATTCAGAAAGCGGTAGACATCTGCTTTTCCAGCCACGTCTTTATCATAAGCACGACTTAGTTGTGTTCCGGGAAGCATATTTTCAGGCAAATTCACAGGATTGATTAACATTTGAATTTCTGCTTCAATGTGTGAAAACACTGAAGAGATAACACAGAAAGACTTAATAAGTAATACCAAAAAATATATTAAAATGAACAATTTTATCAATAATAATTCCATGTGTCTGTCCTGATAAATTACATGCATAGCTAAGATTGTAATAGGGAAAAAGTTTTATCTAAAACTGAGTCAATTTCTTTTCTTTAAGTTACATTTCAGTATTGTTTTTCTGCATTGTGCTGTGCAGAATAAACTTGCAAGAAAGCACAAGTTGAGATCCCAGCTTTAATGTATCTTTAGTTTATTCCTTTGTTCCACAGATGTATTTAACAATTATCATGAAAAATGGTTATTTCAGTCAGAAACAAGTTTCACTAATTTCCTCCTTCAGTTTATTGACCATTTCAGTCAAACCATTTTACATGTTCCCATAAGCTATAGTATTTTTAACATAAAATTTATTGTATTACAATTTAAAATGTTAGTTTAAAAAAATCAAAGAAACACCCTTTCTGCTTCAATTTACTTAATTATTTTCATTGCTTTTCTTTTTATTAGAAAGAAAGAGCCTCTGATTTTGGTTTAGATATGGCTTATTATAAATTACATTATGCTGCACCTCTACAGTGAAAAGTAGAAATAGGCACATCTTGACAGTCACTCCTGTACTATGTAGTATGATTAAAAGAGAATAATATATATTTAAATAATATACAAAACAATCACTTAATATTAAAAAATAGTCATATATTAATAAATAATAGCTCATATGACTTTTTGTTATATAATAAAGATTTTTACATAGCAAATTACCAAAAAAAAGACCCTAAAGGAAAAAAAAAATACCAAAAAGGTACAGTCCTGTTTAATCCAAGATTAAGTGTTGAGTTTTTGTTCTTTCTTTAATGTCTCTCTTTTGCTCTTTCTCTCCCCCACACGCATACACACAAAGCAAGAATGAAAATGAGAAAGAAATATTCATGAATTCAAAGGATCTCCCCAGGGATTCAAAGTCCTTAACTAACACTTAACTTTCTTAAAAGCAAATGAAATATAAAATTTATACAAACCTTTGCATATTAATAAAGTCTTGAAGATGTTCATATTTAGACCACCCTCCCTAATGCCCATAGCAATGCCTACAAACAGATGCATGGCTTTGGTTATTTATACAAATTCAATCTTTACACAAATTAAGCCAACAGGTCAATAAACTGTTACTCAACATTGAAGCCAATCGTTCTATTCTGTTAAATTGAGTGATTATGCACATAGGTCATATTTCAGCTTCTGTGTCTCTTTCCCATATATGTTTTGTGAGAAGATTATCAGCAGAGCCAAGATCATTATATAACAACAATTTAAATCATTAAGTCTTTAGAGTTGATGTGGAGTATCCTGTGGAGAATTTTTGGCAAGAAGTCCAGGTGATTTGCTCTTTAATCCTTGTTTACCTAATACAAGGTGTTCTGTAAGTAGGATAAAGAGTTACTTTTAACATGACTCCATATGTATTTATAAACTCTGAGACAATTCAGTATTATTTCTGAGTGCCATTTGTGCACTCACCATTTTACTGATGGCTGAGAAGCTCCAAAGGTGAGCAAGACTCACTCTTAGGTAGTTTGTAACCTAGCAGAAATAATGGATGAATAAAAATAACTATACCACAACAGACTGGGTGACATGTTTCAGTAAAATAACATGAGAGTTCAGAAAAGGAAAGAAACAATTCCAAAAAGGCATAAACAGAGAAACCTTCAAGGAGGTGGTGGCTCTTTAAAATGAGGCTTTAAAGCACGAAAATCTTGATAGCAGCATCCTATTAGAAAAACGGCTTTCAGTGTTTCTCCCAAAATACCGGCATTTATATATTTATTAATGTAAATTATTCATATGCAACATGGCATAGGTATTATCATATGCTCATGAAATATATACAAAAACTAGAATAAATTTAAAAGAATGATATAAACATGGAAAATATTATATTATGTTATACATGGAAATAAATAGACGAAGTTCATCATTTTGTACTTAATAAATCATGAACTCATGGTTCACTTTTATCTACCAATACTCAAAAGTATTGAGTATAGACACTTTAAAATGTCCTTAATACTTGACGTCAATCCGATTTTATTTTAAATCAAGTGGAAGGTATTTCATTTTGCATTTTTGTCAGTTAGTTTAAAACGCACTGACATTTTTCATGTGGAAGATTTTTAAACTGATTAGAAAATTGTTTCCCAATACAAGTGAGCTGACATGAGTTTGTGCAGGTGATACACTTGCAATGGTTTGAAGCACAGAATGATGGAAACATTTTCAAATATACCTCTCCATACCATGAGTTTCTTTCAGAATGCAGTTGCTTCCTTATTTATCATTAAATGCCAGAATTGTCTTTAAGGGACTTAATAAAAAGTATCTAGAGTACTTTTTATTATTATTATCTTCCATGAAGAAGCACTTGTATATTATATAAAGTATTACAATATATTATAGGGCTTATTATATTATTTAGTGGTATTTGTTTCATAATAATTTAACAAATTTGGAAGATGTCCCTTGGCAAAAGAAAAAATAAGTGGCTCATCCTTAAATTTGACAATTCTTTAAATACTGTCCCATGGGATTACAAGTAAATATGTATAGTACAAAACATTTTCATTATTATGCCCTATGCCTTTACAAAACCTTATGATTCTTAGAGGTCTGTTTTTGATGACCAATTTCCACTTCTGGCTTAAACTTCTAAATCTTTGCTGTAATAACTTGCCTATGAATATATTGCAAGTGAATGTATTTCAGATATGATGCTATTTCTGTAAACTAATTCTTGAACTCTTTGTTTAATTCTGGTCAAAACAGCCATTCTGTAAGAGGTTACCCTTAAATCATAAATTCTCCCATAAATCATAAACTCTATTTTCTTTAGAGTAGTCACTTTTTGATGACAGCACTTTTTGCTTGGTGGACTTTTCCTTTAGTAGTTCAAAAAAAGAGATCTTTAAGTTTTTTGTTATTAAAATACAATCTACCAAATATCATAAGCTAAGGCATATTTAAAACCCCAACTTTTATCCAAATATAGAGCAAACCTCTCACACTAAATGATTGGTTCTGATCATTGTTTCGTTATATCCCTAATATTTCTCTACATCTTACAAAAATATTTGATAACAAAGCAATGGATTTTACATTGTCTTTCATTTCACATGATCTCTTTTAGCCAACTTCCACCGTAGGAAGAAAAATTACTACCTCAATCAAATGTGGACTTTTGTCTTTTGCTCTTGTATTTATTGCTGAATTGCTAAAATTTTATCAGGTTCAAAATATACCCATAACTTGTAATGTTATTAAAATATTGCATAATTTGGACTTTATGTTCTGGCTGCTAAATTTTAACATTTTGCTTCCTGTGATAATTTCAAGGTACCTTGAGCTAAAATCTCCAGGAAATATGTACACTTAAGTTGAAATTCATCACTAATAAGAGTGCCTGTTAATCCATACTGCAACTATTTTTTATGAACAATTTTGAATGTCCTTTGGCTGACTTCTTGGTAGATCAATATTTAGCTCCTAAGACTCATAGTAAGCATGCCCCATGTCATTTCTTGTGCCCCTGACCCCCTCCACACACACCTTTTTTTCTTATTCTGGCCTCATTGAATTTAAATTTCTTTTTTATTTAGTGAAGAGAGATTTAGGTTAAGCAAGATGATATAATACATAAACCCACTTCAACTGCATTTATGTGAAGTGTAAATGATTGCAATGTGCTGAACATGAACAAACGTGGGGGAACTCCCACTATGCCCTCTACATGTGACTATTTGACCCAAGGACCCCCATATGAATGCCATTACCTACTTGGATATTAAAGCTTGGCTTTTTTCTTATATTTTAGACTAAAAAGAATAAATATAAATAGAAGTTCTAATATTTCTTTTCAGCACTACAACAGATAATTTTATACATTCCCTCACGTGTGAGAATCACACTTAGGGAAATGTTAAGCTTAATTTATTTTTTATGAAATATTGTCCTAGTAAATATTTGCTCATTTATTCATTCACTAATGTATACATTCATGTAATAAAGGGAAGATGAAAAGGGGAAAATGAGACATTGGTGGAGAGGACAGTAAGACCAAAAGTAGGATAATGAGAGAATATTTTTGTTTAATGAAATACACACAAGTTTCTCATTATTCACTTCTGAGAAAGGCTGTGGCATGACCACAAACACATTTCAGAAAGATTCACATGAAAGGACAGTAAGGGTTGATTAGCAAGATGAAAAAATGGAGCAGAGAATGGTAGATATTTATAACTTCCTATGTGAGAAGCAAAAAATAGGATGTTGTCAGGAACTTAGGAAGATACTTATACTTCATACTTATGGAACAATCTCTGTTATGCATAATATATATTTATATCATAAACAATTTTTATATATATACACACACACAGTCTTTGCTTTACACAATATTGCAGGACTATAAAAATTCCCACGTAAGCTGAAATAATGCTAATCAATCTTAATAATTAATAGGAAAAATCACAATTGTTCCAGTATTTTTAAAAATTTTGTCAAAACATTAAAAACTGTCTTACTATAGCTTAGAAATGGATAGAGATAAAATTAGTAACACAAATATATATTTGATACACTATAATTTAAATGAGAATTAAAGTGTTTTATTTCTTTGTAAAAAAAAACTTTTTGGGAGTAGTTTAAATAGTGCTTGCCTTCTTCTCACCACATAACTTATGCTTTGGAGCAGGATCTTTCCTGCACCATGGAAAATTATCCTATTCCTTTCTAGGTTTGGATAAGTTTCTTGCATTTTATCTTTTGCACTTCCAATATTGTGAAATATTTGTGAGATTTCCTCTAACACGAAGTTTTTTGACGACGTTATTTCCTTTAGGATGTCTTCATCATTTTTGTCACAACCACTTTCTTCATTTATGTTGATGGCAGCCTCATTAAGTTCTTCTGGCTGCATACTTCATGTTTCTCAAATGGTGGCAGTGTCAACATTCCCACAATAGTGCATTTTTTTTTTTACTAATTCCATTTATGTTCAATTGGAATCCTGCAAAGTTATCTGCACAGTGTGGTAAATGTTTCTGCAATACTGCATGTATATTACTCACTCTTCCTTCCTGAATGCTCTCGTGATTTCAAATGTTTGCTTTATGTCATATTTAATCCAAAGATTAGCTAAGGGAATTGCATGATCTCTAGTTGTAGTGTCAATGGCCTGTGTGGAAATCCATCTAAAGCTATAGGCTTCAAAAGTTGAAATAGGGCCGAGTACAGTGGCTCACACCTGTAATCCCAGCACTTTGGGAGACCAAGGTGGAGGATTGCTTGAGGTCAGGAGTTCAAGACCAGCCCGATCAACATAGGGAGACCCCAATCTCTACAACAAATACAAAAATTAGCTGGGCATGGAGGGCACATGTCTGCAGTCCCAGCTACTCGGGAGGTCAAGGCAGGAAGATTGCTTGAGCCCAAGAGTTTGAGGTTGCAATGAGCTATGATGAATCCACTGAACTCTAGCCCTGGAAACAGAGCAAGACTCTATCTCAAAAAAAAAAAAAAAAAAAAAAAGTTGCAATAATTCCTTTATCTAGTGACTGGATTAATAAAGATGTGTTTGGTGGCAAAAAACAAATTTTCACATTTTCATTCATCACCCTAAGAGACTTAGGATGATCTGAAGCATTATCCAGTAGTAGTAGTTCTTTAAATTATTTTGCCGACATCATACACATGTGATATATATTTTTTCTGTAAAATATGTATCACATGTCATCTATATCGCAAAGATATGTATAATTCAACCAGTCACAGTGCTAGAAAAATACTTTGAAGTATACCCATCCTGCAATTGTAGCATCAAAATGTACCAAATAGTGATAGTTTCTACAATTTGATTAAAAGTAAGTTCCACAAAGGCATATTAAACATATAATAAAATCTACAAACTTCTATATGCCACTGGCAGTGGAATAGAACTTGGCTCAGATTACCCAGGTCAAGTTCTCAGGAACGTTTGCATTTCAAGGCTTCTGTGGGATTCCAGGTATGTACGGTAGAAATGGGGTTGGTTAGGCTTCCTCACATATTCTGTAGCTCAGATTTGCTTTGAGTGAGATACTGGGAGACCATTCTCCAGGGTTTCTTGTATTTCTGCAGGTATTATGAATTTAGGACCTGGCCACTTTTGTTTTAGACTATCTTTTCAAAGATTTTTGTATAACAAATAGTCTTGAAAGATAGAGACAGTGTCTTCCTCCAGAACAAGGGGCTTGTTTGTTTACTATTCAGTATGATAAAGTTTCCTTCCTGGGCAAAGATCTTAGTGGCCCTTACAAAAGATTTGAATTCCCTGAGCTCAAAGTTCCTCTTCTCTAACTCAACCCACTGCATGTGCAGGCATGGTTTGGCCTCCTCTGTCTTACTTTTTAGGATTTGGGACTGAAAAAACCAGTGTGAACTTTGACACTCTGGCTTCTTCAATTTCTGTGAATAATAATGTCCTTTGTATCTAACCCAAAAGTCTTATGTCTTGTACCAGCATCCATGAACCTGTGGGAAGCCAACTTATCAGCTTTCAAGTAAGGCAAAAATTTCAGACCGTTCACAGTTCTTGCCACAAGAAATTCAATATATTTTTATAGTCACTGAAACATTGTCTGAGTGCATAAACTAAAGCAAGGTCAAAATCTGTGGAAGAAAAAAAAAACATTTCAGATATGTGCTGTGGCTTAATAACAGAATACTACAAACTCCAAAATCTGCCAGATTTTCAGGGAAGTAGCATAGCATTTGCAATCAAACATACCTGATTCCAAAAAGAAAGCTGTTTTATTTATAGACGCTGTTCAACCTCCCTTGACATTATTTTCATCATTTACAATATGTGGAAAGTTATAATAACTACCTCAGAGTCGTTATGAAGAGTATATGAGGTAATGCATAAAAGGATATATGAGAAGCACTCAACAAATATCTTATATTGCTTTAGAGTTACTTAGGATACCTCATTAAATAACTCAAAACTCTAGAATAGAATTTTGTAGACCCTCATATTGTATACCCCATGGGATTATGATCCGAATATATTCGGAAGTAACCTATCCTATTCTGAGTTCTGTTCTACATCAACACTAGCAGTATGATTCCTATGTAATGTTATAAAGCTTACCCTGAAGGACTAAAGCATCTTTATACTTGTATATACAGGGACATCTTATGAACAGCTGCTAACTGTAGGTGGTTGCGTGCATGGTGCAGTCCATCCTTCACACCCACCATCAAATAGTTCTAATTTACAAACTTGATTATGTCACTTTTCTACTAAAACATTCTTCTTACAGAAGAGTCCAAGCTACTTAGCATGCAATATTTTACAATTAACTAATTTCTTCTTTTCTCCTCTCATGTATCATGCATCCAGTAAATTCAAGGCTTTTTTTTTTTTTTTCAAATTTCAGAATATCACAGGGGTACAAATGTTTTGGTTACATGTATTGCTTTTGTACACTTTGAGTCAATGTTAGAATTGTGCCCATCACACAGATAGTGTGCATTGTACCCATTAGGTGTGAATTTACCCATCCCCTCTGCCCCCCTCCCACCTGCTTGATTTCCATTGAGTTTTACTTCCATATGTGCATATAAGTATTAATTGATTAGTTGCAGTTTAATAGTGAGTACATGTGGTGCTTGTTTTTCCATTCTTGTGATACTTCACTTAAAAGAATGGTCTCCAGTTCCATCCAGGTTGTTACAAAAGGTATTAGTTCCCCATTCTTTTTATGGCTGAGTAGTACTCCATGGTATACATATACCACATTTTATAAATTCATTCGTGTGTTGATGGGCCCTTGAGTTGATTCCAAATCTTTGCAATTGTGTATTGTGCTGCAATAAACATTCTAGTGCAAGTGTCTTTTTATAAAATGACTTTTTTTTCCTTTGGGTAAATGCCCAATAATGGGATTACTGGATCAAATGGTAGAATTTATGAAGAAGACCCCAAAGGCAACCACAGCAACAACAAAAATAAATAAATTGGACCCGATCAAATTAAAAAGTTTCTGCACAGCCAAGGAAACAATCAATAGAGCAAATAGACAGACTACAGAATGGGAGAAAATATTTGCATGCTATACATCTGATAAAGGACTAATAACCAGAATCTATAAAGAACTTAAGCAAAACAGGAAGAAAAAAATCAAACAACCCCATTAAGAAGTGGACAGAAGACATGAATAGAAGCTTTTCAAAAGAAGAAAGACTAATGGCCAATAAACATATGAAAAAATGCTCAATGTCTCTAATCATCAGGGAAATGCAAACCAAAGCCACAATGAGATATCACCTAACCCCAGTGAGAATGGCTTTTGTCAAGAAATCCCAAAACAACAGATGCTGGTGTGGATGTGGAGAGAATGGAACATTTATACACTGTTGGTGGGTTTGCAAACTAGTACAACCTCCATGGAAAGCAGTATGGAGATACCTTAAAGAACTAAAAGTAGACCTACCATTTGATTAAGGCTTTTTCACATTCTCTTTAATACCTCCATTTGTTTACAGATATGATTCTGTGTTCAGAAATGCCTCTCTTTCATTTCTTCCTTATGAAATTTTACTCATTCTTCAGGAACTAGATCAAATATCACTTCCTCAATGAAGTCATTCATGACTTCCCTGGGATAGTTAATCACCCTCTTCCTCTAGTATTATCCAAAGGCCTTTGGTACACACTCTACTATGGCATTTATAATATGGAATGTAATTATTTGTTTACAAGAGTATTTCCCTATTGTCTCACTGAGGGGTGGGGAACCTGTGGCCTTAAGGCCACATGTGGCCTTCTAGGTCCTTAAGTGTGGCATTTTGACTGAATCCAAATTTTACAGAACAAATCCTTTTATTTTTATTAATACATTTTTGTTTGTCTTTTATATTTTTATTTTATTTTTAAAATGAACATATTTAAAATACCAAAGAATAAAATAAGTGTCAACAAAATAATCCTCCCAGATTGACCGGCACAATTAGAACATTAGTAAGCCATGAGTGCTCAATTGACAGCTGCTACGCTTATGATTTAGTTCTAACTTCTCCCACCTGACTGGTGCCACTACCGCACAAGGCTGGGTGGCGAGTTTACGGGGGTCGAGTATGCCAGTCTGTTATCAGCTTTTGACAACAGTGCACTGTTTTTCTGTTTGAAGTGGAATTTGTGAATAGGTGCACAGCTTGACAGTATTATTTTTTAATTCTGTCTGCTTAACAGCCCGTCATGTCAAAGAAGACCAAGAGAACACTGAAGGAAGAAAACAGATTCTTTAATGAGGATTGGGAATTGCATTATCTTGTTTCTGCTAAAGATAAGCTGATACACTTGCTCTGCGATACTTCAATATCAACATTAAAGAAATTCAATGCTCATCAGCATTATAATACTCATAAGAACCACAAATATTTTAAATTAGAGGGAGAGACATGAAAGGTTGTATTGCAGAAATTAAAAGATGAAAAGCAAACGCAAAGGCAATTCTTTCAAGCAGCAATAAGATCTGGAAATAATGCCACTGAAGCAACTTATAAAGTACTTATATACTCAGGAAGAAAGGGAAGCCATTCAATAATGTAGAAATTGTGAAAGAATGCATTGTCAAAGTTGTAGGATTCTTAGACCCCAACAGCCTCTTTCAAGGAGGCAGCAACTGCTTCTTTCAAGGAGAACCATAACTGATCAACAGCATGAATAAGCCTTCAACTTAACAGAACAACTTCATGCAATGCTTCAAAAGGAAAATATATATTATTCAATCACTTTGGATAAATCAACTGATACTACTGACTTGGAGCAGGCTTTATACTTCATTCGGGTCATAACAGAAAATTTTCTTTGCTACAAAGAGTTACTTTTTTGGGGCACTCTTGTGAACAGAACACGGGGAATAGATATCTTCAAAAATTTTCAAGGTGAATGTGGTGAATTTGAACTGAATTTGGTAAATTTAATGAGTATATGTATAGATGGTGCACCTTCCATGACAGGAAAACAGGAAGGGTTTATTGAACAGATAAAAAAAAGTATTAACAGATCCAGATGCTCTCATTTCTTTTCATTGTATCTTGCATCAGCAAAATCTCTGTGCTAAAGCTACTATTTTAAATGACACTTTGCAACAAGTTATAAGTGTTGTTAACTACATTCCTACAAATGCAACACAGCATTGTCAGTTTCAGTTTTGTAACATGCTAAAGTTGAACAATGAGGTATTCAGTGTGGATTTGCCTATCATTCTCAAGTGCATTGGCTATCACAGGGACAGGTATTAGCCAAAATTTTATCTCTGAGAGAACAGACAGTTAAATTTTATGAAGAACAGAATCTAGCAATGTGAATTACTGAAAGATTTCTATAGGAAAGCAGCATTTATGTGTGATATCATGTCAAATCAAAATGACTTGAATAATTCTTTGCAAGGTAAAATTGTCTGTATATGATAATGTGGCAAAAAAAATCCAAGCATTTAAAAAAATGCGATCTTTTTTCAAAACACTTCTTCTTCAAAAGGAAATTCCAGAGGAACATTTTCCCCAGTTAGCAAAGGTCATTGAGAGCAGGATGATATATGTGAATCATTTGAAGAATACGCAGCTGTTATAGACCTACTAATTGGAGAATACAAGGAAAGGTTCACTGACCTTAAGAGTCATGACATCACACTCAAATTAGCATTTCAGCCTCACCTAGTTGATACCTCCAAGACACATAAAGAACTACAGATGGAACAGATTGAGCTCTCAGTAGATGACATTTTAAAGTCATTGTTTGATGCTAAGAAAGATCCAATTGGAGTATGGAAAAATGCAGTAGAATACCCACGCCTTCAGCAACATGCCCGAAAAATGCTTTCTTGCTTTTCAACCATTTATTGCTGCAAATTTACATTTTCCTACCTAACCCAAATCAAGATGCTCTTAAGGTTTCAAATGGCTGATACTCATCTAGAGGATCAACTGAAACTGCAGACCTCCATGATGCAACCAAATATTCAAATGCTTTCCAACAAAAAGCAGACACAACAAAGTCATTAAAAGGTTAGTTAATTCTAAAATTAACAAATTTTTCCATTTTTGAAATTATTAAGTACATAGTAGTTAGATTTTTACAAAACAATGTACATTTTTAAGTATATGTAATTGAAGTTTCTTGAATGTGGCCTTATTTGATTATAGCTAATTAATGTGGCCTTCCAACATGAAAATATTCCCCACCCTTGGATTCTAACTCATGGTTGTGTTTCCAGTCTGACGACAAGGAAAAGCTTGCTATTTATCTGTTTGGTCTTCGAATGAATGAATAAATAAGACTGTGTCTATCATGATATTAAGCATTAAATTCTATTGAGAACTTTCTCCCTTTGAGTCTTAAGCATGTATCTTCTCATAGAATCTTATATTAAAATCCAAAACTGTCTGGCAAGCACATTCTGCCAAACATACTGCTGTCACAATCCCTTTGAACTGACCATTCTCTCTGCTTGGAATATTCTTTTTGAGAATATCCCCAAGATATTTGCATGTCTTGGTCCATCAACTCCTTCAAATTTTTGCCCACTTATTACTTTCTTGTCAAGGTTTACCTGCATCATCTGATTTAAATAGTAGCTCTTCATTCTTTCCAGCCCTTTTTTCCTATCTTATTTTTTTCCATAAAAATTATCATCCTTTAACACACTAAGCTATTGTTTAAAGTAAAATACCTATTGTCTACTTAAACTCATGACAATGTAAACTCTATTAGGGAAGGGATGTATTCTTTTTCTTTTCTTCAAGGAAATATTAATATTTTCAGTAACTGGAAGGATACCAGGCTCAATTACTATTTAAACGAATTACCATAAGGGACAAACTCTGGCAGAAATTTTTATATCACATTCTTTCTAAATTCAGTGTCCTATAAAAACTGATTCCAAAAAAAGTACAAAGATTTGATTTATGATATGGAAAGGATTTTAGAATGCCTCTAACACACATTTTATAGTTCTGCCCAGGTCCTGGATAGATAGGTAGACAGATAAATAGATTTAGAGATTTATACATATATAATGGATGAGTATGTATGTGAGATATATACAAGGACACTTCAAAAAGTTTGTGGGGAAAAAATAGAATGAAAAGATAAAAATAAAAAATACAAACTTTATTTCTCAACATAAGCTTCATTAAGTTCCCTTTTATAAGGGATAATACCAGCCATTTAACCCATCTCTAAAGAAAAACTGAGGATCCTGGGAATTTAAGCATGTCAATGCAGTCTTTTTTACATGATTAACTGAAAAAAACTGGGCGCCCTTTATAGATTTCTTTAAAATTAGGAAACAAAAAGAAGTCAGAAGGAGCCAAATCAGGACTGTAAGGTGGATGCCTAATGATTTCCCATCAAAACATTTGCAAAATCACCCTTGTTTGATGAGAGGAGTGAGCAGGAACATTGTTGTGATGGAGAAGGACTCTCTGATGAAGCTTTCACAGGTGTTTCTCTGCTAAAGCTTTGGCTAACTTTGTGAAAACACTCTCATAATAAGCAGATCTGATTGTTCTTTGGCCCTCCAGAAAGTCAACAAGCAAAATGCCTTGAGCATCGCAAAAAACTGTTGCCATGACCTTTGCTCTTGACTGGTCTGCTTTTGCTTTCACTGGACTATTTCCATCTTTTGGTTGCCAGTGCTTTCTTTGATTGTGCTTTGTCTTTAGCATTGTACTGGTAAAGCCACGCTTTGTCTCCTGTTACAATTCTTCAAAGAAATGCTTAAATCTTTATCCCACTTCTTTATAATTTCCACTGAAAGCTCTGCTGTTGTCTGTAGCTGATCTGGGCACAACAGTTTTGGCACCCATCAAGTGGAAAGTTTGCTCAACTTTAATTTTTCAGTCAGAATTGTGTAAGCTGAACTACTGAGATGTCCTATGGTGTTGGCTATTGTTTCTGCTGTTAATGATTGGTTCTCTTCAATTAGGACACAAGCAAGATTAATTTTTTCCTTATGAATTAATGTGGATGGTCTGCCTCTGTGGGCTTCATCTTCAACATCGTCTCCTTCCTTCTTAAAACAAGTTATTCATTTGTGAACTGCTCATTTCTTTGGAGCATTATCCCCATAAACTCTTCATAAAGCATCAGTGATTTCACCATTTTTCCACCCAAGATTCACCATAAATTTGATGTTTGTTCTTGCTTCAATTTGAGCAGAATTCATGTTGTTCTGATAGGGGCTCTTTTCCAGCCGATGTCTTTTCCTTCTTACTGCCTCCATATCCTGTTCAGACATGTACTAACAAGTAAGTACAAGTTTATTTTTGTGAAAAAATTTTTGAAATCCATGCATAGTTTTTTCACGAAATCTTTGAAGACCCCGTGTGTGTGTGTGTGTGTGTGTGTGTGTCTATAAATTTGTAAATTTACACCAGGTAGAGCAAGTATTTAACATCTCTATTTAACATTTAAAAAGAAACACTGGTAAGTAAATAGATATCCAGTCAAGTATTAGGTCAACAAAACAAGCTTTTTGTGTTTGTTTGTTTCCTCAGTGATTATTTGTTAGCTAATTCTGGAATATAGTTGAATGTATAAAACAACTGTAGAGTTTTAAAGCATCTTTGAAAGTCAAGAACTAAGATAAGCAACAGAAGGGCATGCTTAAAACAGTCAATTAATCTGTGTGTTCTGGTGAAGCAGGAAAGAGCAGGGGCGAGAGGGGGAGGGAAAGAAGGCGGCTGACTCTATTACTCATCCTGAGTCACTGGTTGTGTGCCTGAAAAAACACACATCTTTTGTGAGGAACTCAAGCTCTTTTGAACCAAATGCTTAAGTAACCCTTGGAGGAAATGGCACTTCATAATTGATTTCTGAATTATTATTTAATCTTATAACTGGAACAAATTTCCATCCATTATATGAATTCTCCCATATAAGATATCAAACTAACAGATATAAGATTCATAAGTAGCATTCTGTTTTTCCAGGTTGATAAGTTTATTTGGGACTACATAATTTATTCAGTAGTATATAAGATCATTCAGGTATTTGCTTGTTATTTTGTTGGTCAGTGGGTTTTTAATTACTTTTTATTCTGAAATGTCCCAAAATACTCCAAAGAACCTAAATTTAAAAAAAACAATTGCTGCTTATTTACCTCTGAGAGAAAAGGTATACAGTTAAAAATGCACCCTTTTTGGTTTTGGTTTTCCTGAATACAGTATTTATGTTAACAAATGGGGAATGAAGGGGAAAAATCAAGGGCAAATGATTTTTTTTCTCTTTGTGCTTTTCTAAAATGTTCTTTTGAAAGTTTCATTGTTTATGCAGTTTGGAAAAGTAGTTAGGCCTTGAATTCTGAAAGGTGTTAGCCAGTATATGGATCATACCCAATCAATGTGTCGCAAAGATTGGGAAAGATTTCGCTGGGATTGAAATAGACAGTTTTAAAGAGTCAAAGTTAAATACACTGGTCCCTCAACTCCTCAAGGTTGTGATAATAAAAGAATTCATCTGTACTCTTACATTATTAATCCTGAGCATATGAATCCAACTTGGCCAGTTTGGTGCCATGTGAATGGGTAATGAATCTAGCAGAAGAACATGAGGCAATGGGGTGTTGTTTGGAGACGGAGAGAACTGTAACAGCCATTTCCAGCATTCTCATTTGCACAAGGGGCTTTGTTGGACATTTCACCCTATTCTTGGAGAACACCATTCACATACATGGTTTGATGGGGGACAGAATAAGAAAAGTGATTACCATGTAGTAGCTCTGTTATTTATAGCTTCTCCAAACCCCTCACCTGTCTTAGCTTTAAAATGAAGATAGTAGCAGTTTCCTCACAGGTTTTTAAATACTTTACTGACATATATGTATATAAAATATTTATTTATATCTTATATTATGATTATATAGTATGTTTATATATTTTGATAATTTATTTATATATGTGTGTACATATGAGACATGAATATGACATTCTTAGCTTATAGAGCTAGTCAAAATGTGCAACCTCATCACCTTTCTCTGTATATTGACTGAAAACTGCCTCTTTATCTTCCACTTCATCCTCCCAATTTTGTTCTTTGGAGCTACTTTTATTATAAAAAGCTTTATTGCAATTATTTTCATTGTTTCATGAATTTGAAAGAAATATCATAGTTTTTCTTAAATTCATTTGTCCTATTCTCTAGGTTAAATATCACCAAACTTGTAATTCTTTTTTTAGCTGTTATAATCTCAAATGCCCTCCAAAATATATTTATTTTTTTCAAAGGCACATCTGCAAATTTCTGAAATGCAAACTGTACTTGATACTTGCAGATGAAGGTTGATTGGTTCAGAATGGAGTACAATTATTTTTAGATATACATTATAATTACATAACAACAGGGTAAGATTGTACTGACACTTTATTCTCTACTAACTTTTGTTTATATCCTTCTATGTTTAAAACAAAATGGCCACTAATAATCATACTCAGAGACACTTAGGTTTGAATCCTAGCTGTACAGCCACAGAGCCTGCAAGTATCCCATAATAGCTGTTATATTATTGAGAAAATTTTGATTTTAAGTCTTATTGTTCTTTTTTGTAAAATAGGCATAATAATACACATAACATAGGTTGTGTTGAGTATGGTGTCTGCCACATGGCATGCACATTAATTAATAGTGATAGTAGCAGGAAATTATTATGTCATAATTTCATTTTCATCATTATCATTATATTCTAAGAAGCCATATGTCTTTTAGCTAATTTACTTTCTTCTTTCTTGAAAGAAACTTATCTTGAGAAGTGGAGTTTTAAAATCCTCTGTCTTTAGTCATGACAATTTTAAGCTGTGAAGTCTTTTCCTTGAAGTTGGGGAAAGCCATATATCTTATATATAGGAGATATCTTTGATCATATTCAGTATTTTCTGCCTTTGCCATTATACATAGTAAGATGGCATGGCCGCTTTTCACCAAATGACATTAACTCTACTTAATCCTTGTTCTTTCAGATTCAAATAAAAAATAGCAGCTTACCTAGTTACTCCCTTTCCCTTTTTGAGAGAAGAAATAGTTCTTTAAGACAGAATAAATATATAAGTGCCCTTTTAGTAAAATAAAATTTATATTTATTTAGATTTTTTGCTATCTGAATTATCAAATTCCCACATCACAAACACTTCCTGTCTCTGACAACAGTTTTGTGACCAAATCTTTGTCATATCAGATAGCTCACCTTTCAAATTGTCCTTTTAAATGGCTGATACATTTACATTAATGCCAGACATCCTATGGTATATTTCATTTTTCCTTCTCCTTAAAGCTTTACCAAAAGTTTTCTCCACCATCTGATAGCTTTTTATATATGCAAATATTTTCTCGATAGAAAATATAGTTATAACTGCTTTTTAAAAAGAAATATACAAACTTTCTTTGAAATATTACAGGCATGAGCCGAGTACAACCAGTGTTAGTGATTTTCTGAGGTTTTTTTTCCCAACATTTATTTATAGAAACATGTAAGATGTTTGAAACATATTTCCTGCCATTACTTCTGTGATTATTGCTAAGATGATAATCCACTCTGCTTAACCTGAGATATGCCATCCTGGCATTACTACCAAGTATTCTTTCACTCTCAAAACTCCCATTTCAAAGGATAAAATATATAGTTCCTCTTATTGGGAATACAACTCTGCTTAAAAATTTTGTATCATATTGATAAACTATCAAAAACTCAATATAAACTAGAGATATTTTCAATCATGTTATGCTCTATAAAAGCATATATACAATTTTAGGGCTAATTTCCTACATTGTTTGTATCCTGATTGAAAAAATAGTAAAATTACATTTTAATTTTAGCATAAATATTTGAAGGCAAGCAGACATCAGACTTATTCACTAATATGTTCAGTCAACAGTTAATTAGTAAGTACATGTATACAAAGATGACTCATATGGAGTCTATGTATTTCAAATGTATTCGAGGAGACTAGCCAAACATATACATATGAATAATATGCTAGTCACTATAGATGTGATAATATGATCAATGTTCATATGTAGCATATGATAAGTGCTCTATAAGGTATTGTTTATTCTCAAAATCTATATCTGTGGCTTTCCACTACTCCCAATAGCATCTTCTGCTCAAGACAGATGAAACTTCTTGGACTTTACCAACTGCACTATGCTGTTTTAAACCACCTAGGCTCTGTATATACTGTTCTTTCTGTGTCTTTTTCCCCAGCAAGCTCCCAGTTATCATTAAATATCATCCCCAGATAGAGTTAATTATGCCTTGCATTACCATTGCACTTATCAAAAAGCATTATAAGTGCTTGTTGATATGCCTCTTTCCCATATCAAACTATAAGCACCTTGAAAGCAGGGATAACTCATTTTCATCTTCTTGCTGTGTGTCTTGCATACAATATGGAATTCAGTGAATAATGGACTAGTGAATGAATGTATGAATTATATGAATGAGTGAGTGAGTAAATGAAAGTATGAGTGAACCACTAAATGTGTAGTGGTTCTTGTATCTGGAATACAACCAACCATGAAGAATGCAGTCTCTTCACTTCCCATTTATAAAAATAACAGAGTGGCAAAAGGGACCACAGTCAGGTACAACAGATTAGAAATCTACTTTGTCTCCCCTCCCCACCAAAAATGAGCAAAATGCTAATAATTAAAAATCTGGACATTTCACATAAAAACCCAAATTCCTAGCTTCCCTTGGAAAATCATAAGATCTGGCAATACATAGTATGCCTTCCTACATGACAACCATTGGCTCAGGTTAGACAGTAGCTGCCTCTTTGAGTCTGGCACAGTCCCCATCCCTGTAGTCTTATATATAGACTGTCTTATTCATTATTAGTGCATGAATTTGATCCCCAGGATTCATTGAGTTCTATTAGAGCACTAACCTGGGATTGTTTTAAGTTAAATACCACCATTCTCAGTAAAAAGCAGTGATAGGGAGGGGAGAAGGAACAGAGGAATATGTAAAGATGAGGCACATTTAGTACAGATGAGGCACATTTAATAAAAATGAAAAGAATGTAGAAGGCCTTGTCTGACACTTAAAAGAAGCAATATAGTGTAGTTTTTAAGAGCCTGAACTTTGGATTTAGAGATCTGGTCTAGAATCTTGCTAGATTGGACAAACTGCTTAATTTCTTAGAGGTTAAGTGTTCTTATCAGAGAAATAGGAGCAATAATAATTATAATAGTTTAGATCTACCTCTTAGATTTGTTGTGAGGATTAAGTATGACCACGTATATGCAGGCCCCATTGAGTGCAAAGGATTTAAACATGCCTAGACATGCACAGACATTTATAAGATCCTAAGACAAGTCTTAACCTAAGACAAATAATCTGAGCTCTACAGAGAGAAGGGCTGCAGGAAGGTAAAGGAGATGTTTGGGAAGGGTTTGAGAGACAAGGGGAACACAAGCAGCAATGCCTGGATCCCTGTGTAACAGCCTTGTCCCCATTTGCAACAGTACTTTGTGTAAATTGGACAACCCAAAGGCTTATGCTGTCTTGCCTTCAAATGTGCATAATATGTTTAGTCACAGCAGTACCTTGCAGATGATCCAAAAGGAGACGACGGAAGGTTTAGTAGCAAATCGTACATAATGAGTAAAGATAATTACACCGAGCTGCTGCCTAGCAGACAAAAGGTGGTATGTTCATGAGTGCCTGTGAGACAATTTCAGAAGGATATTTGAGGGTTACTTTATAGGTAGCTTATATCCTTTGTGATAAGGAGAGGCAAAGGCCAGTAACATTTATTATAAAATGATGACAATGACCCTAACTGACAATTACATTATATATATAACAAAATATAAAGTGCCATGTTTAATATTTGAAGAACTTTCTATTTATCCCCCATCCTGGGTGTAGCAGAGGTAACTCTGCATTCACCAAAACCCACATCCTATTTTTCCTGGTACACAGCTACAGGACTTTTCCGAGCCTTCCTTTCATTAGGTGTGGTCAATGGGGCATGGAAGGAAGTGCTGTACACAGTTCTAGGCCAGGCACATAAAAACCTCCAGCACGAGCCTATAAACTCTCTCTGATGATCAGATACGAAACAATTTTCAGTGATCTTCAAGCCCTAGTGTTTGAGAGGGCCTCACGATTTAAAGAATCTGGATCCCTAAACAACAATGTGGAAAGCTGCCCACCAACCAGAAACATCTGCATTAGGCTTGAGTGAAAAAGAAACTTCTATTGTGTTAAGCCACTGTTATTTGGGAATTTACTTACCCCAACAAATAAACTTAGTCAACCAAATATTCTGAAATATCATCTTGTCACATCTTTTCAGTTATCTCTCAGAGTCTATGTAAATAAAAAAACAGTAACAGCCAGAGCCAGCTGAAACCAAAACCCACAAGCAGTCTTTGTTCGCAAATAAGTAGTTATTTGATCTGTCCCACAACCATCATTATTTCAATCTCTGCATTGTCTACCTGAGAACTATCAAAAGCACCGTCTTTCATATTCCATTCCCCGTCTGGAAGAAAGTAGACATGTTCAAACTTCTATGGCCATTCCAGCAGTACTTTTAAAAAATCAGTGCACGCTCACAAATCTGTACTTTTCTCCCTAAAATAGGGTGTTGACCTCAAACGAAAACAGGTTTAGGCTACATCTACATGGGTGACCATGTGTGGCATAAAATAGATTTTCCAGCATGCGTTTATTTGGCAATGACTTAAAAGTGCAACCAGATGTTTTCATAGAGAACAGCTCTTTTAGCCACAAATGTTTCCAATTTAAATACATTTGTTTTGACTCTATTTTGCTGCAGATGGAAAACATCCATTTTCTTCCAGTGGGGATAGACAGTGAACATTGGCAAATCTCATAGAGAATGATTACCAGTGTAGACAAAACTTCAGTGAGAGCTGTATTTCCATAAGGAGAATTTTTAAAGGACAATTTTGCATCTCAAACAGATTGGCTCTCTGAAGACCATTTTCCCCCTATAATTTGTACCATAAGTCTTAAACATCTGTGTGTGTTTGATCCTAGGGAACTACCTTACTTTTAAGTGATAAGTCAAATGAATCTATTCAGAATGACAGCATAGCTTCTGGGTGTGCCGTTGATAGCTACTGCAAATAGATATTTAAGATTTTCTTATCAAAATGCGTATCATGCAGAAGTGCTTTACCAAATTTACCTGCAATTGGCAGGTGGAAAAATTTTAATGTCTTTATAAAAATAACAGAAAACATTTTCTTATTTTTTCAAGAACAAACTAATGCGTACGTGACAGAGTATAAAATTATCTTGGCAAGAGGATAGATTTCTGTTTTAAGAATCTGGGAGTTATATTTTAACTCATAAAATATAATGTTTTCTTTAACTAAATTATCCTTAACATTTGTTGTTTTAGTTTAACTCTATGACTTATGAGCAGCTTCTTGAAAATAAGATATTTTAAAATTTTATTTCCTGTTTTAGATATTTAAATGAGTAAAAAAAAGTCCAAATACTGTTTTGAGCAGTAAAATTACAATTATTATTTTTCCCCTGAAAGAGTACAATCTCTGTTAGTCCGAATATTTCCATAGACTGAGTGTTGTGACATGCAAATGCTATTTTTAAAATACAGAGCCTTGAAAAGGAGATAGAAATACTAAAATGAATATTAATTTTTATATTAGTAATTAGATTGACACAAGAACCATTGTCTGCTTTTCCCCTATGTCTTCCCACTTTCAAGTGTTTTAAGGTACCATTGTTTGTGGAAAATAATCATTTCTATGTTTTCTAGTTTTTCCTTCCAGATAGCATTAATCTTTGTCAGATATCTTTTGATTGCTCTCTTCTGTCATAGATTTTCCAATGAATTTTCAGTTCATGTTCCTAAAAACTACTCCACCCACCCTTCATCCTATATTAACTACTTAAGCATTTATCACTTTGGCCTCATTTATAGGATACTGGACTTCCAATGGTTACCTGTTGGAGGAAATCTGGGTTTCCCCTAGATCCCAGTTAAAGAGAAGAATGGTCTAGGCCCTACTGCAAACCTCCCCAGTGGTTCCTCCAGTTTGATGTCACTGGGGAAAAAAATCTCATTTTTCCAGACTGCAGAGCTAGGCAGGGTTCTAAGAACGTAGAGGAGGCATCGATTGTTTAAATGATCCATTGGAATTGGCTGTTGGTTGGGAGAAATATGGATTAAAAGGCACATTTTAGCAGCAGAGTGAATGGACATTCCCATTTATCTGGTGTTTTCTGGAAAAGGAAAAAGCCACATTTGTCCACTTATATTTTTCCCTAATAGTACTATCTTGTTTAATTTGCAAATATAATGATAAATAGCAAATATTTTCACTTTACTATTACCTCAATCCTGACACACTGTATATGATGGGAGTTTCTAATGGGAGAATAAAAGAGAAGACTATCCCTATCTTCCACTTGGGCTAAATACATAATTAATGCTACATTTAATTTTAAAATTTCACAGCTCTATAGTTTTTCTAGCATCTTACTATTTTTAGATTATTACAATGAAATGTCAGTAGGAACATTTTCTATTATCATACAATATTATTTCTTCTTTTTAAATCTGTTGATAACTGTTGGAATATTTATCTTGGGTTTAAGCATAGTTTTTGTGTTTGCTTTTTTAATTAAATGTCTTAATACTTTGCCTATTTTAAAATACTATTCAGCATATTTTCCAATGCAATAAAGAAAGATACTTTCAACTACATAAACAGCATGACACTTAGTTTTTCAACTTTATATATGAGAAAAATGTAAACAGGATGTGGAAACAATCACCATAAAATTCTTATTGATTTTAACCATTATTTGAAAATAAAGTCAAATCCCTAAGACTATGTAAAATATTAAATATTTATAATTATTTTTCCAAGTATTAAAATAATTAACATTTTAAAATTAGCCCATCAATTTTTTTTATTATCTGTTATGGTTTATAGATCAGTTTCCAAATGAATAACATGAATTTGCCCAAATAATCACTCTTATTGCCATTCTTGTCTTATTGTGAAAATTTATTTTGTGTTCACTGGTTTAAGGTCTTCAAATGTAGCTCATCTATATGAAAGTGTCTTGAAAAATTGCCAGGCCAGTGAGACTTGTGAATATAAAGTTACTGTCCTATGAATTACATTTTTCTTAGAATGTTTGCTTTCACTATTTCACATGCACTTAAGATGGGACAAGTTTTAGATCTCTGAACCTATGTATACAGCTTTCCCTTATAATTGTGTGTGCACACTTTTTAAAATCAGAAATTCTAGGGAATCTAATTAAAACTTTACGTTACTTTATAATTACAAAATGTAGTCAGAGTATAGATAAATGACACTTTAATGATTATCTGCAGCACAGACCTTGAACATCAATGTTTCATGCTATGTGAAAAGAACTTAATTTTAGGAATTTCAAATAAGAGTAAATTTGTGACATCATTTTCCTAAATTTAGAAAGCTGATGTTGAAATATATGGTGCAAAAAGACTAAGATGATGAATGTAGTAAACAATAGTTTCCTCTCATAAATGACATCATGGGACTTATGGGAATTACTAGGCTCTACATCTGGTATATGGTGACTAATACTGAGCAATCAAATCAGAAGATCTTGATTTAGTAAAACTGAGTAACTATAAGGATGCTAAAACTTCCTATAGTAACTCAATCTTAACCCATGAAAAACATGGTCCTATAAAATCAGCACACTTGTTTTTGAGATTCATTAATAAATCTTAGCAAGATTAATTGAAGTCTGTGGGAAATCGTAAGTTCTTGCTATTTTCACCACAAAGAATTATTCAAAATTCAATGTATCAGGAATCATGAACCAAAAAATATAAAGTAGTCCCTAAAATAAATGAGGTCCAAGCAGACTCAAAAGGGTCACTGAAGAGTAGAAACTTGATAAACGATAGACTCTTACTTTATGACTAATCTTTTTAGTCATTGATTTATAACTATATTTGTGTGAACTGACCTTTGGAGAAAAGAGGATAAGTGGATAAGACAGTAAGGCAGCTAGTAGTGACTTTGGAATATTCATCATAATTATGTTTTCTTGAATCCTCTACCTCAAAAGGGAAGCCACAGGAGCTTATGTCCTTGAAATCTAGATTTTGCCTAGGCTTTTTTAGCTCTCCTTTAAGTATATTTCTTTCTCCTCTACCAACGCATTTTCCAATCACCTACTTCCAGACACAAAAAGAATAACAAACATTTCAAAAACATATTCTCAAGTTAAAATATTCTCTATTCTTGTTTTGTTTCAACATTGGTGAGAATTATTCAATCACAAATCTGTATCAGTTGATAATGAATATGAAAATTACTAGAATTTTGAGACATAGAGTACTAGACAGTAATATATAATTATATTTGTTATGATGAAAATCATAAAATCTTGACATTAGACTAGTAGGTTAATCGTAAGTTAATGCAGGTAGTATTCTCTGTACATGCAAATAATTTATACTTAATATCAAAGCAAATGGTTAGAAATGAAAATTTAATCTGCAAATTGCTGAGGAGATCTGGCCTCAAAATCAGAAAGCCTGGATGGTCATCTTGCTTCCAAATCTGCTCTAATATTTATATACCAATTCTGTGTCTCTGGGAAGTTACTTGATCTCTCTAAGCTTTAGTTTCTTCTTCTATGAAGTGGGTATAATAAAAATTCCCATCCCAAAGTATTATGTGAATTAAATGAGAATTTATACCAAGTTGTTACTACAGAGCTAGGCACATAGTAAAACATTTAATAAAAGCTGGCTAATTCTCTTCATAATAATAATAATACATTTTTAAACAATTTGGGTGAATGTATGTTTTGTACTGTATAGACAGGTCATAAAAATACAGAGCACTATATCTGTTTTTATATTCATGTGGTATAATTAAGTACTAAATTATATGTGCAGAAAAGTGTTTATCACCTGAATCTACAATCATACTCATGCATATCCTGGATCTTTTGAGTGACCAATTATAAGCAAGCACAATATAATGTCAATGCCTATGCTTGCATGTGTGTTTATAATCTTGTTAGTGCTGTGTTAGTAATGAAAATCACAGCATTGAACTTATTACCATGTCAGAAAGCAGCTACCCCACATATGTGATTAAATTCATGTTTAATTATTTCTCTAAGTATAAAATTAAAAAATCCCTTTTTCAGTAATAATTCACAGTTTAAAAGGCTTTAATTTGGTATCATAAAAATGACACTATGGTGATACATTTTTTAATGAGAAAATAGAGGAAGACATAAAATGTAACTAGAATGGCTAAATGAAATGAAGTAAAATAACTTGACATTGTGCTTTATGAATGGGGGCTGCACAGTAATTAAAGAAAAATTAAGTTGCTGGTATAATTCATTTATTATACAGTATGTGGAACCCATGTTTTGAGTATTAATTTATTTTCAGAAAATAATATATCAAGTTAAACTAGTTTCAATTTGAATTTTTTAAATTTTATTCTTTCTATTTGTAAATTTGTTTTGGGTTTATAGTTGTATGTCACTACAAACATTAAGAGTTTATTCTTTTCTGATTATAAACCATTCCCAACTTAGTGGTGTGTTCTGAACCATTCCAAAAGTTGTGAAAACTTTTTATTTATTTTCATAATCATTTTATTTTGTTCATGGATCCTGCCAATCAGGAATTTAAACAGACCTCAGTGGGAATATCTTGGTTGTACAATAGCATTGGTTTATAGCTAGAATCATCTGGAGGCTTCTTTACTCACATGTCTAGTGCTGGGATGAATCTAAGAGTGGCTCAGCAGAGACTATCAACCAAAGTGCCTACACGTAACCTCTCAATGTGACTTGGGTTTTCTCCGACATTGTGACTTCAAACTTCTTACATTATGACTCAAAAATCCAAGACCAAGTTATCTGGGAAACAAGGTGCCTGATCTTTTATAATAGCCACAAAAGTCATATAGTATTACTTCTGCCAAATTCTATTGGTCAAAGCATCACAGCACACGCAGATTCAAAGGAAAGGAAAGCAGACCTGACTTCTTGATGAGAGAAATGTCAAAGGATTTGCCACCAATTTTCAAAACTACACTAGTATGCCTTCTGACCATAAATTATTTATATACATCCCATAAGCAAAATGCACTCACCCTTTTCCAAGATTTTCCAATGCCTGTATACGGGCAAGCTCATGGTCAAGAATCTCATCATTTAAATCCGATCAACATACAGATGAGGGCTCTTCAGGTGTAATTTTTTATTTAAAGTTTGTCTAGATCTGCCCATCTCCTACCACCGCCACATCTAACATTCAATGGTGGAATTACCTCAACATTTTTTTTCCCAAAAAAATAGAGGAAAAGAGAAGGTGTACATCAGTTGTTAGTCCATATTTGATTAGGATCTACATGCCCTTATTTGATTAGGACCCAGGCCTGCTCCCTGAAAATGATTACCTACAGCATGTGGCTCCATCTTGCTATTTGAGTCATGTTCACATTTTAGTTTACTGCTCATAGATGTTTGGGGATATAAGGCCTCTTTTTATTTTATACTGCCTCTATCCCTTTAAGTCCAGGCTGGTATAATTCCTTCAAAAACATCGTCTGTTTTTATGCATAATTATACTTCAATTCATTAAACAAAAGCCATATCTACAAATATCTTCCACTAAGCCTTTCACTACCTTAAGTCCCATTACTGTGGACTGCTGTAGGATGAAACCCTTAAGATTCTTAGAAATCCTATTATTTAACAGTATCTCCAAAGCCTACCCTTAAGATCCTTAGAGGCCTTACACCTTTCTGAAACATCTATGAGAAAACATCTTAAATCTGTCTGGGATTTTAATACAGGGCTTTTGTCTCAAACCTTGGCTTCACTTTCACACTGAAGCCATGATTTCCTGGCAGTGTTCTGGATCTGATTTCTATCTTGAGGTCTTTCTTACTTTGAGACTCTTTTGCTGTCTGGAAAGACTGTTTTGGGTTCTCCACGTATTTTCTCTAAATTTTACTTTAAAACTGAACAGTTTGTTCTTTAGTTTATGTCTCTACTCTAGAATTTTATTATAAGCAGCTAGAAGCCAGGTAGTACTTTCAACTTCATGGCTAGAAATTTCCTTAGCTGTAATAGTGACTCCATTAAGTACATTTCAATTTTTTTGTTTTAGAAGTTGTTGTTTCTTTATTTTTGGAAATTGTTGAAATAAAAAGCAAGTACCAAATAAAAATTGGGGTGTCTAATCTGGTTCCAAAATTTGAGCTGTTCAGTGCCTAACAGGAATACACATCCCATTGGTAAAAAAATTCCAGTTATTTAATAATAAGATAATACTGTTTTCCTTTCAATTTATGTGTATTATCTTTTCAAATGTCTGCTAAGTTATGAGGACTCAAATACTTCTTAAGTTATTTGCACATCATAACTTAGTAAATGGGACTGCTAAGTATTTCTTTTGTCCTAAGAACACTGTTAAAAAATTACTAAGACACTAAGATCACCAAAAACTGAAAAAGTTTGGGGACCTCTGCTTAAGGGTAAAAATGGAAAACTAGAAATGAGGCCTACGATGAGAAGATGCTGGTTTTTTGAAGGTTGGGATTGTGCTAGAATTAGTTTTGTTCCTGAACATGGGTCTTCAAATGAAGATCAGGACAGATAATTAGACAGAGACCTCTAAGTCTAGGTGAACAATTTAATTATATTATTGTTTAATAGAGTTATTGCTATATGAGTCAGTTCTATTTCCTCACAGATCATAAAACCTTCCCAAGTAAATAAACTTTTCATTACTTATGGATGAAATATTATAAAACCTAGTGATATGAGAGTCAACACAAAATAAATACTAAATTTTCCTTTAGAAATATATGGCAATGCTTTATTCCAAGCCAATCTCTGTCATGAATATAGATTTTAAAAATTATAAATGAAATACGATTCATTGTGTGTGGTGGGAGGGAGAGATAAAATCACAACCAAGCTGGATTTATTCCAGGAATATAAGTATTCTTTTAATATTAAAATTCCATCAATATAATTTACTATATTAAGAGAATGTAGAAGGAAACTTGTATTTTAGGTATTGAAAGGGAATTTGGTAGCATTCTCGTTCAAGACATAAACGTCTTTTGAACTAGGAACATAAGGTAACTTTCTACAAAATATCTTTAGCAAACATGAACTTGATGGTGAAAATGATAAAAACTTTTCCTTTGAATTTGGAAATGAAACAATGCTACCTGGTATCATTGCTTCTATTTAACATTTTACTTGAGACTTTTCCTAGTCAGTAAAAAGAAGGAAAATAAAAGAAATAATGGAAAAGAAGAAATATAATTGCCATTATTCCAGATGACATGAATTTGCATGAGAAAACCAAACAGAATCTGTAGTGAACTATTAAAATAAATTAGTAAATTTAGCAAGTTCACATTATAGCATTATAATTGTATTCCCATAAACCAGCAAAATTAGAAACTGAAAAATTTTTTAAAGTCCTATTAACCATTGAATCAAAACACATAACATACCTAGGAATGACTCCAGTGTTTTGCAAGACTCCACAGAGAAAACAATAAATCATCACAGAGATATTTTAGATTCTAAAATTTATACTGAAATGTAATAAGCCAAAAATAGAAAAGAAAATATTTAAGGAAAAAATTGGAGGACTTAATCTACTGCATATCAAATATTGTTGTAAAGCTGTAATTAGTAAGATTTTGTTGAATAGCACAATGTCAGACAGCTAAAACAATACAGTATTATAGAATTCAGAAACAGACACACATCCAAGAGCAGACTGCAGAACAGTGGGGGAAAGGATGATCTTTTCAATAAACAACCTAAATGTCCATTAATAATACAATGGGTCAATAAATTTAGCTTATTCATGTAATAAAATACTATACAGCACAGTAGTTGGAGGAACCCAGTGTTCCCTGATGCTCTTACAGGTGGTCTGCAAAGTCAAAACAAGTTTCGTAATAATACTAAGACATTATTTGACATTTTCACCCTCATTCTCAATGTTCACAGTATGAAAGTTTAGTAGTACAGTTTCAGTTCCATATTCTAACTTACCTTTAAGAAATGACCATTTGCTTTTCTGTAGTGTCAAAGCTTTTCTGCAGTATCAAAGAATATCCACAATTATCTGAAAAAGATATTTAAAAAATCTTGTCTTTCCAACTACACATCAGCATAAGATTACATTTCCTTCAAAGTATTCAACCAAACAACATATAGCAACAGACTGAATGCAGAAGCAAATATAAAAATCCAACTTTCTTCTATTAATACAGATATTAAAGAGATTTGCAAAAATGTAAAACAATGCTACTCTTCTTACCTATTTTCTTGTGGAAAATAGAGTTATTTTTCATAAAATGTTATTTATGTTAACATATAATGGTTTATTATTATTATATTAAATTAATAAACATTTTTAAATATTTTATATTTAATTTCTAATACATTAACTATTAATGGATATATGTGTATATTTAGGGATAATTTGTTGATCTATACACTTATGACATATATTTTCTGTGTGTATATTTTACTTCAATAAAAAATTTATTAAAATATAAAAATATTTAATGTAGGAATGATGATTTTATGTCACAGAAGAGGATTTTCTAGGTCTTTTTCCATTAAAATATCAACTATTTTTAGATTTTTAAAAATTCTTGACTACCATTCTCAGAAAATGAATAGAGCATTTATCTCTAAGATCAGAAACATCAACTTCATTTCTTTTTCATTACTTCTCTGTTCCATATTTAACCAGTCTTGAAGATTAAGAAGTATTACTAAAGCTCTCATGATTTTTAATGAGGCAATTATTTAGCTGTCCTTTAACAATTCTGTTATCTGAATAATAAAATAGAGAAATCAAATAGTTTTTTTCTTTTTCAAATTCAATTTCAGAATGGTTGGACAAACTATCTCACTTGAGATGGTTACCAGCAGTGGAGATATTATTTCAATACAATTAAAGGTTACCAATGGAACACATGGAAGTATGCTTGCAACTTTTCCAGGTCCCAGTGCAAAGATGCCAAGCAGAATGAGCTGAGGTCTTAGAGAAAAAGGAAAGATGAATTGTTACTAGAAATGGAGAACAAATGTTTGTTATTTCCTGCTACAAACTAGGAACTGTTCATATTTACATAACTGATGTCGATAATACTATGAAATAGGTGGGGCTTTTTCCTACTGGAATTAAACATCAAAGAGGCTGTCACATAACTATCAATGTAGCCAGAGTAAAAATAATAGTCTGTCTATTGGCAAAGCGGGTGGCCTACCAATTCATCATAAATGCATCACAGTCACCAGAAGTGCTTTTAAAGATGGTAAATCTCTAATTATGGCACCGTTATTATTCTGTTGTCACTGGAATTATAGGCTTAGAAAAGCAGCAGCCAGGTTGACTCTGCCTGAAAAAAAATTCATTTCAATGTCAGTCAACACTTGGGATCTTTAGTGCCCCCGAAGTGATCCATAGTCTAAAATATATGAGAACTAGTATTCTAGAAGATATTTCCTTTGCCAAAATCCTGTCTACTTTTATATAATCACATTTCAGCAAATTTATCCTTTGGATGATCTAATTCTCTCTGGATATAAGTGACTTTTCACTTGGGTCTTCTGTTTGGACAAATTTATAAGGGTCATATAACATATTTCATTTTTAGTTTGTAGAAACTTGAACAGTCAGATTAGAGAACTAGAGATAGAAAATAAAATAGAAAGGCTTTTCTTTTCTTATTTTTCCTTTTTTTTTAAATATATACTTTCAACATTTTCTCTCAGGATCCAGTATTAACTTTCACTTAACAGCCATCTCAAAAGTATGCCTCTTAGTCAGTTCCCTAGGGAAAATGGTAAACCAATAAAAACAGAGACAGTACAATCATTTTTGGCATGAGAGCATAACTTATTTGAACAGATCAGGAAGCACCGTAAAGTATAGCGCCGCACAAGATAAATGGAAATGTGATATACTGTAGGGTTACAGGCCAAAGAGTGTCTCTTCTCCTAATATACATGTCAATCTAGCAAGGAGATGGTCTAAAGCACTCTGGTGTCTAACAGGTCCTGGGGTCATCCTGGGAAGACACTGCAGATTATGTAGAGATCCACAAATAGAACACTGCAAATCAACAGAGGGATTTATGTCTTCATGGATTTCAAGAGATAATGTTTCAATTAGAAAATGATAGTGTTCAGCCTTGGGGAATGTCACAGTTTTCCAGATTTAAAAAAATGCCTTTGGTGAAGCAGCCATTTATGAAATACCTAACTCCTTGATTAAAAAAAAATAAAAGAGAAAAACAAAAGAAGAAAAGAAAGAAAACTCCAGATACTATACCGCAATTTTCAGAACTTCAAGTAATAGAAAAATTAACTAGACCATCTGAGATAATATCCACGTAATAGGTTAAGCTTCAAACCAACTGCTTTCTATAAAAATGATTATTAATAGTTCATATGTTAAATTTGTTTTCTATTTCAAATGTTTAAATGCAAAAGAATTTATTAATCCTGTCTTTGAAAAGTAGATGATTTAAATACATAGATTGACAAATAATGTTTAGCAGGCTCCAATTTCACTTTATTGTGAATATTACCATATCACAAGATAAATTATATAATATCATTAAAATATCTGTAATCAAAAAATTAATAAGTATAAAGTTTATCCTATTTATCAGACCATTTTTAAAAATCTAAGTCTAAAAACACATTAATTATATATATTTCCTGAAGCATTTTATATATATATATATATAAATATGTTTGTTCAGTTCAGAATCTAAACCCTCATTAAGGGACTCTTACTAACCTCACTACTGAACTAGTCATTTCTAGGCATCAAGGAAAGAAAGATATAGAATAGAATATCACCCCTGCCCAAAGAAAACTTACAGTTTCATGGGGAAATGAAGAGGCAAACATAATTTAGATTTACTATAGTAATTTAGGTGAGAGAGATTTGCATTGAGGAAATGTACTTAATTAAGTCTAAAAAAAAAATCAGAATACTTCCCGGAGGATTTAATACAACAGATGAGTCTAAATGCATTATATCGACTAAGCAAATTAGAGATGAAACGAAGTCTCTTCTAGGGACAGGAAACAGTATGAACAAAGACAAAGAAGTGTGAAAGCATATTGTATGCACAGCTGTGTATGTGAAAAAGAGAGAGAGGGAGCAAGTGTAAGTGAACTGTGAGGAAGGAAATGACAGATGATGCAGCTTGAACAGCAGATCATGATGATCTTAAGTGATGCTTTTTTTAAATGAGTGATACAATCAGACTTGTGTTTTAGATTCCCTCATTTGAGTGTGTTGCAAATGTTTGAAGGGTACAAGCTGATGCACAAATCACTCCGGACACTGTTGCAGTTACTCAGGTGATAGGTAATAGGGATCCAAGCTAAAGCTGTATATATATATATGCTCTCTCTCTATATATATATTATATTATATAGACTATATATTCAAGTCTATAGTATATAATTGTACATATATACACACAAGTCTGTTGTCTATACACACACACACACACAAAGGGAAAAAATGAAAAAGGAGACAGTTTTTTTTTTAGCATATGCAAGTAATGAAAAGAGTGAGACTTGATACTTAATTAGATGTGGCTAGTAAGAGCGAGGAGTAGCCTGGGCAGCTCCCCAAGTCCCTATCTTGGGTATTATGTAGGCGGAGGTATCATTAGGTGAGATGGGAAATTCAGAAAGAACACAGGATGTGTGATTGTGAGAAAGGAGAGAGCAGTGAATGATGATTTGAGTGGGGGTCACCTGTGAGACATCCAAGTATTATTTGCTAGGTAATTTTATGTATTTTTCTCTAGAGGTCAAAATAGAGATAAGGTCCAGAAGTAAATATCTGGCATAAAAATCAGCATAGGGTTGTTAGTTAAAATCTTGAATATAAGTAAGATGGCCCAAGGAAGAAGAAAACTTTTTTTAAAAGCCAGTATTTAAGAGGGAGTCCTAGAATGACACCACCACATTGGTGAATGGGAATATATGATAAAAAATATATATATCTATATATATGAAGCAATCAGGAGAAAGGGTTTCAAAAAGCTAAGGAAATAGAATTCAGCCACTGAATTTGACATCACAGAAGTCATTGGTTCACATTCCTTTGCCAGGGTAGTTTGAACGGACTTGAAAATAGTCAATATGCTAAAGTAGTATATTATGGGGTGACATATTCTGATCCCCTTCAGAGCCCACAACCAATTAAAAAAAGAAAAAAAACCACAGAGGCTGTAGTGGAAGGTAACTTCTCTATTACACATTTTTAGTGAGAACTTTTGATTCTAGTTCCAAATTCAGCATAAATTCAGCATACCCTCTCCACGCAAAGCATAGTTTAAATGACTTTAAAATGTAAATAAATGATGAGAATGATAATGGTGTTAGAAAACATAAAAGAGAAAATCCAAGGAAGTCCAGAAATTATAAGAACTCCTGGAATATCTAGAGCATACGGAATTGAATTATGAGAAAAATGGAAGAAGGAATACTCCAGTTCAAAGCCTGAACTAAGAGCAACAGGGCCCTTCAGAAGCTTCATGCTGGGAGTCAATAAACTCAAAATCCTTGAGTAAGCCTTAGGCTAATCGTCATAGTAGTTAAAGGGAACTTCATTCGGAACAGTTCAATCAGATAGGCCCCACTACCAGATTCCACCCTCGGCCTATAAACCAAGAACCGCTCTGGAAGCAAAATGAGCCATCTGCCAAGGGAGCTATCCAAATATGGGTGTTGCAGACTGAAGAATCAGACCCTGAAGTAGCTCTAAAATATTGAGGACCACACATAGGGCCATATAAAAGCAAAGACAGCTTTACCCAAGAGTGAAATACAATGAACCACTCAAACACCAAGTGCAAATCTCTTCCTGATTTGGTAATGGTGGGAACCCTAGCCTTCCAACTTGCTATGCACATTGAATCCCGAACAACAGTAAGCACTCATGTAGAGTCCTCAGATGTGCTTCTCTAAAGAACAAGGCTATTGCAGAAATTTATCTAAATCAAAGCAGAGGAAAACTACAGCAGCTACCTGCAAAATTATCCCAGCTTTTCATTTAAAAATATAAACAAAGAGCCAAGGATCATCAGATTAAAAAAAGAAGAAGAAAATGCCTAAATGAAAGGGACCAAGATAAACTGAACTGGAAAACAAAAATAATTCAAGGAAAAAGAAGAAATTTGTTTCAAATTTTCGATTAGTATAACCACAGACAGATTATTAAAATAATATTAACATTAATTGAGGGCTTACTATGTGCTGGCCACTGTGTTAAGTAATTTTTAAGTGTTTATATATAGTCCTCATTAAAACCTCATCAAAATAGAGCTAGGTGCTATTACTATTGTTATTTCACACAAGGCCTACCACTTCGTATGTTTTACAGTTTGGATTTGAACATAGATTATTTGACAAACTGGTCTCTTAACCTATATATGTCACATCTCTTAAACAAAAACAGGCTACTATGAAAAAATAATGCATCAAATCACTAGAAATATTACTAGAAATTAAAAGTATGACTGTTGAAATTAAAATAAGAAGAAATAATGATGAATTATATAACTGAATGAATCTAGTTAGTGATACACAAGATAAAATCTAGTAATTCTCCCAAATAAATCAAAGAGACAGATGTGTAATATATTTAAGAAAATTTGGAAGAAGTAGGCCAGTGCCACGGAGTGAAGGCAGACAGGAAGCAATTCAACACAGACATCTTTTATTGCAGAAAAGAAGAAAGCTACACAAAGCTAAAATACACTTCAGAGAGAGGAATGGGTCAGTCTCCACAAGTGGAGAAAGACGTTAAGGACTCCCAGGTGGTTTCTTTTTATTGACCTGGTCGGGAGAGGGCTTACAGGAGGTGTGGGATGTTACCAGATGATTGATATACAGTCCCTTCCCCTGACTGGTCCCCCGTCCCCACCACCCCACCCCCTGCCCAACCGTCCTCCTGGCCTGTACCTGCCACCTGTAGATTTGGTCTCTGCCTAATGAGAGACAATGTAGGGGAGAAAATTTTCAAAGAAACACTGTACTACTAAATGAGATTGACAACAAGGGTCTACTCAGTAATTAGTAAAATGAATTAAAATAACCCACACCAGACAATTAGAAAAATATCTTTCCCAGCCCACTTGACACTCCTACTCATATTCCCCAAAATTGTTTCTTTTTGTGTTTCCTTTCAAATATAGTATATACATAAAATGATCATTTTAAATATGAATAGTTAGTTAAATATCTTGTGAAAGATATTTAACATCGCCTTTGAAATTAATAAAAGATTAAGTGAGTTAACATACAGAAAAAGCCAAGGAATCATAGCAATAATTTTCTTATCAATATACAACTTATCCAGAAAATAACAGCACGTTCATTTTTAAATTCAAGGAACAGCCAGTAATGAAAAAGCAGCATGAGTGAGAACTTCATTATGCAATATTTTATTTGGAAACATCAAATCTCAAAAGATAAAGATTGAATGATTCATAAGAAATTCTCAATAGATATCTAATTTTCTATAGGAATCTTTTCATATGTATAAAATGGTATAATTTTGTATAAGTTCCAAGTGAATTTTTTGATGTAAATAGTATTTAAGTACATTTGAAGCCAAAATAATAACCTGGTTTAAGAGGAATTAGATGTAGTTAGGGAAAAAATAGTTTCCTCTAAAGAAAATATAAACTTTTATCAATTAAAAAAAGAGTCATTCATATGGATCAATTTAAACATATGAGACACATTTTTATCACAAGAAAATTTTAGATGTGAGCAACATATAATGGATTAGAAAAATTTAATTTCATTGAATTATAGATTTGGTGTCCACTTAAAATTTGAATGAAATCAATGGGTAGGAAAGGAAAATGTTCTTAACCTATAATGAGAATTGCTTTTAAATAGCATTTTTAGGTCTATGATACTTAAGCTTACTTGGAGTAGTACAATATAAAGCAGGCAGTGATATAAAGATGGCACATTGTCCTAGAGTGCTTTTTTTTTTTGCAATGCATAGGTGGCAACACTATGTGTTCTGGCAATGGTATATATTTCCTGTTACATCTTATCAAGAGGCACATAATATCAGGTTGTTCCCCTTTTAATGATGTTAAGATTGATCAGGGAGCTGTGAAAAATTCCTGAGACCCAGGTATAAGTGATACCAATTAAATCTTAATGTCCAGGGTTGGCTGCCGGGCATCAGTATTTTTTAAAGATACCGAGGTGATACCAATGTGTGTGTGGCAAAGTTTAGAAACCATTGGGTTAAGGTGATTCTAGGCTAATCAATCTGTTTATATAATTCCCCATTAAACTTTTAGTTAACAGTTTCAGTATAATAATCATTACTTGGATCCATTATTTTATTAGGGTGTGTACATGATGACTTATCAAAATTATGTCATTTCTGAACTCATTAGTTGGAATTCTATAAACAAATTTTTATTCTCAACTATTTGGTTATCCTAAAATATAGTTTTATAAAAAATCCAGAATAAATTTGTCATATTCACCTTGACTTTACTTTAAAAGTGATATTAGATAACTATAGTCAATATATGGCCCAAGGCCTCTTTTTGTATGGCCCACAGGCCAAAATGGTTTTTTTTTTTCACATTTTTCAAAGGGTACTAATAAGAACAGAGAAGACTATGCAACAGAGACAGTACATTTACTTATAGAAGCAGAGGGAAGAGGAGGTGGAGGAAGCAATAGAGACTGATGTGGACCCCAAAGCCTAAAATATTTCCTATGATTTCCTATGTGGTCTTTCACAAAAAGTTTGCCAGTCCCTGGTTTAGAACAAAGAGTTTGTGTCCTAGCAAATTTTCAAAGGTAAAGGTAACCAGTAAGTGTTTTAAGCATATAATCATAAATTTTAACATAACTTATAGTTTCAATCATTGCAGTTATTATTTTATTTTGATGCTGTAGCTCTCCCATAATTTAGGTACACTTTAATGTAGTTTTTTTTAGTTTTGTTTTGTTTTGTATTTTTAATTGGACCCCAACAATATTTGATAGCTTTCTTTGTTTCTGACACAAGAAGTTCCAGGTCCATCTTATACTTTTCCTGCCCCAGACCTGGAACCAGCCATTTCTTCAAGGAGTCCTGGTTCCCTTTTGTGAGAAATCATATTTAGAAACCAAAATCTGGGTGATAGAGGTACTAATTGCTAATGAGTTGTTTTTCCTTGTAGGTTAGATTGTTATTATTTCTATGCCTTTAAACTATTAAATCTTCCTGATATTTCCAAATCACATTTAGGATTATAGAGGGTTCTCCTAACTCATTTGATTTTAAATATCTTTTCTCATACCTTAAAATCTTAAACAACATTAACATAACTTATTTGATTATTCTGTAATGTTACAATAACAATAACATTATTAATGAATTCAGTTTCAAATTACATAACTTTGTTCTGTGGGTAATTAATTCTGTTTAAAGACACCTTATTCAATATATATTGTTGATTCATTATGTAGGGACCAAGGTCCTTGGCCCTCTAAATGTTCGCTGAAACATCACCAACATGAGACAGATTGATTAGTAGGAGAAAAGGCATACAAATTTATTTGATCATAGTTTTACATGACTCGGGAGCCTTCTGAATGAAGACACAAAGATACAGAGGAACTTGTCCATTTTTATGCTTCAGTTCAATAAAGTATGGACAGCCATGTAGAAATATGACTGGACAAAAAAGATATGATCTAATGCTAATAGACTGAGTTGGGGAACCCAGCAAGTCCTGTGTTTCTAGATTCTTCTTGGTCTCTCTGGGAATGCATTCCTTCCTTCTGGGTGTGGGGCAGGGCCCTTTCTGGAATGAGTGTCTTATGACTTTCAGTCAAACAAGGTAGATCAGATAATTTCTTTATGGCCAGTTTTTACACAGAATATTTTTAGGTTTTATGGCTGGCTTTTGGGAAAAGAGGTTCTGGTTTCTATGACCTGCCTTGGGGAAGAGGGAGTCTAGTTTCTACGGCTACCTCAGGGGAGAATGGGACTATGAGACAGGAGCACAAGAGAAGGTCAGAGAAAATTTTGCTTCTGAGGCTGTTTCTGAGGACTTCATTTTGGGGTACTGTTTTCTGAGCCCAACAATTAACACTGAACTCGTAGCCAATAGCACTGTAACGCATGCCTGAGGGAAGCTTACCTAACACACACATATTTTCTCTCATGGCATATCATAGCCATCTTAGGAACCCTAGACAGCACTGCAGCACCATGCTTGGAAGCCATTTTAAACAGTGAAATTATCACCAAAAAGCATAAGAATGTGAAAAATATGGCATTAAATAGACCACAAAAACGATACTGTTTACAGTATGAGAACTGAAACAAGAAAGCAGAGTTTAACATCTGCTGTGAACTAACACCTTGGGCGACTCAATTTTCCCGCCACTCTGTAAATGTCTGCAAGTGACTGTGAGAGCTTTGTGAATATTGATTTGGGAGTTACAAATAAATTTTGGTGAGTAGGTGGATTCTCAAATATGGAATCTGTGAATTATGAAGACTGGCTATATGTGAAAGATTCATAGGTAACATATAGAGAAGGAAAAGATACGATGCTGGAAGAGTGAGGAAGGGTTATGTCAGGCTGACTTCTTAGCTTAGGAGTTTTAACCTAGAGGAATTTGGTCATAAGATAGGGGCATTAAAGGATTTTAATCTGAATAATGATAAGAATGCATATCTGTTTTATAACGATCACTCTGTTTATATGTTGCGGGGAGAGGGGAGTGTTGTGTGAGGGAGTAGCTGGAGACTTATCACCAGGCTATAGCAATAATTCTGGTAAGAAGTTGTGAGGCCTGTACCAAGGAAGTGGCAACGGGCCAGAGTGAAGGGGCTGGGCATGGTGGCTGATGCAGTGTAAAGGATAAATGTGGAGGAATCAATGTTGAATTTCTGGGTAATGGAGGTGCCATGTACTGGGACGAAAATTAAAGGAGACAGAACCAGTTTCAAAAGGAAAATAAATGAAGAATTAAGTTTAGAAGAATTAAGTACAGGATATCCAGGTGTAAATTTCCAGAAAGTATTTAAATATAGAAATCAGATTGTAGATGAAATTTAAGTAATGAGGGGAGCTGAGAACTGAATTAAACAAAACAAAACAAAACAAAACAAAACAAAATAAAACTAAGAGGTTGAAGGAGGTAGAAGAATATGTGAAAAATAACAATTTTAAAAAGTGGCCAGAATGGTAAGAAGGAAATGGAAAGTAAAAAGTTTTCTTGGAAGCTAAGCAAGAGAGAGTTTCAACAAGAAAGAAGTGGACAATAATGTTAATTATGGCAAAGAAGCCTCTAGATAAGTTCAGAAAGACATCCACAAGATTTGTCAATTAAGAAGGACTGGGTAACCCTAGCAAAAACAGTTTCACTATAATAAAAGCCAGATTGGTTTACGTTGAGAGGGAAACAGATGGCAAGAAAGTCTAGACGCTCCCTTTTTGATCAAGCAAATGGACTCAGGCTTGTAGTTGTTCAAATTTCAATTCTGCCACTTGAAAGCTGTGGTCACCTTTGGCAATTTATTCAGTGTCTTTCCGTTTTTGTTTTGTCATCTGCAAAATAGGTTTGAGAACAGTACTTAAATAATATATTTGAGTGCTGTTTGTTAAGAAGAAATGAGTTAATGCATATGAGATTTAAAATTACAAACTTTAAAAATGTTTCAAGTCTAAGTAAAATTAAGATGTGAAACATCATAATGTGTGGTATAGAATTCATTTTAAAATGATAATGCTAAAGCAGAATAAATATAAGATATATTATAAAGGCTCTTCGAAAGGAACATGATTTCAAAGTTAAAAATAAATATTAGTTTTGTGAAATTGAATTATATAGCATAATTAAACATAAATTAACATAAATTAATATAAAAATTAGTAAGGTAAATTTCCAGAGGCGATTACCTGGCACAGAGTAAGCACTTAATAAACATTAAAAAAGATATGCTCTGATAGTATATTTTTATGACAAACTTACTGTTAAAAGAAACACAACAATCAAAAGAGTATTTTCGCATATATATAATTTTGGATCTATTTACTGGAGAAGGAAGGCATATAATCTCTATTAACATCTTTTGGAGGTAGTCCCACTACATATCTATTAAAATAGCCAAAACTTGGAGCACTGACAACACCAAATGCTGTTAAGGATGTGGAGCAACAGTAATTCTCATTCATTGCTGGTGGAAATGTAAAATGGTACAACTACTTTGGAAGCCAGTTTGAAGACTTTTTGGAAAACTAAACATCCTCCTATGTGATTCATCAATTGTACTCCTTGGTATTTACCCCCCAAAAATTGAAAATTCATGTCAACTCCAAAATCTGCACACAAATATTTATAGCAACTTTGTTCATAATAAACAGCCAATACTTAGAAACAAATAAGATGTCCTTCAGTAGGTGAATGAATAAATAAACTGTGATACATCCAGACAATGGAATATTATTCAGTGCTAAAAAGAAATGAGCTATCAAGCCATGAAAAGATATGGAGGAAACTCAAATGCATAATACTAAGTGAAAGAAGCCAATCTGAAAAGGGTACTATATGATTCCAACTATATGACATTATAGAAAAGAAGAAACCATGGAGACAGCAAAAAGATCAGTGATTGCCAGGGGTTGGGTAGGTGGAGAGGATGAAGAGGCAGAGAACACAGAGGATTTTTAGGGCAGTGAAAATACTCTTTATGATACTATAATGGTGGATATATATCATCATGTTTGTCAAAGCCATAGAACCTACAACACCAAGGGTGAACCCTAATGTAAACTATGGACTTTGGGTGATTACGATGTGTCAATGTGGGTTCATCAATTGTAACAAATGTACTCCTCTGGTAGGTAGGCTGTGCATATGCCGGGCAGGAGGTAAATGGGAAGTCTCTATACTTTCCTCTCAATTTAGGTGTGAACTTGAAACTGCTCTAAAAAATAAATCTTTAATAAAATAAAATTTAAAAACCAAGATAGTCCTTGTTTACCATTAAGCAAAAACAGACTGTAGAATGTTTAATTGTGTTATATACTTGAATTTCACAAAACCAATGTTTATTTTTAACTTTGAAATCATGTTCCCTTCAAAAAGGCTTTATAATATTTCTTGTATATTCTCAACTTTAGCATTACCATTTTAAAATGAATTCTATACCATACATTATGATGTTTCACATCTTAGTTTTACTTAGGCTTAAAATGTTTTTAAAAGTTCTAAATTTAAAAAATTAGTAAGATGATAAATTGTACCTTTATTTTATGTGATTTCCACTTTAATCGAAATGTTATGTTTCATTTATTTATCCTTTAACATCATGAAGTGTTGAAATTTTTTTTAATGCTGTGGTTTTTCTGGATGCTGCATTACTGTGAAACTGCAATGTTTTAAGTGTGAAAGCATTAAAGTTTCAAGTTTGATTTGGCATGAATATTTTTCTTTGGCAAACCTTCAGCTTTAAAGACATACATGCCTATTTGTGGTTTCTTATGGTTTTGAGCCTCGTTAGGGGGAAAAGAGATTGGTTTAACATGGTTTAAACTATCTCTGTGGGGTGCTGGCAGGTAGAAAGGAAAAGGCACAAGAAAAGACTGACTAAACAAAGGATTCTCCAACGATGTCCCAGGAGAAAAAAAAATTATTCTTTTAACCATGTTAAACAAAATATCCATATTAGGTATAGTTCATACTTGACAAAATTGTGCTTGATATTTATTTTAGCTACATTTGCCTTGGTATTAATCCAAGCTATTCAGTTTTCTGTTTTTGGAACTTACTGTTAGATTGTCTTAACATTAAAAAATATCTCATCTCTCCTGAGCAATCCATAGTTGTCCCACCAGAACCTCCAGCTCAATTTACCCAAATACATAATTTTCATCTGTCTTCTACCATTCCTCATCCTCTTACATAAGTGTATTTTTATCATTATGGGGGTTCAGGATCTTTTTTATTCTGTCAGCATAATAATTCAACAAAAAATATTAGGCAGTTAATATGCACTGTACATTTTCTATAGGTACTGGTGACAGAAATGAAGAAAATCTGTTCAAAGATCCCATTATGGGATATTCAATCTAGAGAGAAGTCAAATAAAAAATAACTATTTGAAATAATTATAATCACATCTTTGTAATGAGGCATGATGAGAGTGATTCATAAGCAGTCCAAATTTGCCTGAAATTAGACAGCAAAGCTAAATTCTGTAAGTAAAAGCAGAAACAGTAAGTGCAAAGACCTTATAAAACAGTAGGTGCAAAGATCATATGAAATAATGATCTCAGGGTGTTCAAGAAGCTATTACAAAGCCAGTAAAACTAGAGTGAAAGCATGGTTGGCAGGTGGGGAGGGGGATGATACGTTGAGGTAAATATGGAGATAAAGGTAGGGGTTATATCATGCTAAACTTAAATAATTAAATATTAAGATATTTATTGAACTTTCTAGGCACTGTTCTAAATCTACTATTTAAATTCATTTAATCTTCACAATAATCCCATAATGCAGATACATTTTTATCCCCATTGTATAGAGGAAGAAACTTGGCACAGAGAGTTAAATAACTTGCCCAAAATTACATAGTTAGCAAGCAGGAGATCTAGGATTTGAAGTAACTCCAGAGGATGTTTTCTTAGCCAAAGAGTTCTACAGTCTCACTGGCTGGACTGCTGGCCAATGCTAAGGATTTAATAGTATTTTAAGTTTACATTATTCTAAAAGCACTTTAAAAAATGGTGTCAGAAGCTACTGTAAACTTTCAAGGAGAGAAACAAGCAACATGAAAGTTTGGTATGAAAACCACTCCGATGGTTTGTTAGTGAGTGGAGCCAAGGAACTCAAGGTGTCTTTGAGTGTCTTCTACAGTTTTCTAGAGGTGCAATAATGGTGGCTTAGATTTGGGTGATAACACCAGAGATGTAGAAAAGTGGATAAATCTGAGAGCTACTCAAATTTAGAATTAAAAATGGTTGGTGATTTTCGTTATGGAGATATCATGAAAGACTCCTAGGTTGCTTTCAAAAACAACTTCAATTCCTAGATTATGGAAAATACAGGCTCTTTACCCCAAAAAAGTAAATATTTTAACACATGCATATAAACATGGATATTGTTTTCATACTTAATGGGACTAAGAACTACATAAAGCACATGTAATGAATACTCAAGGGTTCACGGATCTCAAGTTCATAAGTGTTGCCCTATATATCCTCTGTATCACAGGTTATATGATGGATACAGACTTCTTCAGATGACAGCGGAGCCAAATTTCAATGCTTAAAGAATACAGTTAGATAACCAGAAATTTGTCAAACTAGTGAAAGCAGAGTTGAAGGCAAGTTGAAATATGGATTTGATTCAATAGCAGAAAACACCTAATCTAAGCAGAGTAAATCCAAGAAGCAAATTCCATATTTAGGCCTATAAGAGAAACTTAGAAATCAAATACTGTGATTCCAGAAGTTGTATGACTGCTGTGACAGATACCCATGAAAGCACATGATTGGGTGCTCATGGGTTTTCTTCAATTATTCTTATAGGTGGTGTATTTAGCCTAGTATCATAAATTTATAATCAGTTTACAAAATTCCTCTAAAAAGTTACTAAAAATCTGACTCTTTTTTCTATCTGTGCTGTGACTGTCCTAGTTCACTAGATTATAAATTCTATGTTAGCAGGTATGGTAATCTGCTCCTACTTTAATAGAGTGTCAGACCAACTAAATATTTCCTAAAATAAGATAACAGCACCCAGAAAATAAATAATTTATTATGCACAATACATTAAATCAACATAATTACAGACATATCAGGAGGATCAATCAACCAAAAAACAGGAAAAATAACTGAAAATAGAAGTCATTGGAAAACTGGGAGCACTACTCATACCTGTAATCCCAGTGATTTGGGAGGCTGAGGCATGAGGATCACTTGAGGCCAGGGACTTAATATCAGCCTGAGCAACATAGTGAGACCCCATCTCTAAAAAAAATTTGAGTCCAGGTGCAGTGGCTCACGCTTGTAATCTTAGCACTTTGGGAGGCCGAGGCGGGAGGAATGCTTGAGCTCAGGAGTTCAAGACCAGCCTGAGCAACATAGCGAGACCATGTCTCCACAAAAAAATTTAAAAAATTAGCTGGGTGTGATGGCACATGCCTGTAGTCCCAGCTACTTGGGAGGCTGAGGCAGGAGGATCTCTTGAGCCCAGAAATTCGAGGCTGCAGTGAGCTATGATCACGCCACTGTGCTCCAGCTTAGGCGACACAGTAAGACTCTGTCTCTTAAAAAAAAAAAAGTTATTGGAAAGGTGACCATATAGTTCAATTTTCCAACATAAATTTTAGAAAAATGAATCTGTTCTAGAAAATATATGAAAAAAACAAAGAATTTCACCTGGGAACCTGAGGCTATTGAAAAGAAACAAGTGGAAGTCCTAGAATTGAAAAAAAACAATAATTTCAAACAAGAATTCAATGGATAGGGTTTATAGCCAAATAGACATTGCAGAAAAAGAATTAATCACCTGCAAAGTTGGTCAGTAGAAATAGTTCAAACTGAAGATAAGTGAGAAGGAAGAAAACAAATATAAGAATACAAAAGATATTTGGATCATAGGAAAAGTCCTGACATACAGGCAACTGGAATCCCAGAAACAGAGGAGAGAAATAATGGGGCAGAGGAGATATTTAAAAAGATACTGGCCAAAAATATTTCAAAAACTAAATTAGACCATCAAACAACAGAGTCTAGAAGATCTACAAATACCAGCAGAATATGCAAAGTAACCATACCTAGCCACATCTTAGTAAAACACTGAAAACTAAAAACCAAGAAAAAAACCCTCAAAAGTAGCCATTGTCTTTAATGGGCCAATAATAAGACTTACTGCTGACCTTTCAATAGAAACAACAGAAGACAAAAGAAAACTGACCTTTTAAATGATAGAAGAAAATAAATGGCAATGTCGGATTTTATCTAGGTGGGGTCTCACAGAGTGTGAAGGGGAGCTGTGGGTGGTTAGAGGCTGTTGGCACCAGCACTGAGGTTCTTCCCATGTGAAATGGGTGGCCACAGAGGCTGGGCCTGGAGGGAAGAGATTGTCTTCATCCCAATAACACTGTCTTATCCCTCAGTGCATTTGCCCTAATGAACTGGTCACAGAGAGACCACCTGGGCCTGGGTTCTGGCCTAGACAAAAGGGCACAGGGAGTCCCCATCCAGTTGCTTACTGAGGAGAGATATTCTCACCCCGTCTCCTTTTTTTCATAAGCATTGCATCCCTTCAGTCACCTCCTGCTTTCTCCCTAGCTTCAGGCCTTGGCTACAGTAAGCCTCCCTGTACAATTTAACCATTCACCTTTACTTCCTTTCCCTATATTGACCAGGCAATTCCAGTATCCCCAGTACCAGCACCAGCACAAGCTTCAACATTGTGTCCTCTACTCCTTCTAGCTAAAAATCTGTGTTCCTTGCCCACCCCATGCATCAGTGCCAAAATGTTCAAAAAGACTAAATGCTATCTACCTCCACTTTCAGCATTTCCTACCTTCCACATGAGAAGCGCATCATTCCCCTCAAAGAAGACCAACTAAAGGCTTATGTCAGAAGTATCCCACAGTGTGATTAGTAGAGGTGGAATGGGACGGTTTATTGGTTACAGGGGTTAGGCATCCAACAGCTTTGTCCTATGTGTCTTTGGTGTACATTATGGTAACAAAGTATTTCTGATTATAATGGATGAAAACAACTACTGTGTGTTTATGTTGTTGAAGATCAGCTGTCTGATGTGGAGCAAGCATTCAAAACTGAATATTTGGCTAAAACTCGGTTGCTTCAAGGATAGAGACATCAACTTCATTGGCCAACCTGTCTCTGGAGTTCTGGTCAACATTGAGATAGCTTATGAAATAACAGATGCTTTATTAGCAGGAATGATGGTGTTCTGGGAGAATCTGCCTAGTTTGAATATGCATATTGCCAAGTCCTGTTAGACTACAGCTGACAAATGTGGAAATCAATTAGTCTGTGGATTTGATAAGCATTTTGATCCAGTTTTACAATTCTTATATAAGAAGGTACATGGTAGCTTTACACCGTGAAGATTTATCACATAGTTACACTTAGCACTCCGTATTCAGCAGCTTCTCTCAGCTTCCTAAGGAAGTCAGGTGGAAATTTCTGTAATGTTGTGCCTGATATGGATCTCATTAGCATGTTGCTGGAAGAAAATGATCCAGACACAATATTTTCAATGGGACACACATTTTGCTCAGATGTGGCCTCTTTAAATGATGCAGACACTCTTGTGATCAACATAGAATGATCAGTGCTAGTGAGCTATTCTTGGTTTAGATATCAGCTACCACTTCACAACAAGTTCTAAGCAGGCTGGAACTCCATGTTTCTCAAGGAACATAACAGGGAGATAATAACGCTTTGGGAATTTCAAACATGGAACTGTTATGTCCCTATGCTCACAAAGTCATGCCAATTGCCACCAGGAAGACAGAGCTCTTTCAATACTTTCTCAGGACCTTCAAAGGAATAGAAGCTCCCACAATCACCAGAGTGGTTTCTTGGGACCATTCAAGTAGCTGAAGCTGCAGAGGATTCTTAAGGTAATGATCAGCTTTGGATCTACAAAATGAAGCTATAGATATGCCTCTGTTATCAAGATGAAAATTTTGTGCCACCCATTATGATTTGAACACAAGACACTATCTAATATCTGATTTTAATAGAAAAATGTAACATTACACCCACTGCTAATTGGACCAATTACTAAAAAGAATATAAAAATCTTTGTTAATTTATTTTTACTAGAAACTAAAGACTGGGAAAAATTTTGAACCTGTATATATTTGATTGCTTGTGTAACAAGCACTATTAAGATGTTATATGAGTTCCAGGAAAAAATAATAGAGGCAGTTGTTTCTCTGCTTTATTTTGTTTTGAGGTAAGACCTGGTAAGTGTGAAATGCCCTCTAATGAAGGTTTTCCTCTCAGTCTGACACATTTGTTGATAGCGTCTGTTAGGAAGAATTTAAGTCAAGAGTTCAATTGTGTAAACTGAGTAAAAAACCTTCAATTTCAGTTGTGAGTATGCTTTTTTGTGTACGAACAGAGTAAATGAAAATTAAGTATATTTTAGATTAAATATGTCTTGCATGAAGCAGGCTGCAATTTTGATTTGGGCCTTTTTAAGCAAATACCATCACACTATATAAAAACTATTTTTTTCCAGAATCCATGATTTTGTTCACAGTAATATTAAGCAATGCTCTTCCTAAGGAATATGATGAAATATCTGTATATAATACAAAGAACAATTTTGTTGTTTATACTTAAATATAATTTTCTTTTTTGATTTCAGTAGAGTAATGGAATGATAATTTTCCTCCAATGGAGGAATAGCAAGTATTTTAGCAATGGGATTTATCTTTTATTTTTAGCAGTTAAGTATGTGGGGTTTCATGAAATGTTCCAGGAATGGATAGTGTTTTGCAAAGTGGGCAGATCAGCTTTAAAATTCGCTATTTGTAACTAAAAAAAAAATTACATGTAAAAATTTATTGCAGATGTTTTTATGTGTTTGAAAAGTTATCCATCTCATACCCTGTGTTATTAAAAAATTACGCTTGTGATAAAATAATGAAAGCAAAGTAAAAATGTTTTCAGGCCAAAAAACAAAAAAAAAGCCCCAGAAAATTTGGTTAAGCAGACCTCTTCTAAAGGAGCACTCAGGCAGGGGGAAAATTACCTGTGATGAAAGCATAATAGTTCAGGAAGAAATAAACATACAAAAGGGAAAATAGATAGGCAAATCTGCATTAACATTAATCATGTAAAACAATAATAATCTAAGTGTCACTTTACCTGACAAAAAAGCACAAAAGACAAAAGAGTAGTCAAAGGAAATCTAAATGATCTAACCTTTATATTGTCTCAGAAATGATGAAAATACCAATATACACCACACTGTCATAAGTCAGGGATGTATATTGCTATCCCTAAGGTAACTATCAAAGCAAAAATTGAAAGAGTATATAATTAACAGCTATCAAAAGAAAGAGAAACAGGATAATTAAAAGAAAACCAATTCTTAATGCAAGATGAAGAACAAAAGAAGAAAAAAATTGCAAGTAAAGAATGATGCAAGGAGATAAAAACACTAAAATGGTAGCTGTAAGACTAAGTTGTAATTGCTTTTCAAGAAAATAGATTAAAAACTCCAATGAAAAGCTAAGACTGTCACATTGCATTAACCAATCAACAACAACTACATGCTGCTTACAGGAGATATACATTAAATCTAAGAACGCAAGCATTTAAAATTTTAAAATGCTTTAAAATTTGCCAACAACTACTAAAGCTTGAGTAGCTATCCTAATACTAGACAAAGACTTTATGGTGAGAAACATTACTAGAGACAGCAATGGATATATAAAAATGGTAAAATTGATCAATCCACCAAGAAGATATGAAATTCTAAATTTGTTGGCAGCTAATAACATAGCCACAAAATATATAAAACACAAAAAATGTAATTATAAAGACAAATAGAAAAATCAACAATTATTGTAGAAAATTATAATAAATATTTCAAATAACTGATAGAGCATGTAGAAAAAATAAATCTGTGAAGATACAGGAGATTTGAATAACAACATTAACAAACTAGCCCTACTTGACATGTATAGAATACCATGTCCAATAATAGTAGCAAAATCATAATTTTTAAGTACAGATGGAACATTTACCAAAATGCTAGAAGCAAGTCTCAATAAATTTCTAAGTATACAAATAATACAGAGTATGTTTGAAGCCAATTAAATTAAACAAGAAAACAATAGTAACACCTAAAATATGAACTAAGGAAAATTGTGAGTTATCATATCAGAGGGAATTTAGAACTTTATAGACATACTTTTTTAAAAAAATCAATGATCTAAGTATCAATCTAATAAATTAGAGAACAGCTAAGTTAAAGAAAGTGGAAAGAGAAATGATAAACTATAAAACTAAATTATTGAAATGATAAATAACTATATAACAGAAAAAGCAACAAGCCAGATTTATTTTATGGGAAAGACGAATAAAATTGATAATTCCTAAAAAGACTCAATTTAAGAAAAAGAGAAAAGGCACATACTAACATCAGGAATATACATGTGGACATACCTAAGCTCCTACTAATATTCAAAATATAATAAAGGATTTCATGAACAATACCATGTCAACAAATTTGAAAATATAAATTCAATGGACAAATTCCTAGGAGAAAAAAATATATATATGCACCAAAATGATACAAGAAGAAAAATAAAATCCAAATTGTAAATAAAATCTTTCCTAAATAGAAAATTCCAGATCCAGAAGCCTTCTTTGGTGAACTTTTTCCAAATATTTAAAAAAGAAATAACACAAATATTATATAAACTTTTTCAAAGAATGTAAAAAAGAGGGAAAATTTTCCAACGTGCTTTATGAGATCAGCATAACCATGATACCAAAGCCTGACAAAAACAGCACAAGGAAAATCATGAGTCAATCTTTCTCAGAAGCATTGTCACAAAAATTCAAAGCAAATATTCACTAATTGATTCCAGTATGTATACATATATGTACATATTCAGCTATATATACACACACACACATATACATATATATTCAGAAACAAGCAGTTGAAGAGTATATTTTTAATCTGAGACTGGGCATCTAAAAAACATATAGAAAACATACATGAGGGCTGTCTGAAAAGTATCCAGCCATTGTTAATATAACAAGAACAGGTTTGCAGGACATCGATGTAACCTGGCAGCCAAGGAGAGGGGACTGGAATGCACATGGGTGAACGATGATGATGTCACTGTACTAGTCAGTGGGGCACTAGATGCTGTTGAGTGAGCATGTGTACTGTGTGGCCATCATGTTCCAAATGACCAAGCGAGTAAACAACAAATCTGCATCAAATTTTGCATTAAGCTTGAATATTCCTCCACGTAAACTATTTGGATGATTCAGAAAGCTTTTGGGGACGATGCAATGAGTGCAGCACAAATAAAAGTGTGGCACAAATTCTTCAAAGATGGTCGAGGATCTGTTGAAAATGATCCACGTTCTGGAAGGCCTGCAACAAGCAGAACACCTAAGAATGTTGAACGTGTATGGGTTAGGTTAAGAGATGCTGGGAGAACTGTGTGAGGTCCCAAGGTGCCTACCTTGAAGGGAACTGAGGTGGCATTGTCTTATGTACAATGTTTCTTGCATCTTGTGTTTTCTTCAATAAATGTCTCTATTTTTCATATTACATGGCTGGATACTTTCCAGACAGACCTTGTACTTATGTTTGTTTTCAAAAACATACATACACACTTATGAAATATTGAAAGTATCCTCCACACCTCAAGTTTAGAAATGAAACAAGGATGCCCATTATCACTGTTATATTTATCACTGTTTTGAATATCTTAGCTAGTAAAATAAAATAAGGAAGGGAAGAAATAAAACTGGCATTATCTATAGTCAATGTGACTGTGTAAGTAAAAAATTTTTAAAGAATCTGTAGAATATACTATTATACCACTTTTCTACAATTACAATTTTACTATTAGAATTAATTATTAGAAAGGTTGATTATACAAGACTAATATGAAAATCAAATATATTGTGATATATTTGTAAACAATTGGAGCACAAACTTTAAAAAATGATACCATTTAAATCATATCAATATAATATTTGCAATACCTCTACACTGAACACTATATTACTGAGGAAAATTAATTACCCAGGATTTATAGTGGTAATAGATATACTTGATAATTAACAGAATGGCCACATTTGTTTCCTAGCCCATGAAATAAGGACTATTATGATAGGAAACACAAACTGGTATCCCCTGGAACTATCCCCATTCCCACTCCAGCCAACACTGAGTCAAAAAACAAAAGCAATACCACATCTCTGGATTGTGCAGGCCAGGACTTTAGATTGTATCCAATTCCCACATGAGCTATAGGGCACTATGATTGAAGTTCTATTTTCAATTATTAGTGCCAGACTTGGCAGGCAATGTGAGACTAGCTGCTCCAAATTCCATTCTGTGTTTTAATCTAAAGAGAAATGCAGGGACTAAACCCTTAGATCCAAGTGACTTGTCCATAGGATTTTAAGGTTCACTTTCTACCTTATGGTCTCCAGTGGCCCTGGATTTATTAATTACATAAATTCTGAAAACATTCTGGAAATCAGAGGCCTAAATTTCAACTTTACCCAGAGAAACATGGTAGTTTTTATCAATGAACAAATGAAAGGAATGCAAGCCTATATTATAAATATACATTTTCTTGGGTTAAAATAGAACTGAGAGAAATTATCCAAACTCAAGTATAAGAAGGTAAATAAACAGGACTTTGATGAAAACAGTGTGCCTAAGAATTAGGTTTCTTTAAAGAGAAAATGTGGTGTTTGTAAAACATGCTTTGATATGAAAGGAGTAACTAATAAAAAATTTAAAAAGAAATAATAATAACTGAAAGAAGACAAGGTGATTCTAACGTAGGGATACGGCAGAAAAGGAAGGTTGAGACAGACTAAATGCAGCCATTTTGACCGATACCAGACCCTAACCACCCTGAACAAGGAAGTCACCAGCAAGACGCTGGCCCGTGACCCCCCAAAGATGGATGAATTACTAAACCAGATGTCTTACAAACTGTTTGTACTTACCTTTCTATGACAGCAGTTTATGATTAACCTTTATGGCCTGACCTCAAGACAATGCTGGTCACGTATGGGGTTTTTAAACATTTAAAAACGTTACCATTGCCCCATAAGGGGTCCCCCTCCTGCATGGGAAAGGACCCCTACTCTGTCTGTGGAATAGGATCTGTTGCCTGTCACTGTCTCAATAAAACCTTCCTGTACCTAGTTGGCCCACTCTCGAATTCATTCCTGCACGAAACCAAGAACCCACTTGGTGAGTTCAGGGGGCCTTCCTCCCTTCACTGGGGCACCCCCTGCATGAATTCCACTGGAAGAAAAGAGAGATATCATTTGGAAAAAAGATTGACATCCAAAGTTTAGACTAGAGATATAAACTGGAAAAATGATATGTTGAAGGGAAAAGTTGATGTTTCTAGATCTAATTACCCTGATAGGGATAAATAAAGGAGGAAAAATGTGTTAGCTGTTACCAGATCACACTGTTGTGAAAGAACAGATTGGACTCATTTCCCCAAAGCAAGCTAAGATCCAGGAAATGATGGAGAATGCTTCTTAAATTTTCATAGTAACAGCAATTAGGACACTATCTCTTTAAAGCCTGCGACATGTAGGCCACATGATTACAGAAAATAGTTCACTGACTTGAGATGGGAAGACCATGAATATTGGAGTAAAATATGCCAATATTCAAAATGATTTTTTCCAAATTTCAAAAAATCATTGAAAGATGATTTTTCAAGATGATATAAGAAATATAGGTGCAGATACAGACATTGTCTGTACCTAAGAGATGTATAAAATTAGGCCTCTAGAGGAAGGTCCAGGAAAAAGAGACATGTTAAAGCTCAGAGGATAAAGAAGGAAAAACAAAGACAGATTGACTCCAGGCCTTAGTGATGTTCTGATGGGAGGACACCTCCTGGATGTGATTCTTCCAAATTAGAAACTTGAGGATGGACAAGATTCATTTGAACAGAGGGTGATTTTGGAAGTCCCTGAACTAATTTTCACTATTTACCCTGTGGGAGACAACACAAGACAACATATAGAAGATTACGAAGGTCAAGGGGAGGACAGATATTGGGGCAAGAAAGAAGTAGAAAGGGAATGAATGAAAGCATTCTGTTCCAGAAATCAATTTGAGCCCAAGCCCACTAAAGATGGAAAGGAAACGACCAAAACTTGTGCCTACAAGTTTCAGCCGAGCCTTCCTAAAAGAGATAAAGAGTTCAGAGGAATCAAATACTAGAGGCATAACCCCCTACTGCTAAAAATGATGTAGCAGACAGAATGCTGCTCATGGCCCTAAAGCTAAATGAGCCCTTCAAAAGCTGAAGAAATATATTTACATTGTGGAATGACTAAATCTGAAAGCAAGCAGGACCCCTCTGAGGGGCCTGCCAATAGCCCCAAGCATGGAAATACAGGAGAATCTTGAGTTCCTTCAGGGGAAGTTCCAGATACCTGGCTAGCCTTAAAAAGTGAATGGGCAACCTGATGAGAACCAAGAAGGCCAAAGTCAGGAGATGTTTTGATTGCCTATGGAAACTAAAAGATGGCATCTTAACATATATTCTTGGGTTGTTTTTCAGAAACCCCCACCAGATGAAAAATGCTGATAAGGGGGAACTGAAGAATTGAACCCTGACCACCTTTTTTTGTTCTAAATTTCCCCCTGAGGGACCTGTCATACCTTTCTTAAAATTCAAAGAATTTCTGAACCACCTACACCGCCCCCCCAACTTCAGGATATCTCACCTATTGAAGCAGGACCAATGTATTAATATAACTTCTATGTATTGGTTTGAAATTAGGTTTGCCTGAAATGTATCCCTGCCATTAAAAATCCCAGCTTGTAAGACATCAGGGAGTTCAAGTTTTAAGCATTAGCTGCTCATTTTTCTTGCATGGTGCCCAGCAAATAAAGCCCCTTTCTGTTGCTGCTAGTCTCAGCTTCAGTGTTTGGCTTGGCTGCACTGGGTGAGTGGACCCTAGTTTGGTTCAGCACCAATCTAGCTAATTAACATATGCATAACCTCATGTAGTACCTCATATAGTTAACATCCACTCTCTTAACATTTTTTGCACATGATAAATACACACAATTTTATCTGTCACTTAAAAAATAAGTAAATAAAATAATAAAAATAAATAAAATGCCAGTGTAAATGAAAAAAAAAAAGCCAAAGAAATACAGTGCTTTGGGAAGCACACATTCTGACTTGATGTTCTGGCTTGACATATTCTTACATTCAGATCTTACTCATTTTGACTTGAACTGTGGGGTCCAAGTTCCAGAGCATCAGCTGCAGCCTCGATTCAGAAATCTCCTGAGAACAAATATACATCTGAAACAAATATGGAAATGAGAGATAAACCTTCCCTAGGAGGTAGGTATTAACTGAAAGCTTGTACAAAAACATGTCATCCCTAGAGGCCATAATCAGCACAGGAGGGGCATATTAAGTAGGAGAGTTTGAATGTGCTGGACAGGTGCATTTAGTGTAGGCTGGGCCAAAATGCCATTCTCTGTGAAAGGAGGGGATATGAATCAATGACTTCTTCTCCAGCAGAAAAATGCACAATGTCAAACTGACTACTCAAAAAGAGAGTCTTCCAATTAAATCTTGAGTCTCAAGTTGTGAATTCTGGACAACTGGTATGGACAAAACGGTATCTTTTGAAGCAAAAACAGATTTTTCCCTCTCTACTCTCTTTTTCTGAGACACTACTGAGTCTCTATATTTTGCAATCATTTTGGAGTCCCATATGTGCCTGCAATAATTGCTTTATGGGCTTTTTATTTAAAAATAAAAATGTTGGACCTTTTTGTTTTTATTTATTTGTTTACTTTTCAATTTGGTGGGTGATGAGGCAGTGCTGGCATCATCTTATTTATCCTACTAACTCTTTAGCTCCTTTAAAAGAAGACACATGAGAGACTAATTAGGACTCTAAGGTACTGGAAAAACCACAGTGATTTCCATGGAAGAGAGCCCAGGCTACAGATGCTTAAAGATGCTCATAACTACCCAGGAATTGGGAATGTCTTTGGCTGAGGCTGAGCAGAATAAAAAATCAGGGAGATGAGTTTTAAATTTTAATTTCTTTGAATTTTACCTGACATGGTCAAAAGAATTTGATTTTGTTCTTTAGTCATTTCTACTCTTTGAACTAGCAATTGGGAACTTGGCCAAAGTCAGCCACCTAGGGCTCCAGAAAAATTGGCCAAAAATAATTTTTAGTCTTGCATGTCTGTGATAGAAAAAGTTTGATAAAGCATTAATAACCAAAAATAGGACATTAGTTGGAAGAATAATATTCAACAACTAAGGAACACACACATATATATCTGTAGGTTTATATAACTATACACATATTTTTATAAAGATAGATTGATAGTGTTGCACACAGAGAATGATACCCCAAAGTATGGTGCTTTGCCATGCTAAGCATGTTGAATTAAAAGAAATTGGAAGGACTCAGAAGCTGCCTCAGAACTAAAGACTTTCTAATCCCTTTTGTTTTTCCCACCTCCCCAAACTCAGGGTGGGACCCTCTGGAATTTCCTTATCTGACTAAGGAAACTTCTTTCTATTAGGTAGAAAGCAAGGGATTCTGGTTCTCCTAGGGATGAAAGTGGGTGTGGTTGCAGTTCACCCCCTCAAGGGGGCTTTTAGAGAGGCTCATGGGAGTTCCGCATGCACAGTAAGAGTCAGGTGATATAACTCCCAACTATCCAATCAAAGTGGTTCCATGATGACATCTGAGCCACGAGGGAGGTCCCAATCCGGACACTATAAAACAAGACCCAGACCATAGCCAATCCCTTTTTGCTGTCTCTTTTTTGCTGCAACAATGGGTCTGGCTGTCGTCTGTAGCGTATGTATCTCTGTAAACCTATATCTTGCTCTTGCTCTATAATCCTATCTTTCTCTCCTCAATAAACCTCATTTTCGTGCTTGCCTTACTTTGGTGTGTCTGGTCATTCTTCGTGAGCACCATGAGAGCACCAAGAACCAACATTTCAGACTGTGACCCAACATTTCCAAAAAAAATGCAATTGTCTTAGGACACCGCCTCCCCGCCCAAGAATCTCATTAAATAACCAGGAAATATTATTAACCACTACAGAAGAGAAAAAACTAAAGAAATATTAACACTGGAGAAGAGAAAAAACTAAAAGTCTTTTCTAAAAGACTAAGACTAAGAGAAAAGATTAAAAGTCATAGTGCCAAGACAGACTTTTCATCTATTCTTCTGAGGGCAGCCTTGAGAGGTTACCTGGGAGACTTCATCTGAGTAATAAGACAGCCTTTGTTCACTGTGAAGTTCCACCCCTCACCTTATCAAAACTTGCCCCCACCGTCCCCAGAGCTCAGAGGAACATTTTCCCAGACCAATGTCTGTTCTTTGGGCTTATGCATTTATTTACCCTGAAAATCATTTACAACTTCTCATAATTACCTACATTCCCTATTTTCCTTCTCCCCTATGAAGATTGGTATTTAAGCTTCAATCATCTGGCCCTTCTTTGCATCTCATATGTGCAGACTCCTGTGTCCAAGTGAACATAAATAAATGTGTATGCCTTTTTCTCCTATTTCAGTTCATTTTAGTGAACTTTCAGAGAGGACAAAACAGAGGTTTTCCCTCTGCCCCTACAATACACAGATACATATATATATACTTACATAGCATTTATGACTCCTAGTGATTACATCATAATATGTTAATAAAGGTTGCCTCTAGGTGAGAAATATTACTGATATAAATTGTGACCTTCTTTTTGCTTTCTGATAATTCGAGATGTACAAAAACATGATCAAGAGTTGGGGCAGACATGCACTGTTTGGGAGGACTGAACTGTTTTTCTGCAAAAAAAAAAAAAGAGCTTAAAAGTCAATTCTGTCTCTTATTTCTGCTTTTCTTACTTGCCTATTTTTGATAAATTATGAACAGGACAAACCAAATTTATTCACTTCGAAAAGATTACCAACTGGACATAATGTATTTTCAGTGTTTCCCTAACACTAACTTGGAAAAAGAAATATAGCTGACTGGAATGAATTTAATAAAATCATACTGACAATAATGGCTAAGATTTTAAGAACATTAATTTATTAAATGCCAGATGTTGTACTAAGATCTTTACAAATCCTAACTATTTAATCTTCATCATACCAATATAAAATTTACTCTACTATATGAGATTAAGTGTCTTGCCTAAGGCCATGTAGGTGTTTCTGAGAAAATGATTGTTAGAGTTGGGACATCATTTTTGCTTTGCAGAGAACTTGATAAAAGACATTTCAATTTCAGAACCTGGCTGGGCTTTTCTGACATTTTTCTATGTTTCATTACTTTTTAATATATTGTCACAAAAAAGGAAAATCATCTAGGGTGATTTGAATTTGCACTTAGTCTGACAAATTACTAATTGTGGAATCTTAGCAGACCCATGAATTTGATATTCATTTCTTCAATAAATACTTATGTGCAAGAAGGTATTCTAGGCACTGAGGGTATCATTGTGAAAAGACAGAGCAAGGTCTCTCTTCTCCTGAAGACTACATTCTAGCCAGGGAGATGTATAATAATCAAGCAAACATAATACTAAGTAAGGTCATTTTAGGTGCTTAATACTGGTGAGCTTCAATTTTCTTTTCTATGAATTAAGAAAAATACTACCTACTTCAGGGCTGTTGCTGAGATTTAGTAAGATAATATGTGGAAAGCATTTAATACAGCAAAAATTGCAGCTCTACTGTGGCTACTACAGAAACACATATTTAACTTTTGTTTGAATCTCTCTCCATACATAGTTTTTTTCTGCTTATAGAACAACACATGCATACTTTAACAACATTTAAACCATATAAGCAATTTTACTAAGTATTACACAATAGGATCTCAGTTTATCCTTGAAAGTCTAGGCCCTCCTGTGTCCCCATTATGAGCAATATTCTATTCTCTGTTAAAAATCTTTGCCTTTATTAGTAGCTTTAAGGAATTTAAGATAAATATTTGCATAAGAAAGAGTTTTTATTGAAATGATCCCAAATCAACATATGCTTTGTCATTTGCAATATTCTCCCTAGGGAGTAGAATGAATAATAAATGGCCAGCCAGATGTAGGATTTATTCAAGTACTTAACAGAGAGTTTATATTTGAGGCATTTAGCCATAACCATACTTCAGCTGTGTTTTTGTCTTAAAACACATATTTTTCTGACTCCATGAATACAGAGAGCTTCAAACATTTACTTTGACTCTCTCACTCTCTTGGCTCAAACAGAGTTTGGTAGTAAGAGTGTACATGGTAGTTAAAACATGGTAAAAAAAATTCAATTAAATTTTATCTTAATCTGACATGGTAAATGGTATTGCTCACAGGGAACTATCTATAGGTCACTGGTTGGTATATTATAAATATGAAAACATAGTGAATTGTAAGATATGCCTTGAGGCACTTTATCCTGGTCAGAATTATACTAAGTACTATAAGTTTATACATTATAAACAAGCAGATAATTTTACTATACATTTTTTTTAAAAATACACTGAAGGTTTTATTTATTAATTTAACAGCATTTTATGGTACTTAGTTTGTGTCAGACCCTGTTTTAAGCAATTTACAAATATTGATTTATTTAATACATTATAAGAATCTAATGGAGAAGGTTCTAATATAGCCCCTATTTTAGAGATAAGGAAACTGAAGCCAGATAAATAAACAAATTTCCCAAGATTGTATAGCTAGTTAGTGGCTCCAATTTAGATTCAGCCCTAGCAGATGAACTTCTGAGTTAAAGTTCTTAACCATGGTCCTCTGGTGCCTCTTACTTGAAAAGCATGTGGACAGAGTAACTTATGAGTAGGAAAAGAGAAGTCAAAGCTGGTTTTATTTAATATCATATATCCCTGAACTTTTGCTATCCCTTATTAAAAATGTTATTATTTTCAATAACAAGTAATAGTATTCTATGATAATTCTTGTATTTTTCAATGATTGTCATTTGATCTACGCAGTTACTGAACTTGGCATGATGGTGCAAAGTAGAATGAATTGTAATTTCCTAGGGAGCAAAGATATAGCCACACTAATTAGTATGTCCAGATATGTTTTATCAGACATTTTTACATTCTTCGTTAAAGGTAAGACACAAGAGTTTCATGTGTAACACCAAAAACAAAACACATTTTGTGAGACTTGGCAAATGATATCACACAGTGTACAAATAATTTTCACATAATGTGCAAACAACTTTCCAAAGATTGTATATACTTGGATATTGACCTTTAAAGTTCAGGTCTTTTTTTTTTTTTTAATCTTGTGGTTCATCATAGTTTCCTAGTAGACTTCAGCTATGATGTATAACTATCAGCAATAATGTTATGAGAACAATTGTTTATATTAGACACTGGAGAGTTTTGTAGCCCTGGTCCACATACTAATTAGTTAAAATCTCTGGAAAAGAAGAAAAGAAAAATGTCATAGAAAAGAAAGAAGGTATATTTCAGCTAATTAATAAATTACATTTCACACTAACTCTGGATAATTTTGCTATTTTATAATAGATGGGAATGAAATTGCTAACAACTATTAATATCTTTGCATTCTTAGCATAGTAATCTAGACAAAACCATTAATCATATGCCACTATTTCCCCGCTTTGGGCCATCATGCTCTGCTATATCACAATTATGTAATATGTGCTTGGCCCTCAATCCGGATCAACTGCTTATAAAGCACAAAGTCTTCTGACTTGACCAATAAAGCGGAATAATTCTATATAGGTACTTACAAGTTCAATCTTGAGTTCCTCTTAATGTGTATCAAGAGTTCATCAATATGGAACAGTAGCTGATGAGTCTATATCCCGTTCCCTTTTAAGTGGAACACTTAAAACAAATTCATTTCTGGTCTTGGCATCAAAAAACGTGGTGCCTCTTCTGATTAATTTTTGACTTTGTAAACTGTGTGGCTACCTATATGTCCCTCTTCGAATTGTTAAGAAGTTTAAAAAATAGCTGCCTCCTTGTACAACTAGGATGACTTGAGGCGGAGTTTTGTTTACTACTCTGATCTTTGCTCACTGTTATGTTCCTATCATTGTTTTCTTTTGGAATTCTCTCTCTTATCCACTTCTAATTTATATTATTGTGCTGGTTCTGGGGCTGTCACACACATTTATTATCATCTTCCCGTGTTCTGCTCTTCGCAGGGGGACCTACGCTGCAGGCTGCACTTTCCAGCTACTCTCACCTGATTTTCCACTGTGCTCTGCAAGTGAGAGGCACTTTTGGAAGGCTGGAGTCCAGAGGATGGGAGAAGCCGGAGTACTTCTCCCCATCTCTCTCTTTTTCTCTCTAGAAATGCAGTCAGCAACTTCATCTTCCCTGAGGCCCTGGCTGCTGCCAGATAGGCCTGCAGTGGTTCTAGCTTCCATGGGGAGACTTCAGTCCTACCGTCCACTAACACAGCCTTATCACTTTGTTCCTTCAGCTGAGGGATGGCAGCTGCCTCCTGCTGTTACTAATTTCTATGTTGCCTCACTGTCCCCTATTTGCCCTCTGCCCTAGTTTATCACCCGTGTAAACAATTTTTTCTATTAAATTCACTTTATTAAACATGAGAGCAGTTTCTGTTTTCCTGGTTAGACCCTAACAGTTATCTTGCTAAATTTCATATATTTCCATATAAGCTATCTTAAATCCTTTTGGAACACAACAGGGAGTCTGTAGAGATAGGGAGAGAGGGGAGGGGAAGACAGAGAGAAAGAGGGAGGGAGACAGATATGAGAGAGAGAGAGAAAGGGAGAGAGAGACAGAGAGAGACGATGTAAATAAAACAAGTTTTTAATGGTTGTAAATAGATTTCTAAGGCATAATTGCTTCCAAAGTTACATTTCTCAGACTATCTCTTCACACTTCATTCAGGTTTTTAAATTCACTTTTGCTTTTTCACGTTCTTTATAAGATTTTTGTGAAAGAATGTTAAGGAATCTAATGTATGAAAAGAAATGATTAGCTATTTTTTTATGACTGTGAAAGTAGCAGCAATCTTTTAATACTTTCCATTTCTCACTTGGATTTATTTTAAGCATTCTTACAGTCTTGCCTAAAATAACATTTCTTACTTACATACTCTTACACTTCAAGTCAATTCAAAAATTATGTGCAAAATCTGATTTTTTCAGAGAAAGACACACTTGTTTTCTTTTTAATGTCATTAATATTAATCACTCCTAGAAGGCTCTGACATTAACATGTGGGAAGTATAATGTAGATATTATAAATCTGCTTAACCTTACAACAACCTAACAGCTATCTTACTCCATATGTGCTCCAGATATTTTTCCAGAATCTTTTAATGGGATGTACTTGTATTATTATGTATACACACAATTTTAATGTATTTGTTAGGAGTGTACATTTTTTTATTTTTAATTTGTTTAAATGTTCCTTCCTGACATACCATATGTCAAGAAAAAGACCTGAAAGTTGTAGCTCTTCAGTAGCAGCTGTATGTTCATGGGAGACCTCGAGTTTCCTTTTGTTAAATATTTATGTGACATTCACACCACAAGCTAAGCTCTCAACAAGCAGCACTGATTTTTCCTCCATACAAATCTTTATTTAATAAATATATTGGCAAAGGCAGCTTTTCCCCATTATGCCAAATATAAATTATCGACATAAAAATCAGTGAATATTACTAATTATAATTTAAACATTCAAGACAAAGAGTCTCTCCTCCCTCAAAAGGAGGCCTAAAGTTTCACAGATTGGTAATTATTATTTCTGTTAATAGTTATAGTATATATAACTTTACAACATTTCTTTTTTCACAATTCATTAATTTCTCTCATCTTAATTTACTTATGATATATACTCCACTCTCTTCCAGTGAGATTTTTGTGGAATAAAATTAAGTATGAAATAAAAGGGGAAAACATTATGAAATTTAAAAATAAATTTGAGACCACAGGTAAAGGAGTTGCCAAACCCTGGATAAACTAATTATCAATATTAAGTGATAAATATGGTTATGGATTTCCTAAAAATTAAGACCAAAGAAGGCTAACAAATATTATCACTCACATACAAAAGTTGCCAATTCACATGTAAAGATACATTTTTCCGCAGAATTTAACCACAAATTTACTTCCATGGCATTTAACAATTGCGTAGACAATGTCCTTAACTACAACAAAGATGCAGCTGTCCAATCACGAACTTCCCAGCCACCAGAATTGTAAGCCAAATAATCTTCTTTTCTTTATTATTAAATAGTTACCCAGCCTCAGGTACTCTGTTATAGCAACACTAAATGGACTAAGGCAATGGTGGTGACAGTAAATTTCAAAGACGTCCTTTTGAGACTTAGAGTTTTCTTTTTCTCACTTAGATTTGATTATTTTGCAGTCAACTTCCAATTATGTCTACCTAATCCTACTGATTCCAAAGTGCCCTACCACATCACTGCCATCTGTTGTCACTAATAATTCTAGTTGGACAAATCATGATTATGAAATGCACGGTTGTGCCAAGGAAAAATATTTTATGATTTTAAATTTGTAGTATTACTTTAATTCATCTATTGTATATTTTTATTCTATGCAAACTATGAACACAACTAAAATGCAATAGCAAACACAAACTCTTATTCAAAGGCTGTAGTTTCCCAAAGGACAAAGGTAAAGCAAATTGATAACTTTAATCATTACATCAACTATGAAGAAGGTTAACAAATAAATAAGAGACAGCTAAATTTACCCACAAAAATCCAAAGTAGAAGTTAGTTGTTCACATGTACAGTGCAGAATCTTCACATTTCAAATGCTTAACAAAAAGTAACTTTAATTTTAAAGTAAACTTTGAAGTAAATTAAAGATAAAATGTGTCTTTAAGCCAAAGTTGAAAGAGTAAGAGTGTGCTACAGGACCTTAAAAGTCAAATTTGGTGACTTCCTTTCTCTGAAAGGACCAAAAAATGATTCTTTAGTATTTAGATTCACAGAAGTATATTCTCTAGTTTTAGGAACCTTAGTTTGAATTAACATTTGAATTAACACTTACCTAATGATTTGGTTTAAAATATATACAAATATATTTTATCTCCATTTACAAATAAATTGATTTATATGTAAAGGGAGATAATTTTTGTTCAACCGTGGTAATAATGCTCTCTTCTGCTCTGCATAAAAACAAAAGGAAGAAAGGAAGACAGGAAGGAAGGAAATTTAAAGTTCTGCTAATGAAACAACTTGAAAATATAATATATTTTATTATATGACAGCCTAGTATTTGTGCAGGGGAAAAACTGTTGCTAAAATATACCAAAGGATAAGCATTAAAGAAAGAAAAAGAGTCAATTTGTGTCTGCAATTCAACTATAAAAGTTACAGCAGCAAGAGGGTTACTTCAGGGTGACAATTTTCAAATTTAAAATGTAAGCTTCTACCCCTCATACCACAGAAACATTGACTTCTTCACTACTAGCACTGACTTCTTCACTGCTAATATTTATCTTTTCCCCTTTGTCCGTGGATTTTTTTTTTTTTTTTTGCTTCTGTAGTCCCTTCTAAAAGGCAACAGGAACTCCACTGTGGAATTGCCTTCCTCCATTAGGAGCCAAGAAACTATCCTAACAACTTTCTGGGGAACTCCCAGTTGCTGGACCATAAATTAAAATCTAGCAAATGGACTTATCGATTGTTACAAAAATAATATATATACATGGTTATAAGCTTAATAGCCTGTACTACAACATTAGTGCCACTTCCTTGATCATACTAATGGAATAGACTGGACATTATTTCAATTACCTACCTTAATTCTGAAGCCAAAAGAATTTAATTTTAAATGGTCTTATAGTTATAACAGATAGAAGTACACCACGGTTGCATTTGCACTTTATTGAAAGCTACATTGGATTGTATGTCATTCTTTAGAGAGAATTTTACTTTCAGATTTATTTTTTAGAAAAAATAAAACAGCTGCTTTTAGTTTAAATAGTTTACTCTTGCTAAAAGCGATGGCAGTCCAGAGACATTTTTCTATCAAGGTTTATCTCCACTTGTTAAAGTTTAGATAAGAGACTGCCAGATTTTCTGCTTCAAAAGAGATAAGAACAAATGTAACCACAGACTCTGCTCATATATCACTAGCGTGTATGGTTTCACAGAACAAAGTAAAAATGCATCTATCTTTGCTTAGAAAGAGGATACATTTAAATTAGACCAAAGAGGAAACATCAGATATTTAATTTGAAAAGATAGTGGCACAGGTTTTGTACAAGAGGAGAAAATAATTCATAACTAATGCAATAATGAAATTTTAAAGATAAAGTTAATAAATTAGTTTTGAACTTCACCAGCACTCAGGTGTTTTTAAGGGTTTTTGGAGAAGACTGAATGTTTTAAAACAGTCACCCATCATTATTCTAATGCTTAGAGTTGAAACATAGTAATTTTTCTATCCAGGGTTTGCAAATATTTGTTATACCTACATGGTATCTTTTTAAAATTTAGCAATTAACATTAATATGCACTTAAACAAATATTGGACAAAATAACTATTGGAAATTATAGTGCAGATAGTATAATCTAGGCATGCTAAGCACAGAGGATTAATAGATAACAAAGAAAGAATTCCAGAGGGAGATGATATACAAAGATACAAGTCATCCAAATGCAGAATGATAGGAATTATGGGAGAAAAATGAGTGAGCAATTTATGGACAAGGCAAGATTCATGGAAGGAGGATACTGGATCTGAAGAAGAACTACTGAAGAAGAATAATCAAGATTATTTCAAGTAGAGAGTGAGGAGGGGAAAAGACATTCTATATAAAGGGCAGAAGTAAAGGCACTGAATTGTAAAAGAATATTAGGAATTTGGGAACAAATATAGTATGACTTGGTCATGTATCATCAGTTGTTGAAATAATGTGGAAGGAAACAATGCAGGACACATAGATTTGGGCCAGGTTAATAAAGACAATTTAATTGAAGCTTTGGCAAAATTGCATGATACATGTCTATCATGGCAAATGGGTAACTATGGCTAAAATATGTAGTATCTTTGGGTAAGGATAAAAAGGAAAAAAAGAGGCAGATAAGATGACTGGAGAGATGTGTATATAACAAATTGAGAAGGGTCTTGCATATTGTGCTACAACCCTTGTATTTTAGTGCAGTCAATGAGGGGCCTCTGGAGTCATTTAAACTGAGAAATGATGTGGTAAGTTCTGTCACTTGGGATAAGTTCTACCCATAATGCTGTACAGCATGAGAATGTGAAAGAACTGATTTGCATAAGACCAAGGTCATGTTAATTTTGCCTTCCCATCACTCTTCCTCTTTTCCTTCCCCTTCTCGTGAAAACTTTCTTTCTTTCTTTCCTTTCTTTCCTTCCTTCCTTTCTTTCTTTCCTTTCCTTTTCTTTCTTTCTTTCTTGTTCTAGGAGGAAGGAGCACCCTATCATACATTGGCTGGGTTAATTATCTGGGTTACTTATAGCTGCAGTCCCCAACTCCCCACCCCCACCCTCAGCTTCAGACCAGTACTGTCTGTGTGGCCTGTTAGGAACTGGGTCATACAGCAGGAGGTGAGTGGCGGGTGAGCAAAGCTTCATCTGTATTTTTGGCCACTCCCCATCCCTCACATCACCACCTGAGCTTCTCTTCCTGTCAGATCAGCAGCAGCATCTTCTCATAGGAGCACAAACCCTACTATAAACTGCTCATGCAAGGGATTTAGGTTGCACACTCCTTATAAGAATCTAATGCCTGATGATCTGAGGTGTAGCTGAGGCGGTAATGGTAGCGCTGGGGAGCGGCTGCAGATACAGATTATTGTTAGCAGGGAAGTTTGACTGGAGAGACCATAATAAATCAATTGCTTGCAGACTCATATCAAAACCCTATCAGTGAGTGGCAAGTTGGCAAATGACAATTAAGCTAGACTATAGTTGCAGGAAAACAAGCTCAGGACTCCCACTGATTCTGCATTATAGTGAGTTGTATAATGATTTCATTATATATTACAATGTAATAATAACAGAAATAAAGTACACAACAAATGTAATGGGCTTGAATCATCCCGAAACCAACACCCCACCCCACCCCATGGGTGTCAAAAAGGTTGGGGACCACTGACTTACAGTATGCGTGTCAAAAAGGTTGGGGACCACTGACTTACAGTATTCTTTATCCCTGGCTATGGTGAAAGAACCAGAGATAGGTACGCACGCCTAGCAGGGTTTCCCCCAGATAGTTTTTTCAGAGCTGCTGCTGGGGAAGAACTTAGTTTCATTATAAGCACTGAGCCACTTGCAATTTTAGAACCAATCTAGTGGGAATAACTGGCCTGAAAATTACAGATTGGAACTGAAGAGACGAAGAGAGACAGTGACTGATTGCTGATAAAATTCTTTCCCCATATTCACTCTTCTCTAAGATCAGCTCCACCTCATTTCTAAATTTTATTTATGCGATTATAGTAGTTTGAGAGTGAAAATGGCCCCCATTCTTCCCCACCCTTTACCTGTGCCCTTTGTGATGTGAGTTTTCAGCTCCTTCCATCAAAAAGTAGAGTCTCTTCCCCACCCTTTGAATCCATGATAGCCTTATAACTTACTCTGGCCAACAGAATGAGGTGGGAGTGACCACTGACCAGCTCTGAGCCTGGGTCTCAAGAGGCCTAGGGCAATTTGCTCTCTTGAAACCTTGCCATTGCCATAAGAACAAATCCAGGCTAGCTCTCTGGAGGTTGAGAGACCTTGCAGAGGAGAGTTGAGTCATCCTAGCCAGATGGCAGCTGACCTGCCAGCCTACCTTAAATAATTATGCTAGCCCAGCCCAGATTATCCCAACCCAGTTCATATGTGCAAATGTGCTCACCTACATAGACTTACAGAGCAAAATAAGTTTTTAGTGTTATATTCCACTGAGATTTCATGGCTACTTCTGACATTGTTTATTGTGACATTATATACTTGACAGTATATAATTGTGACAGTATATAATTGATAAGAATAAACCAATGAATTTCCCCTTTTTTGAGTAAATTAGGCAGATTTGTGATTCTGCCATAAAATGAATCCTCATATAACCAGTCGAGAAGGCATTTCAATAGTCTAGGGGAGAGTTCATACCCTGAAATACCATGGGATGCACAAGCATTTAACATTAAAAACAAATTAGAAAACCTAAAATTGCCATAAAAATAGAAAGTCTTTAAAAAAACCCAACAAATTAGATGGGTAACGCACAAAAGTTGTTATACAATTGGATGTAGTTTGGGAGTAAGGGGGCATTATTAAAAATGATTTAGAAAAATTGGGTGCTTGGTAATTAAGATGTGGAATAAAGAAGCAGAACAAGAGACAGGGAAAACAATAAGCAGAATTGAGGTATGCTGTATCTGATGTCCTAAGAGACATCAAGATAGAAGTCAGGGGAAGAATGGACTTAAAAAGGAGTTAGCATTTAATGTTTTGAATAGTTATGGAGAGATCAAAATGATGGAGTCTAAAATGAAGGCATTGGATTTGATAATTAGCACAGGTGATTTGATAATTAGAATTTTCCAAGGCAATTTCAGTGAAAAAATAAAGTGAAATGTAAGAAAAAGTACAGTCTGCTCAAATCATTAACAGCTATTATTTTATTTTATGTATCTATTTTAAAGTATATCTATGTATATATATTTTGAAAGGTAAGAATACATATGCATTTACTCATTCATTCATTCAACATTTATTTATTGCCTGCTTTTTGCCATGTTTATTGCTAGGGATGGGAATAGAATCCTTGATTATAATCCAGTGAAGGAGATAACATGTAGATATATGCATTAAATACATAAAAAATAAGATGATAGAAGAAAATATTTAATAATATAAAACACTACTTTATTATAGAAAGAGAAATAATCAACTCTACCTTTCAGAAAGCTTCCTGGAAGATAACATATGAATTGAGTTTTGAAGCATGAATCTAAATTCGCCACATGGTTTAGCAAATATATGACCGTCCAGGCAAAGGAAATTATTTGCTAGAATGGACAGAGTTATAAAATGTATAGGGTATGATCAAGAAATTTCAACAACTTGATTTTGATGAAGGACAAAGTGTGCTGGGGAAGTTGTGATCTGTGAGGTTGGGGACAAAGGCAGGGGCCAGATCATGAAAAGATTTGTGCATTCTTAAGATTGGGATCTGTGCTACAGAGAAGACCAAGAGTTGAAGACACCTAAAGCTAGGAGGCTACAGGATCATATTTTTGTTCAGAAAGATAACTCAGAAGATACTATGGAATTGGAAAGAATCAGGGAGTGAGGCTGGGGTAAAAAGACGGTCCAGATAACATACTTTCCAAACATCAGTCATTCCCATAAAAAGTCATCAAGATTCTTTGCATATCAGTGTATTACCTATATGTCTTTACTTCATGCTTTATTTTATATCAACTTGCTTTAAAATTCGAGACTATTCATTTGGAATAAAACTAATTTTACTATCTTAAAATAGAATAAAAAACTTTCTTACGGTTTATTCTTACATGGCATCTAAAATAGTCTTCTGTACTACTAGTGTCATGTGAACAACTTGGAAAACAGTGCCTTCTGTCATCAGTGGTAAGGAAAAGGAGAGGATAGAGTTGAGAGACTCTAAGAGAGATATTCACCAAGGCCTGGTGTTTGATTGGGTGATGGTAGTAATACTAGCTAACTTTATGTTAGACGTTTCAAATATGCTGAACACTACTGTAAGCACTTCATCCTATGAGAATGGAGTGAATTGTGTCCATTTTATGGAATTATGCACATTTATAGATGGGAAATGGGGCATAGAGTCTAGTAGGGTGGTTCTCAGGTTTCTCATCCCATTGGTTTTCTCTACAGATTCAGCTGGCTGGGATAAAGAAAGATTCAATATCATTATGAGTAAGCTAGCATTCACTGGGCACTTATGTATTGTTATTAGATGTTATAATAGAGCTTAGATGTTGTTTGGTAACATTAAGTCCAGGGACAAAAAAATCACCATATTCTCCTCAGCTCATCAAAACTAACCTCTTCTCTCCCATTACCACATAAATTTTCCAGTGGAATTATCCTTAAAGAATGGCAGCAAATTGAGGAGTGAAGTGCCAATTGATTAAGAGCTAAGGTAGTATTCCGGATCCCAAAGGAGAACTCCAGGGAAATTGAGTTGGAATGTACATACCTTCTGCCCATCTATCTGATTTTTTCAGTTATTTGGTAAACAGACGTTGAATACTACTCTGTGTCAAGTACTGGGGTTACAGGATTGAACAAACACCTCTCTACCCTCATGGAGTTTATATCCTATTGAGGAAAGAGAGATAATTAACAAGTAGATTGGCTATTTAGTGTGTTGGATGGCCCTAAGAGGCTTAAGAAAGCAAATAAAGCTGTGAAAAATGACAGCGACAGCCAGGTTGGGAGTGCAGTTTGTAATGGGGCGGACAAGAAAAGGTCTCATTGAGAGCTCTGCACTTTTGACAAAGGTCTGAAGGAAGTAAACCATGAGATAACTGAAGTAAAAGTATTCTACACAGAGGGAACAGCAACAGAAAAAAAGCCCTTATATTTGTACAGGCATGGGGAAGATATGCTCAGCTGGGTGAGATAGAGAGAGAGCTAGAAGGCTTTGCAGGGTCTTATCCACTCAGCTGCCTACGAAGAGAAAGAAACAGACAATGGCAACCACCTTTTAAGTTCCAGTGGCTCCATTTGCTGTTTACTGTGGATTATAATACACTGGAGCTCTGATCAGGCAGATTAGCAACTAGTACCTCCTTGAGGAAAAGCTAGGAATGGGTTTAACAGAAGCAGGCATGGCATGAAAAAAGGGCAAAAGTGTTCTCCCCAGTGGTAGTGTAAGATTATAGATAGGTAAATAGAGGATCTTTCTTCAAATAACTCCATTTCATGCCAGATTGTGTTCAAAGCATTGCTTTTCCAAACTGGCTTCCCTGTGTCATCATCATGTATGCATCCACATCATTTTATTCATTGCTGAAATAAAACTAATACTATGCTTAAATACAACAGCTGTTTTCTAACATATTATGGAATGATTGAAGGTACGAAGTTTAAACATCATAATAATGCAATTAATAATGTTTCTAGAGTTCTCTCACTTAAATAAAATCATATTTGTAATAAAGTATTGAGTTTCAGTTTATAGAAATCAATACCTCCTTTGAAATGATTTTTACAATAGTATAAATATGCATATAACTAGTACAGTTGCTCCTAAGAAGATAACAACTTCCAAATACAGGATATTATTGAAATGGAAAGATTGTTTCTAACATTGTAAGAAGAGAGTGCTTACAAAAATAAATTGAAAGCAGCTCAAATGTCAGCAAAATCCAATTAAAGAGACACTAGAATGACTTTCCAATATTGGCTTTACTAGAACAAGGAAATTATAAATGGAGAAGACATAGATATCATGAAGTCACACAAGGCTCTGGAGCCTTAAAAAAGAGGCCAGGGGACTTTTCCCTAGGTCTTCTTCTTATGCCCAAAAAACAATATTCATGATTTGGACCTAAGATCATAACTTTGGCAATAACTGTTAGATTCTTTGAATTGTTCTGTAATGGATAGAGACATTTGTCCTATATTCTCACCTTTTTCATATCAAGCCTAGAATAAAATAGGCCACAGTAGTGGATGAGGTTTAGGACATAATTAGTATCATCCATAACTACAAAAATATCCACCCTCAAATATGCAGATTTAGGTTAAAGCTGATCAATATTCTTTTTGTAGATTTAGTAATTTCTTATTCTGTGGTCAGAGTAGGAATTTAACCTCAAGGTAAGTATTCTGTGGTATTTATTAGCTCTCATTTCTTGAGCACTATTTGCCAGCCAAAGAGCTAGACTTGTGGGGAAGATAAAGATAAACAGAAACCCCAAACACAAATCTTACTGTCCAAAATATGTGTTCCAGTAGAAATAGAACCATAATTGTACTATATTATAATATGGTATCTACTATGGTAAAGGCATGTCTAAATTGCTATCACAACTCATAGAAGGAAGTGATTATTCTTTCTGAGGAAGTCTAGGAAGGCTTCCCAGAGGCAGTGACAATTTAATTAGATGTAAAATATGAATATAAGTTTGTCATATGTAGAAGGGAAGTATAGAAGCATTTGAGAAAGCATATGCAAAGCAGCAACATGTTTGGGAAATGAAAATTAGTTCTGCATGATGATAGTATTGGGGTGCAGGGGACAAAAGAGTCTCAATGGCTTTTAAACATTGCTGAGGATTTAAGACTAGATCTTTTAAAGAATTGGAAGTGATTGGAGGTTTGTAAGTAGGTTATTAAATTTTATTTTTAGAAAGATAAATTGTGAAACAATATAAAACAAATATTATTCATTAAAACATTTAAATGAGCTCTGTATTGATACAGATATGTTCAAATACTATCACAGCCATTTATCACGTTTAGTTTTTAACTTCTTGGAGTCAGTTTTTCCTTCCTTTTGGGAAATGGTCATAATATATATAACTTGCACGATAGCCAGACAAAATTCACACAACACTGCACATGAGGTAGGTGTTCAATAAATATTTTACCACCAATGGGTTTAATTCACAGGGGTGTTATGAGGATAAAAATTAATTTATACATTTTAAGTTTCTAGTATAAATCCTTGCATATATTAAGTACAATGTTTCATTTCCCTTTCTTTTTATTTTTAACTGAAATAAGTGGGGTTTTGATATTTTTGTTTATGAGAAAAGAAAAAATATTATTCATTTTGAAAGTGCCATAAGAAAATCTTGGGCATTATGCAGTATATTGGGGAAAAAATGACAATAATAAAGTTATGTGATATCCATTCACACACAAAAATAACAGCTTTCAAGTAGAATTCTGACCTCTATACTACTAAAGTATAGAACGATTTCAGATATAGTGGATGAAAATGGTCTATAAATGTGATCATGGAAAGATATATGTGATACAGTGTCAAATATAAAAATAAAACCATAACCAAACCCGTATCTACAGGCTGATCACATTTTAGAAAAGAAAGTATATATTACCTTATAAATAGAATAGTATTTAAATAATATATGCCAAACTATTAATGTCATCTCTGTGATGATGTGTTATTTTCAATTTTACCTTATATTGCTCTGCATTTTTTGCATTTTTCATAGTCATAGCACGTATTACATTTTTATTATAAATACAAAATGGTAATACACACACGTACCTCTCGCTAAGCTTTTATTTTACACTAAGATAATACACACAAGGTAGCATTAAAGAACAAAACACCAGCTCCTTTTACACAGGGACTCAGCACACAAAAATGCCAAGGGGAAGTGGTGGCTTTGCCTTAATGAAGATAAAGCTGACAGTGAGAAAGCCCAGGAAGGGTAATTGAAGAGACCTGCAGAGGTATGCCTCCACTCACTTACGGTTACTAACTATCAACACTGCTGCTATTCGTGAACACTAGAAGCAATCTGTGAGGCTTAAATTTATGTAAATAAAGATAAATCTCTCCCTTTATTCCACACAGAATTAGAAGCAAAAGGGATCAAGGACTGTGGTGATAAACAGCATAAAACTAAACCTCAGTATATGGCACCTACAGCCACACAGGATATGTTTTCAGAGACTCCAGCTGAGTTAAGAACAAAAGTTTGTGTCATTTTTAAATGTCACATTGAAGGTGTAAGATTATGAAATGGATTAATATGGAGTCATAAGGAGGCTCATTCTAAGTTGCGCAAAGAAAAGTTGGCAATGTTAAGGGGGAAAATGCCATTTGTCATGTGCATGAGATCTCAGATTTTCTCTTTTAAATACTTTATGAACATTTTGTATTTGTATATATTATGTTTTCTGCTTGGATAATCCCAAGGCTGAGAGGGAACATTTGGAAAAACATAAACTAAAATTACCTGTTAATCCAATACATCATGTTTAATTTCTTTTCTCCCTCAATTAAATCTTGTTTTTCTAAGATCAACCATAGAACCCTAACTGCCAAATTCTGTAGGCCATATTTTTTCCTATATTAAATATATGTGTACATACACCATTGAGTGATAAAATTTAGTAAAATATAGCAAGAATAATTTAAAATCACTCATTTGTCCATCATCTTATGGCTATAAATGTCACCATTTTGATTTCCTGCTATCCAGCAATTTTCTCTTTCACTTTTATTTTTACTATTTTATATATATGCACATACACATACACACATATATATATACACACTCACACACATGTATAACATAATAAGTATTTTTGCCCAACAATATAACATTTTAATAGCAGCAAAATATATCTATGAGTTTGTACTATGTATTAAACCATTCTAAAGTTGGATATTTAGGTTGTTTCAGGGTTTGAGTATTATAAAAATGCTACGATAAACATATTTGCATACTTCTCCTCTCTATATGTGGTTATTTCCTTAGGCTAGATGTGTTTGCCTCCTCAGCCTTGCTTGCTCTCAAGGCTCAATAATAATACTTATAATAATAAATAAGTCCCTGACACCACTCACCCTGGCCCAAACCAGAGTTGCCTGTGAGTGGCAGGTCAACTCTAAATCAACACCTTTTCATTTGGAGTTTCTCTCTGTTTAAATTTTAATCTTGGCCTCATACAAGAAACCACTATTTGTTTTCGCATTCCATAGAATCTTAATGCTTATTGTGTGCTGTTACTGATTGACCGTCATATAGGGGTCTTGGCGTGCCTTAGTTTCAATCTTCTGAAGTGTAATTTTATCAGTCAAGATAGCCTAGGTTATGCCATGGTGATAAACAACATGAATATCCTAGCAGTTTTCAAGACAAAAAGCTTATTTCTTTTCATACCATATATGCATTACAGGTAGTGAGAACATGAAAAATAGCTGTCTTCAGAACTAGACAAACACATTCAAATTCTAGCTCCTCTTGGAAGCCAAAGCAGGAGAAAGTATTGCTATTGTTCTATATTAAAAAACTAAAATACAAGTCAGAAAACAAACTACTAATGATGCTCCAATGACACTTAAATTCTCATACATTGTTGATGGCAGCTTACATTCATGCAACCCTGCTTTGGAGGCAATTTGGTTATATGTGTAAAGAACTTCAGAAATAATCATCTCCCTTACTTTAATCTAGTGATTATTCTCCTGTAGCTTTAAATAAATAAAAAGAGATTTTTGACCTGTTTGGCTGATCTGCTTGTTTCAATGAAATAGCTATTTTTTTTTTTTTTTGCAAAATTGGGAAAATATTTTAAATAGTATAATTTAAATTTTGTTATGTAGCGTATACAAAATTCATTTGGGTCTTCCAGAGGACCCTCAAAGTAACAGACAGTTACTTATGGTAGGTTGTGTTATTATTCACAAATGTTCCCTACCCTTCCCTTGGGGAGAATACATTCTGCCTCACTGACACAGGTTTGGCCATGTGACTCACTCTGGTCAACAAACTGTATATAGAAGTGATGTGTGTTGCCTCTGGGTAGTAGCTTTAAGTCCCCTCTGCAGTGCTGACAGGCCGTGGTCCAGAGTGAGCCTGTTCCATCAACCTGAGTGAGTAGAGCTTCCTGTCAAGCTCCTAACCATAACCTACAAAGCCATCCATTGTGATCTGGCCCCTATCTCCAAACCTACCAGTAAACCACCTCTTTCACCACCCTCCAAACTCATGCAGGCTTTTTTTTTTTTGTGAAGCCCTTCTGGAAAAAAAGTTAAACTGAAAATTGAAAAAGCAGAGAAAAGATTTCTACATATGTATCATGGCTTATAACATCTGCATTTCTATTTTGATTTTAAGTGGTCTTAACTCTATTAATTCTTAACACATCTGGGACCACTGATTGTTGTCAAAAAGCAATGAAACCTACTTCAGAGAGTCTCTGATACAAAGGAAGAACCACGAGTAACAGAAGGCATTTCCCAGGTAAGGATTAAAGGTTTCCAAAGTTCAAGATAATCAAGTTTTATGAAGTCAGCATGTTTAAAAGGTGTGTCATAGGGGTGGAGCAAAAGGAGGAGGGGTTAAAATATACACATATATAAACAAGTAACTCTTGATGTCGCTAGGACCAAATTCACCACTTGGAGATCTGTCTCAAGTACAGGGAGAAATGAACACTTACCAGATCCAATTAACTAAGTGGGGGGGAGTGGATGACCACACATGAAATCACAAATGGGCGGGGGTGGGGGGGAGACAATCACCTATCCAGAACCCGTAATCCAGTTGGCGATGACATGGGGAAATAAGGAAAATAATATCACTCCCAAACTCCACAAGCGAACCACCAGACACTGGCCAAGGGGATATGACCACATACTCTGATCCCAGAACTCAAGGACAGAGAGTATCGTCCCCTTGTGGTGCCCAGGGGGAGATGAAGAATCACCCCTATTCTGGAACTGGGAAGCAAGCGCCCTAAGACGCACCCCTAAGGGGGGTCAACGTCCCCCAGGCTGGGCCTTACCGTGGACAGGAGCTGAGACAGTCCTGAAGTCCCCTCAGTCTCGTCCAGAGCTGCCGCTACTCCTCGTACCCCCACTCCCCAACACACCTCCTCCCCTACCTGATGTGGCAGCAGCTCCTGATGCGGCTCGGTCCCCTCGCCAAAGCTGGCCCGGTGGGACTGAGACTCGTGAAGCAGCGAGATGTCATCCTGTCAGGGTTGATTGGAAAAGAGCGGAGAATTCTTAGAGCTAAGGGCCCTCCCGAATTTTATCCTTATAGGGTAACTTCGAGGGGTTGCCAGACAATTGTAAACTGTCATGGCGCTGGTGGGTGTGATTTTTACTGCAGTAAAGAGGTTACCTTTGGACATGAGCTCCTAGTTTCTGCGCATGCTCCTGACCGGGAAAAGTCCCTAAACTCAAGTTCCTGCTGTTGCGGGTTTGGGTCTAAATGTTCATTGGCCGCCTCATTTTTGCCCCCGCTCCTTTCCTGTAGTTAACACTGCCGACCTGCGCCTGTCCCTGACAATCCCAGGTGGGGGATTTCAGGCGTTGCCCATCTTCCGGGGCTGGAGTGTATGATCTGTGCACTGTTCTGACGGTCTTCTCCTCATCCAATCTTGCAGACCTTCTCGTTGCTCTAGAATTCTCCAAACATGCTCCATGTCCATTAATCTTGCCCTCCCTCCCCACGGAGTAGAGTTTTTTCCTTCTTGTGATTTCTGTCTCAACTCAAATATGATCTTCATGGAGAGGAAGGTCTTTCCTGATCGTAGATCTTATTGATCTAAATCAGACCCTTCCTCTGATTTCTTTTTCTTATTTTTTTTTCTAATTTCTAAAACTGTTGTTTTTATTATTTTTTAAATTTGTTTACTCACTTATTGCCTGAGTCATTCACTGCTGTGTTCTCAATGCTTAGGAAAGTATCTGACACATCAAACATCTGCTCAATTAATATGTGCAAGTTGGGCTGGGGCATCGTAATCCTAGCACTCTGGGTGGCCGAGGAGGGAGGTGGGAGGTGCGAGGATCGCTTAAGGTCAGGAGTTCAAGACCAGGCTGAGCAAGAGCAAGACCTTCTCTACTAAAAATAGAAAAAATTAGCCAGGCGTGGTGGCCAGTGCCTGTAGTACCAACTACTCAGAGGCTGAGGCAGGAGGATCGCTTGAGCCCAGGAGTTTGAGGGTGCTGTGAGCTATGATGATGCCACTGCACTCTGCCCAGGGAGACAGAGTGAGACTGTCTCAAAAAATAAAAATAAAAAAGGTGCAAGTTAAATTAACAAATGTTATAGCTTAGAGCAGGACCAAACTTCTTATTTTTTAATAAATGGTTTGTTTGCTTGCTGCAAAAATTTTCATAAATATCAACAAGCAGAAAATAAATTAACTCCTTGAAATACATATTTAAAAACGGGAGAGGAAGAACACACAGATACAATGATAACATTAGCATATCTGTCAAAATAGACATTTTAGCTATTTCATCCTGATACTATAAAAAAATGAAAATAAAATGCATGTCACATGGAGCAAGATGGAAAATCAGTGGCCAAGAGTACAGATTGGACGCACATTGCTTAATAGCCATCACCATGCCTAGTTCCTAACTTTTCATTAATTTGTTGGTGAAATGGATGTACAGATTATTGTGAAGATTATTATAGAAATCTATATTCACTTCTTTGTATAGTGCCTTTCACTCAATAAATACTGGCTGTTTTATATTATTTTTAATAAATAAGTTTTAAATTTGGGGTATATAACACATCATTTAGAAATAGATTACCTAATCATAAATATTTTCCAAATAGTCTATTTAATAATAAAAAGTAGGCATTACATTAGTTATACACTTTAACTTAAAAATTTGGCCATTATAAACTAAAATTCTCTTTCCTCATGAATATATGGAATGCATATAAGAAATTCCTATAGAATATTAGGTTTTAGTGGTATTTTTTATTGTATTGTCTTTTTATCACTGGAATATAAATATGTTTAGTTTAAATTGAAACAGTTGCTAAAAAATGAATGAAAAATATCACTCTACTTTCTTTCCTGTATAAATGTATAAAATCTAACTCTTGTAATTATCCAGTGTGCCATCAAATCACATGAATGCTAACTTGAAATCCTCATGATCAGGTACACTTTTGTTTTCATAATTTTAACAAGATATTATTTAGTTTTTTCCTTGTCTTTTTTTAACCTCACTGATTAATTGCATAATACATTTTCTCCCCATAAAATATACAAAGTTGGTTATAACAAAAGTATACATGATAAAAAAGCAAAATATATTAAAAAATGAAATTTCAGGACTATGATCAGACAAAAACAGTAGAAAATGAATACAAGAGGAGAAATTTGGGGTTGAAATTTTCCTTAGCAAATATTTCCATACTCACTCTGGATCACGGGAAATACTTATTTCAACCCCTTACAAATACCTAGTTGTCCCTTATATAGTCTGACCTTGTCATTTAAATAAAATATTATTATTACTAGGTGGGTTAAATTGTTTATATCAATACTCCTTCTAATTAGAGAAGTATTATAATAATTCTAGTTTGTCTTACCACCCTCACCATCTACACCCTCCAACACAAAGAAAAGACAATTACATGCTAAATTTCCTCTTCCAAATAATGAACAATTCTGAATAACTTGGAAGAAGGGAAAAGAAAGTTTCAAGTTTTTCTTTAGAAAAGTAAATAGCCTTTATCAAAGAGTTTTCTAGTGTTCCCTCAAATGCATCCTCCACTTCTATGTTAGTAATAGAACCCCAATATTTAGCTGGACATGTGGAGCCTACCTAAGTCACCCTTTCAGCTAGGTTTGCCACGTAATTACGTTATGGCCAAGGGAACATAAGCAGAAGAGCCATGCTTGGGCTCCTGGGATGTGTTAAATGGAGGGTGCATTTCCTTCCTTTTCTCTTTTTGGTTGTCTGGAACACAGACTTGATGAAACCTTAATCAGCCATTTTTTGTACATGAAATGGAGCTGAGTATTGGGAATAATTCAGTAACAAAATAAAAGATGTCTGAGTCCCTGATGTGTCCTGAGGTTACCATGCCAACTCTGGACTTCTATCCCCAGATCATTTTTATGTGAAAGAGAAATAAAATTATTATTTTGAATTTTTTTGTCAGTTATAGCTAAACCTAATTCTAACCGATAAATCCACATCCGTGGGATTTTCTTTTATATTAATAAACAAAATACTTAATATCAGAATACTTAACATTGCAAACAACAACAACAACAGAAACCCACAAAGGTATAGATTCCTTTAACATCATACAAGTCATGTTAAATATTTAACCAGAGGGGACGGAGGGGAAATTAGAGTGATTCAAACTACTGCTGATTAACTGAAAATCTAAAATTAAGACAAAACAAACCCAAGGTCATAATGTTTGTTTGTTTGTTTGTTTGTTTGTTTTTGAGACAAAGTCTCATTCTGTCGCCTGGCCTGGAGTGCAGTGTGATCATAGCTCACTGCAGTCTCTAACTCATGGGCTCAAGGGATCCTCCTGTCTCAGCCTCCCAAGTAGCAGGGAGTACAGGCGCGTGCCACTGCACCCAGCTAATTTTTCTGTTTTTAGTAGCGATGGGGTCTCACTCTTGCTCAGGCTGGTCTCAAAGTCCTGACGTCAAGTGATACTCCCACCCTGGCCTCCCCAAGTGCTGGGATTACAGGCATGAGCCACCCTGCCCAGTAATAATTATTTTAAAAGGCATTTATGTATACATTGTTCTAAATTTCATTTTATAGAAGGGAAAACAAAAATATCAGAATATTTCGGTTCAGCGGTAAACACCTGTTCCCCCTGCAGTTAGTGAGCACACTAGACAGCACTTGGTGTGGACACTGAAGCTTGGAGGAAGAGGGACCAACTGTGAGAACAATGTCTACAGGGTTTTATATACAACAGTGTTCAAGCTCTAAGCAGGCTAGGCCCAGTTAACAACTACAGAGCTGAAATCCTGTTGCTTTGGGGAAATTAGGTTCTTTAAGGATATCCATCTATAATAAAAACAGATGAAACAGATCTAGAGCAGTGTTTTATTCCCAGACAATGGGGCTGATAGGAACTAAACAAGAAAGGCAGGACCCAGCCAGCCAGCTGGTTGGGATCAAGGCCAAGAGAAAGCTACAACTAGGGTCAAACTCAAAACCTAAGTAGGATTTAGCAAAGAATAGAGGAGATGGTAGGCAGAACTATTTCAGGAAGAAAGAACACCATGAAAAAGTTATCGAAGCAAAAAACAAAGGGGCAAACACCAAAATAAAATACATCAATATTCTTTCAAGAAATTATCATGCTATCTCTTTGCCTGAAGCAGAGCTAACAAGGAGGGCAGGGGTGAGAGCGAGATCTGAGGTCACCAAGAAGCTTGGGGATCTGTATCCTGGCAGATGGAGAGCCCTAGAAGGGCTGTCACTCAGGCTGCCTTTTTCATATGTGCCTTTTCAGTAGATCACTCTAACAGCATGAGGGAGGATGGAATAAGGGAGAACTAGTTTGGATTTAGCCTATTGGGACACTGTGGCAATGAAGAGAAATAATGAGGATTTCAACTAAGGCAAAAGAGGCAAGCAGGAAGAGGAACGATCACTTCCAAGGCATAATTGGGAAGCAAAATCAGAAGCATCTAGAGATCTGACCTGTGGAAAAGTGGGAGAAGAAGAGAGGGCTGAGCAAGGGCTCTTTCAGCAAGGACCCAGGGCTCTAGTGTTGGTGGTTTTACAGATGGTCCTGCCACAACTGGAACAGAAAATATTAAAGAAAACCCAGGTTTGGGGGGAAATGACATGATCTGGGTTTGGAAAATGTTATTTTAAATACCTACTGGACATCCAGGTGGATAGATGTGCAGAAGTTTATCTTTCTGAGTGAACCTCAGAAGAGCATTTTGGACTCCAGATACCCTAAACTCCAGGCATAACACTGTAAAATGGGTCCAAAAAATTCAGCTGACTAAAATGTGGCCCACATTATTATAATGTTAATAAACACAATTTTTTTCAGTTTATTTTTACTGTCACATTAAAAAAAAAACACAAAAATCAACATAATGCAATCATTCCTCGTTGACCACATAATGAAGTGATCAGGATACCTCATGTGCCAACTCCATCTCTTCTCCAAACAGGACTATTACATGAAGAAAGAGACTGCACAGTTTCCAGAAGGATCATTAGACTAAAGACAGCTTTTTTTTCCCCTGTGGTTTTAGACATGTGGACATCTTGAGAATACTCATGATATTCTAAGGTACTTGAGAGACAGAGTTTGAAGATTCAAACGGATGAATTAAGGTGACTAAGAAATATATAAATCATGTGCATGAGGTTAAGAACTATAAATACTATTTAATAAGCCTTTAATCCCAATGAATAATCCTGTATGTTGGGAATCCTAGAGCTAGAGTTTCAAATTGGTCTATTCAAACTGGTTTACTCATCTTCTCACAGGGTGCACAGCCACAGAACACTCCCGGTCTTATACAAATAAGTGAAAGCAATTCTGCAAACAAAGCCAATCTTCTAAAGCTACTTTAAAAAATAAAATCACCTCTCTAGGTCAGGAACTCTTGCAGGTTTCTGAATTGGCAGAGTTATTTCCCCAGTGGTTAGAACGAATGGGCCTGTAATCATCATTCCATTTTATGCTACTGCTTGTTAGCTTGTCCTCTTGCTTGATTTGCATTTCAACTCCATTTCTGCCAACGAATTCATCTCCCATGTTTTCCTTGGAAAGGCTTCTTCCCAGTCAGGGATAGGGTCAGATCACAAACTGAATTAGGGAAAGAAACCAAGTGAAAATCCACCTTGGGCCACTCCTTATGTAGGAGTTTGGTAGAACTACACCTGAGATTGTGTGTCTCTGTCAGGCCTTTTTCCTGATCCCTTTAGACTGTTGGGTAGATTGAGCCTCTCTTTTTCTCTGACGATGTTTCGAATTTTTAACTATTCCTTCTTTTTGATTTTTTTTAAAGGACCACAGATCTTTTGAGATTTTGATTAAATTTTAGTGTGTACTTTATGTACATGATCTCAGTTTAAAAATAAGTAAAAATAAAACTAAGGTTTTGAATTAAAAATGGAGTAGATGTTGTTTCCAGGGCTGGCTCTGCCTCTAGCTGTGGGACCCTGGGCAGGTCATTATACTTTTCAGTTCTCCTTTTATTCTTTGTAAAACGAACAGATGATTTTTAACATGCTTTTGCAGTTGTCAAAGTCTATGATTTCATGTAATATAATGCAAAACAACCCTATGCAAAAGATTATAATTTCCTTTGAAGGCGTTTCTCTCTTTCATAAAACACCCTTTGCTATCTGCCATAAAGGTCAGGAAATATTACTACTTTTCTTTGTTTCAGAATAAACTCTATTTATTTATTAAATAATTTTTTTCCCATCAGGACCCCTTAGAATACTTACCACTACATGTTCCTTCACAATCCTTACTATTTCTATCTCACAAGTCTCTTGCTTTTCTTTATCAATAGTTACATCCCCTCTAACCTATCAAAGACAAAGAAACCTCCTCTGCTAAACTAGCCGTTACCTGCTAACTCCATAGTAATTAGCATTACAAGCAACTCATATTTTAGCCAGTTATATTCAAAGATGAGGAGTCCAATATTCCTTTAGCTGATATCTCACAGAACTTTGGATAACGCCTGCCTGAAAAGCAATTTGACCTCTGAATAGCTTCTTGCTCATATCCTGCACAGATGATGACAGCATTTTCTTGTTTAAATAAGTTTTCTCCTCTTCCTACTTTTCTGGAAAATAATTAAATCAAATGTTCAGTAGACAATATAAAACAAAGGGGGCAAGTTGAATTAATATTGAAAATCTCCCCCTAATGCGCTCTTATAACAAATTATATGAACACCTCCTTTTCTCTAAAATGAATATAGTTATTGAACTTGCCTGTATAAAGTTGTAAGGATGATTAAATGAGATAAAACAGAGCCTGGCAAACAGTAAGCACTGAATAAGCATTGTCTATAGTTATTAGATCATCTTCAAATATAATTAAAAACTTATGATGATAAAACATTTGTCAGTTTCAGGCTAGCAAAACAAACCTTTGTAATTCCATCTCTAAAAATTTCCAGTGTTCTCACCATTTGAGTAAATACATTATTCTCTTGATAATAAATGGACAGACCTCTCTGAATCTGCTAAGTGTGATAAGATTCTTGGAAACGTAGGAAGAAGGGACAAGATTTAAAAGATTAGGAACCTAGAAAAATTGAACAAAGAAAGAGGAAAAGAAAAGAAAAGTAATTCTAAACTCAGTTAAATAATTAGTAATGTGATAATGGAAGAGTTCATAAAATAGAAAAATTAATATTCAAATTGGCAGGATTAAGATCATCATGATATTGAAAGATTAAGGGAAGATGAGCCGAAAAGTTCAGTAAAATATTGGTACGCACTCCAGAAGCTATTTGCACTTCTCAGTTAACACTTTCAGGGTCTTGTTTTATGCCTGCCTCCCAGACTTGTCTGTCTCTATAAGAAGGGTAGGGGCCAAGGTTGGTTTATTCACTGTTGTTTTCCCAGTACCTAGCACCATCATAGTAAGTGCTCAATAAATATGGGCTGATTTAAAACAGAAGAGTATGACAGAAGCCTGTGGAAACCATGTCCCCAAAACTACCACCAAAGAAATTTAGAGATGTTATTATTTAAATAGTAAACAAAAGTTAAAGATTGTAAAGTGATTATATTTCGGAATTGAATGGAAAAAAGAAAAACCGCAAACAGATAATTACTCCCACATTCATTTAAAAAATATTTATTTATCATGTTGTACCTAGCCTAGCCCATGTTCTCACGTAGCTTACAATCTAGTAGGAGAGACAATATTAATACATATGCAAGTAACAATTGAATTAACTGAGGTAAGTGTTCTGAAATAAAAGTGTGTCATCTTTTGAAATGTGTAAGTGGGTCAGGAAGGTGGGTGGGGGGACAACTGTTGACATTTAAGCTGAATGATGAAGAAGGCATTAGTCAGGCAAAAACTGGTGGGGGGGGGGAAATTCCAGGCAGAAAGAATAGCAGATGCAAAGGTTTTGAGGAAAGAAAGAGCTTAGCCTATTGCCAGAACCAAAAGAGTCCAATGTAGCTGGAATATAGTGGGTGAAAGAAAAGGGGTGAGTGGTGAGTTGAGCCATCAGGGACAGTTCATCTATTGGTCAGCTGGTGAGAAACCACTGAAGGATTTTAAGTAGGAGAATGACACAGAGTTACATTTTAAAATGTGTACTGAAGAAATTGGATAGAAGATGGAGTGAATGTAGAGAAACAAGTTTTGAGATTATTGTAGTAATGAAGGTAAAGAAAATTGTGGTTTGGGCTAAAGAATAGCCACTGGAGATGGAGACGTGAATGATTCAAGATGTACTTAGAAGGTAAATTGATGCCTTGATGATTCTTTGGATGTAGAAAGAAAGACACAAATAGGTAAAAAATGACTTTCTGGATTCTTGTTTCAGCAAACTAGATGGATGTCCCTTTTATTGAAAAGAAGATTAAAGGGCAAGGAGAGATTGGGGTTCACTTTTGGATGCATTCAGTTTAGATGCCCAGAGTACATCCAAGCAGTGATGTCAAGTGGACAGATGAACCTTTGCCTTTGTCTCTAAGTGGTGCTTCAGTTCTTTCTCTTTGACCTGCTTTGCTGAAGTTCCAGCCAACTTCAACTGTAAGTTATGGCAGTGGAAAGATTCTGAAGCATTTGGGGGTGAGAAGAGAGTAATATTTTAGAGAGCAATTTTAATATAGATAAAGTTTTGTTTTCACTATTATTGGTCAAAGGGTACAAACCTTCAGTTATAAGATGAATAAGTACAGGAGACCTAATGTACAGCATAGTGACTATAGCTACTCATAATATATTGTATATGTGAAATTATTTGAGAGTAGAAATCAAGTGTTCTCATCACACACATACGCAAGTGGTAACTATGTGACATGATGGATATGTTAATTAATTTGATTGTGGTAATCGTTCCACAATATGTATGTATATCAAGCATCATGTTTTACACCTTAAATATATATAAATTTTGTCTGTCAATCAAGTCTTAATAAAACTGGAAAAAGGATGTCATTGAAGGAGAGAACAGGTGAAAAAGGAACAGAGACAGTGAAGGAATAAGAATGGGACACTGTGGCTGTGGAAGAACTGCATTCACGCTCTGTGCTTGTTGATTTTAGGATGACTCATTGTCTTTAGTTTATAAGTGGATTTGGGAAATACAAGTGATTGTGATTAAGGAGGAAAGAGGCTAATAAAGAAAAATAATGCTGTAGATCTTTTTGTTGACCTTACTTCTGAGGACATGTAAACGCCTGCAGAAAACTTCTCCCAGCTCTCCTTTACTTTTTAAAAAATCTTTTTCTTTCTTCTTTCCTTTTAGAATCCTTACTTGTCTTCCTTTTCTTTAGTTCCCCATTTCTAAAGCTAGAAAATACATCAGGTGAGGAGATATTGTGAGCGTTAGTAAGAGGGGGGAAAACACAGGCTTTTTTTTGTTAGCTTTGTGGCATTAAAATAGGACTACCTTTGTATTTTTATGTAATCAATTTTGCATTTGTATTAAATGTTAGTGATAGGAGAGGTCCTGTAGATGGTAAACATATGTCAATAAAAATACGCCTCAACTACTCCTGAGTTTTACTCAAACTGAGTAGAAAAAGAGTGAATCATGCAAAAGAAGATTGATCTGGGAAAATCTGCCAAACAGAAAGATTTGCTGGGAGATGTTTTTGTAGTGGAGAAAAAAAACTATTGTAGATTATAAAGACAATAGAAATCTCAAACCATGTAGTTATCACTGGCTCCCATTCAGAAAGTAAATATGTAAATCAAGTTTTCCTGGACTGCATTTAGCAGAAGTCTAGTACCTAAAGATGAAGTGAAATACTGTCTCTGTGATTTTAAGGAGGTTCTATAATACAGTAAATTTGAAGAATATGCCATGTTCCTTCATGCAGCTTGAAAACACACAAGAACATTCAAAGGCTCTTAACTATTCTGCAGCAAAGTGGCCTATACAAAACGTCCCAGCGTCTCCCAAACTTGCTCAAGCCCTGAACATTTTGTTCTTCTCAGTACAGCTTTTAAGTGCCCTGCAAAATGGTATTCCACAAAAGACCAGTTTGGGAAAAGCTTGCCTAAGTCATTGGAGAAATATTTCCTACTTTAGGAAATGTCAATGGTTAGAGATTTTATGAGCTTTCTTTTTCGTTCATGTATTCTGCAGCTTTCACAGTTGGGAAGTACTGCCTGATTCCTGAACTATCTGGCTGAAATATCAATCTCATTTTTCACAAATTCTTACTCTCTTCACCAAAAAGACCTGAGCATTTCCTCTCAGAATGATTTTTTGGGCAATCAAAAAAATATTAAATCATATTTGTACCTTCTCTCTAGTCTAGAGATCTTGAATCATTTTTATCATTTCACAGAGTCAACTTTACACTTATTAAATTATTCATTGTTTTTCTTTTATAGGATGTAACTTCTTTGTTTTAAAGCACAGTAATATATTCTAAACAATTACTACATTTGGATTTTAATCTAAATATAAAAAGTCAGAAGTCTGAATACAACAATATCTTTGTAAAGTTTTAAAAAGATATGGAAAAACTAATAGGAAAATCCAGCTCCCTTTTGTCTACCTCATCTCATAGTAACATGCTACCCAGGTTGATTTTTCTCCATTAAGAAAATTCATCAAATGAAAACCTTTTATTCATTAAGTAGCAATATTGTGAAACTTCTCAAAGCACAGAAGATTGCATATTTGCACATAAGTAATGAGTAGACTATTGTCGACTCAGGATATTTTTACAATAATTTATATGATCCTTTCTCCTTCAGTGTTGTAACATCAACCATTCGTAGAAGAAACCCAGATGGGAAAATGTTCACCAGCATAATCTAAACTGTATTAGTTTGATAAAGTAAATACCTTTAGCCATTAGCAAACTAAGATCTAATTTTCCATTTTTATTTTGTAATAACCACATTTACAAATATAAATATATAAACTCTCTAAAGTAAATAATTCCTATTTTATCCAGCTGCATGATCTAGTGTATAAAATACAGGAGACCATTTGCAAATAGCCCCACTTAGTAATTCAAAATAATGCAATATAATATAAAACCCTAAAAATCTTAATCCTCAGTAAGAGTTGCAAAATTTTTATAAGAATTTGAGGTCTCTTATTAATATTGATAAGCCTTCAAAAAGAGGGTGAGTTATAGAATATTAATAACTGTAAAATATATATTAAGTACCATTATGTGTGAAGCACTGTGCAAAATAAAGAATATACAAATATTAAAATAAAATAATGCTGATGTCTCCAAGGAGCTTAAGCTGATTGGAGGTGATAGCACATTAAAAATAAAACAATGCAACAAAACAAAACCAATCTAATGCAGTCATAGGCAGACTATTGTAACAAGTGAAAAGGAAGCATAAACAACTACTGCAGCAGGCTGAGGAAGTGATGACTTTTGGATAGGGATGTTGAGGATGGGGTCACAAAAAAAATTAGGTGGCATCTGAAAGTTTTTAAGTGTTGAAGATAAGTTTGATATTCACAGGGACTGTTTGAACACAGACGTGAAGTTTCAATGTGAACACATTCAAAAATGATGAAAATAAAATAATGGGTGTTTAGGAGTATTTGGAGCAGATGAGAGTCCAAAGTTTGTTTGGAATCAGATTGGTAAGATTTTTTGTTTTTGTTGGTATGGGTTTTGTTTTTTTTTGATGATGTTTACTTTTTTGAAGCATAAATACACATATAATTTATAATCCCATACTTCTTTTGAATTATTTAACACATTGAATGCCATGTGATTTACTTAACTCAGGCTAGTTTTGAGCCTGGGACCGTGTGAAGCAAAACCCTGCAGTTGGTTTGTGAAAATCTTGCTTGTTGATGTTCTTATGGTTGTAATTAATATTGACAATTTAATTCTAAAAATGTGGATTGCATTGCATATAACTCACACAAAGAAAACAATAAAAAAATTACAAATTAGAAAGGATCATTTTGTTTTAATAAAACACCATGGCCCCAGGGAAAAAACTTTTCTTTTCTAGTGTGGCAGCCACTGTGTTAAAGTAAAAGTGAGTTTTTTTTTCCTTTGCCGGGTAATTTCTGTCTTGATTAGAGGTGCTTTAGGCAATAACATATTCTTCATAATATTGCAAACTCTGCCCCAATTACTACAAATATTCCTTTTATCTTGAAGTTTCTTTTAAATTTCAACTTTCCTAAATAACATATGCAATTGAGATATTTGTAAATGTAAGGGGCAAAATAAAAATATAGGCTGTCTAGAATAAACTTCTAATATGAGTTTTACATGAAAGGTTTGTAATTTGATGGAAGTGCTTTTAGGATTGTATAGGTTAAGGATGGTGCTTATGTAGGAGAATAATAAAATAGAATGAGGATAGAAATCCTAGACTAAAACATAGAGGAAATGCAGACCACAGTGATTCCATTCAGGACGTTGCAAAATGGTGACTAATTAGAGCATCACAATTTATAGGATTAAGTAAATAAACTATATTAAGAAACCAACAAAAATATTTTCCTAATATTAACGATCAGGCCCCAAATATTTAAACAGTTTGCTCCCTCACTTCACTGAGGACCCTATTCAAATACCATCTCTTAAAGAGGATTTTCTGGACTATTCTACTTAAAATAGCAGAAAATATCTTTAGAATGGAATGGAATTCTAGAAAATAGAAAAAAAATCAAAATTTAGAAAAATAAACAGTATATGTTTGAAATATTCTGTCACCGTAAATATAAGTATATATATCTTGCTTTAACCATAATCTTTAAAAAGATCAGATATTTTAATATGGGCTATAGAATTAGATATATATATCACCACCTGAGATCACTACCTATGCCAGAGTAATTATTAGAGCAACCTTTTATGGGAGAGAGGCAGTATAAAACAATTTTAAATAATCAATGGCATTATAAAGCTTTCTTTGATTAGATCATTGATGATTAGTTCTTCCAATGAATCCATTTGATTTGTATTTATTCTGCATTTAATGCATATTTTAAAGAGATACCCCAAAGTGATTGATTAAATAATTTAAAATCACCTTTGTAATATATAGTGATATAAGAATGGAAATTAGGTGATAATTCATGACAACACTTTGTATATATTAGCAAATCACAGCATAGCACCATTCTGACAAATATGAAGAGTAACTAAATAATAATATTTTCAGTGGGAGAAACCGAAGTACGTAGAGATTAATGGTTCACTGAAGACCACTTATATTTCCATGGATAGACGTTGGAATAAAAGAATAATTTTTGTCTTAGTTCTACAAACAAGTTATATGATATTTCTTGCAACAAGTATATGTAATTTCCGTCAATGAAATCACTGTTGTTGCTGTTCTCTGCATTAAAGTCCTAGGACAGATACAATCATTCCCATGTATATAATTATAACAGAGAAGAGAAACATTTTGATAAAATATTTTATTATTATTATTAAGAATAATAATATAATCATGGTTATAAAAATAACAACTTTATTAACTACAGAGACTTATAATACAAGTCATAACCACAGTGTTCCCTTTTTTGGGTAAGCATCCAGCTATACCGCTCAATAGGCAGCTTATCAATTTCCTATTTACACACAAAACCAACAGTCATAACATCCACAGTATTCCATTTTCAGTTTCCTAGAGATAGAAACTTTCTGTGCAAATGGAAATGAACCTACTTAAAAGTTACACTGTCAAGATTTCTATGATATAGAAAATTTTAACCTTTTTTGGTATTAGTAAATTCTTAGTTCTAAACTCAGTTGAATGTTGAAAGATAACTTGTTTTTGGACTTTATTATGAAAAGTAATTCATTTAAAAATCATTTATTTAAAAAAGACAAAGACTATGTCTTTTTTACTCAAATTAATTTTATTTATCAAATGAGTTTGTCTGTAAATATGGGATATAATTAATTGAAAGCAGTTATTTTTTGAATCTCAATAAATCAATTTAAGAATTCTTAGTATGAGACCTTATTAGAATTCTTTACCACATGATCTCTATATTGCAGAACCAGTATTTCTTTTTTAAAAAAATGTTTAGAAACAACAAGAAAATGCCTGACAGCAATTTCCCACTTCTTGACAGTGTTTTTTTCAAGAGAATGTTGTGGCTATAACATTCACTTTGTACAGTACCATTGGTACCAACAAGAAATATTCACAGGAATAAGTGAAATACAATTTTGCTATCACATGCCACTATTGTTATTTTTCTTGCCTTCCAGTGTCTCATATTTCCCATGGTTTGAAACACTTAGATAGCAAGCAAGAGCTTGTTAATACTAGAGATTGACTCAATATAAACCATTTTACTGAGGACCTGCCCACAGCAAATAGGTAAAATTCATTACACATTTTACAATAAAATTAAAGAAGTATACAAAAGGATTATTATCCCTTCTGCACGGCAGAGGCATTATGACAAATATTTTAATTTTACATTTCAATTCCTGGTAGACATCAGAAAATGTCTACAATTATAACAGCATATAACCATTATTCAAACAGCCAAAACAAAAATAGCATTGAAAACTTCTGATTTAAAAGGTCCTTTTGTCCATGACACAAAATAAAATGGATTATTGGATAAATTGGACTTTAAAATTTTTTTGGTAGTTTATCCAGAAAAGAACACCCAGTAAATAGTATCTTTCATCAGAAAATAATGACATGATTTGCACCCTGTCCTACCACCTAAAATAACATGGATCTTGTTCATCTAACTTTCATTGTCCATTCTACCCATTTCCTTCTATCACAAAGGAAACTTCCCAAAGAAGAATTGCTTTGTGCACCATGTTTGATGATTTATTGGCATTGTTTTTAACCTTTTAATAAAATAAAAAACACTGTGTTCAAAATGTCTACGAAGTTAGCTGCATCTTGTATTTAAGTAATCCTATCTCTCTTTCCATGAAAATTTAAAGGAAAAGACATGAAAGAAGCATTTTTAAAATGTGAGCATTTGAAAGTATTACAATTTTTATAAAAGTTTTACAAATATCATTAATATGTGATAATAAAATTTGGCTGGTTCAGCAAGAAAAAACTATGAAAAATATTTAATATTTTGGCAATATGCCTTGGAAACTGTTACGTGTTTTCATCAAAATGGTGTATAGTAAGGGAAAGAAAAATACAATCTCATACGATGACATGGACTAGCAACTAGTTGGATTTCTTTTTGCTTCTACTGTAAGTTTCTTGATACCAGCTAATACCTTATTACAAAAAAATATGGCACACTTTGTAAAAACATTTCTGGATTCAGTGCCCTACACTTTGTGGACTAAGTTCTCCAGTAGACTTAAAACCACTTTACTCTAGATTGAACAATATCCTAGAGAACTTTTAGGGCATTGTTTCGAGACTTGGCCTTAATGAAGACCATTCAAGAGAACCGAGTCAGAGAAATGGGAATACTGGATTCAAAGCATTCAAATAATTATTTATAAAGATGCTTTATGCAGGAAGATTTTGTGAAAATTCAAAGCTTATCCTATCACTCTTTGTTAACCCATTTCTCAAAAAATACATTCTCTTTAGCTAAGAGTGACAAATACAACAATAAATATGATGATTTGACTGTTCTTATACAGAATACAAAATTTAAGTGAATATTGATTGCCAATGGCTTAAGAAGATCTTATAAAATGAAATAAGAAAACACCAAATACATCTTGATAAAATATCTGATTCAACAGATTCAACTCTACTTTTAAAAAAATAATTGAATACAGAGATTAGATAACTGATTCTTTTCCTTTCCTTTTACAATTTTTCTTTTACTTGAATAAAGGTTTATTAGGCTAAAAGACTTCCAGGTCGAGAAAAGTATTTTCATTTTTTCTCCAATATATACTTTAATGCATGATTTGATGAAGGGCTATTTACAAAACTCTGAAGACATATGAAAATTTTCCTATTAAATATGTTTAAAAATTTAAAAAGAGAGTGGCCTAGAAACCAATTACAGCAGCAAGTCTTAGAATTAACCTATGTAATTACATTTTTATTGACCAAAAACACTTTTAAATTTTTTCAATTAGACAGTTATCTGAGAATTTAAGAAATGCTTTAGGAAAATAGATCTACAAATATCTTGTGTAAATAAGTAGCCCTAAATTTGGAGGAAAGAAATAATACAAATAGACACATCACCCTCTTTCCTTTAAGAAGTAGAAACTACATGAAATAACTAGGATAATAAATACATATAAACACCTAGATTAGGTTTTACTTAACTCTGTAGGTCATGACAACACCTGAAATGCCAACCAATGAAGGTCATCTGCAGATTATGTACAGAGGATAAGCTAGTCATTTCGATGTTGCATCTCTTTTTAATATTACTACTAGTCTTTAGAAATTTCTATTTTTTTGAGGAAAAACTATAGGTACATACTTCCAAAATATTTAGTGGTTACATTAGGTACACCACAGTTTAAACTGTAGCACATGCACATGTGTACCCAGGCATGTGTACATGATTATGTGTTTTTGTGAAAGTCTGTTTGTGTACCAGTATTGCAGGATACACAGTGAGGAGAAATGAATGAACTATAACATATGGCATATGAAATGTAATATAATTTAATACAGAGTTACAATTTAAGGACCCAAGGTGTAAATTGTTTTGGTGAGGTTAAAGTTACATTTAATTTATGGTTTATTCGTCATTAAGAAACTAACCTTGGAAAGCAGCGTAGAGAGATTAATTGATCTTTTCCATTAAATCTTTTATCATCCAGCAATTATACCTTTGCATTTTTTAATCCATTCAAGTATCTTCAGGAAATATGTTACTACACTTGCATGTACCTTAATTCATTTCAACATTTACAAAATAACACTGACAAACAAAACAACAGAAAACACCCACAAATACTAAATGAGTATTTTAACAAACATGACTCTCAAGTAGTTGCCTTAGAATTGTTTTAAGTGACATTTTAATTCCACATTCTCTGAAATCTTCATGTAAAAGAGAGCTGTATTGATGGATGCTTCAGACACACTTACTTCAGCTATGACTGTGATACCTTATATGTTAAAATAATTTTGTGTATCCATTTTGCATAATATGCTACTCGGACAAAAATACCAGGACGATTTGGAATGGCACATCCACGACCAGGAACAATGACACCAAGAACCATTCTCATTTTATGTTGTTCACAAACAAGTGGGCCACCATAATCCCCCTAGGAAGAAGACAGACAAAACAAGTATTATTAGACATAAAAAATAATAACACAATAATATTATCCTATATAGATTTGCATCTCAGAGATACACATGCACAAAAAAAGAAATAACTGCAACTGAAATATGAAGATGTAAAAATTGGTGTACTAGACCATTGTTTGTCTTTCTACTGAATTAGTCAAGTGAGACTAAGGTAAGTACAAAGCTCAAAGTGTTCTATCATGTGTAATATTCACTTAAGAATGACTTGCCTTTTCGAAAATATTCACTCATCCATTAAAGTGTGCTTTGCTTTTGTTGAATCCAGATTAACCCATAACCATTAATACCTCTTTAATAAGGTATATTTTATATTTATTTTTATTTTATTTTTTATTATATTTTATTATTATATGTATTTTTTATATTTATTTTATTATATTTTTATTTTAAAATTTGAAAAATTTAGGAAAATCCAAGTAAAAAAAATCCCACTTGTAATCATATAGTTTTAATGATTAAACTGCATTAAATTTTCTCTTATTCTAAAGCTTTTTTTCCTTCCACCAACCCTGCCTGAGATGATCTTAACAAGTTAAATAAAGAACTTGTAGTTAATAAAATAATTCTATTTATTATTTGGGAATTGCTTTTCCAGGCAAAGAATGTTCCTCTACTTACTGTTAGTGTTAACAGTTAGTATAGTTATAGTTCTATTTTATATCCTCCTTCCTGGAGGGTAGCCTATGATTTCATGGCATTTCCTATATAGCGATCCTGTTGTATCACCAAATAGAGACACATGAGAGAGGAATAGAAAGATCGATAGTTGATTTTTGTGTGTAAGTATATATACATGTATTCATATATAGTTTATTTATATATAAATAAATATGACAAATAATAAATAGAATAAATATATTATATAATATATAAATATATGATAAATAAAAACAAACAGTACACATATTGTTATATATAACCATTACAACTGCACTGCATCCCTTTCATGTACCAGCTAGCCTCCTAAGGATGCAGTGAATGGCTTTTGATGTCTTTATATGATGAAGAGTGTTTAGGACTCTCTTAATTTTCCCCCAACAGCGATGTGGTGAAATAAAACTAAATATTGCCAAATTCACTTTTGTGGTACACATGGAAAGAAGACAGCCATTGACACTCTATGATGGAGAAAACCAAGGTGAAGGTGCAGTAGAAAATCAAACAGTAAGGAAAAATAGCTTATTACAAGAGACTTTGCATAATCTATGCCACATAGGTAATAAAACTGATTTTTGAACAAATGCACCAGTGATTACTGATATGATTCTTCAAAGTGACTCACTTTGGAGACTTTCACTAAATGGGATGTTATTGCTATTTTACAAACATTTGGGAGATTTCTTGTTCAAATTTCTTTCAGTGGTTGAATTACCTTGATTTAAATGTCAGTGATATATATTTAAAAAAACATTCTGGAGGATAAATGCATTTTTGAGAAGCGGTAGAATCAATTTGAAGTCAAGTCTTATCAATAAGAATAAAAGTAACAAATATGGGATAGAGGGATAAATACTTTAGCTCCATGCTAAAGTAAGGAAATGAAGAATGTGTCATTGATAAACCAGATTAAAGACTATTCTTGAAAAGCAGTTGTCAAGTCACTTTTAGTAATGGCAATAAACTGAGAGAAGTATGTAATTTCCTAGATGGTCTCTAAGATTGGGCCTTGCTCACACTTCTGTGCTCAGGGGACTGTGATTTTGCTTTTAGAAAAAAATACATATTTATTTATTTCTCCTCGTAAATTTTCCCTTGTGGTAATGAACACGGTAATTCTGATTTACTGTAAAGGCATCAAATTTGAAACTGGTTATAAAACATAGTCTATTTCTAACCATATCATTTTAAAGAATTTCTAAAACCTCTAACTTAGTAAACATTTTCTCTTCTTTTCAGGAATAAAATCTCAGGGCAAGGTATATAACACATGCATTTCAATACATATTTATGCTCCATACTTAGGTCATGCATTTTCCTACATATCAAAGAACACTTTACTATTATTAAACTCATTTCATGCATTGCTGTACATAGTATTCCATAATCCCACAGCTCCAAGGCTTGGAGAACATCTCTCACATTCAAAACATATCTATATCTAAAATAACAGTTCAACAGTTTGTCTATGTGGAATAAGGATAGGAACACTGCCAAGTTGAAATAACGGTTGCCTAACAAATGAAAATATCCAAGCTCTTAAAGTCACAAACTTTGACCTTGAGGTTTTTAAAAATGGAATGTGTTTAAATACACACACACACACACGCACACCAGCTTACCCAAAAACAGATTTAAAAGTTTAAAGCCAGGCATGTATCTCTTAATAATATTATTAATGGAGTTCATTTATGGAGAATTTGGGAAGATCAGATGAATTTAGAAAAACATCAGAAAAATGCAAGCTGTCGTATCAGACTGATTCGGATACCTCAATTTGAATAGTTTTTCCTTAGAGCTCTGGCTGTATTCATTAATTACTCTTTTGAGAGACAAATGTCACCATAGTTTGCTGCTGATAAAGCATCGGTTGTCTTACTGTTTAGTTTAAAGATACGCACAAAGATAACACAGTTATTTTTCTCAATTTCTCTCCCCTAGAATAGGTTTGTAAACAATAATTTTGACTTGAAGAAAATAAATAGAAAAAAGTAAACATGAAAAACTAAGTAATCAATCACATACTCCTTAGGAAAGCACTTCCTTTTTACCTCACATGGTCCTGATCCAATCTTTTCAGCCCCAGCACATATTTCTGACTCATTCAGAGTCACCTTCCCTTGATGATGCTGACTGCATTTCTCATTTCCCATAATATAGAGATGTGCTACTCGTAACAGACCATCAGAATTGATCACTAGAATAGTGCAAAATAGAAACAGTAAATGAGCACAGAGTAAGGTGAGAAAAATAAGAAACAAGACAAATGCAGTCTTTTTAAAATAAAATAAATATTGCCTCATCTTTTAAAAACCAGCTTACATCCAGTGTAGCCCCAGCCATAAACACTGCAAGTGGTCTTTTCAGGAATTGTGCATCCATAATTAGGTAAATCAATCGTACTGACAAAATCATCCAGAACAGCAGGCCTGAAAAGAGAAAATATAACGGTAAGTACTCTCCATTGGATTCAACACAAAATTAACATATTAAAATGTAGTGTTCACGCTCAATATGACATTTACAGAGAATGCAGTCTTGTTTCTTAAAAAACAGGAATGTCTAATATATAATGATGAAATTTGAAGTAGGTAGTAGAGAAATGAGTCATTTGTTTGCTAATAATAACAGTGTTTAATGCTATTTTTTATTTTACATTTTAAAGTTATCAAATTACTGCTCACAAAGCTTTAGTTTTAAAGTAGACTAATTAGACTATTGGCTCAATTTTATTCATTTTTGAAAATTTTGCAAATACCTGTCTCTCTATACACCCACACAAACACACACAGACCCATACACACACATATATATGACATGTAACATATGCTTTTATTATAAATCTATATGAGAGAGGAAGAATAGCCACACACCTGAGGAAAATGCTTCAATGATTCTAGTCTAGGTTAAAAATATAAAATCTAAAGTAACTAACCTAGCAAGCTTCAGTAAAACCAGATCTGATCCTTCGGGTCCATATACTAGCTGGGAAACATTTAGAACCTGTTTGCGTTTCTCATCTCCTCTTCCATGGACATCATGAATTCCAAGCCAAGCTTCATAATCTTTCAAGTCTTTGTTTCTAAGTAAAAATTTTAAATGTAAAATATAATTCCAAATTATGTAATATTATTCCACTATGTTGTTATTTTACCTTATAAGGGCATATAAAAAAGTCTAAATTTAAAATGTGATTCAAAGTATAATAAAGAGCAACTCATTTGTTATGGGAGATTCTGAATATTACAAGCATACATAAGCAGAAAGAGCTTTTAAATTGCTTAAATTCTAAATGGCTATTTAAAAACTTGATTATGCTTACTGGAGAGTAAGTCACTTGTGAAAAATTCTCAGGTAAAGCACTCTACTTGAATTCTAATTTTACTGCAAATCTTGTTTTGTGTTTATCTCAGGCATGTATATATTTGGTTCAGTAATGGGGATTAAAGTTTTGTACAAACAAAATCAAAGTGACCTTGATGAGAAGCAGGAAGGGAGCTCACAAATGCTGCCTCCTTATCTTTTCCTTAGGCTAATTTTCATTGAAAATTATGCCCAGAATGATTCTGAGGCTGACTGTACAGGAGAAAGGAGAAGTGAGAATTTAAAAAAGTGTGTTGATAATCAGTCTAAAATGAATTTCTCTTTAGAAATAAAGGGTGAAAGTAGCAGGTTGAGATACAAATTATTTACATAATTCTAGCAAATTTTCCCCCAAGTGAGAGTAATGTTAATTTTGAAAAGAGGTGAACTGAAGTAGTTCCCTGAAAGTAAATATTAGTGAAGTCAAAGTATGTTTTGTAAGCTAAATTTTAAAAAGAAATTAATTTGTTCACCCCATGCTAGTGAATCTGTAAAACGAATACACATTCTAACCGTGAAAGCTATAGAAAGACATATATATTTTTAAAGGCTCAAAACAAATATTAGTTTCAAAGACACTTTACCGAGAAGGGAAACATTGTCTTGCAGTAAGAACCCAACTTTCTTTTATCAATGATCCTCCGCAGATATGTTTATTTCTATGAGAAAAAGGAAAGAGAAACAAGTAACATCTGTGCAGAAACAGTGACTGCCAATTAATACAAAACCTATGGCTCCACTTGTTAAAAATAAATGCACAGGAGAGGAAAATGTAGAAATTAACCTAACTGGAATACAGGTAGTTCTTTTATCTGAAGGGTGATATTTGGTGATTGTGGCATTAACGTTTTTTTCATAATGTGATTACAATTTTATGAAATCAATTTTACTTTTGTCTAGTTTAATTCTTTAAATTACAGAATTTAAATAATTAAATTACTCAGTCAATACACACCAATATCCATTCCCAACAGACACATTCGTGTACACATGCATCTATCCTTGCGAGTGAAAGTATATGCTACAAATATAGGATAACTAAAACAAAAAAAAATTTGGACCTATTTTAAATTCAGTGTTTGATTATGAAAAATGCAAAGTTTAGTTCTTATTTAAACCCTGAAAACCATCCAATGGTAGCAATAAATATTGTTTGTACACTATTTCCTACTTTCACTACCATTATTTAGTTTTGATATGGTAACTTAAAATATAACTTAGTTTGAATTTGTTAGTTCAGTGTAAGACTGGTAATATAATATAATATTTCATTTATAAAAGTTAAACAATTTTGAAAGACAAATCATCTAGGAAATTATAAAATATTTGTGAAGAATTATAAATACTAGTACATTTGTTTCCTGATATCCAAAATTTGTAAATCTATTTTTTTTTGGCAGAGACATGGAAAACTTACAATTTTTCACAATTTACATTTCCAAAGAGTACAGATGTTCAGTGCTTCAGAGAGTAATACTAGAAGATTCCCAGACTAAGACCACAGTTATTTATGGCCTTTGCCACACAGGAGGATAAGAGTATATATTGAGTTTTAACTTCTATTCCTCTCAGTATGTGTTTTGGAAGAAAAACTAAACAGCTGTTGTTACTAAGAACTTGGATTTAAAAGGAAAAGAAATTTCTAAAAGTTTATAGTACTCTGATCTGATGAAAAAGGGTTTCATCTGCTTCTCCAAAAATGAACATTACCAAAGAAGCATCCTTGTGTATTCCCTTTTTGGTAAAAATAACTTAGAAGTATATGTCTTTTTCCTTTGTGGTTATGAGTTTAGCAAAGAATCACCAATTAACCCAGAGATGTGGATTTTTGGAACATTTTCTATAATAAAGAAAATTAAACACTCCAAAAAATTCTAGTCATTATTAAATCTTCATATTGCACAATCAACTTTAATACTCTGGTTAGTTTCACAATTCTATTTCAGTACTACATACCTAGGACAGCTACACTATAATTACTGGCATAAATATTTATAAAATCTAATGGCTTATTCCTTAAGAAAAAAGAACTTTTGGCCATATTTTACAACATTATGGTTATCTAAAGTCATATGTATCACGGGATGTCAACTGCTTGTCAAGAATTTGTTTATTCATAAAAGGACTTCAGTTTCAAGTTGTCTCTATTGTATTTTAATGTCACTGTGATTTAGTGGTATTAAAAGATACACTTTCCTCCTCTATTCTACGATAGGGGTAAATGAACAAGGAGCATTTCCTAAAAGAGGAGATATTTAAGTCGAGATTTGACGAATGAGAAAGAATTTTCAGGCATTAAACATGGAGGAAGAAAGCCACAACATGTAGTTGGAATGACAGGAGGGAGAAACATGAGATGTCTAGAAAATAAGAAAACATGTGGCTAGAATTCAGGTGGATTTTAGGGTGTGTCATGGTATGATGAGGTTCTGACAGAGATAAATAAAAACATAGATATTTTATCATTCTGATTACCATACAGAATAATATATGTAGCATATGAGAAGTTGTAAGATCAGATTTTAAGTTAACTTATATTTTCAATATTTAATTCTTATGACATAATTATTGAGCTTAATTTTCTTTAACAATACAATTTGCAAAGCAATTTTATATAGAACATGCCATTGATTCTTAAGAGCATTGAGAAAAACATGTCAAGAATTTTTTATTCACATTGTTTATTATAATATCAAAACCAACTATCAATATAGTTTGTTAACCTTTTTTGTAATGATAAAATATTCCAGAATATAAAATTGCCATTTTTCATTCGAATGATAAGGAAAACATCAGAAATTAAAAACAAATATAAAATTTCTGATGTGATTATCATAGACATGTTAGAAAATAAACTCATAATATTGTAAATTGGGTAATTAATAACATGTATTATAACTACTATCATGATATTAAAGTATAAATAGGTCTTCTGAATAGTTGCTGTTTGTTTAATCAAAACCAGTGTCCCTTGGAATCAGGGACAATGCCAGCACATATGGGACCTTTGTGAACATTTCAAAAGGTGCTAGCTCTGGAAGCACAAATTGCAAAGTCCAGAGCTTACGGTTTGGCAAGCAGAATGTGATCAGTGCCCTCATTTACCTCCTCAGCTGGATGCACTGTGGAGGGCACAACCTTCACAACCCCATGTGACTGTACTTCTGGGAATATGACTTTTGCAAATTGTCTAAATATGTTTGATTTGCATCTATTAATAATTACCTGTATTTCAAGCTAACCATCCATCCCACATTTGTTCTTGTTGGAATCCCATTTACAACACGCAATTGTTTTGTTTTGGCGCAAGATATTACAGGATCTGAAACCAGGACCAAACATAACATTTTGACATAACACTTTGAAATAATCAGTACCTCTCAGTTTTCTTAAATGCAATGATAACTAGACAAATGTAACTACTGTAATTGTGTCAGGACATTTGAGAGAAAGAGTAGTATTATATGACCACAGTACCATATATCAAGCCTCTAACGTTTGCCATCCTCATATAAGGAGTGAAACAGAAAAACTAATCAATTCAAGGCAGACAGGATTGCCATGATAGTGACAGTAGTTTTGCTCACCATGCACTAAGAACAAGTTGCTCAGGTCTAACACTAATGTTGTATTTCCCTCACCACCCTCAACTTAAAATGAACCAATGTTATTTATAGTGGTTATTTCTAAATGTCAACATAAATCAATAGCCTGAGTGAAAAAAAAACACAATACTATATTTGGTTATTATTTCTGAATTTGTGCAGCAAGAACATACAGCTATTTTGAAACGTATTACCAACATTAAATCTATTGAAATTATATCCAAATGACATAATTATTACATTCAAATTATTATGTCCAAATGACATAATACAGAATTCTTTTGAGTAAACGTTTTCCTAACCCTCCTCAGCATTCCTTGCCTATTCTTTCTACTTCTGTCCATGGTCTAGAATAGATTTCCATTCGCTTCCCCAGCCTGGGGCACAGCAGGTGGTCTTTTAAATCAAAACACTTGAGTAACTTTGTTCAGCCCAAGAAATAAGTAAAATGCAAAAACAAGCAGCTCCCAACAGATTCTTAAATTGAGGATTAACTGAACTTCTCAGATTGTGTCATCTTTTGCCTAATAGACCGTAAGGCACTCAAAGAGCTTTAAAGATAGAGCAGAACAGAGACACTGAATAACTTTCCAATTTTCTGTTTTCATTCTTTCCGACTTTAGCATTCTGATTTTATTTAAAGGGTAGTGTATATAAAAGAGATCCATTAGATACATTGTGCCACAAATTAAAAGTAAATATAAATGCTTTTTTCAAAAGTCACATATATCAGTTTATAGACTTTCCAACAGAGAACTGAATTTTGAAATTAAGGTATGCAGTTGCCTTTGAAATTCCTTTACATCTACATATAGAGAAAAATTTTAAATAAAAACAAATAGATTAACTTATTTTTCTGATGGAAGTTGATATAGTATAAGACACTTTTCTATGAGGAAAATAATGACATCATTTCTGACACACAGAGAATCAGATATATCTTATATTTTGAAAGATTACTTACGGTCTAAATTGACTATTGTAGGTGTGGTATCACCTTCACCTGTAAAAATAAATATATAGATACATACATAATTCATACATACATATTTCTATTATATAAAATCAAACTATATATTAAAATTCAAGTATCCATACATTGGATAATTTACTAAAATTCTTGACATTTTATTCAAAGATAAAATGTAATAGAACTCTTTTAAGTAATTATGTATCACCTTTATTGGATAATATTGTAAATATATGCCTACTGGTACTAGATGATATGAGGAGAACCCAATTTTATGACTGTGAAGGTTCTCAGGTATGTGGTGTGATGACCTTTGGTAGATTGATTTTCATTGCTAGCGTCAAGGATTTACTTAATTCTACCAAGATGCTCAACATTGTACACAATGCACATTTCATTGACTAGGACTAATGCATATGTTTGCTTGGACTCTTCATATAGACAGACTATTTTGTCTTTACTGTAATTGGAATCATTTAAATTTTTTTCTGAAAGCTTTTATTTTTAATCTTTGCAAGAATTCTGGAAGATAGAAATTAATGCCACTAATGGGAAAAGAGGGTTAACAAAACATAAGTTTGTTTTGTTGTTAGAATATTTCAAAGATTGGCTTTTCCAGATGCTAGTAAAAAAAAAAGTATGGAAAAAAGAGAACACTGAAAACTACAAATTAATTCTAACTAAAACCTCATAACTTACTACTTTTTCATCTCCACTGGGGTTTAATTGCTGCAAAGAGAAAGGCTTGGAAGATGCTAGGATTTGGAAATACTTACACAGTAATAAATGAGACACAAGACATTTCCTGGGGCTTAACGTTTGACTGTTCAGAATTGATGGCATAGAGTTCAGTCAGGCACTGGTTAGACCCAGATGGTTGTTAATCCCTGGAAATGCCCTGAGCTCAAAGAAACCAGCAACAAAACAATAATGGCATATGGATGCAAATTTGATTGTTATTTGTGAGGATAGGTAAGAGAATTAATACACGCTTATTTATGTTCATTTTCCAGCTCTAGATGTTTTAAACGAATAAGAGTAAAGGTGAACACTGAAACTTTATCATTTCCCTTTCCCCTTAGCTCATCCTGGGGGAGGGTTTGGTTTTAGAGTCAGCTGAGGTCAGTATTTTAGTTCACGGCACAAATTAAGATTGAGGCAGACTCTGGTAATGAAGCCTTCGAGGGTATTGTTTTTCCCACTCAAGTCAATTACTTGAAAATGTTAAAGTAAATAAGTAGATATTTATTTCTTACGCTGTGATGAGAAAGACTAAATTATTCATTTTATCCTTAATCGTATATTTAGTCTTTTATTTCTAAGCATCAAGGTAATGACTGATTAGTTCATTCTTGCATCTTACTAAAATATTTATAGTTTTAAAAATTTGTAGATATTTTAAATGTGAGCTTTTAATAATTAATAGTAATACATATGTTTTGCTTCCTCTAATCTAATATTTCTCACACTTCAGAATAAGCTGAAATACCATTTAAAATCAGATTTCTGGAGATTCTAAGCAGGTGGCTGGATTCTGAATTTTTAAAAAGCACTCTAGGTTCTCCTGTTGTACACTTTGAGCAAAACTTTGAGAAATTGCTCTATAGGCCTTTTCCATTTCACTATCAAATACTATCCTCATCTCTCTTCTTTTACTTACCCCACTATCTCTACAACATTACTCATGTCTGAAAAACATGTGTGATACAAATCTTATTTTGTGTTGGTTCAACTTAAACTTGAAGAAGGAAAATCATGATAAGTTACTATGATTAGATATGTGTGTTATGTACCTCACCAATGGCTTCAAAAAGTTTCTTACTGTATTCTTCAAGTTTCAACTGAAATTCAAAACTTTATGAACATCACATATTTCTCCAGGCACACGTCTATGTTCCCATTCTCATTTTATGTATTAATATTAACATATATTTATTACATGATTATATTTCTTTATGGTTGCTTATATAAATGTCTCCCCTCTATACTGTAAACTATTTGAAGAAGCAGTGTTTATATTTTTGTATACCTAGCATATTATATAGGGCTTTGCATACAATAGCAGAGCAATAAAAAATAACAAATGATTGAATAAATAAAAACAGAGATGGAAGGTAAGTTTTTGAGTGTTTACTATGCAACAGACACTGTTCACAATAGCCAGATATGATAGGTACTTTTATTATACAATTTTACAAATACAGAAAATGAGTCATAAGTAGGTTAAGTAACTCGCCCAAGGCACTCACAAAGTGGTAAGTCTGAAATTCTTAGGAAGTCAGAGTTGACACTCTTAACAACTACACTCTCAGTAGTTAATACTTAATATTTTTCTAAGATATATTAAGTGTGTATGTATATGCAAACATATAGCATTTCTCCATTTTTATGCTTGCATATTTGACAAGCCCAGAATATGGTGAATATTATTTTGTAAGCATTTCAGAAAAAAATGAATAAAACCTTTCCATGTTTTGTAAGAGAAATAAATGTACAGTGTGAAAATGATTTGTACAGTCTGTGCAGTTATATAAATAATAATAAATCAAATCTTCTAAAGATAAATTTTACTGGCCTTTCACCAAGGAGAAAATGTAAATAAATCCTGGCTATAAATATTATTTGGAAAAATGACAGTGTAAAAATCTTTATTGAAATTAATGTTTGTTATACTCTGAAATAAAAATGAGTTATCTGCAATAGCATTTAATCAAATAATAGAAACACCCTGAAGTCTTTCAACAGCACATTACCAACTGTTAGTTGAAAAATGTTAGTTGAAAAAATTTTTTGAAAACTTTTCAATTATTAGGGTCCCATCTCCCTTAGTTATGCTGATTAACCAATTCACATTTTACTCTAAAATATACACATGTGCTAAATGGAGCTGCTGTGAGTTTTACAAATCCGGAATTCTGTAGAGAAAGCAATATAACGTGTTTTAGAAGCCAGATCACTGACGTTTTCTTTCTTCCTAGATCAATGTATATTCTATGAGCCTCTATTAGTCTTAATCAGAGAGACTTCGCAAAAAGATTCAGAGATGTAAAACTAACATTTAGAAAAAATAATCCTTAATCACTTTTAGTTTTTTTTTTTTTGGTATAGCATTCTCTGGACAGGTAAGCTTGTTCGTTTGTTTGTTTGTTTGTTTTAGTGTTAAAACTTAAAAGACATCTTTCCTGGGAAAACATTTTCAGGGCCTATGCAAACCCAAATATAGGAAAAATGTAGAACGTTAGGAAAACACTAATTAATTTGAAAGGCTATGATCATGGCTGATAAAATAAAAATATAATAATAGGAAATACTATTTCTTTGCAATTATACAAGGTATTTAATTATTTATTATTATAAAGAATTTCCCAACCTATTAAAAATAGAGCAATTCCAAGCCTTAATGATAGGTATATTTGATTAGCATCACTTTAAAGAAGTTTGTCTTCTTACGCTACAATTTCATGAAATGCAACAAGTGATTCCACTTAAGGTGAAAATTACCTTTTTAATTTGACATAAATTCTGGAAAAACATAGACTTGTGTTTGTATTTCATTTTTTAAAGCAATATTATTATCACTCTTTTTAGAGTGGGTATTTTTGCTGCTACTCTAAAAGTACTTGCTACTACTAGCTTGTCTCACAAGAAAAATATTCTTAAAACAAGGTTCTTTTTGGACTTACAAAAGTACATTCTTTCTAAAAAGAAGATAGTTTAACATCATGGTTAAGGACGTTTGCTGTAAACATACAGCTGTGAAACAAGTGTAGCAAAATGGTCCCTTACTACTGACCGGCACAGCATTATAAAAAGTTTTTTCACTCAATAACATGTTAAAGACATATTTCTATCTCAATACATGTTAATGGTTCTCAATGGGGGTGATTTTGTCTACCAGGGGACATTCGCAATGCCTGGAGATATTCTTGATTGCCATGACTTAGGCAGGTGTGGTGCTACTGGCATCTAGTGGCTAGAGGCCAACGAAACTACTAAACATCCTACAATACACAGAACAGCCTCCCACAACAAAGAATTATCCAGCCCCAAATGTCAGTGTGCCAACGCTGAGAAATCATGATCTATATCAACAATATTATTACTTTTGATACGTATTCTCAAACTGACTTCTAGACAGGATTTTCAACTCACCCTCTAAAAAGTAGCATAGTATTGAGAAAGCCTGATTACTCAAGCCCTCACTAACATTGTGTATTAACAATCATTTTATTTGCCAACCTGGTAGGTAAAAATGATTTCTCATTTTTTTAAAATTTCATTGTTTTCTTACTAGTAAGTTTTAATGTCTTTTCATTTATTTTTTAACTATATTCTTGAAGATTTAGTTTCATCATATTTCTCCTGAGTTATCACATCTTTTCCTTATTGATATGTAGGGGCTTTTTTATATGAAGAATATTATAAAATACATACATTTTATATGAAGTGTATCAAATATGTTACATGTTTTACATGTATCTTTTACTTTATGCACTGATACCCTTTTAACAAAGGTAAGATAAGTGGGTGGAAATCTCCATGCTCTTCTTAGTCTTGGGTTAAAGAACTAAGAAGCAGATGGAGGCACCAGCATTTCAGGTCTGTTCACAACTCTTTTAGTGGACTGGGGACTTTGCTGAGAGAATGTGTGGTGTGTCTGTGTGTGCTGTGTGTGTGTCTGTGGTGTGTGTCTGTGTTCATGTGTGTTGCTCTCTGGAGAGCATCCTCAATTTGGGGATCAACTCCAGACCTTCAATATTATTTACAACTCTGATGAAGGTATCATTTTAGAGGAGATATGGTATATTTAAAATATTTCACATGAAAAAGATGCCTAACCGTACTTACACCGAGAAATAGGGCAATAATCCCACGGAATGAGAGGATTCCCCGTGTAACACCAGGGGCCGTGGGCATCGTCGTCAGGATTGCGGCAGTAATTCTTATTCAGCTTACTAGCATCTGGTTCCCAGAAGATATGGCTGCATAAACAACAAGCTTCAAACATCACAAGATGCTCACTCCATCCAAGAGAAACAAAATACTACAAGAAGATATAATCCTAGCACATTACTTTCAATGTAGATACAGCACAAGCTTCTACTTGGGGTGAATTTTACTTATTTTGTTTGATCTCTAATTTGTTGCTGCTGTTGTTCTTACAGTTTGGAAGCACATTTTCTAAATCGGAAATATGGAATGGGGCTCCATAATTAGCATCTACAAAATGATGAGGGATTTTGTAACTTTGCCTCTATTTAATAATTACAGTGGAAGGTAACAATACCTCTGCATAGAAATAGAGAAACGTTATCTAAAGCATGCAAATAGCAAAGATCAAAATTAGGAAATGCATGGAAAATACAAGCTATTATAAAAGTATTTTTTCATATCTCAGAAACATATGAAGCATCACTAGCAACACGACTATGACAAAAAACAGGCAGATATACTGAAAATTAAAATAATGTGATAATGAAAAAATTAAATTCTAAAATTTTACTGATCATATAGTTACAAAATATGATTTTCTGACAGATAACTAACACTTCAATCTTTCTAATTTATGTCTTAATTAAATTTATTACAAAAGAGAAGCAAAAACATTGTATGTTATTTTATAAGACCATGCCCATTCATGGAACATCAATATTTACATTTACTTCAATAACATTAATGAAGTCAAATTCTATATGGCCACTCTGATCAAGTCATGAAAACTAGACATCTAAATGAATTTGTATTGTGTTATTAATTGCTACCATGCTTGAATATAATTAATGTATCATTTTAAATAAAATTGCAAAGAGCTTGAACATGGAAACCTGGACCATATTTCCAGACCAAGGTTCATTTTCTGGAAAAAGAACAATAGCACATATAGTACTAACTACATGCAAGATTCTGCTGCAAGTTCTTTACGGACACAACCTTAGACCAATCTTATGAGACAGACTTTAAGATTATGCTTTATTACACTTGAGGAAATTGAAATCTCGAGAGGACAATTAATTTGTCTAAGGTCATGTGGCTTACAAAGAGTAGAGTTGGGGTTTGAACCCATGGCTGATTCAAGAGTCAAAGCTCAAAACCAACAACTCTACCTCTTCCTTATATCGTTTGTTCTTAAACCAAAATAGTACCATGCAACTTAATCATTGATCAACTTCCTATAAATTGTTTCCAAAAGTCAAACCTAAAATCAATGAATTAAGAATTATTAACATTGAGGGTCCCTAAATAAATATATCACATTTTTCCAGTGGCATGCTGGTAATTGTTTAACAACTGATACTCTGAGGGGTGTATGTGTATGTTGGAGAGGAGGAGTCCTTATTTGTAGTTTTTGCTGATTTCTGTGGTATAAATATTTCCACCATGAAAATTTCAAGCTTCCTATGTAAAATCACTGAATGTAGCACTGGGAGGAGATGGGAACAATTATGTCTCACAAGTCCATAAGAACAATCCACCCCACCCACCACTGCATGTTTCCAAAAATACTTTTAAAAATTGCAGTGCTGAAATCAGCATTTAATTTTAATCATGCCAATTCTTTCTTAAAATTCTTTAATAAAATCTTTGAATTCTCAGGATAAAATTGAAATTTCTTAACTCAGCATGCAGGACTCTACATGGTGTTACCCCTGGAGAATTCCTTCTCTGTGGACTTTGACAAAATTACATTCTTTTAGCTGTATCAAAATTATATTTCATTTTCAAACACTTCAATATTTCGGCGTTTGCACTTGCTATTTCTTCTGTCTAATGTACTCTTCCTCCTATACTTCTCTTGGCCAATTCCTACTCATCATGTATAGTCCCAGCTAATGTCCCTTTCTTTAGGAAGCCTCCTGACCATCTAAGTCTGGATAGGCACTTCTTTGCATTCCCATCACATAAAATATGCTCTCTTTCATAGTTATTATTATACAGTATTGGCATTTCCTGTTTGCTTGCATCCCATACTAGAGCATGGGATTTCTGAGGGCAGAACTCTGCTGCTTTTTGAAATCCTAGAGCTAGAGTGTCCAATATAGTAGCTTCTAGCCACAGGTGGCTACTGAGCAATTGATATGTGGCTAGTCCAAATTGAGAGGCATTATAAGTGTAAATATACACCTGATTTTGAACCTGTAGCATGAAAAAAGAATGTCAAAGATGTCAGTAATAATTTTATATTGAATACATATTAAAATTTTTAAAACTTTAGATATATTGGATTAAATAGAATATATTAAACTTAATTTTGCCATTTTATTTTTACTTCTTTAAAAGTGACTACAAGGAAATTTAAAAGTACATAAGTAGCTTACATTTGTGAGGTACATTATATTTATACTAGAGTGCATTGCTTTAGAACTATCAATATTGACAAGTAAATTAATTGAAACCATATCATCCACTACTGAGTATATTTTGGAAGAAAATAAGGGATTTAAAGTAAGACTGAAGCAAAGTGACTCTGAGCCCTTAAATTCCTACCCACATATAGAAATGTCTTCCATATAGAATTGTGGTGGTCAAATGACATAATAACTCATGTAAAGCAGCCATGTTGTAGGCACCCAATCAAATGACACTTCTTTTTTTTTTTTATTATAGTGCATATATTCTGGGATGTTCATCAAAAATCTGTTTTAGGTCACAATTATATGTCATACTTCATTTGCAATTTTGTAAACACTATCACTATTGCTTGATAAGGCCAAGAGGATGCTACCTTCTTTATGAATATGTCCAATATAAAAATCTGTAATTCTCTGAAATATGTAGATTTTTTCAATTTATATATATTCCTGTAATTTTTATAAAATTTCATATATTAAAGCTACATGAGGAAACCTTACTGTATAAATTTTTAGTAAGGTGAATATTTAAGTTATACATGTATATGAAAATGATCATTTATTGATTTTTCATAAACTACTATTAATATTAAATTTGAGAACATAATAACCCTATAATATACACTATTCAAAACACCAGATTTGCCATGTAATTATAGACTATCTTATTAAGTTATGTAATTGTTTCCACAATGTGACCATGTCCTCCTTGAAGGTTGGAACCAAACCATGCCCACTTTTTGCTGATGTTCCCCAGGGTACCAATTACAGTACAGACCACATAGTAGATGTTCAATAAATGTGTGCTAACTTGAATAGCATATTCTAAAGTTTGCTACGTGGAGAGACAATGTTATGATGAGTTGTATAGAAAAAATCTAGTGTTTTTATTAGCTTACTGTGATACATAAAAGAATAAAAACACATACCAATGTATGTATCTGAATATACAATCTGTTGTTATGATTGCATTCTATGTACTGAAATAAAGAAATTTACACACCGGTGTAAATCTTCCATGTTCTTGTCCCACATTGAACATGTTAGTCCAGATCTTGTTTTGGATAAATTGCCCATATAGTTTTTGCCATTCCCACGATAACAATCTAGATGTAAAATACATGGAAAGAAGACTAGTGAATATTAGGGAGGATAAAACAAAAACATTTTTCAAAAACATATGAAATTATGAAAATCAACATAAAAATTAAAAGGAAGAGCTCTGAAATCAGTACAAATCAAAGAGACTTAAATATCTCAGTTAAAGTATCTTTTAGTCCAATTTCTTCTTCATTGAAATATGGGCTTATACAAATTCAAATTTTACAAGTAATTTTTTTAATTTAAAAAAATGGGGACACCAAAGAAATGAAAATTTTTAGAATAACATATATATTTGCCAATATTTTCTTCTGAAAAATTTCATTCCATAGAAAAATAGCAAGAACAACACACCAGGCACATTCCTTGTGTTTTGATTTTTGTCTTTCATGACATTGACATTCTTAGTCACCCAAGCCAGCTGTTTTACAAATGCTCTTTAATTTCAATGTCTGATTATTTTCTCATGAATAAAATCAAGTTATATTTGACAAGAATATTGCATCAGTGATGCTTCATCGTTTTCAGAGCATTACATCCTGTGACACATGACGTCATTGGTGATGCATTTGATCACTTGGTTAAGTGGTATAAAGGAAAAACTTCTCTTCATATTTAACAAAATCTGTTCAGGACTTTGAGACTGAATAAACTTCCTAGTGCCAAACAAATTTTCACAAAATGGCTTAGCCACACTTTGATGAACTTTGCATGAATCAGTTATTACTATGCTGGTTGTAAAATGGTTATTTTGCTATTTCTAACATTTCTTTATACATTTATTAGTTAGTATATTGTAAATAAGTTTTCTTTTTCCCCCACCCCCTTCATTTAGGTATTATAAGTAGAAGTGCTAGTACTGGTAGTAGAAGTAGTCATTTAAATGTGGACTCGCGGATTCTATTTTTATTCATTGTGATATATAATCTATTCCTGTTATTCATTTTTATGTTCAAATTATTCCAGATTTGCCCAATGAAAGCTGCTTTAACTGACTCTTGTGTCTCTTACCATGTCCCATGAAGTTTTATTTTTCCTTTTCTAATTGAACAATTTGTGTTCTAGTGAACATTGATAGAAGTGTCCATGTTATCAATCAAAAGAAATGTAATAATAAATCAAGTTCTTCCAAAAATGTAAGTTGCAGTTCTACATTTAAAAAGAAACACTATTCTATATTTTTAAATAATGCCAAACATTTAAAAAGTGACTTAATCATTAAACATTTTTAATTTTTATATTAATATGAATAAAAACTGTAGATTTGACTATAAAATATTATCTACAAATGTATATCAAGATTATACTTTGTTTTAAACTTGGTAAACCAGAGCATATTGTCATTGGTTTTAAAATGTGCTATGTGATTATAATAAATGATAAACAGAAATTTTAATAAAGTTGATTAAATGAATAATTTAATCATTTGTCCAGGAATCAGTTAACACAGTAAAAAAGAAAGATGTACAATAAGTATATTCAATTATCATGTGTTCATATCCTTGGATCACATGGCAATAGCACTATAAGAAATTTGGGCTTAAATGTAAAAACTCAAATAGAATAGGATTTAATACAAATAAAATAGCAGTCATTACAGTATACCACCAAATTGTTTGCAGAAAGCATAAACTTGTAAAATCCAATACTTGCACACTTGACGAATATACCAATTCAGAGAAACATTCTTCTCTGACAATACTTTCTTTTTTTCTATATTAGGAAAGTCTAATCCTTTGACTATTAGGTAGTAAATTCTTTAGATGGGCTTTTACTGATGAAAACAATTGTGCAACACAGTGTATCAGTACTACTCTTGTGCATTTTTGTTTTTTACATCTGTGTTTGGTTGAATACATTATCTGAAGAGGTCTTCCCTACCACCACCACAACCACCATCCTTTTATTTAAATATGGGCTATGTGCTAGGTTTTTCTTAGTAAACTTTATATTTTAGGATAATTTTTGGTTTACAGGAAAGTTGTCAATATAGTGCAGAGAGTTCCCATGGACCATGCAGTTTCCCCAACTTTTAACATCTCACACTAGTAGGACAGATTTGTCATAACTATTGAACTAACACTGATGCATTATTACTCACTGAAGGCTATACTATTTTTATATATTCTTAGTTTTTACTGAATATCCTTTTTTGTGTTCCAGGATCCCACATCATACCACATTACATTTACTTGTCATGTTTCCTAAGGCTCCTTTAGATGTGACAATGCCTCAGATTCGCTTTTTTTTTTGATGACTTGGACAGTTTTAAGGAGAATTGGTCAGGTATTTTGTAAAATGGCCCTCAACGGGGTTTATCTGTTATTTTCCCTCTGAGTAGATGTGAGTTACAGGTTTTTAAAAAGAGAAGGACATGAATTTCTGAGCACTTCTTAATTTCTATTCCCTTTCATTTGATACAACTAGGCAATGTGTGGACGTGTGTGTATTTACAACTATTTGTTATGAGTAACTACAGATTCCTCCTAATCTAATACCTCAGAGTTCTTCGTCTCTTCCATTTCTTTCTTTCCTTTTTCCCACAGTGAGAATTCTGATTCCAGGCAATATCAGTTATTAGTAGTAAATTCCTTTATTTACTACTATTTAATAGTATACCAAACATACTTTTTTATTTTTCTAAATGGTTAACCTACTGATTCATTATTTTATTTTAAAAGTTCATATTTTAACCAGTGGTATATATTGCTATATTTTTAATATAATATATCTCTGTATGTTTCTGCACTTTGTGTTTTGTTCTGATTGTCAAGTTATTCATGTGCCAGAACTATGCTATTTTAATTATAAAAACCTTATAAAATATTCTAATATCTGATAGAGTTAATTCCCTCTAATTGCTCCTTTTTTCAAGGTTTTTGTTATTATACTTACATATTTATTTTTCCAGGAGAATTTTTGAATTAAATTGTTTAATATCAGAAAAAAGCTTATTGACCAATTTATTAATATCACACTAAATGTATAGATTAGCTCAGGTAGAATTTATATATTTATGATATTGAGTTATCATATCAAGAACAAGGGGCATACATGTTAAAGTACATTTTTGTGGCTTTCAGGAATGACTTAAAATTTTTATCATATTAATTTTGTACATTTCTTTCTAAGTTTATTCCTAAATTTCCATCAGTTTTGTTGTTATTATAGATATAGTTTTCTCTTTAAATCTTCAAGCTCATATATAAATGCTAGTAATATTTGTATAGTAATTCTACCTTATCCTTCTACCTTAATGAATTTTTAATTGAGTCAATCCAGGTGTATTACTATTAGATAATTGGCATAAATAGAGATCTTTTATGTTGTCTTTTCCAATTAGTATGTCTTCTTGTCTAATTACATAGAATAATATCTTCAATACAATGTTAATGAAAATACGATGTTAAATTATGCTTATGATGTTAAATAGTAATGGAAAGAGTAGAAATACTTGTTTTCTTTTTGACTTTAGTAGGAATGCTTCTAATATTTCCCCATTAAGTAAGTGGTGATTTTATGATTGTATATGTATATATGTGAATATATATACATATATATATTCAATATATTTTATGAAAGCATATATGTGGGGAGGATATGTGTGTGTGTCTATATATGTGTATGTTAAAAAGTGAATATAGATGTTAAAGAAGTTTCTATATATGCCTAAATGGATATATATGGATATATGGATATGAATATGTGTATATATCCATAAAACCCATACATTTTTATTTAATTTAATACTTTTATGAGGATGGGTGAGTTTTGCCACAGGAATTTCAGAATCTGTTGAGATTTATCATGTGATTGTTTTTCTTACATACAAGATGAATTTCGTTAATGGGTTTCTAATACTGAACCACTTTTGTATTCTTAGACTAAACTCCACTCAGTCATGATATATTATTTTCTTAATTTCTTTATTGGACTGTTCATTCAAATTTCACTTAAGATTTGTATATTAATATTCATAAATGCAGTCTACAGTTGATTTTTTTCTATGCTATCTTTATCATGTTTAGGTATCAATATTGTACTTTCATCATAAAAATAATTTGAAAGTTTTACTGTATTTGGTAAAATTTGGGGCAATTTATATAGCATTGAGATTATCTAGTCTCTGAGTGCATCTGGATATGCTGTATTTTTGATAGAATAATACTTTAATAAATTTCTATATTTATTTTATAGGAATTGGTCTATTTAAACTTTCTTTCTCCATCAGGGTCAATTCAAGTAACTTGAATTTTCCTAGTAAATTAAACATTTTATCTACATTTTCAAAGTTTTATACCAGGTTGAATAAAATGATCTCATATTTTCTAATTTTCCTGTTTTGACCATTATTTATGTCTTGATAACTATTATTGTATACATTTGTGCTTTCTCTCTTTCTTGATTCAGTTAGCTGGTAATTGTTTATTTTGTTAATTTGTTAAAAAGAAATCATCCTTTTGATTTATTCACTAGTTCTACTGTTTTCTTTTTTCTATCCTATAAATGTCTGCTTTTATCTTGATGATTTTCTTTCTTGTATTTCTTTCAGTTTACTTTAGTCCCAACTTTTTGAGTTGGAAATTTCAATCACTTGTTTTCATTATTTTATGATATTAATGTAAATATTTAAAGTTTTGAATTGTCTTTTGTTTATTGCCTTAAGTGTATCTTATATAACTTACTAAGTGTTTCATTAGCATTTTTAAAAATTCTGCAATTTCAGTTTTCATTTTTCTTAACAGTGTTATTTAATATCCAGTGGGAAAAGCATTTGTATATATGCTAATTCAGATATTGCAAGATTTGAAAAAAAGATTTCCAACTTATCAAACTATGTGTGGAATTTATACTTTCTGTTAAATGAAAAAGGATCAGAACATCCTCTCATATATAAATCTGTGTATGTTTAGATTTATATGTATAACCATAGACAAATATATAACAATGAATATATATAGATTTTTATATATAAATATAAACATATATGTATAAAACAACGCATAGCATTCATTAGCTTGGCAGTATCATACTATGGCAGAACTCAGTTAAAATTTCACAGCTAAATGTTGAATTGTCTAACAGTGTGCTTCTTGAATAGGTCTTTGCCTTCTTCATTTTTAAATTGTCCCACAGAGTCTAGCACATTGTTGCATGTATCAAGTATTGTTAAAGAATGAATGGAAAAGAGAAAGCACGAAATAATGGAAAGGTCATTGTGAGGAGAGTCAGATTTAATTCCAACTGTGCCAATTTGAGAAATTATGCAAGTTACTTAATTCCATAAAACTAATTTATTCATCTATTAATGAATAGATTTATTAGATAAGCAATGAATATCTGCTTATACTCCAGAACCGAAAACTTTTATATTCGATTACCTGATCCTTTTGTGATATATATGTATATAAAAAATCTTAATACACACCAGAAGCTTACAAAACAATTGTTCTTGTTTCCTTCCATCACTCACAAATTATCAGCAATTGTTCAAGTAATTGAGACAGAAACAGAAGATTCAGCTGGTAGAAAACTTCCTTTAATCATTGGTTTCAACTTTGTTTCCAACTGACCTTTAAAATCTGCCAAAGAATAGTGAAATTGACTGAAAAGGGACTCATCCCCTCTCCCCTCTACAACTCTATTTTCAGAGTTGCTCATGAACAATGGCACTGTGGAAAAAGTTAAAGGATGGAAGAAGTACACATAGAACAATAAATCTATGAAATGGAGCTTTAAATTAGGCTTGGGATTTCTAGGACGATTTAGGACTGACTATGACCATGACCATCATAATTAAGTTTATGTGAAATAGAATATGATCATTTAAAAATTATAATTCAGTTTATTATACACCAAAAATATCCAGGGCTCAACCTTATTATTAATCTTTAACAAATGATTTATTTTTTAAGTCTACTTCAATCTGACTTTACTGCTGCTCCCTGAGACAGTTATCTTCAATGGCATCTGTGTTTCCAAGTATGTGGTGATTTATCCCAAACCCCACCACTACACATCAGCTCCATTGCTAACACCCAGGTCCAAGTCACTCTCATCTCTCGCCTGGATTATTGAAACAACCACTTCATTGGTTCTCCTGTTTTAACCCTTGTTGAGAATAATGGCTATTTTTCAGAATGCAGCGTGAGTGATCCAGTTAAAACTTAGATCAGATCACATAACTTCTCTTCTCAGAGCTCCACAACAGCGTCCCTTCTCTTTCAGAACAGAAGTGCAAATCATTACAATTCCTACAAGGCTGATGCAATTTTAGCCCAATTGCCTCTCTAACCTCATCTCCTGCTACTCTTCGTCTTGCTCACTCTGCACCAGCCACAGTGATGTGCTTATTTTTTTAACTTTTCAAACACTCTCTCATCTCATGTCATTTGCATCTGCAGTTTTTTCTTCCTAGAACGCTCTTTACACATATATGTACAAGGCATAGCCTGCTCCCTCACTTCCCCTAAGTCCTCCTTAAATGTTCCCTTAACAAGTGAGATCTTCCCTGACCACTAAAATATGAAATAGCAACACCCCTTTTCTCTAACTCTGGGATGTTTTTGTCTCTACTGCATAACACAAACTAACATAACATCCCCACCCTCATTTTTATATTGCTTGTTTTCTGTCTGCTGGAAATTAGCTCCATGGGGTCAAAGAGCTTAGTTTTGTTTACCGATATATCTCCAGTGCCTAGAACTTTGCCTAGAACTAGTATACATGCAGGTAAATAAATAAACAAATATTGAATGAATGAATATATGAAAGAAATCCAACTTCAGACTTGGTGATTTTGTTTGCTACCCAGCAAAAGCAATGCAACAAGAAGCAGATCTTCTGCTGTAAAATGTATCCTCCCTTCAGGCATTCCCCCTGAATTTAATCATGCCCATCCTGCAAAATGTCAGCTATTACCTTGTCCACTTGACACGTCACAGTTTGGAATTTGGGAGCAGTAGCCAACTCGGATGTTTGGATCAGTAGTAAAACACCAGGGTGACTCAGCCCCATCTGGATTTCGGCAATAATTTTCTCGTAGGTCCCTATTAAGAATAAGCATGTTAATGTAAATTGACTGAGTTTTCACATTGGTGAAGTCAGTCCTTATTACATTTCTAGAATTCCAGAATGTATGCATGTTTATAATAGAGTTCTAAGTTTTTGGACTTAGGATAGTTATAACAATTTGGAATTCAGTAAACACAACTGACACTACCCAACTTACTGATATAAATGCTGTCAGATGTTAGTTTTGTTTTTTTTCCTTTCACAGGCATGGAGTTACACACAAACATTACTGTTTCATGAAGGAGAGAAACGGTAACACAACAATCTTCTGACTATTCTCAAGATTTGGACTTTCAATTGGTACCATTTCAAAAAGCTGGTCTGTTATTTATCATATTTTTATGGCCCATTATAATGCAGAAAAAACATGTATCTTTCTTTAGAAGAAAGGTTATTAATAGTCATTAACTACTGTCATTTAAAATGGAAGTTCAACCTATTCAAAATAAAAATAGCTATTTTTTTCTTGAATTTTGTATTTCTTTGATTTGTTCAATTTGCTGCATAGATATCTTTTAATCACAAAGTAGTTCTTTCTTGATTTAGAGAAGTTACCTAAAATCTTTGTAAATATTTCTGTAAAGTTAAGGCCTAATTATAGTACAGAAAACCTAACTATAGAGTAAGCTGTCAATGTAGTACATGTACATCCTTCATTGTGCCAGTATTTTAATTAGAAATTTAGAGTTCCTACTAAGAAAAAAAGTTTGTGCTAATATTCTGTGTATGTAAAAGGATTTTATTAGTTTTCTATTTAATATAACGTTCATATTAAATAAAATGTGGAATGTATGATAAATAAAATGTTTGAAATATGCTCTTTAATTTTAAGTAATCATGTACTTTCTTTTCATAGATCCCTGGCTAATAACTTAACTAAATTAATATGCAATCTACTGGAAACCACAGTGTTTTTGTATCACCTAGGTCCAATTAGAAGTACTACAATTTTATTAGTACCCAAATGGACCACCAGAAACTGAGAAGTTTTTAAGGAAGAAGTTTGCTCTTGGTTAGAAAACCAACAAATAATAGTCTATCCGGTCAAAGTAGGTCCTGATATAAACTGTTATTTAAGGATATGAGGACATTGATTGCCAATAGTTAAAGCTATTGTATAGTAAATGCTCATAATTATGACCCTTATTCAAACCTTTAGCCTTCTTATAAATTTATTAACTAGAAGAGATGAAAAAATCCTTTTATTTCTTTTAAACCAAGTTATACTTATGTTTTAAAATTGTATGGCAGTATAAATACGGGTATTAAATTTTATACAAAAAAAATTTGCAATTTTAGATGAATAATTATTCAGTTAAATTATTTTGGATTGTTAATTTAAGGTAAGATAATTAATTAAGTGAAAATCTACGGCTATCAAAAGTCTTAGTTTGAGTCTCCTTTTAAAATCTATATTTAGAAGCACCTCATTAATCTTGATTAAGTAAGAATGAAAGTCAGGGTTTGCACAAATATTTTCCCTAAGGCCTTACCCTTCACTTGAATAAAGAATTGTTTCGCTAAAGCGAATTGATGATTTTATGATTCATGTAGATTCATCACCCAGGTAGTACTGTTCAGTGACAGTGTTTCAAAGATTGTCATTTGTAAGAAGTCTCAGTAATGGGGCAAGTGATATTCAATAGAACTAGAGACATCTGACCAGCTCACCCCCTCTGCTAGGTCACAAATAGTATATAGTAAATCAATATTCTGAGCAAAATGTTGAGTCCAATTTTATTAGTTTTATAACACAGCACAAGCTTTGTTTCTCGATATTTATGTTTGGTTATTTTGGCCAAATAACTATTAGGAAAGGATGGTTTAAATTCCAATAAGATATAACAGTTAAACTTTTGATAATTAAGTTTTAATTTGTGAAGTCTGTGAATTAAATTTTTATAATCATTCTCTTTTTCTTACAGATGAAGTTCTTTGGGTATCTGCACATACACAACTTCTTATTTGATATTACCAGTCATTAGAAGTTAACAAAAAGTATGAATGACACTGACACTGTCTCCTTTGTCCCTTTTAAGGAACACTTTCTCATTTTCTTTGTTTTCTCTAGCTTGATATTTCTGAGGTGTGAAACACATGGGTCAAGAATAGACATTGAATTGCTATGAAGGAAATGAGGGAAATAAACCCAGAATAACAACTATACATTTTGCTATTGTAAAATAATATAAAAAAATCATAGCAAGTGAATATTCACTATCTAAACAAATAAATTACTGGATTAGCTAAAACACACACACACACACACACAAACATCTCCCCTCTCCTCCAGCGGATGGGGCAACTTGTGCTCATAGCTCTCCATCCTGAAATGTTAGGCTGTCATATTAAAAGCCAATTACATAAAGCCAATATATGTTATTTATAGGTGCTATTTCACCAAAGCCACTATGAATGACACATGTGTTATAAATTTCAAAAGCAATCATTTTATGTTCCTCATAACAAGATGGACAATTTAAAAACATATGGCACTGTGGCTCTGTCTGTCCAACAAAATGCAAGTAGTGAAAAAAAGCAGCCATAGAGAGTGCACAAAACAACTATATGATTGATACTCAAAGACATGACTCATCTAAATAATTGTTTTACTTTCCCATTTTTCAAAGCAAATCCAGAAACAATGAAAACATTCTTTAGCTTTTAAAAATAATTTTGTTCATAGATCTTTAAGGCTGAAAAAACTCATCAGTTTAAAAATTTTTTTGTTTAATATTGTGGGGTTTTTTTTTGTTTTGCTTTGTTTTGTTTGTTTGTTTTGAGACAGAGTCTTGTTTTGATACCCAGACTGGAGTACAGTGGCATGATCACAGCTCACTACAACCTTCAGCTCCGAGGCTCAAGCTATCCTCCTGCCTCCCACGTAGCTAGGACTACAAGCATGTGCTACCACACCCGGCTAATTTTTTAAATGTTTTGAAGAGACAGGGGTCTCACTGTGTTGCCCAGGATAGTCTTGAACTCCTGGCTTCAAGCGATCCTCCCACCTTGGCCTCCCAAAGTGTTGGGATTACAGGCATGAGCCACCGCACCTGGCCCTGTTTAAAATGTTCACTGAAATCAAGGTGGGCCTCTTCTTGTAAAAGGAAAAAATATGTAATTTCCCCCAAAGCTAGTAAGAAAAATTAAGAAGGGACTGGTTTGAAACATGCCTGCTTATCATTACCATTAATTGATTTATTAAATACACCTGCAAGAGCAAAGCTGTGATCAGAAACAACTTAGGGATGTGTTGCTCAAAGCACAGTGAATCAACCCACTGGATCAGAATCACCTAGAGTATTTATTAAAATGCATATTTGAGGGCCAAATCCCAAAACTAAGCAATCGATATCTCTGAGTGAAGGAATAATCTGCCTTTTAAATACTGATTGTCACTGAGAGCACTAAAGTTTGAAAATGGCTAACACAGAAATTAGTAAAAAGTCATCACTTTATCTCATTTCCCCCAAGGTCTGCTGAAATTTATAACATTTTCCTACTTTACTCACTTGCACTTGAAATTTTCAGGAGTTATGTCATGCTGGTGAGGATACTGAGAATCCCAACGTTGACATGGAATTCCATTCCAAATGGTATTGATGGTGCCCCTGTAACCTTCTCCTTGACCTTGAATGCATTCAGTTGTTTCCGTGGGGACATCAGTGTCATTCACAGGACTGTGAGCTATTGGTAAAAAGAAATATAAACTTAAACAAAATCTTTGAACATGTCATTTACCTCTTAGAGTTCATTGGCATTTGTATTAGCAGGATTTTTCTGTCCTGTGTTATTATATAAGTGTTTATAATAATTGAGTGGAATAAGAAATTTAATTAAACATTATTATTATCTCCATTCCAATTTTCCTTTCATTTAAACCCTAAATTAGTTCATTCTTGAAAAGTTCCTTAATGGCATTTTACTTCCACATAGATAATTTATATATGCTGAATTTATAGTGTTTCTGAAATGACTATATAATTATCCCTAAAATCAAGTAGCTTAAACACATACAAAAGATGTAATGAAATGAACCATGATTTTCCTCCAATATGATAAATATATTTTAAGCTGATATGTTAAATGTCTTTTTTAATCACCTTGTTGAAAATAAACAACAAATCAGTTGTTCCTAGGAAGATCTATTTCCTGCTTTTTTCCCTAGCCCAACTTCAATGCTCATCATACTTCACGAAGATCATGAAACCCTCAGTAAATAAGTGAAAAAAAAAGCATAAAACTAAATTTTCACCACAACTTGGACTCTCTCTTTTTGTGCTTAATGTTTACTCACTTAAATCAAAATATAACTCAAAATATTCTAGAGCAACTAAAAAATATCTTCTCAAAACATACATGAAAATGTTTATGGTTTGATAGAGTAACATCAGTGTAAAATCTTCAGCTACCTTTACAGTCTAAATGGCCATTTGAGATGCCTCTGGATGAAACTCAAGTTGACACCCTGTAGGACAGTTTAAGATTTAAATAAATTTCTTTGATTTATCCCATTCTGGAATTAGATGTACTACATCTACAAAGGACAGGACAAAATTAGACATGCCTATGAAAGTTTTCTATATTTGATAGGGTACATTTTTTTTGAATGGCCCTAAATTTTACCTAAATTTGTTTCTCTCATACAAATAATTACTACCTTATGTGGTTGAATGCTTTATTTCATTGCATTCCATGAACTAAGCTTAGGCAAACTAAGTTCAGCCTACATTTAGAGTTATTCTATAAAGCTTTGTGAAAAAAAGGGGGAAGATTATGTTAATGACCATCTCAATCACTGGAATATGTTGTATATACAGATTTCCACTAAATTCCCCTTTAATAACTTCATTGCAGCTCATTTAAAAACATGTTTCAATTTCTTGTATATCTACTTTAGATAACAGAAATATGGCTCAGAAATATCCTAAATTAAAAAGAAATTCAAAGGAGATGAAAATGTCCAGGGATTGACCCATAAAGTGACAATTGAGAGCTCATAGCCTAGAGAATTAATATATATTGATATTGGTGATATATATAGATTCAGGAATAACAAAAACTATTGGACTTTGGGAAATGACTTGTATAGAAAAAGTTGATGCTGTTTACCCAAGTCCTTCATGATTTTAATATTACCTAAAGGTCTCTGATGAAATCCAAAATAAGATGGATTTCATAGATCCTAAGGGACTATATTTCATCAAAACAAATGCCATTAAGCTACTCCATTTCTGACGATTTCAGTTAACTGTTAAATGATTTGAGGAGACTGAATGTGTAAAAGTCTCTAAAAGTGATGACTCTAAAGCAGGTAAAAGGTCAAGCTTGTACTGGTGTATTTCACATCTAGTTATAAAACTATAATGGGAAAGAAGGCAAAAATGAATGTCCTCAGGAATCTATCAATTCATTAGCTTAAAGTGTTAAGAGAAAACTTTTGATTCCCCTACCTCTTGGGCACAAGCTCTTGGCCAGCAAACTTGTGCCCTCGGTCAGGACTCAGTCCTGACAACAGAAGGGAGTTCCGAGTTAGGGCAGCCAGTACAAACGCTCTTTCACTAATCTTCTCATAGACTTCATTGCCTGCCTCCGGTACCTCAACTCTATTACTTTCCACTTAATTAATTGTGTTTTGTTTTGATGGTGTACTACAGAACCATTCTTCTTAAGCACTACTCTGGTACTGAGCACATGAAACCCACAGACTCAGTCTTGATGAGTCCAGAAGTCAATCAGGACTATCTTTTGCTAGATATGGGCTCATCACATTTCACTGAGAGACTAGTTCAAGGCTGAGCCCATCAGAAACTAACACGCTCTGCTCCTTGGACACTAGTATGACTTGCCAGATACCAATCGAAACAATATGAAAAGGAATATATTATTCATACATGATTAGGGATTTGGCCGTTATTTGATGGAATTTCTAAATATGGAAGCAACTTCAGAAGGCTGTTGCCTCTACTATGTGAAGGTAGTTTCACATTGTAAAGATATGCCTATGTGGTAATGAGAGAGTAAAACAGACTGTCTGTAGTGTCAGTATAAGATTAAATATCAAGTATCATTTCTAGAGCATGTTATTAGGCAAGGGTGACTAGAATTTCAAAGTAATTTTTTCAGAAATAACTTTTGAAAGTTATGCTCTTGTAGAAATGACCCATGGTAGCTAACATCTGAAGCAACACATAGAGCCATAAATTCCAAAACAAGTGGAAATTCACTTTATAAAAAGCGAGATTGTTAAGGGAGACAAGATCATTAAAAAAATCAATACCTGGATGATGCAATGAATAACTGTAAGGAACTGCATGATTATCAGGAAATATTAAGAGGAATCATAAAATGTAAACACTAATAAAGGATAAATATTTTCCTAATCTAAGGGAAAATTTTGAATTTTAGGAGTCTCTGTGAAAAGGAAGCTCTATATTACAAAAACCATAAGTCAAAGACCACTTGTATGAAAATATTGAGGAAAATATTTCACTGCTGATTTATCCACTAAAACTTCAGTGTCAAGTTCGGAGACCTGTATAGGTAATACTCATTGTACACCTCAACTGTAGAGGTTTCCAACCAGATTTAATTTAAAAATCTTTCACTTTTAAAAATAGCTATAAAAAAGTATAAAATCTCATCATTTGAACCATTATGTTGAACATTTTTTCTACACTTTCATTAGCATATTTTAAAGCCTTTATTATAAACTTATCTTAAACAGTCACTAAATATTCACTAAAAAAACCCAAAGTATGTTAAAATGGTTAAATAAAAATGAAAATTTTGTATTTGGATTAAATAATTTGAATTATTTAATAGATTCTAATTTGGAGGTAGAAAATAAAACCTTTGGGAATTTCCAAAATTATAGAATACAAAGAATGACTGCAAATTAATAAAAATATAGTATTCTACCAAATAAATATAACTTTTCATTACCCTTTATCAAGATGTAAATAACCTAAATAATAGCATTATTATTGTTTGTCTTTTATTTTAATAAGTATGCATAACTTTAAAATATATAACCTTAAATAACTTGACAGTTTTACTTTTTCTTGTGTTTTAATTCATTGGAAATAATTTCCATGATTTTAACCACACACTAGCAGTATCCAGCTAATATTTTTCTTTAACTCCATCATACCCTCTAAAGTGAGTGCATTGTATTTATCCCCTTTGACATTCAGCTTCTAGAAGTGATCTCATAAACAAAAACTACATAATTCTGGTGGCAATGTATAGAATGAATAGTACAGGCAAATAGAGATATATTAGCACAAAAAGGTAACTAAATAGTTTTCACCAATAAATAAGAGTTATTATGAGACTCCATGAAGCTGTTTAATAAATATTATCTGATGAGGGCCACGATGAATGATTTTTCCATAGACCATTTAACCGTGATTTAAGTGTTTGATCTTTGCTGCTCACATAGTTACTATTCAAACAAAATGAATTATTCCTGAACGGCAGTAAAATAAACCCCTTCTGCTGCCCTACTATATAAATATCAAAACCGGGTGCAAAAACAAAACAAATGTTTCGTGACACTTGCTTTGGAAAGAGGTATTAAACGTTGGGAAAGCCATTCCTTTGTACTTAATACCTTAACATGGAACCTGAATAAGGGAAGGTTTTCAAGGGTCTCCAGTGGCCAAACTAGGTGTCAAAGAAGCACAGAGAACATCCCCAAATACTGGCTGAAGCTCATCAAGTTTAGACAGAGCAACAGGTTTTTAAAATACAGCATCCCCACATACACAAATATTTTTGCAAGTGTGTCTACCAAGTTCACACTGAAAATACCAAAAACTCTTCTGAGAGTTCCCTACAAATAAAACATTTTGCCAGGGGTGTCAGTCGTGGCCACCCTTTGGAAGCAGATGCAAAGATATTTATAAAATCCTCCATGGTCTATGAGTGAAGGAATGTTTGCCTTTTATGACTGACACAAAGTTTTTTGTTTAGGAATGCTCTAAGGAAAACAACATTTGCTACTGAAATTTTGCACTGTATTGTTAGACATGATCAAACACAATGGGTGCCTTTTGGAACATTGATTTCACTTTGCTGGTGTGGATGTGCTGCAATCTAATTGCCATAATACTTGGAAGGCAGTTTTAAGATTTGAATAGATTTTTTGAGAGAAAGAGCATTAACTGTTGTCTAATTCTTGGGACAAGCATCCTGCCTTTTAACAGAAAGACACCAGTAGAACAAGATCACTAATAAAAAAATCTGATCAATTTTCTCTGTGAAGAACTGGCCAAAGCTTTGCTGTGAGGCCATATGACCCTGATGGAGGTCTGTGAATGGCAGCTGGAGAGTAGGAACACACAAGTATATCAAGTATATTATATGTATTATAAAGAGCCACACCCAAGGCTCTGTAAGTTTTATACGAGTGATGACTAAATCCTTATGTTTAAAGTTGCCCCTACCAAAACAAAATCCATATTTTCCAGTACAGATAGGTTATTACTGTTCTTTTTCCTACAGCTAAGAATAAGTTGCCTCATAGGCCAGTGGACAAATACCTGATTATCTTTTGGAATAGTTCAACTCAACCCACTGCTTCTTACTCCCAGCTACTGAAGAGCAACTGAAACATAGGATTTACTTCATGATGGTCCCTGGAGATTGAGAACAATGTGTAAAGCCACTCTCCCATCAACAGTGCTTGTGCTCTTGGGCCACAAAGGGCAGAATCAGGCTCATTGTAAATTTATAGAGCTCCATGTTTTAAAATTGACATGGGAAAGTACTAAAGACCTCCAAAGTACAAACCTCAAATTGCTTGCACGTTTGCTTTCCATGTGAAGCCAGGATTCATATCTGAAACTTTCTCCTGGACTTTATCCAAGCCTTTTCTGGTATAAAATGCTCAGGAGACAAGACTTTCATGAAAGGTCTTCAATTCTATAGTCTTATTCCTTAGAAGATGACTTGGAAAAGACCTCCAAGTACAAAATTTTTCCCTTGAGAAAGGGTATTGATAGCATTGCTTTTTCCTGACTCAGAATACAAGATTTTATTTCTATGAATCTCTATTCTGGCCTTGGATAAATTAATAAAAGTCAGTGAAACAATCAGCTTTCTTTAAGAAAGAAAATAATTTCTTAAAATTATTTTTCCAACATGCTGAATTTTAAAAGACGATAATAATCTCTTAAAACGATGCCAATGTTCATTGGTTACTAACAGGAAGGAGTTTTTGTATTTGTTACTAATGGCAACATACCTACATTAGTCTGCTCATGCTGCCATAACAAAGCACCACAGACTTGGTGGTTTAAACAACAGGAATTTATTTTCCCACAGTTCTGGAGGGTGGGAAGTTCAAGACCAAAGAGTCTGCCAGTTGGGTTCCTAAGGAGGGCTCTCTTCCTGGCTTGCAGATGGCTGCTTTCTTGCTACGTTCTCACATGATGAAGACACAGAGATCTCTCTTCCTTCTTCTTATAAAGCCATCAATCCTACCAGATTAGGGCCCACCCTTATGACTTTATTTAAGATTAATTACCTCTTAAAAATTCCTATATCCAAATATAGTCACATTGGGGATCAGGGTTTCAACATATGAATTTTGGGAGTAAGGATGAAATTTAGTCCATAGCAATATCTTGAATAGAAACCTTAAGTATCAAAGATCTACCTAGGTCTCACTTATAAAATGGCTCTGGACACTTAAGTACAGTAGTTCCTCCTCAGTCAAGATCTTGTTTTCTCCCATTTCAGTTACCCATGGTCAAACACGGTCCAGAAATTTTAAATGGAAAATTCCAGAAATAAACAATTCATAAGTTTAAAATTGCACATCCTACTTCATCCTGCTTGGGACAAGAATCATCCCTTTGCTCAGAATATTCATGCTGTTATGCTACCCACCTGTTAGTCACTTAGTAGTCATGTTAAATATCAGATCAACTGTCAGGGTATCTCAGTGCCTGTGTTCAAATCATCCTTTATTTTACTTAATAATGGCCCCAAAACACAAGAATAGTGATGCTGGCATATTGTTATAATTGTTATATTTTATTGTTGTTGTTATTAATCTCTTACTCTGCCTAATTTATAAATTAAACTTTATCATAGATATGTATATATAAGAAAAAACATAGCATCTATAGGGTTAGGTACTATCTGCAGTTTCCAGCATCCACTGTGGGTCTTGGAACATATTCCCAGAAAATAAGGGGGAGATGCTGTTTACAGATATTTAAAAACAAGAAGAAAAAGGAAGAGGAGGAGAAAAATAGAAGAAAAATAAGACAACATCTCTCTATTTGAGTGGTAGAAGAAAAGCCATCAAAACAATAAGCAACTAATGAATATAACTAGCCCTGGAAAGGATAAAACTTGAGGTGATGGGAAAAAGTATAAAGCAAATCTTCTCAGTCAGCAATGTCTGAAAAAAGCCAGGTTTTTATATGAAAATAAAGAAGCATAGAATAAATACCAGGAATTACAAAAAGAAAAATGAAAAACTATCCCTTTCTAGGAAGGTAACATTCATTCTTTCAACAAATGTATGTTGACCTCCTGTGATGCACAAGGCAATGTGTTAAGCACAAGGGGATAAAAAACTGGCATGGTCATTGCTCTTTTGGGGCTTATAAATTTTGGCAGAGAAAGCTATTACCCAAAAAATTCCAAAATAAATGCAAAACCAAGACTCTGAGAGGTACATAGGAGGAGAGGTTTATGGTGCTATGAATATATACTAAGGCTGCAGTCCCCAACCCCCGGGCAGACCAGTACTGGTCAGTGGCCTGTTAGGAACTGGGCCACACAGTAGGAGGTGAGCCGCAGACAAGCCAGCAAAGCTTCATCTGTATTTACAGCCACTCCCCATCGCTCACGTCACCGCATAAACTCTGCCTCCTGTCAGATCATTGCGGCATTAGATTCTCATAGAAGCAGGAACCCTACTGTAAACTGCACATGTGAGGGATCTAGGTTGCGTGCTCCTTATGAGAATCTAAAACCTGTAGATCTGACATGGAGCAGAGGCAGTGATGCTAGCACTGGGGAGCAGCTGCCAATATATACTATCATTAGCAGAAAGGTTTGACTGCATGATAAATGTAATGTGCTTGAATCATCCCAAAACCTCCCCCCCAACCCCCAGTCAGTGGAAAAATTGTCTTCCATGAAACCAGTCCCTGGTGCCCTGTGCCAAAAAGGTTGGAGACCACTGTACTAAGGGATACAAACAGGGATCTGACCAAGTCAGGGAGATCAAATGAAGAACCAGGAAGTGAAGAAATGACAACTGAGTTGAAATTTGAACAATGAGTAGCTGTCAACTAGCTGAGGAAGGAAAAGAAAATTTTTCAAGGCAGAAGGGATGGCAGGAGTAGAGGAACTATAATGATAACATGGGAAATATAGGCATAGGAAGAAAACCCTGTGGCTAGAACAGAGAGCAGGACAGCGTGGAGAGAAATGCGATGGTGTATGATACGTGAGGTTGGAGACATAGGTAGGGGGTCAAAGATGGTTTGGTTTGGTTTTTATCCTAAGATCAAAGGGAATCATTGAAGGGTTTTTAATTGAGAGGTATGTGCGTGTGTAGTATGTGTGTGGTGTTCGAAGAATGAGGAGTGATACATTAATAATCAGATTTTTGAAAGCATTCTGTTTGCAGTGTGGAGAATAAATTGGAGGGGAAAAATAATGGATATAGATACAACTTACAAGGTCATTCACCATGAAAAATAATACTGTCTTGGATAAAGGAGACAGTGATGGAGTGAAAGGGCCATCTTTGAGAGGCGCATAGAAGATAAAGTTGACAGGACGTGGTTATGGCCGAATGTGAGGAGTGAAGGAGAAGGCCGTTTCTAGGAATATTCTGTGCTTTTGGATTTTAAACTGGGTAAATGGGCATCCCAATCACGCAAAAGAGAGCGTAAAAAGCATAATGAACCTCTTCCCTACAGGAATAGTGGAGAAAATTAGGGAAAAAAGACAATGAATGACGGAAGAGGACAGTTGCTGGTGGTGAGAGCGTGAGGACAATTGGAGCAGACAGCAGGTACACCCTCGTTAGTGTACTCTAAGGTGACCATATCAGCTTCACATGTTCACATAGCGAAAAGTTGCTCTCAGGAGGTTTAGGGAAGGGACATCTGAGGTTCCTGAAATCCTTTCAGGGGTCCAGGATATCAAAACTATTTTCATAAAAATGTTAAAACAACATTCATCCTTCATACAGTGGTGTTTCCAGATACCATGTGATATGTGATATCCCAAAAGACTGAAAGCAGAAGCAAATACAAGACACCCAGCTGTCTTCAGTGAAGGTCACATTAATGACATCTTCAAAATTGCTAAATTTGTACAAAATCTACAATGCTAGTTTTCCCTATTTTTCTAGAAAATATAGAAATTTTTCATTAAAATATATTTATTAACATCTAATGAGTATATTGCTATTTTAAATGAATTAATAAATGTTTTTAAATTTCTATTTTAATTTTTAATACAGTAAATATAGATTGATATAACCCACATAGAAAATTTGGGGTTCCCAATAATGTGAAAGAGTATAAAGGTGTCTTCAGTCCAAGAAGCTTGTGAATTTAGTAACCGGTGAGATTGTCTAAGAGATATCAGTTACAAGAGAGCTTTTCAACTGCCAGAGACCTACTGAAGTTTACTTCAGAAAAATAACAATTAGTTCCAACAAATATTATCATTTCTTTCTGAAAAGCAGTGAACTAATATATAGAACAAACTGTTATTCAGAATATGAAGTTATTCAAAGGGAAAACCGTAAGAAAATCTGTACTTCATTCAGGCATCGTACAAGACTTCCAATCTTATTATACATTTGCAATGTCTTAAAATTCCATATGCCTGGAACTCTGTTCAAAGTCATATAGCCAGAATATTTGTGGGTTGATGACATTTGGATAGATATCCGCTCCCGAGGAATATGGTGTGAAGGAAGGCTAAGAAGGCCTGTCCCAGAGCACCCTGGCACACATTTGTCAGACAATGAGCAACACTCATCCTTCACTTTCAGTGATGCATCATCGATTGTAAGACAGAAGCTTGGAAGCAAAGTGACAAGAACAAATTTGTAGTTCATTCAGCTTTTGAACAAATAAAAGGAACTCAGAGTGATACTCAAACTTTGGCTATAAATAAAAAAAGGTGTAAATATCCCAATATCAAGGCAGTGTCATCTTTGCATTAGTGGTTTGTGTTAAAGCTCTCAAATTTCAATTTTGTTATAGGCCTTGGTCTGTTTTGTTCACTTCTGTATCCCCAGCATCTAGAAAAGTGTTTGATATAATAGTTGCTCAGTAAATATTTATTGAATAAATGTTAGCAGGAGAGGGGCACACAACTCTCTGTTCCTGATATGTTCACTGGGATTGCCTATGCCCAAGGCTCTTGCTATTCTTATGACTTTCTATGACCTTCTAGAGAAGAATGAATTAGATGTGCTATAAATACAGACGCCAAGCATCTAGTGAGCTTATTAGTATTTTAAATGAGTTAATAAATGTTTTTAAAATTTCTCTTTTAATTTATAATACAGTAAATATAGATTCATATAACCCACACAGAAAATATACTTAGAAGTAAACTTGTTATCTTTCTTCTCAAATTAGTAGCTGTCTTATATATGCATCATCTACCCAATAACTTGGGAAATATTTCAGACTTTTCTCTTTCCCTATTTCATTTCCTAATATACCCAATTTGTCATTATATAGTATGCATTCTACCCTTTTAATATTCTTCACATCCTTCCTCATCTTATTTTTCTTACTGTTTAAGTGCCTTAATTCACACTGTCTTTATTTCTTACTGGCCTGTACTTTGTGTATTTTATGTTGAAGAGTCTTTTATTCCTTGCCTCACCATACTCCTCTGAAAGATTTTTATACATTGAAATTAAATTTTTAAATTCCTGTGACCACAGGGTTCTAAGAGATAAATATGCACATGCGGTAACACACACACACACACACACACGTATACACAAATATTCTGGATAGAGCTACAATTGTTAGTAGTCCATAAATAATAAACAGCATGAATATATGTTTAGTGTATTTTCAAAGATCTCTTTATTTAGTGCCCAAGGTTTTTAAACGCTGGGCAATGCACCACAGGAAAATTTAGGAGGGATGGGAAGTCTGCCTTTGTTTAGTAAAGTCAGAAAGGGCAGTAGTGAATGGGAAGGCAGGGGTGTTGATCTGGCCTGACTTCTGAAGAGAATATGTATCTGAGGCCGTCTTTCTTTGGGAAATAATTAATATGGCAATAGAGGAGCTAGAACTTGAGCGCCTTAAGCTATCCATGCCAAAGTCCCCTATGAGAGTCTTTGTGTTCCACTGGGTTTCATGGATACCAGTTTGGAAACCTCCTGATCCCAAATGAGATAAGATCACTCCCCCTGCTTAATTTTTCAGTGTTTCTTATGACAGCTGAATAGGCTGCTCTTGGATCCCACTTGATCTGCCTTATATCAACTTAATGTTTGTCATCTTCTTCCCATTTTTCTGGTTTTGCCCCATATCCTACCCATATCAACCTATTTACCATGTCTTGAGTACTGCAATGCTACTGCTCCATCCATGTCTTACACCTTTCCTCACTGGCCTAATCACAGCCATTTTGTAGAATTGAAATACAGATTATTAATACTAGATGGAAAGCATCTTTCTATAGGTATTAAATAAATGGTGGCAATTATAATTTTCTAATACAGTTATTATATAATGATACAAGAGTTTAAAAATACTCCTTTAGTACTTCAAATAACTAAAAGTAGAACTACCATTTGATCCAGCAATCCCACTACTGGGTATTTACCCAAAGGAAAAAAAGACATTCTATAATAAAGACAACTGCACTCGAATGTTTATAGCAGCACAATTCACAATTGCAAAGATGTGGAAACAACCCAAGTGCCCATCAATACATGAGTGGATTAATAAAAATGTGGTATATGTATACCATGGAGTACTACTCAGCCATAAAAACCAATGGTGAATTAATTCCTCTGGTATTATCCTGGATGGAGCTAGAGCCCATTCTTCGAAGCGAAGTATCACAAGAATGGAAAAACAAGCACCACTGGTACTCACCATCAAATTGGTACTAGCTGATCAAAACATATGTGCACACATGGAAATAATATTCATTGGGGATTGGACAAGTTGGGGGAAGGAGGGGATGGGTAAACTCACACCTAATGGGTGCAGGGCTGGGGGATGGGTACGCTTGTAGCTCTGACTTGGGCAGTGCATAGGCAATATATGTAACCAAAGTGTTTGTACCCTGATAATATTCTGAAATTTAAAAATTAAAAAATGAAAAAATGAAAATAAAATATAAATATCCTCCTTCAACTTTCGAGAGAGTAAATGACACAATCATCAACTTATTCTTTTTTTCAAACATATTGAAAACCCAGAATGAGTTCAGCTAATCCAGACTAAGAGATAACCAGAAAGTTGGCCAGGAATTTAATGATACAAATAAAAAGTTATAATCAATTATCTGTTAAACCAGTGCAAGTAAATATGTGCATGGCCCTCAAGATTCCTACCCACTGATGTACACATGTTGTATAATCCCCTCCCCTTGAGTATGGATGAAACTTTTGAATATGGTGAAAGAGTCACTTGTAATTAGGTTATATTGTACAACAAAGGTGAAGAGGTTTTGCATAAGTACTTAAAGCCCCTAATTAGTTCACTTTAAGTTAATTAAAAAGGAGATTGACCTAGGTGGGACTGACCTAATCAGGTGAGCTGTTTAAAAGAGGGTCTAGAGGTCAAAGGCTCAAAGCAGGAGAGATGCTATCCTGTTGTCCTTGAAGAAGTAAACTGCCATACTGTGAAGAGGGTCAAACGCCAGGGAATATCAGGCAGTCTCTAAGAGAGTTACAACCACAGCCTTACAACCACAAGAAACTGAATTATGCCAACAACCAGTGAACTTGAAATGTGACATGGAGTTTTAGATGAGACTATAGGTTTGGCAGCCACCTTGATCATGACTTTGTGAGACCCTAAGCAGGGAACCCACCTGAGTCATTCCTGGACTCCCAACACACAGAAACTATGAGATAATAAACGTACAGTTGTAAGCCACTAAGTTTTTGGTAATTTATTGTGCCACAGTAGAAAAGTAATACACAATTAAAACCACCACCAAATTCTTGGTTTTGCACCACACGCTTTACTATATATGTAAGCCAAAACATTTGAAAGAGCACTCATGTAACATTATCTCTTATGCTTTCTGGAATGTCATCTTTATTTTATTCATTTAGCCATATTTATATCTCTATCATATTATTTAAACTAAAAACTTTCCTTTAATAAAGTTTTTCTGAAATATTCCCCAAACTCAGGTTATTTTAATCTGAATGATCTAGGTTTGGCTCACAAATTCTACTCTTATTTTGTTAGAAGTAACCACCCTCTATTTAACAAAGCCATAAGAATGCATGTTACTTGCATAATTAGCCAATTCTTTTTTGGACAGACAAGAAAAAGAAACCTACTTAATAGTTAGAAAATGCCATATTCATTCTCTTTCTTGCCTCTCCCAATCTCTTTAAAAATATCCTAAAGGTTGGTTTGGAATTAAAGAGGAGGGCAACACTTGGATTTCTTGGTGTGTGTGTGCCAGTTGAAGGGTGAATGTGCAGGGGAGTGTGCATGTGAGAGAGAGAGAGAGAGAAAGAGAGAGTGTATACTGGTCTTATTCCAGAGAAGATTTATAAGAACGCCTAAACCACAAAAAAACAGAGGGGAAACAGTTGGTTTATTGTACCTATCTGGTCTAGGATGATGGAAAGATTAATAAGATTAAACAAGTCAATGAGTGGAACTAACCCAATCTATACAGAAAAACACTGTCACAGGAGTCATCTTTTATTTTAAAGGACAAAACTGATGACTCAATTTCCTTGGAACATTGTGTTTCACTTTGAGAGGCTTCCAGATTCTGCAGGCATTTCACATATGCCAGGCACATCCCCTTTCTATGGGCTTTATATGAGTTGTCAAAAACATTTCTTCTTATTAGCAAGTCTAACTGGAGAGAACTTTACCTTGGCAGTACCCTAGGCTGGATAATATTGAACCAGATTTGTTCAGAAGAATGTCCCCATTATGCTGCTAAAGGGAAATATGCAAAAATCTATCAATGTTCTCATAACAATATATGTCACTCTGGTACCTGATCTTATGTAGATTATTTATCATTACAGATCTCTCTCTATATATATAACTTTATATTATCAAGCCAATTTATAACATCACACCTTATTAAATTTATGCAATTCTATTTATTTTAAAGAATTTTAGGATCCAGTTGAAACAATAAGACTTGTATTTAGAGAAATAAAAACATGATCCAATATTATTTCAGAGAAGAGTGAAAATTTGTGAGTTACCCATGGAAGAGAGGACCAAGTACACAGATTTAAAGGGACACCACAAAGCAAGTATGAAAAGAAATTTTTATCATAAATTCAGGAAAGCTGAATAGTAGGCTGAGCACAAGGATGGCTAGAGAGGTAGGGATCGGCTACTAGAGATTAAAGACATCTGTGAGAAGCCTGTATTAGAGTTATTATTCTTCATTGTGGCCTCTGTCATTCACCAGAAGATGTTCACAGTCAGTTGACAGTTCATGTTATGTCTCTGGGGAGGAAAGGTAGGGAAAAGATACAGGATTGGAAGATAGGAACCTAAGGTCCTAGGTTTTACTATCATAATGACTTAGTGATGTTGCACAGGTTTTTCAATCTTTTTTCTCTCTGTATGGATATTTTCATTTTCTTGATAGCATTAGAATGTTTAGGCCTTTATCATAAGTATAAATGTTTCTTGTGGACATGAACATTTGCATGTTTATCTCTTTCAAGATAATGGCTCTCTGAAAATGCAAAAGATTGGGAAGGATTATGTAACACATTCTTAAAATATTAAAACCTGTACACATTAAAGCATCAAGTAAAATAGTTGTTAACCTGTCTCACCAATAATCGCCTGCTTAGATCCAGTCTCGGAGAGGAAAAGGAAGCAATAAATTTGACCCTAACTTACCACACATTTTAATTGCACAGTATTCCCAGGGGGTGTCAGGGTCAAGAGTATAGCACCATGGCCTCGGCTTGCCATCAGGATTGCGGCAATAATTATCATCAAAGCCCTTGTCGGGATATCTGCAAACCACACCAAGAAAAGTGTCATGTAAATCTGCCTAGAAATGCCACCCAGCCCCCAGCTCACAAAATAACTTTCTACTTAGGTTGGATACTACTAGCTGGGGAAAGAGGAGGTTTTCTATGTTTTGTCTTACGAGGACTGCTAATCACTGACTATTGAATCTACTAATTTACATATCCCACTAAGTATAGAGTTTCATAGCCTTTGCTAATAAGTTAGGTCCATTTGGTATCTGCCCACCAGTTGAGGCTCCAAACTGAATCCCTTTCTCATAGAACCCAATTAAGGAGAGATTACATAAACATGACCTCATGTAGAATGCTCATTAAGAAAACAGGTCCTCTTCTAGGGCAGCCTTAAAGTTCAAACTGAAAGTTAGATTTCAATAGCTCTGTTACTAATGATAGCTCAATTTTGGAAATAGAGCCTTTCTAGGTCATGCCCTCACCTCCACCAGAGCAAGAGACAAACTCCATCACACCACTTTCTCCACACCCCATCTCCCTTTAAATTAACAGGGCCCTGAATTGGTGACTTGATTTTAATTGCTAACACATACCTTCTGCTCTCACTTAAAAGATAAAACATGCATTTAAAAAATAAACCAGAGTTTTAATTTCATTTAAAAGAATAACAAACAAACAAAAAAACAGAGAAAAAGAAGAAAAACATGTTCTGACAATTTTAAAAAAAGGGTGGGATGGAGTTTCCTTTGTAATTATTTGTATTTTTATTCTTTATAATAAAAACAAAAGAATTTTTCTTTTTCTTTTTTCAACTTAAAAGTGTTATGTGAAATAAATGGGCAAAAGTAAACATAATTTTTTTTGTAACTTAAAAGCTCAAAACCTACTCTTAGAGGAAAAGGTAGACTTAGATGCCCGAATTCTCCAAATTGGCTGTCCATATTGACAATTTCAAAATACACCAGGATAAAGCAACCAAAGAGTTGTTTGTTCCATGTCTCATTCCCTTTCTATGAGCATTGCCTATGTCATGGTGTTACACATGTGAGTACCTGAGTCTCTGAAGATGCTTCTCTAGAGGAAATTTGCTTGCATGTACTAATAATGCCTCCACCCACAGCTCAGGCCTGTCAAAGTGGTCATTACTGAATTGGCCTTGTCTTCCCCACCCCTCCCCACTTATGGGACAGAAAGAGGAAGCTTCTGTTAGTGCTTCTGCTCTGCATTAACAGAAGCTTAATTTTGTTCCCCTCTGATGGTCCTATGTTCAGGACCATCCTAATGTTAGGAATTCTTAACCCAATCAGCCAAGCCTAGTTAAAGGTGTAGTCAGTATTCTCAAATACCTCATCATAAATCCCTTTGCCCTAAGACTACCTCCTCCAAATATAATGGCTGGCAATTCTGTCTGAAGAATCCTGAGTCAGGGAGTTCTAAATTTTATGTTCATGCTCTATCAGGAAAACATCATTTAAAGAGAATGTCCATGGAAGTGTGTCATGAAACAAATAACAATTTGTAAAAAGAATCACTGAAGCACAATTCAGTAATATTTTACCTTTCGGGCAAGAATTTGTGCCGGTGTGGTGTCTGATGATCCCAGCGCTGACAAATCTTGCCTGTTTCTGTATGATCCATGGGACCTCGATAACTTTCCCCATTGCAGGTCATGCATTCAACTAATAAAATTAAAGTATGGCAAGTTAATTGTTTCTGACAGCAAAATCAAAAACACCACTGTTCCATTTAAAGAACAGCACCTGTTTAGCAAACAGATTTTTAGAAAACCCTACCCACCATTCTAACTTTAAATTAGGGCTGAATGTTCATAAATAGTGGCATCATATATATGCTACAGAACTCTTCATATAGTTTAAATGTGATTTTTGTGATTAGAGTCATACAGATTTACCTTAGGGCCAGGATGTTGCCTATATAATTTTTCAATAACTGTCTGAAAGATACCTAGAAACTGGAAATATAAGATAGATCCTTGGGGATTTTCCCTTTGTGGGTAAAATGAAAGTATATCAATATCTATATTATCATCGCACCAGTGTTCCTCTTTCAATCTGCCCTCCAAACACATACACAGAAATTACACAATTTAAACTGAGTTAATGTCATACTTCTGTGGTTAATGCCATAATCAGGACCACACAGATTTAGGATATTGGCTTCTGATAGAAATCTGGTACAGTTCAAAGAACACAGATATTTTTTAAAAAGGAAATCACAATTCTTTTCTGTTAGTGAACATCCATGTTAAACAGTTAAGTTGAATAGGCAGACATACATTCCTGTCTACCTTAGAAGATGACCTGCTATTGAACCTCTTATACCAACTCATTTAAAAATGTATAAGCCGATCTAATTATGCAGGATCTTACTGATGATTCTGTGAGGTTAATTAATTGTTCTCTTCTGGCTGGCCTCTTATGTCACACTGAAAACTCTGAATCACATCAACGAGCTGGAAATGAGACTTCTCAAACAGACAGTTTGATTTGTAGCACAGCGAGCATCCTGTGGAATAAATCATTGCTTGGCCTTCCTACGAATCCGGCAAACTTCCCCAAACACATCATTTGTATCTTGCGATTACTGATCACCTTACTTTAGCAGAAGTGGGAAGAGATATCAATGTTTAGTTTTATCCACTGGAATCTAGCCTAATGAGTATCTGTAGTAATTTGGGATATAATATTACAATCATCACTTTTGAATCTTTGATTCTTATAATCTAATAGGACATCAACTATTAACTTTCTGAAATATGCGACCATTTGGCTTGATCCACCTACTTCCTTTCATGAAGGTTATAATCCATGAACTAAGACAAGGGACCAACTCAGCTTGCCCTCATTGGATACTGAGATTCCCCAGACTATAGTCAATAAGCACCTGAACTGTAAATGAGAGCATATTGATAAAGGTGCTCAGGTTGGCCAAGGTCATTTCCACATTGAAATGCTCAACATAGGTTATGCATCATCACATTTCAGCTTTCCATTTGAACAGAATACAGGTTTGATATCTTCCCTGTTTAAAAAAGATCATAAGGTTTGATATCTTCAAAGAAAATGATGCAGCAATTATCATTGTTGTTTGCTCCTCTGTATTGAATGAAAAAATAGAATACTATGGTCATACATAAAAGATTAGTACCCACATATACAATTTTTACTCTTGTATAGTACTCAAGGATAAAAATATATCTATTATGTCTCCCTCAGCAAATTCAGTTTGTAATATTATATTCCTTTCTAATGAGAATGAATAGAATTATTTTCTATGAAGCAGTACAATGAGCATAATTATAAAAATTTTCCCCTGACTTATAGATTTTTAATAGTCTTAAGGAAAAATAGCTATACAAATGAAACAGATGATCTTGTAAGATGACTACTTTCCAGTATGAGTGTGGTAGATCAATGCTTCCTCAAACATTAGTGTGCATAAAAATCACCTTGGGATCTTGTTAAAAAGCAAATTCTGATTTAGTAGATCTGGGCTGGGGCATTAATAACAAGCTCCCAGGGGATATAGATGATGCTGGTCCTTGGACCTCTCTTTGAGTACCAAGTTATAAGTAATGTGGTCTATTCTAAAAGTTCTACATGTTTGGCAGTAATGTTTTTCTTAGGATTTGAGTTGGACCTTGAAGAATGGATGAAAGTTGGATAAGGTATAAAGGGACAAAATAACATAAAATGGTACAGAAACATGAATTAGTATATTATATTTGTAGTAAAGTGAAGAGAGAGTTGTAGCTACAATTGTGGGCTTAATGAGATAAAAATAAGTAAATAAAAGTTAGCCAGAATAATGTTAGATTTTGGAAAGGAATGGAAGTTATAGTTGGGGTGGGAATTAAATGTGTCTTGTGACAGAACTGAGATGCTAATATATTATAGTTACATACTATTTGATAATTTATTCCATACTTTTAACATATAAGAGATCATTTGATTCTTACAGTGAGGAAAACAAGGCTCACAAAAGTTTTAAGGGACTTACCTAAAAACAGAAAATGTCAAACCTGTGTCTGGAGCACAGGTCTTCTGGCCCCGAGTCAAGTGTTCTTTGCATTATCCCAAATTACCCTTTTGATCTACATAGTGTAACATCTTTCCTCCACATTCTAACTGGCCATATTTTAAGATAGACTGATAACAAAATTTTAGAAATTTGATATCTCTGCCTTTTTCAACATTTTCCCATTATCCTCTGCCTTCTTGTTTACAACAGGAGGTTGTCCTCCTGTTGGATTCTCACCTTTTGGAGGTTGGGCAAAGGAGGCCATGTGAAAGCATCTCGATTGGCCATCTTATCCAAGGTAAATGGCTGAAAAGCTGGTTGTTTTACCATTGAATCAAACCATCGAGTTAGTCATAAAAATCACCTCAAGAAAGCTAAATTTTGAACTCATATTCGCTTTTCAAACTTCTGGAATTCTCCGAATCTTCTAAATTTTCCTAGCTCAAAGGCAAGCTGTTCAGGTGGAAATGAAGTCCACCTACTCAAGGAAGCAGGTAAAAATCTGAACTAGATAACAGTGCAAGGGGGTGAGAATTGCCCTTTTGGCTGTCTCTTTCTTTGCCAATGCATTATTTAACCATTCTGGCAAGTTCTTCTCTTGGGGGGGAAAAAAAAGCAAAATAACTGTCCTAGATCACAAAAACAAAGTAATAGTTTCTGTTCATAAGTTCAGTATTTTTCCCAAGTATAGTTCTGGAATAAATGATAGTCAAAAATTACAAAAACTAAACATAAATTAGGATTGATTTAACATCTTTCTCATCATATCAACAACCAAACTCAAAAATTGTATTCCATTTTTCTTGATCTTAAAACCACAAGTGATGTGAGGTTATAAACTAAAACAGATTTTGAAAGTATCTTAATCTATTTTTTAATCAGTGTTTATTTTATTCCAGTAAAGGTAATCTCTCAGAAAAGTCCATACAGGTGATTACTTCAGCAAAACTGAATGTTTAAAATATGAATAGTCTCACAAATCCACATTAGTAAATAAAATTTTTATTTGAATCATTGTTCTTAAAAGTCTTTCATCAGAGTATGAAATTACTCACATAAAGTTATGTAGGTATTATTTGGGATTTTAATTGTAATGTATTTAAAAATAATGATTGTGTATTAATTAAAATGTATTTACTTGAATATTTGACAATCATTAAAATTGACATCTGTTCCAATGACTAATGACTGCTTTACTTTAAATACCAAGCAAATGCTAAAGCAAGAAATTGGATTTTACATATCTCAACTTCTATAATTTTTTAATTGAATTAAACATCAATTGGTAGTATTCTTTACATAATTATGTAAGTTTGTTTTTTTAAATTGTCAGATAAAATTATGTGTATTTATTATGTACAACATTGATGTTTTGAAGTATATATACATTGTACATTAACTAAATCTAGCTAATTAACATATGCATTACATCACATAGTTATCATTTTTGTTGCGAGAACACTTAACATCTACTCTCTTAGCATTTTTTAAGAATACAATATATTGTTATTAACTATAGTCACCATGTTGTACAAGAGGTCTCTTGAACTTATTTTTCCTATCCACTTGAAATGTTGTACACATAATAAAAGAGTATTCATTTTCTCTGGGAATGATTAATGCATTTGAAAGTTTTAAATTACAAGAAAGTAATATTAATCATTGGCTATTAGACACAATTCTTTCATGAACCAAAATTTTAGTCAAATTTCAGGTGATCATTTAGCCAAGAGTTTAATATAGTCATAGGAATTTCCAAAAAATATATAATATTCTCTCTATATATGCCTTTTTCAACAGAACAATCCAGAGTTTAACCATAGGTATGTTTCTCATTTAATTTTAAATATACAAAATGATTTCATAATTACCACCTCATCCACAGTGATGGAACCTTGATAACTTCACATTTAATAAATTAATATCCATGGATAGAAATGGCCCACCCATTGTACTCTTTCAGCATTCTGGATTTTGAGGTTTCTCTCTCATATGTCCATTTTAGTAGAAATTTATATCATATCTACATTATTTTGTATGTTTTGTATTATCTATTTTATCTCTGTTTTTCTCTATTAACGTTTAGACAATGCTTCTTATTTTGGATCTTCTTTATTAAAATCCTGCTAAAATGTTGCTCATTTTAGATTGAACTTAAAGATCACAGTTCAATTTACAATCTCTAAAATATGTTTAACTTATAGGGCAGATGTTAGTTTCCTTCTATCACAGCAAAGTTCTTCTACTATTGTCAGGCCTCTAACTGTTTCCGGAAAAAGCATATCTGCAACCTTCAGTGCCATGTGACCAATAGCATCATGTGCCATTAATACCAACAAGCAATGCCCTTTTCTAAACAAGATGTGATGATTTCAAATTATTGAAGGATATTAGAGATTCTACAGAGATTATATATTAGAATGTAAATTAGGATATTACATTCTAATAAGGTAAAGATAACTGAAAATAGGATTTTTCCCAGTTACTTCTTTTCTAGCACTTTAAATCTATGCCTTCCACCAGCCCAGATCTATATAAGTATATTTTCGTGAAGGTTCTTCGTACAATCCAGGAGAGGAAAAAATCACATTCTCACAAGGACCAAGCAGGTAATATAAATGCTAAACTATTTAAAGTTTGACCACGTTACTTGCCTTTGAAACCACTTTGCCAGGTCAAAATAAACAAACAAACAAACAAACAAACAAAACTCCTTACCAATGGTTTTCAACCTCAGAAAACTGTGACAGTGGAGATTCCCTTACAAGTAGGATTTTTTTCTTCCATGTGCATATTTAAGACAAATATTAATCACAGACTTATTCATACAAAACAGACTTGTTCATAACGTTATCACAGATAAGTTTATTATTTTTAAAAGAAAAGAAAACAATGAAGAAGTTATAGGGAACAGAATATGATATGGAATGGAAAGTAAGAATTTACAAACAAAGATGAAACTGGCTCTAACACATAAAGTCAAGGATTTTAAATTAACTAACAACAGAAAACAAATTCACCTTCTCTGTGACAATTAGCTAACAATGGCCTTTACTTTTTAATGAGATAAATATCAACCTAATATTAAATGGATATTTCTGGAGGGTTAATAACAAACAGCTAAGATATCTTAGTATAAAAGTTGGACAGCGTTCCAATAGTTCCCTCCCCAAATACTTCAAAATCTTAGTTTCTAACAGAATTTTATCTATGTTTCACTTAGATTTTTGGCAATTTAGAGTTACTCACAGAACTGAAAAACCCAGCTATTCAGTAGCCAGATAACTTAGAAAAATGAAACCACCTCACTGCTGAAATGATTACTCTTCCATCTTGTCAGCCATTCAGTTTTCCACTGCAAAAGTAAGGACAACGCCCTTTTATGCTGTGAGAAGAGGTAAAAACACAGACACGGATTTAAGGTGCCTGCCTTCAAGACAGCTTGGGATCCATTGCTTAGATCTCTTCAGATACTATTCTGAACGGTACTCAGTTCCAGCCTATGTGTCAAATTTGGTCCTGGGCACATTTTCACCAAAACATACATGGAAGGAGTGGGGGTCAAGCTTCCAACATTCCCCCTCTTATACTGTATTCTCTTCTGGGTCCATATACACTTGTCACACCACCTCAGAGTAGTTTCAACAAAATTTCTGTGGAACCAAGTGCTGGATGAACAGAATTAGCATTCCTGATACAGGGCTAAGTTTCATTCTGCTCCTTTCAGGTGTTGCATAGGAGCTCAAGACTGCAGGTATGTAAACCTACTTTTCTACTCTCCCCAGAGAGATGTCTCAGGCTGTGTTGGAATTCACATGGATAACTCACTCCATTATTTTGCATTAATGTGGTGATAATCAGATAGTTTCAAAAACATTGTATTAAAATGCTCAAATAATTATCTAGAGTTGCATTTGAATGAACAGCATATTTATTGTGATTGATTCGTTTCTATGAACTTTCGATGTGAGTTACAGTTCTACACACAGGGGGAATAGAACGCCCCACACGGCATTCCGGTTCATTTACCTTCTGAACACTGAGGAATGTCACAGACTTCGTAGCGTACCTCTGGATTGCTTGTGAAACACCACGGTCCCCCTTCTTCCCCTCGAGGATTTCGACAGTAGTTTTCCTGTAGGTCTTTACCCCGATAGCTCGAAGGCAAAAAGCTAGTTTTAAAATGATAATCATTACAGTATAAGAGCATGCAACTTTATTTTTGGCCTATTAATTTTACTAGTTAGTGGATATGTTTTCCTGAAAATAGAGAAACCCTTTATTTTATCTCATATGCCTTCCTATATTTTAACTTAAGTTCTGTTATTTCCATTCATTTTTAAAATACTTGAATTTTATTAACATTCGTTTAACTGAATTTCCATATTCAACATCAAGTTAGAAGGTTTAGCCTCCAGATTTGCCAAGAGTCAAGCATGCTAGAATGTAACTGATGTCTGTAACACAATTTCAAAGCTCCACTCAAGGGTGGCAAGTGATTGAGCAAGTCCACTTAGGAGAGAACTGAGAAAACGCTGCAATTGACTTTGAAATCTCACTATTTATTACATTGCTTATCCGAGATCATTACTTGCTTGTTTATTGCTTTTCTTATGAAGAAAAGCCCCCTTTTTTCTGCCCAATTGAGAAACAGATTGATGAAGTAACATGAACAAAGGGTACAGAATCAAATTATACTTGGACTCAAATTTCAGCACTTTCTCTTACTGTGAGACCCCAGCAAGTAATTTAGCCTCTTTCATCCTATTGGCTTACCTGTACACTGAGTATAACCATTACCTATAATATCTTATAACTTATATGCTTGTGAGAAGCTCAAAGAAATGATAGAGTAATTGACACTTAACAATAATACTAATAACCTGTTATTAAGCACACCCCACTTTGTGGTCTCTGTCCTAATAAAGAGCAGAATTGCTTATTCTCTTTAAAAATTTTGATAATTTTGACTGGGGCTTGGTGCTCCCGGTTTTAGTTTGTAATAGTAGGCCTTTAGGTGCAGAAACTGCAATACATTACCTTCATTTAAAATTTCTAATGCCCTAGTCATAGTTTTGTTACCAGCATAAAGTATTTCATCACATCAGAAAAGGCCAAGGCTTTTTTATTCTTTTGTATTACTTTTGTGTTGGACTCAAGGATGCTACATTTTTCTGCTAGACTGCACACAAAAGATCATAATAAAGAATATATATCTGTAGGTAACACTTGTAAACATTTTTTTGAAAATCCAGTTACATTTTTAATATTCATTTTGGTTTTTGTTAAAAAGTTTAATTGTACTTTTACTGATCTCTGAGTTCTATATGGAACTTAAATTAGAGTGAAGTCCAAGGATTTTAATCTCTCAGTAAATACCATTCACATGTGTTCCCTACCCAGTGAAACTTCTAATTAAGAAACCATCATTTTTCTTTATGTTGTGACACAAACCAAATACAGACATGCATCAGGTACCAAGCAACATTTTGCAATGAAATTCTCTCATTTTGACATGAATGTACACCTGAGTTAAGTCCTCAGAAAATACAGATTATTGATCAAAAAAGAAATAGTCTATTCTAAGAGACTTATTACTAACTAAACATTTTTAAGGAACCAATTAAATATTGTATACATTATGCAACTCCAAAGTGTCTTTAAATAAAGAGTATATCCTTACTTCACTAGCATTTTAAATGTTGGGAAACAAAAATAAGACAATAGGCCACATGACTAACAAAAACTATAATGTAATTAAAGCTCATCATGTTAATAATTTCACAATTCCAAACAGTAATTTTTAGAAAAGGTCATTTGTCTTTTGTCTTAGTTTTAGCCCCATCATTAGAGAATATTGTCGTGTATCTTTTGTTTGTGCTGTTGCTTGAAATTTATTCTCTTTCCTTTTTTCACTTCTCCAATTTTTATAGTAAATTTATATGAAAATACTCATTTTTCAGACAGAATCAAAAACGCCTTTTGCTTTATATATTTTTACAAAGTAATGCACTAATCAAATTTACTTAACAAAATTCTACTGAAACTATTTTATGAAAAAGCTTGGTATAGTAGAGTGGTAAGGAGTTATCATTAATCATAAAACCTACAATGTTGCCCCATATATATACATATACCTGACTAGTATAAGATGTTAGTCATTACACAATTTATTTACTCTCTGGGTTTCAATTTCTTCACTTACAAGATGAATGGAATGAACTAGATTATTACACATTCCCTTTTTTGTGTCATTTTATGTATTAAGATTCATTAAGAAACCTAGTGGTTTTAGCACAGGTTCAACACACATACATTCAATATCTACAGTTTTAGAGAGAATTTTCATCCCATACACACACATACAAACACTCAGAAATACACACACATATATACACGTATACCTTTCCAGTGGATTTGTAAAGCCAAAAAGAAGCTGTGAAGAAGTAGTGGATGAATCAGTCAACAATTTAGTAGGAAAAAATGCAGGTAGAAAGGAAGAGAGATAAAGTAGAAATCAAAACTAGGTATGGCTAAAAGATAAATAAACTTCCCGACTGGAGTTAATAAAATCAAAATGAAAAGAAAAGATAGGCTTCTTTCCACAATTCTGAATCAAACCATATCAAATTCCCCTCTAGGACGTGGAGGTTAAATAGCAGTCTGGGTCATCTTTTTTCTTCATTCCTGGGTGTATTTTACCTTTTACCTAAATTAACTGGTTCTCTTTTGCATCCCAAGGTGTTTAACCTGCTTTGCTTTAGCATCCCATACATGGCCAAGGGATGAAGCTTAGCCCTGCTCTTTCACTTGTATGCATTCATTCAACAAATGTTTATGAGAACCTCTTTACACACAAGGCCTATGCCAGTCAGTAGGCTCTCTAACAAGCTTTTATTCACAAAGGTACTATTTTTGGTCCTCTGTCCTTGATGTTAGCCAGGTTTTAAGAGAGATAAGTAAAGAAATACTTAAAGTTGGGTTATATCCAAATATACTTTGAAATATAAACTAGGTCTTCTGGGTGCTAGCCTCCCTCTCTTTTCTTTTAATATTAACTGTGTTTGTAGGAAACTTGATCTATTCCATCATCTGATTCATTAACGAATGCTGGGTGGCCAATGAAAGATACAGATGTAGATATCAGGTCACCTGATTTTCTGGTTAAGCTTCTATACTAATTTCATCATCCATCATCATCTTCCCATTAAGCCACTTGTAAAATATTTCAATTTAGGGAGTCAACAACAAATCATTCCTCCTGACAGAAACATATTTCTTTTTCCATTTCCCATAAAATTAATCTTTAGTCAAAACAACTTAAAAAGTGTTAAGCTATCATGCAGATATTCCAATAAGCTACTAATTGAAGAAAATTAAGTGTTGCTTCCACCAAATACAAAAAAAAAGGATTTGATTTATATACAATATCCTCTCAGCCATAAACATCTGTATCACAAGGAAGTGTTTATTGGTAAAATAGCTGATCGGACTGGGAAGCCAGTTCCCAGGGAGATCTATTTCATTTACTCCTTTTGCAGAGAATCACATCATAGAGAATTTGGGTTGAAATAAGACCTCTACTAGGTCAATTCAGTACACTCTCCTGGACTAGGGAAGGATTGATTTCAAATGCTATTCCTTTGTTCATGAAAAACTTGGATCCATCTATTAAAATAAAATGTTTTCTTCACTGTGCAGGAGTGACACCATGGAAACTGTTAAGAGAGGACAAAACCAATCATATTGTTTGTTTTTGTAATATAAGGATAATACTATGTTTAGAGGTGTTCCTACATAATCGTAACTAATTTGCGAAAATTGTTGTTTTCTATTATTGAACTACTGTAGAGCTGATCAGCTTGGACACCTACTAGCTGGTGTCAATTGGGCCAAAATCACTGGTTTGATCCCAGCGTAAAGCAACTAACACTTTTTCTTTTTATGTTGGTCAATTAACTTATCTCTGTTTACTAAAGTAAAATCATCTTGCAAAATCATGCCCCAAAATGGAATGGAATAAAAAGTGGATTCATCAAAGCAAAGTCATTACCACTATTGCAAAAACAAGTCACACAACACGCATCCTACTGACAGGCCAAGTGTTTCATGCCCTTGGGTTCGTAAATGCACAGGTTATAGGGTGATAGTGGCTGCACTTATATTTTGGCCATGCCACTTACTAGTTGTGCGTGACCCTGAAAACTTTACTATAGTTCTTTGTGTTTCAGTTTCACCCTGTATATAAAATAGAACTAATAAAACTACCCACTGTGTGGATCTTGAGAGGATAAAATGAGATAAACCAGGTAAATTGCTCAGCAAGGTACTTGGCATATGGTGAACTAAATCTTCTAATGCATTTACTAACCAGGGGAGAGCTATGTTAAACTCCTTTACCTCCTGTTGAAAATATTTGTAAAATAAGTCTTGAAAACTGTGGCTATATTTAGTTCTCTAGTATTGTGGTCCCCAACGCCCAGCCCACAGACAGGTCTGTGGCCTGCTAGGAACCGGGCCACAGAGCTCCACCACCCCCACGCCCCCACCCCCATCCATGAAAAAAGTGTCTTCTATGAAACCAGTACCTGTTGCCAAAAAGGCTGGGGACCGCTGCTGTAGCAGGTATTAGATATCTGTATTTTTCCTCTATGATGACTAACACCCTCAGTTTCATCAGCTTATGGATACTATTTTTACTCATCTTTAAATATTATCCATCTGTTATACTGAACACAATTGCCCTATTCAGTGTAGACATTTAATTTCCAAGGAATGAGAAGTTTTCTCTAGTCTTTATGCAGTAGGTGAAATGGGAAAGCTGGTCAGTGTGAGACATGAGCTTTTAGCAGTGGTTCTCAACATTGGCTGCACTTTGGAATCATCTGGGGACCTTAAAAAAATACTAGTACTTTATTCCCCCCAGACATTCTGATGTAATTGGGCTGTGTTGCCACCTGGATGGTAAGCTTCTTCAGGGGCTCACAACAGGTGATTTTGATGTGCAGCCAAGGCTGAGATCCACCAAGGTTAAAGAACACCCAGCCCTCAGTAAGGTAAGAACCTGGTGTATCTCTGATTTTTCACAATGACCCTCTCTAGCTGCATACTGCTGTACTTTCTCAAAGGCAAAAAAAAAAGAAGAAAAACTCTTTAAAGATAAAGTTTACATTATTTCTTCACAAACATCAAGATCTACAAATTGAGGCATTGAGGTAAGAGAATGTTAGGCCACATTTTATTGATAAATTTATTAGTCTTTTGCTAAATATTAGTCATGAATTCACATAAGTCTTGGCCCAATACAATTCAGCAAAGTTGGCTAAGTTCTTATAGAACTGTAGAAGTATTCTGAAGGACTAATGTGAGGCTGTTGACACATATAATAGAGAGACTCCATCCTCTTTTCTTCATACTGCTCTTACCTGTGTTCGTGTGGTATCATGGAATTCCAGGGCTGGCATTTGATGCCGCTCTTAGTGATAGATACGGTTCCCTTGTAGCTGCCTCCTTTACCAATGATGCAGTTTCTAATGTAGTCTATTGAAGAAAGCAGAGAAAAATACTGTAACAATGCAAAACATATGCTGTATTTATTGAAGAGAAAAAATAAAATAAAATTCCACTCAAACCTGTAAGTAATTAACTCTTGTAAACTATTTCAAATAACATTGAAATTTCTTGCCTAAAGCTTCTACTAGTATTTTCAAAATAACACATTTCAGAATAATCCAAAACAAACAGACTATTGAGAAGTTTTAATTTTGTGAGTATATGCATGGATCACTACAGATATTAGTCTCTGTACTTAACACAGATTAGTCTGTACACTCAACTGGCTAGGCAATTGTGATTTGCTCAAGTATGTAGAACATATTAGGAAAATATTAAAAACAAAAATTAAGTGGCTAGGCACAGTGGCTCATGCCTGTAATCCTCGCCCTTTGGGAGGCCGGGGCAGGAGGACTGCTTGAGGTCAAGAGTTCTAGACCACCCTGAGCAACACAGCTAGACCCTGTCTCTACAAAAAATAGACAAATTAGCTTAGCGTGTTGGTGCATGTCCATATTCTCAGCTATGTGGGAGGCTGAGCTGGAGGATAGCTTGAGCCTAGGAGTTTGAGGTTGTAGTAAGCTATGATGATGCCACTGTACTCCAGCATGTGTGACAGAGCAAGACTCTGTCTAAAAAAAAAAAAAAAGAAAAGAAAAAAAAAATGGCCGGGCACGGTGGCTCACGCCTGTAATCCTAGCACTCTGGGAGGCCGAGGCAGGAGGATCACTTAAGCTCAAGAGTTCAAGACCAGCCTGAGCAAAAGCGAGACCCCGTCTCTATAAAAAAAAAAAAAAAAAAGAAAGAAAAGAAAAAAAAAATAAGTGAGTTTTTAAAAACCTGTATTGAAATCAGAAAATTACTTAAGATAATACAATTAACTAATTTTAGTAAAATTGTGTGGGTTTTGTGTACATATCTGCATGTATAAAATAGTTACGTCAGGTTGATTACTATTTTCCATATTTTTGCTAACATTTCAGCTGCTAAGTTATAGGACAACCAAATTATAACAAGATATATATTCCTATCAAATAATAGTACATGCAGTTCTCAGGAAGCTAGAAGAAAGATTAAATAAGAATGGTCTTACACTAGATCATGAATTATGTTTAGGATTTGTAGAATTATTGAGGTATATGGAAATTATCTTCTTTTCTACCATGAATTTATTTTTAATTTCATTTAAACATTTACCCTATTAACATGAATACATCTGTATATAGTACCAAATACTGTATCCAAATTTAATAGGACACAGTATGATTTTTTTAAAAAATTAAGATCAAAATAAATGAAATATTATTTTCATAAGTATGATTCATAATTATTATTTTGTGATGAGAGTTTTGGTTTATGAAATTAATATTTATTTAACATTCTTTAGTTATTTCATTTTATATAATTCTGCTTTTGAACAAAGTAAATACCTTGTGAATATAATATCAGACCACCAGAATAGACAAATCAACAAATAATATGGTGTCAATTCCCCTTTTAAAAATTGTTTTCAAGCATATGATTAAATATAGATGCAACTCATTTTTGTAGAATCTACACATTTTGTTATTTATCAGCATTTATCACTATGATTAGATTAGTTATCCAACATTGTTAAAATATAAAATACTACTGTAAACTCAAAATTTGCCATAATATAAGGTGCTTTAAATGAATGACTTAAAGTAGCATATTCTAAAATGAACATAGAGAATTTCAGTTCTTGGAGATGCTCTTTAAAAAAATACAAAAAAGTGAGGAAAGAATCTAGATTATGGAAAGTTTGGGAAATGCTCTCTATAAAGTACCATACTAAAAATAGTCAAGGTCCTAGTTTCATCTGTCTTAATGGATGAACTGACTGCACAACAGATCCAGCATACAATAGAAAAATCAGCGGGAAAGAGCACTATGGCAGGAAATTACAAACATATATTTTATTATATTTTATTTCATTATTCAATATTTAGGGAGAAGTCAGTTACCTTTGTTTTCGTAGAGGTCAAATTCATGGCCAAACTCTTTTTTCACTCCACTTGACATGCTATTGAAAGGGAACCAGAGGCATCGTTTTCTTGTTTTATCAAAAACAAAGGCCCTGAAAAAAATATCTGAATGAAAAGTAGGAATACTACTATTTATACGTCTTTAAAGAATGGGCACATGGTTCACCAAGGTGGGCAATATAAAAACAAAGGCATAATTACATATATAAGAGAAAAATATGAGTAATATTTGAAGCTATTACTTTGATGGCCAGATAAGACTGAACAAAATTAAGTTTTTGTAGGTGTAGATTTAAATATTAGATGAAATACTATTTGGAATGTTCTCATGTTATACTAAATGACTTGCAGAAAAATAAGGGCTTAAACAAGCAAAATCAATATGTAACATAACTACTTGGATTATTTCTGAAGACTTTATTTGTTTATAACTGTACAGCAAGTAGGAAGATTTTGTTTACAGTTGTATACAAGTGATCATATTTGAGATATCATTAGTAATTTCCAAAGTTTGTAATTGTATCAAGTACATTCTAAAATGACATTTTCTAAGGTTCATTAGATAAACCCCCACCCCAGGAGATTCTTCTAGGAAGAGGGATCTGAAATCAAATATTTGAAAATTTTTGCATATAATATACCTTTTTGGTGGGTTATAAAATATTGACGCTTATTAAAGGCTATGAAAATCTTGCTGAAGATAACTTTTATTTAAGCCAATATTTCCTAAATAAATTTGCTTGTATAAGCATTTTTAATTTAAAAAATATTATTAATATTAGAGAATATCCTTTTGATAAAACTGAAGTGTGTCGCCTATACTATTACCATTCCTATAGCTAGTTTTTATACTGGTCTGTTGTTCACTTAAAACATCTATCTAAAACAAAATGGTAAATGCCAAATGAGGTGATAAATTTTTTAAGTGATTTCTTCTGCAGGATTTCCAGTTTGCTAATCTCATTCACTCTTTTCTCTTATTCCATTACAATGACATTTTCTCTAAGAAAACTGTTTCTCTATATTATTTTGCACCTCCATATGGAGTGGGTGGAAGCCATCAAATTCCATGAGTTGAATCTTCTTTTAGGTTTTACTTTACAAGTATTTATGTGAGCATTATTTTAATTATCATATTCTTTTCAGCAATTTATTTTGTCTCTTTCCCAGTTGTTTATGGCAAGAAGGCAATTCTAGTATCAGTTACTCAGTCACGGCTGAGAGAGGAAAGCCTCCTATTTTCTTCTAAGTCAATTCATGAATTAGCAATTTTCTGCAGAGCTTAGAATCAGGCATTCTGGTCATCTTTCCTACCCAGCAAAGAAGATCTTGAATCCCTATAAAATCAATATTGTTGATCCTTCTCAAGAGAAAACAGTATCTGAGAGTGTTCCACCCACTCAATTCACAGATGCTTTTGCACAACTCTGTTGGTATTTTCTAAGAGGTTTAGTGTATTTTTCATTGTTTTTCAACGATTCTGGTTCATATAACAAGTCTGCCAACAGGATTGTTTAATTCATTAAGAACTTAATTTCGGAGTATCATAGTATATCCATTCAATTCTGTATAATTCTGTGTAACTTAACGATCCTAAATACATAATACATACATACATATGTGTATATGCATATGTATATATATTTGTATATGTATGTGCATATGTATAAATATTTGTATATGTATATGTATATACAGAGAGAGAGAGAGGATTTCCTCATTTCTGGGCAGAAGAACCTTGGCTGTACATAGGTAATATTATATGTGGTTTTCTGTACAGGTTGCCATAAATTTGGAGACTAAATATAACTCAACCAGAATATGGTAAGAAAGTATGAAACCTCATACACATGGGGTATGTGAGTATTTATTAATTAGGTCACATATCTTCTCCAATCCAGCAAAATAATTTTAGTTTATACCAAATAAAACAAAAGGAAAGCTTTTCTTTTCCAGGCATAAGGCTGACTAATGTAAAAACTGAGTGGTAGCAATACTTTTCTTACTTGTGGGTCCAGAACAGCATATTTTCAAATGAAAATCAACAATGATATATCATCCTGTCCTCCCCTTTTCCCTGTCCTCCCAACTCCAGCCTCCTCAATTGCCAGAAGAACATCTCCATAAGTCTTCAAACCTGAGACGCTGGTTAGAGTAGTTTTCTTTAATTTATTTTTAACAATCTCAAGGCTTTATAGGGAAGTCAGGGAATAAAACAGAATTATCATAGCAATATACTTGCAAAGTCAATTTCCACTCCCTTATCAGGAAATATCTCCCTGAAAGTGGCAGTCTGGCCATAAAAATAGAAAGGAGATAGTCTCTCCTCCCTCTAAGTCTAATGAGGACCTTCTCTGATGCATCCTTTCCTCTAAGGCCCATAACACTCATTTTTCTGAAAAGGGCAAGATGAAATTAGGACCTCTTGCCATGACATTGCTAAACCTGTGTTCACATTATGTGTCACTACCCAAATGCAAAATTGTGCATAAAATTTACAGAATTTTATGCACAACCCTGTTAAAAAAAAGAAGATAAAATCATGAGTGAAAGAGTAGGAAATAAATGAAGGGAAAGAATGTTTATAAAAAAGAACTAGAATATGCATCTTCTTCTGGCAGTTTGTGAGACTATTCAGATGAAACTGTCCCCTTCCTAGCCCAAAACTAAAAGTTTTGTCGTCTGGGATCACTGGCAATGTCGTGAGGAATTCTTCCCTGTGAGATCACACGGGGACTGTCAGAAGATATAAAATTCTGTTTGGGTCCTCTTATGGCTCTTCAAATTGCCCCATTAATTTTCACCTGAACCCCCATCATTGCCATCCTCTAACTCCTTTTAAACAGCCTCTGCTGCTGACACCAATCCCTCTAGTTTTTTTAATCTAATTCTCTCAACACCTTTTATTTAAACCCCTAAAGATGATGATATAAGTTGTAGTAAATTTTGGCTGTTGCCCAATTTCTATTCTGAAAATTCCTATTTCAGGAAAAAATAACGTTTACTCTGAGTAGAATAGTTTAAAATGTTAGAGAGATCAAAGTCAATCTAATTTAATTTAGTTCCTCAAGTTCAGTTCATAATATGAGAAAACAAATTCCATAACCAAAGCCACTGTGGATTTTAGAAGGTAGCAGTTTTTGTACTCTTCCTTACTCAGGCCATGTTTCCATAAATTGAGAGCTAAGTCTTCTGTTGTCATGAGTTAAAACTAGAGTCAAGCTTAGAATTTTATGGCCAAATCACATTCAATACAAAAAAAAAAAAAAACGACAAATAGTATAATGCATACATGCCATATTTGGAAAATTATCCTAAGAACAAAATGAAGCAACTTACTTGCAAGTGAATGGAAGTCCTTTATTCCTAATACATCTATTAGCACACTGGTCTGCAGTGTTCATTTTTTTAGTTTTTATCTTCAGAAATGGGTCTTCTTTGATTAGAGTAGTCTTTGCTGATTTTTTGAATTCATGAAGTGTATTTCTTCTTTTCTTCTGTCCCTCTATTAAATGCAAAAATTTAGAAAAAATAAGCATAGGAAAAATGCTTGTAAGGATCATATAGAAAAAATATCCTTAAGGATCAGCTACAGATAATGATTCTATCTGACAACATAGTAGACCTCCAGAGGTTGGGGTGAAGTGAGGTGGGGAACAGCTAAGAGCAAGAGAGGAGAACTGTAATCAGAGAAAAACAAATAACTTGTCATGTAGAGTCACTCATTTATATTCTTTCAAAGGAAGAAGCTTTTAAAAATTAGGACAGAGTTCACCCTAAAGAAATAAATAACATGATGTTCTCCAAACAGCATGAAAGCAAGTATCAGTGCCAGAAGCTTATCATGTTATGCTTCATAATTAAATTTTTCATTTCCTTCTACAATTGGTCCTTATGTAAGTTATAGAATTAATTAGATAAGGCAATTCAAAGACAGGTGAGAAACCTCTCACTAAAAACTGTGCAGTAGACAAATTCTTCTGACTTGATCTTTAAAGTGTTTCATAGTATTCATATTTTAGCCCTCCTCTTCTCATTTACTGCACAAATATTTTCTGTGCTTTTGGGTACTATTTCTTGGTATCACTGAACTGATTGTGCTGAGAGCAAGCCAAATGCTATAGATCAAATGTGTGTAAAACTTCATCCTTTAATGTGGGAATATCATTTTTCTTCATGAAAGTACAAGGCCCCTAGATAGCATGGAGCCTCCTACTGAAAACCTGAAAAACTGAACTAAAACATCCTAAAAGACTTAATCTTATGGATAACTCTAGAGTATTAAGAACTTGTTTCTTTATGCTCAATCTGCCCAAAGTAGCCCTGATCTAATGACGATCACTATCTTTACAATGCAGATCAAAATGTCTAATAGATTGCCGCTATCGCGCAATAAGGATGGATGTGCTCATGCTCTTCTGCCTATCAGTTCTTTTTGAACATGCTTATAACCAAGGTAGTAATGATACACTCATTTTTAAGTCTAAGAAACCAAGACACAGGAAAAAAATTAATTGACCATTTAGAAGATCCCCGACTGGAAACCCAGCTGCCTGGCTTCAAAACCACCACTCTGAACCACTTACCATGCCATTTCTATCTAAGAAATTTGAAGATTGTACGTGGAAATATGGCTTGTAAACCTTTTTCTGAAGATTTGGTTTAGAGCTAACAATAGAAGAAACCTGGATGGTAGAGCAGGAAATACATTCTTGGTCTTCGTATATGGTGAAACATGTCAAGAAGGGAAGGTGAAAAGTTTTGTGTAGAAAATTTGGAAATATGGCTAGCAGAGTGAGTTACAAAAAATGGCATCATATTTCAAGTTTGCCAGCAACCACTGGCTCCATTTGGTTTATTAAACATGCAGAAGCTGCTCATTAATGTCTACCCTAAACTAAAGTTCACAATAAATAAGAGAAAACCAAAGATTCTCTAAATTTCTAGTTCTCTATAAAACTCCAAAACACAATCTCCAAAAGACTGGTACTAATTCCTGTAATGATGCTTTTATTTTTAACTTTTCTTTGCCTTATAAGATAGAATGGCTATAGTTTAAAAGACATGTTAACATGGAAATTAAATCAACCAAATAATCTATCAACATGTTATATCGAGTGTGGACCAAATAAATGCCTTACATAATGTTGGCAGACAGATGATAATTCTGGTATTCTTAGTGACTTGCCAAATGCCTTTGTTTAATTACCTGAAATGTTAATATCCCAACTAATCTACAAAATAAAAATTATATTACTTTAAACTAAAAAAGTTATTTAAACTATAATCATTAAGTAAATATTTGGAAATCAATTTGGATTAAAAATGTTATAAATATGCAAAGTTTCAGTTTTGTTTTTGAAATTTTATCCTTTACTTTTTGGCATTAGAGAAGAAACTGTTATTCTCCCAAGCAAAGAAGGCATAATTTTTTTCAAATTTTGGTTTCTCTCATAGAACTATATTAATGGGAGATACGTTTTTCCATTAAGAGTTTCTCTTTCCTTTGACCTTATTATGCCATTTCTTAGGTACTGTGAAATGTTTCATAGCATAATTACCTGATTTCCTATATAAATTTGAATATTTCTTAGAAATAAATGGTAGTTAATTGATACCAAAAAAATCTGTTAAACAACTATCTACCAAAATGGAAGAATTTTATACATATATTTCTCAAATGAATTCTATTAACTAAAAATATAGAATTAAAATTGGGCTGTTGTATAACATACTTATCAGACATGTCTAAGGGTGAGAGAAAAGCATAAAATTAAACTCAAAAAATCTAAGAGAAACATTAAATTGATAATGTATTTTAATAATTATGAAATAAAATAGAATCCCAGATCAATGTTCTGGTCTCTTTTCTCAATACGATGCTATATTAAGGCAAGCTGTGAAGACCATTCTGGAGAAAAGAGGTCTCTGTGGAATTGTTGATTGCTTTTAATTCTATAGATCCTCGGTTGTCCTATTGAAATGTGTTAATGTGTGGTTGTACCTCATAAAAATAGTCTGCCCTTGCTTGCTGATAAATTTTCCATCACTACCTTTCATCTAAAGATCAAAAAGCATTTTGAAAAACAAATAAATCTATGATTTCCCTTTACTAGATAATAAACAGAAGTGAAAAGTTTATCTGGGGCTACAAAGCTAATCAAGAACAATCGGAACCAGACACCAGAATTCCCTTGTCACAATTTACTTTTCAAGACATAGAAACTTTCCTTTATAATTCAGTCATTTATACTAGGTCAGTAACTAATTACTCAAAAATATGAAGTTGGAGCTAGTTGTACATCATGTAATCCATGCATCTATAAAATCAATTCCTTATTAAATAAAAGAAAAATTCAAAACAGAAGTCATTCAAAAACAGCATCTGAAAATAAAATTCTTTTGCTGAAAATAGTTTCAACTTTCTCTTCCATATGTATTAACAACTGATGCTTGTTTTACTGAAAACAGTTAAAAGCCAAGCTTAATTTGGGAAGAAACTCAAAAATATCTTTAGATCAGATTTTTCCCTACTATTTTTTTGTGCGTGACTGTTAGCTGTAGTTTATAAACAAAATATTGAAATGACATCAAAGGGTGAGAGATCACTGCAAATTTGTCATGCTTTCCTGTACTTTAAATTACAACTCCTTTTTCCTCTTCTCCCAGTATGGGAAAACATTCTGGAAGCTATATTTCCTGATGAACCTGAAGTCCCTGTTTTAAAACTGAAATCATTAGGATCCTAGTGAAAACCTACAAACAGAAAGTAGGGTCAAATGTATCAAGGTGCTTGAAGAAAGACACATTTCTCCCTCTGGTCCCCCGGCCGCACGCTCATTTCTCTCAGTACCTCATATATTTTCTTCTCTGTGTGGACTAACCATTGACTTCAAAGGGAAATCATGCAAGGAAAGGATTTGCAGGGTGTGGAAAGAAACAGGAGTCTGGTTCCATACATTCTGAGAAACCTACCCACATGATTAGTGATTAACAGTTTGAAGTGGCAAGATGTTAAGATGAAAGTATACAAATAATTAATGGAAGGGAATGGTTGTGACTGGAGATTTTAAACTCTCCAAAGACAAAAAAATCACAAACAGAAGTCCAGATTTTCATTGTTATTGCCTAGAACTCAGATTTTGCAGATTGACAATCATCTCCCCTTCTTTAGAGAAAGCAGCACAACAATATCACAAGTAAAGATGTCAGGAAGAAAGAGATCGTGTCAGATTTAAATCAAATGTTAGTATTTGAGAAGCAGCATAAATAATCTCTTCCAAGGAGATTTACAAAATGAAGTCATGTTCAATGTGATTTTAGGGCCTCCTTAGATATATCCCCCCTTCTCTTTCTTTTCAGTTCTTGTTCAGGGTTTCATTGTTACACATAGAAGCCTCATCCTGGTCTCTGCCTTCACTGTCTATTTCTGTCTATCACTCTCCATCCACGCAGCAACTGAAGCAACCATACTGAAGTACAACTTCAATCAAGTATCTTCTCAACGCAAAAACTTTCAGCTGCTGCCCATGATATTCATTACAGAGAACACATGGTGTAGCATGACATTCAAGCCTATCCATTCTACCCCATCTTACTTTTCCAATCACAGGCCATACTTCCCCTCACATACCCAGTACACCCACCCCAAATGGTTGCCTTCAGTCGCTGTGGGAAGTCCTTTCTGGGGCATCCATTATACTTTCTAACCTCTATGCTTTGGGCCACTTGTGTTCCCATGCTTAGGTACCAACAATGCTACCTCCCATCTTTTCATAGTCGACTTGGGTACCATGTACCCCCAAGCCTGGTGTGATCCTCTGCACTAGAAATAAACTCTCAACCATAGTATAATAGTATTTCTAACAGAGGGTTTTTTTTCATATCACTTAGCCAAATGACTTTTTTAAAGTAAGTTTCAGTTGATTTCACTGCAGCTGGCTTCAGGATAAATACAAGAAAAAAAACCCAGCACATATATCATTCACATAGATTTAGGTAAGAAGCTCTGTCCCTTAACTAACCAAGAAATAAGATAATTGAGGTCTTTAAGCCTCCATTTCCTCATGTAAAATGAGTCCATTAATGTCAATCTTATTAGAATTAAATAAGCTTTACTTTAGAACTTGGTCCATAGCAGTTGCTCAACAAATACAGATTCCTTTCTCATTTGTTCATCTTTATATTTCCCACAGACTCTTGGGCATTAGGTGCTCACTTAATGCTTGTTTTGTTACAGAGGATTGGATATTTGTCTCCAGTGTGAGTGGCAGTGAATAGAGGGTAATTTTATGTAGACCGACTCCTAGAACAATGGCTTAGGTCCACTATATTGAATATTTCTTAAGAAACTTTTTAATAAATTATGTCCATAATGTATTCTGTTCATAACTGGTTGTCCACTAATTACAGTATCCACTTCTTTTCTAACAATATGTTATTTTACAATATGTGCAATACATATAATATGTAGAAATATAGAATAAATCAAAAAGTATAACTAAAGGAAATAAGAATAAAAGAAAAAACTCTAAATGTTTAATACTAGATAACATTTAAAAAAGAACAAACTTTATATGTTCTAAGAGGACTACACACATTTTCCATTTTGGAGGTTATTTAAAAAACAAACTATCAAAGCAAACTAGCCACCCAAACACAGGCAGACCCTCTTTTGATGACAATTTTAGAATTACCCACTTCAGGAATTATTCACAGCATATTTGTAATTCCCAACTGGACTCTCCTTGCCTGCCAGCACACTCTTGGGCCGCATTCTCTCTATGTTCAGGAAACACAGTCATTTCTACATTAGCCAAAGCGAAATATAATTACAAATGTATATCTCCTGCCAAAACTTCATAATGCATGCCAAAAACAAATAGACATTGTCTATGGTTGATCTACTGTTTGGGTTTTCCACACTGTGTTCCCTTTGCATTAGCACAGATGATTTCAGGTAACCATATTCTACTTCAGAACAGCAACATTTTAATCTTTAAAAACGAAAGCCCTCAAAATATGAATCATGATTTCAATTTATGCACAAAATCCCCTAAACCAGCAATGTCTTCTATGAATCCATTTTAACGTGACACATCTCAAGCATGATAACCTGCTTGATTTGAACTTTTTTCTTTTTTACCTTTTCAGAAATGTTGCCTAAATAGTTTCCAAGTAACCTTTCCCAAACAGTCATTTTCCAAAAGGGCCACTTTGCAAAATAAAAGAAAACCAGGTAGGTTGAATAATTTCCCTTATCATTTAGCAAGTCCTTGAAGTTTTTACCCTTGTATTACATCAGAAACTAGATCAGAGATCTGATAAATTTCACATTCAACTTATCTCAAAAGATACAGCCAGTTCTCCGTTTTGTATTGTAAAAAGGCCACGTCTACTATGTGGGCATCTGTTCCATTCTTTTATTCCCCCGTGCCCACTCTTAATGCTCACTGCCTTCTCCCGTTGGCACCCCAGCCACTACTGTGATAATACAACCAACCACAGATGTTTCCTCTCGTTCTGATAACGAGAGAAAACTTCCCAAAGCAGCAAATGAGATCTCTAAACTTCCAGGCAATACGAACTTTCAAGCAACTCCTCCCCAACCTGCAAATCCAAGGGAGAAAGTAGGAGACTGAAAGGAGCAATCCTGCAGCTTTAATCAAAGTCACACAATTTTTGTGTCTCTTGCACTGTAGTTTCAAAAGGGCAGGCATCCATACCCAGAAAGAATAAGACCTTAGAAAAGAGGCTTTCTCTTTCATTTTTATAACATGCACATTCCCAGAGTTTAATCTATCTCCTCCACATGAAAACCTGTATAAAGTCATAATTTGGCCCTGAATGTTGATTGGATGATGCAGTATAGTGGATTATCCTGAAAAACTATCCTCTGGAAAAAGATGAGTCCCTGCTGGACTGACCATCACTCTCCCCTGTTCAGACCAGACCCTCCCTTCAGCTTTAAATTTGTCCAAACCAGCAAAGTTCCAGCCAGTGTTAGTACTTCCTTCTTATCCCTTAATCCACAACCATTAAGTCAAGTGAGATGGGGCTGGGAGTTGGGAGGTTGGGGGGGGGTGCTGAGGGAATGTTAATTATCATTTGAAATGCTTTTCAAACAGAAAAAGAATGTCAAAAGAAAGCCTAATGAGAGGTTTGAGGAACCCACACCACATAGTGAGTTAAGGATGCTGGGAAGACGGTGAAAAGAATGTGTGAAAAGGGAAAGAGAAGGTTAGCCAGAGTCTAAATTATAATAATAATGAAAAAGAAGAAAACTAACCTGCACAGGGGATGGCGATGGGAAGCAGAAGGAGATGGAGGAGGACATGCTGCAGCAGCAGGACTGGCAGAAGTTTGGTCACCCACATGGTGCTGCTGGACGCGCCGGCGGATCCCACTGGAGGAGATGCCCGGTGAAAGAATCTTGCGCCGAGTCAGTGCCTAAAAGAGCCGGTCGGCTCTGAGCTGCTTTTTATTGCGATGAGCTAAGTTTGTTGTGTGATTAACTGGAAAGATCTAGGTCTGAACTCCCTCTTACGGTAAGAAACTGTTTAACAACAGCCCTTTACTCTCTTCCAGCCCCCTCCTTTCCTCACTCTCCCCCCAAACACCACCAAACAGATCCCACCCCCCCCTTCTCTACCTCCCCCCACTGCTTAGGAAAGAAACTTACAAAGAAAAGGTCACCTGGCCTGAGGCCAGCTTCAATTTGGAAGCTGGAGCTCCAGATCCCAGTGGCTCCTCTCCGAGTAGGGAAGGGAGAAGCAAGGCTCAGCCCAATAGCTAAATCAAGGCACAGGCAGAGGACCAATTCGCTAAATTTAAACAGGAAAATACATGTGTTTACATATCTATTTGGGAAAAGAGGAAGGGGAAGCAGCATAAGAAGAAAGCAAAAGAGCTGCCTTTCAGCCAAATGTGCCCCAGCTCCTAATCTGTCTAGTTTCACTGCTAGAGCAATCTAGGGATTCAAAGCACTGACAAGGTTCCCCAGGGTGTTAGCGGGAGAGAGAGGGAGGGAGGAAGGTGAGGGAGAAGAGTCCAGGCAAGTCCAGCCCAGGTAGAAAGAGGTTAGGTAAAGAAAGGGTGTGGTTTTGGGGGCAAAAATAAATAAACAGGCAAAACAAAAGCACCCAGACCTTCAGGTGAGAAAACTACCCCTACCCCATGAGCTCAGAGCAGGCAGCTTTTTTCAGAAGCTATGCTAAAATTCCCAAATCACCACAAATCTACCCAAAGTATACAATGGAAAATTGTCTGATTTATCTGGTGATACTTTCTCTTAAAATGTCTAAGAGATAGTCCTTGTCCACTGCCTGCCCCTGGCAGGTAAATATGTTAGGACTAGATGTCCTAATATATACGCACTTACACGTGTATGTGTATATGCATGTATGCACCTTCTGGGATTAACTTGCTCTGGAAATCTGTCAAACCGTTTTAATTCGTGAGTAATTAATGTGCCTCTTTTCTCTGGCTCCATCCGCCTGCACACACCCACCAGCCTCCCAAAGTCTAAGTGGAAGGATGAAGAGCTTGCATGGGGAGGATTTACAGGTATCAAGTCTTTGTGAGATCATTGCCCAGACCTCTCATTTTATTCAAAGAATTTGTCTGTGCACCTCGACGTGGATACTCTGATGACTTTAAGCAAGAGCTCGCTTTATTTCTAATGGATGTTGAGGGATAGTTGCCCCTGTGTATCTCTGAGATGGATGTAAGTAGGAACCAGCATCTCTGTGGATGGAGGAAGGGAAAGTGGGCGGAATGACTCGGGAGCAGTGGGCGGCTGCCGAATTGGTAGTGGTGCGGCAAAGCCTAAAGTCATCCACGAACAGCCTTCTCTCCACATACTGCTTTCATTCCTCTTCCTCCAGCTCCCCCACCCCTGCCTTCAGGGGAAAAAAACCTGCCTAATAAATCCCTGAGTTGGTGGGATTTCTTGAGAAGCTGGGGATTAAGAGAACTCTTTTTGTGGGATCTATTTTATATTACCTTTTCCTTTTGCTAATCCTTCCCTTTTATCATTTTCTCCTTACTTAAAAATCATTTGTCAGCTTCTCTCTGGTGTCCCAGTATCCATTTTACTTTCTTTTTAGTGTCCATTACACTTTCTGGAAAATCTCAGTTTCATTTCAGTGTACCGCCTGAACATGACCCTGAATTGCTCCACTGCATCTCTTGTGCTTTGTTAGGGTGTAGGGGCTCAGAAGATGATATCCCAAAATGAAGGCTTGAGAAGCAGCTCTCTCTGACTTACTCCAATACTCCTGCCTGAGGGTTCTCATCCTCCCCACCCCACGCCCCTAGGCTAGCCATAGAAACTAGAAGCCCTCTTCCCAAAGGTGGTTGGCGGAAGCCAGAACCCCTTTCCTCCAAAGCCAGGCTGAAAATATTACTCTAACTTTCCCCTATGCCTTTCTGTGTAAAAATTAGCCATAAAGAAATTATCTGACTTTGTTTGAGAGTAGGTCATAAGACCCCCATCCCAGAGAGGGTGATGCCCTATACCCAGAAGGAAGGAATGCTGCACAGAGAGTCCAAGAACAGTCTAACCAGACAGGCCTTGCTGGCTTTCCCCTCTTGGTCTATTAACATTAGATCATACCCTTTTGTCCAATCATATTTCTACATGGCTGTCTATTCTTTATTGAACCTAAGCATAAAAATGGACTGTTTCCCTTGTTTTCTTTGGGTCTTCATTCTGAAGGCTCCCGTGTCACACAAAACTATGATCAAATAAATTTTTATACCTTTCTCCTATTAATCTGCCTCCTGTCAATGATTTTCAGTGAACCTTCAAAGGGCAATGGTGAAGTTTCTCCTTGGCCCCAGCAAGGGATTAAAGCTGTTTTAAAAGAAGCTAGATTTTTCTGTAAGTAAATTCTTGTAGGTAAAGACCGAAGAAGAACAGTCTTTCTATTTATTTTTTCTCTCTCTTTCAGAGAAAGTAGAGTCAGGGCTATAAGCACAGGTATTGTTACAAGTTTGGAGCAAAATCAATCTGGGATAAGGAATTCAGAACAACATAAGAAAATCAAATAAATTTATTTATTAGGTCACACATTTTCACAATCTTTTTTTGTCACATTAAATACGGTAAACACAACTTAAGCCTATTTAAAGTTATGTATTTATATTTCTTTTTGACAAAGGTTATCTGGTTTCTCTTTATTGAAATCATAGATAATGTGCACTGAGTTTTTAGTGTATGCTAAGCATCATGCTAAGAACTCTTAAAAACTGTCATATTTAATCCTTACAATAAACCTAAGAAAGAATTGTTATAATTCCTATATTATAGTCGAGGAAAATTAAGTAAATTATTTTTATTACTAAATAACTTGTCCAAGATCCTAAAGTAATATTCCAGTGTGAGATTCAAATGGATTAGTCTGTTTAGCGTCCCCATAGAATGGGGTAAATTTCTTTAAACCCCAGGAAAAGATGAATCATGTGTTCAAAAGTATAATAGCCAAAATTAGTCTAAAACTGAACATATAGAATATACTCAAAAATTTACAAAATAGACCAATATATAAATAATTTTAAATCTCCCAAAAGTATAAATGAAATATCCAAATGAAATGAATTATTAATTATGCCATTATTTTACTTTGTCTTGATAACACATTCTCTTTGTTTTTTCTACATCATAACAATGTTTTTTCCATGCCCTGCTAACTGCCTTTATACAAGCATACCTCATTATATTGCACTATGCTTTATTGTGCTTCACAGACACTGTGTTTCTTACAAATTGAAGGTTTGTGGCAACCCTGCATTGAGCAAATCTATTGGTGCCATTTTTTAGCGGCGTGTGCTCACTTTGCGTCTCATTTTGTTAATTCTCGTAATATTTTAAACTTTTAAGTTATTATTATATCTGTTATGGTGATCTGTAATCAGTGATCTTTGATGTTACTATTGTAATTGTTTTGAGGTGCCACCAACCACACCCCAAACTTAATCCATAAATGTTTTTGTTCAGATTGCTTCACGGACTGGCTGTTCCCCCATCTCTCTCCTTCTCCTGGGGCCTCCCTATTCCCTGAGACAGGAAAATATTGAAATTAGGCCAATTGATTGCCCTACAATCGTCTCTAAGTGTTCAAGTGAAAGGAAGAGTCGCATGTTTCTCACTTTAAATCAGAAGCTAAGAATGATTAAGCTTAGTGAGAAAGGCACAGCCAAAGCCCACATAGGCCGAAAGCTAGGCCTCCTGTGCCAAACAGTTAGCCAAGTTGTGAATGCAAAGGAAAAGTTCTTGAAGGAAATTCTAAGTGCTATTCCAGTGAACACACAAATGATAAGAAAGCAAAACAGCCTTATTGCTGATATGGAGAAAGTTTGAGTGGTCTGGAAGGAAGATCAAACCAGCCACAACATTCCCTTAAGCCAAAGCCTAATCCAGAGCAAGGCCCTCAACATGGAGGCAAGACTCTTCATCAGCAAAAAGATTACGACTCGCTGAAGGCTCAGGTGATCGTTAGCATTTTTTAGAAATAAAGTATTTTTAAATTAAGGTATGTATATTTTTAAATATATAATGCTATTGCACATTTAATGGACTGCAGTATAGTGTAAATATAACTTTTATATGCACTGGGAAACCAAAAAATTTGTGTAACACATTTTATTGAGAGACTCATTTTATTGCGGTAGTCTGGAACGGAATCTACAATATCTCCGAGGTATGCCTGTACTTCTTAAATGTTAGTTAAACAGTTTGTATAAATCCCCAAAAAAATGTGTTTGAAAAGTTTTTGATAAAAAATCTTACAAAGAGAATACTTTAAATGCTACAATTTGTGTATTTACTTAAATACTAGATGGATACTCACTGTCATATAATGTCATTTTAAATCTGTTCTATGATTGAGGTCTCTAGTATCCCATATAAACTAGATGGATTGAATGGAAAATTGTACTTGATTGTACTTTTTTAAAAGGCTGCCCTTGGTTAAACACACACACACACATACACACAAATATCTTGTCTTCAAAAGCCCATGTTTCTCAACCACAAGTGATGTTTATAAAATTGTACATTGCGAATAAGCTGATCTGACCCCGTGATCTGCAGACCACTGATGAGTTTTATGCTTTTGGACTGGTCATTTCACTTATTAAATGCCTGGCACATGCCTGGTGCCATTCTGTTTACTGCTAACACTACTGTAGGCTCAGGTTAGTCATATGCCTGGTTTCAAATCTCAGCTGAGTCACTTACTAAATCCCTTACTAATTGTCTCCCTAATACTTCAGTTTCCCTACCAGCAAAATGGGACACTATGTGCCAAGGACTATGCTAAACAATTCATATGTATTATCTCATTTACCCTGACCTCTTCCCCCAGAAAAAAAGAAGTATGTATATCTGAGGTAAATATTATTATTGTCACTGATATACAGATAAGGAAATCAAGATTTAGAGATGATAAGTAACTTAGTTTAGGTTAAGCTGTTAATAAAGTATGATTCTAAGTCATCAGCTTTCTAGGTATCAAGTCACTGCTATCAAACTCTACATCACATGGAAAGAGATCCAGATTAAGAGATATCCAACATTCCTTCCAGCTTTAAAATTTTGATTATTCTACTCATCTGAATTCTTTAGCGGTCACCATACTTCTGTGCAATTCTTACCTTCCACATCTAATAAAGAAGCAGCTGTGTAATCTTCAACAGTGCTTATCTTTCCTCCATGACCATATCTTCTCATTCTTTACCTCTTTGTTGGTCTACCCTCTAAGTGGCCATTTTTGAGCTATAGGCTCACCACTGAATAATTTATACTGACTACCCTTGATGTAGAAAATATTGCAAAATTCATTACAGTTTGCATCAGATAGAAAACATTTTTAAACACATGAAGTAGAAATAAAAAAACATATGATGACATATTTATTTGCAAAATTATTAAAGAGTGGGTACAATGTCCATGCAGAGACCTGGACCAGTGCTGTCCAATATGGTAGCTATAGGCCGTGTGTGGCTACATAAATTCAAAATTAAATTAATTAAAATTTAAACTTAACTTCTTCCGTTATGCTCAGTAGCCACACTTGAGTGGTTGGTGGCTCCATAGTAGACAATGCAGATATGGATTATTTTCATCATTGTGGAAAGTTCTATTAGATAATGTTGATAAAGTCTAAGATGATTAGTGTAAATATCATCTGAATGTGATTATGGGCTCAACTAGAGGAGCAAAGCAAGACAATGACTGTTAAAGCTACGATAAAAAGAGATACTACAAAGTAATCTATACATTGGTAGTGCTTTAGTTTGAAACCCCCCACTTGCTTTCTACCAGTATTTTATAGAGTACGAATAAGGATAACTTGTTCTTTGGTTACTTTGTCTTTTGAGCATAAGTAACAATGACAGAAGATAGCTCATTGTTTGGAGGATATGTCAAGCACATACTACAGAGACACAAGCCCAGAAAAAAGTGCTTATGAGAAAAATGTTTTTAAATAGTTATTTTTAACAAAATACCTGTCTACTAAGGAACGTGATGCAATCCACACAGTCAAGTATAGCGTCTCTGGGAATGTGGCAAAGTCTTTGTCTATTACGTAATAAAAATGGCCTAATTGAAAGCAACTGACAGGAATTTAGGACACATTGTAGACTTAATGTAAAAATATTTTTTATTATTAATTCAATATTTATCAGCCACTAAACGGACTCTGATGGTTACTTAATCAAATCATAGACTCAGCCACTCACCCATGACTTTTGCCACACTCCCAGGAAGTCTGTTGCAGAATTTGTGGTGAGACCACAAAGCAACATCCAGGAAAATGACAGTAACAGTTAAAGTACATCATCACAGGGTAGGTATTGTCATGTGTGTAAAAATAGCAGGATTATTTCTTCTCTAGAAATATGCCATATATACTTATGAAGAAATCATTTTTTGCATGTAGGTCACTATGTCTATAAAGCAATAGCATGGTGCATATTTAAAAAATTCTTCTCAAACCAAAAGGACAGTCATGACTTGAGCTATGCTTTGCCTTTGAGGAGTAAAGAGAAGATACGCATTGAGAACACCAGGAAATCTGAGCTAAAACTAAACTCTGAAGCTGCATTTTCAGTTTTCTTTTCTGAGACACGAGGGGCCATTTTCTGGATCCAGAGGGCCTAGTTAACTAACACTCATCACCTTGTGCTTAGAGGCCAGCTTTTATGTATTTCCAGGTGTTGGCTGCTTTGTTAAATCTGGAGTGCCCTCAAACTTATAAAGCCTAAGCACTCTGCACCTGGTATGTTGGACGCTGGCATATTAGTAAAATGCATGAATTTGGGGAATCTATTTCTTTTTTCTCAGTTTAGGATCCTGCGATGATAAAGTCATTAGTGTAAGAAAACTGAAATATTCACAATAAGGTACTTTTGAAAGTAACTGTTTAATCCATTTATGTTGCATCTTAAAAGGCATGTAATAAAATTGAGGTTTCCCTTTTACTATATGTACATGTTGCATGTTTATTGTGGTCTTGGGGATAACTGAGGGCAATTCCGTTTACCAGATGGCACTCAATACCAGGAATTACATTTCAATCCTGGAAGGAAAAGGCTCCACCTGGTGGAGCACTGCTTTTTTTCCGGGGGTAGGGGGAGGGGTGTTTCTTCATAATATACTATACTGTACACAGCTCATCTGGTGTATTGACCCTACTTATGAATTACTTAAAGAACTATTTAACTAATGCTATGACAACATAGCCCCATATGATATGTTAATCTCAGTAAATTTTTTAAATGGTTGCATTTATATCTAATTTATGCTTAATTAAGTAGCATGCTTTAGGTTTTTTAAGAAGCTTACACTTAAGTTCCTAATTTCTGAGCTTGGGAATCCTTATTCTAAATGGCAGTGTCCTTGACGCAGATTTCTTACCTCTCTCAAGTTTGTATTTGTACCCACTGGACTCCTGGAGACTTCACAGAGCTAAGGGACTGTCGAATCCACCAGAAGCATCCTTTTTCTCTAGTCATGGAGCGTTGCATATGAAGAGGCAAATTCATAGCTCCTGAAATTGCCTATATTCTTTAATTATTTAATCTTGCTTTGTTTATATGCTTTTATAGTTCAAAATAATATTATGGGGCATATAGCAAAATGGAAAATGCCAATGGTAAAGGACAGATGAAGTATGCTGCTCAATGCTTTAATCTAATCCTGAAGGAAGGGAGATAAATAGCTCTAGAATGAGCCTCATATTCTCACGCTGCAACTCTCAAACAGAATTATGCCTTATATATTGAATAGGTGATGACATTTAGCAGAACACCCATTATGGAGAACACCATGTTATAGCTACCCTTAAACTTCTTTTTTGCTTTGCCCTGATAAAAGAAAAAATGTTCATAGAGTTTTCTGAGTCTCTTTTGCATGGTTAATTTATTTTTTGTTTTTTTTCGTATAAATAAAAAAAGTTGCAGCCTTCTCTCATAAGATTTAAGTGAGTAAAATATCTTTTTCAGCTATCTCTGTCCAGCCCACAAATAATATATTTATCCTAGCATTTCTTATGTTTAAAGGAGTACTAATATTTTTTCCATATTTTTTTCTGTCTTTTTTCTAACAACTTCTTAAATCTCCAAAATGCTATTACAAATTATGGTTATTCAGCATTGTTCTATGTGTTACTTATCAGAAGAAAACCTTGTGTCTTGTTCAATTTTTAAGTCAGGATTTCTGTACAATAAACAGCTTGAATATCCTATTAATTAACATTTCTTGTTATGGATTAGTTTCTTTCCTAACGTACACAATGAGATAGCACAAAGTCCAGACCAGCTGGTTTAAGTCTTAATTTGCAACTGAGAAAACCTGAACAAATTAATGTACTGTGTTCATCTGTAAGATGATTATAATAAGGGTTGTGGCAGTTATTTATAATTATATTTATTGTATTAATTATAGTGATGATTGGAGAATAAACATACAAAGCAAAGGGGACATATTTAGGAACACAATACATTTTTAGTTATTATTCTTGTTGATACTGAAACATTTCAGATATTCTTTTGGTCATTCAATATCTCAAACAGAAAATACCAAAATTAAAATGCATAGTAAAGACATGATCTTGACATAATGATATTAGGAAAGCTCTTAGTGTTTAATTGTTATTTAATACAAAGTGTCTGTTAATATTTTATAATAAACTTTAAGTAAAACTAAATATAAATTTAAGTTTTCCATATGCATCATGTATTTACAAATGCAGGGATGCAAAAAAGCCACAGAATTCCATGTTATAAAATATTGCTAGTGAAAAAATTACATATAAGTAAAATAATTTGATACTTTAAAATGTAAAAGTTTTGGGTATGCTAAACTTTTCATTGGCGTCTTGCCTGGATAAATGTCATCAAAATAATTTTCTTCAAGTTACTTAAGGGAAATACAGCGTCCAGAAACTAAGAGCATTTGTGTTTTGTTCCATTAAATCAGTAAAAGGAGATTAGATACCAACATGCTTTATCCAAAAGGTCTTTATTGACTCAACTTCTCAATGCTAAAATGTTAACTGAGTTTTCCTATTTCAAAAGAACTCAAACTAGACACTCATTAAACTCAAGTCTATAGAGTACATGGTTGACTATATATTGTCCACCTCATCAGTTAGAGCCTATAGCAGTGTCTGGCATGGCATATCTTAGTGATGACCAAAAGATATTTAGACTCTGATTAGATTGAACCTAATATATTCAAAGTGATTGGTGTTTGTATTCAAACAGCATTACAAGATAATAATAAATTCACTGTTTAATTTTATTCACACAGATACACATATACATATACACACATGTACACATATACATACACACACACACACACACACACGAATGTGTAAGTAAAATCTGGTCATCCAAACCACCATAAATTATTCTAAGCCAGTTTACCACTTAGTAGACTGCTAGATTTTTAAGTGACCCAAGATCTGTCAATTACAAAAGAAGAAATTGAAACTGAGAGCAGAGTTCTACTTTCAGAACTTTCAAAGATCACCATTCTCTGACACATATCTTTATACACGGATTTAAGACAAAACCCAAGATCCATGTCCATTGGCACTGTATGAGATTGAGTTCAGCTCTAATAAATACTACTCCATGTAGCATATGACTTATAATAGCAAAACCTAGGAGCTATTAACATATATTGACACTAGAATTTATTTTTCATAATTATAACAACATTCAATAATAGATTTATAAGCATATACTTTAAAGTTCTTTTTTTAAATTTTCTTTCAGAGACAGGTCTTGCTACGTTGCCCAGGCTGGGGTGCAGTGGCTATTCACAGGCATGACCATCGCACAATACAGCCTCAAACTCCTGGGCTCAAGCAACGCTCCCGCTTCAGCCTCCTGAGTAGCTGGGACTACAGACGTGCATCACATTGCCCAGCAGCTTATAAATTCTAAATTGAAATCTTTAAATCTTTAGACTTGAAATAATTAGATATTACTGTAGCCAAAGCCAAGTCATGTAGATTTATGTACAAGTGATGTCTATTTCCATAAACCTAAAATCACTTTTCTTCTATCTTTATTGCTTTATACATCTTTCTACTTATTCATTGATTCAAAACATTTATGGAGCACTCCCTAAGTGTTGAAAATACCACAGTGATTTTATGTGTTGTAGGCAGAATAATGGCTCTCAAAGATGTCCAGGTCCTAATCTCTGGAACCAGTGATTATTATGCGTTTCATAGCAAAAGGGATTTTGCTTATGTGATTGAGGTCAAGAACTTAGAGACAGGAGATTATCCTTTGTTATCCAGGTAGGTCCATCACATGAATCCTTAAATCAGAGAACCTCTCCCGGCTGTGTTCAGAGTGAGCTGTGAGGACTGAAGAAGGTTCAGAGAAACGTAAAGTTGCCAGCTTGGAAGACGGAGAAAGGAGACCAAAAGCTAAGAAATACAGACAGCCTCTACAAGCTGAAAAAGACGAGGAAACAGATTGTCCCCTAGAGCCTCCAGAAATGAACACAGCTCTGCTGTCACCTTGATTTTATCCCAGTGAGACTCATGTTAGACTTCAGACCTATTTTCATACATTAACAATGATAATACAATTGTGTTTCTTTAAGCCACCAACTTTGTAGTAATTCGTTACACCAGCAATAAATACCTAATGCCTATGTACGTCTCACTTTTCTGAATACTTTATAAATTCTTTAAAGGTAGATGTTAAGTCTTACATTTCATCGTATCTTTCCAAATTACCTATGCCGATGCTTAGCACTTCACAAGTATTAAAAGAAGTCTTGACTGAGTGATTGATATAATAAGGAAGTTTTCTGTATTTTTTTTGAAACTATTTGTACTGAATAGGTTATAATGGCAATCTTAACCTCATAGTGGTCTCTGCCTTGCCCTGTGCTCTTTGAGAGAAACATTTTGCAATGTGCTGTTTATTCAAGTAATCAGGAGAAAGCACAAAAATTACACTTGACTTTGCGGGAAGATTAGCAAACAATAGTGCTGTTTTGAAAGACACAGATCTGTATCTTTGAAAAGGGAAGTTGCAAAACTGTCTTTTCCTTTATCTATTCAGATTCCTTAGGAAGGAAGATTTTACAACTAGTATTATCCTTGTTGGAGACTCTTTTATATGTCTGGCACTCCTCCAGTCCAAGTTTATCTGATACCCTAAGGCTTCCCGGAGCCTCCTCTGGGATGTAGATCCAAAGTTTTTGTGCAAAATGTAACTGGAAAATTGATGTAGCAGTGCAAAAAAAAATTGCCAAATAATTTATTTAAAAGGAGCAGAAAAAATAGTTATAGGAATTGCACAAAGTTTGTCAAACAGATGGTTTTTGCTAAAAATCCTGGCCACATCCTCTAGGACCTGTGGGTGTAAAGTGGGCAATTGAAAATATTTTTATTCTCCCCCTCCTTACCTTATTGGCCCATTTACTATGTCTTGGATGACTGTTGTATTTACACATCTTATTACATACATAAATCATATGTTAAAACCTACTCCAATTCTTGCACCTGCCGGAAAATGACATTAATAATCACTGAGTGCCCAATGTACTAATAGATATGAGGTCATTCAGAGAAATAGTAGACACATTCTCCATCCAAAGGAGGAATTATCTTCTACCAATAAGCCTAACAATAATAATCTGAGTAGAACCACTAGAGATTTTATATAATATATGTATTTAAAATTATTTCATGTATTTTAAAATTTAATTTTGTGTTTCTATTCTTTGTATTACATTTCTTGTGATTTTTTTTTAACTAAGTAGAACTCAGTTTATTTCTCTTCCTTTTCTCTTCCTTTCTTCCTTGGTTATCCTAGTGTTTGGTGACAGAAACACTAGTATATGGCAAATCTAGGATTGGAACCCAAACATTCTGCTTCTGGAGCCTATGCAATTAACCTCTGGGAAAAAAGGGAGAAAAATGTGGCCCAGCAGTCTAGAGACAAAAGATAAGGGTTGTCCTCTAATTTGAACCTGAATTAAATGTTGGAAAATAGGGAGAAATCTATCCATTATTAAGAAAACTGATTTTTCTCTGTTGCATAGGTGGCAGCATGGATAAGTCAATTGTCTCAATTATTACTCCAGACTGCCCTCTTCCCCACATACTTCTCTCTATATTATTTTCTATTTTTTTCTGAACCCTATTAGTGGTTACAAGTATTTTGGATATTGAAATAAATCATTAAATCTATTATTGAATCTTAGTTTACCCATTGCTGCTAACACCTTCAACTAGTAGCCATTTATCCTCTCTTGTTTCTTCAGAGACAGGAAATCCACCATTGTTTTAGGCAGTTCTTTCTATTTATTGAGCCATTGTACTATTAGAAAATTCTCCTTCATATTGATCTGAAATCGGCCACCTTATAACTTTCATGCACTTGGTTGTGATTCTGCCTCCCAGAGCCAAAGAAAATATGACAACTCTCTCTCAAATACATAAATATAAATACTGCTTCATATGATGCAGCCACTCCAGTCCTTTCAACTACTCATTCTCAGCTCTCACTTATATTCAAATGCTCTTTTCAACCACCAGATCCGTAGGAGAATAGAACATCGTAAACATGATCCAATCCACACAGAGTGGAGCTCTGGTTATCTCTGTCAACTAAAAATGCAAGAGATGTCAATTGGATGCAATTCTTATAACGGAGAACCTACCAACTATTGATAGGCTATTATATATCCAAAACTGGGAAAGAACTTTATATAACACCATATCATTTAATCCTCTTAACAACCCCCTGAGGTGGGTCCTGTGCAGAGCCGAGCATACTATTTCTATCCAGATGCAATTTTTCTTTCTCTACATTTTGTTCACTGTGGTCTCTCAGTGCCCACTCAGTATCACTTCTTCAGGCAGCCTTGTGAAACTTCTCTTACATACTTTGTGGATATTTAGGAACAATAAAATATAAAATGTACATAAATATATTTTATAGCAGTATTAAAATGATGTAGTAAAACCATTCCCACATAATAAATCCTCATAAATGCAGTAATTTTGAAGTGTTATTTTCCCATGTGATCCATTCTTTAACTGATGCTTATAAGGTTATGTCAGCTCATATATTTACATATTATTTGATTAGGTAATATTAACAGGTAAACATTTGGTTATAGAATTTTTAGTTGTTTTTCAAAACTGAAATCCACAGTAATTAGGGAAAAATACATATCATCAAGAGAAAGTTGTTTGGAACATGAAAATAAAAACAACTATTAAAAAAGTATCCATAAATCACAAAGAAAAGCCTTTGAAACATTTATCTGAATTTCAAACCAGAGATCTTTGTTTTTCAACTGGAATAAAATTTAATTATAATACCATTAGGATCAAGAATAACTGTCCAATAATGTGTTTTAAATTAACTAAATGACACCTTACACTCTTTTCCTATCTACTCCAGGAAGCCCTGATCTTTATAGTTCACAAAAATATAAACAGACTTGTCAGACCTCACTAAATTTATTAAGATTTGGCAGAATGCCTATGCAAAAAAAAAAAACAAAAAAAGAAAGAAAGAAAGAAAGAAAGAAAGAAAGAAAGAAAGAAAGAAAGAAATTATGCTTCAGAAGGAAGTTTAAAATGAATAAGAAAAATAACCTCTTGAAGTCAACCAGCAGAGCAAAGCAATTTAAAGCTAACCGGTAACGTAATGAATTCCTTTAGTATTTATCTATTTTATATTTACCATTCCATTTTTCTTTAACAAAGTTCTAAAACAGATTTGATACAGCTTGAGTTCTGTTCATTTTGGCAAATAAAATCAAACTTTCACTGAGGTAAATCTGTGTCATGAAAATAAGATTAAAAGCATATTAACGAGGTGATGCTGTCATCTATACTGATGCCTTAAATTTGTTTTCACCTGTGTCTTCAATTTATGTGGTACTTAGTAAATCACCCCCATATTATGTTGGTTTAACCAACATTAGGCACAATACCTTGGACTGTGGCTACTTAAAAATAAATAATAAAACAATAAACAATAAGTCTTTCATAATCTTTATAGAAACAAAATTCTTTTAAATCACCAGGCTTTAATTTCCTTATTTCATATGCTGTGATTAGCATTTTATTTACCCTTAAGAAATTAAGATAATATTAATGAAAATGAGTACGCATATATAAATATACAAATATTCAAGATATGTGCAGAGAAATTACAAGTAGTAAATTTAAAAATATATGTTAAAATAATTGACAGTTTAGTGTCATCATTTTTAAAGAGTCATCTCCCAAAACTATTTGCTTTTATTTACAAAGATTTTAATAACTATTCATTAAGAATTTCTGGCATGGTAACATTTTTGAGGGATTAATTTCTTAAAATTTAATAACAATATATTTGGTTTAAGAATGAAAAATAATTTTTAAAAATAGGATACAAATTAAACCAAAGGCTTACTAATGTGGTACATTCACTGTGTTCATGATTGACCTAATTTTCTGCTACTGTGGTTAAAAATGTGTATAGGATCCTGTCCTGAAAATAGAGGATACCAATTTTCCAGGTGTATCTATAATTTAAACTGATTGTTGCTAATGACAGAAAGGAAAATGACTTCTGAAAACAATACAGTTGTTTCATAAATTCCTTATTTTACTTTAATTCTTGCACCAAAAACAAAGAGAAGTCAACTTTTTTGCCTCCCATTGAGTAAAACATAACAACAAAGACAATCAAAATACAATAAACTCAAACAGATTTAGAGACTAAACTATTAAGTACCATAATTACCCCCAAGAGTTATAGATTGTTTCACTAAAATTAAATTTAAATGATAACAATTAAAATTTAATCCTAATTTTCCTCCAAGAGGAATATTGTTTTCATTCTTGCTAATCTTTTCCAGCTATTGAACTACCACTAATATTACATTTATCTCCAAGTAGGGCCACTGACTTCAGAGGAAAATGATCATATACAATAGGCCAAATATTGTGCTCTGATGTAGAGAACAATAATTCCACTTCCCCATTTATATGTAGTTCATATTGCTATACTTTTTCCTATTGTTAATACATATTTATTATAGTATATAAATTTGATATAAAAAGACACATGCAAATTTTTATTTAAAACATCACTATAGAAAAATTGTAAGGATGTTTGGGGCCAAAAGCAAGAACACTTTACTATAATTTTTTAACTTGTTACTTATTTTTGAATAAGACTAAAAGTATAATTAATAAGTTAGCACCTAAGTTGCACCTGCATATTTTATTATATCTGAAATTAATTGGTAAATGAAAATATTTTTATCTCATCCCACTAATATTCACCATGAAGCATTTTCTCACTTGGTTTCTGTAATACTATTATACTTTTACTATGTGCTTTTATTTTTCTCTTTCACTGGATCAATTTTGTCCCCCTATACCATGTCTTTGGCTACTCTCTAAAGGTCATTGCTTTATTGTATTCTTATACCTAAACAATCTCCCTCAGAAGACTGCTTTGTTGTCATGGCAAAGCTTCTTAATGATAAGTAATATGTTTCATTAAATTATTAAATTATGATTCCTTAGTATTTAACTAAGAGACCCACGTATATTTCAGTATCATCCCTTCTTTCTGTCATTTTTTTTCTTTAAGAATTTATTTAGTGCCTATTTTCTGCCAATAATAGTTCTAGGTTGTAAAGATACACTGGTGAACAAGATAGGCAAAGGTCCCTGGTCACCTGGAGTTGATATTTTATTGAGAAGAGACAGCAAATAAGTAAATGAAGAATGACTGAGATTATTTCAGAGAATAAGAAGTGCTGTGAAGAATGTAAAACACGGTGATGTGTTAGTGGTGGGGCAGGTAGGGATGGAAAGTGTAGATTGGACTAGGAAAGACTAAGTAGGCGAAAGAACAAGGGAGCTAAGGCCAGAATGTCAAAAGAAGATAGTTTTGGAAAATCCGGGACAAGAAATTCCAGACAGAGGGAACTCTAAGTATGATTTGAAAGCTGTAGATGCAGAATGAACCTGTCACTTGACAAACTCTCTCAATTATCGTCAGTCCCTTTGGTCATTTCTATAAATATTTGAATGTCAACTCAAAGGGAGTTTAATAAACCATTATACTAACTTCCTCTTTTAACTTGTTAACCCTTTTAACTTTAAAATGTTTTTAGTGACATTATTGTTTTTCAAATCACCAGGTTCAGAATTTTGAATTAGCTGAGACAGGCACACATCCTTCCTTTCCATGAAGAATCTCCCAATATTCTTTTGAGATGCTCTCCTATCTCTTTCTGACTTCCCTAGATGTGTCAACCTGGTCCGATTACATCACTTCCTTAAAACAGTTCCTCATCTGTCAAACAGAGGTAATACTTCCAGTGGTTACATACGACTCCTGGAAATTAAACGGGTTTTGGAAAGAGGCACATAGATTTAAAATTTGGCCCACCTGTTATTAGCTGTGGCTTCAGGAGAGGGGTAACCTATTTTAATCTCATTTTCTTTCCCTTATAAAAAAGAAACCATAAAATAAAATGATGTACTTGCTTCACAAGACTTTTGTAAAGAATAAGGAAAATATCACACAAAATGAACTTAGCATAAATATTTAATGAGTATTAAATAACCTTCCTTGTACTTTTTGATTATGAAACTAAAGGAATTAATATATAGGAAACCACTTCACTGATGTGAAATATTTTGTCAAATACTCTTCTGTTTTTCTATTTCTTATATTCCTAATATCACCACATGATCCAAATTCTCCATTCTTCCCGCTTGAATTTTTCTCCAATTTTTGGATACACCTATGGTCTGAATGTTTATGCCCCCCCAAAATTCATATATTGAAACCCTAACCCCCAAGGTGATGAAATTATGAGGTGGAGGTTTGGGGGAGGTGATTAGGTTATGAAGGCAGAGCCCTCAAAATGGGATTAGTGCCTTGTAAAAGAGACCCTAGAGAGATCCTTCCCCCATCCACCATGTGAGCACACAGCTAGAAAGTGCCCTCTGTGTACAAGAAAGCTGGCCCTCACTAGACACAAAATCTGCCAGCACTTTGATCTTGGACTTCTCAGCCTCTGGAGCTGTGAGAAATACATTTTTGTTGTTTAAAAGCAACCCAATTGATGGTATTTTATTACAGCAGCCTGAATGGGCTAAGACAGGTGCTACATGAAGAATTCATAATTCTTCTGCCTTTAGTTTTCTCATGTCAAGCCCATGGAAATTGGGACATCAGAGCTTGGAGTCTGCAGATTTTGCCTAGAACAGATTAAAGGAAATGGAAACTGTCATTGCAAACAGAGTTTTGGCAATTCAACTGTCATTTGATTCTTGCCCTGCCACAAATAGCCCCTTGGGAATGAATGCCTAAGCCCAGTGTAAGGTAGAAGAAGGATTCCAATCACCCTACACTGGAATGAGATCCTTCTCCATTAAACTGTGATCTCCTGGAGGTCAAAGCCAGGTCTCATTTATTTCAGTATTGCCAGTGCCTACCACAGTTCCTGGAATGCGGTAGGTGCTTGCTAAAATGTGTGCTTTTATTTTCACATGATGCTGATATGGTCTTCAGCAAATTTTCAAATAAGAGGGAGATATCACTAAGTATGAAACCACTACATTTTCCATGATTGAGTTTCTAAAGGTACAGAGGTTCACATGAAGAAATCTGTGACCCCTGGCACTGTGTTGCTTGAATGACTAGTTATTCTAGAAGGATTGCAATCACTGAGCCAATTGGAGAGCAGTCCTCAGCCCAGGCCTGTATACCCCACACCACCCATGATCAGGAGTCTGGCTGCTTTCCCAGAAGACTTTGCCGACAGGGTAACTATAATATCATAGAGCAGGTCATAGCCCTCAAAGATCAAGAGAGGATCTCTTTTTGAAGCTATCATTCCTGCAATGGAAGTTCCAGCAAAGAGGAGCTTTTGCTGTGGTTGCTTTATTTGTTTTGGGTTGTTGTTGCTTTTGCTTTTTTTGTTTTGTTTTGTTTTGTTTTTAACCAAGTTCAAGGCCAGAGAAGTGTATCACCCTTAAAGTAACCCCAGCACTTCATGCCAGAGGAATTTCTGACAAAATGAATGGTTTCAAATGCAACAGCTTGCTGACCAAGTTCCCAGCTTGCACTCTCCCTGGAATCTGCAGTCAGATTAACTCTCACCAAAAAGCCCCTAATTCTGATACCTCTGCCATCTCTATTGTCTGCTGCAATCCTATGAACCTTCTAGGTAGGATGAGCTAATTTGGACAACTAGATGTGTGGTCATACTTAAAAATCATTTTGTTCTATTTCTCCCAAATACATTTTTAAAAGAATGTAAGGAGAAAGTAGCTAAGCCTCTTTAAAAACCCAAATTCAAAACACAGCAGAAGGAACACAGGAAGTTTTACTGAGTAATTGAAGTGATTACATGCAAAGCACTTTCCCACAATCAGTGAGTTTCAAAGGAGGGTAGAGGGTGATTGGCAGTGTTGGCCACCCTTGAAACTACATCCTGATTGGAGAAAGTAATTACAAGCAAGGAGAAAGAGACCCAGTACTCTGCATCTCATTTATTTTCAGATTTAATCTGGGAGAAGAAAGATTATAGTACAAATTAAATTTAGAAAGTTTAACAACCTTGTTCTTGGGGAAGAAGAAAGCAGAAGTTCCTGCTGTACCAACCACAACAGATGAGTACCTACTATGCTCCAGGTTGTGGGAATGATTAAAAGATGTGATGTCAGGAAAACCAATCATGTAAACTGTAAACCTAAAAACAGATATAAGCTGTCCTTGTGGATCTTAACTTTTCCAGAAAAGTAACTGGGGCAAAGTGACAAGCTATGATTCCAGATCAAGCTTGTCATCTGTCTTCTGGAATGTAGATACGTATCTACCCACATATATAAGCCAGATAGAGCAGAGCAATTTCAGTTGAAGCACACGTGGAGTCACTTGACTCCAAGAATTCCAGAGCTTTAGGAAAGTGTGTGAAAGCCACTGTCCTACAAAAAAGTGTTCATGCATCCTTGTCTGCTATCTTTGAAATGCTCCCTCCTTTTTTCCTCCACCTTGTTCTTCCACTCCAATGCTCCTAGCTTGAATTCTTGATCTTCTCCTTTTTTCCTAAAAAACACAAAAGCTTGATATCTTCCCCAATATTCCCAGATTCACATTTATCTTTTGATTTCTCCTAATTGCCTATAGCAACTACTAAAAATATAGTATTTAGTTGAAGACCATTTTTTCTATTAGTTACTCAATGTATGAATTTTTCATAAGTCCCATGAGATGACTACCTACAACTGTTGGAGTGCTTATTAGAAGTGCCCAGCCTCTGGGGTCAACTTTAGAAGGTTTGAATTCTGGCTCTCCCACTTAACTGTCATGACTTATAAGCAAGCTGCTTACCACTTCTACACTTCATTTTCTTCATCTATAAAATGGTGCTAATACTAGTATATAGCCTACATGGTTATTTTAAAAGTTAAATAAAATAATGCATACTCGATGTTTAGCACAGTGCCTGGCACATATTGGGCATTCAATAAATTTCAGCTACTATTATTATTGTCAGTATTATAATTATCTTCTCAGGAAAGTCTTACCAAATGGAATTCTGTTCAATAAAAATTAGAATATGTCTAGCTTCCACATTCTTTCCCAAGGAGAAAAATGGAAACTTTTCAGAATGTCACCCATTCACAAGAATGCATTGCCAAAGCCAAATGGGAGGGAACTAGAAAGTCCTGAATGGAACTGGCTAAGCAGAAAGCATATTAGACTAAACAACAAGCTGGGTGTTGGAGGGGAATAATGAATTCATATGAAAGCATTGGCTTTGAAATTCCTAGGCACCCATGGTCAAGTTGGATGAACAGAAAGTGATGCAGCCCAGCTGCCTTCCTCACCACTGCTCCTTCCATGTTGCAAGCATTTTCTTAGGATAGGCTTAATTAATATCAACAGTATTTAGTCTTACCTTTACATATTCTGTTCCATTATGTGTTAAAATCATTTTCTAAGGTCTTTAGTGGGCTTTGTAAGTTAATTATAGGTGGCAGAATTTAATTGGTCTAGAAACAAGGGCAGAATTTGGATGTTTGTAGAGACACAGATGCCCAGCTACATTCAGTGAGGTGCTGGGCCATTAGTTGTGCTGTGTGTTTTATTTTGGTAACAGAGTGGTGAACCGTGAAACACTGAGCAAAAATTTAGGTTGCTACTGAACAGAAAACATCATGATGTTTACGAAGTGAGCCATAGATAGCACAGTGAAGCCCCTTAACAGGATTCCTCCTTTTAATCATGTTTAAGTGCATTTTTTAATCTTGCAAATTTTTCTAATTCGGTTGACATTCTCTCGGCAATCTTGTTAACTGAAATATGTTGGCCATTGGTCTGACACCACCTCTGTCTTCCCAAGACAAAAGTAGTTCTCTCTACTCTGTCGTAATCGGGGTTTGCACAGTGAGCTATCACATGGTTTTATCTAGTATGTGCCTGTCTCTCTCATTTTAGGCTCTTTGCTCCTTGAGGGCAAGGACTTTATTAATCAGCTATATGTATTTTCAGTTCAAGGCTCATACTAGAACAAAATAGAAATGTTGAAGAAACAAACGCTAAATATTTTGTGAATAAATGAGAATATCTTTTAAAGTTTTCTACTAATTTTAAGGCCTAGATTTACAAACTCTGCTAAGTTATTTTCTTGAATTCGGAAGTTTCTCCAACCTCCATCCCAATTCCAGAAAGCTCCTTAACAATGCTCCTAATATCAATTCCCCACAGTCTGTTTGGACACAATATCCTGAGTTTTATTTCCTTGTTTGCAAAGAGGGACAATCATATCTATTTCTCAGATAATATGTTCCAACAAACAAACAAAAACAAAAAAACAGAACACAAAAAGCTCAGGGCACTAATTAGCTTTTATAAATGCAGATAATATTTTTGGCACTAAAGAATACCAGCAAGAGAAGCAATAACCTTTGAGAGAGTCCTCATTGGGAGAGCATTCCCAGGAGGAAAGATTCATCAGTTATATTTCAACAAACTCATTCTTTTTTTTGGAAAGCTCTAAGCCCACATTTCAGTAAACAATGCTCACCCACTAAAAATGTTAGTGAATATGCCACACAGTAATCTTGCAAAGGACAAAAAGGGATACTTTTATCTCCAAAATCTTCAGTGGCTAATAATTATATCAGGCTTATATTATTCAAGATATTCCATTAGGTGGCCAACAGATTACTATAGATTTGGCTATTTCCAGATTTATTGTAATTAATTCTGGATTAAATATCTCCATTCTAAAACAATGTTCTTTCATTAAGAAATCCGTTAAATATTGTAAATTCTGTGTTTTGAAATGCATTTATGTCTAAGAGAATGACATCATTTGCTTCTAAATATTCTTCAGCTTCATAGAATTCTTTGATCCTATATAAAATAGAGATAGATATACAAATTGCTCTATAAATATTGATTGCAGATATATATACACAGATATATATATGCTTTGCTAAATCAAAATACATGAAATCATTTAAAATTTCCAGATTTAAATGCCAACATATTTAGCCATGTCTATAAAATTCTTTCTGTAACCCTTACTTCTGATTTAAAAGAACTTTAAAACATACATGTTAGATTTTAAAAAAAATAAAATTCTCTGATAGATCTTAATCTCCCTAAGTAAACCTCAAAGAATTTAATTTCTTTGTTATGTAAAAATGCAAAAACTTTCAGGTGAATTTTTAGTTATAATGCAAATTGTTCAGTGAAGTTCATGAAATTGCACAAATGATAAGAAATTTTATTTAAATTACTCTCAATGAAAATGCAGATGTAGCTTAGAAAATAGTGGAGTTGCAATAGAAAATATGTTTACCTTAGAAAAGTAGTGTGCATATTTCTTAATGTCTGGGAAAAACAAGTGGTACTTACTTACTTTCTTGTGTTATAGTCCTATGTTGAAAAGGTTAACAACAAATTTCCACTAATTAGACAGTGACTAAAAAGAATTTTTGTACAGAATTTTAAATCTATTTAGCCAGTGTTGGTTAAGAAACCTCTTCCAGCACCAAAACATGAAATCAAAATGTAAATAAAAGATCAAAGGCTTTGCACAGCTGGCCATGGTGGCCCCTCAATTCACACCAGGCCTCACTGAGCAGTTAGCAAAATCACATTTAATAGCTATGCTGAGTGTCAGTGTCACTCTGAAAGGAGCGTAGTTTTGGAGATCAGGAAAGGAAAATGGAAAAGGGGTTATAAAGAGAAGCTGAAAATATCAGCAAAATATTCAGGAAATATTTGCCCAACAGAGAAGAAAAATGATTTGGGCTATAAAACTTATTTTACCCTTAATTAGCAGATTCATTTTGCAGACAATGGTTCTAAACTGTTTCTTAAATTAGGACACATTTTGATTTTCAAATAAAACCACAGGACATTATCAAGTAATGTCAAATAAGATTTGACACACTGTACATCATCAATTTCTTTCTTTAAATCAGTAATACAGATTCCAAGTCACTTGCTAGGGATCATGAATGAATTATGTCTTGCTTATATGAAATTGTTTAATGCACGAAATCTTCATTCATGGACTCATTTCAAAGAACATGATATAAATATTAATTGAATTTTTCCGGAATGAGATGATTACGCAGAGCAACAATGAGTGGATCCTACAATTTGTGAAATAGACCATTCTGCCCCCTTCTCTTTATAATGCCCTTTAAAGTCTGTCTATAATACATCTGGTGTTTGTTCTCCTAGACTGAAAATAACTAGTAGACCACCAGTAATTTAAATTGTACCCTGTTCCAAGGATATTTGACATGTGGTCCCTTTGGAAGAACTAATGCAAAAAACTGGTGCTAACCCTGGAAATAAGGTTACTATAGACTAACAGAAGGTTGCAATTAACTAATATCAAGAAGGTTAACCTGTAAATTTCTTGCTTAAATACATACTAATCTCATTTGTAAACCATTTTATGCAGTTACAGAGAATGAAATAATAAGGGTTATAATGTTTAATTTTAAATCTGATTTTTTTCTCTGAAAAGAAAAATAAAAAGGAAATGTCACATTAATAGTTACCATCTACCAAAGAACACACACACAGTGAATTTATTTAATGTCTAAAGTGTATAGATAGATAGATGAGAGAGAGAGGGATTCCTTCTGAAGACCACAATATCTGTTTATTTTTATTTACATGTTTAAAAGAAATAAAATTTATATTTTAATGTCTTCCTCCATCATTCTCCATCATTGTGATTTCCTAGTTGAGACTCAGTAGAACATTAGAGGATGAAGAGTTAGAAATTATGCAATTTAACCATTGCATTTATAGATTAGGAAACTAAAATGCAGATCACTGGAGCAACTTGCTGCAGTGTGCACTGTTACTGGCAAACATGAACTAGAAATCTGTTTTCCTGATTCAAAATCCAGAACACTTTTTTATCATACCATAGTGTCTCTCATAAAATATTCTTCATGTATCTCCATAATTGATAAAATATGGGCATATTTAACTAGGAGGTTAAAATAGTAGCATATAAAACTCAGTGACAAGTTTTTAAAAATTCTAGTATTAAAAAGTTCCCTTTAGGATATTTTTTAAAAAGGAGAGGAGGGGCAAAGAGAGTGACTTTTCTAAATTTAAAAAGTAACATATTTATTTGCATTTTAAAAAAATAAGAGAATCTGATCAACACTTCTCACAATCAAGTGAGAAGCACTCAACACTTACCTGTAGTTTAAAGAATTATTTTAGTTTCATGTTGACTGTTTGGAACAAAGTGCATAAACTAGAATAGGAAGGAACATATTACGACAGTATCCTATGAATAATGGTGCTGCTCATCCTTGCATGATACAATCAATAGAAGTTACCTCTGTTACCCCAGAGAACATTACAGAACCACACATCAAGCTTAAAAAGGCAAAATAAAATAAAAATTGAATCTCACTTAAGATACTAACTTATGTGACAAAAAAGGAGAAAAGTTATTTATAGAATGATAGAAATAGATATATAATTATCCTGAGAATAAGAAATTTATTGCTAATTCTAGTCATTTAAATTTGCCCTGTAGTGCAACACCCAGTTCCCCAATGATAAGCCTTCCTCAATTGCCTTCAGTTCCTGTTTTTCTTGGCTCTTGCAGGTAGTAAAATCATCTATCTATGGAAAAGTGGATCATTTATTTCCTCCATGTACATATTGAATACTGAAACATGACTCATAACATCATTAAATCCTAAAACAGTAAATATTGTTGCATTAAAATCATTCTTAATTTTTAAATAATATATTCAAAATAAACAATATTGAGTGACAAATTTGATACTAAGAATGTAACAATATGGTTGAAGTTCAGATCCTCCACATGGAGAAGGGAATAAGCATTTGAAGGACTTAAAACAATGTTACTAATAATAAAGTTAATAACATTCATAAATAAACTCAGCTAAATAAGTATCTATAATTAATATTTTTACAAGGTAAAAATATTAGGAAATGGTACCTTATAATCATAAAATTTTGACATATTTTAGACAAAATATTACTACTGAAGAATCAATCTTGAAAAGTATCAAAATTCAGAAAAGATAACAAATATGAATAAAATGATATTCAGCAACTGTTTTATACATGGTGAAATCAATTTCAAAATTATGTCAAAGCTACGTTTATTTTTGACACAAATTCACCCTAAAGGGAATATATCAAATTTTATATTAAATTTTCTCTTCAAGGTCTGGAGAGAAGGTCTCCAAGAAGGTGAAGTGATAAAGTAGTAATGAAACCATAGAGATTATTGGTGCGATTCATTGCTTCAATTTCTTGAACCACAGTTTTCTCATCTCAAAAATATGGAAGCTAATAAATATCTTGCAGAGTTGTGTTCAGTTTCACAAATTATCTATATAAAATGCCTGGTGCAGAAAAGGAGTTTAATAAATGATATCTAATGCTATTAATGTGATTGGAGAACATAGGCTCAACATAGCATGGGAGAGACTTCTGAAAGGAACAAATAGAAGACACCACGATTTTGCTACGTTTGACTCTATTTAAACATCAACTTGGCAAGAACAAATAATTTGTACAATGCAGTATTTTTTTCATGCAGGTGCAAATGGATGATTTATGCACCTGTAAATAAATCTGGCTTTACACATGGTTGACTATGTAAAATGAAGCTTTTTTCCAGGAGATATGTGATCATGGCATAGGTGCATAAAAGAAAAGTGGGAATGTTGAGAACCAGTAACAATAGGAATTGTGGAAATGATGATGTCAGGAAAGCTTGAAATATTTGAAAATAAATTTAAAAAAATATATATCCGAACCCATGGTCATAGTTTACTTTTAAAAAAATAATGCTGATATCTAATATGCTACTATCAGCATCAATGTGCAAGAAATAATATTCTTCATGAACCAGATAAGTGAAAAGGAGTTTAAAACTAAAATCATAGGCAGAGTGCTATCATGTAAATATCTATACTAAGGAGATCAGTAAATATTAGATAGTATTTCAGTTATTCACTTGCTACATGTGGGACCATAGATAAAACACTAGACCTTAGTTTTATTAACAGTAATCTAGGTCAATGTGTCTCTAATTTTCCAGAATTTTATTTTATTTTAATTTATTTATTTAGTTAGGGAGCTAGGTAGGTAGTTAAGCAACAAAGTCCTTCCTTCAAAAAATAACTTACTCACATGCCTGCTACTTAAGACAGGCAAAACTCCATCTTTGATCGCAGCAGTGATGGTGGCCTGGCAATCTTCGAGATTCCACTTTGATCTACACACCCTCTTCCCAATGATTTTGGTGCACCATTCAACCCAGTTGAAATAGTCTTTTAAGGAGTCTTTTGATAGTAAGAAATATTCTGGCCAAATGGTTCATTTAGAACAAATGTTTCACTTTCCTTAAGAACATATCTCCCTTTCTGGTTATTCAAAAAAGGATAATTACTTCTTCCAATTTATTTATAAAAAAACAATTTGACATGAGTCATGCACAGTTTTCCTGAAAAGGTAGCATGGTGTAAAGTAAATAACAGTGAGTTTCAAGCAATAAAATCTGGTGTGGTTGCACTTGCCTCTATTTATGATATAGGTGACCTTGGTCAAGTCTCTTGACTTCTCTGAGCCTCAGAATTCTCAAATATCTAATGGACACAATGATCTCACCTATTTCAAAGGATTGTCGTGAACTTCCAATAAAATAAATGTATTAAAGTACTTGTAATGTTTATAACACTCACATTCTGTATTATAGGCCTAATTCCTACGGATTCAGATTATGAATTTTTGTTTAATATTCAAAGTAATTACTGATTTATTTCTCACTTTAACTTTTTTGAAAATAACTACTTTTCTCATAAAATACCAATTTATTGAGTCATCATTAAATATTGCAGAATTTTACACTTGCAATAATAATCATATATTTATACTTAGACTACTGATAGAATTTCAACATATGAAACACTCAGATTCTTTCAGTACAAGAGAAGAAAATATTCAGACATGAAAAATAAATCTGAATTACATGGCTTGTTCCTTTTAAGGGCAGTGATATGACAATTAGACTTCAGGGGACTCAAATCACTTTTCATACATGTGCTCAGGAATGTTAAAAATGACATAGAAGTAAGCATTCATCATTTTGGCTTTCCAAAGGCCAAGGCTGAAGTCAAAGCCATTTAGCAGATTTGGGCCAAATTTAAAGACTGAAGGAGAACTTTGGTGTATCCTTAAATACGTTTAATATTCATGAGTTCTCTCTTGTTTTCTATTTTTTTCCCCTCCTCTTTATTTTGTCTTACTCTTGCTTTGTGGACATGATTATCTTTTCCCATCTGTCTGACAGTATTCAATAAAAATTTATTCTAGTTTGCTTCTATGTTCTAAGCAAGACCTGCTTCAAGTTTGTGCAACCTGTGCATTCTCACAGGCGCCCATGTTCAGAAGGCCTTGCTTTTGGTTTAATGCTTTGCTGTGGCCATCTTGAAATTTTTAATAATTTTTTGAACAAGTGGACCCACGTTATTATTTTTTCACTGGGCCCTACAAATTATGTGGCTGCTCCTGTTCTAAGTACACTCTTTCTTTCTGGACTAATTTTATTTCATTTTTCTCATTGTTTACCTTCTTCTCTGATTTTGATGTTGATTCCTTCCTGCAGCTGCTTGGCAATTGTTGGTTGCCTATTTGTTTTTTAAAAGTGAGGCAATAAAAAATGCTCTTGGTATACCTAAGTACGCAGGCAGAATTTTGCCTTAAAGTGCTCAGGTGGGCAGACTTTTCCTCCCTACAGGGACTTGAAGTTTGTTCTTGGGACATTCAATTTCTCCACAGAAATTTGTGAGGTACAAATTTCTAATTAAGTGTGACACTGATACAATCATCTTTCAAGTTAAGGTCACTCTAAGGTTCAAATGGAAACATAGCCCCTTTTATCCTCTCCATCTATAGCATAATGCATCTATGTAAGATTTTTTTCCAGAAAATCCATTTTCTACAGTAATCTACCTGTTATTTTATCATCATACACCTAACAAATGATTTGTTTCAAGAGTTAAGCAATATAAAATGTTAAGATTGATTTAGTGAGAGAAATGCTGTTTTGAGTAGCTAAAAGAAAGCCACTTTATAAATAAGGTGGTTCAGGCAAAGAAAATACTGAGGGGGCTATAAGATTCAATGCTTTAGCATTCACTGCGGGCATGAGAAAATGTTAGCTCCTGTGTGTACCCACCCGAGCATATGTGGTTACCTCCCGTGCATATTTATAATGATAGAAAGAACAGACGTGCTGAGGAGAGTTGGGGATATACAGAGCAGGCTAGGGATGCTGAGAAAAGTTAGTAAAATCAAGTCTCATTTTTACCTGTCTTACTTTTACCCATTTTGTATTCAAAGTGTTAGCATTTCAAAATTTGAAAAACATCCCATAAAGGCAATTTTCCCAGTTCTCAGCAATTCCTTGCCAGACGAGGCTCAAAAAATTAAAAATTTAGGGTAACACTTCAATCTGTATGACAGAAATACGATTTAAAAATTGTTGCAAAATAACATATGAGCTATTAAGGATAGCATTGCATATAAAGAAAGGCCATATTTCCTAATGTACTCTTCCAGTACACATTTCTGTAAGTGAATTCTCTAATTAAAAAAAAAATACTAAGTTAAAATCAGAGGTCTAGCTAGAGAACTATTGTCACTTGAATGGATTTAATGGTCAATGATCCCCCCAAATAATTTATAAACTTGTGTGAGGTACCTATGTGTGTACAGGTAAGATTTATATAAATCTCACAATTATATATTTATACATAGCATATATATTTGATATATATTTATATGTATATATCAAAATCATGTAGAGAGAGGTTTTTTTTTTCCTCCCTGAGAGGAGAGAAAGAAGATTCAGAGTTATTATTAAATTCTAATTCTCTCATGGATCTGAAACTCAATAATGTTAAAAAACAAATTGCCCCTTTTTATGAAACTAAGAATACAAAGCATTGACATAAATTGGGATACAGCAGAGGGATATATTTCTTCAATTTCTTACTCTCACCACTCATGCAGTTTCATCATCATCATGAAGAAAAATAAATGGGGAACCTGTGGACCCAAGGCCACATGTGGCCCTCCAGCTTGCCAAGTACAGCCCCTCGACCAAATCCAAACTTCACTTTATTAAAAGGATTTGTCCTGTAAAATTTGAATTCAGTCAAAAGGCTGCACTCAAGGATCCAGAAGGCCACATGTGGCCCCAAGGCTGCAGGTTTCCCACCACCGCCCAAAAAATAAGGTTATTTTAAAAAATTACATATCAAATTTATATCTAGGGAATGTGACCAGCAGAGTGTTTGGACATCAGTGAATAAAAATTCAATATCTGAATTTTTATAAAATCATTGGCAACAGATTTCATATTATTTTTGTTTTTAACATATATACATAGCAACAATTAATAATAAATTAAATTAGATTACCTATGTAGATCAGAAAGATATATTTATCAAAGCTTCCAGAGGAAGCAACTTCAAACTCTTTTTAAAAACTCTTATTTTTCCTAAAATGATACTGATTTTCATCTACAACCTCATTTATTTGTCTCTTTTTTTAAAATATAAACTTAATGCTAAAGATCTTTTTTTTTGATAATGTATGTAACCAACCTATATTTTCAAAAATGCTTGATTGTATATCCAGTGTATTTAGAGAGCTATGAATTTATATTTTTTTAAAATGAGAAGCAGCTGTAATAAGAGTTTTTGCATCATTTTGAAATAGCTGTTGAAGGTATTTGTAGGAGTTAAGAACATCAGCTCTGAAGTCAGGTTTGTAACCTGGTTCTATCACTGACCATCTGGTGACCTTGGCAACTTATTTATTAAAATTATAATTATAAATTAATGTACCCTCTTCATTGGGAGGTCGTGTAGATTAAAAAATGCAAAGCACCTAACACAGTGCTTGGCACAAAGTAGGCACTCAATAAATGTCAGATAAGATACTGCTACTGTTTCTGCTGCCACCTGTATTGGTCATTGATACATCGAACCTGTTTGGATTGATTGGCCAGCAATCCATTCCTCTCTTTTAACAGCACACTGATTTCCTTTTGGAGAATTACCATTCCCACTCTGTGTAGCACTGGTGGTGTTGCAAATTCAGATGCCTGCTTTCCTACTACGGAAGCCAGTGAGGTCTCTAGAGACTCCAACTGCATGAGAAGGGTCCTCTCACTGCCCCACTTGGATATGAGGCATGTAGGTCCCCTAAGCTCAGCCAGCCACTCTCACGGGACTTTAGATCCTGAGCATCACGGAGATATGAAATTGTTTTTAAAAATATCTGGTGTACTTTTGCTTTTTTAGGGGTGGCTCTTTATATCTCTTCCTCCCCAAAGATGATGGGTTTACTTCCTCTTTCTTCTCCTTCCTCCTGCACTCTGGCTTGGGGGTAGGAGTGAGGAGGGAAGACTAAGATTCACAGTTAAAGTGTTTCCTTTTCTTCTGAAAAATTCTGTCTGGTGCAATGATATGTAGTCTTGCCAGATTATTAAATTGTATTCTCATTTCAGTTCAGTATTTCCTCTCCCTGCAGCATAGTTAATTTGCTTAGCCATATTTATCTTGATGCAAAAGGTCTACACAGACCTAGCCATTGACATGATGGGAAGGGATTGGGAGTAGACGATAACAGCAAGAGAAGGAAAGCAGTTCAATATCTCAAGTGACTGCCACAAGCAAACCCTTGTTAGAGAAGCAAGGACAATGGAAAAGTTGGACTTATTCATTAGAGTGCTAGTGCCTGGGAGAAACTGTTAAACTCTTTCTGCTATTGAGACATAAATCACCTTGCTATAGCTGTAGACACAAGGACAGTAGAAAAGTGGGGCTTATTTAAGTGCTATTGCCTAGGAGAGGCTGTCAGACTGTTCTAGCTATAGAGACTCTAAAATAACCTAATTCCTCTTGAGTTCAAGATGGTGCTTCAATCTATCCTTTGGTTCTGTGAGTTCTCACATATCTTTCCAATATGTTCACTCGAGTTACCCAGAGGTGGTTTCTGTTGTTTGAAACTGAAGTCTAACTGAATCACTGCTTTATAGTATTACTTATGAAATAAACTCCTCCTGAAAATTAGTGTTAGGAGATTTGTTTTCCTGGTATTCTATTATACTTTGCTTAAGGTAATTTATTCTATTTCCCTCTCTCTCTCTCTTTTTTTTTTTTTTTTTGCCTTATCTGCTTAGAAGTTTAGGGCTAGAATTAGTTCACAACAACCATAGTAGCTTTTTTTAAGCAAGGATTTTGGAAAAAATAACACCTTCTTTTTTCTCCTTTTAGTATTTCTTTACCTTTATTTTAATTTCTGATTACATATTTGCCTCTTATCACAAGTCACTTCTTTTATGCTTAAATGGATGAATCAAAACCTCAAAACTTAAAAAAATCAAAGATAGAGATGGTACATTTTTATCTCAGATAATTAAAGCATTATCCTATTTCCATCCACTCTGCTATTGTCCTACACACACCCCCAAAAGAATTAGCTATGAAAACATAAATTTTTATTCAATGTAATAAATTAGTCTTTAAGTTTCTTTTAGCTTTTAAACCTGATGTTGCACGTAATATAGGTATGAAACTTTAGTGTCAGTAAATCAGATTATCATGAAAATTTGCACGATTCTTTTTTTCCTCTGATATTTCATGTCATTGGACCCTTTTCTTTATATTTAAACTCTTCAGTGACACTCACTAATGATTAATGACCCACTGACTCGTGCTGCCTTATAACATGAAAGTCACCGAAATGCCTTTTCCCTGGAGAGCAATTATTCTATGGAACAATATCCCCTACCTGGTGCATTGAAGTCCCAAAGGTTGGCTGTTAAACTTGCAGTTGTAATTCGTGAAAAAGTCCAGAATGCCAAGTTTTGAACTGCTGGGGATTTTATGCACAGTTTCATTTTACTAGAAACAACTTGTTTCTTTTCTGCCTTTCCTTGCAAAGATTTTAAGTAAGTAGCAGAAATGGCATAAATCTGAGCTATTTTTCCTATTTAAATCCAAATATACCTAACTGAGAGCTATGCATCTTCTAGTTTTTGGTTTGTGAAATTATACTGCTGACAAAAAAAAAACAAAAACAGAAATTCAGGCATTTGTATGTAATCAGATGTTAACCTATTTTTATATTTCAATGAGGTAAGACAATTAGAAAGAGGATGCAGCACAGGCCTCAGAGTTATATTTTGAAGTAGTAAAGAATTCCAATATATAATATAATTCTGCATGTAAATCTCTGGTCTCTGAAGTAAAGGATGCTTCTTATTAGGATACTCCCCTTGTCTGCAGAATATTCAGAATATTTGGCTCAGGATATGTGTACAAATAAAATCACTAGATATGTAAAGTCTAAAGAAGTCACTTACCTCCTTAAGATATTTGATACTAAGCGAGACCTTGCTAGCTTTTTCTATATGCTTAGTTAAAAACAAATGCCTAGTTAGTGAATTAGTCAATTAGAAAGAATATTACTTTTATGTGCATTCAACTATTTTGATACTATGAAAGGTGCAAGTAATATTAGTTTTACACAAGAAGTATTTATGATCTTTTTGGTAAGGTAAATACATCCTATCCATTGGAGCACAATGAAGAACCAGAGCATATGATACTGATGAAAATCATATGAATTCAGAAAACGGAGAAGTCATTATGAACTTGCTTGATCACAGGAGACAATTATTTTCAGCTGAGCCTCCAATTATGGTTAAGGTTTGAATAAAAAGAAAAAAGGTAGGAAGGAAGGAAGAGAGAATATTTTAAGACAAAGTTTTGAATCAGAAATAAAGTGACTTATATAGGAGAATGGGTGGAAAATGGCCTCCCTCAAGCTTAGAGTAAATATTAGACTCTCTTAGAAAGTAGACTTAGATTAGAAATACCCAGACATCCCAGAAGAAGTGTTTGGACTAGCGAGGGGCTGTGAATATTGACAGACCACTGATCTGAGGCCAGAGTGGTGGATGATGGAGTGTAGGCAAGGGACTCGTCCTGAAGGCTTTTTCAGTAATTTACATCTAAGGTGATGAAAGCCCAGAGTAGTGAGGTAGCTGCAGGAAGGAAACAGGGGAGGCAAAGATAAAGGAATGATAACTTTTGTGGATGGATCATAATTAGACGATGAAGGAACAGAAAGAGTAAAAGATGGCTCCAAATTTTCTAGTCCCATCCAGATGACTAAAAGAATAATAGCATCTGTGAGAGATATGATGCAGTTGGGACTTGATAAATTTACAGTGGCAGCACCCTACAAGCAGTTAGAAGTATGACTCAGGAGAACTGCTGAAAGATCCTATACACACACACACACACACAACATATATATATATATATATATATAAAATTCATGGATGCATGTTATACAAATAAACAAGAAACCAGAAGATTAAACTAATTTTAATGCTTCCATAAGTAAAATTAAAATGACCTTATTCAGAAATGTCATCTATTCCAACTTAATATCTTGGCAACCCCAGATAAGGGCCTCAGCCACTTTGCACATCTCCTCATCTGTAAGCTGGAAATAATAACCATGGCATTTCCCAACTCAAAAATGCATCTAAACTTTTTTTACCCTAATTATGCTTTATAGTTATATAAAAAAAATGCCTGGTTATGAATCAGTCAATAAGTAAAAAAATCTTTTTTTGTGTTTGCATTTTGTATTATCTTTTGGTGATACACATGTAATATACAAAATATATATTGCAGTTTCTGACTAATATGCACATTTAAATTGGTTACTTTGCGCTAGCTACATTGGCTAGCCAGCTATGGGGCTCCCCTCTGGGTTATTGTGGTGTATATCACTTACCTCACCCTCTGTCTTGTGCTACTGATGTCTATCATGTTTACTGCCACTCACCACCATCCCCCTCCACATCCCCCATTGTGGAGCCTTGTGGGGGACAGTGGAACACGGTGGCACTGACTCCTATGTGAGGAGGGGAGAGGACTAAGAAGAGTACACACTGGTACCCAGATCCCATTAGGCCATTAGGAACTATAGTCTCCCCAAGTGAAAAGAGAAGGAAGAGGAAGAGAAAGTTAAGAAGGGAATAAATCATGGGAAAAGGAGAGAATAAGCACAAGTCCTTTTCAATCCCCAGGGAGCGTTCTAGAGTCTTGCTTCATCACTTTAACACCTCACTCCTATTTCTCAGCCCTTAATCTCTGATACTTGAATTCTGCTGTGTCACCTCTATCCTCCAGCCGAAGTCCTTGCTTTGCCTCATCTTCACGTCCTGGGTGTGGGAGGCAGTGCTGCCAGTCTAGAGTTGGGGATGGTCCTTTTTTTTTTTTTAATCATCATTTATTACTTTCTAGTAGGACACAAAGAGATGGAACATTGAGTAACAGCAGAGAGAGGGAGATGGTTTCCTGCCCCTCACACTATTGTGTGATCTTCCTGGATCTTGGAGGTCACTATTACAAAAGAAATTGATGTCACTGAAAATGTGAGGATTTTATTGTCCATTCTTCTCCTTTCACTATATATGATGCACTTTCAAAGATTTTTCAGCACTTCAATCTTGGGAATTCTATTTAATGTTGTTCTATTCGTAATGTGTTCATTTTATTTTTAAAAATCTCTATGCTAGATCCAGTCATTGCTATGTTCTGTTTTCTAGATTTTTTCAGTTAAATATTTTGAACCTTCTCTGCAATTCTGTGTGGAAGAAAGCACTGAACCAAAATGAAGAATATATTTATTCTTGTCCCAACTTTGCCATGGTGGCCTTAAGCAAATCAGATTTATTTTGGCCTTTTTAAGCAGATGCCATCTCTGGAATTCAGTCCCCTCAATGTAAACTTAGGATAATAATATTTATCTTACAGGGCTCTTGTGACCTTTGAATTAGGTAATGTACTTACAGTATTATTGTTAGATGACAGCTTTAAAACTCTTTCTTGTTTCACTTTCTAATGAGAGAATCACAAATGTCTTGGGATATGAGATGACTTTGGGACATGAGATAATAGATGAGACAATGGAATTAGTAAATCAAGCTGTATAATGAATTAAATATTCTTAATTCAGAAACTCTTGATTTTATAAAGATTTTTAAAAATGTTTTTGTTTAGAGGAAAAGGTATTTAAGACAAATATAATTGGATTAAAATAGATTAAACAGAGGTCTACAAGCTCAGACAAGTGGACAGACACCCCCACATTCTTGGTAAAACCAGGCTGTCCCAATCCACTGTCCACTTGCCAAAGGTGGACCTTTTCCCTTCTCACCTGCCACCTGCTGTGTTGCTAAGTAGCATTTTGGTTCCATCATTAAGGTAGCATCAGGGGAACAGATGGATAGGGAAACACCCTGGTGCCTGCCTTGGTGGGTATAACAGAAAACAACCAAATAGTTTTAATGCTGTTGTAAATAAACTTGTAAATATGTTTAATAAATTTAGCTTTAACTTTGGTTGATTATTTAAAATAATGATTAGAATTAGGAATTTAAATTTTTAAATTTATAACATAAAAAACAATTCAATGCCAGATACCATTTTAAAGATTTACATTTTACACATTACATACATTTCTCTGTTCTCTCACTATATATTAATACATTTGGATACTAAGTTCATTTTATGCATATAGGAATTATAAATTACATTTGTATTCAATTGAAATTTAAATAAACATTTTCACAATGGAGCAACATAATATTTATATATATATATATAATCAATTTTAAGAAATTTTACTTCAATTGTATTGTATTTATGACTTTCCTACAGACATCTCATATTTAATAAATGAGATGCATAATCATGTTTATTCATCTGGAAGTTAGTAGTATCATTTTCCTATATTCATTCACATCCTAAAGTAAACAAAATCATGTTCATGTTATGATTTTTATCATATAGTATCTATCTAATGTATTGTACAAATTTGTTCACAAAAATCCAACTATATTCTCTAGCTGCCAACCACCTTGAAGGGAAAAGATTAGATTTCCTCTATTCCAGAGTTTTGCACATGGAATTCTCTTTATAAAATATTGATTAATTTCAGAGGCTGAGCCTTAACCATGTTCAGAGGTAACATAAAAACTATATAAATACCATAGTAAGGAAGAGTTCATCAACTACCAGCTTAGTGTCTAGGGTGTCACTGAGTTTCCCTTTGCCTTATCTATGAAATGGTGTTGTTAGGAGAGTCAAGGGGCAGCTCACGTGAAGACCTAACACATGACCTGGTGAGACAGTGTTAAGCACCCCTACAATTTTGGGCACTGCCCTGGAAACTGGCCACTAAGGGCTTGAGCACGTGTGCGTAAACATACACATACTCACACACACACACAACCCCCCTTTCTTTCTTAGTGCTGAAAGATGCAATGGCATTGCTCAGAAAAGCCCCTATGTGTTTTCTTCTAATGACACTGCAGTTGATAAATACAAACAAGGTGCACATTAACTTAAAAAGCAAGAGAGTTGAACTAATTTTCTTTTTGGCCCTGCCATATCTTACTCGACCATCTACAACTCACACTGCAGACCCTCAGGACAGTGAGACAGGGACAAGGTTTATTCTGTACACGTTATGGCAGAGTGAAGAAGAGGAATCATCTCAGCTTTTTATCAGCTGGTTTATAACAACCTCCACTCAGGTCTCACTTAGGAGAGAGTGCAGATCCAAGGGAAAGTCATTCTGTTTGGGATGCTTTCCAAAACATATTAAACTGAACATTAGAGAAAGTTTTAAAAAGAAAAGAAATTATAGAAGGCCAGCTTGAATGCCTCTTTGCTGTGCTGTTTGGGGTTTCTTGGCAGCCTGCGGGAAGGCATGTTATGTGCTCATGAGAGAGGCGGCCTTAGACTTCTTAAAAATGGTTTCATCTAGACCTGGAATGAGACAATACAGGACTGAGACTTGACTCTCTCAGAAATAAGCACTCGGTGGGGGAAGTGTAGCTTTGTATGTCGTCATACCAGAAATACTGAAGTTAATTTAGGGAACTTAGCAAGGGTTTATGACCCAAATATATTTACATGGCATAGTCTTTACATTTTGATACTTTCTGGAGTTGGTTTTGCCGTGCTGAAAGGAGTCTGGTTTTAACTAAAAGCAGAGCAATGGGCCTTTCCAGGTAAAAAGAGAAGCTGATATTGTCCTTGGAACAACTCTGGTTTCTCAGGGATTCAGGAGTGAAGATGTGCTATGAGACGTGCTTACAGTGGCACAAGACACTGAACCTTCCCCACCAGTCTACACAGTCATGTGGTCCTCCCGAAGCCTTGCTCTGTCACAGGGGTTGCTTGCTGATGCAGCAGGATTATTTTTAAGTATTATTTAATAGTCTTGAGTCCCTTGTTGGGGAAAAAAGAAAGAGTGAGCGAGATGGAGAATTTCTCTTTTTATCCTAAGTAAAGGAATGCCTATCTGGAGGCTCTGACGTGATCACCCCGACCCGATGCAGTAAAGCTAACCCTCTAAATAAAGCTCTGCTTAGTCGATTGCCATGGCACTACACAAAGACTACTTTAGATACAAAACAGCAGCAAATCCTGGAAAATCCACCCAAGAGCCTACATTTCTGAAATTTCCTCACAATATTTTGAAAGGAAATCAGTTACTGAATGAGTGGGTCAACCCTGTATAATCTAATATTTAGTGACTGTAAATATTAGTATCCTAATATTTAGTGAGTAATATATAAACACAGGACATAGAACCAGCACTATTGATTTTTGAAAAGAAGGCAGCTATGGTGAGACTGGGTTCTGCCAGCTATGTGACTTGTGAGAGCTGTCACAATTTGACAGGTCCCTTAGGGAGTTATCCGATCTTCATGATTGAGAAGGGCAGAAACTTTATTTGGTCAACACACCAGAAGTGGTCTATAGCAAATGTATTAGCCTAGCTCAAAGTAAACTCTGGATTAGCTAGAATAACAATGATCAATTTACAACAAGAAATGCAGTTGCATTAGAGACTGAAAACATTGTCTGATGTAATAGCTCATTTTCTTGCTGCTGGGGATCCAAACTATAACTTGAAGTGATAAACATACAATGAGAACAGAAAGAATAGCATAGATAGTCTGAACAAGGATGTGAATCTGGATCCCTAGGAAGTTGTTAGAAATAGATTATCTCACCACACCCTGTAGATTCTGAGTGGGGCATGGGAATTGTATTTTAAAAGCACCTCAGACAAACTCTTGACATCAGTTTGCGCTGGGGAATGACTGAAAGATCATTTAGTGTGTAGTGACATAGCTGTAGGACAATCAAATATGTCATCTGCACATTGAAGATATACCAACCCCCTGACTAACGTTTATATCCTTATCTCCTGCCCCCTGGACCTGGGTGAATGAGCACTGCCAGTGAAGCTCCTTCTGGAAATATCAATGGCTGAGTAACTTTTTTCTAACCAACACCTTCTTTATTTACATATTGTTACCTTCACTTGATTGCTGTATTCTAAGATCTAGTCTGCTTCCTCAAAGGCAGATTTCTCAGACAATAGCACTATTTATGGAACACATATTTATTATGTATAAGATCCAATGCAATGTAGTTTACCTACATTTTCTAATTTAAATCCTTATAGTTACCCTGAAATTTTATCCTTAATTTATCAGTTAATTTCAGTGAAGTTAACTGATTTGCCCAAAGTAAAATTGGTTAAAAAAAAATCAAATATATTTTGGGTTAATTTAAACCCCAATGTCATAACCACTAAGCATATTGCCTTGCACGTTGATTTGATACTTCATCTCACAAAGGATACTATTAATTCCAAATACTTGTGTAGCCTCTCGCTGTTTCACTTTGTCTTCATGTATTACCTGCCTAAGAGACCTGAAATACCTGGTTGTCTAGTAGTGCGTTTGCCTAGTCCAAACAAAGGATTCAGAAATGTATTTATTTATTTGTTTGTTTATCTATTTTTGTCCATTCCCTCATTCTACTCATAGGCATAATAAGAACGTATTTTAGTTATGTTAATGAGTGCACATTAATTTTAATAGAACATTGAAAATGAATAAATGTCAGGAGACAGTTTTTAAGTAAGTTGTTTTAAAAATGGAGATTAAATAACACATGGTAATTTTTATTAGGAGAATACACACACACACATATGATGGAATAGGAAATGACTAATAAATGTTGAAGAAAATATGCTCCTAACTCATCACAGCGTTCTTAGAAAACATGTAAATTTCTTAATCTTGAAATGCAGGAAGTCAGGATCTCCCCTTCCTCATATTTGTTCCCTCCCTTCCTCATCCATGGTGGAAAGGTATAATTAGGGTAAGTCGTCTTTGGGAAGAGGAAACATGAAATATATAAAATCTCATCCAGCAATGAAAAGTAAGTCACGGCTACCTGCCTGCAAGGAACATTGCCTAGAATTTCCATTATTGCAAGGACATTTCCCCCAAGGACTAAGTCACCAACTAGGGGACTTGGCAAAGACTTAGGAAAGTTATGGATATCATGGGATGAGGAAAGAACACAGTAGCAGACTATGTTCAAAAGTCTCCAGAACACTGGAAAAGAATTCTGATTGTGCTAAACATTAACTGAGTAGGAAAAGCAAATAAATGTCTGGTACCATTCAACAGCCTCTAGATTTCACTAGAACTGTCATCTAAAATGATTGTTTTATTTCACATATAAGACTGTATATAAATGTCCTGTCAGATGTTGAAGATATAACTAAGAAGCTAGCTTAACATTATCTACATTTTCTTCTAGCATCTAGTCCAATGATGAAAGTAGTATCACTAAACTTCACATTCTGTGGAGCCTTTACCTCTTAATTTTGCAAAAAGCATCAATGATACTTGACAAAAGCCTAAAGGAAAAAAAAAAGTTTATTGTTCCTCTTCCCTGATTTCACACTTGATTTTTCTTCCCAAGTTGATTTGAAAATTGCTCAACTTTTATTCACTCACCAAACTTTTATTGATTACTATAATTCAGACACAGTTACATAGTGATCTATCTGCCTGCTGGTTAAAGCTTTACCACTTGATAAGTTCATAACAAAATACTTTACCTCCCAGGCCGTGTGAAGTCTCCATAATTTTACTCAAGGTCTCTTCTCTTTCTCTCCTGTCTTACTACTGTGGTTCAAAAATTAAACATCTACTTTATATTTTAAAACTTAGGCCAAGGCTTACCTACTCTCTTAAGCCTTCCTTGCCTTCCCACCCCCCTAGAATATTTGATACCATTTCCTTTGTGCTCTCAATAAGCTCATCTATATTTCTATAATACTTATGTTATGTAAGTATACCCTAAAAGTATCTATAATGGACATTATATTTTATATTCCTGGCCAATTTTTGGAAAATCACCTCTCCCCATTAAAATCTCTGTAGTTCAGGTGAGACTGACTTCACCTCCCTGTTTGCAGGACAGACACACAACCCAGATCAAAGCTAATCATAATACTAAATCTCTCTGGCCACAATGCACAACTTGGGAAGAAAAAATGATCCAAGTTGTACAAAATAGATTACACTTTGAAATTGATATGAACACTTCGAAATAAAGGGTCTCTTTTGTGAGATCTCAATTGCTAAGCATCATGTAAATTTGTGGCTCCTATTTGACACCATTAGTTGGAAACATGCCTGAGAGTGAAATCATTACAGAATAAAGAACAACCAAGAAGCCAAGAGGAAGAGAATGTGTCCTAAAATATTATTTGAGCCCCTGGATCTAGCTATGGCTGAAGCCATTTGTAACCCCTAGATATTTCAGCTGTTCTTGCTAATGATCATTATTCTGATTAAACTAGTTTAGGTTGAGTTTCCTCGTTTGCAACCAGAAGTGTATGTGTTAACACCTCATGTCTGTCTCCGTCACTATACTCTGACGGTGATGTAGAAATTTTCTCTGCTAGTCTATGACAGAACTTGAAACAAAATGGGTACTCTGTTGGTTTATTGATTAAAGAATAAATGAATGAATGAACAAATGAATAAATGAAGGACTTCTAAGAAAAAAGAATATATATTTTTTGTAGTCCCAGTATACCAACAATTTGTTGCCCTTGTTCTAAAATAAATAAACAAAAATCCCCCATGAAAAAATTAATTATTTTCAAATTATTATACTGCATTGTGCTGGTCATAGTAGATGACAATCCCTTGCAAAACCCTTAAGATGGCTTACTCAGGTTGGATGGATTTAGTAAATATCTCAGGATAATCAAGCCCCTTATTTACTTCTTAACACCAAATGATATCCTCCAGGTCCTAAAGTTATTTTAAATGGCATATGAGATGGCGTCTCTGTCTGTTCCCTTGAGATCGTGTTTCATGGTCTAATCAGACTCACCATTAACAATCTTCCCCTGGACAGGAACAGAGTTAATATAGTGTGATGAGAGAGTGTTGGCCGGTGGCTCAGGCAGCTCTGCAAGTCTGCACATGTGGATTCTATTTTCAAACCTATGATTGATTTACTTTTAGTCTATGGCAAACCTTCCATTCTCCCATATGATGCTTATCAACAAATGTTGTCTGCTTAACTCATTTATTGAGAAAATGTAACTGCATTTCCGAAATTTAAAATTATTTCCCATGAACAATTTTTGCTTTTCTTACCACAGTGTAGTTCTGCCCATATGATACAGTACCTGATCAAAATAAATAGTTATATTGAGATGAGTTTTTAAAATTTTGAAAATTTAATATTTCCTCTTAATAAGGATATTGACCTTTGTTGAAAATTTAATATTTATCTTATCTCAATTCCTGTGTTATTTGCAACCTCTACTGTAAAATAATACCTCCTGAGGATGCATTGTTTTTCAATATTCTCCAACTGGTTCCTTATGGATTGTAAACTACTCAGAATGGGATGAGTATTGAACAAACACTTGCTGATTTGACTTAATAACTTTTGAACTTGATACAATAATCATCAATTTCACTTATTCACATACAGTGATGTGTGTGTGTGTGTGTGTATCTCCAAATGCAAACTACTAGAAGGGGGTAATCATTTGGGATTCATTTTTCTTTTGGTAGCATACAAATTTGAGTTAGCTTGTGTTGGGAAGAAATGACATGAGCCATGAAAAACAGTTCAAGTTTCTGAATTATTGGTATACCTTCAAGTCAAGAGCTAGAATAGATAATCTTAAGGGATGTTTTAGAAGTAATATCATTTGAAAACTGATATTAGATAACATGAGAAATTATATAAGACATTGCCATCCATAAATTTTCTTTAAAAAATTTTTGAAATTTACTTGTTGGTATATGGATTTATGGGTAGAGTCATGCTGACTGGCTTATGTATCTCCACATTATGAAACTTGAAATAATATCAGCATCGTCCACTCCTTCAAGGATTGAAAAAGAAAAGTTACCTGGGAAATCATCTATTAAATCAATGATTCAGTGGCCAATTGTTTCCGTGGTCAATGGTTTGTTCAGTGTTTCTTTGTCTTCTAGGGTCATTTCTTGTTATTTTGTTTTTTGGGTTATTTAGTTATTTTGGTACTCATTGTGGAATATCTTCCATTTCTTCTGGGTTTTTGCAATTATTCACCTGCATTTTTTCAAAAACACAATAAAAACTATTTAATTACCTCCATGTCTTTACCGTTTTGCTCTTTGTCTCTCATAATTGTGTGTAATTCTGTTTTCTCATTTTATTGATTTATTTTAAATTATTTTATCTAAAATTTGGCTCTTTGCTTTGTTTAAAAATGTTACATTTTTATTTTTTGATTCATTTCTTTCTGCTTTTGACTCTATTATACCTTTCATTCTTCTTTCTTCAGATTTATTTTGTGGTCCATTTCTACCTTCTTCTATTAAATGCTTAATTTAATCTTTTACATTTATTTTGTATCAGATTAAGTAGCATTAAAGTATAATGCTATGAATTTTTATTTGGGCCCAAGTTTAGCTCTATCCATATATATTTTTTATATGTAGTGGCTTTATTTTAAATATTCTCTATCTATTCTGAGTATTAAATATATTTGCATACATATATACATGTATATATATATACACATCTATATGGTAGCTGGATAACTTTTTATTTCATTAGTGTTATTTGTTCTATACTACATTTGTCACTTAAAAATTATTATTTTTTGAAAATATTCTAAAATAACTTAAAAATAAGTGTTACTTTAGTGACATGGTATATATTCATATATATATTTGGATCAACCTTATTAACCACTACATACATCTATACCTTTTTGTTTGTATACTTGATTTTTCTTGAGATATAAAATTTCTTGATTTAGTCCCCAGTTTCTACTGATTTTCTATAAATATATCTGTGAGAATCTGCAATTCTTGCTTTATATATTTGATTATTTGCTATTTTCTGTATAATGATTCATTCTCTAATTCAGGGACATTAGTTTTCCATAAGTTTGGTGTTAATTCTGTACCCAATATAAACTATCTTTTCTCTGATTACTCTAAAGACATTGTCTTTTCTGTCGTTATTTTAGTGTTTAGATATGTATATTTTATTTTTTCCTAATAGTCACTTACTTGTTAATTCAACAATGATATGGTTTTTGATATTTGTTTCCTTGTTTCTGTAGTCTCTAATTTATATCACTCTTTTGTTTCATTATCTCATCTTTGTCTTTTGTTTATTTGTTTGCTTGTTTCATTGATTTCACGTTCTTTTGCACATCTTCTAGAGATGAAAGTATTTTTGAAGGAAGTTTTTTTGATATCTTGTGTAAATTTATAAGTTGTTTGTAAGTCTATATTGCATTTTATGTTCTTGAAATTATGGTAGCATTTTTTTTCATCGTGGTCAAGGGTTTTCTTTTCATCTTTCCCATGATTAATGTGGGTAGTTGTCTCGATATCCCCCCCCAATATAGTTTATATGAATTTCCCATAATTCTTTTACTTCCTTCTCTGAGACCTGTTGGTGTCCACCTCACAGCATAATGAAGTTTGAGGTCTGATTATTGCTGGTTTGGGTTCTGTATGTAGTTTGGGATCTCACATTGGATCAGAGGCATGGGTTCCACAGTAGAAGCTGCATGTTGACATGATTGGTGGATTTGGTATCCGATATTTTTAAATTAAAGCCTTTATATTGCCAAGTTAGAGGTCTCTCCTAATCCAATAGGTGATACATTTGGATTTAATATCAAAGTTAAATCACAAAGACTTCATTGCCCATGGATTCACGCAGATTTCCACACGTTTGCCAATCTTTCCCCAACAGCACTCCAACTCCTCTCTTAGCCAAAGGAGAGGAAAATAGACAAACTTCCTAGAATTCAGACATAGCTTTCTTCAAGGCCTTTCCCTTGGGTACTTGCACAACTGCAGAGATTCTTATGTAACTCATTTTCTCTTTTGTGTTTCTATCTGACAATTCCATCTTCATATTTGTTTACCATTATATTTTATGTTGTTGCCTCTGCTAACTTTCTACCTGCAAGAAGACAAACTCATTCATCTTCAATGAGTAGTTCTTATGGTGATGGTGACATTTGCTCCTTCTTTTTCCTTTAGCTATCTGTCTGCAGATAGAATTAATTACTCTGGAGATGAGGTTTGCCAATTATTTAGCCTGAAATAATCTCATTTTCTACAGCTCAATCAAAATCCTGGGAGGTAAAACTTTTGAAACAAATGTTCTTAGTATCCTCAATGATCAATTTACCAGAATACTAATTTTCTTCTGAAAATATCCATTTTACTTTTCTTTCCTCCATGATGATGATGGGATACTCAAGTCATAAAAAAATTTCAGATTTTTATTAATATTTTAAAATGTCTGTAGGCTATGATTTCTGCAAAGCAAAAGACAAGGCTATTTCTTTAGCTTTTGCCACACTAATTTGTCCTGGTCAAGCCAAAATATCATTTTAGTTCATGTGGTATTTAATTGTGAACAGCAATGGCTGGAGGATTTCAAGGGTCACTAGGTCCAGATGTTTGGTCATTAGTCACCACCATATAACCCACCTTCAATATAATAAATATGGATAAAATAAGGAAACACTTCAGCCGTCAACAAGATTAGTGTTCAAGACTAATAGGAGCCTGATTTCTGCTTTTTAACTTTGTTAACATTTAACCCTTTGAGGGCAGAGGATTTCACTTGAAGTAAATCTCTCCTTACACACTCTGTTCTTATTTTCTGCAGTTTATATACCTTCATTAATGGCACGTCCATTCACCAAAGAAGTGCAGGCATGCTTTTAAGTATTTTAATACTTTACATCACACTTCATATCTTTTTCTTAACAACATATTGGAATGTTTAAGAACGTGGTTTTGTTGGACAGTCAGGTAATTGTCTGATAAAGTGACCTATGTTTGTGGCTACAGAACAGCTTATTTAAATGAATTTATTGGACATATTGGGCTGATCTGTACTCCCTGAAATAATAAAAAGGATTATTTTAAAACCTTTTCTGTGTGTTTACTTTTTCTTTTTAGGGGGCTATTTATATAGAAAGAAAAGAAAATACCCTAAAATCTTTTATCTCTCATGTAGTCTCATGTAGTCTTTTATCTCCCCTGGTGCAATGAAAATAAAAAAAACCTGTAACCATATGGTACAGGCCTTGGAGTCTAGCTACATTAGAAGCCATTCTGTGACTTTTATAGCTTCTTCTGCAGTAAATGGGGATAATAATAATAATAACCACATAGAGTTGTTGTTTGGATTTAATGAGATTCTATAGACATTCAATTAATACTAATTTTCTTTTTCTTATTTGTATAGATGTTGGACAATATTCGGACAGATACTTTTGCAAATAAAATATCTACCTGAAAAAGTGGATGAGATTGTTGGCTACAAGGTGCAAAGTAATCAGTTTGTATTCTCTTGCAGATATTTTGGCATTATGCAATTCCTAGAATGTCTATTATTTTAAATATAATTCTTTTATGGAAATTCTTATTTTTATTATTAAATTAACTATCACCTTGATTCCATATTTAGGGAACTTTTTTATCCTTTCAAAATGTTATCATTCTGAATTATTAATAAGTCACTTGATTTGTAGCTTTATCTTCAAAATAAAAATTCCAAGTTGGAAAAAAAAAATCAAACAAAGTTGTCTTTTGTTGGTTCTGTTTATTAGGAGATATATATATATATATATATATACACACACACACACACACATATTTTACACAACTAGCATTCTTAGAAGCATCTTTTTTATTCCAGCTTTATTGAGGTATAATTGAAAAATAAAAACGGTATATATTCAAGGTGTACAATGTGATGATTCATACACAGATGCATTGTATAATGATTACCATAATCAAACTAATCAACATATTCATCACCATACATACTTACTTTTTGTGTGTGTATGTGTGTGGGGGGGAGTGTGGACACTTAATATCTACTCTCTTAGCAAAATTCAAGTAAACAACACAGTATTATTAACTATAGCCACCATCCTGTATATTAGATCCCCAGACATTATTCACCTTATAACTGAAAGTTTGTATACCCTTTGACCAACATCCCCCACTTCCTCCATGCCCTAGTCCCTGGCAACCACCATTCAGGGTATATTTTTGATAAAGATACAATGTCAATTGTGACCTCCCTAAGTAAGGATTATTTCTGTTCAATTCCATTGCTCCAGAACCCTAAGCCTGGCACATAGGAATCATGGCTTGTCTCTTCCAGGTCTTTGAGTCCTTCCTTAACTAGTCATAGGAGCTAACTGGCAACGGTCCAGGTGAAAATAATTGTTCAACTGAAAGAAAGCAGTAGGAAAACAACGGATCATTCAGTTCAACCAAAAAGTGGGGGAGTCCATTGACTAAATTTCAAAACAGTCTTAGAATCTTTCCTCTCATCATAAATTGTATGGTTTTCTTTTCTCCTCTACCTACTACTGCTTCCTATTCTCTCTTTCTTTCTATAATTTATTGTTTTCTCCACTCCACAAATAATAATAATCATCTCATTCCAATGGTCTATTGTGACGGCACAATGCATTTATACGAATAGATTAAACAGAAGTAATTCACTTCTATGTCAATTATATGATCCTAAAAAGCAAAATTTTTGTAAGTTTCTATATAATTAGCAGCATTGCTCATTTTTATATGAAGATGTTCTCATATTTTGAAAACTCAATCAGCTTTCAATCTTATTTTAGCTCTGAACTAAATTATTTGTTTTTTGTTTACTTGCCTATAACCTTTATTTTTCAGGGTCAGTTTTAAAGCAAGATACATAAAATAGTTATGTTTAGTATGGGTGTATAATATCACATTATCTATTGTTCATACCAGCTTAAGGATATATGTACATCAATATGAAAATTAATCTTCATTTATATTTGTGTGCTCTTATAAATTTAGAAATAAGCTTTCCAATGCTTATATCTATCCCTGTTGAGTCAGGGAACATTGTCACAATTTGTGTAATGCACTGCTATGAGCCTATGTATGGAATATATCCAATTTATTTTTCAAATGTCGACCAAACACTTTATAGATTTTTATTTTCTTCATCCCCTCCTGTAAGCCTCTTAGTGAAATTATTAGTGCAGCTGTCTGTAAGAATAGATTTAAAGCTTTCAAATGTTTCCTTGGTCTTAGAACCAATGCCTCAGGAGACTTTCCACCAGAAAGGTACATTGGATTAGCACAGCCTGTTTTCCTACTATATTCTTTAAACAGAACTGACAGCCCCAAAATAAGAAGGACAATTTATTTGTTAGGACATGTATGGAATTTAAAATAAGGACATATTTTCACCTTACCAGTATGAAGGAGACCAAAATAAAAACAATTTCATACCATTCCAATGAACAAGAGGAGGTCAAATAAAATTCATAAAGATGGCAGGCTTCTGTCAAATGAAATGGACACTTACAAAATGAGAAGGGCTTAATGGAGAAGGAAATTAGTGCATCAACTTAGGACACTTACCAATCCAGGCATAATTCTATGCTAAGGATATTTGCCATATGATAGCAATCTTGAGTGCATATGCTATGATCTGGTTTTATCAGAACACACCTGTCAATATTTATTGATCAGGCAGCAGTGAAGCATCATAAGATCAGGCACAGAATCTGCAACCTCTCAACAGAAGAATGGGTTTAATGAAGAATGCTACACCTGCTGCATTTTTTTACCAAGTGAGATTTAGAGATTTATTTTTTTCTTTTTAACTCTGAACCAACTGGGTAATACCTCATGATCAGAAGAGACAACTCTAAGATTAAAGGTAGAAATATGCCACAAGTTATAGAGAGCTAAAATTAACTCATGAAAAATAAATAGAAAATATAAGTAAAATATAAATAATTTTATTGTACTTCTCTAATTGTATGAGGGGGTAAATGTGTCTGAATATAAGTTTGTGTTTGGGCTACAGAGATCTTCCTATTTGGCAAAATAATTTTTCATCATGAGACAATAGCTTTTGTAGACTAGATTCCAGCTTTGCACTATACTTTTTATGCAGGCACTAGTTGAGCTAACGATATTGTTTAAATATTATGACACTTTCCTATAGAGTGAAAGTTGAGAAGTCCCACACAAACAACCTGCACATACATTTTCATGTCATTATTTTAATAACAAAATATACATTTTAATACCTTGGAGGCAAAAATTTATCTAATTATGACTTATGTATATCTAAATTTTCCTTTTTACAAAGCTATACTAAATCCAAGAATTTTCTTTAAGGTAACAAAAAGCTAAAATAACAAATAACAACAATAATTGTGTGTATATATATGTGTGCATAAAGAGACAACATTTGTTGTTTAATATGGGCCAACATGTAAACAGTTTGGAAGTCATCACTCCCACCGAGATGTGAAAAAAGCTGAATAAACTGAAAATAAACGATACTTAGATCACTCAGAGAATCGAAGTCACAAGTCAAATGGCTACTCTGAAACCTGGAAAGATGGACAGGCAGAGTCAGAGAACAGCTTACCTGAAGCAGAGGCCCAGGAACAGAACCCTGCAACTGGAGCCAGTATTAGCAGCAACATGTTAAACTATAATTGAGGAATTGCTGTAGGTACAGTGTAGACTGGCTTGAGAGTTAAAAACTGTGAGGTGGCCCATTCTTAGGGGAGGCCCCTACATTTTCGTGAGTTCTGCCTCCAGGTGCTCAATCAGGTCCTCACTCTGAAGGAGAAAAATTACCTTGTTTCCAGCAGGGTGAGGGAAAAAAAACCAACCATTTTGAAATATGTCCAGGGCTCTCTGTTCTCATTAAAAAGCCATAAAAAAGAATGAAATCCTGTAATGTGCAGCAACATGGATGGAACTGGAGGACATTACGTTAAGTGAAATGAGCCAGGCACAGAAAGACAAATATCACGTGTCTCACTCATATGTGGGCACTAAAAAATCAATCTCATGAAGGCAGAGAGTAGAATGGTGTTTACCAGAGGCTGGGAAGGGGAGGAGGGAGGTGAGTGTGAAGAGAGATTGATTAATGGTTAATGGATACAAACATACAGGTAGATAGAAGGAATAAGTTCTGGTGTTTGGTAGCAGAAGAGGGCAACTATAGTTAATAGTAATTTATTGTATATTTCAAAATAGCTAGAAGAGAAGATTTGAAATATTCCCAACACAAAAAAATAATCAACGTTTGAGGTGTTGGATATCCCAGTTACCCTGATTTGATCATTACACAATGTATGCTTGTATCAAAATATCACATGTACCCCATAAATCAATTTTTAAAAAGACCTGGCCCCCAAAAAACTATTTTATCAAAGACTAATTTATTGGGGTTTTCCTAGACCCTAACCAACCTGGGAGAAGGGAAATACCCAACTCAGGCTCATTAAAAGACTGAGACCTAATCGTAGAATGGTAGAACAATTCCCTTCCCCTTCCTCTTACCATCACATCAATAGCACTGCTACAAAATAACGGGAATACAGCTAAAAACACTACAAACCTTTGACCCCATTAAGCAGTCTCTAGAAAAACTTAAAAACCACATGAGAGGCAAAAACATGAACACTAAAGAAAATTTTAACCTCTGACACCACAGCTACAGCAAAATAAAAACCGCCTAACTCCTAGACAGAAAAACATAAAACCTTATACTATGTATATCAGTTCCTTTTACCTGATAGTCTTGCCCGACTTTCAGCAAAAAATTACAAGGCATGCTAAAAGGGCATGGACATTCTAAGAAAGAATCAAAAGGAAATGCTAGAAATTAAGAATGCCTTTGATAGGTTCATCTAGTAGACTGGACTCAATTGTAGAACAAATCAGTGAGCCTGAATATATGCCAATAGAAACCTCTAAAACTGAAATAAAAAGTGAAAGAAATTAAAAAGATAGAGTAGAATATTCAATAACTGGGATGATTACAAAAGGTATAACATATATATATTGTGAATACCAGAGGAGATGAAAGAGAGAAAGGGGTAGAAGAATTTTTTGAAGTAATAATGGCTGAGAATTTTCCAAAATTAATGACAGACATCAAACCACAGATCTAGGAACACCAAGCGGGATAAATACCAAAAATTCTATACCTAGATACATCATATTCCAACTGTAGAAAATCAAAGACAAAGAAAAAATCTTGAAAGAAGCCAGAGAAAAAAACTATTATACCTACTGAGGAATAGTGATTAGAATTACAATTACATTCAGAAACCATAGAAACCATCTAAGGAAGAAAAGAATGAAGAGAAATATTTAAGGTATTGGGGGAAAAAAACCCTAAAATACTACATACAGCAAAATTATCCTTCAAATGTAAAGGAAAAATAAAAACTTTCTCAGACAAACAGAAATCCACGGATTTGTCACAGGTGGCTCTGCCTTGCAAGAAATGTTAAGAGAAGTTCTTCAGAAAGAAGGAAATTACATAGGTTGGAAATTCTAACCTATATTTTAAAAAGGAAGAGCATCAGAGAAGGACTAAGTGAAGGTAAATAAAATTTTTTATATTTCTTATTCTTAATTGAACTACTAGTTAAAAGTTGGTTCAAAATAATAAAAACAATGTATTTGGTGATGATAGCTATGGATAAGTGAAACAAATCACAGCAAGATTACAAGGGATGGAGGAAGAAAATGTCAAGATTCTGTTGTAAAGTACTTACATTACCCATGAAACAATATAGTTTTATTTAAAGGTGAACTTGAATTAGTTGTAAATGTATATTACAAACTTTAGGACAAATATGGGCCAGTTATTTGACCTGGTTTACATAATTCTTTTAACTCTATGTAGTAGATATTTTTATTGTATTATAGATGTGAAATTAATAATAGTTTAGAAACCAAACTAAATATTCTAGGTAATAAAACTAGAAATTAGAAATTCACATAGAAATTAGTTAATTCACAGAACTACAAAGTAGAGGACTCACAATTTTAACCTATCTCTAGCAGTTTCCAAATCCTATAATTTTCACCACAGGTTGATGATGCTTCCTATTTGTGAGCTCTCTTTGAAATGTGAATCATGGAGAAAACTCAATAGTTGAAGAATCAAAGAAAATCAAAGCCAAAAAAAGATAATACATATTTTTAAATGATATCAATATAAGAAATATATTTGGAAGTAGCAAATACCCTTGGCACAGAAATATTAAATGAAAGGTAGTGATGGAGAATGCATATCCAAAAAGTCCAATTCTTCACATTCCAGGAGTAGTACCATTATCTACCAACTTAGATCTATAAAACATCAAAGTTTTCAAAACTGAAGTCAATGTCCTAAAGAGGCATATCTTCACTTATTCTTTCAATAAATGTTTACCCATCAGGTACAGGACTGTCCTGCATAAAATCTGGTATTTCTGTACTCTCTACTTGTATGTGTCTTGTGATTGTTCTCTTAAGTTTTTTTTTACTTCAAAATATTAAGGGGGTATAAATGTTTTTGGTTACATGATAGCTTTTGTAATGCTTGAGTCAGGGCTATAAGTGTGCCCATCACCCAAATAGTGTTCATTGTACCCACTCGGTAGGTTTTTGCCCATTCCCTCCTTCCCCCTCCCCCCTGCTTGATTTCCACTGAGTTTTACTTCCCTCTGTGCACATGTGTGCTCATCACTTAGTACCAATTTAATAGTGAGTACACGTGGTGTTTGTTTTTCCATTCTTTAGATACTTCATTTAGTATAATGGTCTCTAGTTCCATCCAAATTGTTGCAAAAGGCATTAATTCTTCCTTACTTATGGCTGAGTAGTATTCCATGGTATACATATACCACATTTTGTTAATCCCGGTCATGAATTGATGAGCACTTGGGTTGATTCCACATCTTGCAATTGTGAATTGTGCTACAATAAACATTCAAGTGCAGGTGTCTTTTTGATAAAATGATGTCTTTTCCTTTGAGTAAATACCCAGTAGTGGGATTGCTGGATCAAATGGTAGGTCTACTTTTAGTTATTTGAGGAATCTCCATACTGTTTTCCATAGAGGTTGTACTAATTTGGAGTCCCATCAACAGTGTATAAGCATTCCTTTCTCTCTGCATCCATGCCAGCACGTGTTGCCTTTGGACTTTTTAATAAAAGCCATTCTAACCAAAGTGATCTTAAGCAAAAAGGACAAATCTGGAGGCATCACATTACCAGACTTCAAACTATACCACAAGTCTATAGTAACCAAAACAGCATGGTATTGGCACAAAAATAGAGACATAGACCAATAGAACAGAACAGAGAACCCACATACAAAACCATCCACACACATCCAACTGATCTTTGATGAAGTAGACAACAATACACACTGTGGAAAAGAAGCCCTATTCAATAAATGGTGCTGGGAAAATTGGATAGCCACATGCAGAAGAATGAAACAGAATCCGTATCTCTCACCACTCACAAAAATTACTTCAAGATGGATAAAAGACTTAAATGTAAGGCATGAAACCATAAGAATTCTAGGAGAAAATGTGGGAAAAACTCTTCTAGATTCTTTGCCTAGGCAAAAAATTTATGACTAAGACCCTAAAGGCAATTATATCAACAACAAAAATAAATAAATGGGTCTTGATTAAATTAAAAAGCTTCTGCACAGTTAAGGAAATAATCAACAGAGCAAATAGACAACCTACAGAATGGAAGAAAATATTTGCAAGCTATACATCTTATAAGGGGCTAATAAGCAGAATCTACAAAGAACTCAAGCAAATTGGCAAGAAAAAATCAAGCAACCCCATTAAAAGTGGGCAAAAGACGTGAACAGAAGCCTTTCAAAAGAAGATAAACAAATGGCCAATAAACATATGAAAAAATGCTCAACATCACTAATCATCAGGGAAATGCAAATTAAAAGCACAATGTTCTCTTAAGTTTTAAACAGATGAGACTTTCAAAATTTCTTCTCATTAGTCCTAATTCTGCTGTTGATAAAAGCCAATACCTTTCCCTCATGACAACTCTGGAAATATTTGAAGTATATCTTATTACTTGTTTGGGCTAACATTCATACGGTTTTCTTTTTGGGAGAGAAAGTCATGACTTGCATTTTTCTACCTGCTACTCAGAGGAATAGTTTCAAATTGGTGGCCCTTGCTTGCAGAGTATTTCTCTTGGCCCACACAGACCTAAAAAAATCATTTGCCAAGATTAAAAATCAGAAGATATCACATAAGAATACCTATTTTCCACATTTTGGTAAATATTTGAACGTCCCAAGAACAAAGGCCCCATATGTGCTGGAGTAGTCACCCCATAACTAGGGCACTATGCAGTTCACTCTACTCTTGGCCAGTTCTTATTGCCTACCCAAAACTAAGGAAGGCCAAGGGGCATTTGTCACTTAGCATCTTGCTGTTTCTTTGTTTTTCTTTGTCTGTCTTTTTTCTTCCTCCCTTCCTCCCTCCCTCCCTCCTTTCTTCCTTTCTTTATTTCTGTCTTTCTGCCTTTCTTTCAGTTCTAGGTCTGTTTCATTTCTTTACATTATAAGCCTGGCACCTTAAACAATTAAATTTGTCCCTAAACTATATGTGACTATGCCTCATAAAATTTTATATCCAGAACTAAATGCAATAGACCATTTTTTAGACCACCCTCTTTGATCTTAATGCTATATTCCTATATGAAGATAAAAACTGTATTATATTTTTTGACATCCCAAATAAGCTTATATTGAATTCACAGTCAAATATTATAAAATTCTCAAGCCTGCTTTCCACACAGCTGGAATTCCTTGAAAACCACCTGTAGACTCAACATTTCCCCCCATCCTAGTGAAGTACTTGGAGCTCTAGCTGACTATGAGACTAAACATAAGTCACCCCTGCAATGAACCATAGCTATGTTCTAATAACTCAGCTTTTCTTTATTCTCACTTGAATCTTTATTCTAACGCATGGGTCTTTGCCTATTTACCTATGCAGAAGCTCCTGCTTGATATTTTGCCATTCCAGAACATGTGCCTGGTCCCTAAACCCTAGCAGAGTACCTAATGCTATTACTGGCTGTAGACAGCAAGCTTGCTTATATTTCAACATGAATCTTGCTGCCATTACCCCAAAATTGCCTTTTGCCATTGTTTCTGTGGGGTTGGATATGCCAGCCCCTGCATAGGTAAACTCCTTTTCAGCCTTGATTTAGTCACTCAGCATATTACATATGCATGCTAGTTTTAAAACTTCTGAAAAATTGCCAATTATCTCATTATCTACAAAGTAAAGCAACCTTTAAATGGGCCAAAGATAGAGACTTGTGGCTCGCCTATATAGACACTTCTCTGGGTTAATATTTTTCTTGACTTCTATTTCATTAGGTCTTGGTTTTAGCCTTTTCCTCCCTTTTTATTGTAACATTGATGTTTTTAGTAGTTGGAAAAGATACAATAAATAAATTTGGGTGTGGCATTTAAAAACTCTGAGTTACAGTTTCTTCTTCACCAATAAAATACAAACAGTCCAGGTAGAAATGATAAGAATCTTGCCTATCTGGTATAACTAAATATTTGAGTTGTAGAATACACAGAACTTGCTAACAACTCTGCCACTCCATAAAAGTGGCCAGGTTCAAATGGTTCCCTAGGGATATTTTGACAAACATTAACTTTTCCAAAACATACACCAGTGGATTTCAATAGGAGGTAAATTTTTTGTTTGCCAGGGAACATTTGTCAATGTCTGAAAAACATTTTTGATTATTACAACTAGGCAAGGTGGCGGGGTAGGGTGTGTGGTGGTGGTGCCTACTGGCCTCTCTAGTAGGCATAGGCCAGAAATGCTGCTCAACATTTTACAATGCACAGGACAGCCCCTACAGATAAAAATTATTGACTCAAAAATCAAGAGTGCCAAGGTAGAGAAACCTGGCATAGAACAAAAAAGTAAATAGAAAGTTTATTCTTCGTTTATATTCAAGGGCAAATGAAATTTCAAACTGACTATGGTAAAATTATATATAAAGATTACTTATAACTGTTGATGCAAATACAACAATAAAATATGAACAAGTCCATTTCTTATTAAAATAATACATCATGGCAAAGAAGGCTTTATTTTAAGAGTGCATGGATAATTCAACAAAAGCAAATCTGATAATATCTAATTTCATAAACAATGGGAAAAACTATATCTCAATATATCCCAAACAGCATTTCATAAAATTTAATACCCATTCTTAATTAAAAAATAATAATCCCAGCCTAGTGATTGAAAAAACCTTTCTTAAGATGGTAGAAAGCATATATTAGAGTCAAAAATCATATTGAACAGTGAACTACTAGACGCATTTCTATTAAAATTAGAAACAAGAAAAGTGTGACAATCACCAGTGCATTAGGTTATACTCTATAATGTAATAAGACAAGAAAATATCTAATAATATAAATTTTTAAATGGAAGAGACAAAATAAGCATTATGTACATATAATATTATTGAATGCCTAAAGACTTCAAGCAAAAAAGATAGAAATGTATTCAAATGATTGAAATAATACAGAAAATTTTATTAAAGCAAGATTTTAAAACTATCAATTTGTTTAATACTAGGAATAACCAACTAATCATCATGAATTAAAATTATCATTCTATTCACATTAATAATAATGGTAATAAGCTTAGAATAGAGGCTGTCTTTTACGTTTGATTACCTACTCTCTCTTCTTCCTCCTTTCTGTAGCAACATCCCGGTTTTATTGCACAGAACTAGAGATAGTCCTCTCATCCTTATAGCTAGATCAGAGCTACTGTAACCATGTGTTTTTTCTGAACCCATTATTTTCCTTTGTTTATAGAGAGACTCTACAAAGGTTAGATTGATTTGAAATTGTTTGTTAGCATAGTTTCACTGATTTCAACCAAAGAACTAAGTAAGTGACATATGGAGGGCCAACAGAAAGAAAAGTTCAATCACAAAAGCAAATGAGAACATGAACTATTAGGTATATATTGTTCCTGGATGGGGAGACCCAATCAGTAAAGATGTAAGTTTTCTCCCAATTAATTATCACTAATATGTGTTGTCACAATTCCACTATTAGGGTATGACACTTAGCTAATTAATACTGTAGTTTGTTTTTAAAATAAATGCAAGAAAATACAGCAACTTTTAGAAATATAATATAGAGGATCCACTCATCAGATAATAAAAGCAGAACAAATAAGCTCTCTTTATTTCAGGAAGAAGCAAGAATAAATACATAGATGAACAGACATAAAAGAAGTTATAGCACTAACTTCACACACGTATGATAAAATTCTAATTAAAAACCAGTAAAAAAGAAATTCAAACAAATGAAGTTATACCCCACTTCTACATTGCACACATACACACACACACACACACACACACACACACACACAAATTCCAGTTTAGATTTAAAGTATAAAGCCATACAAATTTAAGAAAAATTTAGGAGACTATTTTCATCACCTTGGTGTAGGTGGGGTCTATGTTTGAAAAAATAAATCTAGGCCAAACATCAAAAAGGGAAGCACTGATAGATCTGTTAACATAAAAACATAAAAATAAAAGTTACTATACCATACAACAAAAGTCACCATAAACAAAGTTTAAAAATATATTTGACAAATGAAAATATGTTTTACCTCATTAGTAATCCAAGAATTGCAATTTTAAACAACCAATTAAATTGAGGACAATTGAAAAGACCTAGTGAGAAGGGAGCTTCAAACACTATTGATATAAATTAGTACATTTCTGAAGCACAATTTGGTAAAAAGATTTCAAATTCTGAGTGCACAGTAACTATTCAGCAAATTTACTTCTAGGAACTTATTAAAAGGAAATAATTTGACAAATCCAAAACAACATGCATATGCTTGTTTCTTTTAACATGATAGTAATAATTTGAAAACAACCTGAATGATCATCAGTGGTGGATTATTCATGAATGAAATGTAACACAACCTTGTAGGAAAATATTATACAGTTATTCAAAAATTTGAATTATGACTACAGTTAATGAACAGATGTTTACAAGACATTAAGTAAAATAAAGCACATTGCTATATCTAGTATAGACTTGACCTTATGGAGTGTAATCCAAAATTATTAAAATAAAGTCTGGAAGAACATACATCAAATGATTAGAGTAATCACTGACTGGGAGATAGGAAATTAGTATTTAAAATTTTTTTTTTACTTTGTGCATTTTGTACTGCTTACATTTTTCACACAGGTCAAACATTATTTTTATAATTTTTAGCATACATTAATATTAGTTCAATTTTGAAAGAAGAGTTAAGTCAGATAAAATAAATCATATATTTGGACCCAATAATCTCATTTATAATAGTTGATCCAAAGAAAGTAATTCAAAATTAGAAAAATCTACAAAAGAATTTAAAATAAGAAAAATCTGCAGAACTCTTTAATTGGACCATAATTTAGAATTGTAAAATATTAAAATTAGCATATATGTCCAACAATAAGAGAATATGCCATTTGATATAATATTATGAAGCCATTAAAATGCCATTGTGAAGCTTTGTAGGAAATTGACATAAAATGTTTGACAAATAACAAGTAAAAAAGCAGGATACAAATTGTATGTTTATAAATATTACAACTATGTGCATATGTATGATAGATTTAAACAGGCATATAAGGTTGATAGGATTCTTGTTAATGTGTATGTGTTTAGTTTTTAAACTCTTAGTATTTACTTTTATCTTATGAAAACACTTTTTTAAATGAGACATGCTTTGCTTCTTTTCATTAAGTCTCTCTGGCTGGTCAGTGAACTTCTGGAAGACAATCAGTTTTGCCATTGATTCTATATGGCCCTTTCGTATCGTATATCACAGTTTGTGATTATTCATTGACTTGTATATTATTTACTTAAAAATCTTACAAACTTAATCATATATTCATAAGTTCTATTTTTGTCCATTTCACTCACTAGATTTTAAGTAACATGAAGGTAATTACCATAACTGTTTACTTACACTCTTTTCTACAAAGTTATGATAATATTTTCACATGTACACCTAAACAGTATTAATCACTCAGACAAAAAATCACCTAGACAGGACAAATGTATTTATAAAGAAGAGAAAGAGGCACAGTAAGAGAAAAAATAAAAGCAACAACAACAACACAGTTAACACGTACAGTCCTTCACCAGGTACCAAGCACCATAGTAGGCACTTTATGTGCATTAACTCCTTTAATAATCATAACAACTCCATGAAGTAGGTACTATTGATAGGCTGTATCTTACAGATGGAAAAAACAAAACAAAACAAAATAAATCATACAGCTAAGAACTAGTTAAACTCTGGATGTAAACTAGGCAGTCTGGGGCATTCTGGCTCCAGAGTCTACATCTTTCATCACTGGTGTTATCTAATATGGCTTTCATATTGTTATAAAACAACATTTCAATTAAATATTATGTGACATATACATTGAATAATTCACCTTAAGAAAACCCTTGGATATATGCATATATATCACACATAGTGTTGAAACTGTACTATTTATAGTTCTTTTGAGGATTTCAAGAAGTACTTATAGAAGGTGGTCTCAGAATCCATTGTGATCTATCTAAACTATAGTTTAGGTCTAAATTAATAGTTTTCTCTCAAAACTATCAGATAGTATTCTTTTTCTCAAATTCCAAAGTGTCCTTTAAAATTGAGAAACAAGATTGCATATATCTAGCTTACATAGAATTTAGACTATTTGGGTAGTTCATCTGTCTTCATTGGTTTGTTTGGGACAGCCCAAGTAAACAAGACTTGGAATTATAAAATATGGTTGGTCGAATTTTTCCTGAACCATCTTAATGTATTGCTGGCAGTGGAACAGGAATTTCCATTATATAGAGAGCAGCAATCACTAGTTCTACTTAAAGCCAACCAACTGAAAGATTTTGGTCAAAAAATGTTGTAGAGTTATTTGCAATGCAGCACCAAAAGTATTTTCACGGTGAAAAAATGATTGTTTTAGCAGGTAGTTTCTTCCACACCTTGAAAATGTATCTGCACTTGTACTTCCTATGCTCTTGGTAATTTGGGAACGTTGCTAATTAAGGTTTTCACCTACTGTCAATGCAGTACAAAGTCAAGCTATTAAGCTATTTAAACTGTAAAAATGATTAAATTGTACACCTTAGAGAGAATGCTTTACAAATTTAATCATAAATTTGTAAGTTCTTTTTTCCCATTTGAAAATGGTTTGAGGATATTGTACAGCTATAGCTGGGATGGTCCTATGTAGGCTGATGTTATTTTGTTTTGGTACATTTGATAATAAAGAACATAATAATTTGATAATAAAGAACATAACTTAGCATTGATAGTATGAGACATTAGCACTCTCAAAAGTACTCATATTTTAATACCTCTTTTAGGTCAATCAAAAGGACAAAAGTATTCTATTGTTTTGTTTTATAGGGCATTTTTTTGTTTTTTTCTTATTTTAAAGAGCCCAGTGCCTTCTATAGAGAATAGATCTTATGCCTCAGAAATACTTTAAGTGTAAAACAAGATGATATTCATAAGAAGAACTATAGAAAGTATAAATTAAGCAAGGTATTCTTCATCATTCTTATGTCTTAATTCTTATGTCTTTTTAATTGTATTACATTTTGCTCTTGCTTTTCTTCAGCCTAAGTATCAAACGTCCCTCCCTTCACCCTACATAGGGTATATTCTCCACTAGTCATTAATCAATGTATCCATTTAGTCAGTCTACTTGGGATAGGGTGAGGAAACTCATATTCCTAAACTTATTTTGGAATAAATTTGGAATATCATTTCATATTCCAAAATCTTAGCTAACTTATATTTAAACAATGGCAGAAGACAAGTTGTCAATTCACAATTTAATATTGTCATTTAAAAATCCAACATATCTAGTTAAAGTATTTGTGATTTGATATTCCTTTTTTTGGTCTTTAAATTCCCATCCCCTCACCCCCAATAGAACCCATAATCACAGTAAGAGACATCAGGTAATATAAAACACCCTTTGGAATCAGTCAGAACCGAGTCCCAAACCTTATTTTGCCATTTTATGTATGGGATTACCATTGAACTATATAACCTCTCTAAGCATCAGTTCCTGTATCTGTCAAGTGGGCACAGAAATAAAACCTCTTAAATTATTATGAAACTTAACATACAACCTATGACATTTAGTAAGCTCTCTATGTGAGATATTTAGCATATTTTTTTCTTTCTATAAAAATTAAGCTTAGCTCCTCTTTAAACAGGTATTTTTAAGAGTCCTACATAATCTTCTTTAATAACACCTATATGAATGGAATTATAGACACTACCTTTCTGTCTTAATAAGAGTGACCAAATTATATGTAAATCAAATGTTTGAAAAAGTTCAAAATGATACAGTTTTGTTTGAGAGTTAGATGTATCTTACACTAATTTGGATTCTTGATGTTTAGTTTCCTCTTTCATTCTGCTTGCAACCAAGATGATAACTGACGAGAGATATAAGAAATGTTTACAGTTTAGTTTATCCTCTCATGTTCTTCATTAACTTACTGTGGGTGTTGTTCTTTTAAAAGGCCAAGGTTCATGGTTCTGTTTTTTAATTGCAATTCAGTCTTTTCTACTTCTTCCAGGATCATCGGCTTTATCATTGCTTGTGAGATTTACAGCGCTTCCTTCCATCGTCAGCTTGCTAATAGGCAGTTGCTGAACCCCCCGGAGTCTGAACTAGGCAATAGGAGCAGTATGTAATTGCTACAGCTGGAATAGCATTCCACTTCAGAAGCGTCTTAACAGCATTCTCAGATGTGTGAATATCCATTAGTGACCCAAGGGGATTTACTCCCTGGCACCAAGTTTACCTTTATGAGGGGCCTGGATGATGAGACTTTTCCCTGCCCTCAGCAGAAAAGCGAGGCAAGGCAAGGGGCTTGGAGGTTGGTGCATTAAAAGAGAAAATGTGTGGGAACGCAGAATGCTTTTAAAAGGGAAGAATTCAAAAGGAAAAGTATAAAATTTGGCCGTGGGGTATGTAAGTTTAATATTTATATTGAGTAAATAGCTAACGTATTTATCAAAACATTGAAGGGCACCAAGGCTAAGTAACATGACTTGATCTTCCTGTGTCTGTTTATGTGGATGGTAATTGACAGTAAGCAACACTGAACTTTCACTTCCTGTTCACTGTATCTAGGACAGACAATACTGGGAGGATGACTCAGTTGCTCCTGCAGCAACTGCCCTTTGAGGAAAAAGCTTCCTGATTTCACCATGTCTCTTTTTAAACATTTCTACTCTTCCTGCCCGTCCCCAACAGCTCTTCAGCTTCTCTGTTTGCAACATCTCTAACCACTGTCCCCTAGATGTTATAGCGATCAGAAAGGCTCCCCTTCGGTTTTCAGATGAAGGGAGAAATATTTTTGAGAGGATGCACCTGTTTTACAGGAGCGGCTCATGGGTTTTCTTGCATAAACATAAAAAACTGTGTTATTACATTTGCACAATCAGAGGGAAAGACTACTGCATGATTAAGTATGTAGTATGTACAGTGAGAAGATAAGCAAAGACAAAACTCAAGGGTTACATTTCTGATTAAACCAATGATATCAGCTAAGGGAGGAAGGAGTTCAAATCAGAATCTGGAAAGGATCTGGCTATATTATATATTCCTCACAACTCCTAGAGGAAACTTTTGCTTCTAGCAACAATATATTCTATGTAATATTAGTATAACAAATATAAGATTCAATAATATACAAGTTAAAACTAGCATTATAAGTTTTGAATGAATATATGAATTAATGAATATAAGGACTATTTAATTAGAACTACAAATTTCCTAGGCCCAGAGTAATGGTTTGTACGGTTCATGAACAGATGGGTATTCAGATTTCATCCATTAGAGCATGTTTCACAACTCTAGCTGCACATTAGAATCACCTGGGGAGCTTTTAAAAAAATGTTGCCTGAGCCCCATCTCCAGAAATGCTGATTTAATTGGTCTGCGGTGGGCCAAAATATGGGTATTTATTAAAAGCTCCCCAGATGATTCCAATATGCAGCTAGGGTTAACAATCACTACAGTACCATCTTGTAGGTAGGTTCTTAAAATGACTTGCAGATTACAGGAATGAGTATCTCTTGTTGATATACTAGAGGGAGGGCACCACACAAGAGAGATAGATGAAATACATATATTCTAATTATTCCATATTATAACACATCTATTCAACAATTGCTAATATGTATTGAGTTCTTACTGAGTGTCACATACTCTGTTAAGTATTGATGCTATAAATACTGAACATAAACAGACTATTATGGAGCTCATAGTCTATTGAGAAGAAATAGACATTAATCAAATAAAATAGAAATACCTATGAAATTATAACTCTGACAAAAGCCATTAAACAAATAGCATTATAGGATACGGTTTTTCTATATTCCTTGAGAGGCATGGGTTTCCCAGTGAAGTGATATTTGAACTGAGATCCTAATTACAAGCAAAGACAAGGGAGTAAAGTGATATAAGAATGGAGGGGGCTGTATGTGCAAAGGCCCTGAGCCTTCAGGGACTATTTATTGAAAGAAAGCCAGTAAGGCTGTCATGCACAGATCAAGGGGAAGGTTAGTTTGATAATGTTCCTGGAGAAGTAGAAAAGAGTCAGTTCATGCTTGCTGGCCATGTGACGTTGGTGTGTGGGACACATTTAGGCTTTTGATTATTACCCTAATAGCAGAGGAAATCAATGAAGGATTTTAAGAAGAGGCAAAGGATTATCAGACTTGGATTTGTAATGACCATCTAGTGAGGATAATGTATTGGGAAGATATTAGAATGGATAAGGGATACTAATTAGCAAACTAGCCCGAGTAAGAGAAGATAGAAGCTTGGCTTAGGGAGGTAGCAGTTCAGTGGAGAGAAGTGCAATAATTGCAAGGGTATTTTAAATAAGAAATGTAATAGGGATGCAAAAATGTTAAAGAAAAGGACCATATTTAGAAAGGAGGTCATAAAATTTTTTTTGTATATACTGAAATAGAATTACTTTTATATCATCCAAATGAAAATATCAAGCAAGTTGTTGGTTTTGTGGGCTTGGAGCTCAATGGTTTTTTTTTCCCTTTATTCTCTTGTTTGTTCATTTATTTATCCATTCACAATTATATGCTAAGCCTTTTTATATCAAGAAAATGGTCATTTCTGTATTATTTTAAACATCTTCAGAACAGTAAAATCTGAGATAAAAGAAAGAGCACAAACTGAACTATAAAGTCATTGGTTTTTTTTTTTGTTTACAACACACATCTTAGTTGTTTCATTTCCATACTTGTTAACATCAATAAAAATATCAATGAACATTCATGTCAAAATTATACTTGTTCATCAATTACCATAAAATCAGAGTTCAGCAAAATCAATAAAAGCATTCTGTTAGGCTCAAGTGGTTATATAAAATTTACAATAAAGGGTATTGTTCATTTTATTATTTATAAATTATATGCTACATGTCCTTTATATCAATAAAGTTGATATACATATATATGCATACTTTTTTTTCCAGAGAACCAGTTTATCAACATACCATAGTGTGTAATAAATTGCTCCAAAATTTAGTGGCTTAAAATGGCAACCACTTATTATTTCTCCTGTCTCTGTGAATCAGCCAGGAGGTTCTGCTGATTTGGGCCAGGTTTGGCTGATCTTTGCTGGGCTTGTCACACATCAGCTGGGGGTGAGAGCATCTAGAATGGGCGCAGCTGGGCTGACTTGACTCTCTTCCATGAGCCTCTCACATCCACTTGTCTCCCATATTCTTCCATCAGGCTAGCCCGGCATATTCTCAGGGCAGTCTCTGCTTGATTTCCAATGAATGTTATTTTCATAGGTGCACGTAAGTGTTGATCGATTGGTTCCAATTTAATGGTGAGTACATGTGGTGTTTATTTTTCCATTCTTATGATACTTCACTTAGAAGAATGGGCTCCAGCTCCACCCAGGATAATACAAGAGGTAGTTCACCATTTTTTTTATGGCTCAGTAGTACTCCATGGTATGCTTATATCACATTTTATTAATCCACTCATATATTGATAGGCACTTGGGTTGTTTCCACATCTTTGCAATTGTGAATTGTGCTGCTATAAACATTTGAATGCAAGTGTCTTTATTATAGAATGTCTTTTTCTCCTTTGGGTAGATACCCAGTAGTGGGATTGTGGGATCAAATGGTAGTTCTACTTTAGTTATTTGGTGTATCTCCATACCACTTTTCATAGAGGTTGTACAAGTTTGCAGTCCCACCAGCACTGTATGAGTGTTCCTATTTCTCCACATCCATGCCCACATTTGTTGTTTTGGGACTTTTTGATATAAGCTATTCTCACTGGAGTTAAGTGGTATCTCATTGTGGTTTTGATTTGCATTTCCCTGATGATTAGAGATGTTGAGCATTTTTTCATATGTTTGTTGGCCATTATTCTGTCTTCTTTTGAAAAGTTTCTGTTCATGTCTTTTGCCCACTGTTTAATGGGGTTGATTTTTTCTTGGTGATTTGCTTGAGTTCTTTATGGATTGTGGTTATCAGCCCTTTATGAGATGTATAGCATGCAAATATTTTCTCCCATTCCATAGGTTGTCTATTTGCTGTAATGATTGTTTCCTTGGCTGTGCAGAAGCTTTCTAATTTGATCAGGTCCCATTTATTTATTTCTGTTGTTGCTATGATTGTTTTGGGGGTCTTCTTCATAAATTCTTTGCCTAGACTGATGTCTATAAGAGTTTTTCCAATATTATCTTCTAGAATTATTATAGTTTCTTGCCTTAGGTTTAAGTCTGTTATCCATCATGAGTTGGATTTTGTGAGTGGCGAGAAGTGCAGATGCTGTTTTAGTCTTCTATATGTGACTATCCAATTTTCCCAGCACCATTTATTGAATAGGGATTCTTTTCCTTGGTGTATGTTTTTGTTTGCTTTGTCAAAGATCAGATGGCAGTATGAGGATGGTTTTATATCTGGGTTCTCTGTTCTGATCCATTGGTCTATGTCTCTGTTCTTGTGCTAGTACCATGCTGTTTTAGTTACTATATTCTTGTAGTACAACTTCAGGTCTGGTAAATTGATGCTCCCCAATTTGTTCTTTTTGGTTAAGGTTGCTTTGGCTATATGTGGTCTTCTCTGGTTCCATATGAAGTGTAGGATTATTTTTTCTAGATCTGTGAAAAATGATGTTGGTATTTTAATAGGGATTGCATTGAATCTGTAGATCACTTTGGGTAGTATAGACTTTTTGACAATGTTGATTCTACTGATCCATGAGCATGGTATGTTTTTCCATCTGTTTATGTCCTCTGCTATTTCCTTCCTCAGTGTTTCACAGTTCTCTCTGTAGAGGTCTTTCACCTCCTTAGTTAAATATATCCCTAGGTATTTTATTTTCTTTGTTGCTATTATGAAAGGTATTGAGTCTTTGATTTGGTTCTCAGCTTAACTGTTGCTGGCATATATGAATGCTACTGATTTTTGTACATTGATTTTTTAACCTGAGACATTGCTGAATTTATTTATCAATTCCAGGAGTTCCTTGGCAGAATCTTTGTTTTTTAATAAGAAGTAAAAATTTAGGAGTCATTTTCAAACAGAATAAGTTAATGAGTGCCATTGGATGAAATTTCCTTTGGAGAAAATACAGAGCTTGAAAAGAAAAAATACCTACAGCCTGATCTTTAAAATCATCCAGCATTTTGACCAGAAAAAAAAAAAGAAACAGGAGACGATCTACGTTTACTTCATACTGTCCCCTTTTTATTTTCCTGCATTTATGCATCATGATATAGAAAGTTCCATGAAGTTGGTATCAGCATAAATCAAAACATCATCAATAATGCCTTTGCTCCCAATCAATTGACTTCTCAAAGTCTAGATTCATAATTGTTTTTATAACAAAGATAGGCTGAGAAAGACCAACTTGCTGCTCAGAGAAAAACAGATGATTCAAAGGGGATAGGTTTCAAAATTATAGCACCCCAAATTTTATGAAAATTAATATTGATCTAATCAATGGTGGGCTAGTAATTATGTGACACTTGGTTCTCAAAAATGTAAAAAAAAGGAACTTATTCAAATACTCTATTATACAACATAGTGACTATAGTTAAGAACTATGTATTGTATACTTGAAAATCATTGATAGTAGATTTTAAGTATTCTCACTACAAAAAGTGATAAATATGTGTTATAATGCATGTATAAATATTAATAGCTTGATTTAGTCATTCCACAATGTATACATATTTCAACATGTTGTATACCATAAAAAATACAATTTTTATGTGTCAACTAAAAATACATAATTTTTAAATTTTGTTTTTAATTGACACATAGTAATTGTACATATTTATGAGGTATAGTGTGATGTTTCAATACATGTATATGTTGTATAAAAATCAAATCAAGGTGTTTAGCATATCCTTTACCTCATACATTTATCATTTCTTTGTGGGGAGAACATTCAAAATCCTCTCTTCTAGCTACTTTGAAACGTATAATAGAGTGTATAGTATTATTGACCCTAGTCACCCTATTGTGCAATAGAACATCAGAACTTATTTCTTCTATTTAACTATAACTTTTTACCCACTCACCAATCTCTCTCTATCTTCCCCAGCCCCTTCCCTTCCCCTGCCTCTGGTAACCATTATTCTACTCTCTACTTCTATGTGATCAACTTCCTCAGATTCCACATATGAGTGAGATCATGCAGTATTTGTCTTTCTATGCCTGGCTTATTTCACTTAACATAATTTCCTTCTGGTTCATCCATGTTGCCATAAGTGATATGATTTCATTATTTTTTATGGCTGAATAGTGTGCCATTGTGTATATACACCACATTTTCTTTATCCATTCATCTATTAATGGACACTTATCTTGATTTCATAACTTGTCTATTGTGGATAGTGCTGCAATACACATGGGGGTGCAGATATCTCTTTGACATACTGATTTCATTTTCTTAAAGAATAATTTTTTTAAAAAGAAACCAATTAATAAAAATCAGATATTACAGTCATTCATACAGTTAAAAAAGAAATAGCTTATAATTTAAAATAAAAATAAATTATGGAAAATTCATAAGGTAAAAGCAAATACTATGGAGTTGCTTTAAAAATGAAGTAGATCTGTGTATATAGACATTTAGAGTAAAAAATCTAGTTACAGAACACTGTACAGAGTAGTTTCTCACTATTGGCCTTATTAACATTTAGGACTGGATAAATCTTTGATGTGGGGGGCTGTCCTGTGCCTTGTAAGATGATTAGCAGCATCCCTGGCCTCTATCCACTAAATGACAGTAAATACCACTATCACCATTTTGGTTGTCACCAAAAATGTCTCTAGATATTACTAAATGTTCCCCAGGAACAAAATCACCTTTAGTTGAGAAATACACGTAAAGCATTATTTCATTTATGTAAAAACAAAATTTATATCATTTGTTTTGTATGTATGTGTGTTTATTAATAACCGCAAAGAATACAGTTTGAAGTATATATAATATGTGAGACAGTATACCTGGGGGAGGGAATGTAATTGTAGATAACAGGATATATTGAAGGAAGGAATAAAACTCTTCTGTTGGAAAAAAAAGAAAGAAAAACTGATTGTTAATGATTATCCATTTTCATGGTATGAATACTTATGCCATGGCTGATTTCAGCTTCAGTGATGTCACTGAACCCAGCGTTTAGAATAGATTCACAGAATTGGTTTTCAGAAGCCAGTTCAAACCAGCTCTAGCCCACAACTGGATCTAATATATAATAGATAATAAAATAAGTCTTGGGAAACCACTCAACTTCCATAACTCATAGTGGTAGCAAAGGGAACATCTGAAAGAGGACCTAGATCTTCTCATGAGCCTTGTCGTTTTCTACTCGCCATGCTAATAAAAGTAATATGGACCATTGGTTCTCAAAGTGGGCTCTTGAGACCAGTGGTTTTAGCAGGATTTGTGAAACTCTTAGAAATGTAAACTTACAGGCTCCTCCTCACACCTACTGAATTTAAATATCTGAGGGTAGGACCCAGCAATGTGTGTTTTAACAAGCCCTCCAGGTGATTCTGGTGCATACTAAAGTCTGAAAAACACAGGCCTAGGCAATAATAATACCTTGATTTTTGAAGTGCTTGATGCATTTTAAAGAATTATCCTCTCAACTGAGTTTCCCATAAACCCTAATTCTAGTAACAGTGTAAAACTGCACTTTAGGAAGATCAATCTGGCAGCTTTGTTAGAGTCAACAAGGAGAAATTGAAAATTTAAAAATGAGTCATGGCCCTGATTTATTATGCTGACTTTGAATGAAGATAGAAAAGGTCCCCGGAGGTAGAATCTGTAGCAATGATATCTTATTGAAAATGAAGGGTAACACACAGAAAGAAATTTAAAATGCCTTCAAGGTTTTCAGCTTGGTTAGCTGGAAGAACAAGAGCTTCAAAAAAAAAAAATTCAGAAAAATTCCTGTCCACAAATCTATCTTGGTTTCTCTTCAGTTTGTTGCTATGGTTTCCCCTCTTTTGAACATGCTCAGAACTTTATAAATATATCTTATATAACATGTATTCTCCTTAATAATATTTTTTTGAGCTCTCCATTTGAGGATTCAGAGCTGTATTCATGCTTATATCCCCTGAAGAGCTTGACAGAATGTCTGCCATGTAGTAGATAACCCTAATAACTGAAATGAGAAATCTATATGTAGGAATCATTTCAGAAAGGTGATTAATTTGATCAATATTTACTTTGACACCTCTCAACAATGGAGGGCACTAGGTCAAAATATTAAAAATAATTGAAGTGAACTTTCCAGGAGTACTCACAGCTGCATATAAACCTGCAAACAAGGTTCTATCACAGTTTAGTTCGATCCAATGCATTCTTAACAAGTTTCCTTTGCTTTAGCCAACATACATTCTGTATATGCCAGTCACTGGTGGGGTCTTGAAGCTGATAAGTTTTTTATTTGCTATTCATGTAGAAGTTAACCTCAATTATGGAACCTATTTTTAAATTTAATATGTAGAATTACACATTAAAAAATATTTTTAGGGTTAATTCTCTAATATTCTTGTGCCTGGAATATTTTAGCTAGATAGAAAAAATGTTTATCTTCACACTTATGTGTCAAGGGGTGCATAAACTATTTTGCGGAAAATAAAATGGAGGTTTCTACTAAATGTATTAAATGAATAAGCATTCCTGAGTTGATGGGTAAAATGAGTATATTTACAATAAAAAATAGAAAAGAAAGAAAAGAAGGAAGAAAGGAAGGAAGGGAGGCTTTTACACACTCAAATACATGTGGAATTATATACAAAAGCTGGTATTTTTATTTGGGTATTATTCCACTGTTTATATTCTTCTATCTTCAAATAGACTAAATTACATGAAGGTGGGTAAGGAGGAGTGTAGGTACCAGAATGAGAACCAGTTCTGCCACTTAAATTCATGACTTCACACCTGAATTCTACCAAGCCTACAAAGAAGAACTGGTGCCTATACTGCAGAAATTATTTGAAAATATCCAGAAGGATGGAATCCTCCCAAACTCATTCTACGAAGCCAATATCACCTTGATACCAAAGCCAGGAAAGGACACAACAAAAAAAGAAAACTACAGACCAATATCCCTTATGAATATAGATGCAAAAATTCTCAATAAAATCCTTGCAAACCGAATTCAAATGTACATCAAAAAAATAATCCATCATGATCAGGTGGGCTTCATTCCCGAGATGCAGGGATGGTTCAACATACGCAAATCTATAAATGTAATTCACCATATAAATAAAAGCAAGAACAAAGATTATATGATCCTTTCAATAGATGCAGAAAAGGCTTTTGACAAAATCCAGCACCCTTTTATGATAAGAACTCTTAACAATATAGGCATAGATGGCTCATTCCTAGAAACTATTAAAGCCATATACGATAAACCCACAGCCAATATCATACTGAATGGGGAAAAATTGAAGGCATTCCCCTTAAAACAGGCACCAGACAAGGGTGTCCACTATCTCCACTTCTTTTCAACATAGTGCTGGAAGTCCTGGCCACAGCAATTAGACAAGACAGAGGAATCAGGGGCGTCCAGATAGGGGCAGAAGAGGTCAAACTTTCACTATTCGCAGACGATATGATATTATACATAGAAAACCCCAAAGATTCAACCAAGAGATTACTGGAATTGATAAATGAATTCAGCAAAGTCTCAGGATACAAAATTAATACACACAAATCCATAGCCTTCACATATGCTAATAACAATCAAGCCGAGAAACAAATTAAAGATGCTATACCTTTCGCAATAGCAACAAAGAAAATTAAATATTTAGGAATATATCTAACTAAGGAGGTCAAAGACCTATATAGAGAGAATTATGAAACACTGAGAAAGGAAATTGCAGAGGATGTAAATAGATGGAAAGCCCTACCATGCTCTTGGATAGGCAGAGTCAACATAGTAAAAATGGCTTTGCTACCTAAATTAATTTACAGAATCAATACAATCCCTATCAAAATACCAACATCATTTTTTGCCGATCTAGAAAAAATAATTCTACGCTTCGTGTGGAACCAGAGAAGACCCCGTCTAGCCAAAGCGATCTTAAGCAAAAAGAACAAATTGGGAGGCATCTGTCTACCAGACTTCAAACTATACTACAAGGCTATAGTAACCAAAACTGCATGGTATTGGCACAAGAACAGACACGTAGACCAATGGAACAGGACCGAGAACCCAAATATAAAACCAACCTCATACAGTCACCTGATCTTTGACAAATTCCAGAAAAACGTACACTGGGGAAAAGAATCCCTATTCAACAAATGGTGCTGGGAAAATTGGATGGCCATATGTAGAAGACTGAAAGTGGACCCACACCTCTCACCTCTCACAAAAATCAATTCACAATGGATAACAGATCTAAACCTAAGACATGAAACCATAAGAATTCTTGAAGAAAACGTTGGAAAAACTCTTATGGACATTGGCCTAGGCAAAGAATTTATGAAGAAGACCCCCAAAGCAATCACAGCAGCAACCAAAATAAATACATGGGACCTGATCAAACTGAAAAGCTTCTGCACAGCCAAGGAAACTATCACTAGAGTGAACAGACAACCTACAGAATGGGAGAAAATATTTGCATGCTACACCTCTGATAAAGGGCTGATAACCAGAATCTATACAGAACTTAGGAAAATCAACAAGAAAAAATCAAACAACCCTATTAAAAATGGGCAAAGGACATGAACAAAAACTTTTCCAAAGAAGACAGAATGATGGCCAGCAAACATATAAAAAAGTGCTCAACTTCTCTAATCATCAGGGAAATGCAAATCAAAACCACAATGAGATATCACTTAACTCCAGTGAGATTGGCTCATATCAAAAAATCCCCAAATAACAAATGTTGGCGGGGATGTGGACAGATAGGAACACTCATACACTGCTGGTGGGACTGCAAATTAGTACAACCTCTATGGAAAAGAATATGGAGATACCTCAAAGAATTAAAAGTAGAATTACCATTTGACCCAGCAATCCCACTACTGGGTATTTATCCAAAAGAAAAAAAGACATTTTATAATAAAGACATCTGCTCTCGAATGTTCATAGCAGCACAATTCACAATTGCAAAGTTGTGGAAACAACCCAGGTGCCCATCAATACACGAGTGGATCAATAAAATGTGGTATATGTATACCATGGAGTATTACTCAGCAATAAGGAACAACAGTGAATTAACACATCTGGTATTATCCTGGTTGGAGCTAGAACCCATTCTTCGAAGCGAAGTGTCTCAGGATTGGAAAAACAAGCACCACTGGTACTCACCGTCAAACTGGTACTAACTGATGAACACTTACATCACACAGGGCAATAACATTCATCTGAGGGCGGGCGGGCGGGAGGGGGGTGGAAGGGATGGGAAAAACTCTCACTGAATGGATGTGGGGAGCACAGTTTGGGAGACGACCACGATTGTGGCTCTGACACGGGCAGAACAGGGGCAATGTGTATGGCCAAAGTGTTGTACCCCCATGATATTCTGAAATTAAAAAAATAAATTAAAAAAAAATTCATGACTTAAGAAATTTATTTTATGTAGTTTTCAATCTAAAAAAATAGAAATAATAATAATATACTATCGTAAAGTGGTTTTCAAAAGACTAAAATTTTGACCCAAATAGAGCAATTCACATAGGACCTGAGTCATAGTGCCAGTCTCAACATTTATTAAATTGCTGTTCACTGCTGTTATTGTTGATGTAACTTTTTTCCAGCAGCAATAGCTACTCAATCACCTAAACTTAGATAAGAACATTCTAAGAAGTAAAAAGTTAATTATTTGAAAATTAATCAGATGAAGAAATTAGTATTATACTCATTATTAGTTGTCATAATGATAGTGTGGTTATGTTTTTGTTTAAAGAGTACTTGTCTTTTAGAGAGATATTGAAGTATATACCAATGAAATAATATGTCTTGAATTTGCATGAAAGTAATCTGGAAGGGAAGCAATAGATGAACCAAATTAGACCTATTGTTGTAAGTAGAATATATATACATGGGTTGCATTTTACTATGCCCTCCACTTTTGCATATATTTGAAGAGAATCCATAATAAAAACAACTAATATGAATAAACAAATGAGCCAGACTTTTCTGTGGTTTAATTCTTTTTGCCAGTCTTTGAAAATCTTGATTTTCAAGTACATAGCTGTCTCAGCTGTATGCCCATGGCTTCAGTGACTGTCAAAATATACAAAGTTCACAGGAAGAGCAGTAAAATGGTTGCTTTTGTAGCTATTTCCTAGTAGTAAACAGGAACATCCCCCCCACATACAGACAAATAAAGGCGATTTTTATGGAAATAGAGAATATTGTATATGAATGAAGTAATTTTTCAGTAACTATGAGTAACAACAATACTTTTCTGTAGCTAAAAATTCTGATAACCTCGTAGATTTACCGAATGATGTATAGTTGAGTATGGCATATTTACATATTGATAAGATGACAAGGAATAAAGAAATTTCAGTATACAGTTATATCAGAATAATGAAAATATGCTAAGTGGTGGCCATATGACAAATTTACCAGGACTATCAAAAAGGTGAATACATTTCCAAACTTTTGCAAATCTACTCTTGTGGAAAAGCTTTCTAAGTTAGAGATAGGTTCTTTGGAAATCAAAGGGAAAATTCGTGTATAACATTGAACTTCATTTAACCTAACCAAATCCCACATGATTGATATAAGAAAGTTTTCAGATCATCTCAAAATAAATAAATGTATCTCAAGATAATATATTTATTTTAGTTCCACTTTAGACCTAATTTTTGCAATCTCCCTTATTAATTAGATTTTCATTGTATTCATCAGCATAAGATTGTTCTTGGTCTTAGTAAACTTTTCGTGTAATTCATTGTTCAGTCATTGTTGTGGTGAAGAAGAATGTTGAACTACCAAAGAATTTTTATGATAAGGGGGTATTGTACTTCAAAGTCCTTTTTTAAAGGGACTTTGTTAACTGATGTGTTTTAATTAGACCTACTCTTACAAGTGTCCTAAGGAATCCCAAAATTTTTGGCATTATCTTTTACAAATATATGGCTTTCTGACAACTAGATAGTGGTAATTAAATATAGATCCAGTATAAACATGAAAAGCCATAAGTCATAGTATCATTTTTAAAGTAGCTTAGTGCACTGAGTATGTATTTCAGAAAATCTGGAGCATGTTAAGCTTGCTCAAAACAAAGCAAACAAAACCTCCTCCACTAGACTTGAGGTATCTTATTATTAGTATTATTATTGTCATGGCCGTTGAACTTAGTAATTGAGAAAACCAATGGAAACAAGCTTCTACTTCACAAAAGCTGAAATTTTTAAAAATCCTATTAAACCTCAGAAGAACTTATCCTGACCTGTCATCTAATCCTGATAATCAGGCTGTGTAAAAGCAGTCATCTTCATTTAAAAAAAAGTTAAATAGGACAATATTATTCTTATAAGTAATATTATACAACATGTCCTTTAAGCTGAATTTATTGATAATCATAGACAGAATTCATGGTATTTTTCTGCTTAAATGATTACTTGCATACAGCTTGATTAATTTGAAAAGAATACATTAAGAAACCAGAGGGTTACTATTATTTTTAACCTTATATTCTTAGTTTATGGCAAAGAGTTTAACATCCATAGGTGTTTTCCACCAATGTTAAGTTAATGCTAATGATTTACAAAAGGAAATAAAATATGTTCAGATCAGGTCTGCAGAAATGAATACCTGGAGTTTTACAATTTGGGGATACATTTCTTTTTTCAAACATACAAAAGTCTCTCTTCAGCCCACATGGAATCATTATAGGATGTTACTCACCATTAATGATAACCCTTGACTTTACTTGTGCTGTCAAGTTGTAGGCTGAAAAAACAAGTAGCCTTAGACTGTGATATGATCACGTATTCTTTTCAGCTGGATGTAGACAGTATTAGTGTTAAGTTACATTTCATTCATCATGATGACATGAATACAAATGATGTAATATAGGCCCCAAACTTCTGAACTCAGTCATTCTCCTTCGCATGGATGCTTCTTGATATGCACTCTGAATTACAGAACAACCCTTTCAGTTTGACAGGCTAAGGAAATGTGAGTATACTATAAGTCCAACAGATGTCTCAAACTACACTTCAAAATTTTATATTTATTAAATGCTGTGTTAATCTTTCAGGATTTTTTCTTTGTACTCAAATCTCCTAAGTATTGCCCCTAGTAGTCCCTAAAATCAAAGCATACGCTTACAACAAAGGGAATAATTGGCAAAAAAAGACATGTAACCTGTATTTGTCAAATGCATATTTTAAAGAAAATGTAGTAAAAATTTCTTTATTAGATATAAACCATCAAAATTTGGAGTATTATCCCAAGAAATGTTGGTTTCCCACTTGGAAGAAAACACGTACATGTGCACCAATCTAAAAACCATACATTCTACTTATGAAATCTCAGAAAAAATATTTAATAAACAAAACACATTTTCTCACCCATATTCCTTTGTAAACCTCCAATCTCACACATATACATGCACACACATTCACACACACTGACAGACTTTCCCAGGGTGTTGGTTTTTTCAAAATTTTTATGCCATAAACACATTTAGGTCCATGTGGGTCTTGAAGAAAACATAGTTATCACCGATGTGAGACAAAATGTTATTAATATTACTCTGTGTTTCTTTTAGAATAAGTGAAATGTTTTCTAAATTTTATGCAGCTCTCAATACAGGAAAAAGAAATATGTAATATGTTATCGATGTCTTTAAATTCAGGTTTTGGAATAATACTTTAAGGAAATTGTGTAAAGAAATTGAACAGAAATCCGTAAGGACTGTGTAAATTTATGATTACTAGATTACATGAGCAGACAGAAATTTCAACGTGTGTGTTGAGTTAACCAAATGTCATCCACTGTGGCCCAAAGGACTGTGGGACAGTTTTACAAAAAAGTTAGCACAAATATTTAGTTTTGATTTCTAAACCAGTGTGATAGAGGAATATATTCAATAGATATTTCAATATAAGGTTACTAATGGGTTTCTTCATATTATTACTGATCAGAGATTTGTTTACTTTTAAAATATTTTTAACACTGTAATTCTTTCACACTATTCCCCCAAGGTATGAGTAATTTTTACTTTGATATCAGTGTGATAAGATTTCTTTATATTACAGGAATTTTTACATATCCCAGAGATAATGTTTTTTATTCATGTGTAGAAGAATGCAACCTTCTAAATAAACCTCTATCAAGGTGAATTTTAGTTCAGGAGGTTATAATCAACGTAAAATACTTACAATGAATAGTAGGTCAAAGAACAAATATTTACAAACCAATAAATGGGTAAAATTCTTTATTATAGGTATGGTAAAACCATTTTTATTAGGGGTCAAAAGAACATAAATATCTATGAACCAAATTGAAAATAAAGCAAGGAAACATCTCTTTGCTTTAAAAACTTAAAGTTGTATTGGGGGTAAAATTCCCATTTGTTACTTAGGTATTTCTAACAACAAAATTGTATAAGGGGTCATGTAATTCTATTGATAATACATGGTAATTATCATTTCTATGTTGTGAATTCTAAGTTAGTATTTGTAATGGGTTAAATAGTGGCCCCCAAAAGATATGTCTGCATCCTAACCCTGGAACCAGTGAATGTGATCCTATTTGAACAAGGGTCTTTGCAGCTGTAAGTAAGTTAAGGATCTCAAGATGAGATCACCCTGTATTATTAAGGTGGGGCATAAATCCAGTGTCAAGTATCCTTATAAGAGAGACACAGAGGAGAGCATGTAGGGGAAAAAGAAGAGAAGACCAAGATAGAGTCAGAGATTGGAGTTAGGTAGCCACAGACTAAGGAATGCCTGGAACCTCCAGAAGCTGAAAGGGGCAAGGAAGGATTGCCTTTGGAGCATTCAGAGGGAATGCAGCTCTACTGGTACATTAATTTGTACCTCCTACCCCAAAACTGTCAGAAAATAAATTCTGCTGTTGTAAGCCACTCACTTAGTGGTAATTTATTATGGCAGCTCTAGCAAACTAATACGGTATTTGGCTGTATAAATTAAATTAAAAGATAAATAAATCAAAGAGCATACACCCTTACGTTGTAATTATAGATTATTAGATAGGCACAGGCAAGAGCCTTACTTGTTTTGGTCCCCACCAAGTGCAGAAAGCCAGCCACATAGTAGGTGCTTAATAAATGTGTTGATAAATGCCATAAATCTTTTCTTTTAATATCATAAGTCATGTAAAGTGAAAAATGTAAAGAACAGAAATAAAAGCAAATATTTCACATCTTGTATGTCTTTTTAATTTTCTTAAATATGATGGGGAAGTAAATTTTCAGTGTTTATAATTTTACAAGTTTCTTGGAAGCTTGAAATCCACAGGAATAAACAAGCCTGAAATTAAACCTCATACCTGTCTAATTTAATTGAAATAACTTAATTGGAAGATATTTTTGGCTTTATGAATGATGGCAGTCTACAACATCATTATATATGCTGCTAAAACTTTAACAATGTAGACTGATCTTCATGAAAAAGGTGGTAAGACAGAGGCACCAAATGCCAAATACATTAGCCAGCTAGACTTGTAAGAGGTATAACATAATTATTTTCCCATATACGGCAATATACAGACACCTATAAAAACTACAGAACTCCTTTGAAGTCTGTTACTAATTTTAAAAAAAAGATAATATTGCATGCAAATTTATATAATATATGAATTTATGACACAGATAATACATTGGAGTAAAATACATTAATTCTCATGGGCTAATTAGTTAGTAATATATATCTCTATTTATTTCAATCAAAAAATAATTTTATTGAAGAATATAGCTTTGAAATCAGAACAGAGCAAGCAAAAGCAGTGGTTGATAAATGTTACCTCGTCTTTATTCAACCCTTGGAATCTAACATTGTTTATCACTCCCTACATCTCAAAACTTCTGTCAGTGACTTTTGTGGGACAAAGCTCTTCTAGAGTTACCTTCTCCCTGGACTTTCTTTTGAAACCTATATTACTGAGTGAGAATTATGTTTCTTCCATAATCTTGGTGTTTCTTCCCACAAGGCAGGATTCAAAATTTGATATATGTGATGTATTTATTTTTTTAAACATACACCATTTTTGAACTCAATTTCTTGCTTTTCTCTCAGTGCATGGACTTAAGGGACTTTACTACATTTTACTATCCCTATCATAGGGAAATTGTAAACATAATGATATAGTCATTTTATTAATAGCACCTCCTGGGAGATCTTGTTAAGTTCATCTGTGTGGCACAGCTTGATCACTGGTACCTACTTCTTTTCCTAGGGATCTAGGAAGACTACATTTCTAGCTTCCCTTGACATTAAGTTCAGATCATGTGACTGACTTCTGGCTATTGGAATGTGGCAGGAACTAATGCTGGTTTTTTCTAGGCTTGTGTGTTCATCCTCATTGTGTTCTATTTCAGCTGTGATCTTGGAGGCCATATGTTCAAGATGGCAGCACAACAAGATGGGGGAGCCTGGGTCCCTTGCCCAACTCATGTCAGAGTATGATATGAACAAGAAATAAACTTTTATTGTGTTATATGAATTGAATTTTGTACATTACAAACACTAGCATTAGTTCATTTGGCTAATACTTCCAGCCTGAGTTAGATGTCTTCCATTTAGATATAGTAATACCATGTTTATGCATCTATTACAATTTTTATTTTAGTACCTTTCTTTTTTTAGTTTATCTCTCTCTCTCACTTGTAATAGGGACTTTGCAAAGAAATGTATATATGGGGAAAATGTAGATGTACAAAATATGATTCATGAATGAGTGTTTAGGTACACTAAATTTGAAAATATACGAGGGCTGTCCGGAAAGTATCCAACCATTGTTAATGAGAATGGTTACATGTCTGGATACTTTCCGGACAGTCCTCATGTATGTTAAAAGAATCAATGCTGAGTGTTTGAGATTCTAATAGGCAGATATTAGTTTAGATGTTACAGTCTAAAGCGAGGTAGAGAATGTATCATTAAGTTAAAATGTAAGGTTTTAAAAAAACATTATTCTATTCTTTGAACACTACTACAGAATTCACAACCTGAGGAAGACACTTAAAATGTTACTAATTTGAGGGAAATAAGTTAGGCATTACAAAAATCATCATTTTGTGCCTCACAATTCATTCCATTTCTTCTAGGTACAGATTTTATAATGAAAAAAAATCTTCTAGTTGCTAGTTTTCTTTAAAAAATTTTAGAGGGACAAAACTTGTTTTTTGTCATATTACAAAAAATAAATTTTGCTTCTCATAGAAAATCAGTACATACATTAGCACCCTCTCTCCCCAATAAATCTTAGTCATGACAGCAAAAATTATATGCATATATATGTGTGCATCTGTACATGCAAGTTATTTATGAATGTGAGTGGTCATGTATAGATTATGCTCAAAAACAAGAAAAGACTGTCTTAAGTGCCAGAAATTATTAGGATTTCTAAGAAACTAAAAACAGATGATGAAATTGAAGAATGACTTAGCTACCCAGAACGTAAGTAAAAGCCTGAGTGAGAACGCCACCACAAACAGTGGCAGCAACCTCAAGATTGCTCCAAGCCTAAAGGGAGTAGAAGCTGGAAACAGTAAGGGATTTGGGCGGGCAACTCAGAGTAAAATTTGTTTGGTCGCAGAATTCTTTACTCAGCTAAACTCATTGATTTATACAACAAAGACATTTTCCTAACATAGAGGAACTCAGTTTACTACCAAAACACTCTCAAAAAACTACTACAGGAATTATTCCATTAAGAATGAAAGTGAATTCCAAGAGAAGATGGTGAGAGGAAAAAGGTAATGGAGTACCAAAGCCAAAACAGCTGAAAAGTGTGTCACCATCTAATTTGGTATCATTTGGAAAAATACAGAACAATTGTGTTTCTGCTTGAGCGACAAACACTAGCTACACTAGCCAAAGGCACTAAGAAATAGTGAGCATTATATATATTTTTCCTATCATGGCTGAGCTGTAAAGAAAGAAAAGGAGACTTGAAGATTCCAGAAGTAAACTTGAAGCTTCATTTCATCCCAGAATGAAGAGAGAATGTAAAGACAAAATGAAAAGTTCACTTGCTTGTGCTTTGGGAAAAGGAATTGGACCCAAATACAGACCCTGGCATAGAGAAGGCTGGAGTTTTAATGGTCAACAGCAAGAGAAACATATTAGATCTGAATTCAGTGTAGAGTTGAAAATAAGATTTCTAAATAAAGTTGGGATTCACAAGTTTTCTCCATTCAAGAAGAGAGTCTTAAAAATTAGCTCTCTGTGTCCTAGTGTAATGATAGGAAGATCCTATGCCAGGGCTTTGGTGGCAAAAACAAACAACTCCATGCACATGGCACTCTTTCGGCAAGTGAGGAGGTAGTGAGGGAGGACCTCACAAATAAAACCTAGACTAAAACCACAATAAGAAAAACATCTACCATAGGAAGAACCAGTAAACAAGAGGTCTGTCTAAATGGACTTCTTAGGCCTTTCATACCCATCCATTAAAGCAGAATGCATGACAATATCCATTCTGCCACAAGCATAAGAAAAAAGACTTCTCTTCACTAGTATTGAAAGACATTCATCTTAAAATGCTTACATAATAATAATTTTTTTGAGAAGGATATTGTATTTGTTTTCTAAGGTTGCAATAACAAATTAACACAAACTAGCTTGCTACAAACAACAGAAATTTACTCTCTCATAGTTCTGGAGGCTAGAAATCCAAAATCAAGTTGTTGGTAGGGCGACGCTCCCTCCAATGGCTCTAGGGAAGAATTCTTCCTGCCTCTTTTAGCTTCCTGTGGCTCCCAGAAATCCTTAGCATTCCTTGATTTGTAGCAGCACAATTCCAGTCTCTGCCTCTGTCTTCACAGGGCCCTATTCTCTATGTCTCCTCTGGGTCTCTGTATGTCTCCAAAACTCTCTCACCTTATAAAGACTCCAACGTTGCATTTAAGGCTCACCTTAATCCAGTATAATCTCATTTTAACTTGATTATATCTGCAAAGATCATATTTCCAAATAAGGTCACATTCACAGATACCTGGGGTTAGGACTTCAGCATCACTTTTTAGAGGACACAATTTAACAAACAACAGATATATAAATGCTTATGATGATTCAAAGCACTAAGCATTCTCATAATTTTCTGTCAAAGACTTGGCAACTTTTCTAGAGGAAAATTAGCAATGGTCATCAAGAGATGTAAAATGTTCATATTTTTTGGCACAATGACTTCATTTTGAGAAATGTATCCTCAAGAAATAATTGGAAATAAGTAAAAAATTAGGTACAAAGCTATAGAATACAGCTTAATGTATAATAAAAGAACATATTTAAAATATATTTTATATAGTATTAAAGCCTTTAAATTATATATCAAGTAATTTTTAATATATAATAAAGTGCTAATGAAATATTTAAAGTAAAAATAATGATATAGCTCAGGTTTTTTGGGGGTGATATGATAATCATATGTTTAAAGAGGTTTTTCTAGGTGGCATAGCTTTTTATTTTCCTATATATATATATATATTTTTTTTTTGCAAAGTTTCTCCATTGGATATACATGTGTTACTTTTATAAATCAGTAAAAAAATAATAAATAAAACAGTGTTGTTACAAAACCCACCTGTTCTTGTGGTCATTCCAGCTGCAACGACTTCTCGATCTTCAGTTATAACAAATTGTATCTGTTCATCTGCTTTTTTGTCTTTTGTTTTCCTGAATTGTAAGCATGTCTTTCCTCAGGCTCTTTTGATCAACAATGTTATTGTTTTTCATGTCCTACTGAAATAATAATGTACTGTGTGTGTTACAGACCTCCTAAATTAAATAGAAAATGATTCTGAAAAACAGCTACTTAAAAAAATTACAATGCCACAAAAACATAACATACCCAAAAACCATGCTGAGAAGTTATGCTCTTTCACCATCGCAGCAAAGAATCATCGATGAAATGGTAGCAATGCAGCCAAAGCAGAGCAAAAGAGCAAGGAAGAACATAGCCACAAATTAGAAACTGAGGAACTGAGTAAATAAAATACACCGAGAATTATTGTATTATTTTAATATAACATAGAATTTCAAAACTTTTTGTGTTATTCTTGTTTCAATAAGAGATATAGCCTAACAAGTAAACTCTCCATAACACAAATGAGTACGTGTTGATAATATGTTACTGCCCAACATGTGTTGAACACTATCGGCACCTTATCCAGGCAATCCACTCTATTGGCCTGCAATGTAGGAATTTACAATCTCATCAGGAACAAGAGCCTGACATTCAGAACAATGTGGGAGGAAAATCAGATTAACTTTGTAAATAAGTTACCAGATGATTAAAGTAACAAAGAGTGATGAATTCAAAAGAGAGAAGTTAGACCTGAAATCACATAATTTAAATTGAATATCGGGGACATGGAGAACACCCAGAAAAACTCAGGAGGTGGGGAAAACTTCAAGGGAACAATGAACTGTGGACTAGAAACTGACTGTAATAATATCTCTGTTGTGAATATGTGCCCTGATGGCTTCCAAGGGGATGACACTTGGTTGCTGATGAACTTGACATAGCAGTAACAGTATAAGGACATATCTTAGACTTCATTTGACTTTCAGTCTTACTCTAAAAAATTCATGGATGACAAAAGTCTTCAGACGGGTATGTATAATATTTTAGTGAATCAAAGTTTTGCATAAATGTTTCAGTGATATGTGATTGCATTAGGTGCCACTTCTAAATCTATCAAACATTTGTTCTAACATTAGATTTTTTTAACTACAAGTAATTATCAATAAGAAATTTATATAAAACAAAAATGTTGTGCTATTTTTCTTATATTAGATTATAAAACTTTAACAAAAATGACTGTGCCAAGTGTTGGTCAGTGTATGGAAAAAACATGCATTGTCCTGTGCTTTGATAGGGCATGTAAATTGGCATACAGTTTTTGGGAGGGAAACTGCTATCTTTGTGAACAGGGCCACCTTGATTAAGGAAAATTGCTTCTGGGAATTCATCCCAAGAAAATATAAGGAACATTGTATAGTAATATATGAATAAATATGTTCATTCTAATCTTATTTATAAAAGTTTAAATATGAAAATAACCCAATACCCAAAAATACTTAACCAAGTGTGAAAAATTAAACATATAAAGTAATAATAATTAACAACAAAATAGAACACCTTACAGTAATTAATAGAAAACAATATGTAATTACAGATTTAATGACATGGGGAAGTATCTCTGCCACATTATTTACCAAAATAAAATTAAAAATAGATTATCAAGAATATATAGAGTATGGCCCTGTGTTTATGTAGAGCGTACCACATAACACATACCTAAAAGTTTTCAGTCCTCATGTGTGAGCAATCAAATGTATTTGTATTTTTTACTTGTTGCTTCCTTATATTTTCTAAGGTTACACAATAGCCTTGTTATAACAGATAACAGCAAAATAGAAGGAAAAAGACAGTATATTTGATACTTTCAACCATCTGCTTCATGAAGCTCTCATTTTAGTAGAAGAGATAGATAATAAAATAACTAACTTATGTAGTGTACAAAAATAATATGTGCTGTGGAGAAAAATAAAGCAAGAGAGCCTAAATAAGCACTGCTTGGGGAGAGGATGTTGCAGTTTTCAGGAGGAGGGGTCAGAGAGTCAGAGGAGGTTGCTTAGTTATACCCCATTTGCCTACTCAAATCTATTCTCCACACTTCTTTGTCCTGTTCTGTGCCCCAGGAAAATTATCTCTATATTTCACCAACCAAGTTCTCTTGTCCTCTGGATTCTAGCTGAATTTAGACAATAGAAGTTACCGGCACAAGATCAGAAGTGAGAGAGGTCTGGTTATTTATTTCTTCTAACCACCCACCAGGGATCATGATTTGGCAGTGGCTATGGTCCACTGTCCTAGCCATAGTTACTGTTGGGCAATTTCTCTACTATGGACACAGCTTTCCCAAGTTTCTCTTAATAGTTCCCTACCCTTGCCCATTAGGCTTAGGGGGTTTAAGGGCTTCCCGTCAATGATTCGCCCCAGGAGCTTTTCCAGTCTTCTTGCTTCCCATTACTTTGCTCATGACTATGTAAATAATTTCTACATTGAATTGTTCAAATACCCCTTTGTGTATTCTATTTCTGGCCTGGGTAATTACTTTTTTCTTTTAATTTCAAAACATTAGGGGGTACAAATGTTTTTGTTACGTGGCTACCTTTTGTAATGCTTGAGTCTGGGCTATAAGTGTGTCTATGGGAATTACAGTACCCATTAGGTAGGTTTTTGCCTCTCCCCACCCCCTCACCCCTGCTTGATTTCCAATGATTTTAACTTCCCTCTGTGTACATATGTGCCCCTCAGTTAGTTCCAATTTATTAGAGAGTGCATGTGTTGTTTGTTTTTCCATTCTTGAGATACTTCACTTATGATAATGGTCTCCAGTTCCATCCAACTTGTTGCAAAAGTCATTAATTCATCCTTTTTTATGGCCAAGTAGTACTCCATGGTACACATGTACCACATTTGATTAATCCACTCATGAATTGATAGGCACTTAGGTTGATTACACATCTTTGCAACTGGGAATTGTGTTGCAATAAACATTCGAGTCCAAGTGTCTTTTTGATAAAATGACTTCTTTTCCTTTGGTTAGATATCCAGTAGTGGGATTGCTGGATCGAATGGTAGGTCTACTTATTTGAGGAATCTCCATACTGTTTTCCATAGCAGATGTACTAATTTGCAGTCTCACCAACAGTATATAAGCATACCTTTCTCTCTGCATCCATGCTAGCATCTATTGTTTTGGAGTTTTTACTAAAAGCCATTCTAACAGGGGTAAGGTGATATCTAATTGTGGTTTTAATTTGCACTTCTCTGATGATTAGTGATGTTGAGCATTTTTTCATGTGTTTATCGGTCATTTGTCTATCTTCTTTTGAAAAACTTCTGCTTATGTCTTTTGTCCAGTTTCTAAAGGGGTTGTTTGGTTTTTTGTTGCTGGTTTGTTAGAGTTCTTTGTAGATTCTGGATATTAGTCCTTTATCAGATATATAGTTTGCAAATATTTTCTCCCATTCTGTAGGTTGTCCATTTGTTGATTATTTCCTTAGCTGTGCAGAAGCTTTTTAATTTAATCAAGTCCCATTTATTTATTTTTGTTGTTGCTGTAATTGCCATTGGGGTCTGATTCATAAATTCTTTGCCTAAGCTGATATCTAGAAGAGTTTTGCCTACATTTTCTTCTAGAATTCTTATGGTTTCATGCCTTACATTTAATTCTTTTGTCTATCTTGAATTCACTTTTGTGAGTGGTGAGAGATAGTGGTCCTATTTCATTCTTCTGCATGTAGTTATTCAATTTTCCCAGCACCATTTATTGAATAGGGCTTCATTTCCCCAGTGTGCATTGTTGTCTCCTTTGTTAAAGATTAGTTGGCTGTAGGTAGATGGTTTTATATCTGGGCTCTCTGTTCTGTTCCATTCATCTCTGTCCCTATTTTTGTGCCAATACTATGCTGTTTTGGTTACTATAGCATTGTAGTATAACTTGAAGTCTGGGATTGTGATGCCTCCAGATTTGTTCTTTTTCCTTAAGATTACTTTGGCTATTTGGGCTCTTTTCTGATTCCAAATGGAGCGTAAATTTTTTTTCTAGATCTGTGAAATATGAGGATGGTATTTTGATGGAGATTGCATTGAATCTGTAAATCACTTTGGGTTGCATGGATATTTTAATAATGTTGATTCTGCCAATCCATGAGCATGATATGTTTTTCCACTTGTTTGTGTCCTCTGTGATTTCTTTCCTCAGAGTTTCATAGTTCTCCTTGTAGAGATCTTCCACCTCCTTGGTTAAGTATATTCCTAGATACTTTATTTTCTTTGTAGCTATTGTGAATGGTATTGAGTCTTTGATTTGATTCTCAGTTTGACTGTTATTGGTGTATAGAAATGCTACTGATTTGTGTATACCAATTTCGTATCCTGAGACTTTGCTGAATTTATTTATCAATTCCAGGAGTGTCTTGGTGGAGTCTTTGGGGTTTTCTAGGTACAAGATCATATTGTCAACAAGAGGCAATAATTTGACCTCCTCTTTCCCGATTTGGGTGTGCTTTATTTCTTTCTCTTGCCTGATTGCTCTGGCTAGGACTTTGTGCATTATGTTGAATAGAAGTGGTGACAGTGGGCACCCTTGTCTTGTTCCAGTTAGTAGGGGGAATGCTTTCAACTTTTCCCCATTCAGTATGATATTTGCTGAGGGTTTGTCATATATGGCTTTTATAATTTTGAGGTTTGTTCTTTCTATGCCTAGTTTTTTGAGGGTTTTTAATCATGAAAGGGTGCTGGATTTTGTTGAATGCTTTTTCTGCATCTATTGAGATGATCATATGGTCTTTGTTTTTGCTTCTCTTTATGTTGTGAATCACATTTATTTATTTGCATATGTTGAACCATCCTTGTGTCCCTGGGATGAAACCCACTTGGTCATGGTGAATTATTTTTGTGATGTGCTATTGGATTTGGTTTGATAGTATTTTACTGAGGATTTTTGCATCTCTCTTCATAAGGGATATAGGTCTGTAGATTTCTTTTTTGTTGTGTCCTTTCCTGGCTTTGGTATCAAGGCTTTGTAGAATGAGTTGGGAAGGATTCCCTCCTTTATGTTATGGAATAGATTCTGTAGTATGGGTACCATCTCTTCTTTGTAGGTCTGGTGGAATTCTGCTGTGAGTCCATCTGGCCTAGGGCTTTTGTTGGTTGGAAGATTTTTTAATACTGTTTCAATCTCACTGCTCATTACTGGTCTGTTCAGGAATTCTATTTCTTCCTGATTGAATCTTGGGAGGTTGTGTGTTTCCAGAAACTTATCCATTTCCTCAACATTTTCTAGCTTATACGTGTAGAGATTTTTGCAGTATTCACAGATGATGTTTTTTATTTCTCTGGTATCAGTTATCTCCTTTTTCATTTCTGATTAAGCTTATTTGGGTTCTTTTTCTTCTATTCCTGGTTAATCTAGCAAGAGATCTATCAATTTTGTTAATCTTTTCAAAGAATCAACTTTTGTTTCATTTATCCTTTGTAATTTTTTTTGTTTTCTTTTCTATTTCATTTAGCTCTGTTCTGACTTTAGTTATTTCTTTTCCTCTGCTGGCTTTGGGTTTGGTTTGCTCTTCCTTTTCTGGAGTTCCTTGAGACATGTCATTGGGTTGTTAATATGTGTTCTTTCTGTCTTTTTGATGTAGGCATTTAAAGCTATGAATTTTCCCCTTAGGACTGCTTTTGCTGAATCCCATAGATTTTGATAGCTTGTATCCTGTTTGTTGCTCAGTGTGAAGAATTTTTTGATTTCCATCTTAATTTCATTATTGACCCAATAATCATTCAGCAGCAGGTTGTTTAATTTCCATGACTTTTTATTGATTTGAGTGTGTCTATGGGAATTGAATTCTAGTTTTATTCCACTCTGGTCTGAGAAGATACATGGTATGATTTCTATTTTTTTGAATTTGTTGAGACACATTTTGTGGCCTAAGATATGATCGATCTTAGAGAAGGTTCCATGTGCTGATGAGAAGAATGTATATTCTGTAGTTTTGGGGTAGAATGTTCCATAAATGTCTGTTAGGCCCATTTGTTTTATAGTCCTGTTTTAAGTCCAGTGTTATTTATTTTCAGCTTTGATGAACTGTCCAGCTCTGTCAGTTGGGTGTTAAAGTCCCCAGCAATTACGACACTGCTGTTTATCTCTTTGCTGAGATCTAGTAGAATTTGCTATAGAAATCTGGGAGCTCCTGTGTTAGGTGCATATATATTTAGAATTGTTATATCTTCTTGCTGAATTGCTCCCTTTACCATTATATACTGACCATCTTTGTCTTTCTTTATCATTGTTGATTTAAAGTCAATTTTATCTGATATGAGAATGGGTACACCTGCTCTCTTTTGGTTTCCATTTGCATGGAATATTTTTTCCCATCACTTCACCTTCAATCTGTGTGAGTCCTTGTGGGTTATATGTGTTTCCTGGAGACAGAAGATATTTGAATTGTATTTTTTCATCCATTCAGCCAGTCTATGTCTGTTGAATGGGGAATTAAGACTCTTCATGTTGAGTGATAGAATTGGTATGTACTATGCTGTTTTGTTCATCACGTTGGTTAGCACCGTATTGCTTTGTTTTCCCTCTTGTGCTATTGTTTTATATGAGCTTTACCTTGTGGGTGATTTTACACTGGTGGGTGTCTATTGTGTTGATTCATTTATAATGCAGTTCTGAGTATTTCCTGCAGGGCAGGTCTGATCTTGACAAATTCCCTCATTGTTTGCTTATCTGGAAACGTCTTTATTTATCCCTCATATATGAAACTTAGTTTTGCAGGATACAAATTTCTATGCTGGCAGTTCTGTTTAACTGGGGATGGGGCCCCAATCCCTTCTGGCTTGTAAGGTCTCCACTGAGAAATCTGCAGTTAACCTGACAGGTTTTCCTTTGTAAGTTACTTCATGTTTTCACTTCACAGCTTGCAGGAGTTCCTTTTTGTGTTGACTTTGGCCAGTCTGATGACTATATGTCTTGGTGATTGCCTCTTTCCAATGAATTTCCTAGGTGTTTGTGGAACTTCTTGTATCAAAATGTCTAAATCTCTAGCAAGACCAGGGAAGTTTTCCTTCATTATTCCCTCAAATAGGTTTTCTAGCCCTTGTGCCCTTTCTTCTTCACTTTCAGGGATGCCTCTGATTCTTATATTTGTCCATTTATATAATCCCAAATTTCTCATAGTGTTTGTTCATTCCTCTTGATTCTTTGTTCTTTATTTTTGACTGACTGGGTTAATTCGAAAGAGTTGTCTTCAAGCTCTGAAATTCTTTCTTCTGCCTGGTCCAGTCTATTCTTAAAGCATTCCACTGTGTTTTGTATTTTCTTAAATGAATTTTTCATTTTCAGAAATTCTATTTTTTTGTTGTTAATATGTCCATCTTTTTAGTAACTTTTTCATTCATTTCCTGAAATTTTTTTGGGTTTCTTCGAGTTTGTTTTCCATTTTCTTTTGGATTTCATCAAGCTTCCTTACAATCCATATTTGGCGTTCATTATCTGTCATTTCAATATTTTCATTTTGTTTGGGATCCATTGGTAGAAAGCTGATGTGACCCATTGGAGGTGTCCTTTTATTCTAATTTCCATGCTTCTGGAGTTTTTGTATTGATTCCTACACATCTGGAGCAGCTGTTGCTTCTTGGTTTTGGATTTTCTTTTGTTTAGATGGAGCTTCCCCCTCCCCTCACTCATAAAGGTCTGTCTGTGGCCTATGTTGGGTAAGAAACTTTGGCTTTGCTTGTGGGTCCTTTGATGGGGTCTAGGCTCCGGATGGATGCCTTGGCTATAGACATCCTTAGTGTGGTGGTTTTTTCAGTTGCTAGTTGTTTGTAGGCTGTAGCAGTGGTGAGCTAAGTGTGTGGGTAGATTCTCTGTCTCTTCCCTGTCTCTTGTTGATGAGGGAAGATGGAGGTCTTTGAAATCCTTTATCTTTCTCCTGCCCTCTAGTCTTTTTAACGGGATGAATTATATTAGGATTCCCATCTACCCAAAGGAAAAAAAGATGTTCTATAATAAAGACATCTGCACTCGAATGTTTATAGCAGCACAATTCACAATTGCAAAGTTGTGGAAACAATCCAAGTGCCCATCAGTACATGAGTGGATTAATAAAATGTGGTATATGTGTACCATGGAGTACTACTCAGCCACAAAAATCAATGGTGAGCTTACACCTCTTGTATTTTCCTGGGTGGAACTGGAGCCCATTCTCCTAAGTGAAGTATCACAAGAAAGGAAAAACAAGCACCACATATATTTACCATCAAATCGGTACTAATTGATCAACACTTATGTGCACATATGGAAGTAACATTCATTGGGTGTCGGGCAGGTAGGAGGGGGAGGAAGGAATGTGTATATTCACACCTAATGGGTGCAGTGTGCACTGTTTGGGGGAGGGGCATGCTTGTAGCTCTGATTCAGGTGGTACAAAGGCAATATATGTAACCTAAAATCTAAACATTTGTACCCCTGTAATATTTTGAAATTTAAAAAAATAAATAAATTTTTAAAAAATTATATTTGGATGCCCAGTTTAATCTCTGAGAGAGTAGGTATTGCTTGTAAGAATCAGCCATGCCCTGTATGATTGAGTCAGTAAATACTGTGAAGGGCTACACAAGTTGTCTTCCCTAGCAGTAGGTGGTGCTTGCCAGAAAGAACCAGATGCAGTGTTGTGGTTTTTATTTTTGGAACCTGTGACCAGCTCTAGCCCCTCATGAGAAGTGCTGGACTGCTCCAGGTGGTGGGCGGGGCCCTGGAACTTTCAGATAAGTCCTTATTCTCCACCACAGCAGAGGTAGGTGGAGGAGTTAGGCTGGGTAGGACTGGGTCAGGTAAGCCTGCCTTCATGTTCCACAAAGGCCAGTAAGGGAGCTGTCTCGGCAGGAGTTGAAGGTCCACTCCCAGGCTGCTGGGAAAAGCCACCAGGGAGGGGCTGAAGCAGTCCCACTGAGCCAGAAAGTCTGTTTGTGGGGGCAGGGCCATTCTGGGATTCACAATCTGGCTCTCAGGAGTGGGTTTCACTCTTCTCCCCCATCCCCTGCCTTGTGGTCTCCTTCTGGCATCTGGCCACAGGCAGGAGCTTGAACTAGCTGAGCTCACCAGCAATGGTGCTGCAGGCTGGAAGTTTCCCCGTCCAGGATCTCACCCTGGGCCAACAGTGCAACTTTCCTGTGGGGAGAGGGGTGCTCCACTAGTGTGCTGCATCTTGCCTCCCAAGATTAGTTCACAAATTTCCCCTTCATGTCCCTGAGCAACACAGCCCAATCCTGTGTTTGGGATCTAGTTTGTGGGCTTGTCCCTGGGTCCCCCAAGTTCAATCCCTGACTGTGCCAGGGAGAAGCATGCTGGTCCTGAGTTGCCCATGGGGTGCTCTAGCAGGTTTGATGTCCCTCTGCTTTGGGATTTGTCCTGCTCTGCTGGAGCAGTCAGGTGAGCAGCACTGGGGAGGGCTGGCGGGCACAGAGCTCACAGACTGAGCACCCCTTGGTCTGCTGCATGACTTTAAGAGGAAAGGTGTGAGCCCCACTCTCTGTGGAAGCCTCAGTATGGTGGGTGCAGCAACGGAGGAGAAACAGCCACTTCTGAGAGTCTTGGCTCAATTTTCCCTCTCAGTAACAGCAGACAGGGGAGAGGCAGGGCAGGAAAAGAGTCTGAATGGAGGGACAGCTAGCACTCTGGTCGTCTCTGTCCCTCTCCCCAGAAGGCAGCCTGCCTGGTATGTCAAAGCTCTGGGATCACACAGATCCCCTGGGACCCTCAGGCCCCTGTGGCTCCCGCAGCCTGGGCTGGAGTTGGGAAACGTTTGTGTGGGAACAAGTGAGACAAAAAGTGAAGAGCTGAAGCTCCTTGAGAAGGAAAAAGGCGCACAGTGGGTGAAGAAGCAATATGGCAACTGCCATCTCAGCTCGAATTTGTGGTGATGGGAAATGACCCCAAGCGGGCTGGCAGCCTGGTGCTTTGTGCTCAAGACATTCCCAGTTCACTGGCAGCAGCAGCTTTTGGACTCATGAGGGTAGAAAGGTTCTCCAGCAGTTTGGGAGCCCACTAACTTCCAGAGGTTTGAGGGAAGGAGAAACAACACCCCCACCTACCCTTTTCACCATGCTCCAAGCCTCTTGAGGGTTGATCTCTGCCTATATCTTGCTCATTCTTGTTCTGCTCTATAATTTCTTCCCCTGGAATCTCTGGTAGGTTCTGGCACTTTTCCCTCAGAATTACACATGATCTATGGTGGGTTTTTTTTCCATCTAAAACTTTTCCTTCTTTCTGAGATGATCTGGCAGCTGATGTTTGTGGGCAGCCATCTTTTCCTGCCTGGATAATTTCTGATACTTTACCAAATTTGATCTTCTAAATTGGATTTGGAACTATTGTTCTCATATTTGATGGACTCAAAAGATCTCCTTGTTGAAATTAAAGGACGCACTGCTAATTTGTGGCTTGCAATGGTGTTAGGCTTACTCACATTATCGCCAGTAGTGGAACAGGATTGGTGGTGGAAGGTAAGGCATTTGCACAACTTGTGGTAGTGAAGCCTCTTATCACTATGGTGACAATAGTGATTATAAAAACTGCATGATGAGCTAGCTTTTTCTGACTAACCTAAAAGCATGAAAAAGAGAGACACACTGAAAGCCTTGAATTTAAAACTCAAATCGTGGGTGAGAATCAACTGGCTTTCAGGGAGTTGTAAAGGAATTAACTTATTTAGCCACAGAGAAGACATGGTTGAAAATCCATCCCAAGTCCTAATTACTAGGGTTAAAGAATTGCAATTCCAATTAAATATTAACAACTTCAGTCTCTTCTGCTAAGGGAAGGACATAAGCTCGGTAGAAATAGTACACTAAGATGTGGTATGGGAACATTTGGGCAGACACAGACAGATAAGACAGACCTCAGAAAACTCAAATCCTTCTCGACATTTTCTAGAAGAGAAAACTGCCTCTTCCTCCACCCTATCCTCCCAGAGAACAAGCCTCTTCTTGGATAAAAACCTGTGAATAACTTCAATCACAAAGAGTTACAGATTCCCTTAGTTGTCACTTGTACCAATTCCTCTTGTCTCCTGGTCTACAGGGAGATTTATATTTCAACATAGCTCAGATATAAAAGTAGAAAGTCTGCTCCAAGGATAAGACAGCTTAAACACAAAGGATCTTGCCTATTGTCATTGTCAGGAGTTTAGGCAACATAGGTGGAAATTATTTATAGGAGCATTAGACCAAAGAGGATAAAATATGATTGATTTTAACTAAATTTAGGGAAACTCGCCTGGGATGAGTTGACTATGTCAGCTCTAGCACCTGGGAGTAGAGTTGACAGTCTACTTGGTTCATTACCTGAATGAGAATTGAACTCGATGGAGAAATACTATCAATGTAGTGGAAATGGCAACACTTCCTGGGATGCTAAAGGTAGATGTGTGAAGGCCTATGGGATGTTGGAATGGATCTACTTGGCACAAGTTGCCACCTCCTACTATCTTCCCAGGGAAGCAAGAGAATATTCTCTTCTCCGGGGCATTAGTAAAAGCTCTTACTGTCTTGTGGTGACTGTCTTCCATAGCTAGAAATAATGGTGAGAGATGATGGATTGAACTGAGATCTTTGAGTTTAATTTTTATAATGAACTCCTGGACCCACAGGTGCAAGAAGTAGGCCTAAACCATGAGAAACAATGTGGACACAAATATTTGAAAAATGACTCTACAATGTGGCCACCAGTTATTCCATGAATCTTTCTCTGAGTCTTCCCCAAATGGAGGGAGCAATGGTAGAACTCTAGACCAGGGACAGAAATACACAGATTTTTTGGAAGGTTAAATACATACTGGCTCTTCACTGAGGTTAATTCCTAGAAACCCAAATTGCCACTAATATTCATTGATTAGAGTGGACGCTTATTGAAGTGAAATGGCATCTTGGCCTGTCTCACAGTGAAACCAGTGATTTATTCTGTGGTTATTTATTCAGCCCAGACATGCATAGTAAGAATGGATATACTTAGTAACTGGCAAAATTGACCACATTAATTATCTGACCATGAAGAAAGGGATAGTGTTATAGAAAAATTCTAGTGAAAACCCCTATAAATGTGGCTCTCCATTCAAAATAGTACATTCAAGGCAACACTACATCTCTATGAGAATTACAAAGATTACTGCTATCGTTAATGTCTTAAAAAATTCAGGATTTGTAATTCCTCTGTTATCATTGTGTAACTTGTCTCTTTAGGCATTGCAAAATGAGATGGATCATGAATAATGACTGTGGATTTTCCTAAAGATATCCAGGAGCTGGAGCTAATCCCAGCTGCTCTTCTTGATGTGATTGGAGCAAATCAGTCCCTGCTACCTGATATATAGTTTTTGAACAAGAAATCACTTTTTTTCCCAATTCTCTTCAACAAAGATAAGTAGAACTAGTCGACCTTTACCTGGAAAGGTGAAAGAGTTTTGTTTGCTAGAATTAAGCAAGTACATTATATACATTGTAATAGCATGGCATGATGGCCTTGTAATGGACCAGCAAGATGATCCTGGTTGCTCTGGACTATAATGTGACAGAAAGGAGTTCACATAACCCTGAGGTAAGGCAGCAAACATATACTTCTGATTCTTCCAGGTACAGGTCAATTTTTTCTACCTATCTTTGTTGATGGGAATTGACCTTTAAAATAGTCAATTTCATGATATGTAAATTATATCTCAGTACAGCTATTATTAAAAAAAGAGAATAGATTCCAGAAGAGGAGAGAGGATGGACAATTGTGAATATTCTCCATTTTACCCTCCAGATCTATTCTCTGACTTTCTCTTTCCAACTCTGTATTCTGAGAGGCTTTCTTCTATGGTGTACATCTCCTGGACTCCCTCACTCTTGGATTCTGTTTGAGTCCAGCCAATGGGAGGCCCCAGCAGGTAATCATATAATGAAAGGAAAGAGATATCAAGGTATTTATTCCCCTTACTCTCTCCCCAGTGATTTATAGTTTGTTATTGCCTCTGTTTCTCTATCTACAGCCACAAGCTCCTATCCGGCAACTCTCTTTTTATTCAGATAAAAGATTTCCCCTTTGTGCTTTCACTCTAGGGATGATAATAAATTCCAGCTGTAGTTAATCTCTGGGTGCTTCACCATCCCTTTGTAGTTCCTTAAGCCTTCCCATATTTTGTAAATAATCCCTAATTATCTCTTAAATTACCTGTTTGAGCTTCCAGTTTCCACCAGAAGGCCAGCAAACACAGGAGGTCTCACGGAGGTGTAAGAAGGTAAGATTTGCAAAAATACTTTACTGAGAAAAGGAAGCAAAATATATGGATATATTGGGGGAAAGTGTTTTACACAGAAGTAAGAGGAAATACTAAAGCCGGAGGCAATAGTATAACCAATTAGCTTCCTTAAGAAGAAGTAAAGAGGCAAATTTGGCTGATGTGGAATAAGCAAGTGTGAGTTGTAAGAAATAAGGTTGGAAAGAATATAGGTTGGATGAGATCATATAGTAACCTAAAGGTTATTGTAGGAATTTTGGGATTTACTCTGTACAATGAGAAGCCATTGGGAGGTTGAAATGCAAAAGTGAAATTATTTAGCAGGATCACTCCAGCTGCTGTGCTGGTTAGACTCCAGGGCCAAGCGTGGAAGAAATAGTTGCAATAATTTTGCAGTAAATCAGGATAGAGATGATGGTTGCTTGGATCAAAGTGATAGCTGTGGAGGTGATGAAAAGTAGTCAAAGTCTCAATATGTTCTGAAAGTAAAGCCAACAACATTTGCTTATGGATCGGATGGAGAGTGTGAGAGTAATAAAAGTCAAGAATGACTATGACTGTTTTGGCCTGAGCAGTGGGAAGAATGGATTCACCATTGATTGAGATGACTTTTTCATTATTTCAAAGGAAAATAGAACAGTCTTTTTACAATCAATATACACCTTAATTCTTCTGGAGAACCATGATATTTTGTTTTTCATCTGTCTCTTGGAAGATATTTAACAGGTCCTACAAAAACGCCATTTCAGTCAATGTTGTTTTGTTATAATGTTGATGAGAAAAATCAATTCCAGGTGGTCCTACTATCTGTGTGGCGTTTGCTTGGTCCCCCTGTGTCTGTGTGGGTTTTCTCCACGTACCCCAGTTTCCTCCCACATCCCAAAGACTGGCATGTTAGGTTAACTGGGGTGTCTCAGTTGTCCCAGTGTGAGTGAGTGTGGGTATGTGTGTGAGTGCCACCTGTGAGGGAATGAAGGAATGATGACCTGTCCACGGCTGTTCCTGCCTTGTGCCCTGAGTTGTCAGGATGGTTTCTGACCACCCATGACCCTGAACTGCAATAATTGGGTAAATAATTATATTACTTGTTTTTATTAATCTTCTTAAACGTATGCATAGTATGCTATATATTTTAATGTTTAATATCTAGAATATGTGATATGGTTCTTTTTTATTTAGAGTTTTTGTGAGTTTTGAGACAGAAATTGTGCCATAGGAACTAAACTCTTGTTTATAATCGATTAGCCTATGGTAAAATTGGCTTCGTTTTATGTCACTTAGCTTAAAGTTACAGTTTCCATGAACCTATATACAACGTTAAGTGAGGATTTACTATATGAATGTGTTATATATTGTTTTAGTGTTATTTTATGAAGATTCTCTAAATAGCAAACTAGTTGACGTTTTCACAACTTAATTTATTCATTTTAAAAGTACACAAGGGTTTTATGCTTAATTTTCATAACACAGCGTAAGAAGCTGTATAAACCAGAAAGAATTGTATGATGGGGTACTTATTCTTTAGGCTCATTCATCAAAAGAAAATGATAGAAGCATTTCCCAGGAATGGCTAGGACTCTAAAGATCATAAAACATACCATCAAGAGTACTTTTTAAACAAATTCAAGAAAAAAATAATATGTGTGGTTAGGTCACTGACGCCAAAGCAATGATGTGTCCTGCAAGAACAGATGTTAAGTTTTCAAATATTTCATAATTTAAATACATTGTTTTCTTAAAAATGTTTCAGTTTACAGTAATCAGAATCTGATGTCTGTTTTTAAAAATCTGAAACGATTGCTATAAATGGTCCTATAATTTGCATAAGATAAAATTGAAAAATATCAATGAATCATTAATATCATTTAAGGTTCTCTATTTTCTTTAAAAAAAAGTTCATTGAACTTACAAAGAGAAGTTTATTAAATATTTACATAGAGGTAATTTGTGTAAGTTAAATATGATGAAACAAACACTGTCATTCTCCACACAAGGATTCATCAAGGCAAAATCATAAAGTAAGATTATGTTGCCTTTAACACCTCTTGATGCATGCTCTGTTGCAGCCATTTCCGTCTGGATATCATTCCTTTAGAGAAATATTCAATGACAGGCAACTGAAAGACTAACTTTTTCATATAAACCCTTAATTTCAAATGTAAAAGTGACAAAGGACACAGAAATAAACGATCATATCTGAGTGCCTGAAATAACAGAATAAAAATCACCATTCCAGCCATCACAGTAGTGTAATGTTTTATTAGGGCTTTAGTATTTCAGTGCATTTTTATTGAAAATGTATTTATGTAATTCTTACAGTGACCTCATGGGGGCACACCTAATTAATTTGTACATATGGTATATCATGACTCAGATTATGAAAATTTACCTATTAAAAAATCTGTCTTCTTTTTTACTATACATTCATGTCTCTCTAGATATAAAGCTAATAGACCAGCTTTGCATGGATGCCCTAAACAATGCTATCTAATCTAAGAACTGAATAGCAAATGGTAATTGCTTGTTGCTTATTAACCAATATTTATTTAAAAATGCACTTATCAGTGCTTCTTATAATGGCATCTATACATACACTTTCATAAATAATAGAATTGAATATACAATAAGATCTTACTAACCTAGAAAAATATAGAAGGCAGATGTAAATGAATAAACAATTTGAATTACCATTTTAATATAATTAGTTTCAATGAGCAGCATTTTAAAAACTACAAATGAGTTTTATGATCAGGTATATTGAAATATATACTTACAATTTTGTATATATATGTAGCACTTTTGTGTTTTAAACTTTTCTGCCCCATTTTGTTGGTACTATTAATTTGCATTGAGTTTTTTTTTTTTTTAAGGCCTATCAAAAGTCAATTTAAATCTAGGTGCTGGTCAAATTTTCAAAGTCCAAATTGGTGGAATCTAATACCAGAAACTGTTGTGCTCAAATCCTCCTAACTTCATTCCTAAACATCCCGTCCTATTCATAATAAATTTTAAGTCTCTCTTCAGTGTGTACATTTCTTTTCATATTTTTTATCATCTGTATTACAACAGCCTTTACTGTAGGTTTTTTACATCCAGTCTTGAATTGCTGAGTGATTCTCAATAGCACAAAGATGTCTGAAATACAAATCTGACCCATTCATTTGTTTAAACTCCCTCAGGGCTTCCCATTACTACAAGGATAGTATCCAATGTCCTTAGTAGAAGTTCAAGGCCCTTTATCTTGCCTCTGTTTCTTTGCTCCTCATCTGCCCCAACCTCTTTAACTCTCCTCCTAGAATCTAAACCCCAAATAAACAAACCAAAGCCAAAGCAAATCTCTCTGCTCTTTGCCTCAGCCATAATGACCTCCTTGAACAATTCTTGAATTTACCACACACACTCCTTCGCCTCCAGTCTTTGCACGTTCTCTCCACCAGTTTCTAGCTTAAAAGTTGCATCCTTCAATAAGCCTTTGTAGACCCTCCTATCTTTTTAAAGACTGGTTTAGATGCTCCTTCTGACATACCATGGCATTCCAATATATTAATCATTTTGTATATTTGTTAATTTCCCCCAACTAATTGAAAGTTTCAGTGTTTTTTTAGTCATTTTATTTCCAACTTAGTGGTTCCCACATCAAAAAAATAAAACTGATTCAATGAAATGAAATTTAGGTTTCTTATAGGGCATTTATTTTATTTGAAGTCACCAAAAAAAAGTTGCTAGCATAATAGAGGATGGGGAAAATTAATATTAACAATTACAATAGTGAAGTTTCTCTACTTCATTCTGCAGACCTGCTCTCCCAGCACTTTAGTTTCCTCACAGAAGCCATAGAGATGATTTAAAATAAAAATCAGATTTTTTTTTACTTCTTACATTATCCATCACTTACACCCCCATCACTTTCTTCAACCCAAATCTTATCCCTCTCAGCCCTACTTAAACCTCCCTAGGTATCCTGCAATTTTGTGAGTGTTAAATCCCACTTGGGGACCTTGTATCTACAATTCTCTTGGGCCTCAAATATTTACATAATTCTATCTTTTCTTTAGGTCTTGTTCAAAACCAACACTTAAAGACAGCTAGCTGCTCTGGGCATCCTATCTAAAATATCAGCTCTTTGTACATGCCATCACCCTCTTACCTTACTCCAATATCTGTGTTTTCTTAAAAGCACTTTTCAATACCTGATATTGATTTGCATATTTATGTATTTGTTGACTCCTGTAATTACAATATAAGCTCAGTGATGGCAGGGATTTGTCTTATGAATAGTTAAGTTTCTAGCACCTAGACCAGGACCTTAAACTTAATAAATGTTCGATAAATATTTCTAGAAGGAAGGAAAAAAGAAAGGACTAAAGATTTTAAACTGCTAATATTTTGAAAACCAGTTTATTCAGTGCTTTAAATCAATTGAATAGCTGACTTCAACTGTCATGCTCTCAATAGACTTGGGCATGTAGTCATTCTTTTAACTAGTCTCAAATAACAGGTTGGATAGTAGATTTGGTGATTATGTATGAATAATCTTGTCTGAATTCTATTTTAATAGATAGTGAATGCACTGATGATTTTTATATTATGTTTTAAAATTACAATAATAGTAGTTGTGAATTACAGACACAGGATGTTTATTAAGTACTTGGACATTTTTTTCCAATGTTTATATTTTAACAAAGCTGTCTGTGGGATATTTATTTCATAACTATTTGTTAAGAGTCGACCATTGCAGGCACTGAGGACATAGCAGGGACCCCAGCTGGGTCAATAATGATATTTCATTCCCCCAGCCTTGGTAGTTCAAGTGTTGGCAAGTGCCTCAATCTGGCCCAGGCAGAATCTTTTGGAAGGATTTTTAAACCGGAGAGGTGAGCTCTTTTCTCTTTAGCTTCAGAGGTGGGAGATTTTGGGTACAGAGCTGCAGATGGCTATTTTGCCCACCATGTAGAGAAGCCCATCTGCGGTCAGAGATAATAAATATGACTCACAAAGAGAAATAGGATTTGTGAAAGACAAAATCATACAGACATTTGCTGCGTGGTTTGAACTGCTCTGACTTTGGAGCTGCCCTTTCTGAGATTTAGATGTTCAGATCTTCCTTCAGTTTTCTGCATTACCACAATATATTTCTAATATGTTCCTTGTTACTGATTAAGGTATTACAAATTGGATTTCTGTCTTTGCAGCTACTAGTTCTAACATAAAGAGTATTCATTACAAAATATCCATTTAAAAAATTTAGTGTACTTGAAACCTATGAAATTTTATGATGCTGTTAAAAAATGGAGATAAATTGGTACATGGATTTTGCCTCAATACATTACATGAACAAATTAAAAATAGCATAAATCATGAGATACCATTAGAGCTGGAGGCTGAGAGTACTGGGGGAAAAGAGGAACTTTATATGTTATATTACATTTTTTGTTGAAAATAATAATGTATTATGTTTTCTTAATTGAACTAGAAACATAGAACTATTTAAAAGTAACAAAATAAAAGAAGTAGGCAATAAAGAATGTTTATTAATTTAAAGCAGTTTATCCTCGACTAAATACTAAGGCTGTGTCTAGAATAGTAAACCATACATGTATATTTGTTAGCTAATATTTTGTCTTCAAATTGGGAATATAATGGCAATCTCGTTTTGATACTTTTTAGATTGCTACAAGCTTCTACCCATAATAAGGTGACCTCATAGAGGTAAGAAATGCTTCTAAGACCAAGTCATAATCTTTACTCAAGTTGTTTTATATATTAGTATATTATAGGAATTTAACAATATAAAACAGGAGGTATGTTGCCAAAAGAAAAGGAAAACATTTCTTCCTGTAAATAGTTGAGAGAAAGAAACACAGATCTAGGGTTACACATGGATTATTTTGTAGAGAGACCAATTTTGGTCCAATGTCCTTTAAACTATATTATAGACAGAGAGTAAAGCTATTAGCCCTGTGGCTCACTTGCTCTGAAGTTTCATATGCAAGAATTGGTCGGCACTTTGGGTTTAGAGTCTCACAGAAATATGATGTGACTTTCTGGCTGTTGCAATGAATTAACTTCACATACAAAATATGATACTTCTCCTCATATCAAGCACTGATGGCACAAAGATATTACTTGAACCAACTCCTGATTCCACATTGCCTGGATCCTTTTTTACCAAGTAAAGATGATGTATCACAGTGGAAAAGAGTAGGACTTTTGAGTCATTCAAATCTAGGTTTTAACTGCATATTCTGCTACTTATAAGCTTTGGGATTTAGGGAAAATTACTTCATTGTTTTGTACGTGTTTTCCTACTATGAGAATTGGGTTACTAATACGAAACATACAGAGTTTTTGTTAAATTTAATTGTGAGGAGTTTGGCACTAATAATGTAAATTATTAGTCCCTCAGTAACTTATAGCCATTATTATCATCATTCTAGTCAACATCCAGTTCAGTTACACTGAAGGAGTTGAATAAAAGCCTCGTGTTAAATGGTGACAGAATTACAGCAGAATCTTTTTTAATAATTTTCTATGAGCAATTAAATTAACTTTCATCAAATAGAGAAAAGTATCATTGTTATAGTTGTTTTAACAATATAGTTTATTCAGACTATTAAAGTGCCCTGTCAATTCTAGTAGCAATATGATGAATTCATTATGATTACAGTAAAAAATTAGCATAAAGCCTAAACTCTTCAGAGATGATGTCTATGGTGAAATTACCTGGAACTGCAAAGCTAAAAATATTCATGCTTTTTGGAATAGATCTAAAATGAACTGCCCAAATTTTACCTGTAAAAATTTATGAAGAGTTTTTTCCAAAGTAATTTCCCTTACAGCTGTAATTAACCTTCAAGAAAGTATTCTTTTGAGAATATAGCTTTAAGAATAAAGTTACTTAATTGATCAAATAGACAATAAAAAAAATTGTTTCTTGGGGAATTAGGAAATTGTACCCCAGTTCTCCTCATGTATTTGCTATAATGTAATACTAATTACGTGCGTTATGTGATTTTTCAACAGCTTCTGAATTTGTATAAACAGCAACGCCACCAAGTACACTTCCTTGCAGGTCCAGGTCAAGGTGTAGTATTAGTTTTGTGAGTGAAAATTGCTACTAGAAGACAGGAGAACAGATGACAGGCCAATATGGGAAACTAAAAGGAGCAAGGAGAGGTTCTATCTTTCCATTGGATACCATACTAAATTTTTGATTCTTTAAATTCAAATATTTCAGTAAATGTCCTTCATTTTTTATAAGCTTCAGTAAGAAAATTAATGGTGATCTGTAAAACATCCTAGGAGAGCTTTAGATTCAGAAATTTTATGTAGCATTCAATAGTTCTATTAATTAAAAGTTCAACCAACAAATTTATTCCATTCTGTACCATGTCTTGCAACCCCTGGCAGATTTCCTGAAATGAACTTGCCCTGCTTCCTTTTAATAAATTGAAAAGAAAATGTATGCTAGAGTTTTTCGAATACTATATCAGAAAAAAATACACATAGACACTACTGGCTATTCAGAATTCCAATATTTTAAGTAGATGACACATTAATATCTTTCTTAAAAGCATATTTTAAAATGAATCACACTGAGAATTTAGGAAAATGAGATTGAGAGGCTCATTTCATGCAAAAATAACAATAACAACAAAACAACCACAAAACCCAGATTTGTTTAGGATTTAGGTATAAAAAATAAGAAAAAAGATAGGAGGAAATAGTTAAAGCAAATTTGCATGGTAGCCGTTGACCACACAAAAACTATATGTATTGAGAGCCTTGGAAATGATCTTAACTTTGTATCTTGTAGTTTTACTTTTAGAATTTTATTCTAAGTGAGTTATCAATAATTTATATATATAAAATTGTATGTGCAAAGATGTCTGCAAATGAATTTATATTAGCAAAATATAAGAACAAAACAAGACCTAGAACTCAACTCTGCATCTAACAATGCAGAAATGACTAAATTTTGTTACAGACGTAAAATGGGTAATACATTTTCAAAGAATTTTTGGAAGATAGGAATGCTAATGATACAATATTAAGTGCAGTTCCATTGACGAAAAATAACAAAAGGAAATAGAATGTTAATAATGAACTTTTTGGAGTGGTGTAATTAGGATGATTATTCTCTTCTGTATATTTTTCTATATTTTCAATTTTTAAAGGTCACCTGTTAATTTCTGATTGAAATAAAAGAAAATTAAACTAAATAATAAATGTATGGCATATTTGATAGGAGAATATAACTTTATGTCTAGCTTCCATATATGTGAGCAAGATTACATTTTTGTCTTTTTGTTTCAGTTCATACTCTTTTTCTCTATCAAAAAACAAACCCAAACAAAACAGCTAAGAAAGTTTTCAATAAATGTCCATTATATGAACAATATTAATAGGATTAACAGGGTTTGGTCATAGTAGATTTCACTGAGGGAACTGAAATATATGGCATATATTTTTCTTTTGATTCTCACATATGATTTTTTGAAAATAGTTTGACACTTTGTTGTTAATGGTAGTGTATATGGGATAGTTTTCAAATATTTAAAAAAGCATACCAGAACCTTAGTCAGGAAAATATTCTCTGTAATGGAAATAGCACAGAGGAATTTGCATACTGTCTTCCTGAAGAACATCCAGTTGCCCTCCTGGCTAATAATATGCTTGTTCTTCCAATTTGAAGAAAGTTAGCATGATAACAATTGATAATATAAAACTATGAGGATGTAACACAAAATTAAAATCTTTTCTTTTTAAAATATCCACCCATGGGGCCGGGCGCGGTGGCTCACGCCTGTAATCCTAGCACTCTGGGAGGCCGAGGCAGGAGGATCACTTGAGCTCCGGAGTTCGAGACCAGCCTGAGCAAGAGTGAGACCCTGTCTCTAAAAAAAAAAAAAAATCCACCCATGCTCAGAAATCTCATTTGGCCAGTTGTATACACACTAACCACATTCTTCCATTCACCGTGTAAGAACAGAGAGTATATTTAAACTGTATTTAAAAGAAAAACCAATGTCATCTTTTGATAGTTTAATATATGCCATAGTACATGATGTAACAAAAGTGATCATGATACATGATATTACAAAAGTTTTACCAGTTAATGGCCTACGTTAAAAACAGGAGAAGACAATAAATTAGTTCCAGGTGGGTGTTTGTGTGTGTGTGTTTCCTACTCCCATAATACATGAGTTTCTGATTAATCTGATGTGAGTTAATGAAGGCAATGACTTCTATAAATCTGAATTTTTATTATAAAAAAGAAATGAATTATTTGACGAGGTTGCAATTGTATGGAAAGTGAAAAAAATGAATTAGAATCAGGGATAGGAATAAAATGAAAGGGATTAAAGTGATCTCTCCATTGGGACTATTACAGTTGTTCATCACTTAACGACGGGGATATGTTCTGAGAAATACATCATTAGGCCATTCTGTCATTGTGTGAACATCATAGAGTGTACTTACACAAACCTAGATATTGCAGCCCACCGCACACCTAGGCTATATGGCAGTGGTTCCCAACTTTTTTGGCACCAGAAACCGGTTTCATGGAAGACAATTTTTCCACGGACGGGGGTGGGGTGGGGGGTGGTTTCAGGATAATTCAAGCGCATTACGTTTATTGTACAGTTGAATCTCTCTGCTAATGATAATCTGTATTTGTAGCAGCTCCCCAGTGCTAGCTAGCATCACCACCTCAGCTCCACCTCAGATCATCAGGCATTAGATTCTCATAAGAAGCATGCAACCTAGATCCTTCACATGCGCAGTTACAGTAGGGTTCCTGCTCCTATGAGAATCTAATGCCACTGCTGATCTGACAGTAGGCGGAGCTTATGTGGTGAGGCGAGTGATGGGGAGCATCTCTAAATACAGACAAAGCTTTGCTTGCCCACCCACTGCTCACCTCCTGCTGTGCAGCCCAGTTCCTAACGGGTTGGGGACCGCAACGATATGGTATAGCCTATTGCTCCTAGGCTACAAAACTGTACATCATGTTACTATACTGAATACCGTAAACAACTGTGACACAGTGGTAAGTATGTGTATATCAAGTATTTGTGTATCTAAACATATAGAAACATAGAAAAGGTTCAGTAAAAATGAATTTTAGTTAAAATATAAAAAATGGTATACCTATATGGGCACTTACCATGAAAGAAGCCTACAGGACTGGAAGTTGCTATGGGTAAGTCAGTGAGTGGTGAGTGAATGTGAAGGCCTATTACTGCACACTACTGTAGACTTTATAAACACTGAATACTTAGTCTACACAACATTTATGAAAAAATATTTTTCTTTCTTTAATAAATTAACCTTATCTTACTGTAACTTTATAAGCTTATTTCTTTAACTTTTGACTCTTTTTTAATAACACTTAAAACACAAGCATGTTATACAGCTGTATAAAAATATTTCTTTATATCCTTATTCTATAAACTTTTTTCTATTAAAAAATTTTTACTTTTTAATTTTTTTTGTTAAAAACTAAGACATAAACACACACATTAGGCTAGGTCTACACAGGGTCAAGACCATCAATATTACTGTCTTCCACCTCCACATCTTGTCCCGCTGGAGGGTCTTCAGGGGTAATGTTGCCTATGATAACAATGCCTTGTCCTGGAATACCTTCTGAAGGACCTGCCTGAGGCGGTTTTACAGTTACCTTTTAAATATATATATATGTAGAAAAAGTACACTCTAAAATAATGACTAAAAAATACAGTACAGTAAATGCTAGGCAACAGGAATTTTTCAGCTCCATTATAATCTTATGGGGCCACCATTGTATATGCAGTCTGTCATTGACTGAAACATCATTATGCAGCATATGACTGTGATATAATTCAACTGGCTTTCAAACATAGAAATTCAAACATAACACAGTAGAAAAAAAGGCACAGGCTTGGGTCCAGTTCATACTCCCTCCCCTTCTAACTGTGGATGTGGGAAAAATAATAGCTACCCTTATTGAGGAGTTACCTTCTCGTGTGCCATCAATATATAATTCCTAATTATCAAAATAGTTGAAAGGAATTCAGTGTCTGGCATATAATAAGTACTTAATAAGTATTTATTATTATTATTAGTTTTAAATATTTACATAGGTTAGAATAAAGTCTCATGTGACACATGATGATATCAATTTCACCTGCCAAGTCAAACAGGAACAACGTGTTTTAAACAAGTGTGTTTAAAATATACTGTAATTTTTAAATGTTCTAAGCTCCAAAAATTGTCTTTCTTGTGGAATTTTTAGGCCTTGAACAATTCTAGTAACATTATTATGGCCTGTCCTCATTTTACTTTCTCCCCAGGTTGAGAGGAAATTATTTCCCTTCTATCTTAACCACAGATATTTCCTTTGCCTTTGGGCATTTTATGAATTCTCCACCTTCACAGCTCTCACAAGAGCACAACAGCTGTTTTGGACAATCTAGATCTCATACCTCAGCCCCAAAACAGGAAAATATGATCAAGTACGAATTGATCACTGAAACAATTTTCGTTATTGAAAACCCCAGATTTATTAAAGTGGGAGACATTGATGTTACCAAAGACAGCCACAAAGATGATATTCATTATAGCCACAGCATTTTGAACTACTTTTCTTTAGTTCTAAAGATTTTCTTATATGCATGGTCAATAGAAGCAGAAAGCTCCAGTTTGTATTTTCCCATTTTATCTATATCTTTCTAGAGAGAGGAGCTTCCATTTTGATGCCACTATTGTGTTTCACATGGTCAAAACTGTCAGCAGGAAGGTTCCCACTGTTACTCTCATCATCCCAGTGCTGGCTTACCTACAGTTTTGCTCACTCAGGGACACCAATTTGCTAGCCTTGCAGAAATACTGTATATCCAGCACAAAATATAGTCACCCTGGTCTCTAATAGGGTTGATACAACCATGATTTTTCCACCTGCTCTTGGAGAAATCTCTACAGAGTTGGCTTTTATGATATGGCTCTTTAGATTTTATACGATAACATACAGCCATGATTTTCTTTGTGAAATTTTCCTTGCTCATATCATGAGTAGTTCATAGCAAAGTTAAAATATGCTTGCCTTTGTAGTACTGAAAGTCATGTACAGTGATATTTCTCAGATGTTCCTCTCTTCTGACTTTTTTCCAATGTTCTTCATATTCTTGGTGTGCTTGTTTGTATCAAATTTTCTACAGAATCTTTTGAGTGTCCTTCTCACTATCATAGTCATGGGCTACCAAAGCCAGTTTGAAAAAGAGGTCAGAATATATAAATATAAAACACAGCATCATTACTTCTGAAAAGTAAATCTAGTACTGTAGAGAAAGCTCTGGTTGAATCAATAAATAATTTCCCAATAAATAATTTATACCCGCTTTACCAGTGAGAAAATTGAGGCGTAGAAATGTTAAGAAATGAGGCTAAACTTATTTGAAAAGAAGAGTAGCACCATGATCCACTGCCAGGCCTTTCTGACTTTATAGGCTCTTCCCAGTCAACAATAATCATCAACAACTATAGGACATTCTTGCTTTCTCATACCTGATCCTGTGTCTGTGGCAGATGCTGACCAATTATAGCATTCTTTCCAGGAGAGTCTGACCTTGACCTTTCAATCTTTCTCAGATGAAGTTGGTACACAGACACTAGCAATTGGCTAGAGTTGGCACTCGAACAGAAATGCACTCCCTCCCTAAAATAATTTGTTTACTTATCTGCAGGATGAAAGCGTTAGCCTAGAAATTCTCTGCCATCTTTGCCCCACTAAAATTTTATGATGATCACTAATATCACCAGAAAATACATAATTTAGGAATGCCTAAGTATTTTCCATAAAAAATATATTTGAACTACAGTGTGTTTACAATATGAAAGTAGTGTCACCCATGAACTTACATTCATTTTGTAACCTTCAAATATTTTTCCCCAGGATGGAAATTTCTCATGCTTGATCACAGCCCAAAGATAATTATGTCCTGGAAAATACACACACCATATCTTTATTCATCTACAAGTCCTGTCCTATATGTGAAGAAATAGGAAAAAAAATGAAGAAGAGCCACACACAGTTGAAACAGTCCATGTGTCTGGTCTTCACTGAGGCGTATTCTCCTGGGAATAACCATTTGAAATATGTTTTACAAATTGCATTTTTAATGGAATATGTGTAGTATGAGGTCAGAAGAAATTCTTTGGTTATTTCTTTGAAGTCCTAATGTTTTAAAAATAATGCCAATACTGATTTAGGAATCTTTCAAAATTACATAACTGTGGTTTAGTTTTGCTTTTTAACCTAGAGGTATAATCTTTTTTCCCTTTTGAAAGACACTAGCAAAGCCCTGCTCTGAAGAATCTCTCCCTCTCCCACCCCCTTTCCACTGGGCCAAAATATGCTCACATCTGTCCAGAGCTAAGGAAGTCCCAGCCACCACATGCAGTCTTTGTGCTTTCAGCCTGCAGCCCAGGAAATTACTACCTGTGTGGGCAGATCCTCAGCACGTAACTGTTAGGTTCCACAAAACTGATGGCTCAGTTAAAAAAAAAAAAAAAACCTCTATTTCTTTCACCAAAAAACCTTCTTTCTTTGAGGTTTCATAGTAAGGGTTACAAAAAAAGAAGTGTAGAGTTGGCAATGTATACTCCCTTACAAATGAGAAAAACAAAACCAAACACCATAGAACATCCTTAAGGACACTTAAGAATATTTTCATAATAATAAAAATAATAATATACTTCCCACATGAAAACTCCACCTGTTTACTCATTTAATCATCCCCTCAACCCTATTTAGCATAGATTATCATCTCCACTTTACAGATGAAGAAACTGAGGCAGAGAAGTTGAATAAATTGTCCAGAGCTACAAGGATTAAGAAGTGGTGCTAGGATTTGACTCATGGGCCTCTCACTCACAAATTTAGCACCCTGGACTGTGCTGTCCTATTGCTAATGTAGATTTATGCGTAAGGCGTACGCACATAGAGCCCTCACAGCCCCAAGTGCTGAAATTATTTAGTTCTTTATAGGGAGAAAGTATGGAAAAAAGCCTGTTGTTTTGAGAGTTCATCACTTCTACACAGCCTTTAGCCCTGAGCATATGATATTTTAAGAATTCTCCATGTCATTCTCTCCTCTGCCACATCTCAAGACTCCCCTCTTCATGTGACCAAGCTTTCCTCTTGCGTTCTGTTACTCTCTTGTACCCAACCGGATGATTTATCATAATATACAGCAGGGCAATGATAGAGAATCTGGAAATTCTCTTTAAATGCCCTGTAGTACCTGATTTTCCAGCTTGTATTGGAAAACTACAGGGCCGGGCGTGGTGGCTTGTGCCTGTAATCCTAGCACTCTGGGAGGCCGAGGCAGGAGAATTGCTTGAGCTCAGGAGTTTGAGACCAACCTGAGCAAGAGCGAGACTCCGTCTCTACCTAAAATAGAAAAATTAGCCAGGCGTGGTGGTGGGTGCCTGTAGTCCCAGCTACTCAGGAGGCTGAGGCAGGAGGATTGCTTGAGCCCAGGAGTTGGAGGTTGCGGTGAGCTATGATGATGCTGCTGCACTCTACCCAGGTGACAGAGTGAGACTATCTCAAAAAAAAAAAAAAAAAACTATGTTCCAGGGACTGAGAGCTACAGACATACAGTTGCACTTAATCATTGCATGTCATTACTAGTGTTATTCCCTCCTATTTAGTATTCCTTTAGACATAAAAATACTCTGAGGAATATAAAAGCAACATCATTTAGTGATCCAAATTGGCTTTCATAATGATCAGCTAAAGAGGCAGGATGTACAATTATGTTTTCCTATTTTTCGAATGCAGAACTTAATGTTTTCATTCTAGTTTAAATATCTGAACAATCATCAGTAAAGAGTAGCCTCAGAGGTGTCCAAAAATGGTTTTATCTGTCTCAGTGATCTTTGAGTTCTTCCCCCTCCTTTCCCAATATGGAAGTGTCCAAGCAGAGGATGGTGGCCTATCTTCCAGGTCAGTAACAGAATACCTGCATTAGTAGGGAATTTGAATGAGCCAGCTTGAAAGTACATCTTGTTGTTAGCATTTTTGATTCTGAGATAGTGTGTAGTATTGGTATATTAGAAATAAAAAAGAGCATAAATCTTAATTATGGGTTTTAAATTATTTTGAATATAATTTAAACTTAAACCAATTTCCATATGAACAGTGATAAATTGAATTAGGTTGTTTTTTAAAAAAAAATTCTTCTGGCTAGATTCCCTGCAGCTAATCTATATGGTTATGCCATGTGGTTGGGAACAGGAAACACCTGTCTCCCTGCTTGCTAGCACTCACTTAACATGATCCCTGGCAAAACAGTTTTTTCAGCCCCAGTCCAATTCACCAGAGGTCATTTCAATATGGACTATTTCAACTTGTATTACAAACCATCAGTGTTTAACAATTTTCAAGCACTTTCTGGATATGAATCATTATATAGTCACCAGAGGTTTTAAAACTATTGTCCTGAGGTCCTCTGAAAGAGATCATTTGCAAATTTCAAATTCATTGGGATTTCAATACATAAAATACCTTATTTTTACATTTTTATTGTCAGAGAGAGAATATATCTCACCTTACAAAATGGAATGTGTATTTCTAGTTCTTTGTTTTTAAAAAGCATAATAAATAAAATCTATTGTAAGAGTTTCAAATGTCAGCACAATATATTTGCCTTAGGGCTTTTAGTTTCTTTCTTTTTTACTTTTTATAGTGCCTGAAAACAGAATCCTCATATTTAATATCCTGCTCAAGTTCTGGCTTTGAATTTTGCAATGCAAAGTTTGACAGTTACCACCAATACAGATGCTTCAGATATGCTAACTATTTCAGCTTTGGGAATGAATATTTAGACTTTTTAACATTGCCATAGTTTTATAATTGACAGTCTGCCTAGGTTAACCAAGGAAACAATGAGGCCGGGCGGTTGCTTTACCATTCCCTCCGGTTGTGAACATACTCATTTTGAAAAAGAGATTGAATAAATAGACTAGATTCCTCCCCCCCAACTTGAAAGGGTAAAGAGGCAAATATTGACTTAAAAACAGCAAATTGCAGAATACCTACTATGAGAAATAATGATTACACCATTTAGTCACCCTGTAGAATGACATGGCTGCTTGAGAGATTTTCACCCCCAATTTCACCATACTTTGGTTTCACTATACTTTTCTACCTGTGCACCAGACAAAAGTATTTGATATCCCAAGTAAACACAATGTAGCTCTGGCTTTGAATTATGATGATACTATGTACCTTACCCGTCAAATTGTAATCTGCCCCATATCATGTTTTACTACCTACTCAGTTAAAAAGTCAATCTGGCAGACATCAACATAAAAGCATATATTCTCAATGGAAATGAAAACAAATTTTTCACATAGATTAAAATTTGGCAGCCTGCCTATAAATGTTTTGTGGTCCATCAACTTGCCTTTGCCTTTATATACAGGAATAGATCAAACTGATTAAATATAGGTTAACCAGGCAGCCAATAAGGCAAACAACAAGACTAATCCCTGATTAGGTAGGTGAAATTAGAAATGTGGCTGACTGCCTCTCCCTACCCCCAACCCCTAGAGAAGTGCTTGGATAATTAATTGTTCCAATAATGAGGTGGGTCCATGTAAAAAAAAAAAAAAAAAAAAAAGGCGGGGGACAAGGTGGGGGTAGCAGCTGCATTGTGTGAAAAATAGCTGCTAAGTATGAGTTCTCTGGGCATAAGTTGTGCTTGTAGAAATAGGCAGCCATATGTCAATTTTTTTTCAGGAATCTGTCTCTCCCAGTGGAGATGCCTCTCTAGACCCAGGAAATTCTTCCAGCTCTAAATGTATTGTCATAGTTTTAAGAAATACATTACACATTGAGAGTCATATCATCACCAAGAGAACTATAATTCAAACCAAAGATAGCTTAGGAGAACAAGATCAAGGCTTTTACATCAAGAATTTACCAATTTCTACATGGAAATGTCTCAATTGAAGTGAATTCTTGAACTACCCCTTGGACTACCCCAAGTGCCTCATTACTCTGATTTAGAGATACAAAAGGAAGCTGAAGGAAAATAATCCCCTTTCACATAAAAATCTTAATTTTAGAAAGAAGGAAGGAAGGAAGGAAAACAACACAATTTATAGGGCAATTTGTATGAGATAAAATAAAAATTCTTAGGTTGTTAGACTCATTTTGACTCATTTTGCTCTAGCCATAGCCTGAAAAACTTGGGCTATCTTCCCTGGGCAGAGATTTAATAAGATTCTCCTGCTGTTGAGCTCTCTGTAATCACGGGATGGTTGTAGAGAAATAGTTTGCTTATATTATGCAGTCCCACAGATTTTAGAAAGGTGTTTTTAAGGACATTGTGGTATTGGGTTAGTCCACTCTCTAAGTAAGGAAGTACAAAAAAAGATTGAATAAGAATGATCCCATTAGAAATTTACCCCACAGCCCCAATTTTTTCTCTTCCTCTCTACCACTTTTCAACTTGAGTTCACAGGAAGTGGAAACTCCTTTGACTAAATCTCCATGTTGATTTTTACTAAGTAGATGGTTCTTAAGTTTTAGGAATCAATTCAAAATAATTTGATTACTTTTGTGAAAAAAAATAAAGGCAGAATATTTTCTCGGTAATTTCTCTAAGCAAAGCTGGCAAGTTAAAATTTTGTGATATGCTGCTGAAGCAACTGGTTAAAATACTTCATGTTGTGATTTGAAATCCAGACTGAAGTCTACCATGGCAAGAGATTGGGGGCAGCAGGTTATGTAAAAAATAGTGGAATATTTTAAACTGTATTTGTGACCTTTAGTAAGGTATTAAGAGAGGAGAAGACATCAAAGACAGTGGTGTGGAAGCAGAAAGAGAATATTTTAAAATAAGAAAAAAAATTCTCTCATAGACAACATTCTAAAATTACTGAATCCAAAAATACTATGTTATAGAGAACTCTAATAGGCCGGTTCTCTGCCACATGCTGAAGATAACAAGGGTAATAAAGGTCATATGTGACAAACCCACAACTGACATAATCAATGAGGAAAAGTTGAAAGCTTTTCCTCTCAGACGAGAAATAAGACAAGTATGCCCACCCTTTCCACTTCTATTCAACGTAGTACTGAAAGTTTTAGCCAGAGAAATTAGGCAAGAGAAAGAAATAAAAGGCATCCAAATTGGGAAGAACTAAGTTAAATTTTCTCTGTTTACAGGTATAATCTTATATATAGAAAACTCTAAAGACTCTGCCATAAAACTGTTAGAACCAATAAACAAATTCAGTAATATTGCAAGATACAAAATCAACATACAAAAATCAGTAGCTTTTCTACACAACAATGAAATATCTGAAAAAGAAACCAAGAAAACAATCCCATTTACAATAGCTAAAAAATAAAATACTTAGGAATAAATTTAAGGAGGAAAAAGATCTATACACTGAAAATTATAAGCGTTGATGAAGGAAATTAGAGAAGACACAAGTGGAAATATATTTGTGTTCATGTATTAGAATTAATATTGTAAAAATGTCCATATTACCCAAAGTGTTCTACAGATTCAATGCAGTCCCTGTGACATTTTTCACAGAAGTAGAAAAAAAAAATCCTAAAATTCTTATGGAACCACAAAAGACCCTAAATAGCTAAAGCAATCTTAAGCAAAAAGAATAAAGGTGGAGGCATCACATTACCTGACTTCAAAATATACTACTAAGCTCTAGTAGTGAAAGCATCATGGCACTAGTATAAAAACAGACACATAGACAAATAGAAGAGAATAGAGAGCCCAGAAATAAATCCATACATTTATAGCCAGTTGATTTCAACAAAGATGCCAAGAATACACAATAGGGAAAGGACAATCTCTTCAATAAATGGTGTTGTGACAACAGAATATCCACATGCAGGAGAATGGAATTAGACCCTCCACTCACACCATATACAAATATCAAATCAAAATGTACTAAAATCTTAAACATAAGACCTGTAACTCTAAAATTTTGAGAAGAACACATGGGAAATCTCTGTGACGTTGGTTTGGGCAATGATTTTTGGATATGATAAAAGGCACAGGCAACAACAGCAAAACTAGACAAATGAGATTACGTCAAACTATATAGCTTCTGCACAGCCAAGAAAACAAAACAGCAGAGTGAAGAGACTACCTATAGAATGGGAGAAAATATTTTGCAACCATACATCTGATAAGGGGTTAATATTCAAAATATATAAGGAAATTAACTCAATAGTAAGAAAAAAACCTGATTTAAAAATGGGAAAAGGATTTGAATAGACATTTCTTAAAACAAGACATACAAATGACAACAGGTATATGAAAAGGTGCTCAACATCACTAATTCACATCAGAGAAATGTGAATTAGAACCACAATGAGATATCAGCCAACACAGGCTATTATCAAAAAGATGAAAGATAACAGGCATTGGCAAGGAATTAGAGAAAAGGGGACTCTTATGCACTGTTGGTGAGACTGTAAATTATTACAGCCATTATAGAAAACAGGAAAGTTCCTCAAAACAGTAAAAACAGAACTACCATATTATTCAGTAATCACACTACTGGTTATATATCCAAAGGAAATGAAAACCGTATGTCATTTATTTCTGTACTCCCAAGTTCATTGCAGGATTTATTCACAATAGACAAGATATGGAGTCAACCTAATTGTCCATCAATGGATGAATGGATAAAGGAAATGTGATATATACACACAATGGAATACTATTCAGCCATAAAGGAGGAAATTCTGTCATTTGTGATAGCATGAATGAGGCTAGAGGACATTATGTTAAGTGAAATAAACCAGGCACAGAAAGACAAGTGCCACATGATTTCACATATGAAATTTGTGAAATTTGATTTCACATACAAATTCCACATATGAAATTGGAGCTCATAGACGTAGAGAGTAGAATAGTGGTTACCAGGGCTGGCAGGGATGGGAGGGGGAAGATTTGGGGAGATGTTTGTCAAAGGACGTAAAATTTCAGTTAGAAGGATTTTGTTCAAGAGATCTATTTTGTGACATAATGACTATAGTTGTTAATAATGTATTATATTCTTGAAAATTGCTGAGAGTAGATTTTAAGTGTTCTTGACACAAATAACTATATGAAGCAATGTATATGTTAATTAGCTCAGGTTAGCCATTCCACAGTGTATGCATATTTTAAAACATCATGTTGTACACAACATACATATTTATTTGTTTAAAATAAAAAGTAAAAAGTTCACATGGGTAAAGACACAAGACTAGAGACAAAATTGGATTGTGTTGGAAAGAGAACAGAAATGGGGAAAGCCTGAACTTTTACATACCTCCAAAATAACTCCTGCTGTGAACTATCTACCCCAGAGTAGTGACATTCTGTCCCCAATGTTAACATAAAATGGGATTTCCTGAATACAATCTGTGGGCAATCAGCACATTAGACCTGCCTCACATGCGAGTAGGGGAGGTAAAAGCCAAAACTGTACCTTCAATCTGGAAGCAGGGTTTTTATTATATCAGAGGACTTACCATCAGTACCTGATAAATTAAGAGTTAGCATTGGCAGAGTACACCAAGAGTGGAAAACATATGCACATGTTTCTTTATAGGGTCTCCTAGCATAATGAAATTCCGGATCACTGGTTGTCTTAATCTTCCATCCATTCTGTCAGCTATCTTAGTATACTTCCCAGAAAAATGAGGCAGTGCTTTTTCCCCCCATTAAATTACCCTAAGTCACTTTCTTTTTCCATTAGGAATTCTTTGCCACACAATTAAAAGGATTGCCCATTTGTTGAATAGATATACTTTAGAGTTCACTTGACATAGCTATTTCAGAGGATATCTTTCCCTTGGACTTATAGGCAATAGTATGGAGTCTCCTGAAACATATAGAAGTTTGTTTATGTAAGCTGATACTCTAGAGATGAAAATGGGAGACAGACACATGTGAACTTCCCAATGCTGGAAATATTTCTGCAGAATGAATTGAGAGTTTATACATCAGATTCACTACAGGCAGGAATTTGAAAACACCTGGGAAACCTGAAGCCCTCTTGTGAAGATTACTTTAGCTCAGACAACCTCAGAATTGAAATGTGGATTTCTTATTCATTTCTTGTCTAGCATAGACAAACATCAATAAGGTATACCTTGCCAAAGATGATGTCAGCCTTGAAGACAAAAGAAAAGATTTGACATGATTTCAAAGAAATGTCTTAGAGAATTCTGGCTTTCTTCGAAATAAGCCATACTTACCTGGAGAAATGGCCATGAGAATTCACTGTTCCTGTTTGTTAATGCATACTTTTGTGGGTCTGGATTTTCTGCAGCCTGCTGTCAAGTAAAAAATGGTCAAAATTAATTACTTGTCAATAATATGTGTATTGACATGTGAAAGACCACTTGCCAATTCAAATTACTGTTCATATCTGCAAACAGCAGTCTTCATACTGAAAGTTACTAGGAGTAGTATTAAACTTTAATTTATACAAGTTGAACTTAATTCCATTTTCAAGTGAAATGGCTGTAAGTTGTACAGTAAAATAATGAAAGACAATTTTTGAAGTATAATTTTAGAATTTTCATTTTGTAAAGGAAATAAATTTCTGATGCAATACAATAAATTTTAGGTAAACTTTTGAATGCAAGTGTTGATGTATATTGCATGAAGCAGAGGTGGAATAGGTTCATAGATTTCTTCAGTCTTAATAAAATCTATGGCCCCAAAAGATTGAGTCATCTTTATATAGTTTACATTTCTTTTTGTATTTTTCAATGATTGGCAATATATATGCTACATGCATGTATTATAAGTTTTCTACATAATACTTCTATTACTTTTGATGATCAAGACGTCTTCTGACTTCCATAGTGTAAAAAGGAAAATTTGACATTTTTACATCCCCTTAAGATTGGAACCCCAAATATTGCTTTGTTGCCTGTGTTTTTGGTGTTACATCCAAAAAACGATTGCCAAAACCAATGTCAAGGAGATTTTCCCCTGTTTTCATCTAGAAGTTTTTAGGTTTTAGGTCTTACATTTAAGTCTTTAATCTATTTCAAATTGATTTTTGTTTATGGTGTAAGACAAGGGTCCAATTTTGCTCCTTTGATTGTGAATATTTAGTTTTTCCAACATTACTTATTAACAAGACTACCCCTTCCCCATTGTGTATTCTTGGTGCTTTTGTCAAAGATTAGTTGACCCTATGCTTGTAGGTTTATTTCTCTCTCTATTCTGTCCCATTGGTCTGTGTGTCTGTCTTATGCCAATGCCATTCTGTTTCGATTACTACAGCATTACAGTTTGAAATCAGTAAGTATATTGCCTCCAGCTCTGTTCTTTTTGCTCAGGATTGCTTTGGTTATTCAGGGCCTTTGTGGTTCCATAAAAATTTTAGAATTTTTTTTTTCTATTTGTGTGAAAAATGCCAATGGAATTTTGATAAGGACTCCATTCAATTCATAGATCAATATGGGTAGTATGGACATTTTAACAATATTAATTTTTCTAATCCATAAGCATGAGATATCTTTTCATTTACTTGTATCTTCTATTTCCTTTATTAATGTCTTATAGTTTTTATGCACAGATCTTTCCCCTCCTTGGTTAAATTTATTCCTAACTATTTTATTCTTTTTGACACTATTTTAAATGGCATTGTCTTCTTAATTTATTTTGCAGATAGTTTGTCATCAGTGTATAGAAATGTAACTGATTTTTCTATGTTGATTTTGTATACTGCGACTTCACTGAAGTTTGTTTATTAGATTCTAACAGTTTTTTGATGGAATGTTTAGCATTTTGTGTATATAAGATTATAGCATGTTCAGAGAAAATTGAATTTCTTCTTTTCCAACTTGGATGACTTTTATTTCCTTCTGTTGCTCAATTGCTCTGGCTAGAACTTCCAGTACTGTGTTGAATAGAAGTGGCAAGAGTGGGCATCCTTGTCTTGTTCCTGATCGTAGAGAAAAAGCTTTCAATTATCCCCGTTGAGTATGATGTTAGCTGTGGGTTTCTCATCTATAGCTTTTATTATGTAGAGGTATATTCCTTCTATACCCAATATGTTGAGAGTTTTTATTATGAAAGAATGTTGAATTTTGTCAAATGCTTTTCATCATCTATTAAGTTGATCAAATGATTCTTAGCCTTTATTTTGTTTCTGTAGTGTATCACATTTATTGATTTTCATGTGCTAAACTAGTCTTGCATCCCAAGGATAAATCCCACTTGATCATGATGTATAATCTTTTTAATGTGCTGTTAAGTTTGGTTTGCCAGTATTTTGTTGCAGATTTTGTATCTGTGTTAATCAGGGATATTAGCCTGAAATTTCCTTTTATTGTAGTGCTTTCATCTGGCTTTGGTATGAAGGTAATGCTGGTCTTATAACATGACTTTGGAAGTATTCCCTCCTATGTAGTTTTTTGGAAGAGTTTGAGAAGGATTGGTATTAATCCTCTTGAAAAACTTGGTGGAATTCACCCGTAAAGCCCTCTGGTCCTGGGTTTTTCTTTTTTGGGAAATTTTTCATTACTGATTCATTCTCTTTACTCGTTAATGATCTGCTCAGATATATTATTTCTTCATGATTCAGTCTTGGTAGTTTGTGTAGATCTAGGAATTTACCCATTTTTTCTAGACAATCCAATTTGTTGGCATATAATTGTTCATAGTAATCTCTTATGTTCCTTTGTAATTCAGTGACATTAGTTGTAATGTTTCCTCTTTTGTTTATAATTCTATTTATCTCTCATTTTTCATGGTTAGTCTAGCCACAAGTTTGTCAACATTGTTAGTCTTTTCAAAAAAGCAGCTGTTTTGTTGATCTTTCTATTGTTCTTCTAATCTCTATTTCATTTGTTTTGCTCTGATCTTTATTATTTCTTTCCTTATAGTAACTTTGGCCTTAGTTTTTCTTTTTCTAGTAATTTGAGATGTGAAGTTATGTTGTTTGAGATCTTTCTCTTTTCTTAATGTAGGCCTTTATCACTATAAACTTCCCTCTTAAAACTGTTTTTGCTGCATCTCATAAGTTTTGGTATGTTGTTTCTAGTTTTGTTTGTCTAAACATTTTTGATTTGCCTTTTGATTTCTTCTTTGATCCATTGGTTATTCAGAAGTGTGTTCTTTAATTACCACATATTTGCATATTTTCCAAGATTCTTTCTGTTGTTTATTTCTAGTTTTGTACCACGTGCTCAGAAAAGATGCTTGATATGATTTCAATCTTCCTACATTTGTTAAGACTTGTTTTATGGCCCAACATATGCTATATCCTGGAAGAATGTTCCCTGTGTGCTTGACAATAATGTGTATTACACTGATGTTCTGTGGAATGTTCTGTATATGTCTGTTAGATCCATTTGGTCTATAGTGTTATTCAAGTCTACTGTTTTCTTATTGATTTTCTGTCTTGACAGTCTACCCCAGAAAATGGGATATTGAAGTTTCCTACTATTATTGTATTGCTACCTATGTCTCCCTTCATTTCTGTTAACATTTGTTTCATAATATTAAGTGCTCCAATGTTTAGTGCGTATATATTTACAATTGTTATATCCTCTTGATGAATTGACCTATTTTTCATTAGTGACCTCCTTTGTCTCTTGTGACAGATTTTGTCTTTTATTTTCTCTCATAAAAAAAGCCACCCCACCTGTCTTTTGTTTACCATTTTTATGGAATATCCCTTCACCATCAACCTATGTGACCTTAAAGCTAAAGTGAGTCTCTTGTAGACAGCATATTTTTTTATCTTGTTTTTTAATCCATTCAGCAACTTTGTTTTTTGATTAGAGAATTTAATCTGTGTACATTTAAAATAATTATCAATAAGTAAGGACTTCACTATTGCAATTTTGTTCATTTCTTTCTCATTTTTTTGTAGTTTCTGTCTTCCTTTGTGATTTGTTGATTTTTTACAGTGGTATTCTTTTATTCCTTTCTCTTTATTTTTTGTATATCTACTAGAGGTTTTTTTTCTTTGTAGTTACCATGGGGCTTACAGAAAGCATCTTACAATTATTACATTCTCTTCATGAATCTGAATATCCATATCCCTCTCAAAATTTGGGAGTTTCAGCCAGTATTTCTTCAAATAAGCTTTCTATCACTTTCTATTTCTTTTCTCCTTCTGGAACTCCTATAATTAATATATATGCATGTTTGATAGTGTCCCATGGATACCTTTTGCTTTCTGCACTCTTTTTTTATTCTCTTTCCTTTTCTTTCTCAAACTGACTAATTTCAAATGACCTGTCTTTTATTTGTCTAATTATTTCTTCTGCATGATCAAGTCAGGTTTTAAAGCACTCTTTTGAATTTGTTTGCTTTTGTCATTGCATTCCTCAGCTACAGGATTTCTGTTTGGTTCTCTTTTATGATTTATATTTCTTTATTACACTTTTCACATTGTTCTTGCTTTGTTTTTCTAATTTCATTTAGTTATCTATGTTTTCTTGCATCTCACTGAGCTTCTCTAAGATTATTTTGAATTCTTTTTCAAGCAATTTGTAAGTATTCATTTATTTGGGGTCTAATGGTAGAGCTTTATTAGTTTCCTTTGATGGTGTGCCGTGTTTGGCTGATTCTTTGCTATTCATGCAGATTTGCATTGGTGTCTGTGCATTTGAAGGAGCAGACACCTTTTCCCATCTTTACAGACTGATTTTGGCAGGTAAAAACCTTCTTCTGTTGAATCCCCAGGCTGATGAAATTCCTTCTGGGATCACAGTTGAATGGGGTTGGAGCTAGGTCACATGGCTGCTACTAGGTCTGCAGAGGGGTCTGTAGTTGGTGGGCCTTTTATCAGGGGTTCAAGTGGATGTGTATCCTGTCTGGTCCCCAGGTGAACTGGATTACCACAGAGGTCTGCAGGCCTGCCTCTGGGGGAAGAGATGTAAATGTCTCCTTCTGGGTCCCTATGGGGCAGGACTGCTCTCAGGCCATGGCTGAAAGGGACTACAGTTGAGTTACAGGACCACTTCAGGGCCCATAGGCAGGACCAAAGTTGGTGGGCCTATCACCTGAGGCATGAGTTGGTGTGACTCTGGGTCGCTTGGTAGATGGTTCTGGTAGCAGTACCAAGGCCAAATGGGGTTATAGCCAAGTCCACAATAGGGTGGGATTGTTTCTGAGTCTGGAGCTGGAACCACAGTTGGTGAGCTTGCCACATGGGTGTGGGTCTCCTTTCTCAAAATGGTCCTCATAGATCTTGGCATCCACCCGCATTTCACAGTTTCCTACCTGAATCCTAGTGCTCCCACAAAGGCACTTTTCACCATGGATGGCTGCAAAATTATTGTTGCTGTGTGGGATATGAGCAGGGCACCTCTTATTTTGCCATCTTGCTGATGTTTCCCTCCTCTTTAATTTGTAAATATAGTTACATACATTGATTGAATCCTGCATGTAAAGCCAACCTTGAATTCCTGGGATAAACTCCACTTGGTCATGATGGATTATTCTTTTTATATAATGGTGGATTTGTTGTGCTAAAATTTTTTTGTTTAAAGCTTTTCTGTGTTATATAAGCTATTTTTCTTATATTTTTCTATAATTTTCTTTCTTGATTGGTAGATGATAAACATAGAGATATCTTGCTAAACATGAGTTTGTACTGATATCTATGACTTTAATAATCCAGTACAAAAGGCTTTATTGTAGCTTTTTCTTCCCGATTATCTGCAAGTTGATTATCTGTAACTCCAATAGTAAAAATCCTGGCTCTCAACACCCACCACTCATCTCATGTGTATTTTTATAAGTTCCTTTTTGTCTTGAGCCGTACAGTTTCCAGTCAAACATCATTTACCAAAGTTAAATCAGTCTGTCCCCATCTCCCTTTAGTGTATTTATGTCACATATTTGTAATACAGTTACCTTGATTAGTTACAGTTTGCATTCTATCCTGGGATATCCAGCATTTTGGTTGATTTTTTTCCCCTAGGTTTGCATAAATTAAATTTAGCTCTTTGAGATATACAGTTTTATGGGTTTTGACAAATGCATGAGCCCTGTATCCACAACCCAGTACCATATAGAACAGTTCCTCTATGTGTCCTCTTTGTAGTCAACCCCCTTCCCACTCCACCAACCACCAGCAACTACTGATCTGTTTCCCATCTTGATTGTCCTTTCTTTTCTAGATCGTTTTAATGCAATCATATAATAGGTAGCCTTTTCTGTCTGGTTTTTATTGTTTAGCAAAATGCATTTAAAAATCAATCTACATTGTAAGAAACAACTCATTCCTTTTTATTGCTGAAGAGTATTGCATTAATTGTTTCTCCATTTCCCATCAGAGGACATTTTGGTTTCTTCCAGTTTTAGTGATTATGAATAAAACTGCCATCAAAGGTTTTATGTGTGAACATGAGTTTTCAAATTATCTGGGTGAATACCTAGAAGTATGATTACTGGGCCATATGATAAGTCTGTATTTAACAACAACAACAACAACAACAGAACTCACCAACTGTCTTCCAAAGTGCGTGGATCATTTTGAATTCTTATAAACAATAAATGTTCCATATCCTTATCTGCATTTGGTATTGTCAGTTATTTATTATAGATTTTAGTTATTTTAATGAGCGTACTGTTTTAGTTTGTACTTCCATACTTGGAAATGATGTGGAACGTCACTTCATATATTTCTTTTCCATCTGTATATCTTTGAAGTTTTGTTTAGTTCATTCGTCCATTTTTTATTGGATTGTTTTCTTAGGACTGAATTTTGAGACTTTTTATATATTCTAGTTCAAGATATATGATTTGCAAATATTTTCTCCAAGTCTGTGGTTTTTATCTTTTTGTTCTCTTAACAGTGTCTTTTGCAGATCAATTTTTAAAATTTTGTTAACATCTACTTTATTGATGTTTTCTTTCATAGATATTGCTGTTAGTGCTGTATCTAAAAACTGATTGCCAAAGTCATGAAGATTTTCTCCTATATATTCTTATATATTTTATGGTTTTATGTTTTACACTTTTGTCTGTGACTTAAGTTTTTTATAAGATGTGTTTTATGTGCTGGGGTTTATTACTTTTTTTTTTTTTTTTGCATATGGTTATTCAATTTTTCCACCATTTGTTGAAAAGAATATCCTGTCTTCATTGAATTGCCCCTGAACCTTAGTCAAAAATCTGTCAAACATATTTGTGTGGATCTGTTTCTGGGCCTTCTATTTGACTTCTTGATATATGTGTCTATCCTTTCTCTAGTAGCACACTATGTTGATTGCTGAAGCATTTAGAATAAGTCTTAAAATTGGAAGTGAGTTCTTCAACTTTTTTTTTTTAACAGAATTGTTTAGCTAATCTAGTTCCTTTGCCTTTGCATATAAATTTTAGAATCATCTAGTCAGTATCTACTAAATTCTTGATGGGTTTTGATTGGGATTGTTTTGAATATATAGACCAAATTGGAAAGTGTTAACATCTTAACAACATTGGTATTTCTAATCCATGGACATGACATCTGTCTCAATTTATTTAGAGTTCTTTTATTTCTCTCATCAGTGTTTTATAGTTTTCCACATAAATATCCTACACATAATTTGTTAGATTATACATAAGTAGTTCCTTCTGGGGCTGTTATTGTAGCTTTTAAAATTTTTACATTCTAGTTGTTAACTCCTGCTATGTTGGAATACAATTGACTTTTTAAACGCAGCTTGCATTGTGTAACTTTAATTAAACTCATGAATTATTTCCAGAAAAAAAAATATAGATTCATTGGGTTTTTCTACATAGGAAATCATGTCATCTTAATAAAGAGAATTTTATTCTTTTCTAATCTGTATGCTTTTTGTTTTTCTTGTCTTATTGCACTAGCTAGGACTTTCAGTGTGCTATTGAGCAGGAGTGGTGAGAAGAGGACATTTTTGCCTTGTTCCAGATCTTAGGAAGAAGACATTGTCTGTCACTATTAAGGATAATGTTAGTTGTAGACTTTTCATAGATACTCTGTATTGAGTTAAAGATTTCACCTTCTATCACAATTTGCTGAGAGTTTTCATCATAAATGGATATTGCATTTTGTCAAATGCCTTTTCTGTATCTATCAAGATCATATGGTTTCTTTTATTTAATCTGTTAATATGATCAAATTTACTGATTGATTTTCCAATATTGAACTAACCTTGCAGTCTGTGGATAAATTCCACTATGTCATGATGTGTTATCCTTTTAATACCTCACCAGATTAAATTTGCTAATATTTTGTTAGGAATTTTTGTGTCTATATTCATGAAAGATACTGGTCTGAAGTTTTCTTATAATGTTTTTGTCTGGTTTTGGTAATATTCTAGAGTCATAAAAAAGTTGGGACGTTGGGAAGTGTTCCTTCTGATTCTCTTTCCTGGAAGTCATTATATAAAATAGGTGTTGTTTATATTTTAAAGTCTGGTAGAATTTATCATTTAAATTACTTGGTCTCCTGAAGTTTTATTTTTTACAAAGTTTTAACTACAATTTTTTTAAAAGACATAGGACTATTTAGTTTATCTATTTCTTCTTTGGTGAATTTGGGGAGTTTGTGTTTTTCAAGGAATTGGTCCATTCCATCTGTTATTGAATTTATGGGCATAGTTTTTTTTATTATCCTTTTAATATTGGTAGGATCAGTAGTGATATCTCCATTTAATTCTTGATATTAGCAAGTCATGTGTCCTCTGTTTCTTCTTGGTTAGCCTCGTTAGGGTGTAGACTTCATCTAATATAGCAATGTAATTTATAAGAGGTACGAGGAAAAACAGCAACAGCATGTTAGAAAAAGAAAATTTTAATTTTATTTTTCACTTTGTAATAAAGCAAGAAGACAATTAAAGAGGAGCATAGAAGACCAAATTAATATCTTTAAAAAGGTAGATATACATCAAATTCTGCACTCTAAAGAAATTATCTTCTTTTCCAGGGTTCATTGAACAGACACAAAAATTTACTATATATGATCCACAAAGATAACTTTTAAAAACCAAATGAGTAGTACTACTATATACAACATTGTCTCATTACACTACATAAAAAGTAAACATTAATTAATGACAAATATCATAAGCAACAGTGGTAGCATATCCTAGTAACTTAAATCTTATTAGATATTAAGCAATTTGCAGGAGAAGCTGAAACTTCCTGCCATGTAAAACAAGGCAGGATGAAATCAAGCCTACTAAAACATGTCAATTTCCCTTAGAAATATCAATTCAATCAAAATGACCCTAGTGCATGGAAACAGCCATGTAAGAAAATCTGTTTGAAGCAGGAGTAATTGAGTAACGTATGGTTACAACAAATAATTCAGATACTTTACCATTACCATTCTGCGACTCATAAGATTAGGTAAAAAGATAATCTACAAAATTGAAAATTAAAGGATTCATGTATGTTTCACATACAAATTAGTGACAATGATTGCCTCATTTAATTTTCCTTAGACTTCTTTGCAGGCCAAAAATGGCCAAAAATCCTGCAAATTTGTCAGTTCCATTTCATATGCAAGTTTATCTAGAGTGTCAAAATGCGTATTTGTTTCAAAAAACAAAATTGAACCCTAGTTTACCTTATAAATTCATCTTTCTATTATTCACTGCAAAACATATTGGCTCAACTAACACCATAACATGCTCTTAATGTTTCTTATCTCAATTCCTGGTTAAATTAACAAAGGTAGTTCTGTCCCTAACACTTCACTGCAATCAGTCATTAAGGTCATGTTTTGCTCCCTTATATCCACTTTGCTTAATCTCATCGACACTGTTAACCTAATAGATCACTGGGTATTTTTTTTCTTCTTCCTCCTCTTCCCCCTCCCCTTGAGTGAGATTCACTCCTTTTCTTGTACATTCCTGATACCAGGCATGAAATAAATTTGAGATGACAAAGTTACAGTAATAATTATTCAACCTTTAAGCAAACTGTACATCGTGGCAAAGAATGGTCCAATGTATATTATAAAACAAAATAAAACTTCATATGGTTCAAATGCCACTTCTATATTTTAGTTGAAATAATATACCTTTCCTAAAATATATCATAAAATTAGTGATAAATTAGCCATGTTGCTCAAAGGATGTAAAATGAATGACTTCTCCTAAAACAAAAATGAATACATACAATGCAGTTGCTTTGTTAATTTAAACATTTTAGAGGTAATTTTTCAAGCTGTTTCAGTGGCCTGGAGCCAAATTTTATGCTTCAGGTGAACAAAAATCTATCCTTTCCAAATGAACACTATGGACTGGCAGTTCACTTAGAGTAGAGAAATGTTTAATGTATTTTCTTTGCTATAGCTATCAATAATGATATAGATAAACTATAAAATATAAAAAGAACCCCTTTGTGAAGAATTAGCCTTGCTTCACCTCTGTTAAGTTAAATGCAATAGGTACTCACAGAAAAACAAAAATTTAAACTAGAATGTAGTACCATGTCACATCAGTTTTAAAAGGCTTACTTATGTCCCAACCATATGGATGAACATCAGAAAAATAATGTCAACTAGATATATGTTTTCAGCAAAAGAAAAAAAAATGTGTTTTCATTTTCTGGCTTAACATATTGCTGTTCTAAATGTTTTTCCCCCAAAGCTCATGAATATACCATACATCTAAAATAATACCAGTGAATTATGAAACTGTAAACTATTCAATGTTTGAATAAATTAATAATGGATCTCAAAGTATGGAATAAATCCACATAGCATGTAGCACACTATTAACTCTTCACATGCTAATAGTTTTTAAAACCACAAAATTGGATTATTTTCCAATAAAACATACCATAATTATTTATTTTATGGTTACAATAGGAAAATTAAGATCTGGTAAAAAGTTGTCATCAAGGTTTATTAAGAATTAATATGTAAGGACAGGAGACAGTGATTATACCTTTATGGTAGCAAATAGAAAAATGCTTAACAGTTGCAGTTGCAGGGTACATAAAATGGATTCTAACAGTATTGTTTGCCTTGGAATCTACTGGAAGGAAAAACTGATCAATGGAAGAAATTAGGTCAAGATGAGGTAGGCTTTGGGTAGTGAAAGGGAGGCCTCTGAAAAGAGTTGCAAGTGGAAAGTGTGGGCCAGATTAGAAGAACAGTATGCAAGTGTTGTGTCGTATCATAAGAATGTGTAATTCTATATCAGAGTGAGTAAGGGGAAAAAAGTTGCTGAGCAACATAATGCCCCCTATTTCAAATTAAATTTACAAGTATTGCTTTTAATATGTGGATTGCTAAACAAAGAGGTAGAGAAGTCAAGAACCAAACAACATAGCCCAGACTTCTATTTGTGATCTACCTGTGATCGGATCACTACTCATCAATATCTTCATCCAGAAAATAATTCGTGCATGGACAAAAATTCCATGTTATTTTATAGTCTTCCCTTTTCTTTTAGTGTGTTCTCCTATATAACCAAAATATTATTATTGAAGTTATTTTTATTTCTTGCCTTATGAAAAAAGTAATATTGTTACATGGGTATTTTTTAAGCTTATTTAGAAACATAAATAAACTTTATGTTTACATGTTTAGTTTAAAAAAAAATTTTTTTTTTGAGACAGGGTCTCACTCTGTTGCCCAGGCTAGAGTGCAGAGGCATCATCATAGCTCACTGCAACCTCAAACTCCTGGGCTCAAGTGATCCTCCTGCCTCAGCCTCCCAAGTAGCTGGGACTACAGGCATGAGCCGCCATGCCCGGCTAATTTTTCTTTTTTCTTTTTTGTACAGATGTGGTCTCACTCTTGCTAAGGCTGGTCTTGAACTCCTGACCTCAAGCAATCCTCCCGCCACGGCCTCCCAAAGTGCTAGGATTACAGGAGTGAGCCACCGTGCCTGCCCCCAAAATGAATTTCTATTGTATTTCTTTTGTGTTAACTTTCAAAATTAATTTAGTGATAACTGACATCTTTATAACAGATTTTCTCACCAAGGCCAAGAAACACTTTTCCATTTATTTATTTATTTATTTAAAGTTTCTTCGTAGCATTTTTTTCTCATTTATTTTTTCACATTTTGTGTTAGGATTTTTCTTAGCTGTTTCATCTTTTTATTCCTATTTTGCCATTTGTTCTTGTATATAAGAAGAATCCTAATATTGCATATTAATTTTGCACCCGTCACTTTATAACTTAATGTTTATAATATTCTCTGGGGTGAGGCTGGTTACAGTATCATCAACAAATGATAATTTTATCTTCTCCCTTCCAATTTTTATAACTCGTTTCTTTTTTCTTTTCTCATTGCACTTAGATTTGGGATCCACTGTCCACTTGGTCCCAGTGGTCACTCATGTCACTGCCGAAGTGATAGCTCTCCCTACCCTAAATGCCTCATTCCCAGTACTGGAGCTCAGGTTTTCTGATGAGACTGAATTCCAATCCAATGTCTCGTGACTTGCCACCTAAAGGGCAAAACTTTCAAATGTTCGCCACGTAACCTACTAGTCCCAACCTTGGCTACATGTTAAAATGATCTAGGGAGGTGTACAAAAAAATTACACATCCAGGTTTCAACCCTAGATGTCTAATTTCATTAGTCTGAGTTAGGTTCCACAACTGCGTAGTCAGGCTGAGAACTACTGATCTTACCAGGCTCTAAAATATCATCTGTCCTTCTTCTTTCTTTACCTTTCTGGCTCACATTCTACCACTACATGGACATTCCTGGGTGCTTATAGCCCAGATTAGCCTGGGCCTACTGGTATCCCTCGGCCATTGTTCTCCGTATTACCTACCCGGTTGATGCTCCGTTGTTGCCTTGGCCCCTCTATTAGGTATTCAAGTCTGGTAAACTGTTTACCTGGGCTGTAAAGAGTAAGTATAGTTCACACTCTAGTTACTCACATGGGAAGTTAGTGACAAAGCCAGGGCCAGAAACCGAGTGTACTGTCTTTTAGACATCTGTTCTTTGCATTTTGCCCAAATGCCTTTAACTGATTTCGTTATTTATTTTGCTATGTTCTAGATTCTTCTTCTTTACCCACATTTAGTGTACTCACTAATATAGATTGGCGATTATTTTTTTTTTTACACATTTTCTCCCTTTGTACACATATCTCATATTAGACAATGCTGAAAAGATCATGATTCATTATTTCAAATAGTAACATCTGGAGTAAATTAAAGTGAGTCTAACTCATATGCCACATGGTACAGAAGCTGGATGAAGTTTTTATTGAAGCTAGACATTGGTAATGTAATAGGTAACATATATAGACTCTTTATCACATTTCATTCCACATGTCTTTGGACTTAGATGCTATAAGAAGGCATGATTGGAGGATTAAAATTTATTACATCTTTAGTTTTTTAGGGAAATAACTATTTAGCTTTTATCTAGGTCCCCACAATTCTACTTTAAAATGAGTTACAAAATACAAATTAATTTTTACACCCTAAGACGGAAATGATCTTAAAATAAAGCAGTGAAAATGTGACTTAACATGTTGCTTACTGATGTTTCTCATAAGAAGTCATAGCTTTCTTATGTTTTGTTTCTTTTTAAACCATCAAGGAACAAGCAAGAGGCTGTTTTTAATACATACATTATGGTTGATAATTAGGATTTTCTATTTTAGGAATAATCTCCTTAACTAGGAAGAGAAACTAATTTAATTATAATATTCCTATAAATTAAGGTACCATACTAAATATGTACATGAAATTTTATGGTTTAATATTGTGATCACTAAAAAACTTGAAGGGGTATCATATATTTGCCCTACAACAAGTAATAGCAAATGTGGTATCAGTCAAAATTATATTATCAAATACAGTTGGACTAAAATGAAAAAAATCATAAAATATTAAAGTTTTTATATCTTAATCTCAGGAAACCACATTCTAATGGTATTACACATGAATCCTAGAGATATTCGTAGACTTTAAAGCTGCAACTCGAGCCTTAGATCACAGTCTCCATGTATTAGATCACATTAAGTTAGTTGGTAATAACTAAACTCTTATGATCATCCATTCACTGATTATGGCAGTTGTCTAAAGAGTGAAGAGTAAAATTTTATCCACTACATGTAGATAAGCAATGGGATAGAGATCATTGGGAAAGGATGAGCCTAAAATAAAATTTCTTCTCAAGAGAATTCCTTATAAAGTATAGGTTACTCTAATTTTAATTTAGGATTCTTTTCTTTTATAAATAAAATTCTTTGTTCCATTTACTCTAGTAAATATGTGATAGTATATTCTAATTTCTCTCATCTCTAAATCTAGGTGTATCTTTGCACTACAGTTATACTGTTTACTTACACACCCTTTAGTATGTGTCACGTACCTAACAGCATAGTTGCAACTTAGTGCAAACAGAGATCCTTGGCTGTTAGCAACATGGAGAAGTTCAGAACATTTCTGTATGGGATGCAAAATGTGGTTGAGATTATGGTACCAATATTGCCTCCTGAGGGTTCACAGTGGAATGAGACAAAGGGACCCTGTCCCTGAGGCTATAGAAGGACAGGCTATGTTAGGAGATAGCTGAGTGTCATGGCATCAGATATATGCAACAAAGTACTCAGGTAGCACCCAAATTGACAGAAAGAGAATCACCAAGCTCCACTTTAGAAACAGTACTGTACATTTCCTATATCGAAAGTAGATACCATAAATTATTCCATCTGGGAACACAATGGAGGCAGTGGCCAATGTCTTGGGCCAGATATGGGAGGCTATCAAAAGCAGATGTCAGCACTTGGAGCAGGCATTACACTCCTACGTACGTCCCAGTGCTACTCATTCCTTTATCAATTAGAGAAGAGAAGAGTCCCATGCTTTAAAGTCTTAAGAACCTGAGTTAACTTGAATTGGCCAGATAATTATTTTTACTACCAGACACAAATTGGGATGCATGAACTACAAACAAATTTCAATTAGGAAGAGATATATTAATAGTTACAAAGGAGCATATTGTAATTGGGTTTATTTTGTAACTGCAACTATTCAAAGCATATTATAAACTCTGAGTGCATTGCCCTACTGTTCTTACATTCAGGGTTACTCTTGATAAATCTGAAAATTATTATAGTCAATGTTTGTTAACAGCTTATTAGGTCTAAGGTACTTTTCAAAGCACTTGAAGGTCTTAACAATCATAAACGATAGAAACTATTATTATCTCTATTTTGCAGTTGAAGTGATTGAGACACAGGTCAAATAAATTCCCTGAATCACATGGTTAGTAAATTGCAGCACCTAACTCTAGAGCTCATGTGTTTAATGCTCCATTACACAGCTTCTCATGACAGTGACTCTCATTGCTTTTTGAGCGACTTTTTGAAAATGTCTTTGGAAACTTTTAGTATCTTCTTCATTGTTCTGGAATTTAATGCGAATATGTCTAATTATGAGGTTTTTTTAAAATTCAAAGTGAGGGGCACTTTGTGGGCTCTTTCATTCTGAAAATTGTGTCTCATTCACATCTGATTTCTGCCTTTCATTGTCTTTTTTCTTTCTTTTGTGGGAATCCACAAGTACGAAAATGATGGCAGCTTGATTCTGGGGTGCAAATGTCCCCACTAGAAGGCTTTGGTTTTCCTTTTTCCCTAAATTTTTTGAGCAAGAGGATGGGCAAAGTGAGAGTAGATTAGATTTTGCTGAGATGGTGAACAAACTACAAAGCTTAGTGACTTTCAAAACAGTAATGACTGTCATCTGTGCTCCTTGTCTCTTCATTTTGGGATGCAGGCTGATAAAGCAGCCAATGTCTCAATGTGGCTGGCCTGTGATTGATGGAAAGAAGGTTCTGGAAGGGTAACAATTAAATGATCCTGTCCCAAAAGGACCCACATCACTTTCTCTAACAATTTACTGGCTATAACTAGTCACGTGGTCCTATACAATCATCAGTGAATTAGTTCAGGAATGAATATGGATTGTTTATGGTTTGTGTAGTCAGTATTAATAAGTTGTTATCTAACAACAGTTATTCAATACATACACGTTCACTGAATTTCAGCCCTATTTTCCATTTCTATACTTTACCATACTAACTCTGAATTTAAAGTTTCTGTGAGGTGCTCTTCTGTGCTTTGACTCCTACCTTCTTCCTTACAGCATGTATCTTATGGCGTGTGCTGGGTTGCAGCTTCTCTGCTGATTCCACCCAATGACTCACACACTCAGTTACATTCTGTGTTCAAGGAAAGTGTTGATCTTTCTCACTGGTCAGTGACACTCACTTTCTACCTCCTGTTCTCAATGTTATGTCTTTTATTCTTCTTTGTAATTCCATACATTTATTCCAGGGGAATCTTACAAAGAATGGGGGCAAATTATATGTATTATCTGTCATCTATTTAAGGTGAAGTCTGAAAACTTTTTTTTCCATCTCATATTTTATTCTTACATTGAGATACACCTAAATATATGAGGAAAAATACTTCAAGTGCCTTGAGATTACCCTTTTTCATGAATTAAAAGTCTAAGTCTGTTCTTACAAGGGACAAGTATCATATGAAAATTTTAAGCTTTGGTATTACAGTGGGATTATGAAAATAATTGATTCTTATCTTGAAGCTCAGGATTTATCAGGGAGGGAAGATACATAAATATGAATGTATAGTACTAATTTAAAAGAAAACAGTAAAGAGAGTGTAAAAGTAGTATGGGGTTGCAAAAGATGGAGAAATTCTTTTTTCCTGATAGATGCAAGAAAATCTACATAGGAGAAGTAATGTTTGAAATGAATGTTCCTCCTGTTCTTTAGCCCCTCCTCCACTTCCCTTTCCATACTTTAGTTTTCTTGCTCTGCCAATAAGTCCATCTAAAATAAGTGTGCAGTATATTCAATTTCTTCATAAGGGATTTGAGAAAATTCCTACTTAATACTTAGGGTTCATTTCAAGCATGATTGTTATAGACTGAGTGTTTGTGTCCCCTTCAAGATTCATATATTGAATCCCTACCCCTATGTGATGGTATTAGGAGGTAGGGCCTTTGGGAGGTAATTAGGATTAGATGAGGTTATAAGGGTGGAGCCCTCATGAATGGGGTTAGTGCCCTCATAAGAGTCTGAAGAGAGCTTGCAATGAGAAATCAGTTGTCTGCAAGTCAAAAGAGGGTCATCACCAGAACCCAACCATGTTGGCAAGCTGATGTCAGATTCCAACCTTTGGAACTGTGAGAAATCAGTCTCTGTTGTGTGTAAGCTACCCAGACTACGGTAATTTTTTATTGCAGTCTGAACTGGCTAAGATGATGATCTAAAACCTTAGACACAGTTTAGTTATAGAACTTACCTATGAAGCAAGAAATTATTTGTGTACATACATACAAATCAACCTTCTTAAAAAATGTATCTTTAAAAAATGTATATTTATATAAAATTCGAATAAATAAGATTGGCATAAAAGAAAGTTCATGGGTCAAAATATTTATTAGGACAAATATAAATTTGTTGCCAACTTTTTATTTTCCAGACCTACCACATCTAAACCTATGACTTCAAGTAGTATACATGTTGACTCCAAAATCTTTATTTTCCCCTCTGCGTTTTCCTGCTGCAATATAGACTCTTATATCTTAGAACTACTCTATACCTTGTTATCCTATGGACACCTAAAACCCAACCTTGCCAAATGAACTCATTATTTCTCCTCCCAAATCTAGTCCTTCTCCTAACTTCCCTTGCTTAGCAATGGCTCCATCACATATCTAGATCACAGTTGATTTCTAGATCAATTTGTTTCAGTTAGGATTGTTTGGTTCCAAAAAAAATAAAAAATCTGACTAAAATCTGGAAAATTCATTATCCTATCTAATAGTGTATTCTTTCTTTTATCTTCTATTCACCTCATTGGTGAGGGAGGAATTCCCACTGTAGGGTTATGGGGATGGCCAAACATATAATACCCAGTGCTAGGCAGATGAGATTGACAGCTGTTTATACTCATAGCCTAGGACATCATTCGGGTTTACGTGGGTTGTACTCAAGAACAGAGTGAACAGCCAGGGTCTGTGGGAAGCTCTGTGGGTACAGTGTTAAGAGGATGCAGTTCCCTCTGGTTCCATAGGAAGGATGTGATCAACTTTTTGAACAATTCCACTGGGTTGGCAGGGAACTGAAACCCGTTATTCAAAGATAACCAGGAACTGTGCTGGTTCATTTGATAAGGAGGGGACCTGATTCCAAGACAGATTGGGAAGGAGAACTTGCGTTTAGACCATTCAAGTCTGCCGCGGTTTCAGATGTCAAGGTGGCACATAATATTCTAAATTAATTTTAGGCTTTACTATTAAGTTAGTTATTAACAGTTGTTTTCTGGAGGGGATTTCTGGTGGTTCTTCCTAAGGAACAGAGTTATTTATAGTCTTTAGCTACATTCTGAGAGCTCCAACCACATGAATGTTTCCCAGATCTTCATATTAACAATCTTTCAACATTAGCCTTAGGCCCTGATTGTCTGGGTAAATCATTGACTACTCTCCCAGTGTAAATCCTGATCTCAGGCCATGACTTCCAGATAAAGTGGAAAATAAGGCATAATACTAATTGTCCTACATACAAAGGGTATTCCTTTTATTCATTTTATTTCATATCCAATCTTGAGTGAGACTTAATACTGTAGAAGTCTCCTGTAAGTGATGCTAATGAATTACACAGAGCTATCTATAGTGGTTGTTGTTATCTGTCCTCTTTCAATTGGTCATAAGAACAATCCATGAAACCCTAGTTGTAAAAACTGGAGAAGGGCATGAGCAGGGACACTGAAGTCTGAGCACCCTGCTCACACAATTTATTTGTGCCTTCTGGGTATTCTCAGGTTGAGTCCTAATACCACACTTCTACCTTAAGGATGGAATGCTACAGGTCATGCTTGACCCCTTAGTAATTTGGAACAGATGGATAATTTTGGATGCATGATCAATTTGTGTCCCACAGACACGTATTTGGTATGCAAGATTACACATTTCATTTCCTCCATAGATTTTTTTTTTCATATATTTTGTTTTAATTCTCCCTACTCACACTGTCACTCCTCCAAGGGAGAATTTGCTTGCAGAAAGTTAAATGCCTTTACTTAAACACTCAATTATTCTACTGAGGCTTCGCACAATCTCCACAAAGAATCCAGATTTGATGCAGGCATTTTGAGCTCCAGCGAATCTGTAGGTTGTAAGTTTGAATGGTTGAGGTGCTTGTATGGATCGTATCCTAGAGCACATGGAACTTTCTCCTGCTAAAAGCACCATTCAAGTCTGGCAGTTATTAAGGCTACGCCATAAATATTTTGGAAGAGCATGTTCAAAACTTTACCCTCCAGTATCCAAAGAGGCCATTCATGCATTTTGTATTTTTAAGTTTAGGGGCTATGATTTTTTTTAATGTTGGAGATTCTACCATGGCTTTTACAAGAGCTAAATACTAAAAGAAACTTCTGATGTGGAAGTTCTGTACTTTTTTGTGAAGTATTTTGCCAACAGTGTTATACTTATTTCTATGGTGCTTACATTTTTCTGCACCCCAAGGGCAGGGAAGGGTAAAAGGGGAATTGGCGGCTTTCTTCTTGCTCAGGCAAAAAAATATTCCAACATTAATCTAGTTCTTTTGACTAGGCTGAGATAAGAGATGAATTGTATTAATTCTTTTTAGCACCCAGTATACAGTGTGTAAACATTAAAAGCTTGTTGAATGGATACATGAACAAGAAAAAGACAATGAGAGTAAAAAGATAGCAGGAACAGTTTAAGTATAAGTTTTTAATAAAGTGGGCATGGCTCAGTTCTATTAAACTTCACATGTCTTTTTATGGCTATATTAAAAACTACAATGTTAAGTTCTCACATTTCTCATTACATTATTGTTAAGAATAATAGAATGACTTAATAAAATGATACATGTATCCGTGATTCTGGATTTAAAATCATGAATTTATATGTTATGATTCTTGCTAACCTTCATTGTCATGTAAAAGATTGTATAGTGACCTAACTCATGCTATTAATACCTATTTTATCTGGGGAAATGCCTGGTACTGGATCACACATTTAAGCCTATGACTCATAGCTTTGAATACCACATTTTAACTACAGTATCAGAGAAGCTCAAGAAATCATTCTGCCACTCAGTCAGCAGGAAGAGCGGGAAGGGATGGACAAGAAGAAACAAAGAGTCAAATATGTATTTTTGTACATATGTGAGCATTCTTAAATTAACCAGCAAACAAATTCATGGTAGTGGTAAGACTTTGTACTAGAAACAATCAACCCACTATGTGCTCCTGCAATGCGCTGATAGCCTGCACTTCTGGGAGCATCTGGTCTGCTTGTTCTTGAATTAGAGCCATTTAACTAAATTAACAAAACTGCTATTTAGAAAAATATTGTTTTATGTAACATTTACTTCATTTCGTTATTATATGTGCATACTGAATATTTACTTTAAAATAATATGGGTCCTGATATTCCACCATATGGAATGATATGGTGCGATTATATGCAATGAAGATATATATTATTAAGTAGTGAGGACAAAGCCAGGCTACAGAGAAGTCTACAGATAATTCTTCTCACTCGATTGTATGCTCTTTTCATTTCCCACTATAAGAGGTGACCTAATTAAATTTCAGAATATTTGTACTAACTGACACTTACTACAGCACTTACTATATGCCAAGCATTATTCTAGCCCTTCTATATTTATTAACCCATTTAAATTACAGCAACTCTATCATGTTGGGTACTGTTATTATGTTAGTACTATTATTCTCTCCATTTTATGGAGGCTTAGAAAGGTTAAGTCAATTGTCCAGGATCACAGGACGAATAACTGAGAGTAGGACAGTGGGGAGATGATGTTCACACTAGGAGAGTGGTAATGAAAATGGAAAAAAGTGGACAGATATCCAATATAATTTAGAACTAAAATTACTTGGCCTTAAAATAGGATTTTGGTAAGAGAAAAGGAGCATGAATTATGATTATTCCTAAGTTTGGGGCTTGAGAACTCTGTGGACGATACTGTCATTTACTAAGTCGGGGAAGGAGGATGGAACCCTTCTAACGAAAAGGAGAGGATGCAACGTGGTGAAGATTACATTACAGTAAGAGTCATAAAGGGGCACATTAGATTAAAGATGCCTCTTTTCCTAGGCTGGGTTCTGTGGAAAATAGACAGAAATGGAGACTTATATACAGCTAGATTATTGCAAAGAACTCTTAGGAGGGGAGGAACACAAAGAACTCTGTGAAGGAAGGAAGGAAGCAGGGTTGAGCAGAGAGAGAGAGTGCTGGTGTACAGTTGAAACAGAAGTGTCAATCACTCTGATGGGAAGCTCTGGAGCTGGGATGGCCCTCCAGAGACGGACTGAATTGAGACATGTGCTCCAAGTTTTTACAACCTCCCCATCTATCCTCTTGAAGTGGGTGTTACTTGGAGCAAAGAAGCTTCCTTCACCCCAAGGTAATTTCTGGGGAAAATCCTAGCTATGAATCACAGTCAACTCTCCAGGAAGAGGGGAGAATGAGTGCCTCAGTCTTGAGGCACACTCCACACTCAGGTGGAGAAATCAAATTGGACATCTAATATATCACATTGGATGTAAGAATCTGGATGTAATGGAAAAATCAAGGCTGGAGATATAAATTAGAGAACTTATAATAAGCATTCTTCACTCACATACCACAATGCCAAGGGAAAATATGTAGTTGGCTGAATTGTGTCCCCCCAGAAAGATGTATCTGAGTCCTAACCCCTGGAACCTGTGAATGTGACCTTATTTGGATAAAGGGTCTTTTCAGATGTAATTAAGTTAAGGATCTGGAAATGAGATTATCCTGGATTTAGAGTGGACTCTAAATCCAATGATAGGTGGGCTTATAAGAGACAGAAGAGGAAAAAACACAGACACGGTAGAAAAGGCCATGTGAGGGCAGAGGCAGAAGTTAGAATTATGCTGCCACCAGCCAAGGAATGCCTGGAGCTCCAGAAACTGGAATAGGCAAGGAAGGACTCTCTCTTAGAGCCTTCGGGAGAGCATGTGGCCCTGCTGACACCTTGATTTCAAACTTCTGACCTCCCAAACTGTGAGAGAATATACTTCAATTGTTTGTAAGCTACCCACTTTGGTAATTTATGGCAGCCCTAGGCAACTAATATCACATGTAATCAACTCCCTATGCCTAAGGGATGAAACAATATTAAGAAGCTAATGCCCTATAAGGATAATAACAAGGATTTATATACTGTTAAGGAAATAATAAGAAGAAATTTTGTTGTTATTTCTGAGATATTTAGGTTAAGCTTAGTAATATTCTGTATTTCTCTTATTTAATTTAGAAAATATGAAGGTCACAGCATTAGTGAAGACTATTTAATAAATTATTTTTATATACATATTAATCCTACTGTATGAAAGACCTACTACTAAACTTTCATAAACATATTCAGAAACAGCCTGGAAGAGAAATTCACAAAATAAATGACAGCTTGAGTCATTGAGGCTTTTGAAACACAAGGAATAACTTTTGGTAGGTTTGAAGAAAAAGAACAGGTTCAGAGAGTTGATGGAATTCGCTCCATAAAGACTACTCTCCTCTGTTGCCACCAGTGGCGATACAATGGAGCTGAAGGAGGAGGCAGCACCTGAGTACTTGCATAAGCACAGTGGTGTAAATACTTCCATGTTATAGAACTGAGGCATTTATGATCTTAACACCAGTAGGACAATAGCATTGATCAAAGGGCTCCAGGTCATAACGACCTCAAGTTCTCAATATCCTGTGAAACAAATATAGCAGGGTTTGAGACACTTTAGAGTTATACTCCTTCCTTTGAATTGGAGGGAGTGACTTGGACATTCTCAAATGAGCAGCAATCTAGCTTATAGGGCTGCTCTCTGTTAATAATTTAATAATTTAGTATCACCTTGCACCCTAATGGAATCCTTCAGGGTGGAGACACCCTGTAATATCACTTATACAGAGATTATTAAGATGTGCACTTGGATGTTGAGAAACACACACTATAATTTTGAAAGCCCAATTTTAATTTTTGGAGTCAACTTGAAGCTATATGTTTTCAGGTTTAGCTTAATCATTCTCTTGGGTTTTTTATTCATAATTTTCTTGATTCTCCATTCTTGTTTCACAGCATTCTTACTTCTATTGATGAACAAGGAATACAATAAAAATGTATGTAAAAAACTTTTACTGCATTATATGGTTAATAATGGTAATCAGTCAATTTGGGGCTACAGTTTAGTTATTTTTGGTATAATTGTCTTCTTTAAATAATATATATGTGTATATATACATATACATATGTGGTACCAAGTGTGTACTTATCTTAATAATACAAATTTACTGAAATCGTTTCACAATTTTGCTGTTTTATTCAGTTTAATGCAGTTTGGGTGCAATGACATTTCACCACAGAACAGAAGATTGAAATATCAAGGCAGCATAGAATCAATTTTTTTTAAGAAACATTGTCTAGTTGCAGATCACGTTGTGTTATACACAGGTGAAATAAAAACCACTGGATTTGAGATTTTCTTGCCCTGACTGTATTGCTCATCATATTCTTTTAAAAATCAAAATGTGTTGCTCCTTTCTGCTCATTTTCCTCTCCTCCTTATCTGGTGACTAAGTTGTCTTGCTTCCCATCATTTGAAAGCCACTGAAGATCTTTCTTGAGGCTCTGCTGACTCTAAAATTTAGGGGAATATAAGGAGTTCTCTATCAGTAACTGAACATGTCAGTATTAAACTTTCTCTTGACTTCTGATTTGGCATCCCAGTTTTATTTTTTTTAAACATTGTACCTTTCTTATTTAAAAATAGTCTGTCCGACCTGCCTGCCAGCTTCTCTATGACTTTAGCCTGGCTCACCTTTGCTAATCCCAGAATTCGGATTCTTAACTCTGACCCAATCTCTCTGATTAGATCTCTTCTTCATATCACCCAAACTACAGGATTCTAAGGTAATTTTAAAAAACCAACTTAAGAGGAGATTCTTGAGTTATGGGTGAGATAGTCTGAGATGCAAGTTGACATGTCCTATTATGTTTTCCTGATCTGACATGTGATCGTACTAAGTGGCATGATGCTAAATTAGAGACAGAAATAGAAGAAGCCCTCTGTAAGATGTGACAGCATAACCATTAGTTAAACTGAGATGAAAATATTAATTAAAAAGTTAACCAAATATTTGACTACTAGAAGCATTCTTGTTATTCTGGCAATACTGGAGAGAGTATGGATATTAGGAGATTAGGTACTTAATTTACTAAAAGTTGGCATTAAGCCTCTATTTTATGTCTGTGCTAGATCATTAATAATTGTTCCAAAGATATTGCAAAAGAAACATGCTTGTGACAATTTACAGTTGAAGATACTGATGCACTGAGATGTTTAATAAATCCCCTAATGTCACACTAGTAAAAATCAAAGGTACGGTTGAAACTAGGATGTTTATAGTCTAAAGTCCACATTTTTTTTAATGTATACCACATTTTCACAGATTGTAACAGAGATATGTTCCAAATATCTCACTAGGCCCAGAGCTGAGGGTCCAGGAAATACTTGGATTTTCTTTATTTCTAAGCTTTAGCCTGTTGGTTTTCTAAAAGGAAAAAATTTAATTTAAAAGTTATTTAAGATAATTCTGGCAAACATTCACAATCAAAGCTGTGTGGAAGGAGGGAGGAGCAAATGGCCTAACCACGTTCTCAGAAAGTCTCCAGATAAGGAGATAAGAATACTCCGGAGAGGTGGTAGCATTTGGAGTGGGTATTGAAGTGCAAGTCACAGTTATAGGGCAGGTTAGGAGAAGGCATTGTGGGAATCATGTGTTCAGGCTCTGAAACGTGAATTAGTGTGTTGTATTTGAAGAGCTCTAAGTAATTTGGTAAGGTTTGAGTTAAAATTGCATTTTTGTGTTGGGGTGGAAGTGAGGGGAATATTAAGTCATATGTGGGCAGAGCCTGCTTCTAATTGGTATCACGTATCCTCCTAAGGCACTTGTATTTTATTTTATAGGCAATGGGGAGTCACTGAATATTTTTAAACAGGGGAAGATGTGATCAGAGGTAAATTTTAGAAAATAAATAGCATGAGGGATAGATTGAAGTGGAAATAAATCCAAAGTAGGGAAACCAGTTGGGACCCATTTAAATAGTTTGGGCAAGAATTGACGAAAGTCTGAAGCAAGAAAGTAGCACTAGATAAGGGAAGTAGTGGGGAATCAAAAGGTATCTAAGGGGGTAGACTTGTTGGAATTTGGTAATTTAATGACACTAAAATTTCTAGCTTAGGTGACTTAGCCTCTCTGAGTAGGTCCTGAGATGCAGAGTGCAAAAGGAGGGACCTATATAGAGAAGTAGATAATAGTTATTTTCTTGGTGTGTTAAATTTGACATATATGCAAGGCACCTGGGTATGAGTATCCAATGACAACTGGAAATTTGGACCAGATAGCAGATAAAAAAATCATGCAATTTAATAAGACAGGTAAAGAATTTACAAACATCCATATTTAAGGGGCAGGTGAGTTGGACGATCTTGGGAAGGTGTAGAAAGAGAGCGAGGGAGTGAGAAGAGAGCAGAGCATTGGGATGCAGAGAAGTCTGAGCTTTAAGAAGAGGGAGTTGGCAGAACACATTGAGACTGGAATGAGCCATTAAGGGGTCATCCAAAGCAGTTTTAGAGGAGAGGTAGAGATGAAATTGCAGGAGATTGGAAACTAATAGTAGAGCAAGTGGCAATTCAGCACAGAACATTTTCAAGAAGGTTTGTGATCAAAGCAAGTGGGAAAATGGATGAGGTCCTGCATTTTTGTTGAGAGAAACTTAAGTGGAGGCCTGTCGGTAAGACGAAGTTTCTTTGTCCACACCCCAAGCTGTTAGCTTAAGTCAAATGTTCTCCCAGGGGTAACATCACCATCTGCTTCACCATCACTTTGTCTCTATCTGCTGTGCTGCAGATGTCTAATTGTTTCTGAGATTTGGATGAAGACACCCAGGACAGTTTGGGTCTTCTATCTACCTTCTCTGCAGCTCAGTCACTAAACCCAGGTCAGTTGCCTTCAGGCTTTTTCCTCCCACCTGCCATCGGCTCCTTGTTAACAAGATCTCTTATTGCATAGTGTTGTTTTTTTTTAATGTTAGTAATAGTATGCTTATTTGTGTGATTTGGGGATAATTGTTCTCCCTATGCTCTCCTACAGCTTGTGCTGTGTTTGTGTTTGTCATCATTGTAGCCTCAGTGCCCAGCAGGGGGAAAATTTAGAACTTCTGGAAATATTCTTTATACCTTAGAAATGCTTGTGATGCCAAGTTGCTGCAGGCAGTCATGAAATTCTTAGCATCAGAATGATTGAGCTTCTCAGGCGAGAAGTAGAGGCTTGAGCCGCTATTAGATAGTGGCTATTATCATTGTTACTATATACAAATATTTATTGAGTGAATAAAATAAATCAGACAAGGAACAGAAATTTGGAGATATCATATCACATGCCCAAGGTGGGGAGCAGTCTGACTGCAGAGCCTGGAATTTCTGCCACACGATCTCTCTTGCCTCAGTCAGATTTCTTTGAGGTCCTGTGGATGAAGATGAACAGGTAGTCTGAAATCAATCTGACATGTTCATTTTTTAAGTGGAGTTTTAAAAGTTTTGATTGGCTTTTTATTTTATTAGGAATAGCCATTATTTCCTTAACTATGATATGTAAAGAAATCAGATTTTTAAGTAATATCATTTTCAAACTTTGTTCTGACTTTCAGTATCATTTACCATAGGAATGAACCTGATTGACAAAGTTCTGTGATATTTATAGAAATCTGTGGTTCCACTGTATAAAGCATTTGATATTACTATGAGTTAAATAGGAATAGAATGTCTTCTAAAAGGAATTATCCTAATAGTGGTTCTGATTATCAACCACCATCAGTGAGAACTTTATTGATTATCAGCTATATAATCTAGATACAAAGAGAAAAAAAAGAGCCCTCAAAAAAGATTGCAATTAAATTGGGATTATAGAGGGTATTCAAAAGAATGTGTTCATTTATAATTGAACCAATAACCTGCATCTGGGTTGTGTTTTTTTTTTTAAATAGAATTCAGAAATAACCTGCATCAGCATTGTCATACCTGTAGCTTAACATGCCCCCAGGTAGTGTAACCCTGGCTGCACAAAACACCCAAGATTCTGAAGTAATTACAGTGGACCTCATCACCCACCCTTCTAGCCATACTGAATTCATATTCAGCTACTTCCAATTCCTGGGATGCATATTTTGGATTGTACACACTCTCCTCTATTTGTCACAGTACTGCCACCTTCTTCCCTTAGCTTAAAATTATGGCAGTCTTTTCTGATGCACTTAGTCTTGCCAGGTTTCCCTTCTGTAAGATCCTTTAATACCATTTATTTCCCACATCATAGCACTTACCTCACATGATTGTAAATACTTACTAAATTTTCAATATTCTCAGCCAGTCATTCCTTAAGGAAAGGTACTATCTTTATCTTGTATAATGGCTCTACTTCTAACACTTCATTTGAATAAAGAATAAATGTCTTAAATGACAAATTAGTAGTGCACGTTATTAGGATCTTTAAAGCTCCAGCCCAAAATGATGGTTAGGATGACCAGGAAGATGATTTGTGATAATAACAATTCATTAGTAAATGGATGGCATTGTTGACTGCTGACACAGTGTTGGGCCCTGTGCTAAGTGCTTTACATGAATTACATCATTTAACCATCATGGCAATCCTACAGTGTAGTTACTGTTATTATTTTGAGTTACAGACAAAGAAACTGAGGCTTGGAGACATTATGTAACTTGTTCGTGGTTCCACAGCTAATAAATGGTGAAGTCAGGATCCAAATCTAAGCAACAGATTCCATTTACCACTTGGCTATACTGCCTTCACAATGAGGGCTAGGGTAGTACTGTAGTTACTTGATTTAGGAATTTTATAGATCAGTATACTTGTAAAATAAAAAAAGAGGGGAGGGGAGCAGAGATAATGACAGCAAACACAAGTTTGCTAATTATTCTGCTGTTTATAATAGTTATCAACTATGTCATACACTTTCACAAAAGGTCATTTTTTCTTAAGCTAAGAAAAGGGAAAAGAGAGTATCTGGAAAAAAGAAGTTCTTCCCAATATAGAAAATTGGCAACCTTGCTTGAATTTCACTCCAACTTATACATACATTGTCCCTACATAAATGTGTGGGAGAGCTGGTGTCTGGAACCACTGTCACTAGGGAAGTTACTGAGAGTCAGCTAACTCGGGTTCCTAGTCCAGTTTTGACAAAAGGAGCTGGTGGCTTTGGACAAGATTTAATTCCTCTGGGCTGCTTCATGTGAAAAGTGAGCACTTATAACTGCATGGGTTCTATGTTTTAGAATGCATTAACTTTGTTTTTTTTATCTTGAGCAAATTTTTTTTTCATGGAAACTTTATACCATTGTATAATGAGAAAGATGTTTTAAATCATTCATCCCTACTGTATAAAGTTCATGATGAACTTGTTTATTTTTGAGATTTTTTAAAAGAAAATGAAAATGTTTCAAGTGATCCCAAAACTAATATGATAAATCATTTGGGGAAAATCTACACACCTAAGAAAACTCAAACTTCATGAGTATAAACTTTTTAGCATATTAATAATTAAAATGTATAGTCAGATCTTTGGGTCCAGGTTTATACTTTAAAACATTGGTGGAAGAAATATAAAAACTGCCTAAACTGTTATTATAATAAATGCATCGAGGAAGTGTTTTATTAAATGAGGCTCATTTGAAAACTGGCATATGCTAAGTGATTTTGTTGATTTCTTTTTGTAATAGCTATGAACCTGCTTTAATGTGACATATCTACTAATATGGGCAAGTATATTAATTTTCCAATTATGATAGTAATAAATTTCCTTCTTAAATACAATTTTTAAAGAAAACAGTCCATTTAAATGACAAATATTAAATAAATGGCATTGTTCAGTTATAAACCAATTTATGGAAAATTGAGTAAGGGCTCTGTGAATAACTCCACTTTGAGACACAAAACATTTGGAACCAAGAAATGCCCGAGATCTTGAATTTATTAGGACCTCACACCAATAATTGAAAATTTTCAGCTGTTGTGCAAAACTATAGGTTAGAGACCTTACAGATCTAAAATTCTAAGGCCTAGTTGATTACAACACAGAGAGAAAAGGCTACCAACATATGTCTGTGGATGTACAGATGAATATTTTATTTTAATTTTAGGTTTATAAATCTAGGAAGGAATAGGGTTGATGGGCAAGGGTGGACGTTTGATTGCTGTGTTTGTTTTAGACAGCGGTGTTTTGAATGCATTTGCAGGCAGAGGGAAAGAGCCTGCAGAGAACGGGGACTGAATATGCTTGAGAAGGACAACTAATGAAGCAAGGTCCCAAGGGAAGAGGTGTGGATGGGATCAAGATGATTGATAGAGGAAATGAAGGTCTCTAGGGAGTCAGAGAATTGATTGAGGAGATAAATTAGTACAGAATGAAGCCAGATGTTCAAAAAACAAACGTTATCCACCTTATACTTTTAAGTAGGATTTTTCCTGTTAAAATGCCTTGATCAGACATGGGGGTCAGACTTTTCAGTAATCACCATCACGAGCACCCACATACTACATTCTACCCACATGTAGGTATTTTTGGAATTCCCCAGAAAGAAAAAGAAAAGTAAGTTTACATTATACTAGATGCCACACAGTATCAGGCTCATTACTACATTAGGTGAGCGTAGAAAAGCAGGTGGTAGGCTGACATAAATGTAAAAGGAAATTAACAGGTTTTTTTTTTTTGAAGCCCCTTACTCATTGCCTCAGCTGTTGTTTGCTATAAAATAGCGAGGAGAAATATTTAAATGTGCGATGTATAAAAGATACACACATTTCAGATAGTCTAACTTGTTTCTTTCAAATTATTTTCCTAAGATCATCAAAGAAACATGGAAACATTATTTTTTCCCGGGATTTTTTTTTTTTTTAAACAATAGAAGTCCAAAGAAGTCTGGTTAGGAAGTTCCTAAATGCCATGATGTTTCAAAAGGCATGTGTGAGAAGGGCCAAACTTAAGTAAAGCAGTTGCAGATGCATTTACAGTGGTCCGTCTGTATATGCGGGGGCTTGGTATCAGGACCTCTGCCTGTATCAAAATCTGCACATACTCAAGCCCCATAGTCGACCTTTGCTGAACCTGTGTATAGGAATTGTTGGCCCTTCCTATACATGGGTTTCACATCCTGTGGATACTGTATTTTCAATCTGTGTATGGTTGAAAAAAAATCTGCATATAAGTAGAATCGTGCAATTCAAACATGTTGTTCAGGGGTCGAATGTATCTGTGAATTGTTTGTAATTGTAAAAGCACTTTTGTTAATCCCAAATTTTATTTGCACAATCCAGAATTCTCTCCATGGGAAGGCCTGCTTTCTTAAAATGTATTTATGACAGAGACCTCTGTCTCTTTCAACTGGATCTTTAAAAAAGCAGATAATCCAAACCGTGTGGTGACTTTAAATGATAAACTTTTATTCTGAATATACTGTTTTTGCACAAGATTTAACACAACATTTTCTGGGATTATAAATATTTTTATAACAGTATTATACAAATTTTTACAAAATGTTTTTATCAGGCTAGTTAATTTCCACAAAAGTGTCAAGAGAACATAATAAAGGGGAGAAAAGATCTATTGTTCACAAAAGCCACTTGGCCTATTGCATGGATGCACACTGAGCATTTCAATAATAGTATCCCTAAAAGCATGATCCAACAATCATACAGCACGACAAAAAGACAGCTTTACTAAGTCACATTGTAAACTCAATTGGCATCTATACATGACAGTATCCCGTTAGACTCAGAGGAATTTCTTTAAGATAATTATGTGAACTAGAAATAATGAAACTATTGATAAGAGTTGTCTAAGTCTTCAAAATTTATGGAATTTTTTCAACACTTGATACTTTTATTGATTTGCTCTTTACAGAAATGTACACTGAATATTAACAATATTAGCATTTCTGCTATGGGAAACAACACAAGTTTCAGATCATAATAAAATAACTTCACATTTTGGGCAAGTGAAATAGTCATTCTACACTACACTTAAAAAAGTCACAACATCCATTTTGTTTCACCAGGTCAGACTATACCATTAAACATTTTAATGTCCAATAACATGATCAATGGAATAGCTTAAGAGTTTTAAATTAAGACAATATTTAAGCTTTGCTGGAGACAAAGATTTAAATGAGATGACAAATATAAGAGAGCGTCAAATAAGCAAGTAACACTTGGGTTGCAAAGGTCACTTAAAAGGGATACTGCCTATTTGAACCCCATAAGGCCAGTTTTAAAGTTAATAAAAGGAATATTATTGGAAAACTTACAAATGGCAGCAACACTGTTTTGTTTTTTCCAAGTTAAGCAATAACGCCTCAAGCATTAGAAACATGAAAAAAGGTCATACTAAAATCTTATAGGCCCAGGGCCTAAAAATCTCTTCAATCAAACTTGCTAACTATGTCATGTTAAAAACCTGTTACAAATATGGACCACAATTGGTGTCTGGCAGTAATGCTGGTTGTTTAAATGAAGAAAATATAAATAAACCATTAATGCAAAATTCCTTCCTGTTACTCAACACTAATACCAGACTGATTTTGACTATGTTTTAGTGACAAACTACATTAAGCTTCATGAGTACAGCAAAAATTAAATAGTAAAAACAGTTTATAAGTTTTTTTATTGGTCTCTTGTACTATTCAGTCTTTGGAAATCAATATTAATAACAGGTTATAATTTAAGTCTTTGTCAACAAAACCCACAGAAAAATAGTAAATTTAATATAACAATTTGATGGGATGAGTGTTACTGTCTTTAAAAAAAAAGAATACTAAAAGCATGAAGACTAGTATCAATCATGAGAACAATTTTTAGTCAGCAAGTTCTTACCCAATTGCCATATTATGTGGTTGTCATAATATGTAACTTTATTTTATAACAAAACAAAGGGTCATAGAAGGACTCGTGCATGTAAATATGTTTTGATGGCGATAGAAATCAAATAGGACCCTGCCAAGAGATGCCAAGTTTAACTGTGATTAATACAATAATGTAGTTGATGAAAACATATTATATAACTGACATTAGCAATGAAAATATTATTTAATAGATTTTAAACATAATTTTAAGGTAGTTTGTTGTATGCTGGAAGCAATTCAATGTGTGTTTTAATGTGTGTCATTTATGTACACAAACTAACAATTTTGTAGTTTAATATCCCCTTCCAGACACTTTCATGATTTAAAATAGTCTAGCAAAAGTTATTAAATTTTAAATATTTAATTAACAAACAACATGATTTAAACATTGTTACTAGAGAAGTTCCATATTTTTTTAAATCACTTTGGTGTTTTCTAAAATGGCAATACCAGTTATGAATGACACTACAAAATCACAACAATGCATTAGAAACGGTAACTGATATCAACTCTTAGAACAATAGTTGGCAAAGTGATTTCATTTCCCCCTCCCCCCATTTTAAATAAAAAAAATCTTAAATAAGGAAACATATACAAAGGTACCTAGGATATGTTGGTGATGGGAGGAAATTACAAATGTATGCAAAGCTAAAGACAAAACAAATTTTATCGTTTAAACTATCCTAAAGAATTGGTTATATCTTTGATATGTGGAGTGTATTAAAGCATGCTGGATAATGTTAATAACTTTGACTTAAAAATGATATGTAATAAAATTTCCAGCATATACACACACCAATATTTGGCATGTTCAAAAAAAGAAAAATGCATTTTACCATAAAAAATATCTACATACTTTCAGCCTTCACTAAAATTTATTCATATTCCTACAGTTGCACATTCATGGTTTTTACCCTTTCTTCAAATACTGTTTACTCCTGAAAATAATTTTTAGAAGCATAAATAATATTCTGCTACCATATTAATCTATAATATGATTTACTACATTAACCATTTTCACCAATGAGGCTGTATAAAAACAATTTTTATTATTCACAATCAAGTATTCATGTGCATACATATAGATTCAAGGTTTCCTATTTGTTCAGATGATTGTAAAACCCTCAAATTGCATGGAAATTTTGGTCAAATGATCATATCATTTAAAATGGAGGGACAAAGCAGCAGTAGCAGGAGCTTTTGGATTGTACCTGCTACTAATGAAACGAACAAAGAGGAAACCTAGGATGAATCTTCGTTGAGAACATATATGTACTTTTCAAAAAATAAATGTGTCAAATCTGATTTATGTACTTAAAATATCTGTACATAGGTTTTCAGGCGAAAGCACGAATCTGTATAAAATCCATTAATTCTCATTTCACCGTTTACCTAAACCCAATCATTCAACATTTACATTGCACAGTATATTCAGAGTAGTTTAACAACATTTTTAAAGATGACTTAAGTGCATTTACACTGCAAGGTTCAGATTCTTACATAACAATAATGTCACTCGGTTAACTTTTCAATGGACTATACTCTACAGAAAGAGAAAAACAAACTGAAAAGTTAAAATAGCAGCAGTGTCATGCAAAATACCCTTGGTAACCAAAGTTCATTTAGCACAAGAAAGACATTTCCCCCTCCCCCCAACAAGCTTTTCTTAGAGCATTTTAAAATATCTGGCTAGCACTACATAACTGTACTGTGAACAAAAGGAACATCACATCAAAGCATTTAAGGGCTTGCTTACATTTATGGGAAATATGTCACATATTCAAATTTCATCCTCAAGCACCTTTAGTTTAATAGTTTCTTAGTTATTATTTTCAAACCATCAATTCATTACCCCACCAAAATTTAATTGGTCATCAATTGCGTTTTATTTTTGGCAGAGAAGCCATTCTTCATAAGGCATCTTATTTATGGCAAATTTTTTGTACAAAATTAGCCATTATTTGTATTTCAACAATTTAGACCAATGTTAATCCTCACACGCGCTCTATTTTTCCTATAATAACTATTCAAAGGAGGAATTAACTTTCAACAGAAGGATGAGTGAAGAAGGCAAAAATAACTTTTTCCTCCCCTAGAGATTTTCTTGATGAAATTGCAGCAAGTCACAATTCCAGCTCAAAATTGAGACGTTTCTTATGATTCATAAACAATTGTATGGGGAGCCCTTATACACGTAATCACCAACAATGCAACAAACTGTCACATTTTCCAGTAGAGCACGTATAGAATTTTGCCTTGATGTTATACATAGATGATGCAGCATTCACACACGTTTAAGGATCTGACACCCTGACATGCAGCCAGTGGGTGCCTTATGAGTCAGCGCCTTTGTGTTATGCCATGGTATAGGCCCAGCTAATGTTCTGCTGATTCCACAGTTGACCCTATTTTAATGTAATTGAGGGGTCATGTTTTGGCAGGGTCTGGAGTTTAATTACGTCGATTTGGTTTTGGGAGGTCATAACAGGCAGTGTTTGCTGCCAGATACCAGCCAAAGTAGCGCAAACTGGATTCCAATGATAGACCACAGGGAGGGATTTAATCCAGAAACACCACCACAGTCGGTATAATCCTCCTGTTGGAAAGAAAGATAAAAATAAAAATCTTGAAAAATATTTAGTAAGATATCTTTCAGAGTAATCCACAGATTTAGTCCCTCTGAACTTACCTTACTAAATTGCTGTAATTGGAATCTAAATATATCACTTTTCCTAGATTTTATTGGTCAGTAATTTTGGATGAAGCAATTTGCCTAGCACCATTTGACAAAAGCTTTGAAGTTTAAATTGTAGATTCTGATGATTATGAAAGAAAGTACTTAAAATAATAAATGTTGTGAGCAATATACCAATTTTAAATAAAAAACTTTCATAGTATCAAAAAATCCTATATATTTATAAATGCAAAAATTAAAAAAATTTATAGTATGTTTTAATCATTCCCAAGAATTATCATTTTAGCAACTATGCTCCATAAGGAAAAGTTTGGGACTGGTTAATAAATTTAAGAAACTTCCATATCTCTTATATCTAATTTCTAAGGTTGAACATACAGTGCATATATGGTATCTGGACCTTCATCAAGAATTAAAGTAAAATGAAGACAAATGTATTTGAACCGTATACAATGAAAGGATACTCTGAAAACATATACCCAAAATAAAGAAGTCAGCTAGAAAGAGGTTTATTTAGAGAACCACGAAATATTAGCAATGAATATACTCACATGGATTCCCCACAGTCGAGTGGTGGCTCATTTGGTTTCCTACTAACGCAAAATTATTCTTTCTCTTTTATTCCTAGGTTCTATTTTCCACATCCTTTATTTCCTTTTAATATAGTGAATGTCATTTTAAAAACATCATATTTATTCTCCTAAGTATCTTTTAAGAACCTACTAATCCAAGGTTCATCTTCTAAGAATCAAAATAATAGGTGAAATAAATATTTTCCATTTTTGGAATAATTTTACAAAGACTCTAAGCTCCCAAAGCATAAGAACTTTGGCTCTTATTGTTTACCAGAATTTAATACAGTGCCTGTCATCTAGTAAATAAAATTTCTTTCTTGTATTTTAAGGCAGCAGAACTCTTTTTGTTTGTCAAAGAGAAAGCTGGGAGAAAAAAACCTATAAAGAAAAATTTTATTTTTCCAAAGCTACCTCCCAAATTTAAACAGAATCATAAAATTGTAATCAATTCTTAGTCCTCATCCTATTTGACCTTTTAGGAGCATTTGACAGTGTAGGGTCTTCTCTCCTTGAGATATTGTCTCATGTATCTTTGGCTAACACATGCTTCTGGTTCTTCTGCAAACTTGTTTGTGGTTCTCTCCTTGGGTTGACCCCCTTTTCCTTCGTGCTTGCTAAATGTCAGACTTTTCCAGGGGTTAGTGCTCTCTCCTCTCTTCTTCTTTCTTTATACTTTGTTCCTAGATGATCTTATCTAGTCCTATAGCTTTAAATTTCATCTATTTCCTAATAACACACTTTTATATCTTCAACCCTGAATTCTCCTCTGGCCTTCATATGCATTGATTTCTGCCACCTCTCCTCTTGAATGTCTCATGGAGATTTCAAACCTAACTTGCCCCAAAATATTATTCTTCTGAATATCGGTACATGGCAGTTTTAGAGTAGTGGGTTAGGGCAAACACTACAAGTCATCTGTGGTCCCTCTCTTTTCCTCAAATCTAATCCACCCTCTTAACTCTAGCTTCAAACTATATCCCTAAACCTACTACTTCTCACTATTGTGGCTCCAAGTCACCATCACTGCTTGCCTACACTTCTGCAAAACCTGCCTTATTCGTCTTATGCTTCTACTGTGCTGTTTTACACTCTTCTCCAAAAAGCAGTTGTCTTAAAAGTGTAAATCAAATCCTTTCACTCTCTGCTTGAAATACCTCATCATTCTCAGAACAAAATCCAAGTGCTTTACCAAGGCCCACAAAGCTTTTGTTGGTCTGGAGCCTGGCTGCCTCTGCTTCTTCATCTTCCCACATTCCCCCATTCTGCTCCAGGAACACTTGCTTTCTCTGCAGCAGGCCAAGGTGGGTCCTATCTCAGGGCCTTTGCACAGACACTTTTCCCTTCAGGTAGGTTAACCAGATAAAAAACAGAGTATCCAGTTACATTTGGATTCCAAATTTAAAAAACCCAAGAATTTCTTAGTGTGAATATATCTCAAGTATCTCACACATAGAAGAGTGGCCTGATACAGAGCAGGTGTGCAGTATTTGATAAATGAAGAGTTGGAACTCAAAGCTGCACACATTAACTGGTTAGTGACACTGCAAAGATAAAATACTAACTTAAAGGCCTAATTGTCACTTAACCAGAAGCACTCCCCAGTTCTGGTTAAGTATTAATTTGGTAGTATAAAAAAATTAGTGTACAAACAAGACCCATTTGTGTATGAAGTATATATTTTGTCAAGGAAATTCTTACTACTGTAAATGTGTTACGGAAGGAAAAATATTCTGGCTCTTCATTGTTTTTCTATTTTACGGTGGGTTTTTTTTTTTTTGTTTCATTCCCTCTGTGTGATGATGAGATATGTCTGTTTCAATTTAAAAGGTGGGAGTTTAGATAAGTTATCTGGAGTCCATGTAGTCTGCATGTTGATTCACCTTGAAAAATCTGCCTCTTCAGTTTTCGGATCATGCTTTCTCATGCATTTTGCATGGTATAACCACATATAACTTACTTGCATAAAATAATTTCAAGTCATATCATGAGATACATTCCAAAAACATTCTTAATAACAAATGCACAGAAGTGGGATAAACCTCAGCATATTTTCTGTCCTATAGAGACTGAAATCCCACTGACACCATGACCAGATAAATCAATCTGAGATTGAAAGATTATGATAGTAGAAAATAACAGATTGGTACCTTGTTTCAGTTTACCACATTAAAATAGAAAAAGGATGCAGTGCCAATTTACATACATTTCTTTTAATTTACTAGACTTCCTCATAGGGGACCTTTCTCAAAAGCTTCTATTAATAAAGATATCAAATGAGAATTCTTTATTCCTTTTCCTTCTCATTACTTATTAAAAGGAAAATAAAATCTAAACCTTAGTTACATTCCTATGAGTTTGCCCCATGCATACTAATGGCTAAAATCCTTTCAATTTACTGCTGTTAAACTAGTATTGCTAAACTCTTACTTTGCCTTTCTTTCTCCAACCAGAACCTGGGACAATTAATTGCAAATAATAAGTGCTCAATAATTTTTAATTTATTTAAATCAATTTAGAAATACATTTTTTCCAAAAGAAAGTGTTCCAGTCATTTAGCTAGGAAGTTTTTGCTTTTTTTTTTTTCCTGAATTATATTCATCATTTAATTTCCTTCAAAAGGCAAATCATGGTGAAGACAGCCACCAAATATTGGCTAACTTTAATTTATCTTTAAAAATTTTAGGCAGGTAGATACTGTACAATAGGAATAATGACCCTAAAAATAATTTGTTCTCCTACGTGGTACCTTGACACCCTTACCACATTAGCTCATGAGATAGGTAGTATATTTGTTCAACTCTTTAAATGTAGAGAGATTAATAAATATAAACACACATCTATTTCTGCATATTCATTTATGTACTCATTACCATGCTTTATATATTGGGTTAGCATAAAATAAACATTCTCAATGGATAGATTATTGGCTTGCTTTATTTGCATCCTTGATAAACAAACCTTAGCTTTTTCATTTGTATATATTTCATTTATACTTCTTTATAACTTGAGTCTTCACAAAGCCCTTGTAAAAAGGTCTCATTTGAACACTTGTGTTTTGAGACAGTCCTCACGGTATGGAGCTTCATAATTATATACTTAATCTATATCCTTTTGGACTCCACAAGGTGCAAAAATCCTTTGCACTGAGTCGTTTTTAAATGCATTACAGATATATCACCCTTTAATAGACTTCAGTGATTACACTGCTGCCATTCTACCTCACCTGTGAGCAGAACCTAATCCACCACAAATTGCTAGTTTTAGACAGACTACACTGCAGCTTAGAAGGTCTAACTTGACCTTTATTGGTCCTCAATGTGGGAAACAACTGCCAAATAACCTTTCAGTATTTATAATGTATTTTTTTCAACTTTTAATATCATCAGCATTCAAACTGCATTAACTGGACTCACTGTTCTATACTGATAACTGTGTTTTTAAATACTGAGTTTAAGTCTTAATGTAAAGCATACATCATCTTCAAGACCAATCATTATGTATTCCTCAATGGTACAATAATATCAAGTATCTCAAATGTGCTTTTTTCATGTTCTAAAAATTATTTCATTAAAATATATTGATCCCATCCAGTTGAGACCATATTTAACTATTTTCATGATAAACTTATAATTGTGGTGAAAAAGAAAAGTATCATGAAAGGTAAATGCAAAATTTTATTTTGGGGGGGGATTAGATGAAAAAACATTTAAATTCCTTGTTGCCTATAGATTGTAAAGATAAAGGTAAAAAGGGAGCTGGCCTGTTCAAAAGCAGTACTTATGCATTTTTGTGTCTAACTGATAACCTAGAAATCTTAGCTAAAAATTCTGTGATTGAGAGAAGTAAACTTTTGAATCAAAAGTGAAAATATAATGAATTTTTATACTAATCCTCACCTATAGAATATAACATATATGGTATCCTTCTGCTCTAGTTTTCTCATTTCTCTTATGAGCACAAATAGGGACAATTATATCAATAGAGACATAATTTCATTACACTTTTCTTATGTAAGTGGTTGATTACCTATGTGCTTCTTCAAGGAATCAATGAATAAGAGCTAGTATTCAGTAGCAGGATAGGGCAACTATGGTTAATTTTTTGTATATTTTACAATAACCGAAAGTGGAATTGGAATGTTCCTAACACAAATGATAAATGCTTGAGATGACAGATACCCTGATTACCCTGATTTGGTCATTACACATGGTATGTCTGTATCAAAAATCATATGTAGCTCATAAATATGTAAAACTATTACATATCCGTAATAAATAAAAATAAAACATTTTAGAAAGAAGTAACAGAAGGAAACAGAAAAACATTGTATTTCAAATAGCTGCCTATGGGATATCAACTTTGAAAATGTGTGTGTGAAGATAGATTATTTAATTTTGGTCTTTTAATTATTAAAATAGGCTAGATTTCCTTAACTTGGAATCTTTTGCCATAAAAACCATTATTTTATTATCCCAGAACAAATCTGGTTATTTTCTGAGACTCCTTCTGCAACTCCACTCCCTCTCCACCCCATACCCCACTCTGATGCGCTCACTCCCTTCATAGTCTTGGCCACATCTCCATCTAGTGGCTCCCTAATCAATGAATACCTGGAAACCAATCAAGAAAGAACACAACAAAAGTTGCTCTAGTAACACAATCAAGATGATTCCAGAGCATCAAAAAAGAAATTGCAAAACAGTAAATGGAACACTAAACACAAATGTAGGCCCCAAAGTATCTATCTATTTAGTAGACTTGATTATATAATTCAGAAATTTCTCAAAAGGTTAATAACTAACAATAATTTTGGTCTAGATGATGTATTACTAAATAAAATGAACTTAAAAATTAGACTACTTAGACTGAAATATTTCAATAAGAATATCGATATTTTGGGAGTAAAAATCTAAAAAGTTATTTAAACCAGATTTGTTTAAAAGAAAAGAAAAATCAGAATGGTTGACCCAGAAGTCCTCATAGAATGCCTGATAAAATTGAAATAGTTCATTAATTTTATGTTAGCATCTTTTGAGAATAAATGGAGATGACCAGCTCTAATAATTGTCATTAGGCTCTTTAATAAAGGTAAGATATCATGAAGCGTATATACTATATCTCTGCACATTGACTTAATTTTTACACACAAACCATATGAAAATAATTTTTAAATAAGAATAGGAAACTGATATGTTTAGTTTAGGATAGAAATTTATATACCATTTGAAATCAGGTATTTACAAACCAACATTACTACTGGGATTTTAATAACCTGGTTTCAGGACATTTATTATTGTGGATTTAGGAATATGGGTTATTTTCTAAAATTTCAAGCCAAAAACAAAAAGAAAAATTAGAGAAAGTGACTGACCATCCACACCACATGAAAACTTGCAGTAAAATGAAGATAGGAGCTGACATCATGGTACAGGCACGACTCGTTGTACATATAAGTTGATCCTATTAATAACAGGCAAAGTAGCAAGTATAGGAAAAGGAAAGAAAACACAGAAAAGAAGACATACAAGATGAGATATCATGCAATTTGCTTGCAGTTAGCAGTTAATGTGAGCCTCCGTCCAGAGCAGATTCACAGTGACCATTGCAAATAAGCATTACCAAAATACTCCACTGCTAAAGAAACACAACACATTATTAGCACACCAAGCTACTGAGCAAGAGTTGTACTTTCACACACAACCCGATATATAATTTACAGGAACTTGAACTGTTGGAAATTTTTGTCTTGATCAAATCTTTTTAATGCCTTGATCAAAATATATAGCCTCCCAGGATGATAATATTTTGGGTAATAGGGTTTTTATATCACTTTCAAATTCCTCTGAGTGAATTTAATCTTTCTACTGTCAAAAGTTGGTGAAAAATAGTTGATGAGTGAAGTTTCTCTAATGAGCAATATAACATTCTTTGGGGAATAATTTGACATGGGTAAATCTCCTGAAGGTGTAGTAGATAGAACAATATGAGTCCTCATATCTGCATTTTATATGTCTTACAGGATAACTTGAAAAAACAATTTAGTTGCAATTTTGAATTAATTTCCCTATCAAAAGGAATGATCAATAGTCCCCACGGAGATAATTGGGATTTACTGGCTAATAACATCTTACATTTTTAGCTCTATTTCACACCACTGATTTTATCTCTTCTTTGCTCCATTTTTAACTTAGATTATCTAATTGCATAATACCTATCTGTAAAAATGTTTTATCCTTTCTGGGACAAAAGTGGCTCTATATTTGAGTAGGTAAACCTATTTTAAATAAATGAATAAAAATGCATATTAATCAATAGATGTTCTGACATGTTTTTAGAATAAACAAACAATTTATGAAATGATAATGCTGTCTTTAGGATGCTCATTGGTCTGTACAAGCCACTTCATGCAAAGGCACAACTTGAAGAATCAGAGAATTTGGAAATACTATATTTAAAATGAGTAAAAAAAAGTGGATAGATTTTTATGTGGCCTTCATCTTTGAGAATAAATTAAAGTTTCTTAATAATTAAAATAATTTTAATAGTATAAAGCTGATTACATACACAGTAAGTCAGAGTATTGTTTATTAAGGAAAGACAGCTGAATTATAGAAAAAGTAGCAGTCATATTTAAATACCATACATTAAATATGCTTTTTAATAGTTTATGAAATTAACCCTCTGTAATTGACCTAGTGTAATTTCAAACAATAGAAAAAAATACAATTAAAGAAGGTAATACAAATCTAATATGTGACAGAATCAGAAACTAGATCTATAAAATAATAGGACAATAGCTGTATAACAGGTTTTTAAACACACTGAATGAAAACTAAACACAAATTAATAAAAATAACTTTTATATCTTCAGGCTTAAAATATAAATGAAGGGAGGCAACACATATAACCACAGGTAACATTTACTATGAGTTAGATAATTTTTTAACTCATCAGATTTGGGACCTTGTATTAGTAGTAAATTGATTGGAATTGTGTTTGAAAGTACAATTTCTGTGGGAAGGACACATAAAAGAAGCAACTGTTAAGTTTATGCTAACCATGGAAGCCATTGAGATGAAAACAAAAATCTATCTACAAGCAAGTACATCATGTTAATGAGAAAAACTATGGTTAAGACATTATGTTTGAGTTAAAATTGCAATTTGTCTTTTTAAGTTCTTGTGGACAGTGACCACTAATTTATAGTATTTTAATCCAGTAAAAGTGTGGTCTTACCAAGACATTGTTATCAAAGCAGACATCAGGCCCTTTTCGATATCTGGGTTGCTTAACCATATCACAAGGATCTGGACCGTCAGCTAAAGAGACTTGTTAAGGAATATGAAGTTACTTTTTTTTTTTTTCACATGATAAAAAAAATATAATACAATGCAATGTATTTATTTCCCAAAGCAAGTAAGAGACACCTTTACCATTACTCCTGCCCAACACAATCAATTCAGGAAGTAAATTGTGAATTCTCCTTTTCTTGGTGCATGTGTAACGTAATCAGTCTTGACATTCAAACCAAATTTTGTGTGAGGGATCCATTCTGCCTCTGTGAGATGATCACAGCCTTCTAATATTTTTCTCTTTATGAGCATAATCAATATACCAAGGTTCAAAATGCATCACTTTAAGATGACTTTCCGTTCCAAACATCTCTGATGTCAAAGGATACAAGTCTGCTCCGCTTGTATGAGCAGTCGTGTGTCACAGGGACATGTCCCTTTGCTTTCAACTATTATGAATATTAAGTTGGTGTTCATAAGCTTTTCTACATGAAAGATTCTGCATAATAAATATTATAATAGCACAGAAAATGAAGAATATCTCTTGGAAAAAGAATGGAAATCTTTCAAGGATTCTTACATATTAAAATAAAAGATAAAATATGACATATTGAAATACAAACCATCACAATAGTACAACAGAACGAGTATAATTTTAGAGGAAAAAGATTACCATGTTTTTATTTATTAGCATGAACATATTATCTCAAATAAGTACTAAAAAATTGCAATTGGAGATGTCTTAACTGTGACCTTTTTAAAGTGTTAGTCTTCACTGCAAACATGCCAAAGTTGCCTTATTTTACCAACAAGAAAACAAGGAGTACAAAAATGGCCCAGCATCTTGCCCTAGCTAAGGGCAAAGTACAGATCAGTGCTGTTCAACAAACTTTCTGTGAAGATGAAAATGCTCTGTGCTCTGTCCAATATGGTCAACACTAGCCACAGAAGGCTACTGAGCACTTGAGATGTGACAAGTGGGATTGGGGCACAAAATTTTAATTAATTGAATTTGAAATTGAAATAGCCACCTGTGGCTGGTAACTACTTCACTGGACATTACAGACCTAAACAGAATTAAGTGTTCTAAATTCCATCCTCTGTTTTGTCCACATCTTAAGCTGCTTCTACCTTCTTTAGCAAACAACACAGAAATGTACATATATCACTAAAAATGTAATTTCTTTATGATTATATATTTTCAAAGAAGTGGGATTTTATTTCTTTTTTCCTGTAAGGAAACTGTCATTCAATTTAATGTCTTGATTATATTGACCTTCACTTTACGATTAACTTAGTTCTTTAAACACACATTGGTATTACTGGATGCCAATTAATAAAAGGCCGAAGCAGCGTGAAACTCCTTCTGATGTATCCCCTCAACATTTCCTGAAGTCGATAGCCAGATATGCCAGTCTCTGAACAAGCTGGTCTGCTTTCCTCTGAGTTCATGCTTGGTGCCTCCCTATTTCTTCTCCTCTTCATACCCTCAGGTTTGCTAAAGCAAGTCATAAAACAGACTGCCCTTGTCTTTTAAAATGTCGTGATAGTTTCAGTTAACCCCTTCTTGAAAAAATGTTTTAAACTGTTAGACAACTTTTCTGAATCCCCTAGTAACCCGCTGGTCTCCCATTTTCACAATCTCAGATTACCTCACCTCCTCCTATTTCCTCTCCTGCATGTGAACATTTCTTCTAGAATAACCTGCCCTCTATCTCTAAAAACAAAGTGTCCCAGCTCCGTGCTTTGCAGGCTGTGACTTGCTGCTCTGTTCTCAGGGATCCTGTGGCATCATCACTTTCCTCTCAAAACTTCAGAAATCCCCGTCTTGCCTTTCTCCTCTATCCCATTACAACCAAATTCAATTCTCCATCTCTTCCCAAAATTTGTAAAGATGTTTTATGGATAGTAACTAACATTACACATGACCTTGGAAAATGGTATTTTCTCACAGTTCCTTCAGTTTCAAATCAAAGATAACATTCTTCATGTCAGAGAAAACTAGAAGTAAAAACAAACAACCCCCAGAATACCTTTTTGTAAACTTGTTTAGTTATCATATATAAAAAGAAATCATATTTGGCTTATAATGACTTACAATTACTAATATAATCAATCTTAATTATATTAGAATTAATATGATCATGTAACTTTCTCTATATTAGGAAATTTTTAATATGGATTCTTTTAGAAAAAAAAATATTAAAATATCAAATTTCTCTGTATTCTGCCTAAAAAGGAAAGCAATTATCTTGATCATATAATTATTATTATAGTAGAATTATAACTCATCAAAGTTAGAATTAATTTTAAAAATTATAAATTTTAAAAGCCTACAGAGAAACTGGAAGACCTCTGACATTTTCAACTTAAAACAGTGACTCTTATCTCTGACTCCAACAATTTCCATAATTTTCTGTAATAATTATAAAAGTGAATACAATTTCTTAGTGAAATAGGACTACTCCAGAAATAAAAAAATTACCTGGAACAGTTTCCACAGTCTAATACGCCATTGAATGATTTACTATCATTATCAAAGAAATACTGGGTTTGTTCAGTAATGCAGCTCTGCTTTGACAGGGAGGCTGTAAAGTCATCATCTTCAATCTCAACTGTGGGGAGTCAAAACAAAGATCTCCATCACAAGCAGACACTGAAGTCAGTGCTCCGGAGTCTTCACTTCTTATGGAGCAAAATAAATGTATAAGTAAGTCCAAATGCCTTGATTGGCTTGCTTACTGCTGCGTAATATCATGGCAGCCTCTGATAGGTGCCTTATAAATATCAATAGAATAAACTAGTTCAAATACATAACAGTTATGAAATAGAGGCCAATGTCACATAGTAAAGTTTCTAAAACATTAGGAAAGGTTTGACAAAAAAATTTCAACCTACAAAAGTGTGAGGTGGGTGATCTCTCTGTCCTTTCTCTCTCACACATACACTCACTTTCTCTTTGAGTATGTCAAACTCAGCACATCCAAAAAGAAAATCTTAATTATTATGGCAATGACAATATCTGAGCATTTACATACCTGCTTCAAGGAGTCTTGGAAAGGTCAAACTCAAGAGAAACTGCTGTAGAATAGACCTGAGTTTAAAAAATAATAAACATCTAGAAAAATTCCATGTATTTTTGCATGTATACATACACATAAATTCATATTTCCTTTTCATCATTTTGGAGAAAATTTATAGTTTATTCATGGAAAATTTAGGAGCATTTTTATATAAGTATTTTTTAAACTATACAAAACAGCATAACCTTTTTTATCTGTGAAATGTCATGAAGTCAGAAGTGTGCAGATCATGTTCAGGACCAAGAGAGGGACAGATGTGTGTGAAGAGGCCTAATATGCAATGTTATTGTGCAGATGTGTTAACTCTAAGAGGGAGATGTCAATATTTCAGTGAATAGATTTTTACGTTCATAATTTTCTTTCAGTTTTTAAAGCTTTGTTTTTTGGGTTATTTTTCCACCACAAACAAACAAACATGACCCTGTTTATGCCACAGGATTGTTGTGAACTATTTACTTTGTGATGTGGAATAAATTAATAAATATGGAATGTGACATTCATGAAATATACAAATTATATAGAGAGATATGGCACATTTCAGTTTTATAGTAAATGACAATTAAGCCAAATAATACAGAATTATCTAGAACTGAATTTAGCTAAAAAAAAAAAAAAAAAAACAGGGAAGGGAGGGATATTTTGGCCAGAAATTAGGATAAAGACAAACAAGTATTTCAGGATCACTATGAGATTTAGAAAATCTACTGAAATTAAAGTAAAAAATATCATCACACCAGAAAATATGATTTTTCAGAAAAAAATAGAATTTTAAAAATCCTATTTTTAAAATCTAAAAATAAATTTTAAAATCCTAAAATCTTCTTTGCTACTTCAATAAAATAATATAATCACTTAATTTTAGCTGGGAAAACCTCAACATCAAATGAATATCATAGATTAATCTACAAGAAATAAGGCTGGAACAATACAGTAGGATGATGATACAAAAAAAGAAAGATAGGGAAAGAAAAAAGGGAGGGAGAGAGGGAGATAAAGGAGGTTTAGTTACCTGACTGACCAGAACTGAAAAATGAGAAATTTGATCTTCCAGACTTTCCACAGTACCTCAATAAACCACTTAAATGTCTCATTTTCATAGGTGGTAGGATAGGTGGGGGGTGAGGGAGGTAAGGAGGATGTTATCAACGAAAGAAAGAATTAGATCCATTTGATGCCTTTAAAATGATGCCAGTCCTTGTACTAATTGTAAAGAGGTGGAGAGTTAAGTCACCATGCCATGAATTTGATCAATGTAGACATCCAGTTTGGATATTAAAGACAATGAATGGTAACTTTTTATAGATCAATACACCTAAAATATGAGAAATTAAGCATAATATAAAGAAAAAAATACAAATAAAAAGAGTGAACAAATCCATGCAAAAAAGAAACTTCTAAAGAGGCTGAAGTTTGCATGAGCATAACATTATTTTCATATGAAAAACTGAATAATTCTAAGTTTTATAGTTCTCAGTTAAGAGAAAGTAATTCCCCTAACAACAATTTACATATCCCCAAATCTATATTTTCATCAAATACTTTACTATTTCACAGCACCTTTCTTTCATTACCAATAAAATTAAAATTTTCACTTACCAGGCAGCAGCAGTGGCCCACCAGCCAATTTGTAATATGTCTGCTATTGATGGCTATAAAATATAATAAAAAAGTCATTAGTCAACACTTATGTATCCCTTCGAGAGGAATTCATTCTACTGTGAGTATTTTACTGACCACATATGCTGAGCGATGCCCTGCTCCTTGTTTTGGTGCTGCACCGGGTTCACACACAGACTGATAATCGTAAGATTTGTTAAAAGCATAAACTGATATGTTAACCAGGTGTCTCATCAAGCTTGGGTCAATCTCTCCAAAAAATCTTCCAATCTGGTAAAAAAAATAATAAAATAATGTTTCAAATTTAAGCCAAAAATGAACACCTGAATCATCAGTACAGTGAAAAGAATATGAATAAACAATGAACTAAACTCGGGAGCTTAAAAACAAAAGCAAATGAGAAACCCATACGACACTGTGAAAAAACTAAAATGGGAGTAGGTGTTCTCATTGCTCAATGGCTCTGTGTGATGTTTTATTTGGGGAAGGAAGGGACATAGATTACTAAGCATTAAGGTCATAATCAAATGCCTCCTGGGTGAGAAGAACAGGTTGGAAGGTGGAAATGGGGAGATGTGCGTCAAAGAGTACAACACTGCAATTATATGGGGTGAACAACTTTAGAGATCTAATGTACAACAGAGGGCTACAGTTGAAAATACTGTATGCTGGAAATTTACTGAGAGCAGATTTTAGGTGCTCTTACCACACAAAAAAGTTTACTGTGAGATGATGAATATGTTAATTGGCTTCACTACAGAAATCCCTCACCTAGGTATATCAAAATATCTTGTTGTATACCTTAAATATATGCAATTAAAAAAAATGCCTCCCGAGGAAGTGAAAAGTAGCATAAATGAGAGTGGATTGGACTAGAAAAAGAAAAGAAACTTGTAGGGACTGTGAACTGGAGTAAGTCCCATCTAAAGGAGCAATCATTAGCTAACCAGTTCCAGCCTATAAACATCGTCATACAGAAAAACAGACCACTGTTGAGAGATATTTTGTTTTTTGTTTTTAAAAGGAGAAGCCAGAGATGCAGATTCAGAAATGAAATTAGTTGGCATCTAATTCAAATTTGTTTAAAATCTTGGGTGAATCAAATAGCCTATGTGCTGCTGATTTGCAAATTTGGAGCTACAAACCACAGCAGTCAACCAACCATATATTAAATTAGACATTATCAACTGGCAAATATTTAGGTGAAAATTTTCTAAATTTCTGAAAGATTAAAAATAAGTTTATATCATGTTAAAATCCTTAACTATATGTTTTAACAGTAACTGTTAGTACCAAAAGGTAAAATCAACTAACAAACATAAATAACAACTAAATTTAGCATGCTTTTCTTAATGATTTATGTTATCTTAAGTATTTTAAAATTTACTTTATGACAAAACAACTCATCAATTTCTATAATGCTGGAAGGGGCTTTGTAATGTTGATCACGGAAACATACTTTGGAAAGCCTACTTTTCTCTTACTTCAGGTACATACCTGATTAGTATATTCATCATGATTTGCCATCAAAAGAAACCCACCATCATCTAAAATCACACAATCCATTACCTATCAAAATAAAATGAACAGTTAACACATTTTTAGGAAGGTTAGAAGGTTGCATTATCATTACTCCATTACATGTAGATGATTAGAATAAAAAAATAGAAAAATTTAAATGCCTATATCTTCTCTTGAACATATATCATCAGGAGATTCTATGAAATAAATTAAGAGGCATGCATAGATTTATATCAAACTGCCAGGCTTGATAATCTGCCACCAACCATCAAATTAGGACTGTCAATTCAGCCTGAATAAATCTTAAGACCAAATTAGAAATATTCTTATGACCACTTCAAGGTCATCTAAGTGATCCAGGAAATTAGGCAGACCAAGATATCTAATAATGAATAATTATTTTATTATTTTCAACACATACTTAAGATTTTGACAAAAACATTTTTAAAAATATCATTTTAGTTACCATGCTCCACAGACTGAAAAAAAAAAAACAAAAAACAAGAAAAAACTCAAGGAACATAAGACTATAACTATTTTATGTTTTTATATTAAAAACGTTTGGTTGGATAACAAGATTTAATATGCAAAATATAAAACCAAAAATGTCCATGGCTGAGGAAAAAATTTTTCTTTCCCCCTGAAATACAGGATAAATTCCCACCCAGTTTAAATCATGTGTTAATATATCAAAATCAATTTAATAGTTTTTATTCAATAAAATCCCAAATAAAAACATTGTTTTCAAAGTTGGAGACATAATGTATTGCATTTTCCTAATGTGGAGGCAGCTTGCTAAACTCTTTGCTCTAAACAGCTACTATGTAGTCCGTGTAAAATGGATAAGCTATAAAAATAATTAAAATTATTGGCTTATAGTTTCACAGGGGTAGGAGTAATAGAGATGATATGAACCTCCTGCTTCCTTTGAAAATATACAGAGACACATAACAGGACTGGAAGAAAATAGTGTACTTCATCATTCTTATTCAATTCTTAGAATAATTTATCTATCATTCTTACAGCATCTTCAACTTTTAAACAAAGGCAGTTCACATTTCCTTTTTCAATTTCTCAAACAGAAGTTGAAGCAATATAAGACAATCTAAAACTCAATCCATATAAGTAGAACTTTATAATAAATTATGTAACTTCAGGGTTTAGTTCAAAAATTTTCCAATCACTATAAATACATTGTGAACAAATTTAGAGAAAGAGAAAAAGGTGAGAGAAGATTGCAATGATAACCAATAAGGTTGCTTTGGTTAGAAACTTCCCATCCAGAAATGGAGCTAAAGATAAATACACACAAAAGAATCTAAAACAATTGGGACTGAAGAGAATACCATCCATATTTATGTGACTACTTTTTTACCTCCCCACAATTTTTGAATATTTTTAAATATAGAAGTATTTAAAGTTAGGAATTAAAAGCATATAAATTCAAATTCATATCTATTGATTAGTTCACATTTCCATAGAATTTTTTTTAGCATTTGATTAAAAATTTCTGCATCTTTTTGATCATTAAAGTCTTAGCATGAGTAACAAAAGAAAATATTGTAATGAATAGAAATTTAAAGAATTTTCTTACATCACTGTTTCTTTTGCAGTCACAAACTGGACCAGCACACTGAAACACAAAAATGTAATTATAATCTCACATTTTTTTAAAAGTTGGATTTTAATTATATTATCATGTTATAATTAGAAATTCTAGAATAATTTGGGTCCTTTCTCTTCTATTCCTGATAAATCTAGCAAGCAGTCTGTCGATTTTGTGTATTAACCTCAATCAGAAATGAAAAAGGAGATATTACAACCGATACAGCAGAAATACAAAACATCATCCATGAATACTATGAAAATCTCTACTCACATAAACTTGAAAACGTAGAGGGAATGGACACATTCCTGGAAACACACAACCTCCCAAGACTCAATCAGGAAGAAACAGAATTCCTGAATGGACCAATAATGAACAATGACATCGAAGCAGTGATAAGAAACCTTCCAACAAGAAAAAGCCCTGGACCAGATGGATTCACAGCCAAATTCTACCAGAACTACAAAGAAGAGCTTGTACCCATACTACAGAAACTATTCCATAACATTGAGAAGGAGGGAATTCTCCTCAACTCATTCTATGAAGCCAGTATCACCTTGATACCAAAGCCAGGAAAGGACACAACAAAAAAAGAAAACTATAGACCAATATCCCTTATGAAGAGAGATACAAAAATCCTCAATAAAATACTAGCAAACCGAATTCAGCAGCACATCAAAAAAATAATCCACCATGACCAAGTGGGCTTTATCCCAGGGATGCAAAGATGGTTCAACATATGCAAACCAATAAATGTCATTCACCACATAAAGAGAATCAAAAACAAAGACCATATGATCATTTCAATAGATGCAGAAAAAGTATTCTACAAAATCCAGCATCCTTTCATGATAAAAACCTTCAACTAACTAGGTATAGAAGGAACATATCTCAAAATTATAAAAACCCATAGCCAACATCATGCTGAATGGAGAAAAGAACTGGAACAAGAGAAGGATGCCCACTGTCACCACTTCTATTCAACATAGCACTGGAAGTCCTAGGCAGAGTAATCAGGCAAAAGAAAGAAATAAAGGTTATTCAAATTGAGAAAGAGGAGGTCAAATATCGCTCTTTGCTGATGACATGATCTTGTACCTAGAAGACTCCACCAAGAGACTCCTGGAATTGATAGATAAATTCAGCAAAGTCTTAGGATACAAAATCAATGTGCATAAATCAGTAGCATTTCTATATACCAATAAAAGTCAAGGTGAGAGTAGAATCAAAGACTCAATACCGTTCACAATGGCTACAAAGAAAATAAAATACCTAGGAATATACTTAACCAAGGAGGTGAAAGATCTCTGCATGGAGAACTATGAAACACTGAGCAAAGAATTTGCAGAGGACACAAACAAATGGAAAAACATATCAAGCTCATGGATTGGCAGAATCAACATTATTAAAATGTCCATACCACCCAAAGTGTTTTACAGATTCAATGCAATCTCCATCAAAATACCAACCTCCTATTTCGCAGATCTAGAAAAGAAAATTTACACTTCATTTGGAACCAGAAAAGAGACCAAACAGCCAAAGTAATCTTAAGGAAAAAGAACAAATCTGGAGGCATCACATTACCAGACTTCAAGCTATACTACAGTGCTATAGTAACCAAAATAGCATGGTATTGGCACAAAAATAGAGACATAGATGAATGGAACAGAACAGAGAACCCAGATATAAAACCATCTACCTACAGCCAACTAATCTTTGACAAAGCAGAAAACAACAAGCACTGGGGAAATGAAACCCTATTCAATAAATGGTGCTGGAATAATTGGATAGAAAAGAAGAATGAAATAGGACCACTCTCTCTCACCACTCACAAAAGTAAATTCAAGATTGGTAAAAGAATTAAATGTAAGGCATGAAACCATAAGAATTCTAGAGGAAAATGTAGGAAAAACTCCACTGGATATCAGCCTAGGCAAAGAACTTATGAATCAGACCCCAATGGCAATCAACAGCAACAACAAAAATTTAAAAATTGGATTTGGTTAAACTAAAATGCTTCTGCACAGCTAAGGAAACAATCAACAGGACAGACAACCTATAGAATGGGAGAAAATATTCACAAGCTATATATTTGATAAAGGGCTAACAACCAGAATCTACAAAGAACTAAAGCAAATCAGCAATGAAAAGACAAACAATCCCATTAAAAAGTGGTCAAAGACATGAACAGAAGCTTTTCAAAAGAAGATAGACAAATGGCTAATAAACATGAAAAAATGCTCAATGTTACTAGTCATCAGGGAAATGCATATTAAAACCACAATGAGATACCACCTTACCTCTGTTAGAATGGCTTATATTAAAAAGTCCAAAAACAATAGATGCTGGCATGGATGCAGAGGGAAAGAACGCTTACACACTGTTGGTAGGACTGCAAATTAGTAGAACCTCTATGGAAAACAGTATGCAGATTCCTCAAAGAACTAAAAGTAGACCTACCATTTGATCCAGCAACCCCACTCCTGGGTATCTACCCAAAGGAAAAGAAGTCTTTCTATCAAAAAGACACCTGCACTTGAATGTTTATTGCAGTACAATTCACAATTGATGTGGAATCAACCCAAGAGCCCATTAATTTGTTAGTGAATTAATAAAATGTGGTATATGTATACCATGGAGTACTACTCAGCCATAAAAGAGGATGAATTAATGCCTTTTGCTGCAATTTGGGTGGAACTGGAGACCATTCTCCTAAGTGAAGTGGAAAAACAAACACCACACGTACTCATTATTAAATTGGAACTAACGAATGAGCACACATATGCACAGACGGAAGTAAAACTCAGTGGAAATCAAGCAGGGGGGAGGGGAGGGACAAAAACCTACCTAATGGGTACAATGAACACTATTTTGGTGATAGTCACGGCTCAAGCATTACAAAAGCGATCCATGTAACCAAAATCATTTGTACCCCCTTAATATTTTGAAATAAAAAGTTTTTGAATAATTTATCTAGCATAAAAATAAAATTAAATAATCTAGCCCATTAAAAAAAGATAACTTTTCAGTTTAGAAAATATCAATCCATAGATATCCAAACTAACATTTCATGTTACAACCTTGAAATATTTTTTCTTTTTATTAATTATAACAAAAAACTTTGAAAAGAAATAGGAATTCAAAATTCTTCATGTAGTGGCACTGAGAATTTACTTTGCCACTATGTAAGAACCTTACTCTTTTTGCTGATTGAATTTTGAGAATATTAAGTATAGCATAAAAAGTTTTTAAAAATTATCTTACCGGATCCCTGATTGAGGTTTTGGTGAAATTCTCTATCCAGGAATTTACATCAATTTTAATTCCAACAACTGAAAAAACAATTTGAATTAACTTAAAGGCATAATTAGCTTAAGACAATCTTTGCTATATGACAGTTTAGGTAATTTATTCAATAACAAATAAATGTTGGATTGAATATAATGTTTAAGATGTTTTTCTTGTGGTCTTCATTAAGAAGTAATGCTAATAGCTCTTAAACTATTACATAATTGTAACTTTATTCATTAGCTACAACCTGGTCACTTAACTAATACATTAAGCTAAAATAAAATACTAGTGTCAGGGATAGCCTCATAAACATGAGGTCATTCAAGTGGTGTATTTTAAGAGGCTTCCCTAACTTTACCAGTGCATGCAGTAGATGCGTAAGAAATACTTGTTGAAAGAGTGAATAGATGTGTGGATGAGTAGGTGAGTAGGAGAATGGGGGAATGAATGAGCAACGGAATGAAGGAAGGATCAGGTGAATGACTTAGTGAGTGAGTGAGTGCGAGAGAATCTACGCAGCAAAACCACAGATGGGGTAAAACCGCCCTCAAGAGCAGGAAGGCAATCTGTCTGCTTTCTCCATCTGGTCTCTCTAATATATGCTCTTTTAAAACTTCAAACAATATTGAATCATACAATAAAATAAGCCAGTAATTTTTACTTTATTGTATTTACCCTCTTCAGCCCACCTTCACTATGTATTTTTGGTTAACTTTCTTAATTTTACCAAAAAGGTTATGTTTTTATGTATTTTATAGAAAGATTTTAATAGATCCCTACCTAATTCTTTTTAACAGACATACAGTAGTCTACAGTATAGATATGCCATAATTTTTCTTTTCCTCCAGTGATGGGAACTTAACTTTTCATGTTTAAATTGGTATAAGTATGTATATCCTTGGACATATACCTTTGTATGCAGTTGAAAGTAGCAGGAGACACTTCCAGAGTGGGATTGCTAGATCTAGCCATTTAAAATTTTGATATATCCCACTAAATTGATTCCATAAGTTTGCATCAACAGTGTATAAACAAGCCCACTTTAAAAAAAATTCCTCAACTCTACATAGTATCAATTTTGTTCCCCAATTCTATAGATAACTAATTGTGTTTTATTTTCATGTCTTTGACTTTATTTTGTTTGAGGCTTTCTGATGACCTTCCTGATAAACACTGCCAGTTTATAATATAAATGTCAGGTCATATTTCATTTTGGTGGTATATTTCATTATGTGTATAATATATATGCTTACCTGCAGGTTTAAGAAGTTTCCCTTGGATATATATTTCTACAGCTTTGCTTACCATAATGCCTGATTCATAGCCAACAGATCCACTTTCTAAAAAAAAAAAAGGAAAAAACCTATCTAGATAAATCAAATAATATTGAATTTCTTCCAATAGATACAGATAGATAGTGTTTTGCTTAAAAATTCAAACATTTACAAACTGTAAAGAGGAGTATTCTCTCCTTCCTCTCCTCTTTCTTCATATATACACCAGGCTAATTGGAATGTCCATGAATTGGTTTGTATTAATTGACTTGGGAACATTAATCAGTTTGTTGCATCTACTTCCATAATATAATTAATACATGCCAAATCTCTACTTCATAACATTTGCTAAAATATTGGGGAGGGTGCTGAAGTGGAAAGACTGATCTTGGATGTATAAAATTGACTTTGCCTTTTATAAAATATGTATGTCCCTGAACAAAACTCTCAAATTCTCTGAACTTCAGTTTCCCCATTTGTGAAAATGGGGGTAAATAATACCCATGCTTAAAGATGAAGTTAGAAAGCTTTTGGGAAACAACCAAATAAAATATTTTAAAAGATGAGTTATTAATTTTTATAAATATATTATGTAATTAATACTGATAAAATGTAATTAATCAGTTTACTTCAGTTTATTAAATTCATTAAACATTCTTCAATGTATTTTCAGTTGAAATATGAGGGATTAGCCACATGTGTTTCTATTTATTGTGCATGTCTGCTAGATATGCTATCTCTAAATTATTGGATGTCTGCTTGCTGTGTATGCATCTTACCTCTCCAACTAAATGGATGTTTCTTTTCTATTTTTCCAATGCCTTGCATATACCATATGCTTAATAACTATTCTGAGCAGTTAAAATAAAATATAGTGATTTGGGGGAAAGCAGATAATAGCAATAATTTATTTTAAAAAAGGAATTGAGAAAAGCTTAATTCCAAAGCAATACTTACTGTTAAAGTAGGGAGCAGTGAAAACATAGTTATCATTATCTAGGCTCCTTTTATAGAAGCTGTCCTCATATGTCTCTGGGTTTTCTTGCCAATTTTCTCCAGCCCTAAGAAGGAAATGGCTCATCATTTGTATTCTTTAATCTACCTGATAACCTATTTTCCCTTTGTGGACACGCTGAGCTTTACACATATGCCTACATGTCAGGTATGTCTGAGGAAGTTAGTGGTAATTGATAGCGTAACTGATATTCACTACTAAGAAATAAATCAACATAGCATTATATTAAGAATCAGAAAAAACTGACTGCTAGTTCTACTCTGCTGTTTACTAGTCAGGTAATATGGACAAGTAAGTTAAGAGGTCAATTAATATTAGTAAGTTTTGGTGTCTACTCAGCCTACTTCACAGACAAACAGAGATAAGATGCGTCAAAGAACAGTGAAAACAATGAAGTACTACACAGATATTGCTAATAGGCTATAGTCATTATGTTAATTTAGCTTGCGTTTACAAAGAGAAAAATCTTTTTAAATGCCTCTTGAATTTTGTAGTAAATATACATGACAAGCAATAATATCATTGAAGAATTTTATAATATAATTTTCAGAGAAATGGGGTATTTTAATAATGCAAATAGTTTACACAATGACTCCAATTTAATTGAACAACAGTGATCAGTTTCTCTAAAGAATGGCTTCCTTATACAGTAATGTAGACATCCTTGGCACAGTCTTGTAATGTATCTGTTTTTACAGATGTTATTTGAACTTACTCTTTGGGATAAACTCTGGTAATCCCACCGTCAGTCACGACAAACCGTGCTTTCACTCCCTTGCTGGAATAGAAGACAAAAGAAGGAAATGTTTTATTAAACTTACTCTAAGATACTAGGTTAGGTGTTGGTGATACAAAGAGAAATAAAACAAGTTGCTAAAATAAAAGAAGCCAAAGTAAATATATCAACAGATGCGCTGTTGTTTTATGCAACTATGTTTTAATAATTGAAATATCTATGAAATAAGTCCTTAAAGGAAGGATGCGTAAGGGAGGTATCTCATAGGAAATAATGATGGAGCTGCATTTTGAAGAGGGAATAGAAGTTGACAGGGACGACGGAGAAAGCAGGAAGACATCACATGTAGGGCAAGCAGTATAAGGGAAAGCGAGTGAAGACTCTTGTGTTTGGTGTAATAATAAAAGCTTAAGGGAAAAGGAGAGAAACAGGAAGTCAAGTTTCAAGTATAAGTTTCTTAAAAATCGTCAGTTCATGGATGATTTTGAATTCCATGCTAGAGAGCTTCACCTTTATCTTGAAATTAGAACTGCATTTTAGAAGTAAGATCCTGGCAAGTATGAATTGTATAGAGAATAGAATGGAAGCGGTGGGTAGAGGGATGGAAAATACTAAAGGCATAAAAACCAGTCACTGTCATCTCTTAGCAGTGGACTCTTAGGATCTTGATTATGAAAAAGAGGAAAATACTGTTAGGAGAAATATTTAGCATTTAGTGATTGATTGAAAATGAGGTGGAGAAGAGATTATAAATAAGAATCATACTCAGATTTCTCAATTTCCTGACTGGATGTGTGGTGGTGCTATCAGACAGCCAATGATACATTCACCAGGAATCCTATTTTACCACAAACACAGAAACATACAAACATGTCTATCTAATATGGTTTATTCACACTGAACTGTATACACGTGTAAAGCTGAGTAATGGTAGATACCAGTACCGAAATACACTCACAACTGAAAATGTAAACTGTCAACACTTGTAAAATGATTTTCTTGAGAAATTATTATTAAAGATAAATAATAAACTTTAAATTTATGAGACCCATTATTCAAAAATTTCCCAGGGAGAAGCTAAACTAAAATGCAGAATATATATTTTTATTAATAAGGACAAATACTTACATATTTTTCTGCTTACTCCAGTAATTTTGGACAAGTTCATTTGTAAAGCCTGCATCCAGTAAGACTCTATTAATCAAATCTGTATTACCTAATACACAAAAAGGATAGCCTCAGTTACATACCCACATAGTTTTTAATTATGAAAATAATAAAAAATTTTCTATTTCCAAAAGCGAATTAGAGTGGATAATATTTCTATGAATTTAAAAATATATTTCATATTCATTTTGTGTTTTCTATATTGTTCATCTTCACAATTTTCAGGATACAGATTGGATTTAGTAGTGCAAAATTCAATTCTAAATGAGGCAAATTAAACTTTATCAAAAAGATAACTGAAATATGCCATGTTAAGAAACAATAAGGAAATAGTTTTCCTTTTCTGTTTTTGTTTACTGTAAGTTAGTGTAATTTCATGGACAATTTTATATATATATAAATATATATATATAAATTTTATATACATATACCTATATGTAAAATTGTGTATGCGTATATTTATGTATATGTGTATCTATCTCACAGGATTGTTTACCCTGAAATTGTCAAGTAAAAACATTAAACAAAAAGTTATGAGAAAAGGTTTTTTAAATCTCCCCCATCCCAAATATTGGAGCATTGGATAATCTTGGAGTAAATTTTGATGTTTTTGAAAAATTCAGTGCTACATATCGAGTGGCAAGGAACAGAATAATTATCACAGACAAGCACAATTCCGAGACTGGTTTTGAAATCTACTGGTATTGGTCAGAGAGTACAGGCTTCAGGTTGTCATTTCTGGAATAACTGAAATGTATATTAGCCCAAGTTCAAAGATAATTGAAGGAATAGATGATAAGGATGAAAGGTCAATTAATACACACTCTTAAACAAAAAACTTTGCTGCCTTCCCTTTCTCCTGGCTCCTCTGCTTTAAGCCCAGGAAGCTCTGAAATAGTCTATAGGCACCCTCTGAGTTCACATTTACGATAAAATTTCATTTTTGTTTTTCAGATAAGGAATATATGGTCTTAGTTAACATCCTATTACTATAAGAGGTAGGGGTGGGATAGGCTGGAAATAATTTTCATTAGTTTTAATTATTTTAATTTAATATATCTTTTACCTGGGATTAAAGGATCAATTTAATACATATTTTGGAGGACCTTTCAAGTCATTCTATGAACTTTCTTTTATACTGGATTATTTTAGAAACTGAATTACTTTTAAAAAAGTCCATTTGGAAAGTAAATGATATATTTTAATGATCTCCAATCCTTTTAGGTAAAACAAAATAAATGAGAGTATTACTTTAATTTATAATATAAATCAAGGTTTCAAGTAATTTTATAATTTCATTCCTATATTCATTATGCCCAAGCATAATGTGTCCTTAAATTTGTTCCCTGAAGCTGGCTACCTACAATATATAAACAGATAATTAGTATTAACCTTTACCATTTTACACACACACACAGTTATCTCATAAACTTTAGTTAAAGAATGGGGGGATATGAAGAAGATAACTACTCAATATCATAAATATTTAGGAAAGTTAATAAATTAATTTAAACATTAGGTGAGAATTGTAACTTCATTAATGGATTAAGTACTTTTACAAAGCAAAATTAAACTTGACTACACCCTTTAAATAACTATTTAGATCACAGATTTCAATCACTGAGATCTACTTTTAAAGTTAGTTTTATATATTATTTAATAACATAAGATAAAGATATAACTGAGAAAAAATCTACCACGTATAATATTGTTACAGGAAAATATAAATAATTTTACAGGTATTAGCTCTTTTTTATAATTAAAAATTCTATAAATTCTCAATTCTTCACCTGGTTATATTATCACCTCAAACAATTCCTATTGGATTATGGGGGAGGCAGATAAAAGACGAGGTAAATTGAAGAAAGAGATTGAAGAACAGCCAATAACAGTATGGGTTATACTGAAAGAATTTTGTCTAAACTTATTTATACTTCCTTAGGAACTTGAAGCAGTGAAAAAAAGAATGGTTCTAATTTTCATTGTGTTCTGAAGATTTATTGTATACGTTAAGAGAAACATTTATGATAAACTCATCTTTGCAAGGAGTGTGTGTTACATAATTTGGGTATCCAGTTAAAGAAAGATTCAACAATCTTATTATTTCGGTTCTCTCTTGGGAATGCCTGTTACTTATTAATAGAAAATAAACAATGATGTAAAAGAACATTTAGAAGGCTCTGGCTCAGTCCCAGTGAGCTCACAGTGAATAGAAAGGTTTGGAGCCATCATGTTCAGGCATGATCAATGCAGACTTCGGCTGCCCATGACAGGTTTTCAGGGAGAGGCTCTTTGAAGCCACTCGCTAATTTGTGCTGAAGTGGAGGCAGCACTGGGAAGATATTTCTTCACATATGAGATAAGTTGAAATTTAAGAGACAGCTTTAAGAAGGGTTTCTTATTTTTGATAACTAATAAACTGTTTTGTTTGGCCCTTCATGATAGAAATAGAAATAATTAAAAAGAAAAAGAAGGGATGAGAAGGAGGAGAAAAGGGAGACACAGAAAGAGAGAGAGCAGAGAACAAACCAGTCGATCATGAACACTATTTTTTCAAATTACATTTATTTAATACTACGATAAATTTTGCCATGAATTTGGTTTTTCTTTCTTATTTCCTATTTGTACTGCATTCGTTCCTGATAGTACTGTTATAATAAATATTTTAAGAAGGAAAAAACAGTTTGGATTTTTATATGTTTTAAAAGCCAAGAATCTATAAATCTCTATGAAATCTCGTAGTATGAATGATGCAAATTTATCTGAAAGACAAACATCATGGTTAAAAATTAATTACTAAAATTTCTGTTATCTATTTCAACTTGATTTACTTCATAAAATGGAAAATTATATAAGCATATTTTTTAAGATATGAAGTTAACTGTCATCAAAATAGAATGTCAGGAAGAAAGAAAACCATTACGTGACATACCTTTCTTTATACTTTGTTTCTTATTCTACCCATATTAAAACTCATTATATAAATTGAAGGATATAACTAAATTTATAAAAATGAGTTATACGTTTTCCTCTATATAGCAGGAGCAATGCAATGGAAAATCTTCAAAGATCATTCAAAATTAAATTCCCTAAATTTGAGAAGAGCTAAGGTGAGCATACCCTATTTACATTTAACCATTTGCAAATATCTGTTACCTTGCTTTGAAAATCTGATTTCACTAAATAATGAAATGATATTTCTTTAATATATAAAATTTTACAATTGAAAATCTACAAAGTAAATAAATCAGCACACCAAAAAACGAATATGATTATCATAGCATATAATATGATAACATGAACCAAGATTTGATCACTTTAAATATAACCACACTGAAGCAATTATTGCAAATTAATGCATACTTACATGACGGGTTGTTTGGAGTTTTTCTGTCAATAAACTCATTGAAATTTAAAAGAAATTCAGTGTTATTATCTGATGTTTTAAGGTCATTGCAGTAATCTCTGAAAAAAAGATATTTGGGGATATTAGGTATTAAAATCAAAACTTTACAGGGTAACTAGAAGTAGTGAAAACACTTTTTTTTTTTTATTAGCTGTATGACTTTGCAACTTCTTGTTGCCTCCAATTCCTTAGCTCTGTAATGGAACAATCCTTTGCCAGTAAGTGGTGAGGATTATAGATAATGCGTATTAAACACTTGGTCTCTGAACCATAGATACTCAATATATATTACGTTTTGTTATACTTATTGTACTCTTATCATTATAGTTCTCATATAAAAATTAAAACAAATCTTAAAACATCTGTTTTAAAAACCTTATTAGATGTTAACATAGTTTCGTGAGAAATTACTGTATTTAAAAAATTATTGGAAAAAAGTGGCATCGTTTTACATATTTGCAAATATCTTTAATTCCCGACTTAATAGAAGACAAGTATAGCTCTGCATTCAGTCGATTGAAAAATTTTGTTTTGGTACATAAGGAAAATACATCTTTACAGAGATGGGCATATGGAAAAGAGAGGACTCCTTTAATAGTTTTTTCAGGTATTTTAATAACATACCAAAACTTGATTATTTGAAATTTATTGATGGTTAGTTGTTATATGAAATCTGAAACAATATTGATAAACTTTTTGTATTCTGTTACATTAAAATTCAATGTTCTGTCTTGCACTTTGAATGATCTTTTAAGTATCCATCATTTTGTAACATCATAAATGGGTTATTTGGAAAATATGAGTTATGTAAAACTTCCAAATGATGGCACATTTCATTATACAATATTGAAAAATTATTTTCATTGATATCTCCACTGACCTCACCAAATAAGTCTGTAAGTATCAGGATGCTGCCATGCTCATAGTAGTGTATACAACTTTCCCAAAATTATAATTTTTCTTTTAAAGCTCAGATTTTGTCATTGTTGAAAAATACTCTTAGTTGTTGTCTTCAAAATAAAACACTTATGATTCATTTTTGAGAAAATGTTGAATACTTAAGTCTGAATAACCATAGTTCATCTGAACAAGTTCACTTGATCTTTCAAGTAAAATAAAATTTCATTAAAAAAAAAAGCACACAAGCACTTTTCTTTGAGACATCTGAGTTATTATGGGATGCAGTAGTACTTCCAGTTTTATCACATATAATATTAAAAGACATATATTTGAGGTGAAAGCTTCAATAACATACATAATTCTTACTGTTTCAGTCATGGATATTTTTAAGTGAAAAACTGTCTTTTTTCTCACATGGGTGCCAGGCAGTGAAGATTACAATGGCTACCAGTACACTTTAGTGCCGTAGCCTTGATTCTTACTAAGGTACCAGCCTACCATTGCTTTTGTACTGTCAGTGCAAATGTCAATACAATGAAAAAACAGCATTTAATATTGTTGAGAAAATAGCTTTGACCCTGTGGATCCTCTGAAAGAGACTCTGGAACTGACAGGTTTTCTGCAAACCTTACTGTGAGAACTGCAATCCTAAAGTCAGAATAAATATAAGGCAACATAAACATAAGAAGCTCCAATTATAACTAGGTTAAGACAACCAACAGATTGAACAGTCAAATATTCAACACAAAATACAATTAAATAGTAAACATTTTCAGACGCAAAGCCATGACCTAAATGCAAAGCCTCAGAGAGTAGAAAGGAACAGATTGTCAGAAGCTCAAAAACAAAATAAAATGTTTTTGGTTCAGGGAAAATTTTAGCTCAGAGTCAAGGTTTAAAAAGTTTACATGATAGACATTTATTGACAGAGCTAAATTTGACTTTTTCCCACAATGCTATGCTATTTCTAACAATAGTCTGAGAGTCAAAAGACTAATATATTGAACTATGATCTCACAGAATTAGAAGCTGATGGCAAGGTTTTAGAAGGACTAAAGAAAATGTGCAAATAATTATTAATAAAGCCATTTTTGGAATACCACTTTATTATTTAAAAGGCCTTTCTAAAATTATCTTTGTTCTTTTAATCTAAAAAATAACTTTATCAAAAGGTATTTAACATTTTAAAGATGAGGAAACTGAGATTCAAAGATGTAAAAAATAAAAAAACTTTCCCAAAGGCACTAAACTAACCAATGTTCAAGCCCCGAGGAGAAGCTCAGTCTTCAGATCCCTACCTAATTAGCATATTTCAATCTTACAATGTGCTCTGAACTTTCACTTTGTGAACGTTTATAGCCACAAAACTCCAAGCCAAAAGCAGCTTTGCCCTCTACCTATAGAAGGCTTTTAGGTTGTGGCCAATCAATTTTGACATCATATTGTTTTTTATTTTTGCTGCCTGAGTTATGCTCAATTTTGAAGCAGTTTAAAGATATTATTTGCCTTCTGATATTTACCAAAGGCCAAAGCTATGAAAATGTTTAATCTACCAGTAGAAGAACTGTTGAATTAGGATGGAAATGTAAGTAGAAATAGTTTAAACAATGGAAACGTTAAGAAAATGCTGAATGTTGAGAGTGTTAGTGGACTGAGTTCTCCAGTGATAAGAATGATCCAGGACAACAGAAAATCACCTACCATGTAGAACCTGATTGAAATAATCTGAGACATGATTGTGTGGCTAGACAGACAACACTGATGTTGGTTACCAGTTAGCCTAATGATTGTTCACAGGGCTGGAAGCTTGAAACTCATGATTGTCACCACTGCCTAGGTCCCTGTCCCGAAGGAACCATCCCACAGTGGGTGGCAGGGTAATTGTGGTTACCAAAACTGCTAAGAAATTCCCCCAGGGCATGTGGTAAGTCCTTGCTTATCCACATTCTATATGGCATTGTTTCTCTAAAACAAATTAATTTTATATACATTGATCATGAGTTAATCTCTTCTAGAGAAGGAATTCCTTGGAGAAAGAGAGGCAGCAAGGTCTAGAAATGTTTCAATGACTTTAAGGGAACAAATAAAGCTTCAGTTTGCTGGAAACGCCTTCATGGCCTGAAAGCTAATCTCTTTTGGTCATTTTGTGTTGGGCTTTGAAATTTAAATGGCTTTGAAACTAAAAGATCTTTGGTGTTGGAAATTTGGCAAATACTGAAAATGCATTTGTTCTCATTCTGTTCAACAATCTTATAGGTCACACATGGCATATCAGCATTTAACTACAGCTTATCACATATTCTTAACTTCTTTCTCATTCTAACTCACCTTTATTTCTGATTATCCAAGAAAGATGGCAAAATTAATCCGTGTTTTAAATTTTTCATGCCTATCACTGTATGCCTCTTTTTTTTTTTTTCCGCCCCCAGAGAGGGTCTCCCTCTGTTGCCCAGGCTAGAGTGCAGTGGCCTCATCATAGCTCACTGCAGCCTCAAACTCCTGGGCTCAAGCCATCCTCTTGCCTCAGCTTCCGGAGCATCTGGGACCACAGGTGTGCACACTACGCCTGGCTAATTTTCCTATTTCTTTTGTAGAGATGGGGTCTCGCTGTTGCTCAGGCTGGTCTTCAACTCCCAGCCTCAAGCGATCCTCCCGCCTTGGCCTTCCAAAGAGCTAGGATTACAGGCATGAGCCATGGCTCCCAGCCTTGTATGCCTCTTAAAGTTAGGACTCATGCTCCATGCATCTATATTCTCAATGTTTTCCCTTCTATAATTTAAAGCTACTACAAACACTGATTATTAATCAGGATCAAATCGCTTAATTTACTTAGGCATTAACAAAAATGATCTTGTTAAAATTTATAAGCTTTCTTTAAATTATTTTAAAATAATTGCTTTTTAACACCCTTTATTAACACTCATACTACTACAACTATAAGTAATACCTAATACTTATTTAGAGCTCATATCTTACTAAGAGCTATGTCAAATACTTTCCATGCATTATCTCCTTCAAAGCTTACAAGAACTCTATAAGACAGTTATTATTAATATTATGCTGCAAATAAAGAAACTAAGGTACAGAGAATTTGAGTAACATAGCCATGAAAACAAAGATCTGGGAAACAGACCCACACAGTCTTGCTCTAGAGCTTGCTACACTGTCTCTCATTAACAGTGACAGAAAAAAATACGACTGTAGTCCTATACCACGCAAATTTCTGTCTTTTCTCACTTTTTTCTTTATCTCAATTTTCTATCACTTTGTTTCCTACAACTTTTTGAATACATATTCAATACTCACTTTTCCCAGGAAATCTTCCCTACAAAAATATTTTACTCACAAGTACTGGGTGTTCTTTTGAGATCCCTTAGCATTTACATATTCAAAGTACATAATTATACTTTGGAGTAGCAAGGAAGTTGTTTCAAATCTCATCTTACTTAGCGTCTCTAAAACTGTTTCCGAATCTGTGAAATGGGATAATAATACTAATTTGTTATAGAGTTGTTTTGAGCAGTAAATATAATCAGGCATGTAAAGGGTTTAATATACGTTCATTGAGGTAGACATTCACTGGTTTGTCCCACAAGCTACATTTCCTCCCTTCTCCAGTATTTGCTCCTCCCCTAAACACCCAGGCAAATTCCAGTCTTCCAGTCAGCTGTTTTGATATTATTCAGCCATAAAAAGTACTGACTCATGCTACAACATGGATGAACCTTGAAAGCATTATGCTAAGTGAAATAAGTCAGATGCAAAAGGTCACATATTGTATGATTCCATTCATATGACATGTCCAGAATAAGCACAGCCATAAAGACAGAAAGAATATTACAGGTTGCTTAGGGCTGGGGTAGGGAAGGGGGAAGATGGGGAGGTTAATAGCTAAAGAACATAGGGTTTCTCTTTATGATGATGAAAATTTTCAAAAATTAACAGTGATGATGGTTGTACATATATGTGAACATATTTTTTAAAAACTTTGAATTTAAAAAAAAATGTAGAATGTGATTTAGGCCACAAAAATGGTCCACATAACAATACCTGCTAGACTAAACAAAATCCATTGCCTGGGAATTAGGAATTACAATTGAGAGACATATTTATTCTCTTCGTGTATACCTGGACTTTACCCTATTTTCCACCTTGTCTTATAGTGAAGCTGAGAAAGCCAATCTGCACAGTCTGTCACTTAATAAGTGGGAGCGATGACCAGAAAAAAACACAGATTTGAGATGGAGAGAAAGTCTCACCACCACAGCAGATTAATTTCAATCTCTTCTTATATTTTTGCTATGTTAATATTCTGTGGGACACTGCTCTTTCTAGTTAATGTTCTCCTTAATGTTCAGAATATTCTCCTTTCTAGTTAAAGCTGGTTTTAGTAGTTTGAAACTACTCAAAGTAACTTAAAGCTAACTTAAAGTTCCACAGAGTAGCTCAAAGCAACTTAAAGTTGCTCAAAGGTACTTGTGTCCAAAAAGTCCTAATAAGATTGTACGTATTAAGAATGCTTTTTAAAAATATTCTTTATATATTTATAGATTCTCAAGTTGCCAAATACTTCTTCAGCACCTACTATGTGCTAGCAATGGATTCGATATTGGGTATTGAATGGTAAGTCAAATAGACCCAGTCATGGCTCTGTTCAGGAAAGTAAATAAAATATAATGTGGCTAGTGCTCTGGTAAAAGAAATACAGAATTCTATGAAGTATTCAGCAAGGATGCATAATCCAGTGAAGATGGGAAAAAAATTCCCAGATCAAGGAGCTTCAAAGTTGGGATTTGAGAGAAAGTGTGTGTGTGTGTGTGTGTGTGTGTGTGTGTACAGTCTAAAATAGAAAAGGGAATTAGTGGAAGAAAGAAGGTAAAGAAAAAAACAAAACAAACAAACAGTACATTTAGGGCCTAAGAGAAGTTAATGTGGCTGGAATGTAGAGCAGGGGTTGGGAAACATTTTCTCAAAGGGCTATATAGTAAATGAGTCAGGTTCTGTGGGCTACAAAGTCTGTGCCACAACTACTCAACTCTGCCTTTCCAGCAAAAGCAGCCACAGACAATACATAAAGGAATGAACATCACGGTGCTCCAGCAAAACTTTATGTATAAAACAGGAAGCCAGTCTGCATGCTGTAGTTTTATGGCCCCTGATTTAAAGTATGGGGAACCACATTGGTACCCCAGGACCTGGTGACAGAGCAATTGAAAGCTATGATACAAAGTACAGATTATAGTAATGATAATATGGAACCATTGGTTAGTACTTAGCAGATGAGAAAAATGATTTTTTTCAAGTTTTTGAAACTCTGGTTACAGAGCAGAGACAGGACTGGGAAGTAAGGGGGAAATATCGACGTAGGGAGATCAGTTAGGAGGCAGCTGTAGTAGTTTAGGTGAGAGAAGGAAGTGGCCTAGACTAGGGCAAACGCAGCTAAGATTGACAGATATACTTGATATTCATAAGATAGAATTGGCAAAACTTGGTGATTGATTAGGAGTTAGGTACAAGGGAAAAGGGGAGGTCAAGGACAACTAAAGGTTTCAAGATTGCACACTGGGAGGATAGCAGTTTTCTTCACCGAGGCAACACAGGAAGAAGAGCTTTCCGAAGGGGACAAATATTTACAAGATACTGAATTTGAAGCATACTGAAGCGATATTCCTGTTAAGTTTCCATGAGATATGAATGTCTCCTATTGAAATACATAGGGTATACATAAAGTCTGGAAATAGATATATTATTTGATCCTATAGTATAATGTGATGTCAATAACTACATATATATATATATATATATAGTGATGATGTGATGATAAATATATATATGTGTGTGTGTATATATATATAGTTTCTAGATGTTATGGCCATTATATAGATTTGGAAGCCATAACCCTAACCTGTAGGCAGGGAATAGATGGGTGGCTTGCAGTATGAAGGTAGTCTCAGATAAAAATTGAAGAGAGCCTAGACTATTAGCACCCTTTGTAGCACTCTCATGTAAGTGATCAGCAGAAGAAATGAAGCTAGTAAGAAAGACTGTGAATGTACAGCCAGGGAGGCAGTGAGACGATCGGAACAGTGTGCCTTCAAGCAAGAGGAGGTGCAGAGTGCCAAAGGAGGGAGTGATCAGCAGTGTCAAACGCTAAAGAAAATTCAAGTAAGAGAAGCTTCTCAAGGGTAGAGTCACTCCCAAAGCCATGAATACGCTTTGTTAACAGAGATTTCTCAAAAGTCACAGAATATATATATATATTTTTAAGTAGTAACAGAATTCAGAAATTTCCTTATGTAAAAATAAAAGAACAATTCAGAACAACTTTTATGAGTCGTCTTTGGGTTCTTGGAGTAATTTGCTTAAGAAGAATAAGTGTAAAAAATTAATAATATAAGCTTCTGTATTATTTTTTCAATAATTATGCCTAGATTAATATGAATTATGTTAATTTTAATATTATATGTGTCTGCTATAGAGAAGGAGTCAAAAACTGAGCAAAGAAATAAAAATACACTTGGATTATTGAATAGGTTCAAGTAATTACAAGAAAATAGAAGTAGGAATAAAAGATGTACACAGGGACAGAGAAAGGGGGATTATATATGAGAGAGAAATAAAATTGGGTAGGAGGAAAAATAATGATCAACTGAAAAATTATGTGAGGCAATGTCACTATAAATATGTTTTCCCAAAAAGTTGTGTTAGCTTAAAAAAAATCCATTATGGTAAAACATTCTAGCCACATGTGTATAAATACAAATGTCTACTTATTCATGTATATTTATCTACATATGTATGTGATACACACACATATATTGTGTTTATATATTCACAGGTGCAAATATACAATTCTCCATTGTTGTTGGATGCGCTATTTGTTCCATGAGAACAAAGCCTATGCCCGTTTTATTCACCATTGTATCCCTGAATCAGCACGTTGCTTAGCACACAGTAATTGGTTAGTAAGTATCTGAATGAGTAAATGAACAAATAAACAAGATTCTGTTTCAGTTTTAAAGTTATTGTTCCCTTTGGTTTTATAATTTCACATGGAATTAACCCAGACCAGTTTGGACACCAGTTTAGAACTGTTGTTGAAGGCCTGCCTACCCACTGATACAAGTTATATAAAAAAAGAAAACAAAACCAACCTTGGTGCTATAAATGTATAGCCAGATTCTTCAAAATTATCTGGCTTCAGGGTTTCTGAATCTGCAAAGATAATGTTATAGGATAAGCAATTAGATAAGCCATTCAGAGTATACGTCCCAAGATTCTTTGACACTAAGAAGACATTAAAAAGACTGCCTAATAAGAAAATTTAAAATAGACTACTTACATCCTAAAATTGAAAGACACCAATGAATATAAAGGTCCTCAATGCTTCCCAATGTAATAATGAAATTATAACATGGATTACAACAGTTATATCAGAGAAAATGCTACGTCTATAATTTTCCCATTTACTAACACTACCATAACCAAATATCTTTTAAAAAGATATTAATATGAATGTTACATCGGATGTATTTTATTTAAAATGTCAATATAAAAAGTTTACCAATATTATGATAAAATGATTTTAATAAACTCATTAATTCCTTTAGTGAATTAATAACATTCTTCATATTAGGTATGAATTAGTAAGTGGAAGGATAAAAAACGAAAGATTTTAAGTCTAGGAAAAAAACTTGAATGTGAACCAGGTTGCATGTGAAAACACAGGCATATTCTTTCCCCCTTTTTTGGCGCTAAGGTTTGAGTGATCATGGAGGAAAATTTAGCAAATGAGAAGCACAAAGGATAATATCCAATAGGAATGAAAATATCAGTGGAGATGTCAACTGTACTAAACAGAAAGAAATTGAGCAACAAGAAAATACTTGCCCTTCATTTTGCCCTTTTTTGCTGTGAAAATCCATCAGAAAGAGAAAGCACGGAAACAAAAAAAAGAGGGTAAAGCAAAGGGGGTCACAAACAATATTTTATTCAATGACTTTCTTGAATAAAAATATTGTGCATAGATCAAAGGTTCATTTATGTACAGCTTGTAGTCTGGAAAAAAAGACATATTTGTTTGAAGACTGGAAAAGTATGTCCTGTCAATCATTACTAGATATTATTACTAGATTACCCTCTCTGTGCTGCGGTTATTTCAAGGGTCTGTTTTGCAAAGTGGTTAATTCAGGTGCAATACCAATGACGCAGCCTATAAACAGAAGCATTTACCATTCATCAAAGACTCACTAGTCATCCCCTCATTTATCAAGTGAAGAACTAGCTCATGCAGAATTGCTGGTTGTTAAAGGACCATCATATCTATCTATCAAGTGAAAGTAGAAATATAAATGTCCTATGTACAACGTACTATGGATGCCAGGCCTGTGGAGAGGAAGAAAGAACTGACAGAGAAATGAAAGAAACTGTAGTTTACTTTAAGGTCAGATGTTAAAGAGAGAGAGATATATATTTGGGGGGGGGTGGTATTTTCTGTTTTTTACTTCATCCTAACAGAAAAATTTTAGGTTGTTAGCGATAATTGGGCAATATGCAAATGATATGATGGTCATTTTACTTTACAAAATCTAGTCACCCAAAACAAAATAAAGATTAACAATGACTTGAAATATGCAGTAGTGTTAATAATTACTCTCCATTCCAAATGATGCTTAAAAGAAAACACTAATCTATTTGCATTACTGAGACATTAATTTGGATTATGAAAAGAAAGTTAATCGCCAAACCAAAGCCAAAGACCAGTGCAATTTAATTTATTCAAACAAAGTAGATGTGGAACATGTGAAGCACAATATTATTCTAGCCAAATGCAAATAATAATAATAATAATAATAATAAAGGAAAGATAAGAAAAGGAAAAGGAAAAGCTTTATTAGCACAGTGCCATGAGAGTAGAGACTATGTTGATGATTAGCATGTGAAACATTTCACTCCAGCTAGCAGACCCTTAAAACGACAGCAACAGAGGACACAGCACTGCAATGATTCTATGAGCACATAGCAAGGCAGGGAAGGGTGGTGGGGACTGCCAGTGAGACTGGAGTACCTGCTCATATTCTATCCACGTAGAATATTTCTTGTTCCTTGCATGTTTGGAATGGGTTAGAATCATTGCTGTAGATTTGGTAATAACACCCACTAAAATGTATATATAATTAGCCTTGGGTATTCTAAAATCTAGATGTATTTAAATATCCGATACTAGGAAATAACAAAGAGACCCTGAAGTCACTTTCACAGTACTTACATCTGGCCTGAGTTATTGTCTCTTCTATTTTGGCTTTTATATAGTAAAAACTGTAGGTTGGTAATACCAAGGCCAAACTGCAATAGAAACAAGAGAAGCATAAACACAAACAAACAAACAAAAATGAAACATTACTTAAAAAAAAAAAAAGACACTTCAAGTTCATGGAAAAATCCAAAGATCTTCCTCACAGGAAGGAAAAGACATATTACTTTGACAAGAAAATGCATTCAGCAAATAGAGTACTTAATTTCAGTCTTGCCATCCAGAGTCATCCAGCTCTCTACATTGCAGGAAATCAGAAGAGACATGTGGAAAAAAGATACTAAATACACCCATAAAGTAGCTGAGGAAAGAATGTCATGGCCCCCTACTATATTTCCAGAAAATTATATTAAAATACATTGAATTTTGACAAAAATGAAAGAACATTAGGGGTATGTTTAAACAAAGTAAATACATCATACCAATTGGACACTTTCTCCTTAAGGTATTATATATAATGTTAAAGTGCTTTGTATCAAATAGACACTATTAAAAATACAAATGGAAGGATTATTATTATAATTACTATTGTATAGTGCATAAAATCATCTGAAACATACTCTTTTGAAGGGCTAAATACTATTTTAAAACTCTAATCCTTGGGCAAATTCTCCAGTGTCTGCTGCTGGGTAAATTCAAATTCCTTTACAGCACTAACAGAGATTGCATATCCCATTGGTTTTTACCCAATAGAAAACTAAGTCATAGTATTTATTTCCAGTTCATTTACTGTGACTATTCCATATGATTTGGTAAATTGCTATTAGGCACAACAGGAAATATATCTGGAGTTTGGTAGTTTACAAGAGCCTTGGGGCTACTCTAGTTTTATGGTAGATGTCCAAACTGGGAGAGTTCTACTGCAAATCTTAGGTCAAATTCAGAATGCTTTAGACACAAAGAATGTCAGACAAGGTTGTCGTCAAAACTTGCCTTAATGACTGCTCAAGATAAAAAGGTGTTAGGCAGGTAACCTTACTCATTTTGAAATTGCCAATTAAACACATGGTGTGTTAGAACTGTTAAAAGACGTCAGAATATCATACACTTTCCAATAACACAACTGCATGTGTGTAATTCTTCTATTCTCATGCTGGCTAATATACATATGTAGGACATAATTAATTATCCCATATCCACATGTGAAGTTGCAAATGATCTTTACTATGCCTTGAATATAGAACACTTGTGAGCAATGGGTGTAAAAAAATAAGGATATCTCTAAGATGCCCAGCGCAACTACTTTAAAAAAAAAAGTGAAACTTGTTTCATGAGACCAATTGAGTCATTTGGCATACACTTTTAATATTTAGTCCAAATTTTAGTAATGCACAGGAAGGGGTGTGCATTTATAGACTTTTGAGTATTTCGAGGTATTTGCCGATCTTCTTGTAAATCACTCAAGCCTCATGTATCCCTAGCTTTGTAGATGGATGTCCAAACTATAATTGATTATATATTTTCATGGATAATATAGAATAGGACAAAATATAAAATTTCAGATTTTCCTTCTTATGAATATAAGTGTTAAAAGTTCACTATATGAAGAGGAAAAAAAGCAAGGTTTTTTTTTTGCTACAATTTAATTATACAGTGAAGATAGCAAAATGAATCGATGCTTGTTACCTCCAATTCCCAAATCTTTCTCCATCATTAAGTAATTCATAGACTTTCCTTATGGGAAAAGGTCAGGGAAATAAAATGTTATGTAGATTTAATGAAAATTTCTTCATTCATTTTATAGGTAACTTCCTTTAAGTGGAGGCAGAGATTAAAATTAAAATAAGCAGCACATCAGTCTGACAGCAAGATGACCTTTCATGATCCACTTGCCATTTATAAAATGTACAGCAGAATTACTGAGCATTTGAAGATCGTCTCCAACAAATTCTTCTCAAGGGAAATTAGGACATTTTTATTGCCCCATCAGCATTTATTGCTAAGAGAAACTTCTAATTAAAACCGATAACATTATATCACGTAACTACTACAGTGTCACTCTGTGAGCTAGGGTTACATCTCATGTACTATAAAAAATAGTGTGGAAACCCATGAGGAACACAATAGAAGTTTTAAAATTGGCATATCAAATATACATTTTGTTGGCCTGCAAGTCTTAGGTTTTTATTAATAGCTATAATCCATTCTATAGAAAAGTATAGTTATACTTAATTTAATTATTTCTATCTCAAGCCAAGTTATTTTTTTTCAATATATAGTCAGATAATATCTTTACCAACGTTCTGAGTCAATAGTGCTGTTACATGCAATGTTTGCTATCTCTCTCCATATAAAACCAATAGACCAAGACTGTTTTATTTCCGATTAAAGTTTAACAAAGCAAGTGGCCACCAGATGAGTGGCAGAGCCTATGCAATATTTTTGTGACTCAAACGTGGTTTAGTGAGTTAAAGAGAATATAACACACTTTTCAACTCCATCATTTATCTCCACAAAAGTAAATTCTTCACTAAAAAAGAGAAAATATTTTATTAAAATAATTATGATAGTTCAAAATATGGTACCTAAGTTGGATCAGGCTTAAGGAGACAGAAATCACCAAGTGAAATTTTCTATTTCATTCATTTAATAAAAACTTATCACTTTCTTCTTTCAACTTAGATGTACTATTTTATTCTAAATTGTTATTTGAGAATTTATTTATACAGAGATCCAGGAAATTATTTATAATGGAAGTAGATTTAATCAGGCCCAAAGTTGGAGACTTAGGAAGGGAATGTGTGAAGAGAACATGCAGAAGTAGGGAAGTTGGGCCTTTTCAGAGAACAACGGTATGTACAGTAAAGGAAGTGGCAGAAATGACAGAGCAGACAAGTTGGGCTAGAAATGATGTGAACGTGAAACTTGGAAGTCCAAATTTAACGTGGATGAAAATGGGAAGAGACTGCAGTTTGTCAACAAGGAGTGACATGAACTTGAGAAGTTGAGAAAAGAACCTTAATCTGCCCATATTCTTTATTATCATTGGGTATGTGAGGAAAAGAAGTTTAGTGTTGAGGCCATTTGTGAGACAATCATAAACACATTCAAGCAGGGTTTAAGAAGAATGTAAAATACCCCAAAAGTGTCCCCATAACTGCAGCAGAACCAACCATCACATTGTCAGGGTCAAAAAAGGATTCATTTTTTCTGAGAATTTGTTCATCTAAACAACAAAGGCATAGAGCACGTTCCCACGCAGTGCTCTAGATACTGTTTTATCGTGAAATCATTTCTCAAGAGACAGGAATCCCAGATTTCCTCTGTCTTCACACCTTTTGACAAGTTTATCCAAAAATTGAAAGGTGGCAACAATCAAGGAAAAGGGAGGAAAATGTATAACTTGTTTACATAGATGAAGATTGTATATGTGTAAAGAAATGCCTAGGCAGCAATTAGAGATAGGAATTAATAGATGAAAATAAATAAAATAATTAAAACAGTCATTCTGGTATTTCACTATAAGTCCAAAAATATGTCAAAAACTGAAAAAGTGAAGAAAGACTGGCATGTAGTATATCACGACATTAATATTTAAGTTCTCCACTTCTATATCTGTTCTACATGCCATTCCAGGAACATAAAAGGAGAAAGGTTCCTATGACTAACATGGCAGTTCGAGGGAAATCTCCAGGACTCTAGGCTACCCTAAAAGGTTGTGTGTATGTTCTGAAGAGTTGGTTTGATTTCATTAGGAAGGAAATAGTTGATTCTACTACAGCCTACTAACTGCATATTATTATGTACAGTCCATACTTGAATATTGCAATGCAAATTTTGCACACCATCACGTGAATTTGATAGGATGAGACGGATTAAAAATTTCCTCAATTTGAAAATTCTTCCATTTATTCAAATTGAAATTCTTCAATTCTGTAAGTATTTGTAGAGTGCCTACTAGGAGCCACTGTCTTATGAGCTGGTGATTCTGAAGTAAATAAAGCAGGTGACAATCCCTGCCCTCTTAGAACTTGCTAGTGAGAGAAGACAAATGATAATCAGTAGAAATGAATTTCTATATTTATGCATCGTGTGTGTAAGTGTGTATAATGTCAAATGGTGATAAGGGTTATAGAGAACACGAAGTAGAAGAGGGAGATAGAGTGTGTGGTGAGGCACTTTATATTTTAAGTAGGATTGTTGGAGAAGGCCTTTCTGAAGAGATGAAAAATAGGTAAAGATGTCAAGGAGATGAGGGAATGAGCGTGTGACTCTCCAGGAAAAGCCATCCTAGGTGGAAGCAATTTCACGTACAAAAGCCCTGAGGCACAAGGACACCAGTGTTTATGATGTGTAGCAAGAGCAGTGTGGCTTAACCAGAGAGTGTCTCCATGTCCACTGATGGCCATGACAGACTTTGGCTCTTATTCTGAATGAGACAGCAAATTATTGGGGGGGAGGGGTTGAGTAGAGAAATGAAACAATCTACTCAAGGGTTAAGATCGTTTTTATTATTGTGTAGAGAATAGAAATAAAGATAGAAGATGGAGATACAGATGCAAGTAGTTATGTACTCTGGTAGTAGGAGTTTTCTCTCACCACTTCTATTTTTCTCTATGAAATGGAAAGCAAACGCATCACCTGAGGGGAAGTCATGAGAAGGACATACAGGTTTGAATAGAGAAGAGATGTGCACCTAAAATTTACTGGATTATCGAGATTGTCAGGCACTACTAGGCCCACTTGAGGTTATGAGGTCATGAATTTTAGGAGCTGTATCAGCCAGTGAGTATTTTGCTTCAGCCACTTTTAGCTGCATGGGTGCAGCATGGTGTTGGAAATAGTTGGCATTTAACCAGGATTGGCATTTTGCCAAAAGGCTGTTTTTGAAACCTGACTATGATGAAGGGAGTTGATGGCAAATGCAAGAGAGTGAACATAAGGCCCAAGGAATTTCTGCTGAATCAGAAGGGGCACAAGGACATGAAGAGGACAAGGCGGTACCAAGGGAGAGGGGATTGATGGATTTTATGTCTCCATTGAATCAAAGGATTGTTGGAGTTGGGCTACTAGCAAGAGGGGATGGAAAGCTAAAGTGTGGTTATCTGAGAGTTAGATAAACAAATCTCAGGTTATGAAGGAGTTGCAGACTTGATACTGTAAGTGTTGAAAAACATGACTTTGGAGTAGGTGGCTCAGGTAGAGGGATGACAAGATCATTAGAGGAGAGGAGGTCAAGGGATTAGAAAAATCATCAATGTCAGTGCTAAAGTGTGGTCCGTGGACCTGGCCCATTTACAAAGTGTCTATTACCAGCTCATGACCAGTAAAACACAGAAATTGAGAGTAAGCATTTAGAACATTGTACAGCAATTTGACAGACTAATTTTATGTCTGTGGAATCTAATAGTAAAAATTTTGAGCTTGTGTTTTTATCTCTTTTAAAATTTATTTTAGTAAATAATTTTTGTTTTACTTTATGCCAACATGGATATGTCACAGTTTGAAGAACAGTGATCTATGTAAATGTAGGAGAGAGTGACAATGAGCCAGAAGCTGAAATCTTATAGGAATGACAGGGAGATGACTGTTAAAAAGGAGGAATGATGGGTGGTGTGGCCTGTTGACATGACATTCAAAGATGGGGGTTTTTAGGGAAGAATAAAAGGGAACGAGTAATGAGGACATACTCATACCAGCCTCAGTATTATGATGGTGTGGGCAGCAGGACCACAGAGAAAGTGGTGTGTGAGCTCAGAAGAGAGTTAGAGCAAGGAAGTGAAGGAAGTGCTCAGCAAGAGTTGAGGAACAGAGGATTTCCAAGAGACTATAGGGCATTAGGTTGTCCAACTTTGCAAAGCCCAGCCTATGGATAAAATCAGGATATTATACAACTGTTATTCAGTGGGGGTAAATTATATCAACCAAGCATTTCATATCAGACACTATGATGATGAGATAAGCTTTATTTTTAGGTTAATTTGCAAGCTAAATGTAAGTAGTGTAAACAAAATGACAACTTAAAAGAGAAAGTTAGAGAAGTGATCACTACAAATTATCATGGGTATTTGTCAACATTTATTTCTAATTTAAGTATATAAAATATATACATTTATATCACATGTTTTCAATTCTAAATTTTATATTGTTAGCTTCTTTCTATCTTTTCCATTCTGAAAATTAGACTCCATAAATTTAATACATTTTCATGTTGGAAAGAGTAACTTTTCTATTGAAAATTACATTAAAAATAGTTCATGAAAATGCAAAGACTTAATACTCATTCATTGGAAAATGGCTACTAACAACTGGAGAGACATTGAACACTCTTACACAATACAATACACATAAAAATATAGCTAATTACCTGTAATCTGTGCCATTGACAGGTGTCCATGTGTATGTCCTGTTTCCTTTGTCAATATACCTCTAGAAAAAAATTTGACATGCTTATTATCACTTTATATTCTCTATGAATTTATATGAAGAGCAGAGCAGTAGCATCTACCTATAAATTCTGTGGTCATTTAATATCTTTCACAAATGTATGATCTATTCTATTCTACATTTATCTATTCTGTTATAGGGGTGTGTATGTATAGCAAAATTTTAGGAATGAAATAAATATACAAATGATATCAAAACATCACATGTAACCCATAAACATGTACAACTATTATATATCCATAATAATTAAAAATTTAAAAATTTATAAAAGAACTCATAAATGCAAATAGTATATGCCAAATTATTATCTCCAAAACTTTGAAAAGACATTTCCTGAAAAAGAAATGTTAATAATGAAGTAGGACTATGAAATATTTAGAAAAGGTTCAGATATTTCCATATCACAGTATCTTTAAGAGTAATTGGCAATATCAGGAAGTTAATGCAGCCAGTGAGTCTAGATCCAAATGAATGATGGCCTATTATTTTTTTTATTAAGCCATTCTTATATTATTATTATGTATCATAAGAGGCTAATTACTCAGTGTCATTGAAGGTTAGGAAAACACCTAAATCCACCAGGGAAAAGAAGTACAGAGCTAAATAATTTCATGGATATACAATTTTCTATACATAGCTACTGAACAATAGTAAAGATATTCTCTTTCTTTCTTCCATTATAGTGTATAGTGATGGCTTATATGTAATTTTAATTTTTTTAGTTATCTCTACCTTCATCATTCTCACCAAAACAACATTTATCGAAGTATTACTTGATGTTAGTTTAGGCACTATGCTAAGCACCTTACAGTCATTGTCTCATTTAATCAAACTCCTGCACTGGATACTTTTATTTCCCACAATTTATTCATGAAGAAATAAGTCTTAAAGAGGAAGTACATAAACTGGCAAAACGTATGATGCCAAATTCATTTTTATAACAAATACACAACGTTGCTTCCTTACATCAAAGTCCCAATGGCTTTACACATGCGTGTGGCAGTACTGGTGAGGAGGTTTTTGGACTAGTAAAATTCTTAAAAGAATTAGAAGAAACAATGTTTATGTATTTGTTACTACTCATAAAAGCCTGTAGCAAACTACTGTTGCTCAGCAAGTTATAAAATATAGTATCAAAAAATAGTAAATAAAAATACAAGATAAGTTTTTCAATACCAGCAGCAGAAATGATCATAATCTTGTTCAGAGTTCAATTAGTAATAAAGCAATCAAATAGACAATTTTAAACATTGTTTGTACCTAATTTTTTAGTCAAGAAATCTATTTTCCAACTGCTTACAAAGTTTGGAAATAGTCTTAAAATAGCTTTTTGAGGAAATTGTTACAGGAATAAGTATATTCAATTCCACCATTTTCAGTAAATTCCTGCATGAAATAATACAAATGCATTCTAGTTTTAGCCCAACCATATAGTTATGAACAAAAGACTATTGATGGAGTACATATAATAAATATAGACTATTTTTAGATTTCTACAAATCAGATGCAATTGGGAATAAATTTAAGCAAAAAAGCCTTAATTCTGTTTTAAACTTATTTCAGTAGTAACATTTAAACCAATAAAACAGCAGTGTAATAAATGAAAGTTTGCATATGTGCATTAGGTATTTGATTATTTACTCCTATGATTTATTATTTATTCTATGCATTTACTTATTTTTGCAAAATAGACTACTGAAAGACATGACCATAAAAAGTGTATACTAATTAATTTGAGACAGGTTTTGGTGAAACATATACAATAAGTCAGATGGAATGAAAGGTTCTGGGGGAAATATTTCATATGGGAGGAATTTAAAATTACTTGCAGTTTATTATACCAAACATTGAGATATAAAAAATGGTGTAAAGAAAGGTTACAGAATTTCCTACAACAAAAAATAATGAACTTCATAGTCAATATGTGACCTTAGCCTACGGAATTTAGCTACTTTAGGTAAAACTAAAGCAAATAATATTTTATTTTGAAAGTTAATGTCACATCTTAAATATCTCTGCCAAACCCCATGAGCAAATAGAAATATATTTTTATAAGATATAATCTTAAAATTAGAATAACATGTTCACACAATGTTGTAATTGTTTTGATCTTCCATAAAAGAAATAGTGAATGGTGATAAAATTTGTGTTCATTCACAGAGTAAATAACTTTTCTTAAAATGAAAACACATACGTAGAACTCTAGAGGGAGGAGCAATATGGTAACTAAAGATCAGCAACTACATCTATTTATAATAATATATTCAAGAGAAAAATTCAAAAATTCGAAGATGGAAAAATACAGCTTATAGGTGGATATTAGTCCAAAAATGTTTGCAATACACTGAAGGAGGGAAAATGTTAATGTGAGCATGTAGAAACAATATCACTTTACAAACTGAGAAAAGAGTGTGCAAAAGTCTAAGTAAATAGAGTTGAAATTTCAACAAAGACTGAAATTTGTACCTCTCTTTGTGTTCTGGTAATAAGGACTTATAACAATATTAAAATAAGAAAAGCCATGTGATAATATAGGATCATAAGTAGATCCTAGGTCCATCTTAGAGAAAGATTTGCTGAGGAATTTGGGAGAAATGTATATATATAAAAAGAAGGAGATTGTGAGGGAAAAGATATAGATTATATATAAAAGCTTAAATTAAACTTCTAGGCTCAAAAGCTTCTGAGTCATATGTATTTTTCAAATACTCAAACAGTAAAGGTCTGTATATACTCCACAAGTGACTGATAATGGAGAGACACACTCCTCATACACAAAAGAGTCTCACATGTCAACATAAAACAATATAAGTTTATTACATAAACCAGCAATTTATGGAGTAGTTGTGTTATCACATGATTTAATTTCAGATTTAAATGCAGGGCAATTATAAAGTATATAAATAGTAAAAGAAGATAAATCAAGATAGAAACAAGTAAATAAACAAAAAATAAAAATACAAAACAATATATGGAACTCAACAATTAGAACATCTGCATGAACAAATCATATAAAACATATAGCTATTAAACACGAACTTCAGTTTTGCATTATTGGCATGGTCTGATATAATATGGCACAAAATTATATTGTGTGATCTATTTCAGTTCTTATGATAGATATAAAATATAATTTTCACGAATATATTGTGTATTATTATACACAAATACATAAAGAAACACTATTTCATAAAAAGAAAGAAAGTTAAAAATAAACCTTAGTGAAAATATCCCTCCAACTAAGAAGTGCCTTATAAATGAAAAATTGTTTACTAGAGACATCCCTATTTTATAAGTAAATAGTGGACTAGTAGAAAAGAAAGATAAATTACCAATATCAATTCTCAATATATAGATTTATTTAAGAATAACCCTGACTACAGAAAGATAAATATCACATATTTTCACATCTATGTGGGAGCTAAAAAAGTTGATCTCATGAAGGTAGAGAGTAAAATGATAGTTCCCAGAGACTGGGAAGGGTGTGTATTTGGGGTGGGGGTAGAGGGATAAAGAGAGGTTGGTTAATGGGTACAAGTACACAGATAAGAAATAAGTTCTAGTGTTTGATAGCACAGTAGGGTGACTACAGTTAACAATATAAAGTATATTTCAAAATAGCTAGAAGAGAAGATTTGGGATGTTTACAACACAAATAAATGATAAATGTTCAAGGTGATGGATATCGTAAATACCCTGATTTGATCATTACACATTATATGCACGTATCAAAATAGCACATGTACCCCATAAATATGTTCAAATATTATGCATTAATAATGAAAAAGAAAGAACAATCGTAAATCAATTCCTACCTCATCTTGAGATTTAACCAGAGTTCGGAAGGTTTTTTCTCCACTTTCTCCATCTATCATTTTATTTCGAATCTAAGAGAAAATGAAACAATTATTTCATTCCAGGAACCAAACTGACCTATCAAAGAATGATTATTAAAATATTAGTTTTTCTTTTACCTTATTTAGAACAAATTGAATAAAAATAATAGGTTGGTTTTATAAGTAATTACAGCTGTTCTCTGGGATTATTATTATTTTTTTTTTTTTTTGAGACAGGGTCTTGCTCTCTTGCCCAGGCTAGAGTGCAGTGGTGTCATCACAGCTCACTGCAACCTCCAACTCCTGGGATAAAGCAATCCTCCTGCCACAGCCTTCTGAGTAGCTGGGACTACAGGTGCGCACCACCACACCTGGCTAGTTTTAATTTTTAAAAATTTAAATTTTTTAATTTTTTAAATTTTATTTTTATTTTTTGTAGAGATAGGGTCTTGCTATGTTGCTCAAGCTGGTCTTGAACTCATGGGCTCAAGCAATCATCCTGTCCTGGCCTCCCAAACTGCTGGGATTACAGGCCTGAGCCCATGCTCCTGGCCATAGGAATTTTTTTTAAAGTTACTATATTATAGTTATTTTACATTATTTTAACACATTGACTGCCACACTGGGAAAAAAAAAATTCCTTTGGGGCCACGGTGTTTTATTATGAAAACTGAATAAAAACTTCAAAAACAAAATGATCCTTTCTAATTTAATGAAAAATTTGTTATTTTTTATTGTTTTTTGTGTGTGAGTTACATGCAATTAAATTGTCAATATGACTGTAACAATAAGAACACCAACAAGTAAGATTTTCACGGACCAACTGCAGTTATATATGCTTCACGAGGCCCTGGGCTTAAAACTAGCCTGAGTTAAATACAACTCACGTGGCAGTTAATGTGTTAAAATAGTAAAAAACACCCGTAATAAAATCTTTTTAACCAGTCATTAATTTTTGAAACATAATTAATAAAAGAATGGTCAATTTACCATTCTTATGGCTGGTCACCTTTAAGTGACAAGTTGTCATTGAGAAATAGAAATACATATGTATGTACATAATTAGCATATAGTATGAAATACTTCACATTTCTGCCTTACACAAATAATCAGTTTCATGTGAGAAAAGATTTTTTAAGAGTACGTTCTATACTTTTTAGTTTTTGTCATATCTGGCAGTACAAAAATATCTAAATAAGGGATAGAGAAAATTATAAAGACCTACTTGAATTTAATATAACATAGTTTTTAGTCTCCTTAAGGAGAATTTCCCATTTTCTTAAAAAATAGGCAAGGTTACATTTATTTACTAAATATTCCAGTCTAATGGAAATTCTCACAATTTTCTTTAACTTATTTTTTATTTTATATAACACAACCAGTGATTTACATTTGGTTTTTGTAGCTGCAGACAAGTGAACTAACTTGGTATGATCAAAGAAGTAATTTGAAATTGAAAAATATGTGATTAGTCTAATGTAGTTAAAATATTTGCATCTGAAAGTAAGGAATAGATAACAGCTCCTAATGTAAGTTGGCTGTCTACTTATGAGGAGCTCAAAAATAATAAAGATTTTACCATGAACCAGGCCCTTTGTTAAGTGCTTTCTCTAAATTATTTCATTCAATCACTATGCTAATTGATTGACAGGAAAATGAGGCTTCGAGAGACTAAATAGGATCATTATGGTCACTCAGTGGAAGTCCAGACACCAAGCTTTATCCTACTTTATCAAGGCAAATACCTTATAACAAACATTTATTAATCACCTGAAACACCCCAGCACTAGGCTACAGTCTAGGGTAATTATAATATATTATTAAATTGTATTGTTCTACAATGAGGGAGTAAGAGTGTAAAATGTGTAGATCAAGTACAAATTAAAATACACTGTGACAAGTTATTAAAAAAGATATGGTGGCCTTTGCATAGAGAGGAGTTAATCCGTCTGGAAAAATCCTAAAAATCTGTTCTTTGAAGAGCAATAGCCTGATTTTGCTACTTACAAAGCTTAGTAACTGTAGACAAATTATTTAACTTCTCTGTACCTCAAACATCGTCAGTATTAATACAACAGGTATTATAATATGTAATAATAATAGTAAGACCTCTTTCAAAGGCTCTTGAGAATTCTTGACTGCCATATATCAAGTACTTAACAAATGTTATTGTAATTTTTATTATTAATATGGTTACCTTTATTATTATGGAAGACACCCTCAGAGGAAGTGACATGCAAGTTTGGTTTTGAAATAAAATAGAAATTTGCTGAGTGAAGAGTACTAAGGCAAACATGGCAGTTTCTCTCCTCATGTTGCTCAGCATGTGGTTGGGTAGTTGGATTCTTACCTCCATTTCTAAGAGTTTTATTGAAATTTACAAGTTACATTTTTATTGAAATAGTTAAAAATATCTCTACCATTGAAAAGAGAAAGAAAAAAATTAAGGCCACACCCAACTTAAGGTATTTATTCCTTTTCATATGATCTTTTGGATGAGACAGCCTAGTATACAGAAATTTTTAAAGACAAAGAACATTCAACTTTGTGTATACAGCACCTAATAGACAGCCTAATGCAATACAGCTGCTCAACAAACACTTGTAGAATGGATGAATTCCAGCATCTGACCTGAAGTGCTGTTTACTCTTACTGATTACACTCACCTCCACTTTAATATCATTCTCTAACTCTGCATCAAGGAAATCCAATGTTACTGGCTCCTGAGATTTGGGGTTCTACATAGAAAACAATAATAATTAAGTACATATGACATTATAAAATGATGCTGTGTACAAACAATTCAATGGATATCAATGAAATTAATTCTGTAAAAATTACTTACCTAAGAATATAAAAATTACTTACTTTATACATTAATAATTGTATAAAGGTATCTTCTTACACATATATATGAAACTAAATAGCCAGAGCTATAGATTGAGCTTTTAAGTTCAGCAAATTTTTAAGTCAATCATCGCCTAAAGACAGTCTCAATTTTTAGTGCTGTATTAGATACTGCGCTTATAAATCACAAGTTCTAAGGAAATATGACTTTTGAAGATCCATTCACAACTTTCTTTTCTTAGCATGGCAAAAGGACAAAATAAAGCCAGTTGAGTAACTTATTTAGCAATAAAATATAGGCAACATAGAAGCATACTTTTTATTTTTATTCTATAAAGAAATAAGAAATTGTATGAAAAAATGTTTGAAAACTATGTTTGGATTTGTTAAGTAAAATAAACTCTTTTAGACCTATTCTTCCTTCTGAAAATGTATAATGGAAAGATGCAAGTTTGCTTCATATATTTGGATCTCAGAAATTTTATATAGTATTTTAATAATTCCAATGAAGTCAAGATTTTATAAGGTAAAATTTGTGGTCAAGTCATAAGGACTTTAATTAAGATCAGCTATTGTAATTAAAGTCTAACTAGAATAATAACCCCTGGGTTCACCAAATATTATTTCCTGTTTTAACATCTGCTTCTTCTTGCTGGTGTGTAATAATAAAGTTCATTGTGGAACAAGACATATTATTTATTCATACAATTATACCAAATGATACTGTTAGTCTGGAAAAGTTATCTCATATGAGATTACTTTAATTTCTCAATCACAAAATGAAGACTCATTGAACTATTCGATAAACAAAATACATTCATTCCCTTATAATACTTGCTAAGAAATATAACATGTCATAATAAAATTTCAAAATTCACTAGAATGATAAAATTATAATAGTTATAAGTAATTTTATAATTGTAAAATTTTAAAAACTGGATTTTAATGTTTATTAAAATAAATATTATCCAAATCAGATAATTAATTGGATAGCAGTAACAAGTGTAAATTATGCTGGATTAGTTCAAGGGTCACGGGAATTTTAATAATATCAATCTCACAGGCTCTTCCAAAAGATGTTCAGATCATCACTATATTTTAAATATTGTTTTAGCAGGATAGACTTCCCAAGACAGTAACAATAATTAAAAATGTATTAAAATTAAGCACATCTTATTTAGATGCAGAATGATGTAGTATACAGGGCATATGTTTATTTTATAATTATGACAAAAATGCCTTCCTTCAAAGAGTAACTCATTTAAATAATGAAAATTTTTGATTCCCATGGTTTTTGTAAATGAGGATTCTTAGAAGAAAATTAAAAAAATTTATATCAGGTGTGTCTGGCACTTTTATTGAAAAAATATTCACTGCTTAAGCATGCTATTACTCTAATCAGAAGGTTCTATAATATTGAAAATAAGTATTACATTTTTTAAAGGTGAAAGTACTAATCATTGTTTGGATAGCATTTTATTGCCTCAGAAGCAAATAATCATTTGAAATGTAGCATATTTCAATAGAAAAAAATAAAAGCCAATATTGAACATCCTTCTAATCCTTTGTTTAAAAAATGAAACCTAGAGAGTCCCTAACAAAAAGATACTCTAAAACTTACAATATTATTCAGACTTGCTTATTTAAGGTCCCATAAGTAATGAAAGAAACCATTTTCACACAAACACCATCATATCAATGCTAAAATTTTAAGACTCACTGCAAAACAAAGGCAAAATAATCAAAACAAAAAATATCAACAGAAATAAGAATATTTATCTTACATGCAATGGATAATGCATAGCATGACCAGACCCAAACAGCATGCATGGAGGAGGCATTATCAGGAAGAATTGGCAATATGAAGATCATGTCCCAATCCAACATATAAAGACACAGAGAAGAAAATGAAATCATAAAAGAAAAATGTCAATGCACAACTTGTACTTTTTAAATGGCAATCTGGCTGACCCTTTTTTAAAAGACCCATAACAGGCTTAGTGACTGAAAAATTCAAAAGCACAATTTTCTAATAAGAAAGTACCAAGAGAGGCTAAAGAACTGAAATCTAGTCCCTGCATGCTCATTACTTTTGTTTAATATTCTAAATACCAGATAGAGCACAATGTTAACAAATTTTAAATTGAAATAACTATAGTTAGTATTATTACAAATACTACACAGTTCAAAAAATATTCCCAAATTGAGAAGTCTTCTGTGGTTGCTAGCTTGCCATTTAGGGTTTTCTTAGAATGAAAACAAAAATAAAACAAACCATTTTCAGTTTGTTTATTTTTTAATTATATCATAATAGTTACATGCACTATTTGAGGTTGCTGCAAAAATAAAAATTCACTAAAATGCACATGACTGCCAAAAGTATAATTTAAGATAATACATAAAAAGAAACATGCAAGGAGAGTAACAAAACAGTTTATCAAGAAAAGCATAAACATAATTTTAAGCTCTACAGGAATCAAAAAAGATATGAAGACTTTCATATGCAACAACATGAAATTCAGATAGTCATAGAATTCTAGGCCTGGAAAGGAACTAACGTTTCTCTACTAGTACACTAGTACACTGCTCTTTAGAACAGCCTGGGAAGCTTTAAAAATTATTCAGAGGCCTGGGTCCGATCACTGGCCAAAAAAAATCAGAATTTTTAGGAAATGGGGCTGGGGATCGATATATATCTACATATATTTAATTTCCTAGTTGAATATACCATGTAGGGTAGAAAACAATGATTAGTTCAATTCTACTGCTTTTCAGATAGATGATGAAGCTGAAGTACAACAGGGTTTATTGAACTGCTCAAGGACACACTGGTGGCTATTAGTAGAACCAAACTAGAACTCAGTTCTATTAATTCATAGCTTATTGATCTCTTGTTAGTATCAGATTACTGCTCCATTATAATGTCACCAACTTTTTAAAAGGAATGGTAGACTTACCTATAAAATCTTAAATAATGTTTGAACTGCTTTGAAATTCTGAAATTTTCTTACTAAGCTGTAGGAAGTAGACTTTTATGTTGATTTTTTAGTGTGAGTATAGAAATGCACACATATGATAACCCTGAAGTTTTGTTGCCAAGAGAGAAAGTGTTTTGCAATAAGTTTGCCAGGCAATAAAAATTCACACTATTTAATTGCAATTTTGGGTATTTTTTATTAGCTGAAGGGGGAATTTCTCTAACTTCTAATCCAAAATTACACTTTAAGAAATTCAAAGAAATTTTGGCTTAAAATTTGTGGTTTATGGAAACTGTCACATAGGAATTGCATTTTTATTTCTATTTAGAAGTCAATTTTACAAGCAATTTGTTAGGATCACACGGATGTAACATTGCTTTCACAATATTTAATAACAAATTTATTTTTCAGAAGCCATCTCATTATGATTACTCTGATTGTTAACATTATCATTACATAATTAACTTAGTGATCTTTAGTTAGTTAATGCATACTCTTTACCATCATTAATAACATTTTTGCTCCAGTTTATTGAGAAATGATGCTCATCTGCATCTCATGCTCTGAAAGCTTAATGTCAGGAAAGGCAGCTTTAATCATAAGCTTTAAGAACAGAAGCTTAATTTAAACTCTGATTTAGCAAATTTGAAAGCACTGCTAAGTCTACCTTCATTCACAGTTACCTGGACATTGGGTCTCCTTTTTCTTAAATTAATTGTTGGTATACCTACACCAATAGGCTGAAGCAACAGAAAAATGGTAATTCATCATAATGCATATCAACATAAGTAAGGGTCCTATCCTATAATCAATTTTGGTCAGGTATTTTCTTGATTGGAAACAGGTCTGATATACTTAGAATTTAAAATGTTTGGTAGATATAGAGTTCAGGATGAGTCAATAAATAAAATGAAAGTTAAAAACTATTTTTGGTGAATAAAAACTGTCATGCTAATAAAAATCATCTTTTAAGCAAAATGACTATGTTTTCTTTTTCTAGAAAAGTATATATTTGGGAAGTGCAAAAAATGGTTTGTCTCAGGTAACTTTTTCCACTGATTCAAAAAAAAAAGAGAAAGAAATAGGAATTGCTAGAATGTACATGACCCAAATTATAAAATATAAATATTGCTAATGTTTCCCATCAATTCATATGTTGAAATCCTCACACCCAAAGGTGATATTATTAGGAGATGTGGCCTTTGGGGGGTGACTAGGTCATGAGGGTGGAGCCCTCATGAATGGGATCAGTGCCTTTCCTCCTGCACGTGAGGTTGGAGTGAGAAGATGGCTGTCTATGAGGAAGCAGGCCCTCCCCAGACACTGACCTGTCCACGCCTTCATCTTGCACTTCCCAACCTTCAGAACTGTGAGATATAAATCTCTGTTTTTTATAAGCCACCCAGTCTACAGTATTTTCTGATAGCAGCCTGGATGGACTGAGACTAATATCATAGGACATTAAAAAGTTTTAAACATTTGAAATTTGTGCTTTTGTTTTCTGAAGTAATAACAAATGTTATACCTGTGGAACTAATGGAGAATTCAACCATAACACTGTAGATTTATTTTAAATATTAACTTCTACAACATAGATGATGCACAATTTCCTATATAGTAAATATTTCTCAGAATTGATCAAAATGACACATCTAAAGAGTAGACCTAGTCTAATTATTTCGATGACACAAGATGGAAGAAATGTAAAATGCATTTTGGAATAAAGCAGGATACATAATTCAACATTTGTCAAAATGTGGTCATGGTGGCAATAGCACACTTTGAGAAAATAAATAATGATTTCTTAGAAAATTCGATACGTGAAAAATTCATAGCTATTTTATTTACTGCTATTCTGGGCTTTTTAAAGGGCACTCATCCTACCTTCTACAAATTACAAAATTGTACTGAAATGTTTTGAATTAAGATTACAGTATCAGGAAGAAAACACAAGGCATTGAGCATGGAATACTTATATAACATTAGACTTTCACCTTGTTAAATAATAGTGAGTACTGTGGATATAGCTTTATTTTCCTTCATTTGTATTAATGAATTGCTAAAAAAATAAAATTAATTTTGTTAGTATACTAGGTGTTACCATATGGTTCTTTGTATTTGCCAATTTCTAAAACAGTTATCTTAGATCATCCTTTTATGAGGTTCTTGTTTCAATTTATATAGCATGCTCCTTTACCCACAAAATAGAAATCATAATATTTAACCTGTTAATGATGAGAATTCACAAGCATGAGTTTCAAAAAGAAAGCATACATTGATTGTTTAGACTTATTTCTTTTATATGGTTTTCTGAAACAGTATTTTTCAAAATGTCTTTCTGTTATGTATTTGCTTTAATAAAATCCACTAATAAAGATATGGAAAGTGCATTTATAAATCTGGGAGAAAAATATCACCTGGGCTTTAATGAAGATTTCTATAGAATTTATTTTTTTAATAATTTTATGAATTTTAGTGAATTGTTTATTTTAAATATAAGCCAAATATAGGTTAACATCATTCAAACAGTAATATAATATTTTCCACATAAATATTATTAGTAGGAGAATATAGAAAAGGGAAAAACCATTTTCAAATTATTACCTCTCTTTCACCATGAACCTAAATTTTTATTACCACTAGATGATGGATGTGTATATATCCATCACGCATTATTCTTGTTCTTTTTTTTTTTGTCTATGATATATTTTAGTTCCTTTGGGGGAGAGTTAAGATTTACAATCATAAAAACAGAGGTCCTTCAGCACATTACATTGATATTGCTTTTAAATTACTTTAGTTAGGGGAACATATTTTAAAATGTACCAGATATACAAAGACCAAATAACAATACGGTAAAATAAAAAAAAAAAGTCTTAAAAAGATAAAAATGATAGGATGATTGCCAATTATAAACAACTCTATTAAGAGGAATTTAACATGACATGCTTTTAAAGAGCGGTGACAGTTTAATAACAATGTGAAAAAGTACCTATGCAACATTTATATTAAAGTAATACATTTAAACATAATATAGAGTGATCAGCAGCTACATTTGCTGCAAATATTCATGTCATGATGGGTTTTATAAGGAAGTAAGTTCTAAAGTGAGAAAAATTAAAATAGAGACATCGATTATAATATATATTATTTAACATATTAAAACAATTTAATACACTTAATATGTTTTTGCATTCAATAACAATGGTTCTTAATTATTGATTTGAACAATAATTAAATGACAAGACTTTGTGTGTGTATGTATATTCACACACTTGTGTGTATTCTAATATATGAGCAACACTAAATATCCATAACTGGGGAGAAAGAGGTAGTATGTATGGTTTAAAGGATCTCCAATATTATCTTCAAAGTTATGCAATAACTTAAAGATGCCTATAAAATTACAATTTTATAATAAGATGTTGCCTAATTTTACTTCTAGATAAATTTTGCCATTAATGACCCATGAAGCATTAATGAAAAGTGAAATTAGTTGAATGAGATAGTTTATGAAAATATTTTCTATCTTGAGAATATAAGTATAAGCATTGAGATAAAATGGTTCATCTATGGAATTTTATCACTTCAAGATTAACTTGCTGATTAATAAACACATCCCATTTCTGAAGCTCATTGTGTGAATTTTACTTAATGAATTTCCTATATATCTTTAAAGCCTGCCCTAAAGTAAAAGGAAAAACTTTCTGGGAGATGGAAAGCTGCAATAATTACCAGAAGAGAAGGGCAATGGAAAATGTGGCCTGAGCATAGAGGAACCTTACTAATGCTTATCAGGTTCACACCCATGTCTGGAGCAACATCCTTCATGTACCAGATAGTCTCAATCAAAGTCGAAAGTGGGATCCATGACATTGGGGCTCAGAAGGTGATAGTGGCCATCTTTGAACAGGAATACTAGTTCAGCTAAACTGGTAAGAGAAAATGAAACTCCTTTCACACTTTCATATATTCTAATCTACGGTCTTGTCATCTGAGAGCCACATTACAGACTGTTCTTTTATATCTAGTGCTATATAGTGAATTTTAAAACAACAATCCTATTGAGAACATTAATCATTAATTTTACAAAACAATAATCACCATAAACAAATTATATACCTACCTTTGGCTGAAGATTTGGATGTAATAAAACATAACCATTAGGATCGATTGCAAAATAATAGCCATTGGGACACAGCTGAAAAATAATCAAAAAAGTTTAGATAGAGATCCCTGAGTCACAATTAGAAATCTACATTCATTTTTAAAAAATTCTTTTTTTAAAAATTTATTTATTAGATCAACATTTTATAGCACGTTGAAGGGTAACACAGTATCACTATATTTTAAGGATGCTTTTTAACATTTAGTTCATTTGCTAAGATAACTGCATATAATTTTTGAAAATGACTGAAGTGCTTATGGGCAAACTAAATTAGTAGAGTTCTAAAATAGAAAAGGTACCAAAACAGTAAATTGCATCTTACTGTAAAACGTGGTGTCAGTCTCTTAATGTCTTCCAAAGACACATCGACTCCCATCACACCAAGAATCAGCTGGTTCTATAATATGATAGCAAAAAGTTAGTATATTTTATACCAAAATTTACATATTTCTACACAATTATCATATATTCATCTTTTTGCTTTGATAATGGTTGTATTCCATATTAACTTAAACATACACATAAGGGGAGGCACTTTTGGTGTCAATTTACAAGGATTCTCAGCTTTGTTTTCTACAACTTTATCATCATTATTATTTAACTTAGCAAAGGAAATCTTGATGATTGAAACTAAAATAAGAAAGATATGTAAACATTTTTATGTGACACTTCTTGCACCCTTTTCTTATAACATTTATTTTTACTGCTATCGTACAGCCAGCAGTTGTAGCTGTGGGTGTGTGTCTATGTATGTGAGTGTAGACTGATTTTGTAGTTTACGATGATTAAGAAACCACAAGAATGTCCAACTTAAAGATTGTACGATATGGAAAAAGAACACATTGGATTTTTGCTGTAGACAGTATCTGTGTATGTGTAACTATCCTGAAAGTATGTGACCTTATTGGTAATAAAATCCTCAAAATACTGTTTCCAGTTGCTGCTAATAACTTCTTCTAAATACCAAACAACTAGCATTATACTTTTAAGTTGCAGGTTGATGAGGCTGTGTTGCAAATTGCTATCATAATCATCTATGGAACATAAAGATAGACACTGTTAAAATTTTGAGGCAGGAATTTTTGTTTCAAAGGGAATTGTATAAATTATAAAATATAAATTGAAATGTGTTTACTAAGAAAATTATAAAATCTGGTACATAGTAAAAAAAAAACACTTAAACTTTGTGTAGGTGCAGATAGAGTGAGAAAGTCACATCAAAAACCATGTTCTTTTCCATGAACCAATCCTGGTCTGAGCAAAAACTTCCCAATTGAAGCAAGCTCTTAGACTGAACACAGCAAGATTTGTAAACACATATGAGGAGCTGGAGAATTACTCCTTCATGAGTTACGATATTTAGAACCCGTAGATATTTTAAAATGGTAATGGATCCCCCAAAGAGAAATAACTCATGTTTTCTATGGCCACATTATTAAAACAGGGAGTTTAACTGAAATTTATAATAACTCGACAAACAATGCTTAAGTGCAATTGACTTCATTAAACCATAAACTGGAAATAAATATCCACTCAAATCAGGAATATCACCTACATTATAAAATAGGTTTCCAGCACTAAAAAATCTTAACTTCTGCAGTCTTAAATTCCTCTGCATTAAGCTAAAAAATAGGAATGTAACCCTATTTTTAAATCAAAGTATTTAATAAGTATGAAACAAAATAAGTACAAGATGCATATTTTTCAAAACTTTTAAGTAGGTAGCATTTTATAGCATTGACAATATTACCAGTGCTATAGATATTAAGCATTTTATAAAATTCATTATTTTTCCTGTATCTTAAAAAATAGGAAAAAACCCCAAAGAGAACTATTAATTTAAATTAGATCCTTAAGTTACGTGATGATTAAAAACTATGTTTGGGAGTTGGGGACTTATTCAATACATATATCCATGTACACCTGATACAAACATCACCACGGTTTTCGTCTTTGGATTTTTCTTTCTGAACTCCATGAATATCTCAGATGCATTTTTAAAATATGCACATAATATTACTGTCCATTTATCATGTAATTACTCCCAGAGGCTGACTTTGTGTTCTCATCGGGTCACAGTTAAGTAGAGCTAAGTTGAATCTTGGCTCTAGGGCAACAGAGAGCTTGACCTGTGTTTCCTTTTTCCCAGGTGGTTATCGCTTAGGGAGGCAGCTGTTGCCTTTGACCTCTGGCCGTACAAGACAGTTACATTGTATGTATTTTCTTATACAAATATCTTATCCACATTGGGCTTCAACGTCACAGTTTATCATTTATTATTATTAATTTTATCTATTAACTTTTAACCTTTAAGTTTGTCTTATTTTCAAATTGGCCGGTTATGTTGAAGACCGGAAGAGTTCCAGTAATGACAAGTCCCAGTTCCTAAAAATAGATCCAGAGAGAAAAGCAAATTAAAATTACAATTTAAACTTTGTCATATTGCCTTAGCCTTTGATATCTGACACTGCGTTTTATAGTTACTTTATAAAGAGTCACAAAAAACGAGCAACTAATTCTGAATATCTATTCATGTTTATTTTTTTAAAAATCAGTGAAAATGTCTTGGAAATAATAGGACCTATTAGGACCTATTAGACATGTAATATCCAAAATCATACTCTAAGAGAGAATTACAAATAACTTAAAATGAAAGATAATCAACTTACACAAATAGTCAAAAGACTAAGCATTCCAGTAACCTTGCCTCCCATTTTCACAGTGATAGTTCACCTAATACCAGGGCCTTCATCAGAAGGGTGATATTAAAATATTATTTTAAATGATTTATTTACCTTCCTCTTTTGTAGCTTCATTCTTAACGTTTTTTTAATGCCCTAAGCTAAAGACTTCATTCTAAATCACAAATGTGCAGCTGAGTAACATGATAAATAGAAGAAACATGCTATTGATGTTGCATTTCTGGGATATCCTAGGTAAATGCCATGCTGTTCAAAAGAAGTAATACTACTTCTACACAGCCCTCAAAATAAATAGTACTTTTTGAAAAAGTAAAATGATGTAAAAAGATAACTACAAGCATCAAATATGAAAGTCTAGTCATGGTGCAGTTTAGCATAACAAAAATGATGTCATCTTACTAATCAGCATAAAGATAATTTCATACATTAAATGAATCCATGGACATTAGTTGAAATAAACTGATTTTCAAGTCAGAGTTGTTTTTTTTTTTTTATGACTAACACATATGGCCATTACATACATATATATGTGTGTGTGTGTGTATAACCACTATTTCATGTCAAAACTACATTTTCAACAAAATCACTCAAAAATAATTTTTAAATTATTGCTTGAAATTTTGAATTTGCTAAGATGAGAAAATATTAGTAATCTTCTTGTGAGTAATGATCCCAAGTCCAAATCTCATAAACCCTGTTCTGATTCCAGAAACAGCACAGTCTCAGGGAGAAAATGTCTTAGAGAAGCTGTGGTTTATGATTGTTCACGTAGGCAGTCCAGAAATAATGAAAACCAAATTAGGGAGGAGGGACAATCACGGAGAGGCCTCTTGTAGAACAAGATACCAAATTATCTGGGACAAACAAGTTAAGGAAACAGCCACATGTAATCGGGTGCATGATGACATACACATTGGCTCTTTAGTCCCAGGAAAGAACATTTGGCAATGAAAACATCTTAATTAATTATGTAAATTATTATTCCCAATGAAAACTTTCTACCTCAATAAAGTCAGGCTACAGAATAATTCATTATAGTGGTATCCAAAATATAATTCAATGAAATTCCTTTTTGTGAGCATTCTATTAGATTATAATTTATAAGCATAGTTTTTAAAATGCTACCATGATATAAGACAAGGTATATACAGATATAATCTTTTTCTTTTTATCAGTTTTGTATTTATACAGAATACCATAATTTGCTTCTAAAAATGGTAAAATATACCCTAAAATGAGATACTAGATTACTAACATATTAGATTTAAGACAATTGTGGATAAACTCATTGGTGTCCAACTTCCATTTTTTCCTTCTGCCTCTTGGAATTTATTTGATATTTATTTCCTAGAGCTCAACTTTTATCATACCTCTCTTTTTATACAAAGAGCCTCACTTTATCTTCCAATAAAAATGAACTCTCTACAATATTGTCCCAGTCTTGTTTCTGTCCTTATCCTCCATTATCTCCAAAAGTGAACGAGGTATCATTCCTTCAATACACCCAGCACTTCCTCAAATTTTATACCATACCTGCTTTGTGTGGTTTCACTTACCACCACCAATTGTAGAGACCTTACCTTGACTCATGTTTAGCTAAAATGTCTCCATTTTTTTTAACCACACCTCACTCTACCTCCAAATATATGACTTCTCTATTTTGAAATTCCGGAGCTCTTAGGAGTTTTTCTCATTACATTTATTATATTTGGTCTTAAATATTTTTACCTTTTCCTTATTAATATAACTGTTGATTTGACTAACATATATTTTGAATCTGCTGTGTGCAGAGATTATAAACAAATAACTAGAAATACATGATGGGTCACTTATCATTCTCAAACCAGTAAAAAGAATGCTTTATGTGTCCAGTGAATAGTCAATTCATGTGCACCATTTTTTTCTTTGTTTTATGTTTAGTTTCAGCTTGTAGAACACATTTAGAACCATTTCCTCCTAATGTCATTTGTGCTATCGGTAAAAACCTTACCAGCAATGCAGACATGCTGGTTAATGAACTTCTGGTCATAGGAAATACAACAGGGCACAATTATTGACTCCTTCTATCACACACTGTCCTGTGATGGATTTGAAAAAGTGAAACATTTTGACCATAGCTTTAGATGACCATGTGACCTTAAGTAAATATGTGATGTCAAGAAGGAACACTGGATAGTAATTTTAGCAAGGGCTTGAGGTAAGCAAGCTTTGCTTTATCTTTCTTAGCATGCAAAGCTGCTGTTAAAAGTCCCTATTTTTCTTCTAACTTCCTGTATATGTTTATTTTGTAAGAACCAAATGATAAGTAATTCTAAACGGAATACATTTTGCCCTATGGGTTCATTGTTGCATGTAGAAAAGTAGTTACAGCATATAATTGAACTCTAAGTGGGGAAAAGGGTTATTGAGTCAGCGTTTACTTTTTGGGACTTAGTATTTTGATTCTCTCCAAATACATAATTTTGGTAAATCATTACTAAAGTCTTCTCATTAAGATTAAGCATATGAATAAATCTTGTGTGATAATTATTATTTATAACTTTCATGTCATGAAAGTAAAAATTACATAAAAAAAGATTTCTCAATGTCAGACCTATTGACATTTTGAGCTGGATAATTGTGTGTATGTGGAAGGCAGCTGTCGTGTGCATTATAGGATGTTCAGCAGCATCCCTGGCCTCCATCCACCAGATGCCAGTAGCAACCCTTCCCCCGCAAAGCCAGGACAATCAAAAATGTCTACCAATATTTCCAAATAACCTGTGAGGGACAAAATTACCCCTAGTTGAGAACCATTGCTTTAAAATACAATGGAATACTGGTACTAATGTGTTATTTCACACCACATTTGATCACCTAATGGCATATTTCCATAAAAAATGTCTGGGGTTGAATCTAATACATGAGATTATACATGAAGAGGTGATTAGGTTTGTGATGATTTCAGTGTAGGGTAAAATTTTTTGCCTATCTAACTGCATGTACTTATGAGTTTTGGTGGGTCTGGGTATAGTTGTGGAGCCTAATAATGCTTCTACTAGCTGGCCTATTTTAAAAGTATTTTCTTCAAAACTCGTGTTCAAAATCTGCAGAAATGGATTCTAATTCACATGACTTTCAGCATTGTTTTTAATATTAAAAATTAAAAGTTATCAAAATGCCGACAAATTCAATATTTTAGGTTGGAAATTCTACATTTTCAATGGATCAAGTAGAAAATAAAAATACTACTGCTTTACATTTGTGGTCCTCTACTACATACAAATCTAAATTTTATGTAAATTATCTAAGTTCTAGTAAAGAAGCTTGTGACAGAAGGAATTTTAGAAAGGGTTTAATAAAGAGGAAAAAAGAAATGTCACCTAGAAAGTAGAAGTCAGCCGTGTGCTTTTGTTATGACAATCTTTGGTTGAACAGCTCAACCTCTTACCAGTGCATCGAGGTACACATTTGTCCACTGGACTTGCTTAGCTTTGTCTCCGGCTAAAACCATTGGTCTTCCCAAAACATCCAAATATTCCTATTTATGAAAAAAAAATTGTAGTTAAAACTAGGAATGTTGCGTTGAAAAAAAAAAATCTCTACAAAGGAAAAAACAATCTAGAGTTAAAAATAAATATGGAATCAAAATTACTAAGAGAGTGAGTACATAGTGATTTAATTCCTTTGAGTACTCCATAAGTGGTATTCTACATATTTTGAATCAACAATATTTGACTTATATTATTTATACAATATATCTAGTCCAGTTTTCTCTAGTAACAATCAGAACATTGTTTTTCTGAGTTACAGCCAATGATAAGTGAAATACGTTCCTTGTGAATTGTTTCATGTTAATCTAAACTATTTAAGGCTCTGTGATTTAGTACATAGAACTGCACAAATTTGAAATAATAAAGCAGCCACATACTTGCTTTCATATCACAGATTGTTTGGCTGAAATTCAAAACTACATTTAAACACATCAAAAAATAAATTAAATACTGTGCCAAATCTAGGCATCAGATACAAATGCAGCTGCTGTTTCATTTCAACATTCAATGTATTCAGTATTCATTTCTACAAATGCAATGTTATTTATGCTAAATTTTGACTCAGTCTATTTTATAGATCCTCAGCTATATTTAAAATTGAGCAAGGACTTTAATAGTAATTTATGAATAAAAATAATATATATTTAAATTAATTAGTTCATTCTTCAAAAAGTTACTTAACAGGCGTGTTTTCAACTGAATGGTGTTAGAAAAATCATCTCCTCATTGTAACTTTATTTTAGACAGATAAATACGTCCACAGGGGTTACCTGGGAAGTATCTAAGTTCCAACTAGGTCCCTGTATAATTTGTCCAGAATAATTATCATTTAATTTTCTTTGTGGTACCTAAAATTTGAAGAAACTCATTTAAGATATATGCAATAGAACAAAGTTCAAATTACATGAGATGAGATTGTTGATAAATTTAATTTTGTTCATTTTCTATGATGTTTTTAACATCTGAGAATAACAACATGCTCATATTTACACTCATTTTTTTAACCTGAGTTTTGGATGTTTAAAAACACTGGAATGTTAATGAAATAAAACCAATACATTATCATGATCCTTAGCATTTTAATATAAATGTAATGTTATGGATCCTTTTCACTTTTACCTATTTTCTCCATATTGATCATATTTAAACCAGAAAAGAAATATTTCATACTTTGAATAAATAAGTTAAATAAGTTTTAAATGACCATACCTGAGTATTGATTCTTATTGCTCCAATGGAAGGAATTTCATAATAATAACCTGAAATAGATATACATATTTCATATGTAAACATTAAATTATAATAAAGGGGCATAAAATTATTTTATTTTATAAATAAGGGATATTGGATTCTGTAAATAAAGGGTATTTATTTGAAAAGGTATTTTTTTCACTTCTAAATTGAGCAAACACTGAAATATCAATAGAAATGATAAATTAAGAAAATGTCTGATTAATGAATCTTCACAACAAATGCACAAGCTTTGTGAGAAATTTCACTACATTTCTTAGACAGTATAAAAGAAATGCCATTCTTCTACAAAGCAATAGGGAACTTGGCATCATAAAAATATATTTTTCATTAGGGAAATATTAAAGATGCATGATGGATAAATATCTGAAAATTATTACATTTATATAAAATTTTTGCCTAAATGTAACTTTCAGAATAAGTTCAGGTTCTTTTTGTTGCCATGGTATCATAGTTTACCTTTCAAATGATATATATATTTTCTGAGTAACATTCATTTTTTTGAGTACAAAGGAAAAATAAGCTAGCTACACAAAATATTTATCATCTAAGGAAGTATAAGATGATATTTTCCATAAAATAATAATTTATCCACCCAGATAAAAATATATATATGTCATACTCTTATGTCTAAGTTTTACAAAGTTCAGATATTCTTTTATTCCTAATTTTTCTTATCTGATAGGTATCATTAAGTATCACTCTGTCCCATACATCCTTTTATGAATGTACAATATGATCAGATGGTTGAATTTTTATATTATGTAACATTAATGTAAAATTTTGTTGTGTGTTTTCTCTATAGAAACGTGTTCTCAATCTTATTCTTGCCTAATTCTTATAAAAGTTAGCTATAATTTCAGATTATTTTAAATGATAATAATGATTTAATGATTTTAATGATAATAATGAAATAATGATTTTTTCTTCTAATAAAATGTGGTCAAGAAAACAGATCTGATACCTTTATTTTCACAGGCCATCCACTGAATAGGACCTCTGTCATAATTATGTTGACCAACTGAAAACGTGAATACACGTACCTGGATGGATTGAAAAATAGGTGTCTGTTAGGCTAATAAAATTTAAAGGAATGGCAAATCAACACAGCTAAAGTTAAAAAAAATAAAAGCATGATTTTTCCATTGATTAATATGACAAGAAAAATTGAGGCCAGTAAAGAATTCAGAAAGGCATCAGAGGGAAACCACATAACCTATTCTAAACACAGATTCCGGTTGCTAAAATTAAATTAGCAGAATGTCCTGCACCATATCCTGATCTTCAGGCAGTAGCATGACTAAGGTTTCATTAGTAGAAAATGCATCCTTCAGGTCCAACCTAACTTTACCTGTCTCACCTGGTTAAAACATACCCACATATCCAGTCACTGCAAAAAAAATATATTTCCCCATTCCATAGGTATGTGGTGGTGAAAATGTATACAGGAAGGTAATTATACCTTTAGTTGCTTAAGACAATTAAACTTTGTGATGGTTTTGCTATCTTCACACCATGGAAATATGTAGGATGTATACATATGATTATGATGTTAGTATGTTACTTATTTTCTATAAAAGATGGTTGGCACATATAAATAGATACTCTAAACTAGATTTTTAAAGAGAATCAAAATATTGACTGTTTCTAAGATGATATAAAGTATGCAAATACTTTAAAATTCAATTGACAGTTTTAAAATTGTAATAATTCAAATACTTATTGAAAGCTATTGAAGTTAAATATTATAAAAGTATAGAAGATAAATTCAATGTCAACAAATAATTAATAAAATAGCTATTTTACATATATTGATTTTTACTAATTTAGTAATCTAAGTAAATCAATATTTGAAGTTCAACATTGTACCTATTTCTAAAGATAGACATGCAGAAAATCACTTTTCCATGAGTTCAAATTCCTGTTTGAACTATGTTAAGAGTTTTTCCCTAATTCATGTTGATTGACTATTTGAATTGACTTTTTCTTTTCTTTTGAGACGGAGTCTCACTCTGTCACCCTGGCTAGAGTTCAGTGGCATCATCATAGCTCAGTGCAACCTCAAACTCCTCGGCTCAAGTGATCCTCCTGGCTCAGCCCCCCGAGTAGCTGGGACTACAGGCACGTGCCACCATGCCAAGCTAATTTTTTTTTCTCCTACTTTTAGTAGAGACGGGGTCTCGCTCTTGCTCAGGCTGGTCTTGAACTCCTGATCTCAAGAGATCCCCCTACCTCAGCCTCCCAGAATGCTAGGATTACAGGCATGAGCCACTGCACCCAGCCTTGAATTGACATTTTATAATTATTTTCTCTTTTAAATTTTGCACGTGATTCTAGAGCACAGATCTTAAAAGAGATTTCACCTCTGTTCTGTGTTTTTTCATTGGTCCTGGACACACAGATCATATTATTACAATCCCTGACTCCAAAATATACATCAGGGATGTTGCTGTTTCACTTGTAAGGTTTTACATGAGCCACCTTTAAGACACCCAAATTTGCCTTAGCTAGTTATGTAAGAGGCCATTTGGTGGACATATTTGAGTTTTAAACACTTTAAATTGTAAGGTTAAATGTGACTGGTTCTAAGTTAATGGTAGAATTGGCTTTTCCTCTCTCTCCCTCCCTTCCTCCCTCTCTCTCTTAATCTATCTATCTATGTGTATCTCCAGGAATTCCCACTCAAAATGCAATGGTTTCATTTTCTTTAATTCTTCAGCTGGGTAATTTTTGAGTCTGTCTGTGTATTTCAATCCAGGTTAAGCTTATATTATAGCTGAACTTACTCCTAAATGGAAATATTTTTATAAGCAGTTTGGCCACCCTGACTGATAATTCAATTTAACTACCATACCTTAAACAATCATCACATGAATTCGGGCCCAGAAAAAAATCTAGATGCTTCAGAAAGCACCTGGGGGTCTTCTTCCTAACATTTGAACATATGCCTCAAATTTTCAAATGAAGGCACAGCTTTGTCTAGAAGTTCCTGTTACCACAACAGTGTTCTAGTAAAATATTTTTCATGAAATACCCCTCAGTAAAAAGAAATGAATGAATACAACTAAATGAATTATTATATCTATGTCTCTGGAAGGCCAGCATTTCTAATAACATAAAGGCTACACTGAGACCCACATTGTATGATTATTTTGACCAATGTTATCATTGAAATAGACCAAATAAACATTTAGCAAAAAAAAAAAAAATAATAAAATTCTTTTTCTCACGTCGGTCCTTGGCTACTTAAACGTAAGCTGCATTAACTGATTGAATCATTCTCATACTATAAATGTATAATTTTTACACCTTTTCTCAATTTTCATTAGCCTTACTACAGAGATATTTAAAGACACTATTCTTCTGTCTTTTAGTGGTTACTAAAATCTTGAAAATTACAAATGAAACCTTCTTTTTACACTTTATGCAACTGCCTTGTCATTACAATATTTACAAAATCTAAGATGCTTATTTTTCTCTTGCATGTGTTCACATAAAAACAAACATGCACATATGTATTTGATGATTTTCTAGGTTATATAGATTATCTTAGAACTTTCTGATATGATTTTATAAATATATATTTAGAGAAAAGTTTAATATAGGTCACTCAAAACTTAGCATCTGTTGTAAAGCCCTACACTCATTCTTTATATGACAATGAAAAATCAATATAAAAATATTTCATTCCCACACACCATAATATTGCTAAACTTGTCTTTGCTTTACACATTTTAGCTAATTAGGTAATAAGAATGTTGCCTTCACTGATTTCATAAACACTTGCATTATACATTGTATAGTGCATATACATAATTAACTGGTGAAGTTTAAAAGAATCTTTGTGTACACTAACTTCCCACTTGGAAATGTAAATGGCTTAATTCCTTCTATTTCATACTATATTACTGCCACCCTGTGGAATAGTCAATGAACTAATAACTAAAATTCCACATTCCAAAATCCACAGAGATGATTGCTATCTCCTTCAGATGCTTTTCACTTCTTTAATCTTACAGTTCTTGTTTAGCCATAATTTTGGAGAAATGGAAAAATAAAGTGATTCCTTGAAATATGCACAATTTAAAATTTAAGATAAATTACATTCTCAAAGATGTATATTTGTAGAGTTCTTTTCTTATTAGTGTATTGCATGGTCTTACATAAAAACAAACAAAATTACATGCAAAATAACTTGAAATATTTATTTGGTAGTCACACAAGCTAAGTATTTCATCTAAACTCTCACTTAAGCAAATTACTTACATTAGACTAGAGCATGTCTACATCAAGGCAAAGTCAATTTTTGTGGAAGAAAAATTGCTTTACTCATGCCTAGTAGTACATTTATAATTATGCTAGATTCATGTAATGAATGCACACTGGAAATTTTCTGTTCTGAGTAAAATGTTCCTAGAAAATTAGCTAAATGCTTCTCAACTAATGTGTGTGATTTTAGATAGACCCTTATTTTAAAATGTTTGCTTCTGTAAAATTTTCATCATAGAGTCACATATGACACATATACAATCATAGATGGCTTTGACAAATATTTTTCATAGTGTTGGAGCCCAAGTCTTCAACAGATATAATGTTGGAAGCTAATATTGAATAAACGTTGGATTGGGTTCAAAAAGTTCCCAGATTGCACAACTTAGCATCTATTTTAGTGCCTTACTCATAAATGAAAATAAATATTAAATGAAAAAGAAGTGAATAGACAAATGAGTGGTCTTTACTTCTTACTAGAGGGATCTAAGACAAGCTTTGGTGTCATCTGACATAGAAATCAGTTCGTTACAGTATGTGGGGAGTTGCTGGCACCCCCTTCTCTTTCTTTGGGATGCCACACCTGCTCCCTGCTCTCCCCCCACCCCCTCTCTCTTTCATTCTCCCGTTTTACCTTTCTAAGAAGATAAAATAAACTTTTTTTACATTTATATATCCTAAAAAAAAAAAACAAAAAAAAAGGATGTGGGGAGAGCAGAGCCAAAACTGGGCTAGTAGTTGTCTTGTATTTTGTTATTTGGGCTGTTTCATTATACTAACACCATGGTAAATTCCTAATCTTTTTAATTTAGTATTATGCAGACATGCTCTCTGGAGTTAAAGAAAATATTTTAGGCAGAATAAAGTATACTTAATACACTTATATTATTTATGTAATATATTATTCCAAAAATAAAAACAAATTCTTATAATTCTTAACTTATGCTTAGTTATATAAACATATTCATAAATGCAATAGTAATTTGGGAAGCAGACTTATTAAAATCAAACTTAAAAATTGGTCTTTATTATTAGTTGTAAATTTATATAATTTTACTTTCAGTGGTTTCAAAACTAATTTTTCTCTGACCAGAATATTATAATTCCAATAATGCAAAGTTGATATCACCAGCCTGGCTTACTTCATTCAAGAAAACTTTTAATTAATAGCAAATTTGGTTACTTAAAATGTATTATTGATTTGTTCCTTATAATACACCACTGACTTGTAGCTTTATGCTACAGTTCTGACTTCTGCTAATCTGTTTTTTATTTTGTTGTGTTTTGTTTGTTGAGGACTAAAATACTTGTCTTCAATTAAGAGTTTTTCCAAAGCCACAGGGTCAACCTATTTTAAAAAGCCATAGGAATTTGTTTCCCAGCAGAACCCAGTTACTGGAAACTGTCACCTCAACAATTATCAGTTACTCAGAGTTCAAGTTTAATTTACAATAGGCAAATCTCCAAAGAATAATGGAAATGAGTCTATGAGGAAAGGAAGCCAATAAAACTAAAATAAAAACTTCAGCTATCGAAACATGTTAGAAAAATGATGTCAGAGATGGGTTTTATTAATCTACTCTGTGTACTAAAATTTTTGGCATTAAGCCTATGACAATACTAGATTGGACTGAATATTTTAGGATAAAATTCTACAGTGGTTTCCATAATTCAAAGGTACCATAATCCAGAGCATCTGAATAGTCCACATCTCCAGTTTTATAGCATTATGCAATAAATAAAAATGTCCAAATTCACCTTTTACACTTAATTTATTTTATAAAGCCCAATGATCTGAAAGGTACTTTTAGTCTGCAAAGTTTTGACAATCCATCTTGGCCTGTTAAAACTGTGAGGAGCATGTCCCTCGGGGCAAAAGTCTTGCTGTCTGACTAGAAGACTCCTGGGTGGGCAAATGATGGTCAGCATCGCCACAGGCTGCCTGGCAAAGAGACAGACAGATGGCCAGCCAGGCACATTCTATTTCAGGTTGTGGAATTTGGATTGCAGATAATTTAAAATCTTGACTCTGCCACTTAGTAGATGTATGACTTTCAACAAGTTAACTTCTCTAACTTTGGTTTTCTTATTTCCAAAATGGGGGTGATGATGATGATGACAATAATATTTTATCATGATTATTCCAGTTGTAAATGAAATAATAAATATAAAGCATATATATTATATAAACTCAATAAATACTAGCTATGGTAATAGAGATGATGATGATGATGATGACGACGACTACAATGTTGTGTTCTATAGTTAAACTACGAAAGTTCAATATGGTAACATTTTCCATTAGTGGGGCTTTAACCTTTCATGCCTCAAAAAGAACTTAAAAAAACTTTCCAGATGAACAAATGTGGCCAGTTTTATTATATTTAGCAACAAACTTTAATGAAAAGGGGCCAAAATTGTCTAAATGCCATAGTGTCCATATAAGATGTCTTATATGGATTTCCCAGGGTCTGACAGAGGCAAGAATTTAATCAATGCTTATTGAATTTGTTCAAGTAAATAACACAAAACAACTGTTTAAAAAAGGAAAGCAAAGTACAGTAGTCACATAAGTTTTGTATGCACAATCTTAAAGAACCAAGCTGATATTTCTTTCATGTCTTACATGTGGGTACATAACATAGAAAAATGCCTTGGGATTATAACAGTATTTTTAATTTATTAACAACTATAATGAATCATCCTCATATTATCAGATTACAAGGAAGTAATTTCAGGTTCCCTTTTTCTCTATATGCATTTATAGTACTTGACAAAGGAAGAATAGGCTATGGGCACATTGCATTTCCCAGCAATTTGTAGTTCTACACAGAGAACCATAAGCTGAGAGGTCAGAATTTAAGTAGTACAGTGATTTATTTCAGATATTCTTTTTGGTTAATGCCAAATACTTCAATAACACTGATAATAAGAATACTCATGAAAAACTATGTGTTAGACTGATTAGGGTGAAAGGAAAGGTACCATCAATGCAATTGTTTGTTATATATACTTCAGTACTCCCTACTTATACGATGACATATACAAGAACATCTATATCAATTTTGTTCTATGTTCCAACAATAAGGAAAAAAATTGTTGTTTTTAATGATTTCCTTTTAAAAGAAGAACAAAGCTATTACATTTTTTCCAACATTTATGGATTTCTTATAGCTTACCATTAGGGGCATATTTATTGCATATTTACTGATACCACCAACATGTCTGCAAATATCGAGCAACTGCTGTGCGTCAAGCACTTGTACTATCCTCTAAGAATTCACGGGTATGTTTACAAATGTATACAGCCCCTACTTCATGGAGCTTATAATAGAGGGGAAGGCTCAAGATAAAAAGTGAACTAAGAATTAAAATCATCAAAAATGGTAATCCAAGTGAAAGAAAACCAAGAGGGAAGAGGGTGCTGACATAGAGAATGATAAAGGAGATGTCAGGGGAAGGGGCCACCCTAGAAAGGTTGAGTGGGGAAGACTCCTTTGAGGAGGTACGCTGCAAGCAAAGTTCTTAATCAGAGAAGAAAGCCACAGAAAAAGCACAACAGTGTGCCTTTTTGGTCATAATGTTTTAACACAAACAATGGGTAATCCCAATTCTCCATAGTAAATTTTGCCTAGAAATTCAAGTTCCCCTTCTGTGCTATATAGTTTTTGTCTTATAATATACTCTGTGCTTAAGGGAATACTTAACAATCATTCCTCATTAGATTTGTTTTAGATATTAAATTAAGGACTCTGTAAAATGCATCAAAGTGATATTACTCAACCCTGAAGAAGATGTACCTGGTAAGATATTTCTTAGTTTAGGAGATGAATTAATTTGACTCTAAGAGAAACAAATGCAAATGAATGCTGTCAGAGACAAGAACACACACACAAATAAAACATGCCTTTTAAATTGATGAACTCTCTATTGGCAGGGCCGGTATTACATTGTACTTATTGTTTTCAGCTATATAGTAACTCCAACAAAAATATTTGGTTTTTATGAACGAAGTATAGCTCCTATTTGAAAACCGAAAATTTTAGAAACTGTTGAAACTGCCAAAATATCTAAAATGAAAGTTTTTAGAGGCAGTCCATTTGTTAAATAGAATTAACTATGTTACAAGTTAAAAGTCCTTCATTATCATATCTTTGAACATTCCATCCAAAGGCTTCATTCTTGCCTGATGGAGAAGCCAGGCAGAGAGAAGGTAGAGAATGTAATGAATTATTTTCCCTACCATCTTTTGAAAAAATAATTGACAATGTTCACTGTAACTATATAAAATACATATGTATATTCAGCTATTTGTGGTTTAGATTTTTATAAACTACAGATTATTTTTCTGTATTTTGGTCTGAAAGGAAAATAGGAAAGGGTTACTCAATCATTTTTAAAGTAAATTCTTTAAAAATAAATGCATTAAGAATAGTGCATTTATTGTTAAGTGATCATGACTTTAAATGTGCATTCTTTATTTTGAAAATTATTCCACATCATATACTATTTTTATCATTTGTTCTTCTCATTCAATTTACTAGTTATTTTGAGTTTTTAAAATTAATTTTGAATGCCTTTTAATTTTTAAAATTAATTCTGAGAATTGAGCTAAGAATCAAAGAACTATTTCCTAGCTGGCTAGACAACCTTCAGTGCATATTGCTAAGCAATTCCTTTGCTATTCTACAGAAAATCAAATATTTTAAATTTTGCTAGCCCTGGGAATAATCTTTCAACTCTGTGTCTGGTTTTACTTTCCTTTATTCATTTGTTTGGACTACATGATAGAGTTCATTTTAGTTTTGGCACTATTTTTATGGAGGTCTCGTACACATGGGTGAGCCCTAAGGAATGGCATCGCTGCAGGTAAAGATTATAAAGTGAATGTATTTTAATGTGCAACAGCTGTGTGAGGAGATTAACATGGATTCCATTTTAAAGCTGCACCTATCTATATATAATGAGATAGATTAATTCCCAAGAGTAGTGCATTTCACAAAAGAACCCAAACATTTTGTTCTAATTTTCAAACCCTTTGGCCTCATTCAATTGTGCTGTGTATCTGCAGCATCATTCATCAGACCTACCTAGGCTGCTCTAAATGACTTCTGACTCATCTGGATAAAAAATGAGTATAAATGAAGCATTCAGCAGCCACATTAGTGCCAAATAAGAGGTTTGGGGAAAAAAGTAAGATTCAAGGAGTAGTTTTCAGACTTTTTTTTAAAGCTCACCAATCTTTAAGATGACATAATTGTTCTGTATTTTTAAAAGTTTATTTTAAAGTGGTAAGAACACTTAACATGAGATCTGCCCTCTTAACACATATTTAAATGTACAATATATTATTGTTGACTATAAGTACAATGTTGTATAGCAGATCTCTGGAGCTTATTCATCCTGTTTAACTGAAACTTTATACCCATTGATTAGTAACTCCCCATTTACCTCTCTCTGCCACCTCTGGCAACCACTCTTTGATTCTATGAATTTGACTATTTTAGATAGCTCATATAAGTGAAATCATGCAGTATTTGTCCTTCTATGATTGGCTTATTTCACTTAGCATAATGTCTTCAAAGATCACCTTACCTGTTTGCACATATCGCAGAATTTTCTTCTTTTTTAAGGCTTTATCCATTCATCTGTCAATAGACATTTAGGTTGTTCACACATCTGGGCTATTTTGAATAGTGCTGCAATGAACATGGAAGTGCTCTTCAAGATCCTCATTTCAATTCTTTTGGATAAACACCCAGAAGTGGGCTTGCTGGATTCCATGGTAGTTGTATTTTTAAGTCTTTGAGGAACCTCTATGTTGTTTTCCATAGCTGCTGCACAATTCTACCTTGCCATCAACAGTGTGCAAGGGTTCCAATTTCTCCACATCCTCTCCAACACTTGTTGTCTTTTGTTTCTTTGATAATAGCCATCCTAACAGGTGCGAGCTGATACCTCATTGTGGTTTTGATTTGCTTCTCCCTGACGACCACTAATGTTGAGCATTTTTTCATATATCCGTTGCCCATTTGCATGTCTTCTTTAGAGCAACGTCTATTCAAGTCCATAGTCCATTTTCCAATCACGCTGTTAGGGTTTTTGTTTTGTTTTGCTAAGAGTTCCCTTCATATTTTTATACTAAACTCTCATCAGATATATAGTTTGCAAATATTTTCCCCAATTCCATAGGTTGCTTTTTTCACTCTGTTATTTCCTTTTTTGTACAGAAGCTTTTTGGTTTGATGTAGTCCCACTGGTTTATTTTTGGTTTTGTTGCCTGTGCTTTTAAGTGTCATATCTGTGAAATCATTGCCAAAACAAATGCCATGAAGCTTTCCCCCTATGTTTTCTTTTACGAGTTTCAACATTTCAGGTCTTTAGGTCTTTAATCCATTTTGAGTTGGTTTTCGTATATGGTGTCAGATAAGGGTCCAGTGTAATCTGTTTTTGCACGTGGATATCAAGTTTCTCCAACACCATTTGTTGCAGAGACTATCCTTTCCCCATTGTGTATTTTTGGCAGTCTTGTAGATCAGTTGACCACATATTCATGAACTTATTTCTGGGCTTTCTATTCTGTTCCATTGGCCTCAATGTCTGTCTTTATGCTAGTACCATACTGTTTCAATGACTGTAGCTTTGTAGTATATCTTGATATCAGGAAGTGTGATGCCTCCAGCTTTGTTCTTCTGTTCAAGATTTATTTGGCTATTTGTGGTCTTTTATGGTTTCATTTAAGTTTTATAATTGTTTTTTCTATTTCTGTAAAAAAAAAAAGCCACTGGGATTTTGATGGGGATAACATTGAATCTGTAGATTGCTTTGGGTACGATGGACATTTTAACAATATTAAGTCTTCCAATCCATTAACACAAGATGTCTTTCAATTTGTGTATTCTTTAATTTCATTTATCATGGTGTTAAAAGTTTTTAGTACACATGTCGTTCACCTCCTTGATTAAGTTTTTCCCTAAGTAATTATTTTTGATGCTATGATAAATGGGATTATTTTCCTAACTTCCCTTTCAGTTAGGTAGTTGTTAGTGTATAGAAATTCAATTGATTTTCGAATGTTGATTTTGTATCCTGCAACTTTACTGAATTTGTTCATTAGTTCTAATAGGTTTTTTGGAGTCTTTAGTGTCTCCTATATATAAAATCATATCATCTGCAAACAGAAACTATTTCCTTTCGCTATTGATTTCTAGTTTCACTGTATTGTGGTCAATAAAGATACTGGGTATGACTTCCATCTTCTTAAATTTGTTAAGACTTCTTTTGTGATCTAACACATGATCTATTCTGGAGAACATTTCATGTGCACTTGAGAAGAATATGTATTCTGCTTTTGCTGAGTGGAATGTTCTGTGTATGTCTGTTAAATCCATTTGTTCTATAGTGTTCTTCAAGTCCTTTGATTCTCTATTGATCATCTGTGTGGATGTTCTATCCATTATTGAAAATGGGGTATTGAAGTCTCCTACTATAATTGTATTGCTATTTCTCCCTTCAGTTCTATCAATATTTACTTTATATATAATATTTAGGTGATCTAATGTTGGGTGCATATATTTTTGTTATATATTTCTGGTATATTGCCCTTTTATCATTATATAACATCCTTTCTTTTGGTCTTGTGGCAGTTTTTGATTTAAAAACTACTTTGTCTGATATAAGTATAGCTACCCCTACTCTCTTTCGGTTACCATTTTCATGGAATAACTTTTTTCCAATCACTTCACTTTTAGCCTATGTGTGCCATTAAATCTAAAGTGAATTTCTTGTAGACAGCACAGAATTGGGTTTTGTTTTTTACCCATTCAGCCACTCTGTGTCTTTTGATTGGAGAGTTTAATCTATTTACATTTTGAGTTATTTTTATTATGTTAAGTGAAATAAGCCAAGACAAATCTCACATGCTCTAACTCATATGTGGGAGCTAAATATTAAAACAATTGATCTCATGGAGACAGAGAGTAGAATGATAGTTACCAGAGGCTGGGAAATGTAGCAGGGAGGGGGAATAAAGTGGAGATGGTCAATGGGTACAAAAATATAGTTAGTTAGATAGAATGAACAATATTTGATAGCACAACAATGTGACTACAGTCAACAAGAAGTTATAGTATACTTAAAAATAACTAAAAGAGTGGAATTGGAATGTTCCTAACACAAAGAAATTATAAATGCTTGAGGTGATGGATACCCCAATTACCCTGACTTGATTATTACACATTGTATGCCTGTGTCAAAACATTGCATGTACTCTATAAATATATACAACTATTATGTACCCATAATAAATAATTAAAAATAAAAACTTTAAAGTTATTTTTGATAGGTAAAAATTTACTACTGTCATTTTGTTAAGTTTTCTGTTGGTCTTATGGTTCTTTAGTCTTTTTCTCTCTTGCTGTCTTCCTTTGTGTTTGTAATTTTGATTATTTCTAAGCTTCAAGTGAACTTCTTTTTAAAGAATATATTTTTAAATAAAGTTATAATCAAATATAGAATTTTTAAGAGCACTGAAAATGTATATTTTACTAAATCTCTCAAATTTCATTTTTACACACTGGCCATCTGAAAGAAAATATTTTCCATGGGTAGCAAAATTCTGAGTTGATAAATTTATTATGTAACTACTATTAATTTTGTGGTTATGGAATTAGTATGTCATGAACATCTTCAGATGACAATGATAAATAATTGTCTTCCACATCAGTGTCTGTGGGCTACAAATCACTCAGACAGGGTGGGTGAGTATGCTGCAGGCAAGTCTGGAATAGAGAGGTAGTTCAAAAGGTTTCCTCAAAACATCCACAAGCATTTGAATCCGTATTTGAAGACAGTAAAAAAAAAGTCTCTTGTATATATATGTACACTGTTGTTACAGTATGTATATATACACACATATGCCCTTGGCATAAACAATTAACTATATAAATGCTGTCTTAATAAAATGCAAATATACTCAAAAGTATAACTGAATTAAAAGTGGTTGTCTACTATCACCTATGTTCACTGTTAGTAAATACAGAACATGCAAATACCAAGAGAAAAATGTTTTATTTATTTAAGAAGGTTTTCCCACACTGGAAAATGTGAGAAGATGTTGAACTTGAAAGTCGAGTACATATGAAATGTGGGATGGCAATGTTTCCAGAAATATAATTGCCAAATTCAGAAACATGTGTTCTATATCTGTCTCAATCCCTCCTCTTTTAAAGCTATCAATTGGTCTTTCTTTGTTTTGTACCTATAAGCTTTCCCTGTCTGTGTATTCTTTCACTCACTTTTAACATATAATAAATAAGGTCTTCCATATTTTAAAACAATACACATACATACCTATATGTTTACAAGCACATCTCGTTTTATTGTGCTTCATTTTATTTCACTTGGCTTTATTGCATTTTTTAAAAATTGAAGATTTGCGGCAACTCTAGGTTGACCAAGTCTATCAGCTCCAATTTTCCAACAGCATGTGCTCATTTCATATCTCTGTGTCTCATTTTGGTAATTTTTACAATGTTTCAAACTGTTTCATTGTTATTATATCTGTTATGGTGATTTGTGATCAGTGATCTTTGATACTACTATTGTAATTGCTTTGGGGTGCCACGAATTGCACCTGTATGAGACAGTGAACTTAAATTGATAAATATTGCATATGTTCTGACTACTCCACCAACCAGTCACTCCCTGGTCTATCTCCCCCTTTCCTCAGACCTCCCTATTCCCTGAAACACAACAGTATTGAAATTAGAGCAATTAATAACCCTACAATGCCCTCTAAATGTTCAAGTAAAAGGATGAATCACATGCCTCTTTAAATCAAAAGCTAGAAGTGATTAAGCTAAGTGAGGAAGGAATGTTGAAAGTCAAGATAGGCCCAAAGCTAGGACTCTTGTGCCAAACAGTTAGCCAAATTGTAAATGCAAAGGAAAAGTTCTTGACAGAAATTAAAAGTGCTACTCCAGTGAATGCACAAATGGTAAGAAAGCTGAACAGCCTTATTGCTGATATGAAGAATGTTTCAGTGGTATGGATAGAAGATCATACCCACCACAACATTCCCTCCTCCAGAGCAAGACCCTAACTCTCTTCAATTCTATGAAGCCTGAGAGAGGTGAGGAAGAAAAGTTTAAGGCTAGCAGAGGTTGGTTCATGAGGTTTAAGGAAAAAAAGCCATCTCCAAGACATAAAAGTACAAGGTGAAGCAGCAAGTGCTGATGGAGAAGCTACAGCAAATTATCCAGAAGAGCTAAAATCACTGACGAAGGTGGCTATAATAAGCAACAGATTTTCAATGTAGATGAAACAGCTTTCTATTGGAAGAAGATGCCATCTAGGACTTGCATAGCAAGAGAGGTACAGTAAGTGCCTGGTCTCAAAGCTTCAAAAGACAGGCTGACTCTTCTGTTAGGGGCTAATGCAGCTGGTGACTTGAAGTGGAAACCAATGCTGTTTTAACATTCCAAAAATCCTATGGCCCTCAAGAATTATGCTAAATCTACTCTGCTTGTGCTTTATAAATGAAGCAACAAAGCCTGGATGACAGCACAACTGTTTACAACATGGTTTACTGAATATTTTAAGCCCACTATTGAGACCTACTGCTAAGGGAAAAAAAAGATTTCCTTTAAAATATTATTGCTCACTGATAATGCATCTAGTCATGCAAAAGTCTGATGGAGATGGACAAGGAGATTGATGTTGTTTTCATGCCTGTTAACACAACATCCATCTTGCAGCACATGGATCAAGAACTAATTTCAATTTTCAAGTCTTATTATTTAAGAAATACATTTTGTAAGGCTATAGCTGTCATAGGTAGTGATTCCTCTAATGGATCTGGGCAAAGTAAAATGAACACCTGGTAAGGATTCACAATTCTAGATGCTATTACTGTGATTCATGGGAGGAGGTCAAAATATCAACATTAACAAGAGTATGGAATAAGTTGATTCCAACCCTCACGGATGAGTTTGAGGGGTCCAAGACTTCAGTGGAGGAAGTAACCAGACTGTGTATCCATTTGAAATAGATATAAATATGTGTGAATATATGTATGTATGCAGGCATTTATACATATATATAGATAGACGGTGTATCACAGAACTTTGTTACAGCCATTGAAATTAGAATCACAGAAACAATACAGTATGCAGTTGCAAGAACATCTTTATTTTTGTTAGATAAAAATAGGATTTATTAAAGCATCACAGAAACAGAATTTTCAAGTTGCCCTGGCATTAATAAAGGGTGTGTATTTTTAAGAAAAGTGTGTGTGTCCTTAAGCACAGCAGTTAACATGTTAGCAAACAGGATTGCTGAAGTTGAATACGACTTCATTTATGAGATTCACAAAAGTGCATGTAATATGAATCTTTCATTATGTGATTTATCATGTTACAAAATGTGACCTTTATTTAAAACATTGAGTTCCTGTAAAAGGTGACTGGAATGAGCTGTGTTTCAAGATACTAATATTTAGATTGGCTATTTTTAGGATTTATACATTAAAAAAAGGCTTTAAACAAGTAAATTCTTCATTAATTCAACCAATTAAACAAATTGTGAAAGTAGAGGGTAGAAAACATTTGCTTTCCTTATAACATAAAACCTCTTGTGTTTTTAAAAAAAAAACTAATGATATGCCTCTAAAACATGCTTTTCTGTTAATTCTGTATGCATACAGAGTTTTGAAAGAAGAAAAAAGAAAAAATAATACCACATATACAAGTTTCAGTGAAAATGACTTATTTTTATATATTTATATTCTTTTATCTAAATTTATTTAAAAAATTGTCTACTCCTTTAAAATCATGGTATATCTTATACACAAATTCAAATATAGAATGTAAAGCTCATTGCCATATTTGAGTAAGAAACTATTCCTTTTTGAAGAAAAGTATCCAGAGGTGAACAAGATTTTTAGTGTTTTTTTTTGGATGATATCACAATTAAAGAAGAAATGATTTATCTTCACTTAATATCTATTTAAAAAAATGATACAAGTAGTGGCTTGTACTTATATATTTCTACCATAAAATAATAAAATATACTTAAAATTATGACTAAATACAAGCTAAAGTCTCTTCTAATTATCAAAGATTAGTAAATTTTTGAGATAAATGTTTTTTATTATGTTAATATAGTTGAATTCTGTATTAAACTTATTGTTATATTTGAGTTCTTCAAAACATGGAAATGTTAAACTATTTAGAATATTCGAATAAGTGGACTATTTCTTGCCCCCAGTTATGTTTTATAATTATGAATTTGCTCTAAAACAGAACTCATGCTTCCAACTTTTGTTAGATATTCTCAATTTATTTATTGTCATACATTAAGAACTATCATTGGATCTCTGCTCTTAGCTGCATGCCTAAAGTTCACAGTTAAACATGACTCCGTTCCAATATTGGAATACATTTTTTTGTAATCCAGACAGAGGCAGAGGGAGATTCTCATGAATAGGGTACAGAGTGGGAGACATGCAGGGCTTTGTACAGTGTGCTATGGGATCAGGGGCCAAGCATTTAAACAAGCCTGAAGGGGGAGGGAGGTGTCAGGGACCCCCTCCAGGTGGTAAGGATTGCCCTGGATTTTCAATGATGAGTAAGAGTTACTAAATAATATATGCACATATATTACATATAAGTAAGATATACACATTATATCTTAGATTAATGTGTCTGCATCTTCCCACTACTTTTAATTCTGATGATTTATTTGAATGAAATATTCATAGAATCAACTTATAACTTGAAAATATTCAAAAGATATTAATAGCTCAGTCCATTTATCAACTTTTTCAAAAGAAATGGTTCTTCTATACCATTAAAATCACCATATGTTAAACAAAAAACAATAAAACCAACTTACACTTAACCATATGACATTGTAGCATATGTAATATGCAAAGAGCTGAATATTAAAAAGATTTGTGATTTATTTGAAGCCATATGTGTGCATATAGTTTCAATTCTTTATCATTTTCAAATACTAATAGGCTGAAAAGCACCTGTTTTAAAGTGTTCCAAAATTTTTCATCAAAACTGTACCCCATTATTCACAATATTTTATCACACCTTCTGAGTATATTAATTCATATATTTCTCTCTTTTTATCACATATAAACACAATCCATATGTGTTCTTCAAACACATACAAAAACAATCCATTAGAGCTAGTGATAACCACAAATTTGTAAATGGTAAAATTTCCAATCAAAACCAAAGCTAATGGGCATTTTACTCTGTAGTGTCTTCTTGTGGATAAATGTATAATTTTTGTTGGAAGTTTTGAAACACAGGAAATAGCTTATAATTTCTTATTAGTTTTTAAATGGATCACTAATATTTTAGAAAACCAGGTTGAGAGTCATTGTCCTCTTATAAATGTGGAGAGTCAGTCAGAAAATAATCTGGATGGTAGGACTGTTAGAAAAAATAGTGAAAAGTTTTGATCAAAGTTGATATTCTCCACAGTACCAGTAGGTTCAGTTAGGTCTCTATCTACAATGCTTTTCTCTTGCAGCAAAACAACCATTGAAACAAATGTATTCCAACTATAAAACACTGATCTTCATTGTCCTTACTGCTTATTGAATGATTTCTTTTAAAATATTACACCCACAAAAAAAAATGGTCTTAAATCTTTTCTTGAAAAGAATCAGTTTTCAAATGAGGATGCAACTTTTTGCTGTTGTAAAGTACCTTTTTGTAAATCTATAAAGTAATACCTATAGAGACATTTTTGAGTATTTAGGAAATTTTATTAATATAATCTTTAATAGTTAAATGATACAATGAATTTTATCCAAGAAAAGATTAAATTTTTCCTATTTTTTCATTCTCTTCAGATTTTTCTCTTTTTATAACATTTTTTATTTAGAATCTTTACGTAAGAATCAAATAGGACCCACAGATAAAAATTGTTTTATTAGTAGTCACAAGTTACTTGTGAATCTCATATAAATATTATATTTAACAATTCTCTACTTCACACACTGATTTGTAATCCATGATTCATATGACTTTATAGATAACACACTAGCGCTTTGAACCAAAATTCTCCCCTCACCATCACTAGCCAGTATCTCTTTAAAAACCACCTAGATCAATATTAAAATATAAAGTTGCACTTACTTTTTTGTCTTTATTGTATTTGGCAAATATCTCCTGGGCTCGCTCTTCTCCTCCATCCGTGAACAGCATAATAATCTTATTGCAGTTGGCTCTGGAAACATTATACTGTTAAAAACAAAACAAAAAATGTATATTATCCATAATAAAAGAGAATATAAAGCTGTATGGAAAGAGCATGAGCAGGCTGCAAATAATGAGTGAAATATCTGTTCACAACGTATATTCTAAGAACCGGTTCCTGGATCAGGCCAGGCCCACTGCCATGCATGTGGGGGCCTCCCATCACCACCCGGATAACCAAAGATCGACTATCTCACATCCTTCAGGTCTTTGGTCAAAAGTCACTTTATCATGAGACCATTCCTGACAGCTATGTTTTAAATTGCAATCTCCCTCCCAAACAATATTTTTCTTCAAAATAGTTTACATTCTTTTATATACAGTATGTATTTTCTTTGTTTGTTTGTTCATGGTTGGCTTACCCCAATAGAATGTAAGCTCCCTAAGGGCAGGAAGTTTTGTCTTTTTTGTTCAATGTTGTTTCCCCACCCAGAAGAGTGCCTAGCATATAGTAATCTCTCAGTAGTTGATTAATAAATGGGCTGTTAATAAATAAATGGTTATTATGTTAATTTTATGCCCCTGTAATTTTATAGCAGAAACAAAAAAATATTAATTAGAAATGTGCATACTCTTTCACATATATTTTCAAATATTTCTTCTTTTCTTCTCTGTTTTACTTTATTTACTTTACGTTTTTGAAATGAGAGACTCCTAACTGATCAACTAAAACACAACGCTCTTTTGTTCCTTTGTAAATGCCAATACCTATTTCTAGAATATCCTCCTATCCTCTCTCAACCTGCCACAGATAATCTAATTCTGAAAGACTCAAGTCCAATGGGAAATCTTATACTTTAAGGTCTCCAAAGGAGCTGCACATGGGAGAAAGATGGATTAGCACCAAAAGGCCATTAAAATGAACAATTAATTTAGAAAACTAGACTTCTTTGAGGTCAGAAATTATAATTTTAGCTTTTCTGTTGCTGTGAAATGTGTTTGCTTAAATGCTGAGACTAAAAGATTACACTAATTTTTTTTTTTTTTTTTTTTTTGAGACACAGTCTCACTCTGTCATCCAGGCTAGAGTGCAGTGGCATTATCATAGCTCACTGCAACCTCAAACTCCTGGGCTCAAGCAATCCTCCTCCCTCAGCCTCCCCAGCAGCTGGGACTACAGGTGCACATCACTATGCTTGGCTAATTTTTTAATTTCTGATATAGATGAGGTCTTGCTGTGTTGCCCAGGCTGGTCTTGAACTCCTGACCTCAAGCAATCCTCCTACCTCAGCCTCCCAAAAGGCTGGGATTACAGGCGTGACCCACTGTGCCCTGCCAAGATCACACTAATTTGTGAATGCTTAGCTTCTTTGAAAATGTCAACCCTCAGGTTCAGCGCTATCCATACAAAATATAATGTGAGCCTAACATGTAATTTTAAAGTTTCTAAAAACTACTGTAAGGAGAGTAATAATAAATATCTGAAATTAATTCTGATAATATGTATCATTTAACCTAGTTATCCAAAATATTATCAGTTCAACATGAAATGAATATAAAATTATAGAGATGATAAACATTTTTTCCATAATAAGTCTTCAAACTCTGGTGTGTATTTTATACTCACACATTTCAATTCAGATCAGCCACATTTCAAGTGCTCAACAGCCACATGTGATTGTTGTTGTCGTATTGAACAACACAACCCTGGCTGTTAAATGACTAATATTTTTTAAAAAATCATTAATTCTCCTTTAGTGTTCAAGCTCATTGAAGGTCCATGCTCTATCTTAATTTTTAAAGAAGATAAACCTTATTTTCTGTTATAAAAGTTAACGAAGAAAACATTGTGCTCTATTAATAAAAAGATTCTGTTTCAGATTATGTTACTCCATTGACTAGGCCATTAGAACACTGGCAGTAAAAGCTTTTAATCAACCATTGTGAAAGCACAAGTATTGACTAATATAATTTGTCACGTTCAAGCACGGTTCTTATCTTTGAAGGTAACCTATCTAAAATTTGACTACATAAAAAGTTACATATTTTACCATCAAAATACTTTTGTAACAGATGCCTGAAGTCCCTTAACTTAATTTCTCTGATGATTTGTCTTTTTTTAATCTGCATGTGTAAAATGGGCAAAATAATACATACCTAAAGGACTGTGTAGTAAGAGTGATAAAGTTTTTACCATAGGACACAGTTTTATTTTTGAAGTATTGAAAATACTATTATTATTGGATGCAAATATCAATGTAAGTTATCACGCTAGGTCTTGGTGATCATTTGTATATTGTGTAAATAAAAGTACAATAAACTTTCCCAGGAGGAAGAGCTGTTAGGGCACACACAAAAGGGGGAATATGGGAAAAAATAAAGAAATGTTTTGCTTTCAACATGATTGTTCCCAGAAGTAGCCTTCTCAGCCCTTGTAGTGCAGCCAGTTGTAGGAGAGCAAATTTTCAGTGCATTTGCAATTATCTAAAGAATCACACAGTCACAACAATGAACAAAACTGGCTTTTAACAAACTAAGCAAAAAAAGAACCTGATAATTTCAATAAAATTACAATTAGTAGAGGTGGTAATTTACTTTAACAGGATATTTCATAACATACTTCGTTGTATCTCTGTGTGGCAAGTACATAGCACAGCATAAATCATACAAAAATTTACTTGAAAAACTCATCTCAACATATTTGGTAATATTTTACTAAATTCTACCTGAAGAATAATTCAAATATTAATTTAAGGTTTACTTTGGGATTAAATGATACATCTAATTCTATTCGATTCTTGCTTCAGTGATCTTAAAGGCAAACCTTGCAAGGACAAATAAAGAACAGAGAATGGCATTGCATGACAACAAAGGACGAGAAGCGTGTGAAAGAAATAACAAAGCATGCTTCAAGTCTGAATAAGGCAAGCCGTGACATTTGGGGAAAATACTTTAAAATGAAGAATTTTAATACACGTGGGATCTGTGGAAAGCAAAACATAAGAGAATTACTGAGAGAACAACTGGGAACATGTTAACAATCATTTACAGCCATTATAGTTGTAAGGGCAGTAGGAGAGGCCAAAGGAATTAAATCATATTTTATCAGCAACCAGGAGTGAATCTGGGATTAACGTGGCTGCTCTAGTGAGACTGCCTCTGAAATAGCACTTTAGGCTTGAGACTCTTGATCATTTCACAATTGAAACCTGAACAGGTGGGAAGGAAGTGAGTCAAATTAACAACACTAAGAAGAATAATTAAAAGGCCAGGAGGATGGCTTGAGGCCAGGAGTTTGAGACCAACCTGGGCAACACAGTGAGACCCCCTTCTTTTAAAAAACACTAAAAAAAAAAAAAGGTTAAAAAATCAGGCAAGTGTGGTGGCGTGTGCCTATGCTCCCAGCTACTTGGGAGGCTGAGGCAGGAGGATCACTTGAGTCCAGGAGTTTGAGGCTATAGTGAGCTATGATCATGCCACTGCACTCTAGCCTGGGTGACAGAGTGAGACCCTGTCTCTAAAAAAAAAAAATAATAATAATGATAATAATGATAAAAATGCCAAGATTGAGAAAACTCAATCATTAACTTAAGAAAAACAGAATTTTTATTTAAAAAAATCATATTCCTTTACTAGAGGAGGAATATGTATATCTATCACAATCTAGTAGTCAATTACATTCTAATCTCAAAGTTTTGAGCTTTCACTTTTTATTAATGAACATACGGCATTTAACAAACACATATATTTCACCAAAGATAATTTTCCCTGAAAAGTGCAGGCCTGAATGTATCTGTTCTTCTGTCTCTTTGCTTGCCTGACAGTGTCTATTAAATAACAAGACCTCAAACTCAGCATATCTGAAACTGAGCTATTTCTACCCTGCATTTCCTCTGTCCTCTACCTAGATGGTTCCTGTGCCACCATCTACCTAGTCATCCGGTTCAGAGAACGCGGAGTCACCTGAGTCCCCTCTCACTCTCGGCAACTCGTCCTACACCATCCAGTCAATGATATCTTGACATCTCTTCATGTCTGTTCACACACCGAGATCTCTACAATACCTTCGTAACTTAGAACTCTCCTAGGCCATGTCATTCTCATACTATAAATTTTTCGTGTGCCGCTAAACACTTCATCAACTGATACATCGTGGCCTTTCCGTCTCCATCACGCTCCTATATTGCTCATGTCCCAGCTATGCCAAACCATCTGCAATTTTTTAAATGTGCCATGTTGTGTCACACTTCTATGCTTTGTCCATACTGTTATTTCTTTCTGAAGTGATTTTCCCTTTCTCTGTCTACTCAGATTCTAGTCATTCTTCAAAATCCCATTTTCAAGGAAATGCCACACTTTCCTGGCCTCCTTTGGGTGAGGCAAGCCCTCCTCTGTGCAGCTCCAGCGAACACGCGGAATGCCCTATAATGGCGCTTTCACACTGCACCATGGATGATGGTTAAGCATGTTAGGCTGCACCTTCTTGAGTCTTGCTCACTTCTGTAATTCCAGCACTAGCACTATGACACGGAACTGTGACACATTCAGTAAACATTGGCTGGATAAATAAATGAATTAATTAACCAAACAGGCATCTCAAAAACTATTTGGAATATTCACTCAGGTAACAACCAAGATTTGCAGAAAGATCATATGTAAGAGTTCATTCAATGATCAGCAAATCTGATAGAAATTATGACCAGACTCTGTACCAGCCATGAGCTAGTCATTAATTACAGTAATAACACCCATGACTTTAATACCACCCAACAGCATACAGGCGCATGTGGTTTATTATGTGCCAGGTTCCGTGGACAATTTTATGCACAACCCTCTGATGTATGTGCTGTGGTGACCCCCCCCATATAAGTGAGGAAACCAAGGTGCAGAGACCTAAGATCTGCACCCTCAACCACTGTAATAATGTGGCCTCATAAGAGATACAAAATTGAAAGATGAATCCTGCTTTCAAGTAGCTCAAAATGAAATAGAGGACATGGCTGTTTAAAAATACTAACTCACAGGGGGAGACACATGCCATAACACGGGGCAGTAAGCATGCCAGTGTGTCTGACAGTCTAACTGTGACATCCACGGGTAATTCTGGGGAATATTTATTGAGAAGAAATTCCCGCTGTGGGACTTGTCTTCCTGTTCACCTTAATGTCTACCATTTGGACCTTTCTGTACACTTAGGAACAACTTAAACTTACAGACACAAAATAGATGTTTAAAACAAAAATTTTCAGCAAACACTTGATGATTAAAAGTGCGGTTTCCAGATAAATACTGTAGCAGCTGGGATAAGAAAAAGTAATGATATTGTATATAGGCCAGCTAAGTTTCAAGTATTTATTCAAAATTAAATCATTTCCTTATGAAATATTTTTTAAAACATAGTTTGAAAAAATGGGGGAAGAAAAGATCTAAATGCAAATCTGAATTTTTTATACCCTTTGAATTTTGGATTTCAAACCAAAAATAGTTCAAAGAGTTCTACTGCCTGCATACATGTGCTTTTTAAATAAATGAAAAACAGTACTGTTATCTAACCCTAGAGAATAGTAACTATTAGGATACTGAAATTCAGGTACCACAATTCAATAATAAAAGAGAAAGACATAGTATTGATACTTACGTTAAGCAGCTGTTCAAAAGCAAAACTAAACCCCTTCTTATAATCTGTGATTCCTTTTGCTGTGATATTATTCACTGCATCTTTCAACACTTTTTTATTTCTTACATTTGCTTGGACAAGGTGCTGAAAACAGCTTACATCCTGAGCATTGCTGTTAAACTGCAAAAGATTAAAATAAAATTAAATATATAAATGAACATTATAATCAACCCTAAAATTTTCATTGAACTTGTGTTTTGTTAATTATTAATCCCATTGCATTGCTTTCTCTTTCAAAAGGAAAAGTGAGTAGACTGGTAACAAAAGTGCACTAAGGAACCAATAGTAACTTTCGTCTAAGCCACCAACTCATACTGTAACCCTGAGCCTGTCACTTGCCTTCCTGAAGCTTGGTTCCCCTGTTTATAAATTTGGGATTTGAGTTATGTGTGGTCCCTTCCAGTTCTCAAATCTGATGAGCATGTAGGCCAAAAAAAAAAAAAATCCAAAAACAAAGGAATATATTCAGAATCCAAAAATGATATGGGATGTCTGCCCAGGATGCAAGGACAAGTTGAGCGTTTTAATTGCCTCTCATCAGGAAAGACTGGTTGTAAAAAGAGTACACTGAATGACAAGAACAGATGTTTAGTAATTTTGAAATTTGATGGTAGAGTCTTTCTATGGGGGCTAAAACAGGAAAACAACCTGAAAGAATCAACAACTGGTTGCCTTTTAGAAATATCACTTTAGAGGTTACATAAAGAAAGCAGGGAAATGATGAAGGCAAGGCAAAGGCAAGGCAAAGGCAAGCAGGTCACTGCAGACAGTTGTTGCTGTGACGGATGGAGCCCTGAGCAACCAAGAAGCTGTGGGAGAAGAAAACATAAACTCCAACAATACCTGCCCGAAATTGAAAATTTAAGAATGATCACCAAAGTAATTTCACCAACCCTATGAAAAGTATTCACTTGGGTCATTGGATATTTCCAGTGGAAAGAGAACAGAACAATAGGAGTACTGCAATAACATCTGGGAACTAAGACGGGTGGATCATCTGATCATTTATTAACTCCATAATTTGTGTAAATTCCTCAGACTCTTGGAGCCTAGACTGTCACATCTGCAAAATGGGAATAATAATAAAGAGCATACTTGTTAAAAGGAGGGGACTGGCCAGGTAAAATGAAGGTATTCTCAGATCAGAAACATATAAATTAAACGATTTTAATGAGTAGGTCACAAGTGGTTACCTATTCTTGTAAATATAATGTACTATTCTCTTTTTCTCTGAAGATCACTGAACCTAATTATAAGGTACACTGCACAATTCATCAATCCATTAAGCAAATATTTACTAGCAGCCTGTTATATGCCAAGATTTGTGGCAGGTGATAGTTTTGTGCTTTCAGACATTAAGTAAATTATTCTCACACATCCATATTCACAAATATCACAAATATATAAGCAAACACATGGTGTTTACTATGTGCTGCATTTACTACATATTCTGCAAATATTAATCACTTCCTCTTTGTCAATGCTCTACAAGATAAGCATTATCATTATTCCCATTAATCCAGAAGGAAACTATATTACTATAAAGTAACGGAATATTGTGCTCTGGGAGACAACATCAGGGGAGGAGTTTCTAATTTGGACTTTGAGCGGTCAACGTAAAATTCCCCCCAGAAATGGCATTTTATGTGATTCCAGAGAAGTGTTCCAGTGAAGAACATGGAGGAAGAACATTCCAGGCAAATAGAACGACGTGAGCAAAGGCCTGGTGTGTGTGCGTGGGTGGAAGCCTTTTAAGAAAACATAAAGGAGAGTCTAGCCCGGTCACATATGAGGATGACAAATGATATAAAATGAGTTCAGAGGGGAGGAGACAGGGACCAGATCATTTGGAGTCTCATGGACGTACTAAAAAAGTGGGATTTTATTCTCTGTGAAATGTAAAGTCATTGGAAGATTTTAAGCCAAATGCAAAATAATTTAATCTAGAATTTTAAGAGATCACCTTAGCTGTCGTATGAGAAATGGATTTCAGGTGAGCAAAATTTAAAGGAGGGAGAATAATTAGGAGGCAATTGCAGTAAACTAATTGAAAATATATAGTGGCTTTGTTATTTGTGGAGATGGTTAGAAATGGATTCAAGATATATTACTGTTTTCTATAAATTCGAATGTTGAAAACTGAATATATTCAAACCCAAATGAACAGTCCCACTGCCTCGTTCATTGCTGTCCCACTTTTTCATAATTGGATCCAATATTATTCTACATGGTCCATTTTGAAAAGGAAAGAACGTGAGAATTCCCCTGCATTAGTAAGTAAACATTTAGTTTGCCAATACATTCATAGTAAAATGTCCTACCTTAGAGAATTATTAGAAATGGTTACAGGAATGTTATTAACTGACTTAGTTAAACCATGAATCATCATAAAGGTACAAGTTATGCAGAAAATGATCACTGAATAATGTATTGCCCTGAGTCTTTCAGTTGGCCTTGACCTGCTTTTAACACAGAAAAGTGAAGCATCTCATTAAGTCACTTTAACCCAAACTGATTAAATGTAAATTCAATTCATTAAATACAAATTTAGTGCTGTATAACAGAAATACTATAATTGTACTCATAATAAAACTCATAAATAATTCAGAGGAAGGAATAACTTTTTAACTCCTTATAACAAATCTTATTCTCCTAGGAAAGTGATGAGAAATATTAAAAGTTCTAAATTAAATAAGAATATATTTCACAGACATCTTAGACTCAACAGCTTTTATAATATATATATAATTTTTTTTTTAAAAAGGGGGTTTATTTTCACAAACTGAAATGGTAGTCTTTGGTAACCAGATACTAATTTCAAACCACATATTAAAGACCTTAGAGCAAAAGTGTCATAACACAGCATTACAAAGGTTGGAAATTATGTATGGTAAGTGAAAAGACAGATTTAAGGAGCACCAATTTTGCCATCTATTAAGAAAATACTTCTTTTTTCTCAGTCCTCATGAAAGCTTTTATGACTTCCCCTGACTAGATCAAATTACCCAATTCTACCCTAAATCTCTCTCTTTTTTTTACAGAACACAGCACACTTATAATCTCACATTTCTTTGTATAATATCTTGATATGTAGATTTTTCCATTAGATTATTAGCCCACATAGCCAAAGAAAATACCCATTCCACCACTGCATCTTCAGTACTTGGCATGTAATACGTATGCTATACATGTTTGCTGAATAAATATATGAATTTTTCACTTAACCTCTTGGATGTGGGGAAAACTAGAATTTAAGGAATTGGAAATTTAAGAAAATTAGAAGCGAGTGAAAAATGTTGATCAATAAACCATCAAATAAGGATGTGTAGAACACCTAGCATAGAGCCTGGCATCTACATAGTAGATGTTAAATAAGCTGCAACTCTATCATTTAAAAAATTATTTTAGTAAAAAACATTAGTATACTCAATACTGAAATCAGAATGGATTCACAATTCATGAGAAAGGTTCAGATAAACAATATCAGCTATAGTGAGCTTTAAATGAAGTTCAGTAACAGGATGACACAAGTGTCCCTCAAACATTAATTTAGTGTTTGAAAGAGTTTCTGAGGAAACTATGATTGGTACATTTCAATGCTTCCAAGGAACCTTCTTATTAAATAGCACAGTCAAGTCCACACCTCAAGTTAAAAGATGCTTTGGGGCCTAAATAAAGATAATTTCTCAAATGAAATAAACCAAACTCTTGTATGTAAAGGTAGTCTCTATTTTTGTTCTAATGTCCTCTGCTGAATAAGAAATCATTCCACAAAATATTTCTGCGAGGGGTATTCTGCTGGCCATCTCATTATCCAAATACAAATGATGAAAGATTACCTTTGCCCTGATACACATTGCAAGTCAAAGAAGCAGAAAATTCCTAGAAAGTGCTCTTTGTCTAGGAATGGCAACTGGAACACACCCTTACAGAGTACCAAGTCTCTCTTTGAAAGGGTTAGTGGGCTCAAGAAGTTTTGTACTAGAACCATAAAGAATTAAGGAAAAAAGAAATTCCAAAGGTGCTATCTTCCACTTGGAACCTCAGAGAAAAGCAGTCCATTTAATCTTTGACAGCCTGTCTTTTAATTTCCATCCCTCAGACTCGCTTTAGGGTACTTTACACAATGTTTAGTCATAAAGCATTTTTAATGGGCAAAAATGGGACATAATTTATATTTCCTTGTTTTTGAAAAAATTGTTCAATAATTAAATTACTTCTTAAAACATGTCTTAGTGTTTTGTCTTCTCTCCTTTTTTTATGTAAAAGAAATATGGTGCAAAACTGTTGGCTCAAGCTGTGTAGATGATCAGCAAAAATAAGAATTCAAATCCAGACCTGACTGCTTTGGAACATGGATATATTTTTAAATTAAAAAAAAATTAATGAACTTATTTATATAAGTTAACTATAATGAATAACACATAATAAATTTATTTTGTATAAAATATAATTAATTTAAATAATCTAAATAAGTAACTTAAAATTTTGCATACTAGGCAACACTATCACAAATTATAGTATCAGATGCTATTCACATGTTGGCCACCAGATGGCAATGCATGAAAATAAAAGGAAAGTGAACAGAGGCTGTAGTCTTCAAAATCTTGGTTATGCTTAAGTTTTATGTATATATTCCTATTAAAATTTGTAAAATTTATTTTTATCTTTATATTTTTCATAGGAAAATTGAAAACTATAAAATATTATATTAAAACAGAATTACTATTCTAAAACCCAGAAAAATAGCTGACAACATTTATCCACATAGATATGGATGTATGCCCAGTTAAAAATGACTTCTAGGTTCTTCATTTATTACCAAATTACTTTCCAGAAGTTCTGTGTCAATTTAAAGTATATGTGTGCCAGTCTTACTGCACTCTCATAAATATTTAACATTGTTATTTGCTAAATTGCAAGTAAAAAGGATGTTTTGATATTTTAATTACTTAAATTTCCTTGATTGCTAGTGAAATGAAACTTTTTCTCATATGTTAATTTCACATAGTTCTGTGAATTGTAAGACATCATATTTTTCTAGTTTGTTGCTTACCCTCTAATTTGAACCTATGTACCTGTTCCTTTATGATTTCTTAAAATAATTTTGTGCTTGGAAAATCAACCACCTATCAATCAGGTAAATATTCATCTATAACCTCTACTAATATTTCATGGGGTTTTGGGCTTATTTTACATCTTGGTATTTAGTCATGGTGAAATTTATTTTCCCCAATACTATGAAGTGACAATAAAATTAAGCAATTTATTTTTTCAAACAGCCAATTTTCCATTTATTGAATAATTATTGGTTCATGATCCATTCTTTATAATAAATTAAGATTTTGGATATATTTTTATAATTTTTAGTCCTTTTGCCTTCCATTATTTCTGGAACTTCTTACTTTTTAATATAAATAATAATAAAAGTATTAGCTAACACGTTTTGAGAATCACATGTGCCAGGCTAAAAACTTGACATGCATTAAGTCATTTAACTTCCTCCAAGCTATGGCTTTAGTTTTAATATGCTTCCCATTATAGCTGAGGAAATAAGCTTCTCATGTTAAACAAAATGCCCAGAGTCACACAGCAACCAATATTCAGAGCTCAATCTCAAACCCAAACTCCCTGACACACTTTTTCTAAGATCTTTAATCAATTTCATTTATATATTAATACTGGAGGAGAAAGCTGCTACACCCTATCATGCAACTTTTCACACAACTGTCTTCCTATTGAATTTTAGAATTTTTTTTTTCAAATTAAAATTTCATTTAACAATAAATGAGAAAAACTGACATCTTCACATGAGTCTGTTTTTCATTTCAGGAAGAATTATTAATTCTAAATTTCAATGCTTCTAACTTTATCTCGTACATTCACATATTCTTTTCTCTACTTTTAATACAGGTCCTAAATATATTATTGTAAGAACTGCTAGGTAAGTCATGATTTTTGCTAATGATGTGAATGTGATTTTAATTTCCTTTATTAATCCCTGTCCAGGGAAAATCAGAAGGTGTGGTCACCCTCCCACAGTCAGAGACACCAGGGGCATCTTCACTAATGGTGCTTTTGGACTTCATCATTCCTGTCCTCAAATTGATGGCGGTGTTTCCAATAGTGGCTGCTGGTTTCTGGTTTTCTTGGTCCATTATAAAAACGGAAACATATTGAGAAAGAATTGTCCACTCTTTAATTCAATTTAGGAAAACCAGGTCTAGTCCAGGCTTTGCCTCTAATCAGTATCACGGCCACAATTGATTCAATTATCTCCTCTGAGTTTTAGGTTGATCCTTTCTGAAATAAAGGGTTATACTAGAACACTTGGAAAGCCTCTGTTCTCCCCACGAGGCTTCAGGCCCTCAGTTTTCATATTGCTTGTTCCCACACAAGCATTTCCCAACTACGGCCCAGACTGCAGGAGCCACATGGGGCCGGTGGTCCCCGAGGATCTGGGTGACCCAAGAGCCTAGACATTACAGGTGGGCTGCCTTCCAGAGAAAGGGACAGAGATGACCAGAGTGCTGGCTTTCCTCCATTTCAGACTGTTTTTCTCTCCTTCCCCCTACCCACCCACAGCTCCCAGGAGGGATACTTGAGCCAGGGCTCTCAGGACCTGCTGCTTCCCCTCTGCTGAGACTTCCACAGAGAATGGGGCTCAAAACTACTGTCCTCTTAAAGACCTGCAGAGTAACGGGTGCTCGGGTTATGAGCTCCCTGCTCACTGGCCCTCCCCAGTGCTGCTTGTCTAGCTGTTGCATCAGAGTGGAGCACACCCCAAAGCACAGGTACATCAAACCTGCTTGAGCACCCCATACAAAACTCAGAACCACCATGCTTCTCCCTGGCATGGTCAGGGATTGATCTTTGGGGACCTGGGGATAGGCTAGAGGCCAGATCCTGTATCCCCAGGACTCAATTGTGTTGCATAGGGGCACAGAGGGGAGATTCGTGAACTGATATCAGGAGGCGAGGGAACCGGTATGAACAGAACTGAAAAGAGAGCGCAACGTGGGCCCCAGCCACAGTGCACTCATGGAGCACCCCTCTCCCCACAGGAAAGCCCTACATTCAGCCCAAGGAAGGATCCTGGACAGGGAAGCTCCCAGCCTGCAGTGCCATTGCTGGAGGGCTCAGTAGTTTGAGCTCCTGCCTGCTGACAGATGCTGGAGGGAGACCATGGAGCAGAGTAGTGGGGAGAAGAGGGAAACCCTCTCCTGACAGCCAAATTGTGGATCTCAGATGGCCCCTGCCTCCATGCTCAGACTTTCTGGCTGGGTGGGGCCACCTTAGTCCCTCCTCCCTGGTTGCTTTCCCCAGAAGGCTGGGAGCACACCTTTGACCCCTGCTAAAACAGCTACCTTACCAGCTTTTGTGGAGGCTGAGGGCAGGATCACCCAACTCAGCCCCACCCAGCCTCACTTCCCCACCCGCCTCTGCTGTGGCAGAGAATAAAGACTCACCTGGAAGTTCTAGGGCCCCACCCACCACCTGAGACATTCAAGTGCTTCCCCTGAGGGACTAGAACTGGTCACAGGTCCCAAATACATTGCAGCTTATTCCTTCTGGCAAGCGACACCTACTGACAGGGAGGTCAATTTGCACAGTCCTTTACAGTATTTATTGACTCAGTCATACAAGGTGTGGTTTATTCTTACCCACAAGCACCACCTACTGTCTCAGAGATTAAACTGAGTGTGCCAACACAATTCACACTGTTAAGAAGACCACAGCCTGGGGAAACAGAAAGAATCTCAAAGACCTCCATCCTCCCTCATCAAAGAGAGACAGGGAATCTGCCCATTCACACAGCTCACCACAGCTACAGCCTACAAACAACTAGCAACTGAGAAAACCACCACACTAAGGATATCTATAACCAAGACATCCATCCAGAACCAAGACCCCCATCAAAGCACCCACAAACAAAGCCAAAGGCTCTTACCTAAAATATGCTACAGAAACTCTCTTATAAGTGAGGGGGAAAGAAAAAAAAAGCCCCATCTAAATGAAAGAAAATCCAAAAATAAGAAGGGACAGCTGCCCCAGATGAGAAGGAATCAGTGAAGGAACTCTGGAAGATGAAAAATCAGAGCCAAAGGACACCCCCAGAAGGGAAGATCAGCTCTCTAGTTATGAATACCAACCAAAATGAAAATATTGAAATGGCAGATAAATAATTCCAAATATGGATGATAAGGAAGCTCAATAAAATCCAAGAGAAAATGGAAAACCATCTCAAAGAAACCAGAAAAACAATTCAGGAAATTAATGAAAAATTTATTAAAGAGATTGACATATTAAAAAAAAACAAATAGAATTTCTGGACATGAAAAATTAGTTTAAGGAAATTCAAAACACAGTGGAAAGTTTTAAGAATAGACTAGACGAGGCAGAAGAAAGAATCTCAGCGCTTGAAGATAACTCTTTCAAATTAACTCAGTCAGTCAAAAATAAAGAACAGAGAATTAACAGGAATGAATGAAGCCTAAAAGAAATATGGGATTATGGAAAATGGCCAAATATAAGAATCATAGGCATCCCTGAGGGTGAAGAAGAAAACACACAAGGGCTGGAAAAACTACTTGCGGGAATAATTGAGAAAACCTCCCTGGTCTTGCTAGAGATTTAGACATCTAGGTATAGGAAACTCAATGAACACCTGGGAGATTCACTGCAAAAAGGGTCTAACCAAGACACCGTCATCAGACAAGCAAAAGTCAACATGAAGGAGGAACTACTGAGAGCCATGAAGTGAAAACATCAAGTAACATACAAAGAAAAAACCCATCAGGCTAACTGCAGACTTCTCAACGGAGATCTTACAAGCCAGAAGGGATTGGGGCCCCATCTTCAGTCTTCCTAAACAGAACAACAGCCAGTGTAGAATTTTGTAGCCTGCAAAACTAAGTTTCATATATGAAGGAGAAATAAAGACTTTTCCAGATAAGCAAACACTGAGGGAATTTGTCAAGACCAGCCCTGCAGGAAATACTAAGAACTGCATTATATATGGATCAGCACAATAGACACCCACCAGAGTAAAACCACCCAAAGCTAAAGCACAGAGCTTATATAAAACAATAGAATAAGAGGGAAAACAAAGCAATAGGTACTAGCCAACAGGGTGAACAGAACAGCATCCCACATATGAATTCTATCAATAAACATGAACAGTCTGAATATCCCACTCAAAAGACACAGGTTGGCTGAATGGATGAAAAACATATAACCCAATTATCTGCTGTCTCCAGGAAACACATCCAACTTGCAAGGACTCATACAGACTCAAGGTGAAGGGATGGAAAAAAAAATATTCCATGCAAATGGAAACCAAAAGAAAGCAGGTGTAGCCATTCTCATATCAGATAAAATTGACTTTAAATCAACAATGGTAAAGAAAGACAAAGATGGTCATTATATAATGGTAAAGAGAGCAATTCAACAAGACAACATAACAATACAAAATAGTTATGCACCGAATGCAGGAGCATCCAGATTCATATAGCAAACCCTACAAGATCTACGCAAAGAGATAAACAGCAGCATCATAATTGGCAGAGATTTCAACACCCCAATGACAGAACTAGACAGATCATCCAAGCAGAAAATAAATAAAGAAACACTGGACTTAAACAGGACGTTAGAACAAATGGGCCCAACAGAAATTTATAGAACATTTTACACAAAAACTACTGAATATACATTCTTCTCATCAGCATATGGAACATTTGCCAAGATTAATCATATCTTAGGCCACAAAATATGTCTCAACAACAACAACAAAAAAGAAATGATAACATGTATTTTCTCAGACCACAGTGAAATAAAACTAGATATTAACTCCAAGAGAAACACTGAATTCTACACAACATCATGGAAATTAAACAACCTGCTACTGAAAGATTATTGAGTCAATAATGAAATTAAGATGGCAATCCAAAGATTCCTCAAACTGTAGGACAAATAGGACACAAGCTACAAAAATCTATGGGATTCAGCAAAAGCAGTCCTAAGGGGTAAATTCATAGCCTTAAAATGCCTACATCAAAAATACAGAAAGATCACAAATCCAGCAGAAAAAATAAATATCTAAGGTCAGAGCAGAACTGAATGAAAGGGGGGAAAATACAAAGGATCAATGAAACAAAAAGTTGGTTCTTTGAAAAGATAAAGAAAATAGATAAGACATCTTTTTTGATTAACCAGGAATAGAAAAGAAAGGACAGAAATAAGCTCAATCAGAAATGTAAAAGGGGATAGTACAACTGATACCACAGAAGTACAAAATATCGTCTGTGAATACTATGAAAATTTCTATGCACATAAACTTGAAAACATAGAGGAATGGAGAAATTCCTAAAAACACACAACCTCCCAAGACTCAATCACGAAGGAATAGAAGTCCTGAACAGATGAATAATGAGCAAAGAGATTGAAGCAGTAATAAAAAAAGCTTCCAACAACAACAACAACAAAAGCCCCTGACCAAATGGATTCACAGCTGAATTTTACCAAACCTACAAAGAAGAGCTGGTACCCATATTGTGGAAACTATTCCATAGCATCGAGAAGGAGGGAATCCTCCCCAGCTCCTTCTACAAAGCCAGTATCACCATGAAACCAAAGCCAAGAAAGGGCACAACTAAAAAAGAAAACTACAGATCAATATCCCTTATGAATAGAGATGCAAAAATCCTCAATAAAATACTAACAAACTGAATTCAACAACACATCAAAAGAAATAATCCACCATGACGAAGTGGGCTTCATCCCAGGGATACAAGGATGGTCCAACATAAGTAAATCAATAAATGTGATTCACCACATAAACAGAAGCAAAAACAAAGGCCATATGATCATCTCAATAGATGCAGAAAAAGCATTCCACAAAATTCAGCACCCTTTTATGATAAAAACCCTCAACAAACCAGACATGGAAGGAACATACCTAAAGATTATAAAAGCCATATATCGCAAACCCACAGCCTACATCATACTGAATGGGGAAAAGTTGAAAGCATTCCCGTCAAGAACTGGAACAAAACTGGGTGCCCACTGTCACCACTTGTATTCAACATAGTGGTGAAAGTCATAGCCAGAGCAATCAGGCAAAAGAAAGAAATAAAATGTATCCAAATCAGGAAAGAGGAGATCAAACTATTGCTTTTTACTAACAATATGACCTTATGTTTAGAAAACCCCAGAGACTCCACCAAGAGACTCCTGGAATTGATAAATATATTCAGCAAAGTCTCAGGTTACAAAATTAACGTACACAAATCAGTACCATTCCTATGCACCTATAACCCCAGTCAAGCTGAGAGTCAAATCAAAGTCTCAATACCATTCATAGTGGCTACAATGAAAAGAAAATACCTAGGAATATACCTAACCAAGGAGGTGAAAGATGTCTACAAGGAGAACTACGCAACACTGAGGAATGGAATTGCAGATGTCACAAACAAAATGGAAAAACATACCATGCTCATGGATTGGCAGAATCAACATTGTTAAAATGTCCATACTACCCAAAGTGATTTACAGTTCCAATGCAAGCCCCATGAGAATACCAACATCATATTTCACAGATCTAGAAAAAATAATTCTACTCTTTGTTTGGAACCAAAAAAGAGCCCGAATAGCCAAAGCAATCTTAAGCAAAATGAACAAATCTGGAGGCATCACATTACCAGACTTCAAATTACACTACAAGGCTATAGTAACCAAAACTACATGGTATTGGCAAAAAATAGACACATAGACCAATGGAACAGGGATCCCAGATAGAAAACCATCCACATACAGCCAACTGATCTTTGACAAAGCAGACAACAATATACACTTGCCAAAAGAATCCCTATTCAATAAATGGTGCTGGGAAAGTTGGATAGCCACATGCAGAAGACTGAACAGGATCCGTATCTCTCACCACTCACAAAAATTAATTCAAGATGGATAAAAGACTTAAATGTTATGCATGAAACCATAGGAATTCTAGAAGAAAATGTAGGAAAAATTCTTCTAGATATCGGTCTAGGTAAAGAATTTATGAAGATGACCCAATGGCAATCCCAGCAGCAAGAAAAATAAATAAATGGGACTTGATTAAGTTAAAATGCTTCTGCACAGCTAAGGAAACAATCAACAGAGCATATAGACAACCTACAGAATGGGAGAAAATATTCACAAACTATACATCTGATAAAGTGCTAATAACCAGAATCTACAAAGAACTCATCAAATCAGCAAGGAAAAAACAAACAACACCATTAACAAGTGGGAAAAGACATGAACCCAAGCTTTTCAAAAGAAGATAGACAAATGGTCAATAAACATACAAAAAGATGCTCAGCATCACTAATTATCAGGGAAATGCAAATTAAAACCACAGTGAGATATCACCTTACCCCAGTTAGAATGGCTTTTATTAAATAGTCCAAAAACAATAGATGCTGGCATGGATGCAAAGACAAAGGAACTCTTATACGCTGTTGGTGGAACTGCAAATTAGTAAAATCTCTATGGAAAACAGTATGGAGATTCCTCAAAGAACTAAAAGCAGACCTACCATTTGATTCAGCAATCCCACTACTGGGTATTTACCCAAAAGAAAATAAGTCATTTTATCAAAAAGACACCTGCACTCAAAAGTTTATTGCAGCACAATTCACAATTGCAAAGATGTGGAATCAATCCAACTGCTCATCAATTCATGAGTGGATTAACAAAATGTGGTATAGCCATGAAGAAGGATGACTTAAGGCCTTTTGCAACAATTTGGATGGAACTGGAGGCCATTATCCTAAGTGAAATATCTAAACAGCAGAAAAATAAACACCACATCTACTCACTATTAAACTGGATGTAACTGATGAGCACACATGTGCACTGAGGGAAGGAAAAGTCATTGGAAATCAAGCCGGGGAGTGGACGGGGGAAGAAGGGCGAGAGCCTATCGGGTGTAATGTACACTATCTGGTGATGGGCACACTTATAACCCTGATTCAAGCATAACAAAATCAATACATGTAACCAAAAACATTTGTACCCCAGTAATATTTTGAAATAAATTAAAAAGAAAAATACAAAGTTAACTTATCACTCATTCAAATTGGTTATAAAATCCCAACATCCATGTAGCACTTTTTTTTTTCCAGCACCGTTATGAGTGACAAAGAAGTAGAGTCAATTCAAGTGTTACCACTATGGTGCCTTGAACTATTCTATATAGAGTAACGTTATCATAAAACAGACAACAAATGTCTCTACACTCAAATAAGCTTATGTTCTTGGGGAGAAGGGAATACAGGGATATAGAAAATAAACAAAGAACAAGCATATATAAAATATCTGGTCAAGAGAAATGAATACTATAAAGAATAATGAAACGAAGTAAAGTGGTAAAGAATAAAATGATAAAAATAACTAAAATTGAAATGCTGTTTCACACACGACAGTCAAGGAGGGCCTTTCGGATCAGGTAGCATTTGAGCAAAGACCTGAGCAAAGTGAGGGGATGAGCGGGCAGCTATCTAGCCTTGGAAGGATCAAGATTCACATAACAGTACACAGAAGTGATTTCTATGCTGTACATATCTCTGACACATGCACCGAATAGAAAGGACAGATCTGCTTTTTTAGGTTATTCACATAACCAGTGAGGTCTTCTAAACATGAAATGGCACCTTGGACCCACAAAAACAGTTGATGCAAGTTACCAGCTAGCGTTGAAGGAATTATATACAATCTAACTCAGTTCCACTGAGATCAAATATATACATTTGAAAAACTTAGGGCATGATTATAGTTTAAATCAATGAAAAAAAAAAAAGAAAGGTAAAGAAGATACTTACTAATAAACATATGGTTAAGCAGGAGAGATTTTATGAATGAAAAAATATTTTGAAATATACAGGGGGTCCTAAAATTTGCCACACATAGGGAAAATGGGAAATTGTAGCAAAATGCACTTTTATTTACAAAATATTCATTACAAAATTTTTCCTTTGTATGGAGACTTTTGGGACACCCTGTATTTTAAGGGGTGTGATAAACATGAATTACTAAACAAAACATTAGAAAGGTAAATTAATTGTAGGAATAAGTAAGTGCCAATATTTTTATCTGAAGTTTATAAAAGAACTTATCACACACATTGCCACTTTATGACAAAGCCCCTTACATTTTAACATACAATAAAAAGATTTTTATGTCTTAGCACATTATTTTTCAAACTATACTGTATGCATAAAATTTCTCAGAATGTGCCCATCAATTCATGAGCGGATTAAGAAAATGTGGTATGTATATACCATGGAGTACTACTCAGCCACAAAAAGCAATGAAATCATGTCTTTTGCAGCAACTTGGATGAAACTGGAGACCATTATCCTAAGCGAAGTATCTTAGAAATGGAAAAACAAACACCACATGTACTCTCTAATAATTGGAAACTAATTGATGGTCACAGGCAAAAAGAGATGTAAAGGTCATTGGAAATCAAGAAGGGGTGGGTAGAAGAGGGGTAAAATCCTACCTGTCAGGTACAATGAACACTATTTGGGTGATGGGCATACTAAAAGCCCAGACTTAAGCATTATGAAATGTATCCATGTAACAAAAACATTTGTACTCCCCTAATATTTTGAAATTAAAAAAAAATTTAAGGCAAGAAAAAAAATTTGCTTTTATTAGTCCCTTAGGAATTTGCTAAAATGGATTTTTTTTATTCAACAATTAAGATTAAAGTGTATGCATTTTACTAACAAGTACCTATAGTGTCAATTTATATTTTGATTTCTTTTGAATTTTAAGCCTACTAAATAATTAAGAGCAAATGTGATAGTTTAAATAACTCCAAACAATTCTCTTACATCTACTGCTTAGGCCAGCCCAAGTCACTCTCTTTACTTATACTCAAAATTAAATGAATAAATATAATTTGAAAAATTTTACAACTTAAGTAATGACGCACATGGCATCTTTTCCTAGTCCTTCAATCCTTCAAGCCCCAGCAAATAAGTCAATAACTTTCACATTTTTAAAAACTATAGCTCAGTTCAGAATAAAAGTCTTCCGTCTCCCTTACCGTGAGTATTACTTTGCTGTTTCTAAAATTGCATATATGACTAATTTCAAAGTTCCAAACACTTAGTGCATCATGTAATTAATGGAAAAAAGTATTTATCATACTTGTCAACACCTTCTTATAAACTTTCCTTATATTTCCAAAACAATTACATTATTCTCTGGCATCTCTTTTTCAAAAAAAAAAAAACAACTAAATAACCTTTAATACTTTGTCCTGCTATTATAATTCTTAAATTTGTCCTTTTCTTCAGAGTCTTTTCTTGAGTCCATAATTTCTTTATGTGTTTTAAATGAAGATAACTTTTTAAAACACCCACATTTACCTTCAAAAAACAAGTATATAAAAGGATAGAATTTTTGTTCTTTTAATGATCTTAATTTCACTCCTATTTTTATTTTAATATCCCCCCAAAAAATAGCAAAGGCTACCAAATAAAAATATTCACAAGCATCCATAGTATTAGGAATTCTATAAATTGCCAAGAATTTAAAATTTAAGTCAGTGATAAACATGATTAGTTACAACAAACCCCAGACAGATGCCTGTTGGATTTGGTAAATATACTTCCTTAATATACCCTGATTTCTTCTTCCATAATGACATGAAACCCACCTGTTGTACATACAATTTACAGTAATATGATCCAAACCCTTGCATAGGGATCACTTGTAGGACTTCCTAAATGCAGATTCTCTCCTTAGTTCTGGGGTGGAGCCTGAGATTCTGCATTTCTAACCACTGACTAACACAGCTGTCAGGCGATGCTCACACTGCTTGGCCACAGGCGCCACTGTCGGTACAAGGGTATAAACTACAATCTTCTTGTTGACATAAATGAGCTATAGATCAACATAAAGTTTTCCTGGAATTTAGATGGATGGCTATTTTATCAGACATGAAATACAATTACTCTCCCAGATTTTATTTATCACAAAACTGTATGGCAGGCCAAATATCTTTTATTTTATTCGAGCTCTGGCAAAAAGATGGGAAGAGGGGTAGAAACTACTTTTAATCTCAACTTGTACAACAATTTACAAATGTGCTTGCTATTCTATGCTGAGTAGGATAGTTTCTAATCTTAAAAAAACCCATGTTCTTGTCTAGGCACATATTAGGCATATTTTATAAGGAAAACTGAAATTTAAAGTACATAGGAAATGGAACAATTGAAATCATGTCTTACTTGCCTCTGCAGTGCGATTCCACATTTAAACAACATCCTACTCTGATATTAGTTGGCAGTAAACAATCAAGTCAGGAACTGTGAAGTGTCTGAAATTTTACCCTAGTTACCAGCTAAGAAGTTAGCCTCCTACAGTTTCATAGATAACAGGCATAAAAATACAAGCCCTCTGGGTCAGAAAGAAAGGGCAGTTTATTACCCATAGCAATAGCAGTAGCCAGAGTAACATTTCATTTGCATAAACTACCCAAGCCTTAATTCCCACAGGGCGACAGGAGGGGGGCCAGGGGTTACATGCACAGGCAGTGACGTGTGTTTCAGGCAAGGAGTCCCAAGATGAGGAAGTCCTCATCTTATACTGGGGCTTCTGACAGTTTATTCATCCTCCCCTCCAAAGACAGACAATATCTTAAATACTCTGCAATGGAAATATGTTTTGGGTAAGGTGATACCTCTATCTTTACTATCTCGGAATGCATACACATCTGAGCAATTGGTTGTTAGTGCTTAGACTTACAGAAATGTGACAGATTCATAAAGAATTATCTCCCAACAGTTGGTAGAAAAATGTTGGAAGATGATAATGATGATAATAACCATAATAATGATTACAATATATAAACACTTTACACGTGACATTTCATTTGGTGCTCAACATTTTAGCAAGTTAAATGAATCTGTCCATTTTAAGGAGAAGGAAACTGAGATTTATAAGCCTTAGGTCACTCGTGTGAGGACATGTAACTAATAGTTTCAAAGGTGGTGCATTATCCCCATGCAATTCTACCAGCCCATCTAAGAGGCAGGATTGTGTGAGAAGAGTGAGCAGGAAGCCACTAAACCAGAGGTGAGTCTTACTAATGTTGTCCATGCAGGTATAACCTGTCAGCAGGATTGCTGACACTGTTTACTCGATACAGACCAAGATATATTGGTTCCCTGATCCACATACTATGCAAAACAAAGACTTTTACAATCTTTAGAATATTATATCCAGAGTTATTTTTTTGTTTATATAGACACACATGAGCAGAGACCTGTGTCACATAGAGGTCTGTTCACAGGAAATCCGTAGGCTCTTTTAGCAGTTGCATATAGGAGAAAAATTCCAGCTGGAATAGGGCTCACCTTCCCAGCCCAGCCTCCCCAGTTGGCCTTGGTTCTTTACTCCTCGTTTTGTACTTGCATTTTTAGACTTATTTCTAGACTTGCTGCTTAGTGACTACAATCTGGACAAAAGGTAGAATTTTTTAAAAGTTTTTTCCTACAATAGCGAAGATATTATAAGGAATTATATTTTGATTGTTTTTTTTCTAGTGAGAAATCAAAGACAGCATTTTACAACGACCGGGAGGAATTAGAAAAGCTTTCAGGCAGAAAACTGAATGAAAGATCCTTAATGTAGTCATAACCTTTGTATCTAATTTTTTAGTAAGGAAATGTGTGGTTTTATGAAAACATATGAAGATTCTCTGCAGTTGTTAACTTCTAGCATAGTATCCACAATCCACATAGATTTTCTTTTCATCTTCCATTGGCTTGCAGTATTTTACTCCTAAAACGTCAAACTCACATTCATAAATAAATTCCACTCCCTGTGTCAACATTTGAAATTTTGCATGTAAATCAGAACATGCTGTGATTGAATTGCTGCTCCTATCATGTACCACTGACTTCTATCAAAGCATATAACTGGATTAGTAGGATAACAGCTACATTATGCTCAAATTTCAGCTTTGCCTAACAGCAGGCTTCCTTTCTACAATGAAGAACAGCCCTGGGGACAGCAGGAATGCTCAGAAATGATGCAGCATTAGTTCTGACATCTTATACATGATTTAAGCATAAAAATTACTGTATTTAAACAGAGAAAGAAAGAAACTTAGACATTTAAACCTAAAAATGAGAGGCTACTTGATTTTTCCGTCTGATGGTTCTAGACAACTTTGGAAAAGTGTTAATATGCAGTGGACCATAAGTCTTTGGATGACTGACATGCTCTTGGGTATAAGGATGAACAGGAATGCCTGAGGGCTGTATGGGAAAATTACTGTCAAAGTTAACTACAGAACCACTTCCCTGCTTCCTCAGGGCCCTATTACTATACACCCCTGAAGTTACAAAAGCTAAAAGTTGTATTGTTACTTTCCTAGACTTTCAAACAGTTTTAGAGAGAAAATAGAAGTAAAATACACACACAGATGTGTGCACGCACACATACAATATGACGTTATAAATATATTTTGAAATTTTTTTCCTGAGAATTTCCATATCATTAAATTGTTAAATTTGTATTTAATGAGAAGGGCCTATCTGATAAAGACAAAAATGTAATTTTACTTTTCTCTTGCCAAAATGTTGCATAAGAATCAATTCTTTCCAAATATGTAAATTTCAGGCAGTTTATAGCCAAAATAAAGCATAGTAACTAATAACACTTAGGAATTTCTTTCAAATTATGAATTTAATGTGTTGACACTAAAGATTATATAAATGTAAATAAGACTATATGGACTTTGATAACAGCAAAAAAAATACAGTAAAGGAAGTAAATAAATATATACAAAGAAGATATATTACCTAGGCAAAATGTGTAATCGAGATATAGTATTTAGGTGCTCTTATTTGTACATATAAGAATAATCCAATTCCAATATGCTTTTTCAATCCAAAATATAGCAAATTTCTTTAAAGAATTTTTCCACCTAAACAAAAATAGTATTCTTCTTTAAAAAGAAATAATAAATTTGTATTTAAAAGAAAGCATTTCTCTTTACTTTAGGAACCTAGTCATCATTTCCACCTTGTTTTAGAATTTCTTTATTTCAGTACATCATCAATAGCTATAAAATTACAAAAAATTGCTAGAACTCTTTTTGCTTGTTTCCTTACCTGTAAAATTAAGACTAGTAATATTATCTACCTCACAAGATTGTTGTGAAGACTAAACACATTACCATGAAAAACACTTGGAACAGATTCTGCCAGCTGGGCATTGTTTTTTTTTAAAAATTAACTCTAATAATTAACTGTCACTTATGATTAAATTGAAGATTAATACTCAAATAAGAAAAAAATGAACACATGTCTACTTTGGATCTTATTTGTACAGATATTCTGAAGGGCAAATCTATGTCTGGAATAATATGACGACTTAAAATCATTTAGTGAGTTTTCAATCATGAAATTGTGATGATTATTCCAAAATAATGAAATTGAACAAAAGCGTATGGTTAACAGACAATTCAGAGTATAATTGACCGAAAAAATTAGACTTGTTACAGTAGATAAGAGCTATAAACAACTAAAGAAAATAACCAAATCTATGCAAGACTGAGGAGAAGCTACCAGCTGAGATCAGTAATAAATTTCTCTGGGAACACAGTGGAAAATCAGTATGGCTTCACTTTTCAAATGTCTTTCCTATAATATTCACCTGAAAATTTCCATGAGTTGTGCATCTCTCAATATCACTCTTCTTTATTTTTGAATATATAAGTGAGATATTTTCATAATTTTTAACTTGAGGTATTGAGGTGCATTACTTCCAGATCAAATGCATTCCCAGTTCTTTCTACAAGCAACATATTCTATTTGCCCATATGCTTTTAGCTCACATATTCAAGCCACACCAAATGAGGACACCCAGATCAGGATTTACACAGAGCTGGCAGGGTATCGGTAAAATCTGTATTAATCTGGTTCACAGAAATCACAAGGAAATAACTTGTAATTGTGTTTCTTAAGAAATTATTTTACAATTTTCTTTAAAGAAATACACATTTAGAAGTCATAATATTTTTAGGCCTTTAAAATTTGTGAGGCATTAAGAATCCCAATGTTCATCCCATCTAAGTCCTTTTACTAAGAAATAACCATTAGTTACTGGCTAAATGTTGAAAGTATAAAATACACTGGAAGCCTGCTTAACAAAAAGTTCCTTTAAGGCATATTTATTAATAGCGCTACTCAGTTTCTAACTGGGGCAGATGTTATTGATGCCCCATCCCCATTTCCGTTCATGCCAGACCAACTTTTAACTGCCCGAGACTGCAGCGGCCCCCCTGTCGTTGCACATGGTGGTCTGGAAATGCCAGGAAATTAACATCCCTTGGGAGTAGTCATCAACTTTATATACTCCAGCACATTTTCCTCTTGGAAGGGATAACTCTGATTCATATAATCTACACTCATTCCCAGAATTACCCAGAGGAATAAGCTCTACTCACTTGGAGTGGTAATTTGTTTGAAAATTCATCGTTTATTGTTCTTTTCCTTGTTTTAATTTCCACAATTCTCTAACAGTCTTTCCTAGAGTTACTTTCCAAATAAACCATTTGAGCTTGAATCCTTGTCTCAGTGACTATATCTGGAAAAGCCCCATCTAAGCTGATACCAGCAGTGGTCTTAGTAAGCAGATCCTCGGGATGAGATTCTAGAATTGAATCATTCACGAAACATATGGCAAAACAGACTGTATTGGTGCCTCACTGGGCGTACCAGTCATGACTGGAGTCAAGAAAACTCAGATACTGTAGCGTCACAATTGCCAAAATTTTCATCTGCAGTGATCGGAACAGAATATAGATTGAAGGAGATGCACCTAGCATTTGAAAGATAAGGGGAAAATAGTAATCACAGGCTAAGATTTGACTGGTTGTCATATTACACTGAAGAAAATGACAGCCTCAAGTCAGGCAAATATCAACTAAGGGCACAGTAAGAAATCCAGAAAACTTCTATGCCAGCTAATAAAGAGATTCTCATTTCCCGTTGTGGGAAGGTCAGTAGATGCTACAAATTTGTCTCAGTATTTGCTTTTGAGAATCACAGAATTATAAAGGAGTCTGTATTCACAACCTTGGTAGGTTTCTAGGCCAAAGTCAGGACATTAATAGGCAAGGAGTGGGACCCAAGAAGGAGGCTGAGGACATCTAAGTAGAGGCACTTGAGCACATTGAAACTCTGGATCCCCCTATACTCTCTGGATAGATAGAAGTAACCTGTTCCCCTTAGTTGGACAGTGGTAGCTTCTCTGTTCCTGGAGACTATAAAAGATAATGTTTACTCTACTCATGATCTGATCTCATCTCTACTCATGGCTCTAGGCAATGAGAAGGCCAAGTCTCAACATAGTCCACCTGGAAGTCTCTGCTCCAGGAAAACAAAAAGAAGAGAATATTCAACAAAAGAGCTACAGGATCTGCCTGATATGAACCAGCTGATAATGGGGGAATATGCCACAAAATGGATGTTGAGGGATCTTGAGGCAAAAGATACCTGGTCATCAACTTGGTGTGGAAGAACAAGTAGCCTGCAATGAGAAAACACATGGACTTTTAAATAGTGCTAAATGGCTTGGCTGTCTGGCCAAAGACCTCCAAGGAGCAAGATTAGAAGATCTTCCTCAGACAAAGAGTTTTGGAGAAGAAGCATGAGGATGGACCTATGGGAGTGGGCATGAAGTATGCAGATCTCTTTGTTTCACATCAATGTTCTCTAGAGGGCATTCATCACAGCGGAGGTACTGAACAATTGAGTAGATAAGATAATTTGTCCATTGGAGGTCATCCAGCTCTATATGTGGCAACTGCAATGATTGCAAAATGGGCCCAAGAATGGGGCAGCTGGCTAGCAGAGGGAGAGAGAGAGGAAGAGGGAGGATAGGCACGGGCTTAAAAGTATGGGCTCTTTCTCACCAAGTTTGATGTAGCCACTGCCACTGGTAAATGACAAACCCACTGGAATTGGTTCAATGCAGAGTTCTCAATATAGTATTACTTCCAAAAGAAAACAACCAGCAACTTGGTGTAGGAAATTATTACATTGCATTTTCCACCCCTAGGGAAGGAGTAAAATTTGTTTTTCTTGACATCGACACATATTCTAGTCATGGGTTCGCCTTTCTTGTTCACAGCGCTTCACCCAGTGTTACTAATCCTCAGCTTCACATACTGCCTGATTTATCATTGGGGGACCCTGCATAATATTTTCTCAAACCAAGCAATTCATTTTATGGTAAAGCAAGTCCAATAATGAACACAAAACTGCAAAATCCACTGGGCCTACTGTATACTGTATCACTAGAAGCTGCCAGCCTAATAAAATATTGAGATATTTTAAATATCCTTTAAATGTGCACCTAAGGGTCCAGCTTGGAGATGACATTCTGGGAGTATTTACATCATGAAATTTGACAAATGCTATATATCAATTTTTTTCCTTCACCCCACTGGCTCTGACCTCCAAAACGTAGAATGCATGAGTGTAGGAACCAAGGGGAGGAAGTAGGAATGTCTCCTCTCACCATAACTCAAAGTGATCCACTTGCGAAATGTGTACTTCCTGTCATTGCAACTTTAGGCTCTGCTGAAATAAATGTTCTGCTTTCCAAGTGTGTGTGTGTGTGTGTGTGTGTGTTTGTGTTGTTGGGGGGGTGGTTATGGGGGAATAAGCAGTGCTTTTCTCAAGGTCCCAGTAAGAATTTCACTAAACCTAAATCTATAGCTACTAACTGGATATTTTGGGCTTCTCATGCCAGTAGACCAACATGCGGAAACAAAAATGTTATTCTACTGGCAGGGTTCCAGTTGACAAGGAGATTATCATGAGGGTTGCTGCTATACAACATTAGGAGGGAAGACTATGCATGGAAATCAGGGGGATTTGCTCAAGCACTTCCATGTTTGGAGATAACTGTAAATGGACAATTGTAGAAGCTACTGTTTGAATGGGCTCAGAAACCACGGATACACAGGCCTCTGGTGTAAAGTTGGGGTCATCCCACCAAGCAAGCTACGAGCATAAGAGTTGGCCAAGGTCACAGGGAAATTAGGAAGGGTATTAAAGTAAAGAAAAGATAAATATAAATTACGACCTTAGTTCTAACTCTAGAAGCTCACCATCTTGATGTACCATGTTTTTTGTTTGTTTGTTTGTTTAAAAATTGTGACCAGTCTCCATCTTTAAGAACCACTGACTGGATAGAGCGGACACTGGCCAGATGTCTAACTACCAGCACCTAAAACTTTTTGCTTCACTACTCCCTCCTGTGGCCAGTCTGTTCTACCCACACTTGGGGAGGACAGATACTTAACACACCAGCTCCTTTGAATGTGGGGCAGGATAACACTGAAATGAATATTCTATATGGCTTCCAGAATTCCTCAGCAGAATTAAGTTCCTTCAAATTAAATTAAGATCCTCTAATTGGCTTCTTTCCCTCCCCTGACTCATTTCCTCAGTTTTTAACTAATAGTGTTTCCTGTGATCACCTCCCAAACAACCTACTTATACTCACTCTACTCTATGAATGAATCTCAGCTTCTAGAAGAAGCCAGATTAAGATATTTACCGTACTAAATACTACTGGTTTTATACAAATTTCCCTAGATATGCCAAATCTGCAATGAATTTAATGTTTTTAAGACTTTCTCTTTTGCTATGTCAAAGATAATATTTTAACAACCATTCCAATGGTTTGTAATGAACAATATATTTATATACAAATAAAGCTAAATAAGTACTAAATAAGTATCTTTTCTGATCATCTTATTTGAGAGATCAAGCATTACATTTTATTTGTTTACATTTTGAGAAATAAGTGGTAAGTTAGCACACAGGGTCAGATGTTAAAATCAGACTCACATAAATCAGAGATTTTATGTAGTAAATTTTACTAAATAATGTCAAGGATATATGCAAGCTAAAGGATTTCTTAAGGTTCAGATGAAGCAGACAGAGGTCTGCACATGGAGGATGGCTCCCTAGTTCCTTCCTTCCTGTGTTGGACACATCACTCTGGCCCACATGAAAGGAAGCGTCAAAAAGAGTTTCACAGGGTTCCTTGTAAACATATTTACTATGAAATATCTCCAGTTTATTTCCCAGAGAATTGTATCACCGGTGAGACCTTTTTCCAGGAATCTTGCCTCATAGATATTGGATTCTATTTACTATAGCTACCCTTAGCCAGGAGTAGCCCACTAAAAGTATTTTAGGGATAAATTCTCTACTTCTTCGTAAATATCAATAATCTAGTTACCTGGAGCTTTAGTTGACAAAAGATTATACCAGGTCTCCTGCCTTCTTTTCCCCCCCCTGTGGTTATCTTTCCAGTGAAGGGAGTAAATCGGCTGCCTTAACTTTTTCCTACCAAGTGATTTCAGAGACAGATCTAGTTTCAATACAAAATAAACGCACCACAAATTCTTCCTCCTCCACCTGTATCTTTATGAATATATCCAAATCTAAAATAACATCCATCAGAAACTGGCCATGAAATATTTTGTATAAATTACATGTATTAAAACGACACATGGTAACACTCATTTGTCTTGTTTCATTTGCTTCAGAGTTTAGTGCTTTCTAGCTATGACTAGGAAGTTCCAAAGTGGTTCTGAAGAAAAAAGACTAATAAGAGCACATTCAAATGTCTATGGGTTCTTGTGTTAATAAGAAAAACATACTTTAAAAACATAATTTGCTATGGATATGCGTCCAGGGTGAAAATGAACACTGTAATGAACAGAAACTTGCCATCTGATCATACTGTCAAGTTGCTACTTATCAGGGGTTCCAGTGTTAGCCATGAGTGACAAAGCTCATGGTACCTATTTAAGCTCCTCTGAGTAAAGAAGAAATGTGTGGAATGCTTTTCATTTATATTCATTACTTCAATTACTTTACTCAGGGGTAAATTTTTACAAACTCAAAAAGAATTTTGGAATGGAACTAAATGAGGATCTGTCACCAAGGACAGTTCAGTAAGATAGTCTTATATCAGAAATATCTCAGCCTATCTGAGATTAAAAATATAAAGTACTTAAAGTCGGGGGAGATAGAAATTGCAGGTTTAATTCAGGAAAATGCAGTCATACTTACTGAAGCTACATTCACAAAATCATCATCTGAGAGAGTTTCTAACATTTCAGAGACAGACGTTCGTATCAGTTTGAGTGTCAATCCACTAACACTTCCGCTCCTATAAATAGACAAATGGGTCCACACGTTACTCATCATTTATTTAATTAAGAACATAAGGAAAGACAACTTATGCACTAACTTTAGCTCATTTATATATTATTCAAACAATAATTTTGTCTTTTAAAAAAATCAGTAGTAGAAAAAGTTGGAGTTTTTGATAGCGAGGAAATCATAAGAAATTTTGCCTTTCTTTTCTACCAATATCAGTGTGTATATATTTCTAACTGAAACGAGCAACACTACATGTTAAGTGACAATTTTTAAAAATATAAATACTGATGGCATATTCACTTATTCGGGGAATATATAGTAAATACCAGCTCTCTGTTAGCCAAGTTAGAAGTGAAGGGTACAGAGGTTAACAGACATAGTCATTGCCTTAGGAAGCCCATTGTTTGATTTGATTAAATCAGTAATTATAAAGCTGCGTGACAATTGTGATAACAGATTTGCGGACAAAATGCCTTGTTCTGTACCCTAAAGCAGATATCCTCTAAGGTTTGGTCTTTCTGTTTTCTCTGTATATTCTATGATACTTGGTGACCTCACCTACATGCAGGGCTCATCTCTAGGCAACTAACTCCCACTTCTACATCTGTAGCTCCCAACATTTTTCCAGTTTTACCCTTCTAACTGTCTGCTGAACAACTAAGACTCAATGTCCAAAATGACAAATTACTCCCAAACAAGTTTTCATTTCCATTTGTGTTCTTGGTACCAAACAGGCTCTGTGTCGGTCATCCAGTTTGTTCCTCCCTCTCAACCTTCCTACCTATCCAGATAATTTCCCTTATTCATTCCACTTCCCAGGGTTCCCAAGGCAGGGGTCCCCACTCCACCCTCCTCCTCCCTGGCTCAGTCTTCATTACTCAAAGATGCTGAGCTAGAACAACAGCCACTCACTCCATCCAGCTCTTACTCTTCCCCTCCACGTGCTAACAGGTGAAAATTCTGGAAAAATATCCTGATCTGATACTTTTAATAGCTCGCAGTTACCTACTAAATATCCAGCAATCTCAATAGCTTTGCATTCCAATACTTTCATAATCGGCCTCTGTTTCAGCCTTGTTTCCTCTCTCCTTCCTCCACCTCTTCCAGATAGCTCCCCCAGAGATTCTTCCACCTGAAATTCTAATCTTTTCCTCTGCCCTACCTTGTAAAAATCTTAGCCATAAGGATTCAATCCCAATTTTATCTCCTTAATGTTCTCCTGACACCTTAAGTCAAAGTGTTATCTCTCTCTTATGGATTCCTTTAGTACTATGTCATCCTTTGTATACATCACTTTCTATAGTTATTTTAGTTATTTGTTAATGTGGTCTAGTTTCCCTAATACATGTGAATTATCTTTGAGATCAGGGACTACATCTTAATCATCTTTGCCTCTATGTTACCACAATGTATGTAGGAGAATCTCAATATATTTCCATTGAAACAGTTTTTAAAAATAGTACTTCAATTTCATATATTTTCAATCTTGGGATGTGCATTTGATTTCTACAGTGTTTAACATAAGAAATTATTTCTGAAAATTATACTACATCCAATAGGATTATAATATATTGCATTACCATTTAGATTTATACTTAAGAAGAATATCAAGGATTAGCATATGGTTTAAGGTCCACAATAAATTAATTAACAACATGTGGCTTAAATGCCTTTTATTGAATACAATAAGAACTACCACTTAAGTTACATTTGTCAAATTAGGTTATCTTCTCTTTCTTAGGCTGGGTTATAAGGCTTTGGTCAACTAAATTGAACTTGTTTACTTCAGGTCAAAATGAGGAAATTCAAATGTTGATGACTGCCTGTGATATTGACTTAGTTGCCTACAAATTAGTACATTTTGTTTCTTCCAATGAGACAAAGAATATATTTTTTCTCTTAGAGAATATAATCTAAATATCTTATACTTCATATTTTTAATTCCTTGATATTACTCTTAAAAAGTAAATCTCTATAGGATATAATCTTTGCAGTGTTATACATTTGCATCTTCAACCTCTTTAGAAAGAGTCTACACTTGCATGCACAACAGACACACACATATATCTTTACTCAAAGCAATATAACAAATAAAATGACCAATATAATAACTCCTAGAATTCCTTCTTGTATATCCTCATTTCCCTTGAAAAAGTCCCAGTATTGACATTTACTATATTTAACATTAATCTATTTTGTGGCCAAATCCCTAAAAGCTAACTAAATCATTAATGACTAAGTGCTAATTAAATGATTTTTTTTCTTTTTGTAGCAGGAACTGTTTAGTTTTAGCAACCCTGTACTTTAAATAATTTTCAAAATATAAAGCAAAAATTAAAGGCTAATAAATAATTTTTCAAAAAGCTCAGACTTGAGAATCAGGTCATAATTTCCCATTCCAATATAGATTCTTTTCATTATCAATTTAAAAATTTTTGTTTGTTTTGTTATTGTCTTAATATGGCATCTATGTCTGGATATAAATCACCATAGTTATTCTTTTTTTTTAACCTATCAAAATTTCTTAGTCCCAACATATTACTGTTAACTACAAATCCTCCCATATTCTCAATACGTAAATATGTAATATTTAACTACTCACACATCAACCAGAATAAGCATGTCTTTAGGAGATGCAGCTCCTTGGATGTACCTGAAAAAAATACCATATAAATATTTTCTTCTGTTGTAAAGTGTCAAACTTTGATATTTATTGAATTGATATTTATTGATCTTTGAGATAAGGTCTTTCCAAGCAAAGACCCACTTCCATTCTATTTCAGTAGACAATGGTCTTTTATTCACATTTTGCAATGTCAGCTTTAAAAAGCTATATTAAATAACATTAGCAATTTCAGAGGCATGGTATTTAAAGTGTATTTTTTAGAAACTTATAATAAAAGATAAAGAGATGTATTTTAATACTAGCAGTGAAAGAAATTAAATTCTGAAAGGACATTTTTCTGGAAAAAAAAATTATCCTGAACTTCAATTGTTGACCACAAGTTTTAAAAGTCACTCTAAGAAACAACAGATTGTCAAATTTTTAAGTGCAAAAATAAACACAAAAAGATATAAGTGCTCTAGGTACATGAAAAAGCAACATCGAAAAAGAAATATAATAGGCTAATAAAGTAATTAAAAATGGTACAATATATAATGTCATTACAAAGAATTTCCAGTGGTGGTTCTCATATTTTACATGGTCTAACAATCACCTGGAGAATCAGTTCAAAATGTTGATTCCCAAATTCAACCCCACAGAATCAGAATCCCTGCATTTTAAAGAGACTCAAGGAGAGTTTTATGCAGATGGTTCAATGATTGTAGGTAAATGACCCAAAAAGCTAATGTTGCCTGGCCACAGACTGATGGGGAACAGGGGGCCTGTTTTCTCCAACAGGAAGGGCTGCACCTGAACTCAACTTTCTGCTTATCTCTTAGGCCTCTTTGCTCATCACTCAAAATCTAACTTCTCAGAAGCCTGCCAGACAACTTGCCAATTAGTTTTCAGACGACTTGCAGCACAGTTAATATCTAGCCAGGACTATTTGCTGACAAAGCAGTTAGAGTTTACAACCTGCACCCACGCTTGTTTCTCTATAATAAGGTAAAGTGGCAAAGTTGCAGGTGTATTCCCATGGAAGGCAAATCTAGTTCATGCCTACCATCTTAATGCTGGTCCTGCTATGCCTCTCGATGGGAAAATGAGAAGACAAAATATTGTCTGCCTCTTCTGTTTGGCACCTAGCATCTAGGTTTCCCCCAAAACAACAAATTCCTGAACCCAAACCATGTGATACAGTAATTTTTGCCTCTACTCAACAACCCATTGCTCCACAGGGTCACATTAGAGACATAAGAATAATATGTAAATCTGTCACTATTATACCTGGTTGGTGTTAATGTAAATTGCCACTGGGATGTTTAGCAGAACAATTAAAAAGCATACATGCCTTTTAAATCAAATATTAAGCTGCTTAGAATTTGTCTGAACCCTAGCAAAAAAATAGAAATAACCTAAATGTCCAAAAATAGGGGATTTCATAAATAAGTTAACATACAGTCTTCTTTTAAATGATGTTATATCTCTTCTCATGAATATGTACTCAAAGGTATTGATATGAAAAGTGTGAGATACAAAGAACTATGTTGTATATAATTCAAACTCATTAAAAATATATGTCCCACATTTGTTATTTTTTGAGCTTTATGTTAGGAGAATGAGTTGCTTTAGTAGTAAGGAACAAATAAAACTTCTGTTTGGAAAAAAATAAAACCTAAGCTATATGAATATAACTAGGGGCAGCTTTTACCTTGGGGCCAGTTCTCATTAGTTCACTGCCAGAGGCAAACTATCTGCTACTCTAACCTCATCCCTTTGGTAGATAACAGCTCTACTCCAAGCAAACTGGGAGCCTTTCACTAGAAATCCCCACCAGCTAAAAGAGATTTAGTGCTGAGATAGTTTTTAATATAAAACTTAAAAGTAGTCCATTTGAAATAAATATGAGAAATCAGTTCTACAGTATTATCATTACCCACTTGAACTCACCATTTTCATTTACCTTTCATTATATTTACTTATTTAAAAAAAAGCACCAGAGCACTTTCAATAAGTAGATAATATTCATCCTAATAATGAAAAGATTACCTCTGACTTTTTAACAAAAATTTAACTTTCTTTTTTCTATTTCATCTCTTCATGGCCTGCTAAAAATTCTTACCATGGTCTTCTGCGTACATCATAAAGGTCTATCTTATTTGGAGTTCTACTATTATCAACCCATGGAGAAGCTTAAAAAGAGAGAGAGAGAGAGAGAGAAATTACATCAAAATATTAGATATGCTCTACAAAAATAATGTAAAACTTTTAAAATATCACAAAACACCATGAACACATAATTCCACGTTATCTGTAGCAATGTTCGAGTGGGAGATACCATTTTTATGCCCTCAATATTTTCCTTTTATGAAAGTGGAAAACAACACAGCAGTACCAAAGAAAATCAACATAAGCCAATTCCCTCTTTTCATATTATTTCAAAAGTAACTTTTAGAAATAGGGGTGTTCTGGGTGCTAACTTACATATTTTACCAGGTGTCCAGAGGTTACACATTTTCTTTCCTCTCTACTAACTGAAAATTTACCTTGACAAAAACATGTATGTGCTGCTAATCGGAATTGTGCTTTCAATTATTTGCTCCTTTTATTTTCATTCAATGCCACTCTTTCTTGGTCTATACAAAATCGTTGTTTTCTTGGATTGTTATCACATAATAGCATAATTTTTAACCTTCGTATTTATATATTTAATAATAGCCAATCCATATTGAATTTCTAATTGAAAGGTTACACTATAATTTAAATAACCCATAAAAAGTTCTTTTCTTTAAATTTATTTGAATGATGTGAAGTAATTCAAGTACAGATCTAACAATCTTGTGTTAGTTTCACAGCCTTTATCATTTTGCAGCAATCAGAAAAAAACTTCTTAGTCTAATTGTATTGATTTTTAAATGCTATTAATTTATACTTATTCTAATTAAATCTACACTTACTTTAATTAAAATGCTTTAGATGCACTCATACCTTCTACCTAATGAAGAAAAATAAATGCTATGAATTGGATGCTGAACAAGTCCCCCTCCGTGAACATGTTTAAACTCCTTGCAAAATTCCTAATTCATATGACTTACGCTCCACAAACTATTTTGCTTTTTTCTTTATTAGAAACTGTGAAAATTATGAAGAACTTTACTAAGAGTCAGGTTTATTAGCCAACTAAGATAAAATCTGGCCAATTAGGATATGTCAAAAAATATATACAACTAAGCCCTTTCTTGATTGTGAAATATCCTTATTATGGCTATAGTATAAAATGATTTATTCATTTTAAATGACTAATCATATTTACAGGAAACAGTAAGTTTAAATATAGCACTCCCCCAACAACCATTTACTGACATAGTCAATGTCATTGAAATGGTAAATTTACTTTAATTTTTTCAATCTGTATTTGCAGAAACTGGGAGCCAATGATAAAAAATGGCACTTTTTTTTCCTTTTCGTGGTAGCACTAGAAATAAGCAACAAGCATGCTGGTCTACCATGCTTTTCAGTTCACTTTCAACTATTCCTGTATAATATCTGACTCCCCAACTTAATTTAGGTCCTAGTGATACCTAAACATTTAAAGGAATTGCATCCTACTTTCAGTACCACACTGTGCTGCTTATACATTTATCATTGCCTTTCACCTCCAAATGCACCTGTTAACCTTGTTCTGTGAAAATAAATGGATCTGAATCCTTTAAATAATTTTCTTTTGCCAGCTGGCACAATTTCAAACTTTGTCAGCAGATGATGCAAGATAGACACTGAATAAGAAAACGGTTTTTGCTTCCTAGTTCTGGTTTGTTTGCTCACAGGCTCTTGCAACACATGTAGCTTTTCTGGTGTCCGTCTTCTGCAGTGAGAGTATTTTCTCCAGTGCTCAGTTCCTACAATGTTGCAGTTTCCCCAATTTCCCCATGGTCCTGCACCATGGGTAGCTTTACAGGGTCTAGGATCCTATAGTGTTCTCAGCTTCTCTGTCACCTAATGGCCAGCAGTAGCCTCCTGGGCATTTTTGTAGTGGAGAGCTTCAGATGAGACACCTCAAACCCCAGAGGGTGAATTTCCAGCAAACCCCACCAATGTGACATCACACTGATTTCTCTGCCTTGAAGGGCCATAACCATGTCCTCTGCGAGAAGGTCTGGATCTCAGCCCAGGAGTACTGGGGGATTAGGGGCTCTTCCTTGGGTACTCTATCTCAGCCCTGGGGGTTGTTGTTATTATATATTAGATTATATAATATTATATCTAGCATTCATATATTCTTTAGAATTCTCTGTACTTTTAGCCAATCCCTAATTACTCCAATTCCTGTTATAGTTAACAATTCTTATTCAAAATATAAACTTCCCTGTTCAAAATTCTGTGTGTTTTTGTTCTTTGGTGATTAGACCAAGACTGACACAAATGTCCAGGGGGGAGAAGAGAGAAATGAGATTAGTTAGCACTGCCACTATAACAGCAGCAACCATGAGTCAAAAGTGGGCAGCGATGAATTTGATAAATGATTTAATGAAACCAGAATTTGAAAGTTAAGTTTAATGTTTAAATTAGATTTCTGAATTGTTTACACATCACATTCATCTAAGATTTCTATTTTTACTACCATTGCTAATTGAAATTAACTATGATATGTATTACTATGTTCCATAACATTTATATCTTTCTTTAAAGACAGAAAAAAAATTAAAACACAATAATTTACAGTATGAGCCAGACCATTAAATTGTAATATCATTTATAATCATATGTGGTTTATATTTCAAAATATTAATAAACTTCTCAGGAGTTTTCTGAGATATTTACTATTAGGTAATATCCCTTCATTATACTAAATTAAGATATTTATATTATGGTAAAATTAAACAATAAAATTTCTTCTGCGATATTACTGATTAACTTTTAAAATCCCATTGTGGCATTTAAGTGGTGCATTATTTATACAGGCTCAGAATTATGGAAGATCAAGTAGTCAAAAGGATAACCACATATTGCAATTCCCTGAAATACTCAGCTTCATAATCATGCCTAGTAAAAGCTATATATTTTAAGAGGAAATCAGAGCTTCTCAAATCCCTGCAAAAAGTGAAATGTTGCTCATTTTCGATGTCCCTTTAGCTTTCCAATAAGATATTGGGATGGCAGGAGAGAGGAGTGGCAATGACAGCCCACGCTGTGCGCATCTCATCTCTGAATGCCGTCATTAATCACTTATGATAATGTTTTTTCCCTGATCAAAATGAACTGTAGGTGTGTCTTTTACTAAATCTACTGGACTACTTTTCTGCTTCACATGATATTTAGGGGGTGCTATGGCAGTTATCAAATTGTTGATTTAACATGTTTACCTGTACATTAACTAAGAATACTGAAACATGTAGTAGAGAAATATTCTTGAGAAAATATATAGATTTTAGAGCCATTTTCTAGTTAATATGGTCTAACAATAACAGGATAGTACCAGTTTTTCATTTCAGCTACTAGGAAATAATAAAGCAAATAATGATAACATCGGAGACTAATTCTCCTGGTAGAAACACCATTTTAACTGACAGCTAATTGCATTTCCAATTATCAAGTTCAAATGCACTTTTCTAATTCTAAAAGACTTCACATTTTTAGTCTCATGAAAACTTCAAAAAGTAAATTTCATATACTCATAAATGCCTTTAAAAGTTATTCCTTGTCCTTTGCCTAGATGGAATTCGTGGATCATTATTTCTGGCTTGTCACAATCATCTCCTATAGAGTATTAGTCATGATTCTGAATTGCCAGCCAAGATAATCAATTGGGACTGTTTTTTAAGCCAAAATTAATTCACTGAATGTATACTGCTTGGCAAAAAAAATTTCCAGGATGGATTCTCCACAGTCCCTACTTTGCATCATGGCTCCCACATCCAAGTCCAGGATAGATAAGTCTCATGAGTGTGGATTATGTACTCACACTGAGGGGCCTGAAAATCTGGGAGAGCAAACAGCTGGCCTCTTCAGATTTTCAGTTATCTGCTTCCCAATAAAACTTTTAACCTGGGAAATACTCAAAATATATATAATGATTCTATATTAGTTATAGTCACACACAATGCCTTAATGAACAATCTCAAATCCTTCATGTTCTAACACAGTGAAGTTATTTCTCACTCATGTAACAGTTTAAGTTAGATATTTCTAGTTATGGGGTGGGGAGGTGGGTAGATTCTGCTCCAGGCAGTCACCCAGAGAATTAAAGCTGGTGGAGCTTTTGCCTTCTTCAACACTTGGCTTCTAGGGTCACCCAGGGCATTGGGCATGTGGCTGCTAGGTGGAGGGGGGGAAATGTGGAGCAGGTGCACTCAAGTCGTAAGAATCTCAGGCTTGAAGTGACATATTAATTTCACTCATTTTCCATTGGTGAGGACCAGTCACACGGTCCTACACAGACACAAAAGAGATCTGAGAAACGTAGTACCTGGATTGGCAGTGTTTTTCCAAAAGAAAACTGCACAATGGAATAAAAGTGCAGAACTTTGGTGAGCAGCTAGCCAGCTCTGCCACAGGGACAGATGGACAATTTAAAAATGAGTAATGTCCACTACTTATAACATCAAACTTTCTATACTCAGCAATGTCTTCAAGTAAGCCAGCATTGAGAGGAGGGAGATGAGAATGGGCTAATTTCAAAATCTGGTAAATAAATAAAAGATGTCAGACTTAACAATTATTTCAAGACTAAATTTTAGGACTGGGATTGCTTGCACAAGAAATTCACTGGAAGAAAACAACTAGAAATGAACTGGGCATCATTGCTGACCTGTTTGAGTTACTAAAGAAACCACAAACCTAGTCTGCAGAAATGTCATAATTGAACCCTAAAGCAAATTTGGGCTCTAATCCTGCACCAGAAACAAGCTATAAAAGGTTTTTAGCCCCAAGGATACCACTTCAGATGTGTCAGAAAGTGTTTTAGACAAGAGAGTTACTCCCACAGAACACTACCAGGAGCAGCCAGATGGGCAAACCAAGAAACTTCACTTTATGTGAGAGTAGGAGGTCTTCGTATTTCCTGTCTGATGGAATGAAATGTGATGAATACCATAGATCAGTGATTGTTCTGTATTTCTCTCTTTTTCCAAATGGGAGTTTTTATTGTAGTGACCCAGTAGACATGACCACTGTATATTACATATTTGGGCAGTGATGGGAATAGGGTGAAGAAAATAATTGGTATTCTGTTGTATTACAAGTAATCAAATTAGGAGAAGTTGTACCTGATGGCGAGAATTGCACATGATCCAGAGATCCTGGATTTTGAGCTGTATGTAGTAACTTGCTGGGAATTTGGATCATCTATGGGCAGGAAGTAAGTGTGCTCTATCTGTGGGGAAAATGCTATGCACAGATGCTTGAACTGTCAGAGGAACAGACTGTGACAGGGCTTCAATATACATTTTCTTCTTCTTCCTTCTTGTAATAGTACCCCTCAAGTATTAGTTGACTGCCCTGCCAGAAACTATACTTCTCACTATCTCTTGCCGTGATGGGGCCACGTGATAAAATGCTAGTAGATGGGATACGAGAAGTGATATATGTACAACTCTCCAGTCATGCTGGTTGCCGTCCATTAATCCCCACCCCACTTCTTTTGGCCTCAAGTGTGGCTATGGTAGTTCTGAGGCGGATTTGATGAGGACAACAACCTAAGGAAGATGACAGATGAAAACTCAGTTGCTAGATAACCTCATGGACAAAAGGTGCCCTGACCAACTTGTTTACCTATGAGGTAGGAGTTTTAACCGAGGGCATTTTTTTATGTCTCTGTTATATCGGCTGTTGTTTAAGTAATTGGATCAATACCATGATAGGTCAGAACTCTTCTCAGTCATACAAACCTGGGTCAATTTTTAAAGCTATGAAAATACATAGGAGGCAAAATTTTCATGGGGTGTTTTAAATCTGTTTCCTTATTTTTTTATTTCATTCCTATATACTCTTAGGAGAGTCTTATTTTGTCCTCAGGAAACTGCTTATTGCTGTATAATATTTATAGTGCTAGAATCCAGGTAGTTTTGATGTCTGCCTTATCTTTTATGTATCATTACTGGATTTGGGGGTAGACATATGTCTCTGAAAGTTAATTGGTCCCGAAATAATGGTCATTTTGAGATCAACTGTTCAAAGGCTGAATGACTGAAGCTTTATGGCTTAGAACCACCAATAAGATTTACAGGTAGAGAAGATAAAACTAAAAGGCAGTCAGTCCAATTGGGAAAATGATAAAATGAAGAGTTTATTCTCTCGTCACTTCTTTAAAACCATCTTCTCTGGTTGGATGTAGCCTAGTATAGAACTTAAAAGCATGACTTTTGGAGCCAGTCTACCTAGATTTTTCATTGGATATATGAATTTGGATAAATTATTTAGCCTTTTTCAGTAAGATGGAACTAACACTGCCACATCAAAGGATTATAGCTAAGATTCAATAAGTTATACACATAAACAATTACAATCACAGTTGACACAAAATAAGTACTCCACATGTAGATATTTGAAACAGTAGCAATGAGTCATTGAAACTACTTATTATAGGTGGTAGATCTTTTTAAATAATAGATTTTTATAAGACATGTTTTGATTTTAACAACTTAAAAGATATTCCTATGACTAGGGCTTGAAAATCATGCCATTTCGCCATCCTACTCCAACCCCATAATGCAGACTGTTGTCACCCAGCCAATAAGACTTTCTGGTAATCTAAAAACTGACTGCATAATATTACCCCAGAAACCCCATGGAGAATTATCAGCATAGGTGAGAGGATGGGATAGGCAAGATGTGCAGACAGGAACCTGGACAATAGTAAGTCTGTGTTCCCAAACATTTTCCATCGGTGTGTTCTCCTTGTTTTATTTCATTTAGAAACTCAACTCCCTGAAATTCTACCCCAATACTTTCTTTCAGCTCAATTACCTATGATCTTGACTTGTTTATCCAGCTTACTTTAATAAATAACTTTCATCCACTATATTCAAGGAACTCTATTAGGTGCTCTGGGACATACAAATATGTAATAAACTACCTCTACCTGCAGTTGCATATATGGCAGTGGTTTAAAAAAAGGCATATGCAAAATAAATTTTGAAAGAAGACAAAATTTGATAGCTGTTGTAATACAGATAAAAATAAAGTTCTCTGAGAAAACAAAACAAAAAAATATTGCTTTGAAGAATGCTTTCATGTGGAATGTGGTGTTTGCATTCTATTTTGAACTATGGATAAGATGCATACAACCAGAGATGGGCTCTAGGAACAAAGCACATAGAGATATGAAAAGAAAAGACAGATTCATAGAATATAAAATAAAATAAAAATTAAACAAATAAAAAGGGGGGAAGGCAATATAGGAATAAACAATGAAGGTTAAACTATATACTAAGAGAGAAAATTGGAGCCATAGGTTGAGTTAGAATCTTTCCATGGTCTGAATGGTGTAGTAACAGAGCCAGATGTCATTAACTGCACAATGCCAGCTTGTATAATTTTACAAAAAATCTGATAATCTAAGCTATAATCCAGATCACTTCTTAATAATTTTATTAAATGTCTTTTTGCATTGCATATTAATATATTTATAATTTTTCTGTTTCACCCCCCTGTGAGCTCCTCCAAAGCAAAATTCTCTCTTCCTCAGATTAGAATTTTCAGGATACCTTAGTATTTTCAGAAACAGGAGTTTTGCCTTGTTCTTATCAGTCTTCCCTCTTTTGCCCAGACTTAACTACACCGACTTAATCCAACAATTTTTGAATTTTAATTTTGTTTCTGAGCAATAAATCTCAATATTCAGGATGTTCAGATGATGTTATCGTATTGGCTGGAGAGTGACATTGATATCTCCAGTGTAATATTTCCAGAAGTTTTCTCCAACTTCTTATAGGTAAAAAAGTGGCAGAAACTCATATAGAGATACACGGTATGATAGCCAAGGATAAGTCACCACAATTTTTAAAATAAATGCCCTTATTACAAAGTGGTTTGCTGGTAATTCTGCAGATGCCAGATAATGCACGTAAAACATTTTCACTTAATGTAAAGGGATATTAGTCTGTCAGCAGGAGTAGCAGGTAACAAGGACAAGTTGTGTGGTTAAGTGTAATATTCAATAAAGTAAATGATACACAAAGATTTTTAGATGGCCCATATGTTGTCATTAGGTGGCTCAGAAATAAGTGTGAGTGCAGTTCTATGAAGGCATGGGAGAATTTACTGGAAAATAATTTTAGATATGTGCTACATAGAGAAAAATGTGAACTCTGACAAAGAAACAGGTTTCCTATTTTTGTAAGCAAAGAAATCCAATTAGATGGTAATGACACATTTCTAAAAACAAAAAACAAGTTATGATTCTATAGGAACAAGTTTTCTATTTTGTAAGTCAAATCTTCTTAGATGATGGTGATAATAATAAGACATTTCTTAAGAAGTTTATATTTATTGTGCCTGAGAAAGTGCTTAAAATGTCTGAATTTTTGACAAAAATCTTTTTAGTTTTTCTTAATCAAATAGACTGAACATAATTGCAAAGATGTTCTATGTACCTAAAAACTAATAGCTTAAGGTACAGAAATTTAGTAATACATAAAGAAAAAAGAAGAATAAGAGATACATCTTAGAAGTTGAAAACATCTAAAGTTTTTTAGCAATACTTATTTACAAATTTTATATATAGTGTTATCCTCAGTCAAATTCCAAGCAACTCCCATTTTCATATTAGCATCCTATTAAGCTACTCTAACCTGTGAGCAATAAAAGAAACCATTTTGTCAATTTAAATATGACTGGATCCATAGTTGACATTACAGCAAATAATTATTACAGCCCTTACCTGCAAAAAATGATACAGACCCACATAAGAGATGAGGTTCTGCAAAAGGCAACAAAAATGAGGCTACAGAATCACCTCTGTAAATTGAGATTCTCTGAAAACTTCAAAATAGTATGTCATTATTTTGTGTATGTATAAGATGTATCCCTCATACAACAAAATTGGTGGCACATGCCCATAGTCCCAGCTACTTGGGAGGCTGAGGCAGGAGGATCGTTTGAGCCCAGGAGTTTGAGGTTGCAGTGAGCTATGATGACACCACTGCACTCTAGCAGGGGCAAGAGAGCGAGACCCTGTCTCAAAAAAAAAAAAAAAAAAAAGAGGGGAGATATCATTGCTTGTTCCTTAAGAAAGAGCACACGTAACAATGGTCAACCCTGCAGCAGAAGCCACACTCCGAGGATGACAGAGAAATGAGATCAGAGTGTGGACCCCTTATGTGTGTAGCCACCCTACTAGCCCCAGTGTATGTAACCCTGATTGACTTGAGTAAAAACCAAACTTCTGCAGTGTTAGAATCACAATTATTTGGGATTTCTGTATTTGGTAGCTAGTATGAGTCCTAACTGATATACTGGACTTTAATAATTATTAGCATAAAAAGGTAATAATCACGTAAATTTAAAGTTTGTCTACATAATAATCAACAAACGCTAAATACATTTATAGTTAAACTATGTATCCATTCACAAATATCAAAGTAAAAAAAATCAGGCACTTTTTAAGATAATTCAGCAATGAAAGCAGTACTTCTATAAATATCATAAATGTTGAGGCTCCACTGCCAACCCATTTTCTTCTAATTGGCTAGAAATCTATCAAATGCTTCCTTTATGACTAAACTAAAAAGGATTCTTTGGACTACTTTGTCACTTGGTATTTGATGTTTAAAATATTCTTAAGCTATTTTTAAAAAGTGCTACACAGTTTAAGAACAATTGGCTACTTATATGGGGGAAAAAAGTCATTCCTTAGACTTTGTAACACAGATTCTTTTGCTTTTATTTCAGCAAAATGCCAGCAGATATAGCAACAAGAAAATATTTCCCAGAGGTCTATTTAGCACTAATTCAATATACATTAGGTCACTTTATTATAATCTCATGGTTTTGAAATGAACAAATGAAGTAGGGCAGAGAAAGAAGAAATGATTAATAAGACATTAAGTAAATGTCATATGGAGATGAAGTAGATTTTAGTTTTATCTTGTTTTATAAATGCAACTAATTACCTAAAAAGAATAAGTGCTGCCTACATTGGCATTTCAATAAGCCACTGATTCCTAATTACAATCCCAATTACTGCAGTAATTGGTACAATTTCAGGAGACATTAATAGGTGAAATGAGTAGTCTGTACCTATAGGCTTTATGATGTGTAAGGATTCACAAAGTTGATAGCTATTGAAGGTGGTTTTAATAGCTTTAAAGTTAATTTAGATAAATAAATTAAGAGCTTCTAAAGGAAAGAACTCATAAATCAAACTGATTTTACAAGGAGCACATATTCAATGAAGATGTCATTAGATATGGGCTCCAGCTTTATCTATGCCAAGAGATGGCTGTATGACTCAGCCAAACCACTCCAGTTATCCTGCAAAACAAAGACTGTATACTTAGCAGGCCATAAGCAGATAAAGCTAGTGCCCACCCTGGAAATCATCTGGTTCAATCAGCCCAAGTTACTGGTGAAGAAATAGGTACAGAGACATCACATGACTGAGTCAAAGTACAAAAAGATGCTGATGGCAGTTTTTATATGAACCAATAACTCCTCACAGTATAATGTTCCTTTTATTATAATACACAGTCTACCTACCTACCAAGTTGGAGAGAAGGAAGGGGAAGAAGGGAGAGGCTGGAGGAGGAGGAGAAAGAGAAGGGAGAAGAAAAGGGACAGGAGGCAAAGGATTTTCATGGCTTATTCCACACACATGAGTGAAATTAGAAAGAAGGCTCATGTTCAGTCCAAGGACAGACATTAGAGTGCAAACTTCCACTAATTACCAAACAAACTACTTTTCAGAATTGGCCTGGAGAGGTACCTTAATATTATGGCAGCACTAGAGGCTTTATGGGAAGCCAGTGTTTCCACGTGTTTTAAACAATCTGATAAATGAAAATCATGAGGGTGCTCTAATTTCCCTTATATCTGGGCAATATAGTAAAAAACGTATTTCATGCTTTCTAATCTATTAACAATTCTAAAATATAAGCATTACTATGTTCCTTGTCTCACAGCTGAGGTCAGTGAGGGTTTTCTGAAGGTCACCACCACATAAAGTGGATTTATATCCTGGTGCTCTGCCTCAGGAATATAATTGCTGAGGAACCTAAAAAAGTCGATCTCATAGAAGTAGAGAGTGGAATGATGGTTACCAGAGGCTGGAGTGGTTATAGGCGCGGGAAGAGTGGGAAATGTTGGTCAAAGGAGATGTAATTACAGTTAGATAGGAGGAATAAATACAAGATATCTATTGTACAACATGGTGATTATAGTCAATGATGATATATAGTATTCTTGAAAAATGCAAAGAAAGTAAATGTTAAGTGCTCTCACCACAATAATGATAACTACATGAGGTGATGCATTTGTTAATTAGCTAGATTTAACCATCCCACAATATATATAAACATCAAAACATCATGTTGTATACGATAAATATATATGTTATCAGTTTAAAAAAAATTTTTTAAAAGAATATAATTGCATATCCCCTCCCTCCACAGTACATGGCCCTGCTCTAAGTAGCATCTTAACAATGAACAAGAATATTTTTTAGACTCTATTGTGAATCAGAGTGTTCTAGTTTCTGCAAAACATTTTATTTTCAATAACTCTATGGCAAGGATTCTCTTAGAAAAATAAAATATAAAGAGACAGCTTACAGAATTAAAAATAATCATAAAATTCTACATGGATGAATGTATAAAATAGATTTTGTTTGATCCTTACAACAATGCTATGAAGTTATGGGGAAGTTGCTTTTCCCATATTACAAAGGCAGAAACTGAGATCCTGAGAGATAGGATTGGCAGATTTAGCAAAAGGAAATACAGGACAATCAATTAAGTTTAAATTTCAATAAAAAACAAATACTTTTTTGGTAAAAGTATCTCCCACATATCATGAGGTATATTTATACTAAAAAGTTCTTCATTGTTTATCTGAAATTTAAATTTAACTGGGGATCCTTTATTATATCTGACAAGTGTACAGGAAAGTAACCTAAGCCATCAGCTAAAACCTACATCTTCCGACCAACTCCACTACGTGGTGGTACTGCCTAATGTTATGGCTTAGTCATGTTTAGATCTCCTTCCACATTTCTATTTCAGCTTCCTTGTCAACTGACTGTAACTTCAATTATGCCTTTATTGTCTCAGATGAAAAGAAAGCTGAATTTAGGCAAAATAATTCTAGCCGATGTGCACTGTAATAGAAATGCCTACTGTTTCATATTTTCAAAGTACTTTTCATCATATTATCTCATTGATCAAAATAGCCCATAGGAGATAAACTGAGGAGTTATTAGTGTTCCTGTCTTTCAGATTTGATGATTAGGACTCAGAAATTTTTGGAGAACTATTTAGGTTCTCACAGCTTGTAGGGAGATCCTAGCCTGAGGACCAAGTCTTATATGTGAAAATCCAATTATGTAAAAGTAACATATATTCTGTTTCCACTCACTATTAAGACAATTAATAATATTTAAAGACTATTTTGACCTTTGATTTAACAGACCGTAAGCTGAGATGAGCCACTCTACATTATTTTTGCTTGTATCAAAATGGTAAAATCAGAGAGGGAAGTATATGGTCTACTGAAAAATTTTTTTAAAAAATCACTTTGTTTTAAAAAGGCTTTAAACTTGGTAAAAGTGTTAAACATGTTGAAAACATGCCTCAGCATAAACAGAAACACAGTGGTCCACTTTTAAAATTATAACATTGTCTTAATGCCTTTGCTCAAGAGACTTGGTTCTATTATATCATTACTGTCATAAAGAGCAACTCAGTAAAAGATTCACTAAACTTAAAATTGCAACAAGTGCATTCCATAGCAGTCAAGCTAGTTATTTTAAAGAACATCCTCTAACAGGTAAATGAATTCAGCCTGACAGTTATTTGGTAAGTCAACTTGTCTGCCAACCCCTTACTTAAAAAATAGGTATTGTAGGGGTGCACAGGGTTGCTTCCACAGCTAATGTTCTGGGGGGAACCATGTGGATTCAGCTAAATTAAACATCTAAAGATCTTTTCCAAGATGAAGTAAACAAACGTCAACACATTTGAAAATACATGATTAGGGTTAAAAAAAAATTAAAGCCATAATCTCTCAATTAGCATTTAAAATTAAAGAATTACAGAAGATGATTAATAACTTTAAAAGTTAACTGTTATTTGTAAAAAGTGTTCATAACACATCCTGTCCTTCCACCTCTTTACCCCTGTGTTCTCTATCTCCTTTCCTAACGCACTCACCCATTGCTCTCCTCTTCCTATTTCTCTCTTGTAACTGTTCTTTGTCTCTCTTTCTCTGCATCATCAACTTCTCTCTGGTACTGGCCACTTGGTTTCTCATTAGTATTCTATTTTTCTCTTCTTTTCCTTCTTTCCCTCAACTGCTCATTTATAGAATTTTATAATGAGGTGATATATTTTAAAAGACTTAAAAGCTACATAATGCTGTAAGTTACTGATAAGTGTATTCTTATATTCGTATTATTTTTGGTTAGGATATCAAGTGTCCAATTCCTATACTTTAAATTTCACCTCTGAATGTTTTATAAAACCTGATATAATTTTAAGGTTATTATATCAGGTTTATTCTATGCATGAGTAGTGTAGCTTTTTTCCTTTGTATTATCTTTATATACTAAAATTTTCAATCTTCTAATATATAATATTTAACATGTTAATAAAATAGCTTAATAGTATTTTTAAAAGGGTTATATTAAAGTGAAAAATATTTCCATAAGGGGAAAATTCTATTATGATAACGAACTATGTGATAATATCTTCCCCACATCAGATATTAACACTAATATTTTACTATAATTCTTGACTTTTTTTCAATATTTAATACAAACTTGGCCTTTTTTAGTGCATTGTATTTCTGCAGAAAAAATAATACTGGTTTTATTATCTGTCATTTGCAACCATGCGGAAGTTATATGGTCTTTACCTAATTTGAATAGGTATTAAGTCTGATGATGTCCAGATACTTTTATTCATTGCTATTGCAATACAGAGCTATTTATTATCTAATTTCTATTTCATCCCTTTTCACTGCTGTGACTTTTATTGTGAATAATTCAAATTGTTAAACATGTTTAGGAAACCCAAGTTTCAAGAAGAATTCCTCTATTTAAATTCATATTGTGGCCATTTAAAGCCAAATTACCCAGCATGTATCCCATAACACAGGTCATGTCTTTGAGAAAGAAAATGCATTTTGTGTTTGTCAGCTTGTTCTAAAAGGTGGAGAAGTTAAAAATACTAACAGACATTTCATTTAAAGTGCTTTCAATAGGTTCTCAGGATGTACCAGGAATTAAATTTTCATTTTTGTTATAGAAGTTAGTATTTATTTCTCCTAACTCTCATTTATAAGAATAAAGGACATTACAAAAGGATTTTTTAAATTTTAATTTATAAAATACATTCATCTTCATTGAATATGTATGATCACTGAGACGCACTCAGAAGTGATCCAACCTGACACATGAAAAAGCTCTATTTTCCTTGTGATTTCATTTTACTTCTTGTCATACTCATTTTAATAAATCCACATTCACTGATTAAAGAAAAGCATTAACACTTTTGTTATAAATTTCAAGCACAGACTTGAAATCTGGAGAGAAATACTTCAATTAGTTTCTAAAAATTCTATTCAATTCTCTCATATGAATCACAGCATGGTCCATGCTCAGCAGTTGGATCCTTATCTCAGAATTATTTTAGGAGTCATGGTAACCTCCTGTTTTAGGTACATACCTGCCCATGGTCTCCCTGCAGCCTAGACTGATTCCAGGCATCAAACACTCCACTTGCTTCTTAGGTGTTTCAGTTTAGACTGATGTTGGTCAATATAGGGCCATATAAGAAGAAATATTCTTTCCTTATAACACTAGTGTGAAATAATCATCTTCTTACAATATTGGAGAAAGTGATAGAGTGTTCTCAAGAAACACTGAGGCTGAAACTTACAATTTCATTTGACAGTTATTGAATCACTAAGCACTTACCTGGATAATATCGGGCCAGGCCGGTGGCACTACCAAACACCTGCCACAACAATGAGGGGTCTTCCTCTCGATTTTTTTTGAAAACTTCATCTAAGGCACTTGTCCAGTTTAGTTCATTTAACACAATTGTTGCTAAAACACACAAAAAAGGAAAAAAAAATCAATTAATTCAAATTTATAATTAAAAATTTAATCTCTTCATTTATTTGCAAAATAATATTATATATTTTCATTGCTTTACCTATAAAAATACTTTAATCCAGTTGTTATCAAAATATTTTAGAGATGGAAGTATTTCTTCCAACAAAATTTTATATGACAGTAGCCCTGATATTGTGGGTAGGGCAATTGCAGGAGGGGGAGCTGTCATGTGCACATGACTGTAGGATGTTTAGCAGCATCTCTGGCCTTGACCCACTAAATATCAGTACCCTCCCCCCAGTTATGACAGGGAAAAACGTCTCTAGAATTTGTTGGGTGGCAAAATCGCTCTGGTTGAGAACCACTGTGACACATAAAACAGGAGAAGTGTTGAGTGTTATTCCTCCTCATCCTCAGAGGCAGTTCTGAGAAAACCTATAGGATGTTTTAGGGCACAGTTTAAAGACCACGATCTTCAACAATTGATGATTCTATGTGGTATACTAACATAAACAGGCCTATTACCCAAGTTAAAAAAAAATAGGTGTTTGTCACTGAGCATAGCTGATTAACTGTATTTACAAAAAACTGTATATATTTTGATAAAGGAAACATTCATTCAGAGGCTTGACAATATCAGTGTTAGAAACTAGTTGATACTTTATCACTACCTTTATAAATAATTTTTTTTTCCTGATTAGTTCAATTAATAATAAGAGCATGGTGCTATTAAAGGCCAAGTGATTGATTTTGATACCTATTTATAACTACTGACTGATCTTGCATAGGTATCACAAACATATGTCATTCACTACAATGAAAGAGAAGCAACTATAATGTGGGATATAACATGGGTTAAAATAGTATATAATTTATAATTATGGGCCTTCATGATCATAACTTAAGTCTAGTAGATTAAAAATTTAATTGGTTTAGAATATAATTTTTCCTTTATTCAAAAAGATGACATAGATGATCTTATGTCTTTTGGTTTTTTTTGCCTTTATGTATAAAATATGCATCATGACCCCAGAAGATTAGCAGATTAGGCAATTCTGCATTTTAGAATCTCTGCACAAGTCTAAACCGTGCAAATGTGCTTAGGGTAAGGACTGGAGATACTGCTTAACTTTCTTCTATTCTTTTATGTGATGACAACAAATAAAGCAAACAAATGCAAGCATAGTTAAATCATGCACAAGATTTTTTAAAGGTAAAAGAAAAAAGAGCTTCTGTCAAAAAAGATGCACAGCATCTGTGTTTATATTTTAAAGTTTGTATCATTTACCAAAAAGGAGAACAATACAAACAAGGTGATTGTGAAATTGTTCTGGAACCAGCATCCCAATGTAGTTCTCATTACTGAAAACTAACAAGATTTTCATCTTTATGGATGTGATTACTTTCAGAAAGATCAGTTGTGTGTGTATGAATATTCATGAGCTGGGTCAGACCCACAGTGCATCTGAGATACTAGAGAATTCATATTCAAAAGCATGATCCAGTGAACACTAAGTGGCTAGTTATATGAAAATTTATATTCACACACATAACCTGAACTGATACCACTATTCATGAATATTTATATACAAAACGTCACAGAAAAAAGGGACATTGTACTTTTCTTTAAACATTTATAATAATATTCCACTGAACAAATAATGATGTTTATTTATGATACAGATAGACTTCATTAATCCCCAATCTATTCTATCTTTTTAATTTCCTTGACTCTTTAATTCACATTAAGCAACAACTAACATCTAATTATTTTAATAAACATTTGTTTTCAAAGCTGCTAATTTTTTCATAGTTTTATTTGATAGTTTAACAGCTATTAAGTATTAGACACTGATACACTCATTGTGAATTACATTTTTATGTATTGGTGGAAAAAGTCAAGCTCTGAAATATTCCTATCATCATGGCAATATGTTTTAAAATTTCCACTTTATGCATTTGAAAATTCTTTTTTTCAGATAAGCCATTACTAAGGTAGATTTCAAAATATTTCATCTACAAATGAGCAAAGTACATAAAGAATTCCCAGACTAGGCACTTAAACTGATTTTAAATTTTACTCAGAATAAAAGAAATGGTATTGTATATCTTTCACATCAGCAATGTTTATAAACTTGATAATACTCAGTATGTAGCAGGGTGTAAGGATACAGCTACTTCCATGTGTCAGTGTATATTTATAATGACTTTTGAATGCAATCATTATTCTATTAGTCACAGTCTTTACATGAATGTCCAGAGCCAGAAATAAAAATTTAAAGGATGTGCCATGGGAATGCAAAATTACTACCACCTTTTAGAGGATAGTTTGTATCTATCAACAAACACACAGTCTTTCATCCAACAATTCTACTTCAAGAGATTTAAACTATGGAAAGAGTATGGGTCTCCATTCCTTAATCAGGGAATCATAGAGCAAGAATTGTTCATTCAATTATACCATTCAAATCCTTTAAAATATTAATACCAAAACTAGAAAGCAGGATAAATTGCCATACTAGGAAAAATTTTCTCTCCAATTACATTAAAAAATGTAAAAGAAAATATGTAAAGCTTCAAAGCAAACAAGCAAGCAAGTATAAATAGTATTTTAGACCCTTGGTTATTTGGCTATATTTTTATGATCCACATCATGAATTATATTTGACTAATTAATATACATTATTTTGGTATCCTGAAATGAACAGACTTTTCTCTTCTTAACCCTGTAAAATTAAATAGCTTATCCAGAATTACTAAGGTGCCCATCATTTCTCCATCTCTATGCTATTAACATACTTAGGATAAATAATGCTGAAATAACTGAGTAATCTGCAGACAAACCAATAACAAAACTAATGCACAATACTGGCCACGCTAAAATAAGTTTATATCATTTCTTGGGTTTGAATTCTGCCCCTGCCACTTTCATTGTATTTACATACATACAATCTCCCTTTCTCAATCTCTCTATGTGTAAGTGGAGTTTATTTAGAAAGATTTTTAAAGGTAATTATTCTGGTTATAACTGGGTAAAAAGCCAAGTGTATTAGAAACGTTAAAAGTTGTTATTAAGATATCTTTTGTTTTATATCACAAAGAGTCTATGTGCTTATGCTGGTGTCTTTATTCTCAGCAAGTATCTTTAGTCTCTCCTATTTTCCTGACACCATAGTTCTTAAAAAATCACAGGTATAAAACATGATTCTTTCATGAGGGAAAAAATTAAACAAGGCCAAATTCCTTGGAAAATTACTTATGTTCAGCAAATATCACTCTGGATTATGAAACTGTATGGCTCATTCACATAAAATCTACACTCAAAAACTAATTGTGGAAATTTGACTCATTAAAGTTCAACAGATTTCAACAAAGTTCAATAGAAAAAATAAGTTTTCATTTGTCATTGTATATTACAAAGACTTTAAAAAGCAATTATTACTCCACAAGTCACAATCTTTATTTGCATATCCACAGCAAGAAATCAAAATCCAAAGAATCCATTTAATTACAGAAATATTAATGTATAATAAATTAGTAGCCAAATAAGAATTCCATAATAAATTGTCTTTTTTTAAAATCTTGAAATACTTCTAGACCACATATAAAACTTCTCCTTTTATTTGGACAGATATATTTACTAATATTGATAATAGTTCTGACTAGTTTTCCATAAATTGTTTAGTTTATTTAAAATTACATCGTATTTTATATTCTCAATTGTATATTACATATGATGTTATATTATATATTATATATTATACATTATATTCACTACAACCCTCTTTTTCCTCCCCATCCCCAACAAATAATAATGTTTTACATTCACACAAACTTCCAATTTTTTGCTTGAAATGAGATTAGAAGTACATGAGTGGTCAATAATTTTTCACTGTAGAAGGCTGGTCAATGCCTACCAGCCTTGAACCAGTTACTGACAAACTTTGCTAAGTTTCTTATGGCTACTTTAAGAGTAAAATTAGTTCTCATTTTCTGTCAACTTTTAAGAAATGAAGATCTTTATCTCTATTAGAAAATTAGATTTTGCAAAAATTAAGTCTTTTATAGATGTCCAAGGCCAAGCCTACTAAAAGCAGCAAATGCTTAGAAAGCAACCCTTGACTTGAGGCCTCTATTCTGAATGGCATAACAGGATTTCACTGATGATTGATTCAGAATGCCAGAATACTTAGTTTTCAAAAACATGGCCTTGGTGTTCAGCAATTCTCTCTTTTAGAGTATTCTATTGTTCAGTCTGGCTTCTCAAGGGAAGAAAGAAAAATCTAATTTGTAACAGAACAAAAGAAGCACCTTACATTTGCTGCTAATTCTTCTAAAAGACATGACTCTTATATCTATATCTTGTTTATGACATGAAATACAGAATCTTTGACAAGCTCTGAATCCAATTTTCTTCTGCAAACATCAACCAATAAAATATTGCACTATTGCTCCAATTTAAGTTTGTATTAAGTTTGAACACATTTTGTTGATTTATTTGGGGTTTAAGGCCTCTCCACGTATTGAAGGCACTATATGACTATTTGAAAAACCCTAATGTTATTTATAATGTCAACTATAGTTTTCTTTTTTTAACAGCTTTATTGAGATGTCACTGGCATATAAAAATTGTATGTGTGTATAAAGTGTAAAACTGGATGTTTTGATAAATGTATACTTTGTGAAATCATCACTAAAATCAAGCTAATTAACTTATCCATTACCTTTACACAGCTACCATTGGGGTGAAGGGAGAAAAGATTTAATTTAAGATGTATCTTCTTAGAGAATTACAAGTATACAACCCAGTATCATTAACTATCCTCACCATGCTATATGTTAGATCTCCAGAAATTATTCATCTTGCATAACTGAAAGTTTGTACCCTTAATCGCAGCCTTCTAATGAAGCAGATATATGCTAGAAAAAAGAGAAAACATATTTGTTTTGATGTACTTAAAATATGAAATAATTTTGATTAGTGTTTGATAAGAGATGTAGCTATTAAAGCTATGTAAGGGACTAGTTACTAACAATTATTTTTGTTTAATAATGCTAAATATCATACAGTTAAATAAATAAGACAACAGGCCACAATGTTTACTATACTATTTACATTTAACTAATAATACCATTCTGTTATTATAGCCTTGCACTGAGATAAAAATTAGCATGTTATTTAAACTATTGCCACTGAGAATATTAACTTAGTAATATTTATTAAGCACTTACTGCATTCCAACAAGTACTAACCATTTTCTATATATTATTTCATTTAACTTACAGAATGAAATAATTTTGAGTGGAATACTATCCTCTTCCTTTTTAGATGACAAAAATAAAACCTAAAAAGGTTATACAAAAATCACACAGTAAGAGCTACAGAGACGGCACTCAAACAAGTGTGTTAGCATCCAAAATTCCTACTGTTTATGAGCTATTTATTTCTAAGCTTTCACTTTTGTGTAGTCTGATTATCTAGAATTTTAAATCTGAAAAACAACATTGCCTATGCCTCAAGTGGTTCCTAACTGAGACCTCTGTTCCTCATCAGGAGATATGTGGCAATGTCTAGAGACATTTTTCATGGTCAAGACTAGTGGGATGTTACTGGCTTCTAGTGGGTAGAGGACAGGATAATGCTCTAAACATCCTGCAGTGCACAGGATAGACGCCACAGAATTATCAAATGTCAATAGTGCCCAGGTTGAGAAACCTTGCTCAAGTATAACTATAAACACAAGACAACTGATCTGCTTTGAAACAAAACAATATTCTCAATGAACAGTGTCAATAAAAAGCCATAGTAAAACTTTTTCAAAGTAAAAGTTGATATATCTAAAAATAATACTGTGCTTCATGCTATTAAATTATGTCAATATTTCGGGCTACATTTTGGCAGTCCTTGGGTTGGGCAAATTTTTGTTTTAGTTCCAGAAACTCTAACACACCATTCTCTTCCCTAAACAAGCAGGCAAGGGTTTCAAAGCTAGTTTTTAGTGCCATCAAATGTTATCCCTTCCGCCCTCTTCATTTGTGGGCAATCACAGAATATTAGAGGGTTTTTGTTTTGTTTTATTTTAGATTCAACACTAATTGTAAGTGTGATTCTAAACTAAACTTTTATCGTTATAACAAGTATTCATTTCATACCATGGTAAATAAGGTAGTCATTAAAAGAGTTGCATTAACAGATGAGCTGAGCCAGATGTCGCTAATTTTATTCATCAACCTTAATCTCTAAAAAGAAAAATGTTAATAAGAAACCCACTGATCCAATTAAGTGCACAGACAAAAAGAATCCACCTTAAGGACTATACAGCGTGCATAAATATTAAAATTAATGAATCTTTTTAGTGGATTTGGCTAATGGAATCTCATCAAATCCCAGTGTAAATGAAAGATTAATAAATTACAGGGAGACGGGAAGACCAAATCTAATCTCTCTAATTATGTCTCCCGCACCAGAATTCACCTCCCACTGAGGATGGGAGAGCAGAAGGCTCCAAGGCACACAAGGACCTTGATGAGGAGATAAGCCTTATTCCTACAGTTAATTTGGTACAAATATTAAAAGGCCCTTGTCCTTGTCAATTCTCTAACCCCTGTATTACTGAGATTCTGGCCTTGCTCCCTATCTCTTTAGTTTCCTGTAGATTGAGCACCTGGCCAATGCCCAGAACACAGCTGTTCTGCTTTAATGAAATCTGCAAATTATGGAGCACACAGGGTGAGCTCAGAAGAAATCCACCTTATTATTAAAGGAAATAATAATACAAGGGGAATAGAAGACACTAGGATCTAATATCATGTCTATTAATTGAAGGATTTTATGTCACTTTACATAAAATGATAATTATAAGACTTGGAGGGGTGCTGTAGGGATTTTGCGTAAGAAACCTCAGAAGAATAGGAGGCAAGGTAAAAATTTTGCTCTATCCTTCAACATTCTGTTTTTCTGTTCCCGATATTATCAAAACCAAATAAATTATTAGTAACTTTGGTCACCAAGAATCACAATCACCAGTACAACATGCTACTTAAAACAAATCATTTAATCATTTAACCTCATGTGTTCCTGTTGTTCTTTTCATCTAAAAAAAAAAAAAGGAACATAACTACTAAGGGTCCTAGAAAGCCTACAGGGTTGGTGTGAAGGTCAATTAAATTTATGAAAGAAAACTGAATTAATCAACATAATTTTATTACAGTTCCTCAGCTGGATTAAAAAATTGTAAGGTGCATATCTCCTTTAAATGTCTTGCTTAGACAACAGCTTCTTTTGAGATGTCAGCATATTATTTTAGTTTTGTCAGTAATTTTCTTTTCCCTGAACAAAAATATATTTATTTTATATGGAGCAATTAGAATGTAATTCTGTTTATTTTGTATAAAGCCACATTATTGCTGCCCAATCCCCTAATTTATTTAAAAGCTATCACATCATGAGACTCTTCATTAGAATCAGCTAGTTGAAATATTTTCACTTTGAATTTGGGAACGTTACCTAATTTGAAAATATAAACCAGCAACTGTAGAGTAATTACCTAAAGAATACAATACAATTTCTTCCACTGACAGTACTTCACAAAGTCATTTTCATCAGAAATTTGAGTATCTGTAATTAAAAGTGTAAATTTGTTAAATCTCTATTTCTGAATATTAAGTAATATTTCAGTAAATGCATAGCCTGCTAAATTCTGAACAAATAAAACAACTAAAAATGCCCTAACGACCTTTTACTCAAACCTTGAAAAGGGTAAAATATGAGTTAAAAAAATCAGAAACTCTGAGAACATAGAAATGAAGTTGGAAGCCACATAGAAATGAATATGCAATTAAGACCAAATTTAAAGGACTCCAAATTGAGGGTTTTTTTTTTTTTCATGCACACTATAGATTCTCTTGCTGGTGATGCTTTTTCCTTAGAATAAGTGGTATTTTAAAAATGAGCATGTGAATGTATGTAGTGTGAGCAAAGACTATCCTCACCCCCTGCCCACCTTCTCATAGACTGCACATCTTTTGGCCAGAAGGAGCCATTTGACCCTCTCAACCTCCATTTCCTCACCTGTACAGTGGGAATAATAATAGTACCTGAGCCACAGAGGTGTTTTGATGATTACATTTTACTTAGAATACTACTTGTCATTTAGTAACCGCACAATAAATGTTACCATCCTTGTCATTATCATTATTTTCTCTGTCTCTTAATACTCAGGATTTAAAAGATATATTAAATTTATCTTAGTTGAGCAATTCTTACCCAGCTGCTAACATGCTAGGACAAGTGATATTAAAACCTAATATTTTCTTCTTTTCTCAAGGAACTTTTGAGCTTGTTACCCTAGTCCAAAGTTAATGTCCAACCACATGACTTAATTTTCTTGCTATGAATCTCACGAAGAAAATAGTGTATATGAACCTTTCCAAAACCATTTCCATTGTTACAATGCAATAGCAAACTAAATATATATATACTCATTCTCTCTAATGATAGCACTTAATGTAATACATAATTTTGGTGAGGAGAAAATTTTTACAATAAGATATTCCCAGTGCTCCTGAAATCAAACCATAATGGTGGCTGCTGCCTTGAGTACAGCAAAGACATGCTAAAATTCTGGTAAAAGGAGTGATATTATGTAAGATCTAATAGGCATATCAGACACACACACACACACACAAACACACACACACACGCACACAGAATTCTGTGCTACTGCTACAGCTGAGAAGAAACTCTGGTTGGGAAATTCAGACCAAATTAGATACGGGAAATCTCTTGCCTTTGCTCTGAGACTGCCCAAATGCATAAGGAATTTAGTGTCTCCATATAAATCTGGACTGCTGAATTCACAAAGAAGGATCAAAAAGTATTGGAGCTGACTAATGAGACACGGTTGAAGATGGATAACAAGGCTCCTGGGGACAAAGGTGATACTGTCAATGAGGCACACACTGCTTGGTACTTAAGGGTTTGTGTCAACCAGTTTTAGTACAAAGAATTGCCTGGTGATTTTAAGATAGAAAGATCAGATCCATTGAAGCACAGTACATAGAAGTCAGCTGTAATCAAGAACAGCAACCCCTTGGTTTAAACACCACGTACTGCTTCAGAGTGAAAAGGAAAAAAAAACAACTAAACACATCTCAGAAATCGAACTAAAAATTATTAGAGTCATACTACATAGAGCTATGAATGAATGAACTCTAACACCATTTCTAAGACTACACGAGGTTAATATCCTTATGATATCTCTAGTTGCACATGTATAATTATCCCTGTGCATATATTCATATATATTATACATGCAGAGCACTCACTATATACTTTGTTATGTATACAGAGATACGAATATCTATATACAAGAAGAAAAAACAGACATATAAATATTGCTAGTTTTCAGGATACTTACAACATAGCACGATTTGTGCAGATTTTAATGTGCTCATTACAGTTACTGACACATTAGATTTATATTAAGTCCTAGCTACTGCATTGCTCAGCAAATATCTCAATACAGACATAATTCTCTTTCTATTCTAATAAATCATGTGTTTTTTATTTTCACTCATAGCTTAATAGCCCACAAAACTAGATTTTTCAGATTGATGGAAGAAGCTCAAATTATTCTGACACAGCTTTAAAACAGTATAAATAATTCAACACCTAATCAAAACAAGTACTCATAAGATTTTTTTTAACGACTTGAAGGCTTTTGATCTGATGGAATATAATAGAGGATGGTAAACAACCAGACCACGTCAGTTCTAGCTCCCGTTGTATGTATCCTCTTCCCTTGGTCTACAGCAATGCTCCCTTAGGTCTTTGGCAGTGACTTTTACTCTCTCTCCCTGCCTCCAATTTCACCTCATTTCCATCTATTCTTCTTCCTACTGCGGCCACCACGTTCTGGCAAATACCTACCCTAATTAAAAGTCTTCAGTTGCTCTCCATAAAAGCTGGTCTTTATGATTGGCTTCTATCCATCCTTCTGGCCTCCTCTCCTACTGCTCTTCAATCCCAGGAAGCCCAAGCCATAATGAAAGACTTTTGACATTCCCAGAGGATGCAATGTTCACTCCTGCCTCCCATGCCAAGGCATACACTGTCTTGTCTGGCTGGACTGCGTTTCCCACCATGCCTACTCGTTGAATGTCTCCCTCCTTTCATATCTCAGTTCAGCATCAACTTCCCTATGGGGTGTTCTTTGATTTTCCCCATCCACCTCCCCCTCACCTATCAGAGTATAAACTCCTTTCCCACTCTCTGTAGCTTCCTCTGTATACCTCTGTTAAAATACTTCCTACATTGCACTATCCTTGTTTATCTGTATGCTTTCTATTATACCACAAGTAGCTTCAGGGTAGGTACCACATGTTATTTATTTTCCCTCTAATGCCTAGGCTATAGTGGAACAGGTAACGTAATGTGACAAACCTGTGTTTAATGCACAGTTGTACAACCTTAGGCAAACTATCTAATTGTATAGACTTCTGGTTTTTCAGGTATAAGATGGAGAAAGCATTACCTATGATATCTAGGGTTATGAAAATTAAAATATAATGCTATACAATGCATAATAGGCATTCAGTGAACAGTAATGATTAATATGTTTAGGTACTCGATACGTATTTGTTAATGAATGAGTACACGAATACATGAATTGTGACTCACATGTGTTGGGTCATATTTTCAAGTTAGAAAAAATTTTCAGAAAAGGGTAAAAATTTTCCAGTTCTTTAATCAGCTTTCATTGTGCCACATCATACCTGAGCAAGTACAAGTGGTAGACCACTTCCTTCTCTTTCCCCTCAACCCACAGTGATAGATGAGTGGTGGGTATCATCTGAATTGGAGGAGCATAATCATTCTGGTCTTGTTCTTAGTTTCACTTCAAGTTCTGTAATAAAACCACCCCTTTTAATGGAGATGTTTTGAAGAGTCTGGTATAAATACTATGGCCCAATTTTTAGAGAAGACCTGTAAGTCAGTGAATGTGTCTAAGAAGCTTTGTATTAAGTATCTCCCAATCTGTGTGCTTCATTTCCTAATCACCTCATTTCTACCATATATTCATCCAACAAATATTTATTGAGCAACTATTATGTTTCAGGCACTATTCTAAGCTCTTGAACAGGAGTAGGCAAAATTTTTCTTAAAGAAACACATGGTAAATAGTTTAGGTCTACGATCTACATGGTCTCTGTCACAACTCACTTTGCAGCAGTAGCACAAAAGCTTCCATACACAACACGTAAAAAAAACTGCTGTGACTGTGTCCCAATAAAACTATATTTAAGAAAACAGGTGGTGGGCCATAGTTTGCAGACTCCTTTGCCAGAACTACAGGGCCCATCAGGACAGGCCTTCTAAAATTCTAGTGGAGGAGAAACACAATAAACAAATGAATAAATAAGACCATACAAGAGCACCATAGGTGCTTTTTAAAGAATTAAATCTGGGGATGCAACAGAGATTGACTAGGGGGCTACTTTAGATTGGGTTGTCAGGAATGTTCTCTCTGAAGAGCTGTATTTTAAACTGAGATGTGAACGACAGAGAACTAGCCATAGAAAGATTAATATAAAGCACTTGAATAAAATGATAGACTCTAAAGATACTGAGAAACAGGAAATACCTAGATGTCAACATGATGGCATTATGATCTAACGTGATATTTCTAGGGTAAAATATCCAAACAGATACATATGGCAAGAAGGAGTACTGTTCCAGACTGAAAATGGTTTGGGTACTTTTACTGTAATGAATTTATCCTAGAAAGGGTAAGGTCTAACTCCAGTATTGTATTTAATCATTCAAAAAATCATTTATTAATAATCCTTGACTAGGCTCTTAAAATGCAGTTTCAGGTAAATCATGAACACTATTTACAAGTTACTCTGAGTGTCATGGAAAAGACACAGAGATACATCAAAGCATCTAAATCAAATTTTGCTTTGTATCACAGACTCTATTAATACCACATGCCTATCAGAAGCTAAACAAATGTTTTGAGGGTCAAAGGTGGTGGTCACAAAAGACTTCCTGGAAGAGGTAACATACAGTTTTAAAGAAAGAGTAGAAGGTCCACGTGGCTGATGCAGTGAACTCTTTGTGCAGGGCACATAGGCAAAAATAGACACATGGCATTCCAGGAGTTGAACAGTGTTAAAAATGCTTGAACGGAAGAATGCGGGACAATGGCAGAGATAAGATTAGAGACACAGTATTATAATTACCCAGAATTACTAAGCATAAAATAATTTTATTTTGAGAATTATAGACAGCCACATAAGCTGAAGTGTGAAATAATCATATTTGCACTTGAGACTTCATTCTGAAGCCAGCGTGGAACAAGACTGAGGGTGGATTGGAAGCCAGGCAGATGTGAATAGGAAGGACAAGAGAGAAAGCTAATGCAGGCAGACTGGTGAGGAATAATACTGGTCTGAACTAAAAAAGCAGTGGTGAAGACAGAGCACAGAAGGAGATTAAAAAGATGTTGAGGAGAAATAATCTACAGGCCATGGTGACAAATGATGGAAAAAGGAGAAAAGAGGAAATATGATTTTCTGGCTTGGGTGCCTGGATAGTATTATTAACAAATATATGAACATTGAAAGAGAAGTATTATTTGGGGACAACAGTCATAAATTCAATTTTCAACATAATGTGAGGTGCCTGTGAGATATCCATTAAATAGCATTATTCAAAAGACAATTAGAGTAATAAGTCTGCATCTTAGCCACGAAGTCTATATGGAAAAATCAGGTTTGGGAGTCATTGTTTCAGTGACAGTTAGAACTATTGGTTTGAATAAAATTATCACCGAATGACACCAATATGGTATATGGATCCTCAGGTACTGTAGAAGCAAATACTTACCAGATAGAAACTGCTAACAGGATGCAATATAGATCCAACTCTCATGAACAACACTGTTTCCCATAAAAAGTAATCAGTGAGTACTATACTTCAATATTGTTTTCACTTAACAAAAATGGCAAAAGGTGCCTTTTAAGGATGATTTTCACATCTGCATTAAAATAAGTGTACTGATTATAAATTCCATGTATCTATGCAAAACTCAGTCTATCAAGAAAAGATACTGAAACAATAAAAACCCATTATCTTCTAATGCACTTTTTTTAAAATTTTGCCTTTTTCAAAGTAATTATTGACTTAAATCAAGTATCCAGGGATACAATTCCTGCAACTCTTACAGGTAGAGCACTTTGACTAACGCTTGCTGTGCACTTGGAGAATAAGCAATTGCCCTGCTGCCTGCGTTAGAATGATGAGGTAATCTATTGTGCCTTTATACTTGCAAAGCCTCAGGAGACTGAGGCTTGATGATTGGATGGTCTTGCAAGGCCATAAATTTCTACCGCAGGAGTTGTATATGTATCATAAATACATTTTAAATTGCTGAACATACACTCTTCGCTATCATCGCGTGACTCTCTTCTGCAATTCACATGCACCTTTGACTTCTGAAATGGTTCGTGCGTGCGTCAGAACTCCGAACGCGTGCACCCCAACCAGTGTCATTCATGAGAAGGCAAGGCTGGCAAGATTCAGTTACTTAAAAACATATCCAATTTTTAGTCTAAAAAGGCAACTTCAGTAAGATGTAATACCAAAAAGTATATTTCATACAACACAAAATTACGCATATGTTAAGAAGTAATAGTCAATTTAATTTTAAACAGGTTATCATTCTCTGATGTAAACACTGATGGTATGTTGAAATGCATTTTACCATTCTTCCCAAAATGTATTTGCCTTCATATTAATCTTACTTTGTTTTTAAAAGAAGCCTTTACTTTCTTGTCAGTTTGTGTTCCCTATCAAACAGATAGAAGTCAGGATATTTCACATTATTTGTCAGTTTCTCTACCCTTTCCAAATAAATCTGAAGCAAAGCCTTTTCATGTCTTTATCTGATCCAGTTGAAATTCTTTTATATTTATTCTACTGAAGTATTTATCAATCTTCCATTTTTTTTCCTTCCATTTGCTATTCCTGCATATGACACCTCCAACAATTTGTGGTTAAAATCAAAAGCCTGTGCATTTTATTATTAATATATTCTTTTGTATTTTTTTAAAAAATGTTTTAAGTTGCATCCCTTAAACAAGGTGCAATACCTTGTTTCTTAGGCAGGAACGTAGGTGTATATATGAATCACTATAGCGACCAGATCATATTATTCTGTCCTCTATTTAAATTGATGTATACTTATTACATGCATAATTAATGACACAATTCATTTTTAAAATATTTAGTTATGATAGCCCTTCTATACACTGCCAAACTTCACATACTATTTTTTGTGAGGACCAAAAAAAAAAGACATTTTTACACTTTTAGACATTCCAAATGCAGTTAACATGGAATTTACTGTTTGTGTTAGTCTCAAAGAGGCTTTCCCTGAATGCCAATTTGTTCCCTTGATTCCAAGGGCACACCCAGTGATCTTTTCTACTGCATGAAACCCATCTTATTAATTAATAGAAAATTTTCTATTTTTAAACTAAATCCAAAATTTTAATCATTTTGTCTAGAATTTACATCTTTTATTAAAGTCAGTAAATCTTTCACAGGTATTAGTGTTTTTAGAGCATAAAAATGTGTTCATTAAAATGAAAACTTCCCTGAAACCCATGGACACTGTTTGTTATGTCCATTTCTACACAACTTCCTTCTTTCCCTTAGTTCAGAATAAGTTGAAATAAATGCTGTCAACATCAAAATATAGATTATAAAAGTACACTTTTTACCTAGCTTAAGATATTTTTGTCTAGAATTTAAATCAATGCACAGCTTGCTGAAAAGAGTTCTACACACAAATGACATGCTTAAATGTAATGCATACATGTAGGCATTTATGCCAAGTAAAATGGAGATATAGTAGGAGATCTGAAATGGTACTCTAAATACTTCAGTTTTCAGAACGTTTTCAACAAAGGTGTATTTTGAACTACTGTTTATATTTTGGACCAAGATTGATTTCCTTAAATTTTTTACTTTTTTTTCTGGCAAATGCTTTAATGCCATTTTCTAAGTAGAGCTTGTAATTTTAATTTTTGAAATGTATAAATCACAGTAAGACCATGATTTTGTGGATAAATGCTGTGAAATAAAACGAAATTAGAATATTTGGCAATATTTTACATTGAAATCTAGAACTTACTATTTATACCAAACACAAATGTAGATACGGACATGCTAAATGTGTAAATGTCATATTCCTTTATAAACTCCTGTCCTGGGTGATTCTTATATACATAAGATTATATAAGTAGATTAAATTTGTAGTAACCATACACTAACATAACATGAAAAATCTAAAGAAAAACCTATGCACATGTACCAAGTGTAGGGTAACTACAGAATTTGAAGTTTGAAACCAAGTATGGCTTGGTCAGAACAGACTTCTAAACATTGCTATACCAAAGTCTCCAATGCCATTACTATAATACAATAGAAGGTCTAAAATTGGTATGACCAAAGTCTTAGGGAGACGGGTAATGAGTGACATATGCCTTCTACAAATGAACACTAGTAAAATGTCACATGACGGATGAAATTCGTAAGACAAATGAAAATCTAAAAGTTGCAAAATAAAAGTGCCAATATATTTAAAAATATACTTTGTTGCTAAATTGAAAATCAACAAGACACATGACATTCCTATTTGATCCCTCAATAACCTGTATTTTTTTTCAATTTCCATTAAAGTTTTATCCTTTATTTCATTAACAGAAATATTTCAATTAAGATGACTTTACTAATGTTATAGTTACAGTAATGGTATTATAATATGATAAATGGTCTTTTGTAATGCAAAAATGTCTTATTTTATTGACAATTTATATGTTCTTCTTTATTTTTTCTCCACAACCTACCAACCCAAGTTAAATCCAAAGTTTTTAATTTGAATTTGGCCTCTAGCCGAGTAATTACAGAGTACATGTTAGTTCAATTATTTTTCTCATGAATTAACAGCAGTGTAATTGTGTCAGTGTGAATGGTAGTTAACATTGCATACTGTGGGTATCAGTATCAGAATATATTTATTGGGTATATTGATATATACCTGCACATGTATGCATATGTATATGATTTAAGCGGGTTAAAACATCAAAGTGGTTGGTCTGTTGTTGTTCTTTCTCACTCATCCTACAACCCATTGCTTATTGTTGGTGGAATCTAGGTGTGGAAGAGGGGGCAGTCTCTGTAGTACATTGTCATTCAATGCAGGGACCCAGAGTGTTGGAGGTCCATCCAGCTGGTTCCATGCATCTGGTCAGGGAACAGGAGTGCTCCAGAGAGTCTAATGCTGGCAATTAAATATACAAGCCTGAAAGTCATACTTACCACTTTTACCCATAGCCCATGGGTCAACACCAACACATATTACCATATTGCTGCAGGTAAGAAAGGGTGTGTAATCCTCCTATGTGTCTAAAGGAGAGATTCAGATTCACTTGAGCAACGAAGTCTCTACTAAGCTTTATCATAGCATAAAACACTGATTAAAGATGTATTCATGAAATGATTCCTTTTTAATTTCATTACAAACAAAACCTATACATTAGAAGATCCATGACTTCTCTTTCAATAATGATTTATGTAGAAGAATATAAGAGGAACAACCTAACAAAAGGCAGAGTCAGGAATGTTTTTGGAATGACCTGTGGAATATGGGTCTATGGAGAAAACTGTTCTGAATGGAGCAAAAGGTCTGTTTTGATTAAGAGAGGAGAAAAGGTTGGTCACATACTGAAACTGTTAAAAGGCAGAAAGAAGAATATTAAAATATCATGATTATGCTATTGTATGACATAAAGCCAAATAGCTACTTTTTGTACATAATTCTTAATATTATAATACTATAATGCATGGTGATACATGAGTATCAGTTACTCAACTGCCTTATTTTCATTTTTATATTCTAATTTTTTCCTATTCTTTGTACAAATTAATACCAGTTATATAATTAGATCCTTGTAAATTAGGGCTTTGTATACATATATTCAGATTTTCATAGAATACATAAAAATTTAGAAGTCACTTTCAATCTCAGCAAATTCTTTTTGAGAAAGGTAGAAACCATATATTTAATGTCCTATGAGTAAAATATACTTAAATCCCCCAGATGTGTATAGTTAATTCTACTATAATTCTACTATAATTCATCCATAAGAATTGGTTTTATGGCAGCAAAATATGATATTGTTTTTATTATTATGTTTTTAGTACACTTAGACTTAGTCAAATATTTGAAATCTTATGAACTCTAAAATATACAACTTATTACACACAAGGAGATTGCATATTAATAACTTAAAGGCCCTCAAGTAAATACGATTTCACATTCAAATTTTCAGACTCAGTCAATTCATAAAATATAACCTATCTCAAAATCACCTACTAAAATTCATATTCACAAACTATTTATGATACTGCAATATATGTGCCAAAACAACTATGAAAAGAAAGTAATCAATATAAAATAATTAATTTGCATTGAGCAAATTTACTTAATTCTATAATTCATCAGTTCCTTACTGTTAACTATTTATTAAAGCATTGCTTTTTTAATTCAATGAATGAATGAAAAAGAGGCTGTGTATATGTGCTACATTCCATGTTAAGAACTTATAGTAGATGACAATATTTCCATTAGACTAATATCAAAATAATTTTTACTTAAATTTTCTTATGAAAATAAAACCTGCTGATAGATAAAATAAGATAGATTTTGGTTTAATAGTCATCTAAGAGTGGTCTAGTCTCTTCATATGTTTTCTTTTAAGCCTCCTTACCGTCCTTTGAGGCAAGTATTATTATAAGTATGGTAATATTCTCATAAATGGCAATTTTGTCATAAAATTTTTGCTAAAGCACTGTTTATCTAATTCCTTGGAATACCACCATTTTCCTTCTATAATTTAAAAATTTTATTTTCTATCTTTTAATTTATTTTTGGAACCATTCCATTTATGTCAAAGGCTATCCAATGTACTGAATGTTTCACATTGTACTACTCCTTCCTCAACTCGTCTACTTTGAAAAGTGTTTCAAGAATCTTCAAAAACAACCCACAACATTCTTTAGAGAATAACAAATATCAGATAATAAATTGAGTAAATTTGGACTCTTATGAGAAGATTTTAACAATAGAACTTGGTTTAGGAAAACAGATTGTGATGGAAGTGAACTACAAACAATTAAATATGAATACTTACTTGACAAACTACAATATATAAATAGTATTCTTCATTAAAATGATTATACATAACACATGATCTTTTAAAATTATAGATGACTATCATTCAATTATACAACTGGACACTTGAGAGAAGATTCTGTTTCTCAAAATATTTTTGGAAATCCTTATTTTGAATTATACTTTAAATTAATGACAAATATTTTGGCCCTTTCTGGAATTTTTTCATTTTTCAAAGAGCTGTAACTCCTCTAAAATTAACTCTGTGAAAAACTCTGGGGACTGCAAATTAGTACAACCTCTATGAAAAGTAATATGGAGATACCTCAAAGAATTAAAAGTAGAATTACCACTTGACTCAGCAATCCCACTACTGGGTATTTACCCAAAGGAAAAAAAGACATTCTATAATAAAGACATCTGTTCGCGAATGTTTATAGCAGCACAATTCACAATTGCAAAGATGTGGAAACAACCCAGGTGCCCATCAATACACGAGTGGATTAATAAAATGTGGTATATGTATACCATGGAGTATTACTTAGCAATAAAAAACAATGGTGAATTAACACATCTGGTATTATCCTGGTTGGAGCTAGAGCCCATTCTTTGAAGTGAAGCATCACAGGAATGGAAAAACAAGCACCACTGGTACTCACCATCAAATTGGTACTAACTGATCAACACTTACATCACACAGGGCAATAATATTCATCAGCGGGCGGGCAGGCGGGAGGGGGGTGGAGGGGATGGGAAAAACTCTCACTGAATGAATGCGGGGAGCACAGTTTGGGGGATGACCACGATTGTAGCTCTGACACGGGCAGTGCATAGGCAATATATATAGCCAAAGTGTTGTACCCCCATAATATTCTGAAATAAAAAAATAAATAAATAAATTTAAAAAAAAAGAAAAACTCTGTCTTATTTATTCTTTTTTTAATACAATAATTATCTTTTTTCTTCAGGCTAAAAAACTGGTATTGAAGGTAATTCCAAAAGGGGGTTGTAAGGTTAAATTACCAGATATTATATATATATGTAAAATAATTGCATAAATCATATTCACATTTTAAAGACTAGGAGAAAATTTTATGTCAAAAATATTTTTAATTTGAGAACACAAAAACTTCAAATAATGAATGACAAATAAAATACAAGGGTTAACCAATTTTGTCTGCTTTCCCTTCTACTGGAATTGACAAAATGTTGGTTTTATATCCTAAAAAATTATTGAAACCAATTTTTCTTGTTATTTATTTATTTATTTTTTTAGCTTTGGGTGGAGCTGAAAACTTTAAGAGCATCCAGAATTAAATTATTCTGGATTAAAGAGATGTTCTCCAGGTCAAAAAAAGCCCCGTGATTTATAAAAAGTGAAGATTAAATACAGGAGCCATTTTAAGTACAAAAAATACCATCCCCATACAAAATTAGTTTCCTTCAAATATGAAGCCTTCCACCAACTATCTGTGTGACCCCTCTGGGAACTTCTGCTCTATACTTCAATTGGCCTAGTTACTGCCAAAGTATTTCCACATGATAGGTAATGATTACCAAGAAAATATAGAAACAACTGGTCTTCACCAACCTGGAAGTATAGTAATGGGTCATATATTCAGTCATGTTGCAGTTTGGGTGAATATAAGATAACAAAGGGCCCCAGTGTCCATGAGAATCTATGTGAAAATCCTCACAGCTTCCAGTTACTCTTATTTGCAAGAAGCGAGTAAAAATAAATCAGTTTTTACATAAGACTGAAACAATATTAGTAAGGCCTTTGCCACTACCTTGTGATACTCCATAACTCAAATAGTATATTTTTAAATACCATGTATTAAGTTAAAAACCATATGTAAATTGATTTGGTCTAATGACAAATATTGACTAACTCCAATCTGAATAGTTGTATAGCTCATAGCCCCATAATTTAAAAATATGAACTTTGTAACTTGAAACAAAATAATTTTTAAATCTTTAGTCTATTTAAAATTTTTCTCTTTATAATAGAATTTTAGAAATATCTTTTAAATGTCTCTTTATCTCTAGGGAGAAATCCGAGTAAGATTTTATCCATAAAGTCAAATGCCAGATGATTAAAAAATTCTCATCTCAAATTCCAAACTTCCATTTTCTCTCCAGTTGTCAATCTCTTTTAAATTTGCTATGAACAGTACTGTCAGTCTGTTTTGGAAGCTATTCTAATTTAAGATTTCATTATCTCTCTTCTTCAAGCTTTGAATGGCCTGTCACTCGTTATACCCATCATAAAAGCTAGCCAAGTACACTTCTGATTTCCAGCTATCAATTTATAGAGGCACTGAATTGTGCACACATCCTTTTTCACGCCTTCCCTCTGTGTTCCCTTTTTAATTTATTTTAGAAATAAAGAAATGGTGAGTTTTTATTTTTATTCCCCACTAAACAGTAAGAAAAATAACTGGGCTTTTTACAAATCCATGACTATTCTTGTTCAATAACAGACTAAAAAATTCACAGATTATTTTCTTTATAATATTGCACCTAATATAGGTGAAAAACAAATAGAAATGAAGGACATCTAATAAACATGTATATTTGAGCTCCCTCTTAGGAAAGGGTACTGAGATGTAAATATCAACTCCGAGAATTACTTATGGAAAAACGTGGTTTTTAAAAAATTTTTTTTTTACTTACATGCATGACAAAGTGCTGGGATTCAGGTGATCTACATGTGGACATTATCTTTATTTTATGTAAAACAGGGGGTCAATACCAAGGTTAACCATGTATGTGGACATAGAGTCTTTAAAAACTTTTCTAAGTACTCAACTTACTGAACATCCTTCATAAGGCTCTTCTAAGAATGACAGAATTTCTGTTGGCTGTTTCTTATATATTTGGCCAAATGTGCAACAATGTGAGATAAACTTTATAATGAATTATACTATAAGAGATACATAGTGAAACATTACGAACTATGCAACATCTTATGCCCTAATTTTGGCTGAATTAGTAGCATTGACTAAGGCTGCCATGAAGCATGTTGGATTTCACCATTCTCCTGTTGTACCCTAGGTAGTTCGGGCGGTGGGGGGCAAATCTAAAGTTCCACCCAGGGCCATGGAAGCCACTGGCAGTAAGTTTTCCCACAGAATAGAGATGTGTGTCTGCTGAGTCGAAGGAATTACAGAAAAAAGAGCCCAACAATAAATCTATAAATAAGATCTCTTCTCAAAAGAAAGAGTCAGCTGAAATTATCTACAAGACCTACCATCTACTCAGCCTTGCCCTAAGCCACCCCAGACAGGTAACAACCATCATCTTCCTTCTTGTCCCCTCCCTGCTTCTACATGATGGGGGTAAAATTCATGTAGCAGCTAGGAAATGCCCAGCCTTTCCTTTGCTCCTGCTCCACTGTAGGCTTCCCTTAGCTCTTCACTAGGGTAGGGGAGAAGATTTAACACTAACTCAAATATGGAGAATTCACTATTACACGGGAATAGACTTTTTAATTTCTAAATCGAGTCTTTTTGAGATGGTTTGTATGACTAAACATGACCCAGGCCATTTAATTTTTTTTGAATCACCAGGAAAGTCATATTTATCCAGGGCTACTCACTGAAAAACTTTAAGAGGCTTACAAAGTAAACTTAGGTTTTCACAACAAACCACATGTGTCAGTCACACTTGTACAAAATGATTCATGTGGAAAGCAAAATGAGTTTTAAATTTTATCAAAAGTACTGTTTCCACTTATTAATATCTCATATTAATTATCTGGATTAAGTGACTATGTGAATTAATTGAAATATATACTTGTGAGATGTTAATGTTACATAGTCACATATATATGGAAAACATTAGATAAAACAAGTTTTGTTTATTCCTAGAAGAATTTCTTTGAGTTTTTAAAGGTTAAGGAATACTATCGGTCTCCAAAGAAATAGCTATAAAGTACATTTCCCAAATTTATTTGAACAGCAAACCATTACTCTACTTAAAAATCTTGATGTAATTTTATTACCTATCACACAATTTAGAAAACATGTCATGTTCTAATGAGCAGCTGTCACATGGTAAGTGATACTGAAGATGGAATTAACCACCTATATACCAACATAAAAGAGCTGAATGAACATTGCAGTAGCAGCTATCTCAAGGGCTAATTGGCAACTTTAGTTTGAATGAGATCTAGAGTTTTTTTTTTAATTCTAAATATTATTATGGGTTAAAATATCCCTCAAGTTTCAATTAAGGGATGGAGATGCTTCATAAATTCAACCAGGGAGAGAGTAGTCTAATGTGTAATCAATTTTTAATGTGCACAGGACAATATTACCTGCATAGGCTAATAAAAGAACAATTTGATTACTGTTTGACTATTGTTCACTATTGTTATTCCAGCAACATCTTGGACACAAGGCACTGTGAATGACTAAACAATCAATCAGGTTGTTATAATAATATTCTGCCTTTTCTAAAAACAAAACAAAACAAAAATTCAGTAACTATATACATTTCAGTCTCTACATCTTCAGAGCCTAGGTACCCACTAAATAACTTCTGAAATTCCACACGAAAACAATCTATCTAATTATTCTTGCTATGTATGCCTATAATTGCAAATTAATTGTTTTTCCAATTCAAGCCTATATATCTATTGAGTTTAGTGACCATTAATTCATCTCCAGAGCTGAATTACTTCAATGTAAAGTGCTGAAATCGAGATTCTGAATTAAAACATAAAAAAAGACCTTGCAAATCCAAACTTAGCAGCCAAATATTTGTAAACTGTATACTGCATTATAAATTATAAAACATCAACTTAACTTTTCTATATCTTGTTTCATATTTATTCTTTTAAACCTGAGTTCAAGCCTATAGCAATTTTTCTGTGAAAATAAGTTTGTCTTAGTCTGCTCAGGCTGCCAGAACAAAGTACCATACACTTGAAGGTTTAGACAACAGAAATTAATTTTCTCACAGTTTTGAAGATGGTGAAGTCCAAGATGAAGATGCTGGCCAATTGGGCTTCTGGTGAGGGCTCTCTTTCTGGCTGGGAGGTGGCCACCTCCCATCTGTCTACATATACAAGTGTGCGCACAAGGAAAGAGAGGGATCTCTCTTTCTCTTAAGTCCACCAAACCTCTTGGATTAGGGGCCCACCCTTGTGATCTCATTTAACATTAATTACTTCTTAAAGTCCCTATCTCTAAATACCACATCACATCGGGGGTTAGGGCTTCAACATATAAATATGGGGGGACACAATGCAGTCCAAAGCCATTTACAAAATCTATAAAACTATTACTAATTGGTCTTTTATTCTATAATCCTAAATTAATTAAAGGACCAGTATCTACATGATCAGAATAATGTATCTTTGGCATTTGGGTTTATATGTGGTCAATATTTTCCTATCGAAAAATGAATGCTATATTGCTATCTATGAATGTACATGTATTACAGAAATATTATTAGAGAAAGACAAGGAAAGTAAGTGCCAACGTTACCTCAGAAGTGGAATTGCTTCTCTTTGTACCAAACTTATTAAATATGATCAAATTGCCCTAGCCTAAAATTTATACTTTGTACCTCAGGCTTGTCCTCAATATCTTTTTATAATGTTTTTACCATTTCACTACTTACTCCTAATGAGGAGCTATGTTAATTATTTAAGCTAATCCCTTTATACAATACATGATCACTTTGCTACAGAATCAACTGTACTTCTTAAGAGTGCCCATTCTTAACACTTAATCAGATTTCTGGTTTCATGATTCAGAACCATGACTTTACAATTTAAATAGCACTTTAAAAGAAGAAAATCTATACTGTTAATATCAGAACCATGACAACATTTTACTGACAATTCTTTAAAGACATTCACTTTTTTATTTATTTAACATACAACTCTATAGCATGGAATGAGGCATCCTCCAGAATTGAAATTATTATTTTTTTTTATAAATCATCTGGTTTAAAAAAATCAGTAAATACAAAACTTAAGAATACATTACTACTGAAATATTTTTATTATGGTATCTTGATCCAAATTCAACCTTTCAACCTCTAATCCGGTAGAACATCCCAGCCAGCATTTTTATTTCAAAGCAATAGGAAGAGTGAGCATTAGTTCAAGGTTATTTGTATTGTACAGAAAAAAGAAGTCAACTGTATGTATATATGTAAACATCAGTAGTTTGTATAGTTCAAAACCTGATGGTAATGTGAACTGAATCAAAAACCAGAAGTATATCACAGGAAACATGCCAGACAGGCCCAAAAAAGGAGTGTAGCAATTTGTATCAATGTATAAAGATTTATGTAAATAGGAAAAGTGAGAAATTTCTCTGTGTATTTTTCTCCATTTTCCTCTAGAATTTCTAGCATTTATCCCTAACTTGCATAATTGCATGATTAGGAAAGGAACTAACTTGTATAGAATTAATTAACTAGAAGAGAAAATTTAAAAGTTATGGAGAAAGGCATACAGAGAGAGTCTTAATATTCTACCAAACTGTACTTTCATTTAATTCATTACTCTTTAAATATCCCACTAATTTTTTTTTTTTTTTTATAATTTATTTTTTTAATTTCAGAATATCATGGGGGTACAACACTTTGGCCATACACATTGCCCCTGTTCTGCCCGTGTCAGAGCCACAATCGTGGTCGTCTCCCAAACTGTGCTCCCCACATCCATTCAGTGAGAGTTTTTCCCATCCCTTCCACCCCCCTCCCGCCCGCCCGCCTTCAGATGAATGTTATTGCCCTGTGTGATGTAAGTGTTCATCAGTTAGTACCAGTTTGATGGTGAGTACCAGTGGTACTTGTTTTTCCAATCCTGCGACACTTCGCTTCGAAGAATGGGTTCTAGCTCCGACCAGGATAATACCAGATGTGTTAATTCACTATTGTTCCTTATTGCTGAGTAATACTCCATGGTATACATATACCACATTTTATTGATCCACTCGTGTATTGATGGGCACCTGGGTTGTTTCCACAACTTTGCAATTGTGAATTCTGCTGCTATGAACATTCGAGAGCAGAAGTCTTTATTATAAAATGTCTTTTTTTCTTTTGGATAAATACCCAGTAGTGGGATTGCTGGGTCAAATGGTAATTCTACTTTTAATTCTTTGAGGTATCTCCATATTCTTTTCCATAGAGGTTGTACTAATTTGCAGTCCCACCAGTAGTGTATGAGTGTTCCTACCTGTCCACATCCCCGCCAACATTTGTTATTTGGGGATTTTTTGATATGAGCCAATCTCACTGGAGTTAAGTGATATCTCATTGTGGTTTTGATTTGCATTTCCCTGATGATTAGAGAAGTTGAGCACTTTTTTATATGTTTGCTGGCCATCATTCTGTCTTCTTTGGAAAAGTTTTTGTTCATGTCCTTTGCCCATTTTTTAATAGGGTTGTTTGATTTTTTCTTGTTGATTTTCCTAAGTTCTGTATAGATTCTGGTTATAAGCCCTTTATCAGAGGTGTAGCATGCAAATATTTTCTCCCATTCTGTAGGTTGTCTGTTCACTCTAGTGATAGTTTCCTTGGCTGTGCAGAAGCTTTTCAATTTGATCAGGTCCCATGTATTTATTTTTGTTGCTGCTGTGATTGCTTTGGGGGTCTTCATAAATTCTTTGCCTAGGCCAATGTCCATAAGAGTTTTTCCAACATTTTCTTCGAGAATTCTTATGGTTTCATGTCTTAGGTTTAGATCTGTTATCCATTGTGAATTGATTTTTGTGAGAGGTGAGAGGTGTGGGTCCACTTTCAGTCTTCTACATATGGCCATCCAATTTTCCCAGCACCATTTGTTGAATAGGGAATCTTTTCCCCAGTGTACGTTTTTCTGGAATTTGTCAAAGATCAGGTGACTGTATGAGGTTGGTTTTATATTTGGGTTCTCAGTCCTGTTCCATTGGTCTGCGTGTCTGTTCTTGTGCCAATACCATGCAGTTTTGGTTACTATAGCCTTGTAGTATAGTTTGAAGTCTGGTAGACAGATGCCTCCCAATTTGTTCTTTTTGCTTAAGATTGCTTTGGCTAGACGGGGTCTTCTCTGGTTCCACACGAAGCGTAGAATTATTTTTCTAGATCGGCAAAAAATGATGTTGGTATTTTGATAGGGATTGCATTGATTCTGTAAATTAATTTAGGTAGCAAAGCCATTTTTACTATGTTGACTCTGCCTATCCAGAGCATGGTAAGGTTTTCCATCTATTTATATCCTCTGCAATTTCCTTTCTCAGTGTTTCATAATTCTCTCTATATAGGTCTTTGATCTCCTTAGTTAGATATATTCCTAAATATTTAATTTTCTTTGTTGCTATTGCAAAAGGTATAGCATCTTTAATTTGTTTCTCGGCTTGATTGTTATTAGCATATATGAAGGCTATGGATTTGTGTGTATTAATTTTGTATCCTGAGACTTTGCTGAATTCATTTATCAATTCCAGTAATCTCTTGGTTGAATCCTTGGGGTTTTCTATGTATAATATCATATCGTCTGCGAATAGTGAAAGTTTGACCTCTTCTGCCCTATCTGGACGCCCCTGATTCCTCTGTCTTGTCTAATTGCTGTGGCCAGGACTTCCAGCACTATGTTGAAAAGAAGTGGAGATAGTGGACACCCTTGTCTGGTGCCAGTTTTAAGGGGGAATGCCTTCAATTTTTCCCCATTCAGTATGATATTGGCTGTGGGTTTATCGTATATGGCTTTAATAGTTTCTAGGAATGAGCCATCTATGCCTATATTGTTAAGAGTTCTTATCATAAAAGGGTGTTGGATTTTGTCAAAAGCCTTTTCTGCATCTATTGAAAGGATCATATAATCTTTGTTCTTGCTTTTATTTATATGGTGAATTACATTTATAGATTTGCGTACGTTGAACCATCCCTGCATCTCGGGAATGAAGCCCACCTGATCGTGATGGATTATTTTTTTGATGTACATTTGAATTTGGTTTGCAAGGATTTTATTGAGAATTTTTGCATGTATATTCATAAGGGATATTGGTCTGTAGTTTTCTTTTTTTGTTGTGTCCTTTCCTGGCTTTGGTATCAAGGTGATATTGGCTTCATAGAATGAGTTTGGGAGGATTCCATCCTTCTGGATATTTTCAAATAATTTCTGCAGTATAGGCACCAGTTCTTCTTTGTAAGCTTGGTAGAATTCAGGTGTGAACCCATCTGGTCCGGGACTTTTTTTTGTGGGTAGATTTTTAATTACTGCTTCAATTTTGGTGCTTGATATTGGTCTGTTTAGAAATTCAGTTTCTTCCTGGTTGAGCCTAGGGAGGTAGTGTGTTTCTAAGAATTTGTCCATTTCCTCCACGTTTTCGTGTTTGTGGGCATAGAGATTTTTGTAGTATTCAAAGATGATGTTTTGTATTTCCATGGTATCGGTTGTGACTTCTCCTTTTTCATTTCTAATTGAGCTTATTAGAGTCCTTTCCTTTTTGCTTCTGGTCAACCTGGCAAGTGGCCTGTCTATTTTGTTTATCTTTTCAAAGAACCAGCTTTTCGTTTCATTGATCTTCTGTATTGTTCTTTTGTTCTCGATTTCATTTAATTCTGCTCTAATTTTGGTTATTTCTTTTCTTCTGCTGGTTTTAGGATTGCTTTGCTCTTCCTTTTCCATTTCCTTAAGATGATTCATTAGTTTACTGATTTGTGACTTTTCTGTCTTTTGGATGTGGGAATTTAGGGCGATAAGTTTTCCTCTCAGGACTGCTTTTGCTGTATCCCACAGATTTTGATAACTTGTGTCCCCATTATCGTTTAGTTCGAAGAATCTTTTGATTTCATTTTGAATCTCCTCTTTGACCCAATAATCATTCATCAATAGATTGTTTAGTTTCCAAGTTTTTGGAGGAAGATGTGAGTTTCTGTTGGAATTGATATCTAATTTTATTCCGCTGTGGTCTGAAAAGATACATGGTATGATTTCTATTTTTTGAATTTGTTTAGATCTGTTTTGTGGCCTAGGATGTGGTCAATTTTAGAGAAAGTTCCATGAGCTGATGAGAAGAATGTATATTCAGTGTTATTTGGGTGGAGTGTTCTGTAGATATCTGTTAGGCCCAAATGTTCTAGAGTCCTGTTTAGGTCTTTTATTTCTCTATTTAATTTTTGTTTGGAGGATCTGTCCAGTTCCGTCAGTGGGGTGTTGAAGTCCCCTGCAATTATGGCATTCCTGCTTATTATGTTGTCTAGATCTAGCAGCATTTGCTTTATGTACCTGGGTGCTCCTGTGTTGGGTGCATAAATGTTTAGGATTGTTAAATCCTCTTGTGAAATTTTTCCCTTCACCACTATATAGTGTCCATTTTTGTCCTTCTTTACTTTTATTGCTTTAAAGTTGATGTCATCTGAAATGAGGATGGCTACTCCAGATTTCTTTTGGTTTCCATTAGCCTGAAAAATTGTATTCCATCCTTTCACCTTGAGTCTGAATGCATCTTTGTGTGTAAGGTGTGTTTCCTGAAGACAACAGATACTTGGTTTGTATTTTTTAATCCATTCAGCCAGCCTATGTCTCTTCAATGGGCAGTTCAAGCCATTTACATTTATTGAGAGAATTGATATTTGGGGTAAATTTCTGATTATTCTGTTGGGTGGTATCTTTTGTTTTCCCTCTTGCGTCATTGTGGAATCTGGTTTCTGGGGTTTTAGCCTTTGCATAGTTTTACATAGGTGGGTGTCTGTTGCGCTGGTTAGTGTATAATGCAGGTCTAAGCATTTCTTGCAAGGCCGGTCTGGATTTCGCAAATTCTATCAGTGATTGCTTATCTGGAAAGGTCTTTATTTCTCCCTCATATAAGAAGCTTAGTTTGGCAGGATACAGAATTCTGGGTTGACCTTTGTTTTGTTTTAGGAGATTGATGATGTCTCCCGATTCCCTTCTGGCTTGTAAGGTTTCAGCTGAGAAATCTGCAGTTAATCTGATGGGTTTCCCTTTGTAGGTTACCTCCTTTTTTTGTCTTACAGCTCTGAGGAGTGCCTCTTTTGTGTTTACTTTGGTCAGTCTAATAATTATGTGGCGTGGTGAATGCCTTTTCACGTTGACTCTCCCAGGAGTCCTGTGTGCTTCTTGTACTTGGATGTCGAGATTTCTGGCTAAGCCATGGAAATTTTCCTCTATTATTCCTTCAAATAAATTTTCCAGCCCATGCAAATTTTCTTCCTCTCCCTCAGGGATACCTATTATCCTTATGTTTGGCCTCTTTACATAATCCCACATTTCTTGTATGCTTTTTTCCTGTCTCCTGTTTTTGTGTTCTTTCTCTTCAGCTGATTTATTTAGCGCATAGGAGCTGTCTTCTAGCTCTGAAATTCTTTCCTCTGCATGGTCCAGCCTATTCTTAAGGCTTTCCACTGTGTTTTGTAGATCCTTGAATGCTTCTTTCATTTCTAGGATTTCTATTTGATTTTTCCGTAATATTTTGATTTCTTTGGAGAATTTTTCATTCATTTCTTGCATTTTTCTTGTGGTTTCTTTGTGCTGGGATTCAATTTTCTCTTGAATTTCATTGAGCTTTCTTATAATCCATAAACGAAATTCCTCTTCTGTCATTCTACCCATTTCATTTGGGTTGGTATCCATTGCTGAGGAACTGATAATTTCTTTTGGGGGTGACTTTTCACTCTGATTTTTCATGTTCCCTGAGTTCTTTCGCTGGTTTTTTCTCATCTGGCCTCTTGGTCGAGAGCTGGGGGTGTTAGAGCTAGTTATGGCCTGTCACAGGCTCACAATTATTGTTCCTTGGCAAAGCCAGGGAGAGAAGTAGTGGCCTGTATTGCCTTAGGTGTATTTTAGCAAGTTTGGTGGATCTTGAGTTAACTCTGACCTGTGGTCTTCTCCTATTACCAATGGAGTGTAGTGAGAATGACCTCCCAGCTTGGGCTCTGAGCTAAGGAATTGTACTTGAGAATATGAGTCCTCAGCTCCCTATTAGCTAGGTATTCTGTTATGTCCGTGGCAGACTCTGATCCCCAGTTGGGGTATGTAAAGCCCGTGCTTTGGGAGGGGCCTTGTAGCTCCTAGGGGTTACTTTGACCCTGCTCCTCCTGAGGTTCGGTAGAAACAAATTTCTTTGGCTGCAGTGTGAGAGCTGAGTTGGGAAAATTCTACACAGCTCAGAGGTTGCTCATCTAGCCACGTGTGGCTGCCCTTCTGATGTGCGTCTCCGGTGAACTGGTTGATAGGGGGATCTCCAATTGTGCACCCCTTTTCCACCACTAGACCCAAGGGAGGCGGTTGGCCGTCTCTATCCCCAGCAGTCTCCACCGGGGGGATGTTCCCACAGGGAGGGGGAGTAGTGGCGCTGGAAGCGCTCTTGGATGGCGCGAAATTCCCTAGTGAAGTGGGCAGGATTATGGGGAGCTGCTCTGGTTCAGCCTGTGGCTCTTGAGGTATTTGGTTGTCATGGGAACCAGCAGTTATACCAAATGAGTCACTATGGCCAGCAACCTTCAAAATGAGCGATCTCTGGGGTACAGGAGGGCTGGGACCTGAGGGGCGGGCACTAGGACCGGCACGGAGCGGAGTTGTCGGAGGCCAGAGCCGGGTAGCAGAACCAGATGGACGAGCTGCAAACTGTTTCCAATACCCCAAAGGTCCCACCTCTACAGTTCCGGGATCTCGTCCCACCTGGAACCCACGGATGCCGCTGTCCCTGGCCACCACAGGCAAAGCCTGTCTCGCCCCAGCGGATGAGCCCTGGGCCGGGGCGGGGCGGAGCTAGAGACGCGGCTCACAGCTCCGCGCAGGCGGCTGTAAAGATGGCGGCCGCCGCCAGCCTGGCGCACAGCCGGGCTCCGATCGCGCCGGGAGCGCAGTTTTTCTCTGCCGGTAGTTGTTAGCAACCTCTAAGGGCGTGTCCCGCTCTCCGATAAACTCCTGGGCCCAGTCCCGCTGACTTCTAGTGGCGCAGTGCCGGCCTGCGGGTTCCCGCGCACTGTCCCGGGAAGCTGAATCTCGGTCCCCGCCCAGTTCCTCCCCAGCCCTCGGCAGTCTCTGTATATTGCAGCTGCGAGTTGTGTCTGGCTCTGGCTACTTCCTCCTCCTCTCCACAGGGCTCGCCGGCCCGAGCAACCGCTCTGTCCCAACTCTGGGATTGTCCCTGACTGAGTGGATGGGGAGGCGTGTAACCGCTTGGGGGACAGGTCGCGCTGCGCTGACCTGGCGAGCGCATCCTTCCCGCGCTCTGGGCTCTATTGTGCTCCGTGCGCCCTCCGATCTTTGTGAAAATTTTGTACCTGTTTTCTTGGGCTGGGCGTTCGGCTTTGTTTCTCTGTCATTCGCAATGCTGTTTTCGGAGTGAGCGGTCCGTGCTCGCAGGCAGCTGCTGGCGTTCTTCACCTCCTTTCCTGGGAGCGGTACGGTGGGTGGACCCTATCACACCGCCATTTTTTCCTCCCTCCAATATCCCACTAATTTTATCTTAGCTCACTAGCTTCTCAAGTTAAAGTGCCTTTATAAAGTGTGTTTATAACGATAATATTTGTGTGCCTCTATTTTGAGATAATTAGGTTAATCAGCCAGAATATCTTCATCATATAAAATTAGAAGCAAGACTGTAGACCTCAGAAATATACTAGGATTACACAATTTTGATAGGAATATTTTCTTAGGCTACAACCAAAGGCTTTGACCTTGGTCCAAGGCTCCACCATCCTGCCTCTGTTCTTGTCCGTTATATGCCTATTCTCAACAAAGTATCCAGTATCTCCAACTTTTTCTCATACAGATGAGAAAGATTATATACCCCCACTTCCAAAAAAACATCCCACAGCTTTTCCATCTAAGTTATGGATTGAATGTTTGTATTCCCTCCCAAAATTCATATGTTGAAGCCCTAACCACCAATGTCATATTATCAGGAGATAGGGGTTTTGGGAGGTAATTAAGTTTAGATAAGGCCATGAAGGTGGAGCCCTTATAATGGGGTTAGTGTCCTTATAAGAAGAGGAAGAGAGAACAGGGCTCTCTCTGTAAGCGCACAAGAAGAGGTCATGTGAACACACAGTGAGATGGCTGCCATTTGCATGCCAGGAAGAGAGCCTTCACTAGGAACCAATCTGCCTGCACCTTGATCTTGGACTTCCTAGCCTCCAGAACTGTAAAAAATAAATGTCACTTATTTCTGCCACCCAGTGTACGGTATTTTGTTATAGCATCCTGAGCTAACTAAGACAATCTCAAAGTAAAAATTAAAGTTTTTGCAATCATCCACAAAGCTGTGCATGACACAGCCTCTACTGCTATACCTGCTCCCCTCCACCTTGTTTACTCTGCCGCGGTCACACTGGTCTCTCTGCTGACTATGAGCCCAGCATGCTCCTCCCTCAAGATCTTTGAACTTTCTGTTCCTACTGCCCACAACCTCCTCACCCAGGTGGTTTTATGGTTCTCACGCTCACTACCTATAGACTTCTAACACAATGTTGCGTTAGCCACAAGGCCTTCCCTGCCTACCTGTTTTAAAATATCAACTTCTCTCTCCTAACGCAGGAGCTATATGTAACCCCTTCCCTATTTTATTTTTATCTAGAGAATTTATTACACTATATTATACCCCACTATTTTAATTGTTTGTTTTATGCTCTACTATCCCCCTCGCAAGCTCCATGAGTGAAGGGGTTTTTGTCTATTTATTCAGTGCTATATCCCCATTACCTAGAAAAGGGCATGGCACACAGTAGGTGCTCAATAAATATTTGTTGAAGGAAGGAAGGAATAATGCGTTAGAGGCAAAATAAAGAAAAAATTAATATTTTTCACTCCTGTGATATATATTTTAACATCTGCAAATACATTTGAAACAAATCTTTTAAATTAATAAAATTTCACCTGATTATCGGCTGCTTCTGAGGTAATTAAATGATAATATCATGTCTAAAAAAACTAATATTTTCCCAGCTATCGTACAGTGTGCCTTCCTAGATTTCTATTCTAATAAAAGATAGCAACGTTTTATAATAGACTATAATGCTATTACATTATAAAAGTGATATTTTTCTTAATACATATAAATACAATCCATATTATTTTGGTTTTACAATAATAGTAACACTGTTGATTTTAATTTTTGACAGTTTTTTTCAAAATAACACATCAATAATTCAAAATATTTGTTAAATAACATAGTATGCTAAATACAGATTAAAAATATTATATACTCACAGAATAAGTGAAATTAATATATATCAACTATAACAGTCAATAGTTTAAAAGGAGAGAATGAATATTTCAAAAACAAAAATATTATAAGAAAAAAAAGAATGTTAACTCTATAGTTTATACCTAATATTTTTTGTTAACTTTTTGAAAACCTACTTTGGTTATAAATGAAACAAGTTACATCCTAAGTAATCTACCCTACTCATATTAATCATTATAAGTAACATCAAATAATCACATATTTGGCAGGGCCTGCATGTCTTTCAAATCATCTGTTATCCAAAGAACTAATAATTTCACTCTTTAATTTCAGTCCTTTAAAGTTTCTCTCACACATTTTTTCATTATTTCAAAGCTAATTACAATTTAAAGAATAAGATTATACACTGGAAGTGAATATTCTACCAACACCATGTACAAGTTTCCCCTCTTACAAAATATATTTGGTAAAGCAGCACTATAAATTAACATCATTCTGCTGAAATCTTTTCACTGGGACTATAATTTGCTGAAAAAATGTGAGTATAGGCTTTAGAGCACACACATTCCTTCTGCATCAAGTATTTTGCCCAAGAGCACAAAATACCTTCAAGAAGAATTGTTTTCATCTGCCTTTTAAAACTCCCGGGGTGTGGAGTCAGACATCCTGATTTACATTGGGCATACCAATCAATTTGAATATTAACTTTTTTACTCTGTAAAAGGTATATTACCCACCTTGTTACTTGTGGCAATAACAAAACAAAATGAGTTATTTACAACAGTTAAATGTAAACCATTAGTACTCTTTAACTAAATGGTGGACATGTCTTGGAACAGAATAGGTGCTAAAATTTACAGGAGATTGTGAAGGGCTATCCACACAATTGTGAGCAAAGACTGGGCAAGCACCATTTTCTTCTGTAATTTTTACACTGACATCACTTAAGATACCATAGCTATAGCTTTTAAGACAAAACAAATGAACATCAAGATAAATTACAATGGCTGTATTAGTGATTACTAGTAGTTTAATTTATAAAAACAAGTACTTTGAGTAAAGCATAGGAGACTTCAAAACATAATACAACTTCTGAAGGTTCTCCTGTCTTTTATCAAAATGAAGATATCTTTGTGATAAAGATATGTTCAGTTTTATTTCTAAAGTAGAAATAATAATTTCCTCACTTAGATTAAAAAGTGTAAGGAAAAAAGAATCTGATACCTGAAAGCTTTATGCAAGTTTGGGGTTTTTTCTGTCATTTTCCCTTATTAATGTATATTCTTTTAGAACTATCATAATCATATAAACAAATATCAACATGAACTTCTATTTAAAATGACTGTAAAATAAAAGTAGCAACCAGTGAAATTCTCAAAAGTGGAAATTTTCCATGGGACTCTAATTAAATATACTATTCTAAAACTTTAAATATATCATTGAGCAAAAATAATCACATTTAAATTCAAGGGACTTCAAAAAGTAATCACCTTTGTGAAATTAGAACATGAGGTTTCTCAGGAGAATGTAGTTACACAACTGCCTTTAAATGAAAAAGGCTGTTTCCCTCAGTTAAGCCTTCAATTAAAGTGCACTTTCATATTCATTAAACTCGGAAGCCTAGAAAAATCCTCTAAATCTGATATGTTCCAATGAACTGAATGAGGAATACCGGTAATTATTAAATTTTCCAGATCTTGTGGACATTTCTGATTTTACTCCTATCATTTACTCATGCAGCTTATAGCACTGGATATGAATTTTAAAGGAGTACAGGCCAGACAAGGTTAGTGTCTTACTGATGAGATTTCAGCAAAGAAGGAGATGCCAATATTAAGATAAATGAGACTAAATAAATAATCCAAAGACAGAGCTTCTTTTTCTTTTTTTAAGAAAATTATGACATATTCTAAAAAGTACCTCATGACTTCCAAAACATATATTTAAATATTTTATCTTATTGATTCCCGAAGTAATAATTTTTATTCTCTGAGACTATTACAATTACCCTCTGCAGCTATTTACGAATAGTTTATTCTAAATTGTAAAGAAAAACATTACTTATACAAAGTCAAAACTTTTTGTGTGGTATGCTGAAAAAAAATGTGTATGCTATGTGAAAATAACACTCTCTAAAAAATTATGCTTGAATGTATGTGTCAGATTTCATGTCTGTTTTAGCATAAAATAGATGAAGACTTTAATCATGAATGTGATTTCAACTAAGTAAAAAAAATTAAAGAGATCAAAAGAATAAGAAAATGAAGATTCTCATACATACTACCTCCTATGAATACTGGCTCCCAAATAATCAAATAATAAACCATATACTTACTCAGAATCTATCTTGACTACCAATACTAGACAAACAGAGGACATCTTCTTAAAGAATGTAAGACGGTGAGCAGCCAGGCTGCTGGCCACACCACATTTATTTCAGTCACAGTGGTTTTTGCTTTATTTTCTTTTACATATACGTCTTCCATATAAATATATATATTATTATATAATAATATATATTAATCAAAATGTTCCACATATTAAAGCTATTTGGAAGAAAAACTCACTGACTTAGAATAATCTTGTTGACATTTATAAATTACTGAATTTTAGGAATAAGGAACCAACCTCCCAGATATCAACAAAACAGAAACACAATCATAAAAGGTTTCTAACAAATTAACACCACCCAAGTGGGCCTCAAGTTTCCTCAGTGTAGCACTACAGGTTAAAAAACAATGCCATGATATGCAGAGTATTGACCAAAAAAATATTTTGACTCAAAACTTCTATATCCAGTCAGTTTTTTCTTCCAAAGTGAATTCAATAGAAAGATATAGAATAATATTATTATTTTGCTGACACGTCCAACAAACAACAGGTGACAGAAAATTTGAAAGTAAATAAGATGGAAGATATAATATCTTTTTAAAATTGAGAACACAACTATATAGTTTACCATTGTCTGAATAGTTATAATATTAATAGTTACAAATGTGGTTGCAAATATCAGAAATAATTATTAAAAAAACAATACTTAATGGTCAAAGTAAAAAATATATGAATCTAAACCCCAGATAATTCCAAAAAGGACTTGGAATTAATAGTGTGAGTTGGATTGTAAAGAAGTTAAATTATTTTTAAGGCTCATGTAATAAAAGCTACATGTATATAACATTTTGTTTCTATTATAGATAATTATATGTTTAAAATCATCAAAAAGCTGATAGGAGGAAAATAGCACGTGCTTTTTAAAACATTTGAACGGAGAATCAAAATAAATAAATAAAATAACTTTATCAATAAAATTTGTTATGAAAAGAATCAAAGATGTATTTAAAAACTTCCTCTTAACAAATAATCTCTCAGAGTGAATTCAAAGATAAAAATTAATTTACAATGTTAGTCCCTTTACTTAATCTTGTGGGTCTAAATAAGCTTTAATTGTAATTAGTAACAACAACAGACACTTATGCAGCACTTACTATGAGTCTGGCACAACTAAGAGAACTTAAATACATTAACTTACTTTATCCTCAAAGGACCTTGGATACTAATCTTATCTCGGTTTTACAGATGAGAAAATGCTTGCTCAGAAAGTTGAAGGATTTGTCCAAGGAAGTAACCTTGCTAAAATTTAGATTTGAACTCAGTCTGGTTCCAGAACCCAGGCTGTCTGGATACTCTGAATACCTGATATACTCTACAGCCTAACTAAGAGAAAGAAAAGAAACATTTTTTTTTAAAGTCTCAAGTGGTTCTTTCTCCTTATTCTTTACCATGAGAGAAAGCAGGGTGCAAGGCACGAGAGGGAGGCGGAGGGATGGGCTACACAATAAATAACATGGAAGATTGAACAAACCCCCTGTGTTCTGGGTCACAGTTCATCCTCATAGATGTCCTTAGGAGAATTCCTAGTTAGAATTCTCAGGCCTGATAAATGCATCGGGCATCTCTGAAAAAGTCACTGGCACAAGCTTCTTCCTCGTAACTTCCTAAATACCTTATTCCCAATCCCTTCCTCACAACCGAGACTTCCAGTCAGTGGTTTTCTATTTCTTTAGGTCTATTGCTTGTTCCTTTCCCCCAACACTTCTTTTTGCCTGGAGCCCACAATATATTGGGAGAAAGGTACCATCTTTGACCTATATCGCAGGGCAAGGCAGAGAGAGAGAGAGAATGACTGACAGGAGAAGTAGTAAGAACTGGAAAGAGTCTAAAATGTACAACCACCTCCCTTCATCAGTTTGTGTGTTTGTGTGAGAATATTTGTGCGTGTCTCTGTGTATAACACAGCCGCAGAGTTTTGAATTTTAAAGAATGTATCTATATACTTTGCAAGTTATTGGTGTCAAGTGGGAAGGCACAATTGTTTACTAAACAGTAAATTAGAAGGACATCCCCGTGGAGGTAGACTCTCCTAGAAAAATTCATATAGTGAGACTACAGGAACATAAACTGTTCATGAAAATCAGATCTATTCTTTTACATAAATCAGAGTTTACCACAGACTCTTATAGGACACGTAAATAAAAGTATCACATTTGCTCTTTTTTCCGCCCAAATACGAGAAACATGATAGATGAGAGCCCAGTATTCCAACAGTTGTTAACATTCTTTTACTTACAGCCCTCATAGATGTCAGTGGGGATATGGACTGCTGCATGCTGATACGATATTTGTCGTCCAAAATTAGCGTCATCAATAAACACAGGTTTTATCCTCTGGCTGCCTGGCTCACTGTCATTTTTTTCAGGCTACAAAGGAAAAGATAGATATAATAAACAGAGTATTACAACGTATGCAACAGATATTTTCACATTCACTTCCTCATTTGCCAAATGCATATACTTCGAAAACTATACTTACGAGGATATTTTTAAATATAATACCACGATGGCGTTGGATACGCCAATTTCCATTCAGGTATTAGTATTCACATTATATCCTCCTGATATTATTCACATTATAACTAACTGGTCTCCTCATTTCCTCAATTTTTTACTGATACATAATATTTGCATATATTTATGGGGTACATCTGAGATTTTGTTACATGCATAGAATGTGTAATGATCAAGTCAGGGTTATTTAGGGTATTCATCACCTCGAGTACTTATGATTTCTATATGTTGGAAACATTTCAAGTCCTCTCTTATAGCTATTTTGAAATATACAGTACATTGTTGTCAAGTTTAGTCACCCTACTGTGATTGAACATTACAACTTATTCCTTCTATCCAACTGTATGCTTGTACCCGTTAACCAACCTCTCTTCATCCCCATCCCCTCCAATTTCCTCAATGTCGAGGTGATTCAGGATCATCCTGGGAAAACCAGAGCTTCCCCACATACAATACTTAAGATGTACGTTTAAAGAACAGGATATGACCCAAGCATTACAAAAGCTATCCATGTAACAAAAACATTTGTACCCCCTTAATATTTTGAAATTAAAAAATAAAATAAAATAAAATAAAGAACAGGATAAGTGCCTTTAAATACAACTGAATTAAAATCATCCACTTGAAATAAAATTCACAATTTAGGTACGTAAGTTTATATTGGGCAGTTGAAGGTAATTCTTGACTTGACAACTAATGGTACACATGACAGCAATAATACAGCAATGATTATTTTATGGCACGGTCCCTTGATTTTTTATGTTTTCCAACTGTGTATCAATCTTTGTGTTTTTTAACTTTTTCTTTATTTTTTTAAATTATTTATTGATTTAATGTGGGTTTTTTTTTTTTTTTTAGAGACAGGGTATCACTCTGTTGCCCAGGCTGGAGTGCAATGGCCTGATCATAGCTCACTGCAGCCTCAAACTCCTGGGCTCACGTGATTCTCCTGCCTGAGTTTCTCAAGTAGCAGGGACTACAGGTGCGCACCACCGCACCCAGATAAATTTTTGTTTTAAAAAAGAAAGTATACTAAGAAAGAAGAGATCCACTGTAACTCTAAATTCAATTAAATCCTAACTTCAACCAATTTGTCTCCCGCGATAGGAACTAAAATCCAATCAATAATGATTCAAGAATATCCCACAGGAGTTTAAAATTGAAGACTAATTTTCCATTTATTGGAAGTATGCGTTTGAAACTGAATTATCTTGTTGCCCTTCCCTGGCAAGGAAACTAAGAGTTTCATTCATTTATCCAAAATGCATCTATAACTTTTTTTTTTTTGCTATTTATATTAAACCTTATTTATCCAGTCAAAATATAGTTGTTTCAACTCTTCTCCCAACTGTATTTGTTTTAAAATGACATTAAGTTTGAAAAGTACATATTGAGCAAAAAGGAAAAAACCCTTTATTTTGGGAGGAAAGAGTGGTAGAGGAAGAAATGAAAGGGTGTACACATAGCAAGTGTCACCAGCATTGTGAGAAATAACTGTTACTCGTCTTTGTGCTTTCTTCTTTTTTCCAATAATGCTCAGCATGTATTATATTAGTGATTAGAAAATAACTATTAATTTTTATTTTTAAGTCTTTTCTATAATGCTATGAAGCATTATATGCTTATCTTACTAAGGTAAAATTGATATTTCATCTGAATCCTCACTCTTAAAATTAGCACTTTTAAATACATTTTATGGAGGTTCTTTCTCTTTTAAATTACTCTATAATGGCTTTTAGAAATAACTTTAAAACAATAACATACTTCTCAACTTGTATAATCATGTATCAAGACTCCTTTTAATGCAGAGTTGCTAAATATTATATATTAAAGAAAAAAATAATACTGATGCTCTCCCTGGTAGTTTACATAAATTAAAATAATTTCACAATATTAGACTTTCTAAATTTAAATTGCTTATTATCTTTAATCTACTGAAATTATTGTTTCTGATACCATCATGATTCGTGTCTTTACTTACCTTTATATATTATAGCAGTATACAGTTTAATTGAAATACAGCAAATACTAGACACAAAGGAATTGACTAAAATTTTGGAGAAAAAATACATAAGACATATTGTCTAGTGTGTTAAACATCTCAAATTCTCCCCTTGAAATTAAGATTTCCTTGTTTTTCAGGCCACATAACAAGAAAAAATAACATATATCTTTCCAACATTTTTTTTCAAAATATCTCTTCTGAAGTCCACAGACTACCATATATAAATGTGTACAGAGAAACTGAGCACGTAGATTCCAAAATATATTCAAATGCATTTAGTAAAACATAAGTGAAATATAAAATGCATGATTCTCAAACTATTCTTCTCAATAATTTTAGTTATTAAATAATAAATCACTCAGAGACAGAGGTATAGAGTAATGTCATCTGGGTAGGTCATTCAATTTTACAAGCAGTGCACATTAGCAAATTTAATTTGGAAAGTTACAATGATAATTCTCTGACATAAAAAAAAGCACTTGCATATTTAATGTATTTATATCAAACCAAACACACTTAGAATTGGTATTTATTTATAATAAAGCATTGCTTTTTTATATTTTGCTCTCCTAAAAGTATTTCTCCTTATAGCAAAATGTTCAAAAATTAAAGTCTATGTATTTTACCTAAATTGTAATGAAAACTAGCTTAGTCATTTTGCACAATTCAGATTGAACATGGTCACTGATAAACTTTGCTCACAATCATACTATGTTTATGTCACCCTGTTCTGTATGATTTTTGTGTCCCACAAAATTGTGAAAAAATTAGATGATACTGAATAAAATTGGTTCATTAAGACTCTCTATAGAAGCATCACAAATTGTATTTTTTCTCACTAGTAAAGGCATTAAATCAATGGGCTCTTGTGTGATGAACCAAAGTCTTCAATAACCAGAGGCTTAGCCTTGTATACAATTCTCCAATATGTATGTATATTTTTAAATTTCCACCTCCAAATACATTCTATTTTTTCACAGCTATTTCATAGATGTTGCTTACAACAGAGCCTTGCAGCTTTTATAATATAGATATTACTAATTTTAGAATTTTTAAAGTCTCAATTTTGTTACCAATATCAAATAAAATTTTGGATATGGAATATGCTTTTAAGCATGGCATTAGAGTCCCATATAAATGATTACCATAGATAGCATGCAAAATATTTTAAATAGACCTTCATACAGTCATCAAGTCTGAATATTCTGGTATACTGGCATGTTAGTATCAACACTATGGATTAAAAAGCAATGTTGCTTTTGTAACAACTAGTTTACTATTGGAATTTAAGCATCCTGTGCTGCTACACCAGTTAAGGATGGTTACCAGTCTGATTCCTACAGAGGATAGCCTCATTTTTAGTTAATCACTTGGATCAATGAGAAATGGAGACTCATCTAAGGAGCCACAGCTGACCACGCCCAACCAAGGAACGACTAGAGAGAAGGAGGTGTGGAACCTTCTTCATCCAGTCAGGGTTGTTCTAGTCAAGTTGTAAGGCCAGGTTGAATATTAAATAATGGATCTAGTACAATGGCAATAAGAACATGATTGAGCCTTCTGAATTAATTGGGGTTTTTTTAATGAATTCAGAAGATTTTTCCAGTTATTCAGGTAATTAAAATGTTGTAACTCTTTAGATTTACCCTGTGGAAAAACTATAGCATTGATTCTTCAGAAGCAATGTGTTTAACATACTAAGAAAAAGAATATTTTAAAATTTACATGAAAAGTAAATTCATAGTATCAGTGGTCAAAATAAAATTGAAGAAATAATTCTAGTTATTAAAGAGCAGATCCACTTTAAGCCTTTAGGTATTCTTCCACTAATAATTATGATACATAAAACAGAAAGAAGAAACAAACAGTTTGAGATTTGCAGTCTTTGGGAAAGGGAGGGAACAGGAATTAGATGAAATTGTGCAATAACACAAAGAAAGACAGTAATTGAAAAAACACTGCAAAGGATATTAAAGCAAAAAAATATACGTTTTCCAAATGACAGTCAAAGATAAGTATGAATATGAACCACATAAATCTCAACTAAATTAAGTTAAAAGAGGATACTGATCACTGCAATAACTTGTTTATTAAATTTAAAAGGCAAAAATAGACATTCTTCAAATAAAATGTATTAAGATTGCTGATTACAGTGATAACATATAAAAAGTTGAAATACAGAACCTGAGAACATTCTTGAAATAAAACAGATGTAATTTTAGTTTGCATGATGAATGAATGCCTGTGAATTGTCTATCACAGGACCTAGCAGGGAGTAAGGAGAGCCACTGGAATTAAAATACAGTTGAGTGCGATGGAAAAGAAGAGTTGGGGGCCCATTTAAATTCCACATGTAGTATGACATTTTCAAATCGCTAGTATCAGAAAATAATACCATGCTATAAAAGTAAATCCATATCTATACATTCTATCTAAACATATAACCTATATTTTGGGAAGAGAGTGATCAGATATTTCTCTTCTACCAAGAGATTGTGAAAAGTACTATATGATTTCAGAGAGTCTGAAAGTTCAATATAGCACGTCCCATGGAAACCATGTAGTATTATACATTACATTATAAAAAGAAAACATTTAAATGAGGACATTCTACTTCTAAGAAATTAAAAGTTTTTTTTATATTATGATAGACAAATATACTTTTCAAAATATTGTTGGAGCAAAAGAGTTTTAAAAAAAACAACCTTGCAAGGTAGGAAGATCAATTATATTCTGTTGAAATCTGAGGCAAAGACTGGCTAAAGTCATACAACTAAGACATAATCAGAGCTTGAATGCTAGGACTCCAAGATCCCACCGTAAACGCTACTAATCCAGAATGACTGAGGACCAATGTTTAAACTATCTTCACAAAAGGAGCATGTGCCCAAGTGCGCAAAGCATTAAAATTATATCAGGACAGGCTTAAAAAATTTTTGAAAGCAGCCCCAAAAAACGTAAGGCAGAATTCTTAGAAGAAACTGTAATCTACCTTTTCTATTGGTTTTACAGGTTTTTTCCCCAATAAATCATAAGGTGGCTACATTCCATACAGGGATGCATGCATTAATTTTAAGATATTCATGGTAAACATCACAGGGAATAGTGGATCAGTGGAAACTTAGGATTTGAGGTCTAATGAGCTTTTCAATCATACAGATTTCATTTTATCTACTGCAAGATCACTGTAACCTAACAACTGTCAATGACAAAGCTGGTTGAATAAAATATAAGCTAAGTACATCAAAATTAAATATGGACAGAATAATGGATAGATATTATAAATTAAAATCTTAAATCAAAACCATCTCCAACATTTTTAACCTTAAGTCTTGATTTATAACAGCTCCCTAACAGGGCCTTCTGTCCCTAACTGGTACCCACTGCACAGGAAGGGCAGCACAGCACGGTGACACACCATGCCATCTGTGGATCATGCATTGCACTCATTTCCCTACTCTATCAAATACAAAGTGTGTGACACTGGACAAGTAACTTTAGGTCTCTAAATTTTACTTGCTTTACCTGAAAAACATTAAAACAATAGAGCTCAGGAGTTTGAGGTTACAATGAGGTATGATGCTGCAACTGCACTCCAGCCTGTGCGACAGAACAAGACCCTGTCTCTAAAAAAAAATTAATAAATAGTATGTGCCAGAAAGGATTATTGTGAATAATCCTTTTATACAAACATATGAATACATATAGGGCTATAATAATAGCTAGCATATAGTATATATACCTATTCTATACTAGGCAGTAAATATACTAGGTAGTATGCTTTAAATGCTTTTTACACCATTATCTAGTATAGAATATACATGTGTATATATAAACATATATATGCTAGCTATTATTATAACTCAATCCAAACACACTGCATCCAAAATATTGAAATCATTTATTTTAGATGCACAAAGAACCAAAGTAAGTTTGAATAAAAAGCAATTAATATTCTATCTTTATGCTATCATCTACTCAAGGATTCAATATTGGCCAACATCAGAGGTTGAAATAAAGTCTGCATACTATAAGATGGTTTTTATAAATGTTAGAAAAGAAACATAGATTTTTATTCTTTAATAATTAGAATGGATTTCATCACTGTTTGATGCGTATCCCTACTAGCTCATTCTAGAACCGGGTTTATTTATTTCTACAAAATAAAATAAAATCATGAAAGATTGGGCTTTTAAAAAGACACTTAGGTAGGACATTATGTTGGAATTAATTTTTATGTAGACAAGACTCTGCTAAGAGGAGAATAAATAGCAACACAAATATGCAAGGGAATTCAGCCGACTAGCCAAATGTCCCAGACAGGTCAAATTTTTAACATGATCAATAAAATAAAATGTAGCAAATAAATCAACTCTATTTAATGACATGGGAATTCTGGGTTAAACTTATTCCATTTGGATTTTAGTCAGAAACATAGATCTTGGAATTAGGTTAATAAGGGTTTGTAATGATCTGCTTTCTTTTTGCTTACTTTGAGAATTTAGAAAACAGTGCAGCTTGCTGGCACAACTCACGTCTTCTGGGGAATTTGCTTCACTAATCTTCGGGGAATTTAAAGACTTGTTGGGTCAGATGTCTCTAGAAACCTAAACTAAGAACCTAAATAAATTTCAAAACTAAAGAGACTTGAATGTAGATTTTCATAGATAATAGTTACATTAGCAGATTTTTTCATTTTATTTTGACATACAATTTTTTAAAATTTGAATTCTTAAATATTTTTTCAAGATTCAACTGTGATTTTTATTTTGTACATGCATTGTCTTACATTTTTCACAGAAATGCAAGGATTAAATTCATAATAATAAAATGAAAAATATCTCTATCTATTTATTATTAACACATTCAGATACACAAACATGCTCCATTTGGTGCTAAAATCACTTCAAATCGATCTTAAATTTATTGTAATATTAATATTTTAAAAAAATTACATTCATGAACATTTCTAGACTGCCCGCTATCAGCCAGGAAATATTCCAAATGCTTTACATGTGTTAACTAATTTAATCTTTAGCTCTCTGAGGCTGGTAGTACTGTAATCTCCATTTTACAGACCAAAAAAGTGAAAAACAAAGAGATTAAATGACTTTGCCAATATCACCCATATAGAAAATGGTATAGCTGTGATTCTATCTAGCCAGCACTCCAGTGTACAATCTCTTAACTATCACACTCTATTGCCTCTTCTGTGTAACAAGGTATACAACAATTGTACATGTATGCCTGTTATTTAGAAGAAAATATAGAGTCGCATATAGAAGTATTTAGGAACAAAATGTCATATCTTTCTCTTAAAAGATTTAAGTAAATAAGAGATGAGGCAGTTATAAAAGAGATATAAAATATTTTTATCTTAAATAAAAATATTTTTTATATATTTTAAATGTTTTTATCAGGAAACATTTAAAATAAAAACCTAAAAAAATATTTAAGATATTTTTCTTGATAAAACAAAAAACAAATCTTACATTGAAACATCATAACCCTTTAAATGAGGTAGCCTCTTTGGAAATAAAACTCAACAACTATTATTTATTCTAATTATATGTACAGACAGAACTTTAGTTTTGATGGAAGACTATAACAAGCCTGAGTGCATGTTTCACAAAGATTCATGATAACTTAGCTTACCATATCTACTCAGATGAGGAACCAACAACCCTGACGCTTACAGCACCGTAGTAATTGCAGACAAATATTCTAACTCTGCTGCTTATTCTTCAACTTGAATCCGTTTTGGACATAGGGGAAACCACGTTGTGTCTGTTTTGATATTGCTCTTGGTCCTGATGACAGTTCCCCAGGGACAAGTGAGAGAAAATGAAGAAACACTGTCCACTGTCACTCCCATTTTCTGCAGCCAGCCCCGTTAAATGAACTAAAGGAAGCAAATGTCTATCTTCAAAAACTCTTTCAAACATAATCCATAGGAAAAGCTAGCTTTGCCATCTCCTCTCTTAACTTTGCTTCCACTAACCTTGAAAAAAATAAACATTTTCATTTCCACCGTGCTTGCAAGGGGCTTCCAGTTCACTTTGCTAATAGAGCACCACTTTAAAAAGTAAACATGTCTTCACAAACACTGTGAAAATAATCTAGGTATTCAAACACATAAATTTAACAAGCATTATCTCAACAATTATTCTATACTATGAAAGAGATAAAATGAATAAGATTCCTACCTCAAGTTGCTAAAAATTTAGTACAGAAGATGAAACCCTGTATACATATACTATAGTGTAAGGTATTATATCATTAAAGCCAGAAATGTTTTAGAAGTTGCTTAGAACACCCATAGGAAGGAATAGCATTTGCTACCTAGAAAAACCAAGAAGGGCTTCAAGAGGAGATTATTATTCGAACTGGGTTTTTAAGGAATACTTAGCATTTGATTGGAAAAATTGTAGGATATCATGATCAGGTAATTAGAGGAATGAACATGTTAACATTAACTAGCACAAATTAACTGGACACAAGAAAGATTGCCTTAAATTTCCAGTAAGGCTATAAGCCTTAAATCCTTCCATGAGAACTGTGGCTCACCAAATAATTTAGCCCAGCTATACCTGCATTTTTACGTTTCAAGAGGAAAATTTGCTTAAATGACTACAGCCATAATTTTTATATTATACAATCTTAAGGGGATATTAATCCTATCCTTTATTTCATCCACTGCTTTAGCTAAATCTGGCTATCAGTATTTATTTCACAGCCACAGGGTGAATATAAATAGCAGTGATCTAAGGAGAGGAGCATAGATATTATAAAATGCCCTTGAGGAACTATCTTATACCAGAGTTGTCGAAGGGCTTACATTCTCTCCATCCTGACCAATTCAGATGTCGTAAATGGAAAGCTTACACTCTAAAGAAATAACTGACCAACCTTAAATGCTAGTTTTGCCTTTAAGTGAGGCCATGCATCCTTATAATGAACAAAATCAATACATTACACTTGAATATATCATTCTTTATATAAAATGCGAAACTTGGTGAAACACTAGCGTAATACACGGGGAAGAACTATAGAAATCTGGCAATTCCAAATTTCATCCTGATTCCAACATGTACTAAACCCATGGCCTTCTTTGTATGATTTCCTTCTATTATGAAAGCTACTCCTTCTTCATCTCTAGCTACTGGTATTTCACACCCCCACCTCTGCCCCACCTTATCTGAAATGTTGTTGTTTTGTGGATTCTATCCCGTACTGTCTTAAGGCATTTTGGGGAGGTTGGGGGTGGGGGAGATAGGGTCTCACTCTTTTGCCCAGGCTGGCGTGCAGTGGTGTCATCATAGCTCACTGCAACCTCAAACCCCTGGGCTCAAGAGATCCTCCTGCCTCTGCCTCCTGAATAGCTGGGACTGCAGGCGCATGCCACCGTGCCCGGCTAATTTTTCTATTTTTTGGAGAGATAGGGTCTCACTAGGTTGCTCGGGCTGGTCTCAAACACCTGGCCTCATGTGATCCTCCCGCCTCAGCCTCCCAATGTGCTAGGATTACAGCCGTGAGACAGTGCACCCAGCCTTGTCATTTTTATTATTTTTTTTACATTGTGTAGATGTGTAAAGTAGGCTGACATCAAGATAATGGAGAATAGTGGGATCACAGCAGGCTGGAGAATGTGCTATATCCAAAGGTATTCAAATTCGTTTTGTTTTTAACTTGTGTGAGCATGCCAAAACATATCTGTGGTTGAATCTGGCCTTGCTATATATGTAACTTCACACTTGCTGGAGAAATTTCAGCCACTTGTTTTCAAATTCTACTCAAGCTAAACATAAAACTCTATTCTAGGCCATTCTCCCAAGCAACCAAACTAAATATTTAGCTGCCTACTAGAACTCCTCTTGGATATCCTTGAGCAAGTTTTTGGTATAAATGATCCTGACTAAAAAATCTTTGCCTGAAACACTGTAGGCCTTCCAAATTTACAATTATATACAGATTTCATTGCAGACCTGAATGTTTTCTTCCATTAAATCCTAGATGATTAAATCTAATCCATATGCTTCTTTAGGAATATAAAATTTATGGCTACATCTCTGAATTTTGACCTCCATATTTACTATTTTTGATCTCATAATTTATCTTACTTTTGTGGCATTCAGGGTTTATTTCTCAAGATTACTCTGAGTATTACTGATTAATAATTTGTATTGTCAAACTCGTTAGTTCTTCCAATGGGAATTTTGTTTTAGTGGTTTTTGTTCTGATCATTTTATTTTAGTCTACTTTTTAATAGATCACTGGCTCTTTCATTGGTGACACTAGGCACATATTTAATGTTTTTGTTTTTACTTGAAGAACTTAAGTAACACTATCTCAGAGGAAACTTTTCTTTAATACTGCGGTACATCTACTTGACTCTTACTGAATCTTTCATGGATTCCTCCATCGACTAGTTTCTATTTCATTGGTCTTAAATGAAGAAAAGCCTGTCTAGGCTTAGGGCTGGGAAATGGTCATATGCACAGATTTTTTCCTAAGCATTTGTCCTTGCTGTCGTCATATTTGTAACTCGAGGGAAGAGAATGACGCAAAACATTTGGTATCCTTTCTGGTCAATAGTGGGTACTCACTAAAAGCAAGTGTTTTCTTCAAGGTATGTATCTCAGTGTCAATCCTTGGATCACAGAGACCCACACAGATCAGGGCTGAGGTTGGGGGTAGCGGTGAAAGGGTCTCTTTACAAATGAAACAAAGTGTAGAGAATACAAATGGGAAAGTATGCCCGAAATATGACTCTGGTATTCTTTTTATTGGGAAAGAAAATGTTACTGAATGATTATAATGTATTAGATCTTATAAGAGCTATGTCATCTCAGCTGCTGTAAATACAGAAGAGCTGCCCTCTGGAAACTTATACTTAAGGAGGGACCTCAAGGGAACATAAAGATTGAGTCATAAAGATTGGTTGTGACTTCAAGGAGGAGAAACTGTCATTTAATTGTCAAATGTTATGTCTGCTTAGGAAAGTTTCTGGTAAAGTTTCTGCAGAGTCTTAAATATCAAACAAAATCAATAATAAGTGACTTGAAGGTCTTGACAGTGGAAAAAAATTTATAAATATTATGTTTAGGAATATTTATATATTAATAGTGAATTACATAATTTAAAATATATTTAAAATTTAGAACCATAAAGTAAAATGAGGTCATTTCAATAGCTTTTAAGTAAATATCTGAGACTAATATGTAAAACTTAGATGATTGTATTGGAGCAACAAAAGGAAATGATTGATATAAGAGTATTGGAAAATATAGAAAATGGTCACTATTATCCTAGTCATAGGAGTTGGAAAAGAAAATCTCCTGCTAATGCAGAACTGGTGAAAAAGTAATAAATAATAACCAGAGGCTTCGGATTTACAATCTTTTAGTTTTCTCCAGGATGTGTAACATTTAAAATATAAACCTTGTTTAGCTCTTTTAAATTAAATTTAGCTGAAAGCTGCATTAGAACTTTGAAGTCCTACCTAGTGAACTGCAACATAACTTAGTATGTTAACAAACTGCAAGCTAAGAGTATATTCTTGTAACAAATAACTGAGTCTCAGCCAATCACAGCAGCTGAGCTTTAGCCAGTCATAGGCTGTCAAATGATCAGATCATGTCCAAGGAAGGCAAATGCCACATCACACCATGCCCCAAAAGGGCAAATAGCCAGCTATAACCAATCAAGCTGTTTCTGTACATCACTTCCTTTTTCTGTTTGTAAATACTGCCTGCCCATGTTGTTGGGTGGAACCCTCTCCTGGTTCTGAGTGATGCCCAATTCATGAACTTTGCTCAAACTCTGATAAATCTGTCTAAGGTTTTTCTTTTAACAACTGTCATATAATTATATCACCATTGAAACATATTCAGGACAATTTATTAATTGATGTTTTCTCAATATTTAGTATTCCAATTAATTTCATCATTTAATTAGATATTAGATGTAGATAGATGATCAACTCACATTATACACTCTCAAATGACCAATTTTTAATGAAGAATATGACATTGTAGAAATTGAGCAATAAAAATACACATCTAAACTGGTATACAGAAAAGCCAGGACATTCCGGGCAGCGGCTCATGCCTGTAATCCTAGCACTTTGGGAGGCCAAGGTAGTTAGGTCGCTTGAGGCCAGGAGTTCGAGACCAGCCTAAGCAAAAGCGAGACCCCGTCTCTACAAAAAATAGAAAAAATTAGCCGGGAATGATGGTGCACACCTGTAGTCCCAGCTACTTGGGAGGCTAAGGCAGGAGGATCGCTTGAGCCCAGGAGTTGGAGGTTGCAGTGAGCTATGATGATACCACTGTACTCTAGCCCTGGAGACACAGCAAGACCCTGTCTCCAAATAAAAAAGAAAGAAAAAAAAGAAAAAGAAAAAGAAAAAGAGAAGCCAAGACAAAGAACAGTTATGGTGAGCCAAATTTAAACAAAAACAATGTGATGGCATTATGATTTGTGAACATTTGACATATAAAATATTGGGCTATATATATATAAAGTTGTGGACAGAGCAGCCAATTAAATCCACCCTATATTGCAAAACATTTGGTGAAGGTGAGTAAATTTCATCATTCATAAAAGTCCTACTTCATCAGAGAAGTAACAATCTTTGTAAAAAAAAAAAAAAGTGTAATCCTGAAGTAGAACATCAAAGTGCAACATTTACTTACAGTTCTTAACTTTCTTTCTCTGTAAAATAGTAAACATTTTGATGGCAGAAAACAATTTGATCGTGGTGATCAAAATACATGCATTAAGAGAGATTAGAAAACACTCAGTATAGTATATAACTTTATATTCATTTTACTGTAAAAGAAAATTTTTCTCTCAGTGAAAAAATTTGACTATATTTAAATGATAGAAGTCACTCAGAACAGCAGGTGGAGTGGTAGCATTAACTCTACTAGGTCAAGAAGAACATATTAAAGATATGTTCAGAAACTACTAATTCATTATGTCCCAATTACTATTTTCCCCCTTCTTTCTTTAGTAACAGAACTCTACATTTTAGTTGGGTAGATACACATGGGGGAGGGGGATTATACTCCACCATCCTCTTGCGACTAGGCAAGGCTAGTCACTAAATTGTAGACAATGGATGCAGATAGAAGTGATGTGTGTAACTTCCAGAACATACCCCTAAAGGCAAAGGACATGTCCCCTATTGCCATCTGTCTTCTTGCTATTATCTAGAATGCAAGAAAAAACCACTGTGGATATTGGAGCATCTATTGTAGACCACAACATAGACAAGCTACATTGAGGAGAGCAAAGAACATGGGGGAAAAACACTGGGGCCTGGATGATTGGGAGTTGCCATATTAGCCATGGTATCTAGACTGTTCCATGAGAGAGGAATCAACTTTTGTCTACTTTTAGCCACTTTTACTTTAGGTTTCTCTGTAACAGTGAAACTGATGTACTAATCAATAAAACATGGCTCATTTTGATTCAATGTTTAAGGTCTTATGAGAGCAATAGTATCATATCTGAAGCACTTTGAGCTTCTCCAATAAAAATCTTTTAGTGTTGTTTAAAATGAATTCTCTTAAAGGTCTTTAAAAATTCTCAAAAATTTTACATGAAATATGATATTCCAAATATACAAGACTGTACTATGTTAGCAGGATGTACGAAGTTATATTTCACATTCAGGTTGAGAGTCAACATGAAAATTTATTGGCTTTTTTTAAAAAAGCCTTATATAAGCAGAATTATATTTTCTCATGTAATTCCTCCCAAACATTTTTTTCTCTTGACAAATTACATTCTTGCTTTATCTTAAGCAATGACAGCCACATCATCAGTTTTGATTCTGTAATTGACATAAACAACAGGAAATGCAAAATAAAATTAAGTATTTAGATACAATAAAAATTTCCCCAATACCCAGAGCAGAATGTTTTCCACACTTATCTAGGTTTCTGATGTCTCTTTCTGAAACATTTGAATTTGGTTTTGATAGTAAATCAGCTCAAATTCCATGTGGAAATATGTGCCATACAGATTAAAAGTATGTTAATACAAAAATATCCTTTGAAATGTCTTGACTACAAATAAATAATTTCTTATTTCTTATAAATAAAAATCTCATATACTTAAAAAAAATCCTAAGTCATTAATATGGCCAAATGCAAATAACATTTATTTAATGCTTACATGTATCAGGCAATAGGTATTCAGATTTATATGTGTAAAATCTTATTTTAGCTGGCATTAAGGAATTCACGTTAATATACAGAATCTATAGAGAAGTAAACTGAATCTTACTTTGGTTAGAGAACTTTGGCACTAAAAGCCTGAAAAACCATGGCTTTCCCATGTTAGGAACAAAATCTGAATACTGGCAGACACAAGTCATCAAAACAATTAAAACTATTTTAATATGTTAAACTATCTTTTAATACAATCCTGACCAGCCTTTGAGAAATTATTACTCGATTCATTAATGATGACAGTGGAACTTGTTCTGGTCCTTTTTGTAAATGATTTTTCAATATGTATCAAAATTCATTAAAATATCTAAAATCTTTGATCCAATACTTCTACTTCTGGGAATCTATCCTAAAACAAATTTAAAACTTTGTAGAAAAATGTTCATGCACAGAGATGCTTAATGCATTGATATTTATGTGAATAGTCACAAAGGAAAATTAAATTTCCAAGGTAGAAGAGGAGTTAATTGAATCATGTTATATCAAGTCAAAACAATGATACAAGAACTATCTCATATAGAAAATGACTATGCTACTTAAAAACTTCTTCCATCAAAGAATCATAGAAGTAAGTAAATATATATATTGATGAGAAAAGCAGGAATATGTTTATAGTAGGGTAAGAGAGTAACAAATGTGTTTTTCCCCCTCCTTTTTGACTATTAAATTCTATAATGTGGTCATATTCTTTAAACATGTAAGTAAATTCTTTGTACATACTAGAATATATTTTCGTAAGAATCCAAGAATATCCAGAACTCGAATGAACTCTTTGGATTACCTACTCAGCTGTGTCATGTCTTAGATGAGAGAATAAAGTTTCAAATTTTAATAGGTGTTAATGCCTTAAGGGCAACTATAATTTTAGGAATGGATTGGAGCATGAATTCGTCTGATTCCTATTGTAGTTTTCTTTCCACTACATAACACTCTGCAAATTAATCCAGCACTTTATTATTTGTATATAAAGAAATGAAAATTTTTCCAATTGCTAGCCATTTCTTTAAATTTTAAATTTAAATGTTGATATTTTGCTACTAATAAGGTTTTGATTTAATTTGCTAAAGTTCACCTCATGGCCTAAAAAAGAGAATGAATCCTTTTCATAGGCATAATTATAACCCACAGTAGTATTATAGAATACTTTTTTGGATAAGAAAAGGCAAAAAACAGGGCAAGTTCAATAGGTTCACGCACACGAACTTTACTCTCTCACAGAGTGTTTTATTTAAATGCTTGAATGAACATCTGTGTAGACAAACTATGTAGAAAATATTGAGGACAACTCAATTAATACAAACACGTAACCCACGTGTACTTTTCCGCTTGTAACGGGTGAATATGTTTCAATGGGCAACTCTGAAGCACTAGGATTGAAAGTGGGTGGTACTTACTAAAAAGTCATATTGATATTTGTGCAAGATTGCTAAACTTTTGAACAAAGAAAAATGGCTAATTTCTTTAAAAAATAAAAATAACTTTCTAATTAATGAGCAAATCTGATGAAGTAAATAAAACTGTTTTGACAAAAAGGTAACATCTTTAATTAGTTTACAGAAAAAAATATGTATTTGCTTGCAGTATTGGTTTCATTATCTTTAGGCAACCCTTAATTGGAGGAATTCATGCCAATCCATTCACTTTATCATAAAATCTTTGTCTTAGTTTTACAAATTAAATGTTTAAAAAAAGTTGCAATCGATGTACCACCAGGAAGGTTGGTGAAGATTTTGTATATATTTTTAAATGACCATATAATTTTTAAACATCAAATGCTAATTCTAATGACGAAACTAAACATCTCTTCAAAGTTGATATTTATTCTGATACCAATCAATAAAGTACTAAAACATTTTGTGTTTGATGACAGATTGTCCTTAATAAACCTCCTACATCATTAAAATGACAGATGTACTCGTCATAAGAAGAAAGATATCAGCAGCAAACCACCTATATCGAGAGGAAAGAAAATACATTTTAAAACAATCTTGGTTCTTCATCTATGAATTGGAGAAAATAAAACCCACTTAATTCATAGTGTTTTGTAGGAATAAAATAAAATAAAATAAAAGTGGTTAGGAGTATGCAGACAAATTTAGTGCTCGAAAAACTATGGTATTCAGAAGTACTAGTATCAGTGGTGTAATTTGGGAAACTGTGACATTTCAAGCAAACTATATTTTTTTTTCATTTTTTGAAGATCAGCTCTACTTGTTTTATGTATTTTTTTCACTTTCATCTTTTAAACAGCTGGAAGAAAATTCTATACAGTAGTACAGGAATATAATTTTTTCATTCAGATAAAAAAGTGTGGATGACACATAATAATTTATTACATTTGCTTGTTTTTTTACTGATATATTCCAGGCTCTCATAACACTTAAAATATAGAAGATCCTCAACTAATAGTTTCATGTAGATAGATAAGTATATCTAGGTATTTTCTCTGATGTAAATAGTCAAATATACGATAATTTTTTAAAAATTAAGTGTAATCTTTATAATTTTAGAAATGTTTCCATCATGACTAAGTAATTAACATGTCTCTTCAATTTCTATCCAAATGTGGCAACATTAGAAGTAATTAATTAATGCTAAAATAATCCATGTTCTAAAATCATTTGAATAGGTACATTAGAGTCATTTATTTAGAAAGGCATATCAAGCAACTACTTTATTTCAAGATTGGACCAGCAGAGCTAGTTGTTGCACAGCTTCTGGGGTGTCACTCACATTGTAGTTGAAATAAATGGTTCTCCCTGGTGTGTGTAGTTCAAGTCAGAGCAGATATGTGTGGTGACCCTGATGACAGGGGCCAAGATACAGAGATGGATGGAATACGATCTCTGACTTTAGCATTGCTAATGGACTCCAGAGTATCACAACAGTGCAGTGGATTGAAGTCTGGACAGAGTGCAGTGGGAGTTCAGACCCAGACAAACACATGGAATTTTTACTTAAGAAGATGCCAATAAAAAGTTGTTAAAAATCACGGAAGCACTAAAATTCATCATTACGGACTGTTTGACTAGTATTTTGTTTATGCTACCTAACATTTTCTTAAAAACTAAACCTGCTAGCTCAAATTTGTTCTATAAAACCAATCATTCTATTATAACTAAGTTTTTCTTAGAATTGAATGTAAAACTTATAATACTCACATCGAGATCATCCTTTGCATTGTAGTAGACAACTTCATTGCTCTACAAAAAAAAAAAAGAGTGCTTTATTGACTTGAATAAGAACAAAAAATACCGTATCAAATATTTAATACATTTTATGCATATTTTAAATATTAAAATACTTATACTATTCCTTTCACAATATATTACACAAAGATCCATAAGGATAGCCAATATTTTTCTAAGAACATATTAAAAGAGTATATCAATGGTATTTGTAGAGCACATCTTGCATTGGGAAAAAGATCTCAGCATAGGTCTGAGAACCATTTGTTAAGAAAAAATAAAGTGTGAATTCACAAGTGAAGTAAGTTATACAAAAACATGTTATACATATACACACATGTATGTATTAAATAATAAACAGGATAATTCAAGCAACATGTAAGATAAGTGTCTTATTCACATTTTGTTGAAGCTATGATTTTTTGCATATATACACACACACGCAATATTGGCAGAAATTTCCTTATGGGAGTCAGATAAGGAATCATGAGCAACTGGGAATTCAGACAGCAAAAAATATCAGATTATCTAACACATTAATATTCCTATATACTAGCAAAGTGGTATATTAGCATTGGCTCTTTCACAAGAATAAATATATATGAACAACTGCTAGCCATCAATGTTGCTGAAAAATACCATAAATATAAATTAGTACTACAGAGGGAGAATGGAAAAGAAAGTCAAAATAAAATGACTGTCAAGGAATTTAAAACTCCTCTGTGTCTCTGAAGCTAGTTCTATGCAATATAAAAATAATCCACTTATACTGATTGCTCTTTCTTTTCTTCTCCTGAACTGATTGAAGATATAGTCCATTTTCCATATGTCTTCAGTAGTGAACTGACTACTATGTAACGATGCATTTTTCTGTGCCCCTTACACATGCACAGACATAGACACTCTAAAATTTTATTAAAAACAAACATATAATACACAACATTTTTAAAAGAAAATTACTTGGGAAAAATTTACTAAATTAGTGCTTCTAAAAATGTATCAGTCCTCACAAAAAAATCACTAGTTCTTCAAAATATTAATAGATGTTACATAGACAAAAGCATTCCATGGTCATATGACTTTAGAGAACAATAAAATTAAAATTGTCTCTTTTCAGCAGGACTTCACAGGGCCTCAGTGTATGATTATACACTATAAATCTCCAAGAGGAAAACATATCTTGTTTTGTTTCTCAATTTATTTGCCATATAAAACGACCTTTTTTTTGTTAGTTTGTTTGAGAAATACACTAGGAAACTGAAGATCTATAAAATATAGGTCTCCATGAAGACCAAACAAACCAAAAACTATATATATAAATATAAGAACATATAATTCATAATACTGAATGAAACCCATGAGTTTGAATTTATTTCATTTAGAATTACTAAAACTTTTTAAATTATTTAATTGCTTTTCAAAAAAGAATTATTAAGCAGTTAGAAAAGTATAATACACATAAAAGTTCTAATTTCTGAAAAATTTATTATAGCATTAGTTTTGTAACAGTTAAAATAAAAATCAGATCTCATCACGTTTACAAAGCAAGAGAATCTTCTGAAACCACCAGAGATCCAAACCTAATTACTAGTTTATTGATCTCACTTGCAACTCTGTAATTTATACTTAGGAGACAATTTTTCAATTTAGAATATGGATTCCAGCAAAAGTTAAAACACTGAATAAGTTTATTTTCAATTTAGACTTTATTTTCTGCCATCTTCTTGCTTTTATTTACAGAACTGGAACATGTAGAAAACAAGGTGCGGCTGCATTAAATTCCAAGCAGTTCAGCATCATCATTTTCAACAGATATTCACTAAGTATCTATATGCACATACCGTTGTGCCAAGAAAGGCACAAAATGAGTTAAATATATCTACTCCTACCCTTTAGGTAAAATAATGGATATATATCAATTACATAAAACAACCTATGTATGTAGGATTACACTTAGTCCATGGGACTAGAGCTAATGGACCAGGTTGATTAGTCAACTTATTTCCTAACAAATAATAAATATTACAATAAAATAAAAAATAATAATATAATAAAAATAAATAAAAATTAAATAATCTTGGATATTTATTAAACCTATGATTACAGTGTTAGCAGAGGGTACAAGTACGATAAAGAAATACTAGTATTAATTCAAACTAAGTATTTCAATTCTGTTAAGATAGACTTTGCAGGAAATTAAAATTAAGAAAAGTAAAAATGAAAAGAAAGAAAATCTAAGTTTATCGAGAGTTTCCAAATAGTTTTCTTTTTTTTACTAAATTGTATTTTACACAAAACTCTGTTAATTAGCTTTTCTTTCAGAAATTCCATATTGTGAGGTTCCATGGTATAAAAGTGAGCATTCTGGATTCTGAAACTCTGTTTTGCTTCTAAAACTGTTATTAAAAATATGTATTCCAAAGTTTATTTAAATTTTATATATTTGCACAAAGCTTTCTGGATTCTGGATGACATAAAATCCCAAAAATTGAGTTTTTAAGCAAACTGAAGAAAAAATACTCTAGTCATAAGTTATATGGCACATCAAAGATCCATATTCCTTCCTGTAAATGGGTATTTTATATTTCTATTTTGAAAGTGTTCTCTCTTAATATAACACTCATTTCTTACATGGCCAAAATACAAACGCAAAAACAAAAATGTTACTTTTTATAGAAAGCAACAAAGCAATGAAACACTTATTCAAATATGTGTGTGCTTAGACAGGTTGTCATGTTTTCAGAAGAGAACACAGACCTCAGTGGAATATGCAAATGATTATGTCAAGTGTCAGGACCAAATTTCTTCTCCACTAATAAATGTGATATTTCTTTTGGCTTAAGAACATTTTCTTTACTTCACATTGTAAGTATGCTTTTCTTTCTCATACCTCAAACTTTTCACTGATAGCATGCACATTTCATTATTTCCTTATTTTATCTAACAGAAAAGCTCAGTTGATCAATTTTAGTAAGGATAAATTCACATAGGGCATCAGGAGTTGGAGAAACTGTAACTTTGCATTTGTTCTGTCAACCCAGTCCAGCTTAACAGCAATGACATTAAAATAAATGTCAAACATGGTTATATATATTTTTATATAACCATACAAAAATATTTTCCAGGCCGGGCATGTTGGCTCATGCCTGTAATCTTAGCACTTTGGGAGGCTAAGGCGGGAGAATTGCTTGAGTCCAGGAGTTCAGGACCAGCCTGAGCAACACAGCGAGACCCCATCTCTACAAAAAACAGAAAAAATTAGCCCAGCAAGGTGGTGCACACCTGTAGTCCCAGCTACTCAGGAGGCTGAGGCAGGAAGATCGCTTAAGCCCAGGAGTTTGAGGTGACACTGAGCTATGATAACGCCACTGCACTCTAGCCCAGGTAACAGAGCAAGACCCTATCTCAAAAACATATTTTTTCTAGTCTCAGTTCATCATATTTTCTTACAGAAAACTGCAATGATTTGTCCATGACTTTTGTTTAGACAGTGTCAGAATTATTTGGCTGAGAAATAATTTTAAGTATAAGTTTGAGAAAAATCCTAATTTGGGAAAGCAATAATTCTCTTTCATATCACGTTCATTTATAGATCTCTTCTCTGCTATATAAAAATATATATTAAGATATGTGCAGCTATGTTAAACTAAACTAGTCTTCACTAGAGTGATTCAAATCACTGAATCACCAAAATATTAATATATCCAGAACCATTCTTAACAATATTGAGATAAAGGACATTTCTCAGGAATAAAGGACAATTCACACAGAATCAACCAAATTCTGTTCTGATGCTTTTATAAAGGTGAGTTTTGGTTAAAATGAACTCCTTGCTAAAAGAAAATTAGGAGAGGGAATTTTATAAAAACAGTTAAATGCCTTAAGAGGGTGGAATTAAGGGGACAGAGGAAAAAGTCTCATCTGAATTCCTTCTCCCTTGACCTGGTCTCCTGCCTCCGTTTCACTTGGACTTTGTACAGGGAGGTTTTGAGGCCTTCACATCAACAGAGGGAGCCACATCCCACTCATTCAATAATTATTTTGGCAGCCTTCTCTGTGCTAAGTGTTGGAAAAACAAAGATGAATAATATCTACACCCTGATGATAGGGAGTAAGTTCTCACCTTCCAACTTGTCTGTGGCAAGAAGTTGACATAGCTGAGCCAATCACTCTGACCTGCTATATATGAAAAATGTCTCTTGTTATGGTTGGATGGCATAACCATATAAACCAAAGCCTTCCCAGTTTTCAAAATAGTTGAGAATTTAAAATTTCAGATAGTTGAGACATTCCCCTTCTGCTGATCAGTTCTTGTGTGCGTGTGTGTTTCTTTCTTAATAATTTCCCTATCCTATCACTCAAAATTCCCTCAGTCTCTCCTCCAGAAAAGATAGTTATACCAGTATCATTTAATACTTATGCCATATAAACTAATTAACATAGGCACAGATGATAGAATTGAGTCATCTTGTTCCTCTATTATCTTCCTGCCTAAATGTTTTTATGCAAACTATTAAACAACAACATCTTGGAAGGTATTTCACACTGAAACACAGAGGTTTTCAGCGGATTTCAGTGCATTATGTGCCGTATGATAGAATAAAATCAGCAACAGGCTCAAACTAGATTCATGGATTAAACCTTTAGGGAGCTATTTTTCATAATTTGAGCACCACCAGATGACAAGAACAAATCGTTTTGTTTCTGATTTTTAACCATGTAGTATAGTTATTTATTATCTCCTTGAAACAAATTTACCCAAATGGTCCATGCTAATACAATACTGCTGCTTACTGAAATTTAAAACATCCCCTAGCAAGTTGAGAGATAAATTACTTTAGTCCCCCAGTGTCTACTGGGAGTCAAAAATTAAATCTGAGCAAAATAGACCTTTCCATCTTAAAAATATATATTGTGAGTGACAGTCCCTTGCATGCTACTTTCCTGTAAAAGTCAGCCTCTGATGAATAGTTTATGTTAAAAATCTGAGGCATACGTACAAAGCTTCTACAAGGAAATAAGATGTTGCCAGGAATAAGGCTTAAATATTGGAACTGAAAATTAGGATTTTATAGTCAACAACTGAAATATATGACACATTCAAAATTTAAATCGAGATTAACTTCCTGTCCAATTTACTAATTCTCTTTTCTTGGCTACACCCTTGGCTATGCAAACGATCCACAGCCTGACAAATTTTGGGCAATTGTATAGCCTGCTAAAGTCACTGTAAAAAAAAAAATTGCATTATCATTGTCATTTTTATCACTCCTGAGTTCAAAATGTGAAGTCAATTGGTTGAACATTATGGATAGTCTTCATTAAAAATGAGTTATGTTAATGGTTCCTGCCAGCCAGCATCCACACTGTTTAGCTAAGATCATTTACAACTCAACTTTTCTGAAAATATATTTGTAGCAATTTGACATAGCAACCAGGCATGGTGCCAAAGCATAAGAGCACTGATGCTGGCATATTGTTACTATTGTTCTATTGTATTAGTTACTGTTAATCTGTTACTGTGCCTAATATATAATAATAAATTAAACTTCATCATAGTTATGTATGTACAGGAAAAAACATAGTACACATAGGGATAGGTAGTATCTGCACTTTTAGGTATCCACTAAGGGTCTTGGAACATATTCCCTGCAGATGAGGGGGAGTACTGTAATAGATGTGAATGCCTATCTCATAATAGACATGTAATAAATGTCTCTTGTCCTCTCCTTCTTTCCCTTCCCACCTAGCTCACAAACCCAATGAGAGATGAATTAAATTGATGTAGTGATGACCAACCTAATGTTCTTTGAGGCTCTGGTTTTGGCCAGATTACTTTAAACTCAGTAATTCATTGATCATAATGTAAGTCTTCATATTTTGTTATAAGTATGATAATTTTCTTAAGTTGGTACTGATTAATTTGGAAAGGCAGTTACTATTGAACAAATTAATATGACTCTATTGCTAGGATATCATATATTATGATCAAGTTCTCTTGACTTTGATCATGAGTCAAGAAGATCTGTGGATTGTCTAAGTCAATAGACCTAGTAGGCGGAGCTCAGGCGGTGATGCAAGGGATGGGGTGTGGCTGTAGCAGCTGTAAATACAGATGAAGCTTCACTAGCTTACTCGCTGCTCACCACCTGCTGTGAGGCCTAGTTCCCTAGTTTCATGGAAGACAATTTTTCCACGGACGGGGTGTGTATGTATGTGTGTGTGTGTGTGGAGGCAGAGCTCAGGTGGTGATGTGTGGCCCAATTTGTAACAGATCACAGACCGGTACCGGGCCATGGGGTTGGGGACCTAGGGGTTGGGGACCACAGCTCTAAATAGTTCACTGAAAAATAAAGCAAATGTTTAATAACCTTTTAGACACATTAATCCATTTTATTTGTCCTTTTAACTTTGTCTTACAATGTGCATTTAAATATGGATTTAATTTATTACTAATTTATTTAGCCTAGCAACTGGAAGAAGAACAAACCTAGAAAATAATTTTGGCTTTTTGTAAGCTTACTGCTCTTACTTTTTACATCATTTTACATTTATTTATTAGGTAATTTATATTGTATATTTGTAATATTTTAGTTTGCTTATTTTTTTAAGTTGTCATTATGATGCTTATAAATCGAAGTATTACTTAGTAAGTGGCCCAGTGCATTAACCAATCAACAAGCCAAAGCCATCTAAGAGAAGTGGTCACAACAAAAGAAAATAGATCCAGGTGTCTTCACTATGTTTAATCACTTAATTGCAAAGACACTCAAGTACTACAGCCCAAAGTTGGTAACACAACTGGAAATATCTCCCTAGATAAAAGAAACATTCATGATATTCACTAGAAGGAAAGGTTCATTGCTTCCACATAAAATAAGTAATTTTTTTAAGTGAGAAGATTAAATTACCCCAATTAAAGGAGAGACAATGTTCTATCATGCACACATTCAATGCTAGCACACTGTCTGGAATATTTTATGAAGTGGTATTGAATGGAATGATAAATAAATAAATATCATAGGCCACAAAAAATATTAGAAATTTTAGACTAGATTCTATTTCTAAACTATTACAAATTCTAGATTAAAACACACATGTATGCACATGTGCACATACACACATAATGCATCACAGTAGAGAAAAAGTATACAGCTTTTAAAAAGCTTCAAATAAGTTGAAAGGTAGACCACTTTTACTGTTATAGGAAACCCAGGAGAAATTCCAAGTAGTCTGTGATTTCAGAGCTCCCTGGTTCTTGAACTTCAAAGGAGATCAATTCCTATTAAACATTAAGAGCTACATCAATTTATTTCTTCATCTGATAAACTTTAATAGGAACCTGCCTGTAAGCTATTTTGGTGTTCCAAATGATATCAATAAATATGTGATTTAAACTGTATGAGAAGAGCGAAAGTACACTATAAGAAGGCAAATATATTATTCTCCTCAGGCACCAAATCTCCCAGGAACCTCAGTCCAAAACTGAACAAAAACATCCACAATGCTGACGGACTTGCTTTAATCCCCTTTAATCTGTAACTCCAATGAAGCTTTGGGTATAATTATCTAACGCATTAAAATTTCATCCACCAAAATACTTCATTTTTTATGTTTCTTCCTATTGACTTAGACAATCCACAGATCTTCTTGACTCATGATCAAAGTCAAGAGAACTTGATCATAATATATGATATCCTAGCAATAGAGTCATATTAATTTGTTCAATGGTAACTGCCTTTCCAAATTAATCATTATCAACTTTAGAAAATTATCATACTTATAACACAATATGAAGACTTACATTATGGTCAATGAATTACTGAGTTTAAAGTAATCTGGCCAAAACCAGAGCCTCAAAGAACATTAGGCTGGTCATCACTACATCAGTTTAATTCATCTTTCATTGGGCTTGTGGGCTAGGTGGGAAGGGAAAGAAGGAGAGGACAAGAGACATTTATTACGTGTCTATTATGAGATAGGCATTCACATCTATTACAGTACTCCCCCCTGATCTGCAGGGAGTATGTTCCAAGACCCTTAGTGGATACCTAAAAGTGCAGATACTACCTATCCCTATACGTACTATGTTTTTTCCCAGACATACATAACTACGATAAAGTTTAATTTATTATTATATATTAGGCACAGTAACAGATTAACAATAACTAATACAACAGAACAATTGTAATGATATGCCAGCATCACTACTCTTGTGCTTTGGGGCCATTATTAAGTAAAATAAGGATAAGGGTTACTTGAACAGAAGCACTGCAACTCTAACAGTCAATCTGATAACGGAGACAGGTATGAAGTGACTAACGGGCAGGAACCATTACTGTTTTTGTTTCAGAATAAATTCTGAGCTTTTTTCCCCCAGTATCAGGGCTCCTTAGAATTTTCACCACTACATGTTTCTCCCCAGTTCTTACTATTTCTATCTCAAAAGTCTTTTGCTTTTCTTTGTCAATAGTCATATCCCCTTGCCCCCATCAAAGATAAAGAAGACCCTCTGCTAAACTAGCTTTTACCTGCTAACTTCCAGCTCCATAGTAATTGGCATTACAAGCAACTCATATTTTAGCCAGTTATATTTAAAGACGAGGAGGCCATGTTCCATTAGCTGATATCCCAGAGCTTTGGGCAAGGCCTGCCTGAAAAGCAACTTGACCTCTGAATAGCTTCTTTGCTCACATCCTGCCCACATGATGGCAGCATTTTCTTGTTTAAATAAGTGTTCCCCTCTTCCTACTTTTCTGGAAAATAATTCAATCAAATATTTACCAGACAGTTTAAAACAAAGGGGTCAAGCAAAATTAATATTGAAAATCCACCCCAAACGTGTCCAGGGTGGATCTGCTAAACAAAGGGGTGCTTCACGTGCTAGGCAAGTCAGATGAGGATGATGGGAGATTTCACCACATTACTCATAAAATGTGCAATTTAAAATTTATGAACTGCTTATTTCTGGAATATTCCATTTAATATTTTCGGACCTCGGTTGACCGTGAGTAACTGAACCATGGAAATTGAAACCATGGATAAGGGGAGACTGCTGTATGTCATTTGAAGCTTACAAAATCCATTAGATATGTAATAGGTATGATCCTTTTGAAAATATATTGATAAAGATTTCACAAACCTTGTTAGCATGTTGCTCTTTGGGTTTCCCACCCCTTTCTCTCTGTCCCAACTCCTCACTATTGAGACAAGGAGTTTAAGCACTCTAGGTGAAAATGGATACCAGCTAAAACAAATACATCATTGTTTAGCTTGGATATTGTATTAAGTTTAAGTCCCTATCAGGCAATAGTCTTAAAAGCCAGGCTTGTTAAAGTAGGAGATTTATGAGTTTCCAAAGTGGATAATTTTATATATAAAGACAAAGCTAGGAAGTCTAAATAACGAGCCATAGAAAGAACTCAGGATAGGGAACAAGGGATCTTCCTTCCATTAGGAAAAGGACTATTGAGAATTTCCTGAGTTGGGCAGAAAGAATAAAAGAAAAGCTAAAGGAGCGTGACATATGCGCAGCCTGGCTCCTCTTATAGTAGAAAACACAGTGGGAGAGAGAGGGAGCTGTGTTTTGGAGAAATTCAACACATTTTCTATTAGGGTCTGGAATTAAACCTTTCAAACCCTCAGGTACATCCAAGAAGCTTTCCTTACTGTGGAAATTTCCCCAGCTTTCCCACTTCAAGTCAAAGTTAGATATCCCTCTTAATACTTCTCATCTTATATTTTCCTCCACTATAAAATCAGGGAGAACAACAGTTGCTCTCTCACTGGTTTGTCATATGGAATAAAGGAGTGAATGTCTGAGTCAACGATCAGCTGCGCTCCCTGCTTCAGTCTGTGCACTTACCACACCATACTTGTTCCCTTGTCTGAGCCCCGTGAGAGACCATGTTTCAGTCATCTTTGTGCTCAATGCCTGGCCCGAGGCCCATCACAGTTAGGTGCCAGTGACTACTAAACAAACCTGCCGCCCTCACAAAATTGTTGAATCATATGCTTAATTATCTTTATCCTCTACAGACAAGGTCTTAATGGATGGGTTTTTAGCTCTGTCTTAGGTATGGTTCCCTAGAAACAGACACTGAGACTAGGATTTGAACACAGGTAATTTATTTAGGAGGTGATCCCAGGAAACACCAAGAGGAGAGTGGAGAAGTGATGCTCAGGCAAAGGAATTAGATACAAGGTGTGTTAAAGAGCAGGTGGGCAGCTGGGGCTTAGTTTCCCTGGGAACCTCTGGGAGACTATATAGGCTATCACTCAAAACTGTCACTTCCAAAGAGTGAGCAGACTGGGGTAGTATTCACCCATTCCGGTTATCACTGGTTGAGGATTTTCACTTCTGCACATTCTGGCCACCAGAGAAAGCCCTCAAGCCCAAGATTTGCAGATGCCTGGAGTAGGAAGCTATAGGATTATGTGCATGTGTGTGTGTGTGTGTGCACATGCGTGCACTCATGCACTGAGGGGCTGTGGGCAGGGAGCCAACAGCATTTACTACAGGCACACAGTAAGTGTTTTAAAGTATTTACTGAGCACATGACTAAGTCAACAAATGACTTTAAGCACTGACTAGTTAGCAATGTGGCTTCCCCAGGCTTTGGTTTCTGCTCTGTAAAACGATGAGTTGGTTGACAAAGGGTCTCTGGCATCCTTCCACCTCTATGTTTTGATATTTCCACTAACTGTTTTGCTTTAGATCACATAAGACCTAGTAGCTGGGTTCATCTACTTTTTTCTTTTTTTTCAGTGAGCCTTTGATCAGTTTGCTTCTCATGTGAACACCCAACAGAATTTAAAGAGACATCTTTCTATTCTGAAAACAAAGCAAAGCTGTTCGCTTTTTTTTGTCATTATTTGAAAGCTCTAGGACATATTTCTGTAGAAACATGTAAAACCAGAAGAAGAATCTCCACATCATTATTTTTCTTTTTGTCTTTAAAGGTCAAGTCAAAGTATATTCATCTATCTGAAAAATAATTACTGTGTTTCTGATGACAGATGTTTACAATAGAAACATCCCCAAACTAACTTAAATCGACCCCTTTACACCTACCAAATAAAATCTGGCAATCTCTCCATGATGGCATAAATTACCTGCTATAGATCAACTCCTGCTATCTTTAATTAACAGAAGGAAATGACATTCATTTGTATTTAACTGAAGTAGAAATCACAGTGTTTTTTATAGGGCATAGATTACAGTTTAAGTTTGTACTACCTATCTGTGAAAATAATTTTGGTAAAAGTACAAAGAAAGGAAGGCTACTGCAGAAGAAATAAATGGAACAATTTCAGACATCTTAGAAGCACTCCATTCCATCTAAATAATATATAATTGCTTTGGAAACACCAGTAGCCTATGTTTCATTAGCCTAGTTTTAGTAACTGTATTTAATTAAGTTATATTTCAAAGAGCTTTTAAAGATTCAAACTATTTACTAATTCAGAGATAACTTGTCTCTAATTAAAACGTGCATAATTGTTAAAATGTTAATTTCTGAAAGCAACAATCCAAAAGATTCTCGGGAATTGCAAATGACTCTCAACATAGTCCTAATTAAATCGTATACTTTATTTCATCTCTTGTTGAAATTTAAAAAAAATAAATAAAGGAGGGGCAAGGAAAGGGAATTCTGTAGACCATGCTTCATTTCTCAGGCATATTTCTATAAATGAGTGATTTTAATTTCATAATGCATAATTTTTTAGAAAATACATTTTTTCTTTAGAATAATAAATGAAGGCCTTTATAATTGTCAAAAAAATTATAGCCAGACTGGGTGCGATGGCTCACACCTGTAATCCCAGCACTTTGAGAGGCTGAGATGGGATGATTGCTTGAGGCCAGGAGTTTGAGACCAGCCTGGGCAAGAGTGAGATCCTGTCTCTACAAAAAATAGAAAAATTAGCTGGATGTGGTGGTGCACACCTGTAGTCCCGGCTACTCAGGAGGCTGAGGCAGGAGGATTGTTTGAGCCCAGGAGTTGCAGGATGTAGTGAGCTATGATGACACCACTGCACTCTAGCCCAGGCAACAGAGTAAGACCCTGTCTTCAAAAAAGAAAAAAAAAAAATATAGCCAAAGTTGTACCAAGGAAAAGCAAAATGATGTAATACAAGTGCACTGAATGACAAGCTAAAGATCTACATCCTCTTCCTTGGTTCAATTCTTAGCCCATGGCAGCAAACAAATTAATCTACCCAAAGTTGTTTTGTTTTCTCATTTATTGATTGGGCAAAGAACTCCAAATTCAGAGCATTGTAATGATACTTTAATGCTATAATTTATCTGAAAGAACTTTATAAATTTTAAGGCAATATATAACACTAATATTATATTATTATCTAGTATTCAAATTATTTTAAGATTGTTTATACAATTATATTCAAGGCCATTAAGTACTCAGAAAATATTTGTTTCAGTGATATAATTATACAAATAGAATAGAATAAGAGAAGGTTGAAATAGCAAATAAAAATTTCCTAATATTAAAAAGACATTTATCTTAGCTAAGTACAAATGATGAAACAGATGGTTTTTAAACAAGAAATTGAGGTAAAAAGAAGATAAACTGATCAGCTAAAGGACTTGCCTAAATGAAGTTATTTCAATCATAAGAGGCTGGTGTCACTTCAGTGGAGAACAAAAACATTGCAGAGAAGCTGAGCCAATTATAGAGTTGTCTACATTTTCAACTATGATTCCAGATGTGTTGTTGAACAAAGGAATACGTCAACATACTCATCTTTTGATCATATGAACTTCTTTCTAGCACATAAGAAACTCAGTATGGAAAATATTTTACATTTAAAGAATCAAGCAATTTCAAAGTTAATTTCCAGGTGGGAAGAATGAAGAGAATATATTAGCACCTAATTAACCTTTACAGACATGATTCCCTCTCTACCAAATTAGGAGGTGTTTTTTCCTCCAAATTGTTGTATATTTTTGTCCACACTCATGGATTATTTAGTAAAAATATAACAGACCTATTATAGAAACACCTAAGAGGAACAAGTGAACTGAAAGTAGATCAAGTGAAATTGTTATCTAAATTTTACATTCTAAAGGTAAATTTATCAAGGTATCCATTGACAGACACAAGATAAACCTAAAAATGTTTAATCAAAGCTGATAAATGTTAATATACATAATGTCCTTTCCATTCACCATCAAGTAAATGATACAAAAACCAGTTATGTAATTGGCCTAGTATTGCTTAGAAGTTGCTTAGGGATTGCTCAAAAAGAAAAATTAGGTCTTAATAAATACAGAAAGTTGAAGAAAGCTCAGGCTAAGGATTTTCTTGTAAAACCTTTAGAAAATGTTGGTATTTGTAATATAGGTTTGTCATACAAAACACAGGACACTCAATTAAATGTGAATTTCAGATGATGAATTCCTGTTAGTAAAATATGTCCCAAACTTAAACAAAAGATATACTTGCTTAATTGAAATTCAAATGTAACTGGGTATCCTGTATTTTTATGTGCTGACTCTGATAACTCTCATTTATAAGATACTATTGTATCATTTATATAGATTTTATATTATTTCTGACAATTTTTTAAATTGGGTATTATTGCAGGAATTTGGGGCGGGGAGAGCAGGAGATACTGTATTACTAAACACTAGCTTTGAAATTAAATCTGGAACAATGATCTCAAAAGAGTGACTTCAAAATTACAAACTGCCCCAGCCTTTAGAAAGGGCAACTACCCAGAAAGTCCAAACAGTATTTTTGTTTGTTTTGCCAAGTTGGAGTAACTCTTTAGTTGAATGCATTGTATGCTTCAATGGTACCTTCCAATTTTACATAGAGAAGAATTATCAGGTGTTGTTCATTTAATTTAATTCTCATTTGAAACACATTAAAGCAAAGTCAATATGGTTGCACTGATAATTTAGCAGCAGTTTATTAATTTTTGGTGGTTTGAGAAAATTCATAAGAAAGGAAAACGACTATAATTATATTTATCTGCCATCCCACTGATCACCTAGGCTGATTTCCCCAACCTGACCAGCTAGGAAGTTACACACCAACCGTGGAAGAAATGATCCTCCTAAACTTCCACACTAGATCAAATGAAATGACTTTCCCAGACAGACGCCATTCCTGAGGTCAAAGGTATATGAAAGGCTGAGACCTTGGTAAAACCTGCAGAGTAAATGTATTAAGTGACTCCTAAGTAATTTTCTTCCTTTTTGAATTGTTGCCACAAGTTATTTTGTTGAAAATGACTAGGAGCCTAGCTTTTTTTAGGAATTAATGAAAGAATTCAGAACTGAGATAAAAATTCTGGACACAAATTTGTAAACTACAGGCAAACTAGTCATTCATAAACAACACAAAGCAAGCTTGAAAGAGCTATGTGATAAATTATATACAATTAATAAAATAAACACATATTCATTTTATAGATCTTATTTCCAATAAGTTAATTTTATTTGTTATTATGCACTCAAACTCCAGTTTCTGTAAGTAGAAGGCCATTGTTCAATTGCACAATTGAAAGTTGCTCATGGTACCATTTTTCTCCAGTTTTCACTTAAAGTATTCTAGGATCAAGAGTGATATCTAAAACTGACAAATTATGTAAAAGGGTATAATAAACCATAGGATCTCTACACGTATAATATAAACTTATTTGCGACAGACATCGTTTCCAAATTTCAGTGCTTTAAAGCTTTTAACTACAGCTTTCATTGATGTTTGTGTAATACGACCCACTTCTTGAAGTTTAATTGATCTATCATTGATTTATAAGTGGCTTGTGTGTAGGGATATCAAGAAAGTTGTATTTGAAACGCTGCGATAGAGATTTTTCTAAACTCCTTTCTCCATCCATGGACACCCATTAAGCTTCATTGTTCTAAGATACATGACTCTACTCTTAGAGCAAACTACAAAATCATCCCTTGAACAGGACAATTAAATATTTCAGCAACAAACATTTTAAAAGGAAACACTCAGAAGGAGGAAAAAGGATAACCGTTATAGAGCCTGTAATCCTGTGCTTAAGCATTAAATTTAGTCTTAAGCTTCTTGACAGACTGGGAGAAAAGGAAATCATGATCAGTAGCATCATTCTCCATGTCTGATGAAAAGGATAAATGAGATTTTGCCGTAAGCAACAAGCTTCTTCCTATAACCAAAGCCTGTAGGATGGTGAAAAATATAGTGCACATAAAATCAAAAGTGTTTTCTCAACAAAACACAGAAAGACTCTTCAAATAGTGTCTGTCTCTTCTTCTCCCTCCACCCCACCCCATATACTTGCATACCCATGAGTATTATGTATTTATATACAATAGACAGTGGTCTAATCTTTTAATTTTTAAAATATTTACCAGTGCAAAACTTTAAATCAAATGCTTCAAAAAACATCTGAGTTTTGTACATGCACAGAGAAGAACAGAGAACCTGAGATAACCAGCACTTATTTTCTTTCCAGTAGTAGGAAAGAATAATACGGTATGCACACTCACAGAAATACTGGAAAAAAAAGAATTGTGCTGAAATTAAAGAGGTATAAAATGTGATTCAATAAATAAATGACAGTTGGACTTTGTAGAGTCATCTGTAGTAAAATAAAGTATAAACAATAATAATGATAGTGTGGTATTCATTTATTATTTAGTCTGAAAATCTATACCATCTCATGCGGTACTCACCATAAATATTACAATGATGTAGTGTTACAATCTACAGATGATGACACTGAGGTTCAGAAAGGTAAGCCAGTTTCTCAAAGTTAGTAAGCACCAAAAGAGAAATCTAAACCCAAGTCTATCTCACACCAGGGTTCAAGTGACTTCCTCTAGAGCAAAGCAACTTCCTGGTCCACTTATAAATGGAACATTAGTACACTATTAATACATATTTTTAATTGTGTGTGTAAATATATATATTAATAAAGAAAACAAGCATCCTTAGTATGAGAATACTAAATCCTAAGTCTCTCAACTTCTATATAAAAATGTTCCCTCCTGATGAGCTGCCCAGGTGGTATTTTTTGCTATTAACAAATGAAAATTGGTTCATCAAAGCTAGAATTTCCTCAAATCTCCCTGATTATTGCCAGCACCCCCAAGCATAATGCTGATGACATTAAAAAAAGTGACAAAGGGTGAAAGGACACAGAAAATAAGATTTCATCAGTATGAAGAAAGGGTGTAACAAATTACTGTCCTAATTCCTATATATTTCACTAGAAAGAAGCTGAAACAGCTAAAAGTCGGGGAGAAGCACAGTAAAGTATGACAGTGAAATACGACTACGTTTAGATAGAAATATATTAAGCATGGTATATTTGTTTTGATAGTGTCAAAAGTCATACATTAATAACAGTAGATATTTTACTTACCCCCTCATCTAATTCTTGTAACACTCAGTTTACTAAAAAGTAAAAAAGCAGGTTTAGAACTACAAGTGAATTTTTGTACCATTAAAGATGTGGTGCTAATATGTAAGATCTAATATTAATTGCATATCAAATGTAATTATACAATACCTAATGGCATAATTTTTAAAATGTAATTTTAAAGAAAATATGTTGGCATACTAGGTGATCAACTTAATTTTCTACACTTTTACTTTAATTCAGAAAACACTGCTTTTAAATTTCATTACAATCCGTGCCAATAATGCCTATTTAATTACTTGTTTTGTTGACTTTTCTTTAGTTATCCCAGTAGGAAGCCCTTTGTAACCAAACTGCCTGGCCACAAACAAAGCTCCAGGGGAGCTTGAAAGCAGTTAAAGTTAAACTACTGCTATAGATCAGTCTTTTCCAAGGGAAAAGGTGGTAAATCAATCTTTAAGCAATTTAGAAATGAGTTCTCTCTTATTTTCTATTTAATTGACTTTCACTCTACATTCCCAAGTAACATGTTGCTACCCTACTTTTCTTAAAAAAAAAAAGGAAATTATTTATGTCCCCCATTTTAACATATATCTTTAAAAATGTACATAAATAATTGAGAAAGAACCATAATTTTAATTTAATGGTAAAAAAACCTTTCATTTTCTCAGAAAAAGGAGAGATTAATATGCATATCAAGTAATAACCAAACTATTAGTCACATGCAATTCTCTTCTTTATCTTCTTCTTTTTGAAGTAGGATGGATAGGGGAATTGAAATGGAAGGCTGAGTAGATTTCACTTTTTCATGAGTTAAATGTGGAGGGACTATTTCTCAGAGGCCACTGTTTATAAATTCATTATTAATCTGTCATGAAAGTTGCTTAAATTTTATACTTTCCACATTACCAAATAGACTAGCATTAACATAATTAAGTAGACTTCCTATCAAACCACACAATAGATGTTTGATATTCTTTGAAATCTAAGTATTTTTACAAATTTATTTGCTCCACAAGTAGCCTTGAATTTTACATCTTCAGAAGAACTTTAAAGCTATCGAAGATATAGCTCCTTGGCACTCTCAGACACAGCTATGAATTATGGTACAATTGCCGGTTTTCATTCTAAAATAACAAAGCTTTCAACATGCTCAAACAGTGCTTTTGTAGCTAGACCTTGGCTTTTCTTGTCACTGCTGTTTTTACTGTGAGTCACACAGCGTGGCTCAAGACAATTTATAATCATCAATGAAATATCCTTGACATTTCGAGAGTACTTGCTACAATAGCAAGTAGGCCATACAAAGCCCCCACACCAAGAGAACCCAACATTCTAAACTTCCACAACATTCCTTTTGTGCTTATTCTGTGTGCATTCAGATACGAAAACAAATAATTTGATGAAAATAACATATAATGTGATTTTATTCATTTGTGGATTATAATTATCCATGTCCTCCATCATTTTCCCTGGCCACCACAAAGGCCTGTGAGATAGAAGAAACTTTGGGGGTTAAAATCTAGGTTATTAAATTAATAAATAACTTTATGAATCAGAACTTTGGAGGAAACCCTGTAAAAATAGAGAAATTTCTGGGAAGCCTCAAGATTAACTTCTATGATATTAAAATAACAGAAACACTGATATCCTTTGTCACGCCCTTTCATTATCCCTCTAGCCAAAGAAATAGGTTTATGTCGTCCTGAGCACATGATTTGGTTATTTTGACTCAGCATAAGGTTATGAAAAAAGAATTTAGCAGTAGAAACAAATATATACTTTAGATTTATTACAATTTAGATTCTGTAATCTATTCCCTCCTGAGTGTAACCAACGCTCTTTATTTCGATCCAAAAACCCTGTGAACATAAATATCTCAGATTTTCAAATAAAAATGTGAAAACGTAAAATTTATTAGATCTCACCAATTGTGAGTGGTAAGGTAATGGAATTCCAATGTTCATACAAACACTAAGATTGCAGAAATGTTTTCAGGATATTTCCAGAGCCGAAAATAGCTGTTTTCTCTCTCTCTCTCCACACACACACACACACACACACACACACACACACTGTGTGTGTGTATTAAGCAAGAATTCAATTCATCTAAATGGATCTAAATGGATATTTTGATTCTGTACTGCCCTCATTACTTAACATTTCACATGTATTCATTTTGGAAATCTTTAAAAATATGTTCCAATAGGGAAAGAGCACTTTTACCAGCATAACTGATCTCGATTAAATGTATTGATTATGTGAAATGGCAGAATGCTATATATACTTTGCAGATTCCACTACAAAGCAAAGAGGAGAAATGTAAGCCAAGTTAAAAAAAAAAAAGCTAAATTTGCTAATAAAATTTCAGTTACATTTGTTTAGCCAACATTGAAATATCAGTTTCTAAATAATGTGGCATTATTCACATTTCCTTTATTTAAGCTTGATCCTACTCAAAGACCTGTGTGTAGGCTTACATGCATAATTTCAATTAAGTATCAAAATAATGCTGTGCTATTGGTACCAATATTATTCACATTTTATTGATAAGGAAACTGTGGTTTAGATATTAAATAATTGACTAGTAGTTACACAATGGGAAATGACTAAATTCTTTCTGGCACCTTGGCTAGAGTCCTATTTATTAGAGTATGTTACTTCCAAATATTATGTGCTTTTTTACTTGCTTCATGACTCAAAACACAATTTTAGACTTTATATTAGACAAGAAAATATTCAATTGAATAAAGTGGACTCAGAAGCACAGTATATTTTCTCTCTGTAGTACAATCAATATGTCCCACATGCAAATGGTAACTTTAGGGCATCTGTTTAAACATCTGAGTATTTTCTGCTCTCTATACCTTTGCACTCGTTTACATTATATTTTCTTTGCTTCATCATATTTTGTAATAATTTGTATAAAATTGAATTTATAATAGCTAGTTAGTATCTAGGGTATAATTAGATACTGCACATATTTTTAGGAACATTTATGTTGGAAATTTCCTATTTTGGCTTTGAAAATGCAGTTAATCCTGCTACTACTTGCAGTTTTCTATTTTTTTCCTAATAAATTCTAGCTGAAAAATATAAAAAGAAATAAATCCCACTAAGAATGGTAAAGTGGCAATCATCACATTGCAACAAGAAAAGCCAGGACTTAATCATTTTGACCATTAAGTCTTATAGACTTCCTGATCACTAAAACTGACTGGAATATACAGTCAGTTTTTGTACATATGTAAAGGGCAGAGCATATTTTCTAAGATATTTGAGACTATTCATCTAAGTGGAAGCCCTAACCTACCTCGCCATCCTCTCCTTTTAACTTTCCCTCACTATCTTCCATCAAATCATTAGTTTACTCAGAGATTCAGGAACCTATGCATAGCCATTTTCTGGAAAGGGGAAAGAAGAAAGAAAAACTAACTAAAGACATGAAATTCCCAAATGAAAGGCAGAATTAGTACCCTTGATTCGTTAGTCCTAGAGAAATTACATAACTATTCTTTTAAATGGTGAAGGAAGATGGCCAGAAAAAACGAAAGAAAATAAAAGAAAAAGGGCTCCCGAAGATGAGATTATAAACCAATATAAGCTGGCAAAGAAGTTGCCAGAACACAAAGGAAAATGGGAGATGAAAGCAAGATTATTTAGAGAAGACAGCCACCTGAAAACAACGGAAGCAGAGATGCATATAAAATCATCATTATTAAAGACAGGCTTTAAAGAGTTAAGATATTTAAAAAGACTATAATAAAGAAAACATACCAGTTATGGAAAATTGAAAAGGTGATTCAATTAACGCTATGTGATGTTCCTGAAGAAGAGAGCATCAACACACACACAAATATTCAAAAATATGCTGGAAGAAAACATCTCTGAAATAAAATTGAAACTTTAATATGAAGATAGCAAACAATCAACAATAAGATGCATCATTCCTAATTCAACCTCAAGAATAAAAAATGTATCATTAGGAAAATTGGTGGGAAAAAAAAAATCAAGTCAATTTAGGATGGGGTCTAGGGGTTGGAAACACACTGATTTACATACATACTTAGCCAAGGCTTCCTTCAAGTCCAAAATGAAATGCCCAGATATTCTCAATCACACAAAAACTCAGAGATCAGACCATCCCATCCCCCTTCTTGATCAAAGTACATGACAACAGGCCAGGCGGTGGCTCATGCCTGTAATCCTAGCACTCTGGGAGGCCTAGGTGAGAGGATCGCTTGAGACCAGGAGTTCGAGACCATCCTGAGCAACAGCAAGATCCCATCTCTACAAAACATAGAAAAATTAGCTGGGCGTAGTGTCGCACACCTGTAGTCCCAGCTACTTGGGAGGCTGACGCAGGAGTATTGCTTGAGCCCAAAAGTTTGAGGTTGCAGTGAGCTATGATGATGCCACTGCACTTTAGCCCAGGCAACAGAGGAGACTCTGTCTCAAAGAAAGAAAAAAAAAAAAAGTACATGAGTACATGACAACAAAATCCAATCAATTAAATAATAAATTTAAAAAGGAAAAAAACTTAAAAAATTAAGGCCTGGATGAGGTGGCTTGCACATGTAATCCCAGCACTTTGGGAGGCTGAGACAGGAGGACTGCTTGAGGCCAGGAGCTCAAGACCAGCCTAGACAACATAGCAAGATCCCTGTCTCTACAAAAAAATAAAATAAAACAGAAATCAGAAATAACGTTAGGAATGGAGGCGATCTCATAAAAGTACTGCTGATATAATTTAATCTATCAAAATACAGAACCAGGATTAAACACTGTGGGAATTATGGTTATAGATCATACAACAAACTTAACTATGTAAAAGTAATAATTTAATAAGATTTGGGAGCTGTAAGAAAGGTGAAAGGAAATGCAAACACACTGATTTATTAAAAATAGCATGCACTGATTACAAATTTGTACATTCTATTCATTATATATAACTATGTATCTATGACTTTTTGTATAGCTCGTGAAAAAATACACAACAAATAAAAGACATAAACAGGTAAATTGAACATCATAATGGTTACTAAATGTAAACAGGAAATATATCTATTTGGGGAATTTGGGGAGTTAAATTCCCTTTTGTAGTTATCTATATCATTTGAATTTCTAAATTAATGCTTTTTAAATATTTTTACAAAACAATTATGGTAATGTCTTTTCAAAATGAAAGTGATTGAGCAAGCCAGATTATTGTTGTTATTACTTTTTGGTGTTAACTAAACCTAAATAGGTTTTTTTTGAGCCTTAGATTGATTATAATTTTCTTTTCTATATTAAATTTATTTACCATTTTATTCCTTATTTCTAAACTTAAAACTGCATTTAGATGCATCACTTTATTTTCATAATTTTAAACCATCCAGTTAGTAGTGGTCAAGCTTTATTTAATCTCAACACACATGACATGCCATATTCCCATCAGTTATACTGGCTCACTACGAAGGGATTTGCAAAGTCTTGGCAAAGTCTTGGCTCGTCCCCATAGAAGTCACTGAGCACCTCAGGGGGAAGGTAACAGGAAGGACTGTAAAACGGAAAAAAAGGGGGAGCTTCCAGGTAATTCTTAGAAGATCCTCAGAAATACTATCCTCACATGCAGAAACACTTTAACAAAAATAAGGCAGTTTTTGCAATGTAGCAATTGTATAATTTTTGGAATCCAGTAATTTAATTAACTTAATATATCCCATGACACACAATACAATTCCATGATTACTGATTTTTTTTTTTAACATTCAGCAATTACAAGCTCTCTTAATTATCCCATTTCTTGGACCAAAATATGTCTTCTGATGAAACATAAACAGGCATTCTTAATGCTATTAAATTTAACGCTATTAATTGCTATTTTAAACCCATACTCACATTAAATTTCATATTTTATCTCATTAATTTTGGTTAAAAGTAATATTTTGCTCTTTTTGATCTAGTTGTTACTTGTGTTGCCTGGATTTTACTGTTGTTGCTGCTATATAAGCACATTTTTCATGGGCTGCTTGAGAAAAGCAGCACATTGCTTTCTAAATTCAGGTTTGTATTACCTACTATGCTGTTCCGATATTGGCTGACTTCTTGGTTTAAAATTTTACAACTTGTTCAACTTAGTTGACCCTAAAAATGTTTGTGTCAGAAGAATATACAACGCTATGTTTTCCGCTATCTTATAAAATCATCCATCGATTAAAGGAAAAAACTCTCATCATTCTCTTCTGTTTAACTGAAGGACTAGAATTTGTTTGCCTATGTATATTTTAGATCAGCACTGTAGGGGAAAATATCTTCCTATCTCATTTTATGTTCATGGCTGAGGCCCTTATAACAAAAGAGTTTAACAAGAGAAAAAGCATACAAATTTGTTTAAATATAAATTTTATGTGATACAGGAGCCTTTGTAAGGAAATGAAGACCCAAAGAAACAAGGAAACCTATGTATTTTTTATGCCAGCTTTGATGGAGAAGTATGATTAGATAGTGGTAATAAACTGGGGGGGGAACTTAACACAGCCTATTTGTTCAGATTCTTAAGTGTCCTGTGTTTTCAGAGAAGTATCTTTCCTCCTCCTGCATGGAAGGAGAGTGCCTCTTCCGTGAGGGTCTTATGACCCACTTCTGGTCAGAAGGACACGAGCGAAGGTCAGAGAGACCTTCCTGCTTCTGCAGTTTTCTCCAATTCCTTCAGCTTAAAACATTCAGAGGTAGTGTGTCCCAAACCCCATCACTACAGTTCTGTGAAACAAATTTGTGAATACCATAAGATAATAGAGTGGATTCTTTGATTCATAATTTGATTAATAACTTTATGATTATTCTGCCTGCAGGATATGGATGTTTTGGGCAAAAATAGTAGTGGAGATAATGCTTGCATAATATATTTTGGACTTGGAATTGGCAAAATTTGCAGACAAACTATATGTGGGGTTATGGCAGAGGGAGGAATTAAGAATTACCCCTTAATTTTGGCTATATTAACTCGGGAGAAAGTGATACCATTTGAGATGGGAAAATTAACAGATGATCAGGGTACTGGAGGAGAAAAGTAATGGAAGTAATAGTTCACCCGGGCATGTTAGTCTTGATGCACCAGTGAGGCAGCTAAGTAGAAACAGCAAGAGTGCAGTTGGATAAATGAGCCTAGAGCTCAGGAAAAAGGTTTTGGCAGAACTATATATAAATTCAATGAAATGGATGAGGTGTCCTGAAAGAAAGTATGGCCATTAACGGTGAGAGGGCGAATACTGTGCCCTAAATTTAGACAACATTAGAGATACTATAAAGAAAGGGGTACTGAACAGGAGATTGAGAAAGAATGGGTAGTGAGAAAATAGGAAAACAGGGAAAGTGAGATTTCCTGAAAACTAAGTGTTTGAAGAAAGGAACAATACTAAGTAATGCATTAAAATAAATTTTTAAAAAAGGTCAAGTGTGAAGATAAGTAGAACATGCCCATCAGACTTGATGACATAGAGCTAGTTGTGAACTACAAAGAAGAGCTTCACCACACACGAAATTTGAAGTCAGATTGGAGTGGGCTGGCCAGTGAATGAAGGTGAAGAAGGAGAGATGGGGTAGGCCCACGTCTTTTGAGTTTTGCAGTATAAAAGAGCAAAGAAATGTGGCGAAACTAGAAAGTGGAATAGATTTTTGTTTAATGGCAGAAGATACTGGAGCCAGTATGTGTGTTGATGGAAAAGTAAAATGAAAAAAAAATTTTTGATTACTTAGAGAGACAGAATAGCATGAGGAAGAAATCCACTGGATAGGCTGGTTTGGAAGGTCAGAAGATGAAGGGAACTATAGACAAAAGGCTTGAGCTTAAAAGAGGAGGTCATTTTGCACAGCTGAGGAGAATTGGTCATTCCCTTAAATTCCTATAGCATTTCTCTAATAAGTAATCAAATCCAGTACTAAAATCCAGTTATATACTTTTTTAAAACTCGTAGATGAATATTATAGATGAATATTCTCTAGGTTGTCTTTTTTTTTCTTTTGACCTTTAAGTTTAAAATAGAGACCTCTCAAAAGCATCTTCTTTCTACTTAGAGACATCTTTTTTGACTAAGCTTCTTGTTGCAATGCCTACTCTGAACCTCACCCACACCCTTTCAGTACTGTGGACAAATAGCATCTCTCCACTGAAACCAGGCTACTGAGCCCTTACTCCCCTGGGTCAGCTCTCCTGGGCAGGGCCCAACATCAACATATATTTCACTAGTGACTGAACTCCATGACCTATATTAATCACCTATGTATCATACTTTACTTTTTATTTGAAAGCTTCAATTTTCACTGTAGTATCAACTCTTTAGGAAGAAGGCTCTCAGGCCAGGTCTCCAACTCCTGGAACATTCTCTCTTTCTTATGGTAATATTAGCAAATCCATTAACATATCTATAACTACACTAAGTTGAAATTACTCCAGCATCTGATGTTACTCTCAATACAAAAATTATCTCTGGGAATACGGAATATTGCCCCAGGCCTCAGTCCTCAAGGATGGACAGTAAATGGAAATATGTCTCTGTACTCTCTAACTTCTTGGAAAAATAAATCTAGGAGATAGTGCCCCTATATTAAAATTACCATTTTTAAAGACCTTCCAAATTGCCAGGCATATTTATATAAATTACCTCATTTATTTTCAAAACAACTTTGTGGAGATACGAATGTATATAGCAATAGGGTCCTCCATGTTCAACCTGAACTACGACAATATATGTTTAGAATTGGCAAATTATCAGGAATCTCTTTTCGTGCGCTCATTTGCTGGAGGTCAACTGATTGTTTCCTAAAGGAGGAGAAATGTATGGACAAGAGTTCACACTGAGGAACTCAATGGACACTGAGGAGATGAGAATGTGGAAAGAAAGAAAGACTCCCAAAGAAAGGCGTTTCTATCCTCATTGAAAGAAGGATTAAATAAATGATAAAAGAGCTGTTTTCTTCAGTACCTTTGTGATACAGGTAGTATGAGAACAAACTTCAGGGCCTTCGTGATTCAAAACCTCTAGGGCTGGGAATTTATCACATTTCTGCATAGAGTACACCATGACTCCAACTGAAGGATTTCGCAATTTGGGAGGCAGTGATTGCAAATATAGCACAATAGTAATAGGAGCTGGCAGATGCTCACTAGACTAGGTGAATATCCATCAAGGCACTGTGCCAACCTGCTTCTGAACACCTGAGACCAAACGCTGGGATTTCTAGCAATATTTTCCACAGAAGAGAGATAGTGCTTATGGAAGCATAAAGAGACAATTATTCAGCATCTTACAGTGATAATTATGCTGATGGAGATCACAGAGCCAAGAGTTTTTAGATTAAAAAAAACTGATATTCAAAGAAACTACGATTTTGCCAAAACTGCACTGCAAGTTGTTGGCAGAACCAAAATTTGAAGTAGATTTGCATAACTCCAAGACCAGGGCTCCATAACCCTGCTATACCACAGCTGTGGACAAATATATTCAGACATATAAAGTGCAGTTCAAACAAATTATTCATTATTTCCCCAGTAATACTGACAATAATGTTTACAAGTAAAAACAGATATCCCGATACTACAATTGTTTATTTTTAATTAACAAAACTACATATAGGCTACTATCTGTCATGTGTTACACTAAACTATGGTTTTCTTAGCCACATTTTAGTGGTTAAAAAACAAAATGTGCAGAATGAAAATTATACAGTGGCACATACTTGAATAAGAATATGTTATATATACTGGGCATTAAGGAACCATATAAAACAGACAACAAATCTAACATTGGCCAATCCAAGCCAAGAGGTTATTGTAGAGAGAGGGAAAAGATTTCCAGGCAAAGACTATCAAAAGCTCTGAAGGTGAAGAAAAGAATGTTGGTTTAGGGAAATGTCAAGTAGTTCACTGTTTGGGGTTTAGAATTTCAGAAGAATGCTAGTAGCTGCTGGGGAGATTTTGCAGTAGAAAATTTAGGAAGGATTAGATGGAGCCAGACTGTGAAGGGCCTGATATACCCCAAAAATATGCTAAATGAAGAGTCACTGAAGATTTTTGAACAAGGAAGTGAGATGGATGGGAGTATATTGAGGAAATCTTTGTAGATTATGTATTAAATGCAAATTGCAGTAATTTGTAATGCTTATGCATTTTCTTTATCTTTTTGTTTTGCAGTTCAGAAATTAATGCAGTAACCCCTCATTTTAATGCAAATAAGTGGCATACAAAAATTTTAATAAAATGCAGCTCAAGTCACAAAGAGGTTAATGAAATCTGAGTTCAAAAACTCTCTTTTGACAGCTGCAATTTGGCACCAGCTGGTGGCAGTAAACATCAATGGGGATGATTTTGGATGCTCTGCATGGCCGAAATTTTTAGAACACTGGCAGCAATCCCAGGAATTTCCCAATAATTTAGCACCATTTTTATCATCTCAATCCTAGGATACTGAGGCAGCAGATTGCTCCTGAAAAATACAGAGAGCTACCCTCCACCTCCCCATTTCCTAAGTCAGGATTGCTTATCCTTCTTTTTAACTTTTCCCCCATTCCTGAGGGGAGCAGGGAGGGAAAGAAAGAAAGAAATTTATCAGTTCAATTAATACCTAAATTTGCATTATCACAAGATATATCCTCATGGTATCTTACTATAGGGGCTTCTACTATACTATCATGTACTATCCTGACTTTGACTTTGAAACAATAGAAAGTGAGGTCAGGGAGATCATCAGAAAATATTAAAAATTACTTAAAATGAAAACACTGTTTTTGGTTAGGTAATTAATGGTTAACTATTTTGCTTCTTTTCAATATAAGAAACAAAAGACACGGGTTATAACCTAGGATAACTAACAATTTAAAGCCATGGTTATTATTACAGCTGTGTGTTACAATCCTCTTACAATGGGCATTTATCCGTGTGCATGAACAAAAACAGGAAGGCACCATAAACAAGCCTGACTCCTTTCTGTTAAATTGATTTCCCAGAATTTTTGGGTAAATGAGTTTTGCACTGTGGCTCCTTGCAATCATCTACCTTGATGATGAGGATAGATTCTCAAAACTGTCAAAAAAAAAAAAAAAGCAGTAATAAAAAATTGATTGTTTCCCTACCTAACAGAAATGTTCCAAAAATATTAAAACATGCAAGCTCTTGATTCCAAAAGGGCATTTCAACCAAAGGTAGAAACTAAGAAAGACTACATCAAACCAGAGCTTAAAGTCGTTTTGGTGATCTATTAATTTCATTCATTTATTCATTAAGACAGAATGTCACTCCCTCACTTTTTATTCCCAAAAGTCAGTTCTTTCATATCCAAGACCCTATGCCATGTTATAATTTAGAATTGTGTTTGTCTTTATACATTGTAATCCAAATAAATACAGTGCATTTTCCCATTCCACATATTCACAATTGTTTGTGCTACAATAAACAAGAATGCTGCAATTCCATGAAATGCATAAGGATAGATGAAATAATTAAATATGTACTGCCAGTGCCTTTTAATTTTACTCCTATAAACACAAAATTTAAAATATTATCAACATTTCAAACCATGATTTGGCAAAATAATTTTTAAAATTATAAAAGTAAAGCAATACTAGAGAACTAAATTGGCCTGATTGACACTCAATACCATTCAACTTCACTAGAAAAGTTTTCAACTTCTAATTTACTTTCTCTGTGAAGCTAAAGCTAAAAAGGACTCTTCAAATGTTTTATTTACTGGCCAATTTCTAGAAGACTGTACTCAGCCTGCACAGTAACAAGCTAGTGCTAATAAGCCCTACATAAAGATCCTACTTATTAAAATACAAATTAGGCACCCCTTATGTTTATACATGTGTAAGTACAATTAATATTGCAGGCTTAGTTGGAAACAAAATTGCTTTAGTTAACCAACCATTGCAACGCAATCAAATGAGATTTCAAATGCAATTGGAAAAGATCTGTTTGGTAGAAATAATAGCAATTACTTCATGCAGAACAATTCATTTTCCAAGCTCTTTTTTTCTTCTCCCACCTGCCTTTAATAAAATAATTTGTCCATCATAAGTGACATGAAATGTCACCTTTAACACCCATAAGTTGCATGGAGACCTGAAAGGCAGCTGGTAGACATAGCTTATTTATAAATATTGGTTTGAACTTGTAAATGCATGACCGCATAAATCTTAATCCATTTAGAGTGTATGCCCTTTCTTCCCTCAATTGTATATTCAGTTGGGAATTGAATGGAGCTGAGGGAGAGTGTGAATTACATGAACCCTTTGTTGTTGCCAGCATATTAGTGCTTTGCCTTTTGTTCTTGTTGTTCATGAGATTTCTCTACATTACACAGCAGGGAATGTTAATCAACATTTTGCCTAAGTAATATTAATGAAACTTGTCTACTTATACTTGAGGGAAGAATCAGAATATTATATTTCTTTTTGAAATGTTAATGTACCTTTTAGGAAATTATTTATGCCTTCTAAATCATCTCAGTGTTAAATTATTAAAGGATGGCATTAAAGAACTATTGCGCTGATGCAAATAGTTAAATACCTTAAAAGATAAAAGAATTATAAAGTTTAAAAGGAGGACCTTTTGGAAGATGGTTGCATTTAACTTCAAATGAAACATTTTTAAATGTTTGGTTAAAATGTTGATAAAATTTGCAATTGTTTTGTGTGCTTTTACAAAATAACAAGAGATTTAATGTTGATGATTTCTAATTTCCAAACAGGATTTTGAATTGTGTTCTGGTCTTGAAGAATTTATTTAACCTTGCTATGTCTATGAACTGAAGCACCATCTAGTTTATCAGGAAAAAAAGGGGGGGGATGTCTTACTTTTGTACTTTTTACTTATTTGAGTCTTGAGATTAGCCACTCTCCATTCAGGTTCTATTCTCCAAAAATAAAAATCGCCACTATCTCAACATTCTATCATATTATGTTGCTTCAAAGAGAAGGGCTATTGTAAAGACTTTACATACAGCTGACATGGTAAAATATGAAAAATATCAATTCTCAGTGTGCAAACTGTGATAGATATGTGTCCTCTTAACATTCACAGTCCCTCAAAAAGGGTACTCAAAAAATGAATTGACAGTGCTCTAAAGTAACCTAACTCGTTTTCCCTTTAACAGTCTCTTTTGATATCAATCAATATGTTTATAGGTCCAAAATAAATTGGGAGGTGATCTAGGGGGAAATTTAGAACAGATTTTGTTCAAGAATTCTCTCACATGGTGACCACTATTTGCTACGAACTCCTAACACTTACGGGGTAAACCATTTATTTTCTGTTTAACCATGTAAGATCTAATAATGCCTTTTGTATCATCATGGGACTGATTTGTCCTCTTGTATGATTTTTTTTTTAGTAGTGCTGCTACTTAGATATAGGCACTATGAGAGTGGATAACACGGGTTTTATTTGAAGATAAATTTTTTTCACATTTTGAAATCTCACAAATAAGAATATAGCTTAACACTGCTGGTATATCATAATTTAAATGGCTTCTTCTTTCTTAGAAATAAATGAAATAAAATGACAGAGTGTCTCACAATTGCTGATGGTTTGGATTTAATAAAATACGGTAATAGCTAACTTGCATTGAGTGTTTTCATGTTATAAGTTATGGTCACCCATTACTTCTGTAAGAAAAAAAAATCATTGCCAAATATTAATTGATTGCTAATGAGTCCAATATTAAAGAGTTTACAATATATCTGGGAAAGGAAACATTACATCCACAAAGCAATAAATAATAGTTAAATAAAACAACACCAATAACATAAAGGCATTACTACGACCCTCCTTGTTAAGTTGTTCTTTTCTACACTATTGCTCCTTAGAAAAAGACATACAACTAATAAATGACTACTTAAAATACTACCAAAACACTTTAATGCAAGAAAGAAGCCTTTTTTGAACAGCGAATGTATAATCTATATATTACAGAGGCTGACTTTGTGTGTCCTTAATGATCTTTTGAGTTCTCTGAATTACTGAAGATTCAAACTAAAATAGCACCAATTGTACTATACCAAAACTAGGCAGAATACATGATCTGGCTGTACAGCTCTCATGACTTTACACTGCTTTTACCATGCCACCTCTATGTTGTGGGGGGAGTAATTTCCATTTAATATTATTAATAATCAATGAAAAGGATATTCATTTGGATAGATTAGTTTTGCCACTTTTTGTCCATTTGAGAAAACAAAAAAGGTTCAAATTTCCTTTCATCTAAAAGCAACTAACAACATTGTAAAATAAACCCTTCATTGGATGAGCTTATAATTTGCTCAGTGCTCAAGGAGCTTATGTTTTTAACTTAATCACTGATTTTTTTCCTTATATATTATGGATGGCAAATTGATCTTTATTAACCTACCTCTTATAAAAATTTTGGACAAAGCTAGTACCCACATGACACCAACAACTGAGGTATTATGATCAATTTAGTAGAGAATCACACAAGCTGACAGTCGTCAAATAGTGTCTCTCAGTAGACTGTTTAAGAAACATAAATTAGTGGAAAAGATAGTAAAAATAATAATATCAAAAGCACCAAGCATGGAAGACTATTTATCATATAAATGAATGAAATATCATTTAGTGTTTGATATTCAACATAATCACATTATTTATATTTATCATAATCAAAGTAGAAGTGTTAATTCCTAAACCTGAGTTTAATATTCTATTGAAGCACAACTTTTTTACCTTCAAATTTGAGACTTTTGTTTTACAAAATATAAAAGAGTACAATCAAGCTGTCACATTCTAATTCTAATTTAAAAGTGTGTATGTGGTGGAGTGGTGGGGGGGAAGGTTACATCCCCAAAATGGGTTGTCTGGAATGTGTCTGTGACCAGAAACTAAAGAGATTTTCACTATAAATTTCATAATTCAAATTTGTAACAGAAGTACTTTAGCTGACTACTAAGGACAGACTTCTTCACTGTGCCCCTTGGCTGTAAGAGGGTAGATAGAAGATGGACAGACCTCATTACAAGGAGAATTTCTGCTACTTATATAATTAAACTAGTGACTCTTAGAGCACAAAACAAGTTTATCAAAAAAATACATGGAAAATCTAATGTCAGCCAGCATTTCTAAAAGTAGGCCACAGTAGGAAAAAAGATTACTTCTAGCTAAAGTGAAGCAAATTAAATTTTAACAGGTTTAATACATTCATTCTCACTTTAATCATATTGCCCACCATCAGGGTGATTATAATATGCATACCACTTCTTACAAACTCAAAGTAGTTACAGGCAACTTCTTTTTCAACTAGTATATTCATAATATCCACAAAGATTAATCATATATTGTAATTTAATATTTTAATGTATTTAATAAATACTGTACCTTTAAGAATCGGAGAACATTTCAAGTGACTTTTTTTTTTCAATGTGGAACATAAACAAGTACATTTTGACTCACTTAATTGGCCCTGGTGACCCAAAAGCAATTTTTTAAAAAAGCAACAAAGCATCGGTTTTCTTGGTCCCATAACACCATAAGATTCCATCACTAAAAAATATTTTAATATGAACATAATTATCTAAACACAAAATATCAATCTACTTAAATCAAGTAGTTAAAAAAAGGATCCTTACTGCAAAATCCTCCCGCCACTGGTGGGCTGCTTGAACTTTCTCTGCCTCCAAAGCCAGGCGCTGAAAAAAAAACAATAAATCTTAGAATTCAAATGACCACATGAAATGTAATTGTTACATAAAATGCTTTGGTTTTCTAATCAATTATGAGGACATAAAAAGCAGAAGAGACTCCTTATTTACGAGTCATAAATTCTAAATCATTTAGTAACCTAACCTACTATAGTTGATGTATGTATATTTACTCTTTAGCAATAAAAATAACACACTATTCTTGAAAACCATTGAGTTTACTACCTCTGCCATCATTAGCAGTAGTGTCATCTGAGTGCTCTCTTTAAATGACTAATATTTCAGTTTTTAGAAAAAGTTTTAATCAAGGCAATGTATTAATTTTGGTAGAATTCTGTTTTTATAAAATACCTGTATAGTATACATTTCTATAAGTTGAAAGAAAATGACATTGAGATTAATAAACATGTGCTAAGCACTATACTAGGCACCTTGTTAATAGGATATTTAGTTTTTACCAAAAGCCACAAAAATGTAAAAACTTCCTGTTTGCAAAAGTACATTCATAGCAGTTCTTTCAGAGATAATCTATAATAAAGAATTTGTGCTCTGAAAATGGCTTTTTTCACCTTCACTGTCATATGCTAAAGTAGTTAAAGAATTCTAAGCTGACTTATTTTCCATTAGCACTTTCAAAATGTTCTTCCATTAGGTTTGGTTGGAGATAACATCTCTACTGTCTGCTAATCACTTTTTGTAGATAAACTTTTTTTTCTCTCTCCAGTAGTTTTTAGATTTTTTTCTTTGTATTTCCCAGTTTCACTACCATGTTCTCCATGTGATAAGCTTCTACAACGACAGTAACATTCAATGATAAAGAACACAGAGTTTGAATACCAGTCCTTGCAACCTACTAGCTGTGCAACCTTGGGAAATGTTAAGTCTTTTCTCCCATTTTCTCAAGTGAATAATGCAAAAGCTTGCCTCATGGGTTGATGAAAGGATTAAATGAGTTATTATATGTAAAGTGCTTAGAACAGTGCCTGGCACACAGAAAGCAATATATATGTCAGCTATCAACTTTGAAGAGATAACTATGACTCCTCTTGCTCTTTGTGTCCCTTTGAGAAAACAGTTCAGTGTGGAGTTGATCTGTGACCTGCCCCACACAGCTGGAAGATGGTAGAAATAAGACAAACATAACATAAATGCAAATATAATAAATGTAATAATGTATTAAATTCACTTATTCAAAGATAGAAATAATCAGGTTAGATTTTAGAAAATTATAAATCTCTAAGTGGTTTATTGGTTTATGCTGTTTGTGATCTTTCACTATGAACTATTCCTCAGTGTGTGCTCATCCTATGGAAGACCATTCTGCATTGGATAATGTAAACATCCTTTCAGACCAGTTTTTATATTAATGTATTGGCTTCTATCCCTATGATTTAATATCATAACCTGTACATTTTTTTCAGCTATTACATAGGTATTACTAATGACCATATAATATTGCCTAATGAGAGATCTCAACTTGAGAATCCCTAAGCTGAATTTAAAGGAAAATCCTCCATAGTGTGCCCAAATGACAGTGGTTTTGGCTATCAGCTAGTAGGCAGAAATGGAATATTAGAGAAGCTAATAAATGTTAGAAATTGTACCCAGGAGAGTAATGAAAGGAAGATTCTCTATCCCTACAAAAACAAAAAACTAAACACAGCAAAGCCAAAAGACAAAAAAAACTGGTGTATATATTTTAGTAACACTGCATCATAATACTTTTGGAAACTCAAAAATTCAGATGAAAATGTAGCAAAAAAGTGAATAAAATGGCAAATGAAAAGGAAATGGAAGCGATTTCTTTATAGGAAAGCTGTAGTATGGGAAAATAAAGAAAGAGAAGACAGAATGAGGAAATAAACATGAAACCATATTCTTGACAAAATTTAGAATGTAAGTCTTCCCTAATTTTTAAAGGGCACTTATAAGAACAATTAAACTTTTATAAGTATGGGCTAAAAATAAATTTAGGAATTTCATGAATTTAAACAAAATACTAATTAAAATATTAAATAGACTTTTTTAGATTAAGAAATATTAGAGCTCAAAAATGCCTTTAAGCCCTAGAGAGGGATATTAAGGTTTTTCCTTCACAACACACAGGAGGAAAATGCTGCCCCAGCAAACAAAACACACTGGTGAATATTCACTCACAGGGCCATGCATGGTTTTCAAGGTACCAGCTGTAACTCTACCAAGTTCTTGCCTCCTCTGGAGCGCATGAGAAAGTGCAGCTTAACTGATCTGACCCAGAATCACATGGTATGGCATGAACTCAAACCATGTTTATCAAGCTATAACGACAATAACCATCACAGTTAACAATTTCCAAGGAAACAGAATAACAATGGCAACAAACTGTAAGACAATTCTCCTAGAAAAGAGACAGTCCAAATTAGCTTTATTTATAATATATATATTTTTTTAAACACTAATTTCATAAAGTAAATGCCATGTATTGCAAGATTCTGAAAAAGTTTTAGAAACCTAAAGACATGAGGTTACATATATGAAAAAGATGTACTTTGAAAGGTTGGTTTGCAGCTCAAAAGCTGCTAAATTTTATATCCCTAGCTTAGAAATCCAGAAATATATAACCATGAAAAATATACTACCATTATCTTTGTTCATGAGGAAACTAAGGGAAATATTTTGTATCTGGTAAATTTCATGGGAAAACATATACTGAATTTTAGATAGTCTATCTTAGGAGTACTACAAACTGTCACTGAAGGTGCTCCTTCTTGTGGCAAAAGACCAGCTGGTCATTACTTACAGAAAACTGACATGTCTTCCAGACACTTCAAGGCTCTAATTAACTTCTATTCTGATCAAGTGACATTTTATTTTTAAAGCCAATGATCTACCATTAAATGCCACAGGCAAATTGTGTTAAGGCTGATAAAATCCCTACCTAATAAAATGTGAATATTTGCTCAGTTGAGCATCTCTATTTTTGTAGTTGGCTATATAAGAAAAAAGAAAATATATTTTTCTCATTTACTTAATATTACAGTATAATATAGTATCAAACACTAAAAACAGTCTTAGGACTGAGTGCCAAACAGAAAGAAATCAGAGCATCATGAATACCTATGAGAGACATTTGAAGTTTAATTCTGCTGCTATTAAGATAAACCAGGAAGGTTCATTAAATGGCTTTTTATAAATGAGGTAGCACATGTATGTGTGAAAATTCTTTAGGTACAGAATGAAAAGTGTATATACTATTGATAGATGTGTTAATAAAACCTACCTACCTACCTATTGGTTTGAGCATTTAAAATAGAAGATCATTTTAAAGATTATTTTAAGGACTCAAAACTTTAACAAAATAGACTTGACCCTAAACCTTCTGATTCCAAAGCTTGTTTCCCATAAAACCCATCAAAAACTTTATCTCTAGGCACTCACAGTATATATCAAAGCCAAAACACTGGTAGAATCTATTTCAAGTTAATGAAAAATTTCCCAGCAAAGTTTTAGAAATTGCTAAAGATGCAAAACAAAAACAGCAACAACAAAACAATTGTATATTAGTTTGGGAACTGTCTTTACAAAAGTCTTGTCCTCAAATCCTGAGAAATTATTGCTAATCTGTGAAAAAGCTTTTGATATGCAGTGGTCTGCAGGGGGAAAAAAATACAGAAATAAGAGAATGGGAGAGCTTTTATCAGATCAGAGAAAGATCAGCTCCCTTGAAAGCCTATTCATTCTCAACCTTCACTTTTTGTCATATCGTTATCTTGTCCACTAGCATTGAATACTGTCAGGTGATATGAAAGTCTAATAAAAGCAGTACAATTATACAGTATATAGAAATACAATTCTATTATCCTAATTAATAACTAAATATACGTATCTTAGACTATTTTCCAAATTTGTAAATAGTTTGCTTCCTAGACTATAAATTAATTGCAGGTCAAAGATAAAAGAAGTTTTCTGAAATATTTAATTATAAGGAATTTTCTTTTAATAGCTTTGAAAGGAAACCATCAGGGATCATACGACAGTTCAGTTAGACTCCAATAATGTTGATACTCATATTTAAATATCAAGAATTAACTTAAAGACACCATTTAAACAAATATCGCTAAATTCCAAAACAATTTCTTTGGCTAACGTATATCAAGATTTTTCTTTTAATAAAAGTGTAATAGTTATACACAATAGACTAATCAAAGTAAAATATGCGTGTGTTATACAATTAATGTTCAAACAGTTAACACCCTACAAGGATTAGCAAATTCTTGTATTATGACTATGTTGGCAATTTAATTATCACTGGATGGAGTTTTGCCTATCTTCATCAAAAGGTTCTTAACATATCAAAAGGATCAGGATGATCATTTGAATGGTCTAACAATACCTACTGAAAATAGCAGACTTAGGTGAATGAACAGACTTCTATGTTCTGAAGAAAAGTATATGTACAGGTACAATCAATTACTTTGGAGCTATGGCATAACAAACATGCACTTCTAAATCAGACAGATCTGGTTTCCAATTCTGGTGCTGCTTCTCACTAACTATAAAATTTTAGGCAATGAATTTAACTTTTTTCAGTATCTAGGATATCCTTCTACCTTATATATTTTCTATTTGGTATGCTAGATATCTAGGATATTATAAGTTCAATAAAGTTTACCTTCCATTTGAATCTTACAAACATAATTCCACAGAGTAGACTATATTAGAACTATAATTACTGACGACCATTTCAATACATAAATATGAGTCATATGAATGAAAACACTTTAATGGCCCCTAAGTTTTCACTGGATTTTGCCCTGCAGAAAAGCTCTTCGATATAGAACCATGGGGTGAGCCAAAAGCATATGCAATTCAGGGGATATAACAGTTTAACATTAGCAGACAATAAAATGAATTCAATTTTATTTTACTTTATTTTTTTACCATAAATGGAATAAGAAAGGAGAGTCGATCATTGTGATCTGCCTTCTTACCTTATTTCCTGAGGGGGCAGGTAAGGGAGGGTGGATAGTGAGGTGTGACATTTCCTCAGCATTTCTTATGCTGATAGGAAGTCTTGAAGACCTCAACAGACAGAACAACATAATACCTCCATGAATATTTAACATAATATTCCATCTCAAAGATAAATGTTCTTCTCTTTCCAATAACCTTAACCATATAATGGGAAATAATGCAGTTTATTTATATTTATAAATATAATTCTACCAAAGCTGTCTAACAATTTGCTATATCCTAGTGAACAAGGATTTTACTACGAAAATCTTTGTGTGTAGAGAAACTGCTCTATATGTTTTTTTAAGTCATATCTACTATACTTACATATTGTTTAAAATGTTTCTATAAAGAAACATTATTGGTACTTTGAAAAGGCTCCCTTGGCTAAAGAAGCCAGGCTGGAAACTGGGATTTGAGGTTTAAAAGTTATAAAATGGGAATAGACTAACAAGGATGAATTAACTTTGGCACATTTCATCATTTGATAACTGTGGTAGCAAGATAAATAAATACACATCCTGATTGGGAGAAAAAGTATTTCTAGGACCAAAAGTCAAGCGTGTGTTTGCTTTTATTCAGTGAACATTTACTAAGTACTTACTATGTGAAAGTGTTTAGGGAATAAAAATGTAGGACATAGTACCTGCTTCTATAGGGAACTTATATACATATACTATATGTTATATATCATATATACACACACCCAATATCATGTTGTCAGTGTTTGACAGATGTTTTCTCAAAGTTTATAGTATACATACTTTGTTAGTTTTTATTTCAGTAGAGTCTGTACATGGAGAATATATTTTTTAAAGTACTGCTTTTATCAAGAATGCAAGTATCTCGAGTAAAGAACAGGAAGGATTCTAAAAATAGTGCCCCTAGCCAATGATAAGATTTAGGCACAGGTCTTTCTGTTTTGTTTTGTTTTGTTGTTGGGGGAGGGGTTTGCTAAAATTACAACAAAGCATGGAAACAAATAGTCTGGAACCTACCATCCAGAATTCACCTTTATCTTTGCCTTGTAACATGTTACGTAAGAAATAAAGTATTATAAATCACCTTGAAGTTCACCTTAGTCACCTCCCCTGACCAGTTTCCTTACCCAGAGCAATCAGTATAATAAATTGATCTATATCTTTAGGCATTGTTTGCAGTGTGTTTTTTAAAAATGTTTAAATGTCATCTGATGTTGATACTGTTGATTCTTTTTCCTTAATAGGCTGCATACAGGTTAAACGCCAAAGAGAAATTCCACCATCTTCATAACGAGAATGATTTATCTATGGAGAAACCTATCACCCTTTCAAGTGATGGTTTGGATTAAACAATTAAATTGGGTCAATGGTGTATGAGAAATGGTTTGCTGAGGGTTTTGGAAAGCAAAGATAATGCCTGGAGGAAGACAGAATCCTTCAGAGAAACAAAGCTGGAGTCATTTCTAACACCCTTTTTTAGCACCAAAATTTTATACATCTATTGCATCTTTATCAACAGAACATAGAACAGGCCTTACTTATAAACACAGATCTACCTGTTCCTTCTTCCCATCAAGAGACCATCATTCTTTCTTCACGGGTATTACTCATGCAGCTTGAAAGATTCTAAATCATGACCTAAGCAAGACAACTTAACCAAAGATATGTCGATCTCCTCTCTCGAAGGTGCTATGGGTTAGCAAGTCCACTCTCACAAAGATGACTAAATGTTGTTTTTATGTTTTAACTTACGTTTGCCTAAAATATGTTGTTGTAGACTTTCTGCTTTTGTTTAATGACATGAAACATGAGCATGTAATTATAATCTTTATCTTTTTTTTTTTCAATTTCCCTGTTTTCCCCCTAGTAGGGCAATCTCAAATCGATTCCAAGACACAAAAAAAATATTAAATATAATCCAATTTTGATTTAGAAAAATATATTCCAATATTAAGAAATTCTAACAAATCTTGATAAAATAACTTAGCACAAGTCCATCTATTTAAGTTTATGGAGGAAGAAAAAAGGAGCTTGTCTTCTTTTCTACTGTTCCTCAAAAGAAACAAAACAGGCTCCCTAACATATAGCTTTTAACATATACTTTGGTTAAACTTATTTGTAAATAGACTGATCAAATAAGTATGTAGTCTAGTTATTTGCATTTATTCAAATATAACACTTCTACAAATACTAGAATTATAACATAAAAGAATTATCAAAATGGTAAAACATTAATTTGTGATTATAATAAACTAAAACAAATATAAATTTTGTACAGTATAAGGTGCAATGTAAGAATATAGATTAGTTTTTTTGATAGCTATCATTTTCTTGCAATTGATTTCATGCCAGATAATGTGAAATGAAAACCTCATAACACAAACATTATTTTTCTTTCTAGCATAAGCCTTAAGGGAGTATAATATATGCAAAACATATAAATAAAACTTGCTGAAATCAAGCCAGTCATCATTTATTTTTCTATTTGTGGCCAAGTGAAATATAAAATTTTTGGACCATGGCTCCTGGATCGTGTTGTATAGATTTCAGCCTGGATCTTCTATATTCAGGAGATGCTTTAAAATTAACCACAAAGCTTCAAGTCTAATCTTCAGAGATGTAATTAGCTTTAAATAAATTGGCAGACTATTGCAATACAGAAGCCAGGGTAAAGGAGATATCATCTGCTAAAAACAGCAAAACTCCTTTTATCAGGAGCGAAAGTAAATAATACACAACTGATAATTATCATTACTTTTTTTGGCTCAACAGAACAAAATAATGAAATAAGAGGTTGTTCAGCTGAATATAATTTCCACATCAGCTCTACACTTTGCTACCTGCAAAGAACTGCCTGTTGAGCTTTGTTCAGCAAACCTGGACCTCATACAAACCCTTCCAACCAGCACTATCCAAAGATTCTGATTCTATACCTGCTGTCGTTCCTGGAAATCTACATGTTTAATATGGTACACCTTTTCCTTGGACTAAACCTTGAAAACACTCCTCTAGAGAGTAATATTTTAGAGAATCCATAGAAATCCATATTAGACATATGGATTTACTCTTTGAGAAACACTGTTCTCAACAGAAATATAATTTGACAGAAGACAACAAAAATAGCCTACTGCCCTTCACTGGTACTATAACCTCATATTGTCATGACACTCATCAGGCTGTACTCAATTCTCTTTCTCTAAATTACTAAATGTGAATTCATTCCACACAGAAAGCTGTTCTTTCATGTCTATTCACCTCCAATATCCTACCCAACGTGTGGCAGAGAACAAGCACCCAATAAATGTGTATGGAAATGTGGAAATAATCATTTCCAAGTATTTTCAAGGTTGTATCAAGATTTATAACTAGGTTCACTAAATGATCATCATTCATTTTATGACACTTTGAAAGAAATAATACTCTGGGACTTTCTGGCCACAAAAGTCATCTTCTACATGACAAACATAGTGTTAGATTAATAAATCACCACCTAATTCATAAAAATTGGAGATTAACTCAACACTACCTGGCCCTTAAAAATTAGTGGAATTTGGCTAAGGATGTAGCAAGGATCTGGGCTATTCTATGTAAATTCACTCTGAGAGTCTAGAATTAATCTATAATCAGTTACCTTTATTCTCTAATGTTGAATACTACTGCAGATTCAGAAACCCAGGAAGAAAGTCAGTGCAGGAGGGAGAAAATTTGGACAGTGGAGAGAGAAAATGAAAACAAACAAAAAAAATAGGACAGTTCCTAAAACTAGTTTAGTCCATAGTCTCACTGATAATCTACTCTAAAATCCCACAAAATTAAGCTACAATATTACACAATTTACATTTACAGATTATGCACTCAGGGAATGCAAACGGCATCTCTTCATCTGAGAACTGAATTCTGTTGAGTGTCATGCTGATTCCCAAGGCCTTTGACCACTTTGCTTAGCAATGAATTGCCTACAAATACAGCAAACACCAAACCTAAATTGCCCGCGTTTGTTTCATGTCCCTATGTGACCTCTCCTTTCCATATCTAGTGATTCTTTTTTTTACTAATATGACTAACTAAGAAAGCACAGTATAGTGAAAACAATTCTACCCCTTAATAGGTGTGTGACCAGTAACATGTTAAATTAATTTCTTTCACCTCAATTTTCTCAAATATAAAAAAGGATTATAATAGTGTATATATGTATATTGTATTATGAGGTTTAAATAGGATGTTTGTGTAATACTCAGTAAATGAAAGCTATCACATATTAAAAACTGAGGTAGAGAAGAGACTCTTATGTTACAAAGTTAATAAACTAAAGCTTAAAACTATAATCACCAAAGAATATTACATATACTTTGTAGGAGAAAAAATAGTCATCTTAAATTCTTTCTTTAATAAAGAAAGTTATTAAACAGGGCATAATTTGCTGAGACTAGAAACTTCAGAATTGTTATGAGTGTTCCCTCTGAATTAGTCCCAATTTCAATCACCACATTGGAAGACAATTCTCCTTGGGTCCCTCATATTTCTCATGTCAGGTGAACAGAGGCAGAGAGAGACTAGTTTTTCAAGAATGTTTCTTTAGCAAACAGTCTTGGAATAATGAGACAGTGTCTCCCTCCACAGTGGAGGACAGATTTATTTGTTGCCTGGAAAAATAAAAGTAATCCTCTGGGATAAGTTAGCCAGGTTTGCTGGCAGGCCCCTTTAAAAGATTGGGGTTTACCAAGTTCAGGTTTCCTCAGCTGTAACCCATCCCCACTACATATGCCATTGCCACTTGTGTAACTCAGCTTCACCCACACTGGGCTTGAGGGTCGGGGGAACTGATGCGAACACAAAGCTCATGGCGTCTACTATACTGTAGGGCACAAAGTCCATTGTGTCTGACTTAGGAAGTCTCCTACATCTATGAAATTGTGGTCAGTTACCTTGTTACCTTGTGAATAGGGTAAAATCTCACACCCTTTACGTTTCTTGATACGCCGTGTAGTGATTTTTATTGTTACAGCTTCTTTCTAATTTGGTCTTAAGATCTCACTCTTGAGAGTGACCATAAACCAAGATAGCCATTCTCTAGAAGAGCCCTCATGAGGGGTTGGGGGTGAAGAGGGATTAGGCTCGATGGTCAGATAAGATGCAATGGGGAGGGGAAACCAAAATGGATGGAACAGAAGAAATTTATTACTTACAGATCTCAGAGAGGTTAAGGGGGACAAGCAGGAGGCCAACGGAAAGTCTGGTGGAGGTGACCCAGAGCACAACCAACGAAGAGGTGGGATGGGAGAGAGACGGAGAGGATCTGTGGGACTATGCCTTTACTAAGGTCCATGGATTGATTAGTTTCAAGAAAACACACCAGAAGTGGGAAACTTATTTATATGACTCTGGTGTTGACCATTAGGTTTTATCGTGGTCAGCAGGTGTGGGGCATGTTGGGTTTTGGGTCAGTGAGATGAGGAACAAATGAGCCATATCGCAGGGTGTGGGGGGGTAGTTTTAACTAGGCCAAAGGTGTCACTATAAGTGGGTTTGAAACAACTTATGTCAGGCATAAAAATGGATGTCAAAGCAGTAACCATATTAAACAAATTGATGACATAGCACATCTGGTTGAATCTGCTTCTATAAAAATGTTCACTGATCCATCTCGTATCTTCAAACTGTCATCCTCATTTAACTGATGTTATCTCTATTTCATCTTCAGCAGTTCTTTACTAACTATGCGTTTTGGACCTGAAGAGTCCTAGTGTCTTTAGAACAGTGCTTCTCAAAGTGTGCCCAGACCAGCTGGGGCAGCAACACTCAGGAACTTGTTAGATATGCAAATTCTCAACTCTCACCCTAGGTCTACTGAACAAGAAAGTCTTGGAGTGGGCCTTATCAATTTACGGGTTAACAAAACCTCCAGGTGATTCCAATGTGTACCAAAGTTTGAGGAGCACTGCTCTAAAATAAAAATTCATAGCACTGTTCAAGCAGAAGTTTTATATTATCTTAAAAGCAAGCTTTCACAGCTATCAGAAATGAAACAACTACAAATTATTTGTCCTAAACCTCTCCTTTTGAAAAATAAACCCGGTAGATGACAGAAGTCATTGGATTGATACCAATTCAGAAATTTAATCATAATTTAGTCTTACTTTTAGTGATTATTATAGTTTGATGAACTTTGTCTCTGAGACAATTTAATGTGGAAAGTTTCTTTGAAATATATTGATACATTGCTTCATATTTATAGTCTTTATAATTCTGTCCTTCTTCCTTTCCAAGACATATGATACTAGCTTAAACTTGCTTGTCCTTTGAGCCTACTTCTTATAATTTGCAGGAATTTGTGTAGGCTTTAAGGTTTTAATTTGTTTTAATATGCTGGCTGCCAAATGAAGCCTAAAGCATGAAAGTTTATTCAGGGTAGAAAGAAGAAAATTGCTATACTTATATCAGTATGATCAAGTCCTGTAGGAACCAGGCCATTTTTAAAAAAAGGGAAAAGATGTTGAAAGGCCTCTTTTCATTGTCAGATGCTTTGGGTGAGGCTCTGCCTTTGCATGTGGGTCGTATTAGTCTATGAAAACAGCAAAAACACAATTTCATTGAACATAATCCAAACTGACATAATTAACAAAAGGATGTATTATAATAGATTAAGAAGTACCTGTGAAAAAAAATTTTGGTACTAATTTTTACGTTTTGTTTTTAATTTTAAGAAGGAGCAGAAGGTGAATCTAAAAGACCCAACACTCTTCAAAGACTATAACTTGAGACAAGGATATAAAAGTTCAAACATACATACAAAAACATGTATAATTTATCTTTTCTTTCATATATGTATAAATACAAATTTACATATGTATACATGAAACTGAAGTGGGGAAAAAAGTGATGAGCAGGAAGGACAGATAAAACAATCTACAAAATTTATTTTGCGTTCTATAGTGGAAACTAACTTAAAATGTTTATCTTATCCATAAAGGACTGTAACCGGCTCCATGAACCCCTGTATGTTTTTTATAATCTTCTCCCTTAACTAACTACTTGACCCTTTGAGTTGTTTGCCAAAAATGATGGACTTGAACTCCTGGCCTCAAGTGATGGTTCGGCCTCAGCCTCCCAAAATTCTGGGATTACCAGGCATGAGTCACCACACACCCTGCCTGAAAGGATGGATTCACTACAAGACATAGGAGCTGAGATTCTGAAAGCTACAGGGCAGGCTTCCTGATGCCAAAAGTCACCAACCCCCTCCACCTGCCCTAAGGCACTTGGCCCTTCCTTAAGAAGCCCCTGATCTTCTTTAGTCTGAGACATGGATTTGAGGCAGCTTCTTCCATTCTACCTATAAAACATCTCTGGTATTAAAAATTCCTTTCTTCCTTGGTACCTCCTTGTCTCAATAATTGGATCTTTGTGCAATGAGTAACTGGACCTACACTGAAACCCCACTGCAGTTTCCACAACAGGACCATTAATTTTCTCATATAATTTATCTTTCAACATTTTATAATCCCTAAAGTGTTTATCACTATATTTCCCTTGCCATAATTCAAGAGTTTTAAAACAGCCTGAATTATTAACTTTCCAAATCATCTGGTAGAGAGACATCCACTATCTTGCATTGCCTCCAAACTGGTCCTTAAATAGATATTCGAGGTGGGCAGCTACTACACATAAATTTAAAGAACTAGAACATGCAACAATGTCCAAATAATACATGGTAACTAAAAATATCACAGTGTTCACTCAGATATTCTATTAATAAATATAATTCTCAAGTTGGTTTTTGTTTTTAGTTAAAATTTCATGCAGGGCTTAGTCAATAAAGAATTCCAGAAACCATAAAACACATACTGACTGAAAATATGGGGGAAGTTATTTAATTCCTCTGACCTTCTCGAGGTCTTTTTCTATAAGATGAAGACAATAAGACTCATTTCACAGAAATTTTTAGGGATTAAATGAGATTTTTGCAAAACAAACGGACCAGTGACATCATACTCAACATTAGCTACTATGAATTAAGAAGAGGAAAAAGCAGGAAAGGGCTCTTCTATTTTAGGGAAGGTATAAGCAAACTGGTGTATATCACTGTGATCTATGTACATTACAGCGCTCCCAAGGCTCTGTCAGATTCCCTCTGCTTAGCCACCTCCTGTCCTTTTAATTTCACAATAATAACTCATCATCTCCAGCTCTTCTCTTCCCACCTCCCACCCTCTGACTCTCCTTATATCAAAGGGATTTGTTTCCAGTTACCTCAGGCTACTCTACGATGTGCTGTAAACTATTTATCATTCCTGCCTTGTTACCTTAATTTCTTTTTACTTTTCAATAATTTACCTTTACGTTTAATTAACTCACACAGGCTGCCAATTTGGTGAGTAGGCTGGCTTGAAGAAAAAGTGTGATCATAGACAGTAGGCAAATTTTCTGTTTTGCTAATGTTGCTATGGAAACACCTTTTTCTTTTTTTTTTTTTTAATCATTAACACATGGGGAGGAGGTGAATGTATCACATTGTATGGCAAAGTGTGTATTATATGCCCCCCTTACTGGTATAATCGTTCCTCCTAGGAGTTGGAAAATCACTATGATGTGTAAATCAGTCAGTCAAATTTGTAAAATATGCAATTTACTATGTTTTTTAAATGTCAGAAACATCATCCACTACCAATCTGAAAAAATATTCCATTCCTGTTTTTCCCTTTTCTAGAGAACATGTTTCTTAAAATGCTGTAAATTATTCAGTAGCTCTTTAGTTTTTATTTTAATTTGAGCAATACTATTATTTTTTTTTTAATTTTTAAAAGCTTCCAGTAGCTGACATTGTCAAAGATTCCTTTAATAATTGTCATACTATTATCCAACAATTTTTGGCTCACATTTCTTAGATATAAGGCTTTCTAAGTAGTGACAAAATTCTAAGCTCTTGGCTCTCAAGTGTAAAGCTCAAGAAGGCTTTTTTCCTTTTTTAAGAAAAATTAAAATCATGTTCTTTATACCTGCGATCTCCAACCCCTGGCAGGGTACAGGTCGATGGCCTGTTAGGAACTGTGCTGCTGCACATCACCTCCTAAGCTCCCCCCACCTGCTCCGTGTCTTCCATGAAACTTAGCAACGGGTCCTCACAGCAGGAGTGAGCTAGGGGCAAGCAAGGGAAGCTTCATCTGTATTTACAGCCGCTCCCTATTGACAGCATCACCACCTGAGTCCCGTGCCCCCACCCTGCCCATGGAAAAATTGTCTTCCCTGAAACCGGTCCTTGGTACCAAAAAGGTTGGTTAAAATGTGTGTAGCTCTTTACAATTTATGAAATTTCTTTCACATATGGTAACTTAGTTGACCATCATAATGAGACAAAAATAAAAATAAGAGCTGACATCTTTTCAGTACTTACCCTTTACCAAGCACTTTGCAGAAATTATCTCATCTGTCTTTCCTACAAATTTAGCAGATATGATCATTAGTTACATTTTACAGATGAGTTAACAGATGTTAGAGAGCTTTTCCCTAAATTGCCAGCTACTAAGTGGTGGAGAAGCTGGGATGAATACAGGCTACCTCTTCCAGAGCGCCTCTGTCCTACCTGAGGAAAGAAGTTCCACAACTTGCTCTCAACGCCACATAAGTAGAAGACAAACTATGAACAGGAATAAGTTCTTCTCATTCCATGTACCTCCAGATATGTGACTTGAAAAAAGTCCCCCTCAGCCTTTATTTAATTTTGCATTTATTGTCTAAATTAATAGCATCCTTTTACATCTGATTACTTTTTTCTCCCCACCCACTGCACTCCACCACTTGGCTGCAGCATTCATAGGCTGGGACATTAGGCCAAACGAGGGCTGTGCTAAATGCTATATAAGCAGTACCCATCCTGATAACTCCAATGTAGAAATGTTTATGTCAATAAGAATGAATCTCAACATGGAACAAAGAGATTAAAAAAAAAAAAAAAGACAAAGAATGCTCTGTGAGGGTAGGGTTTTTTTCCTTAGAAACTTCATTAACTCTTGCTCCTGGAGAAGTCTATGACATCTATGATTTAAAAGGCAAGTGAAGGGGAAGGATGATGCTTAGTTTGATCATAAAGACTGTATTCACTGTGGGAAAGTTTGGAAGGACTGATGTTCCTGCAAGGGATTTATTTACCAAGGTATCTCAGCACTTTCAAGAAAATAATTTATCCTGAATAAAAGGAAAATAAAGGCAAACACAATAGCCTTAAAGAAATGGGCCAGATTTCAGGGAGATGGAAAAGGTTAATTCTGAGTGAAACTTCTTAAATATACCCCTAAATTGTCTTTTTCCCAGATCCCAAGGACTCTTGACAGAAGCTACTAAGAGTTATTTCACCAAAATCTCTGTAAGGGACTAAAATCACAAGGCAATAATACTTTGATGTATGTTACAGAGCAAAGCAAAGTGAAGGTTGCAGGGCATTTCTTGTCATTGGCATTATGGGGGCATGAACAACCCATAGGAGGCTCAGAAACATCCCAGACCTGACAAAAGTACTAAAGCATTATGACATGCAGAGGCAGTCTCAAAGGAATATGTTTAGGTAAACATGTTTTAAAAGTTTATTATACATGATTTTTATGCCCAGGCTAGGTAACACAGATGGAACACATTAGGGCAAAAGAAACAGAATGGAGGATTTCTGGAAAAGCAATCTACTAGCAATCATAATAGCTAAAGAGTATATATCTATACATACATGATAGTACAATGTACCCCAGAAGGAGGCATTGTGGATTTAGATACAGATCTGAATTCTAAGTGGCTCTTCCACTTATCATATATAATCTCTAAGCCATACTTTGTTCTTCTATAAAATGGAGATAATGATGTCAAATATTCTCACAAGTTTATGGTAAAACCTTAATGTCACAACAAACATGAACCTTCTAAGACTTAATCTCTAAACTTCTCTTTTTCTTCCATAACACTTGATCCATTTTTAAGGCTGCAAATGATAACATATAATTTTATAAGACCCATGTATGAACACATATTTATTGGTCACCTACTTTCTATATGTAGAGTTTGATTTTAGGAGCTGTGTAGAATACCATGATAACTGAGAGCTAAACGTAGAAGCATCATGATCTGTCTTAGTCTGTTTGGGCTGCTACAACAAAAATTCCATAGACTGGGTGGCTTAACCAACAAACATTTATTTATCATAGTTCTGGAGGCTGGGAAGTCCAAGATCAAGGCACCAGCAGATTCAGTGTCTAGGGAGGGTCCACTTTCTGGTTCATAGGCAGCTGTCTTCTCCCTGTGTCCTCATGTGGCAGAAGCGGTGAGGGAGCTCTTTGGGGTCTCTTTTACAGGAACATTAATCACAGCTATAGGGCTCTGCCCTCATGAGCTAATCACCTCCCATAGGCCCCACTTCCTAATACCATCATATTGGGAATTAGGTTTCAACATATGAATTTTGGGGTATGTAAACATTCAGTATCTTGTATAACATAATGGAAGAAACTATCATAAAGAGAAATACAAAATAGACCAAAATCATACTAAGAAAATGTTAGTTTTGATAAGATGGATTTGTAAAGATGGTAGGAAGCAAAATAGGAATTTAGCAAAAGGGAGACAGTGATATCTGGGAAGACAGTATAAACAAAATAATATAATGGTCATACTTAAGACATATTTTACTCATTTTGCTAATTGAATGTCAAATAAATTGGTGTAGCATGAATCTGTCTAAAGAAATATGGTAATACAATATTAAAAAGTATCATCATGGGAACTTGGTATAACATCTACCTTCTAAGTAACTGGTAAAGAAAATTAAATTTTAAAGAATCAACCAATTTCAACCCTATGAAAGAAGTATTTGGGCTGCAGTACTCCATTCTTATTTAATGTATAAGCACAATATAAATGAAATTATTTAATGTGGAAGCAGAGTAATAGAGACTCATGGGAGGGACTCCAGAAAGACTTAGCAGTCTGCATGTGTGCCTAAATTTTTCCCTGCTTGGTTGTTAATAATCTCAGTTTCTCCATCCAAGATTCGCTCTGGCTAAAACAAGTATTACCTATTCTCGAAGTGCTATTAAATAGAAATATCTATGGAAATAATCACCATGAGAAGTTTCTTTGGCACCAAATTTACTATAAATTACTTCATTATATTCCTAGATTGAAGACAAACGAAATACTAGAAAATGGGAAATTTTACAGGAGGTTAAAAGCAAAGGAGAACAAAATTATTTTAAAACAATAGATACCAGCTGAATAAGGCAAGTCTGGGTAAAGCTTTAGAGCAGTGGGTCCTGGGGAGTAATGGAAGAGTATGAAAGAATTTGATTCTTACAGAAAAGGATACAGGAAGGAGAAGAGCTTGCACAAAAAACACTGGTGTAGGAAAAATTCAACTTTCACTCACTGAGTTGTTACTGAGCTTTGTACCCCAATCTTTTTGGCACCAGGTACCATTTTCATGGAAGACAATTTTTCCACGGACCGGGGAGAGGGGGATGGTTTCAGGATGATTCAAGCACATCACATTTATTGTGCACTTTATTTCTATTATTATTACACTGTAATATATAATGAAACAATTACACAACTCATCATACGTTGGGGACCCCAGTACTAGGCTAGCTGCTGGAAATACATAGAAGAAAAAAGAAGAGTAGCTCCATTACGGTTCCTCATGATTTTGCTTTAGAAGGAATTTAAACTATTTTTTTAAATCATGAATTAAAGGGTTACATTAAATATATGGAATGATAGGAGCCACAAACTTTATTACAGATATATTGGAAAGACACATGACTTAGAATGAGTTTGTCCTTTCAAGTAATGAACTAAGCCTACTTCCCCTTGAAAAAATTCCCTGTTTTAGAGTTTGCAATCAAACAGTGTAGTGTTCATTCATGAGAAATTGTCATTTTTGGCCTCTTTAGTGAAGGATTTTTAAGAGCCAGGGAAGCAAAATTTTATAATTGAAAGTAAACAATCTTAGTGTCTAAAATGATACTGTTATTCACCTCCACATAAAGAATCATCTCAACAGCAAGACTGTGTTGTTCTTGTTCCACGCATGAAGAATTCAGTTTATCAATTAGTTTTACTGTATTCTGAACGTGAGCCAATGTTTAATTGCTTCACATCCATAATTGTATTAACTATGAATAAATTGTTTTAGAAAAAAAATTTGTTCTATGGCACAAAGGAGATTAATTACTAGAAGACAACAGCAATTCTTTGCTATCAATCAAAGATGCAGAACAGCATGGCCACCTAATGAGGATTCAGCTTCATTAACTTTCCTCAAATCTCATTTGCAATATATATTCAATTCCCGGAAAGATAAATTTAATCAACCCGATAGTGTGTGGATTTGTTTACACCACCCTTACCCATTATCTAACTACAATCTCACATCCTTTCAAACTGTAATACTATCATATCAAATATTGTCTGATAGAGCTTTGGGCCATTTTCAATAAAATAACAAAACCTCCCAATATCCTTAAATCCATCACCATTTCCTCTTGGCATTATGAAAAAAATCAACTCATAGAATCATATATTATTAGAGATTGGAAAGGATCTTAGAGGTCATTGGGTCCATCCCTCTCATATTACAGAATGAAAAATTAGATTATATAGAGAACTTTTCTGTTTGGGCATTAAAAAGTCAATAAGGGCAATCAAAAAATATTTTCCTTAGAAAGAAAGGTATGCTATTGAATCATACTACAAAATTGCACAGTGTGTTCCACTGTACATACAAGTATGCAATTCACATTTAATAAGCATACTGTTAATGGGAGCAATAATAAACACTATGCTGATAAAGAAGATAAAGGTTTTATGTACAACTCCAATAAATCTATGATCTATAGAGATACCCTTTTCTTTTCTCATCCCAATCTCATGATCCCCTTATTATATAATTCTTTACTAAGAACTTACAGAGAGAAATCTAAGAACTAAGGGTTCTCAAAATTATTCATTTGCCTGAACTATAATTAGAAAATATGTATAAATACAAATTTATTAATTGTATTTTTTTTACTTTTTAAGACACATTTTTGCATCTGTTCAATGTAAGAATTCTAGCATACCTATTCATTTAAATATAATTATAATTTATTTCAAGTCTGTGAAATAATTTTTCAAAAGCTATTAGTTTAAAAGACTTTTGCAGGATTAACTTTCTGATAAAAGCTTTGAGAGCTTCCAAAAGCAATCTGAATTTATCGAGCTGCTTCTCAGCAAAAAGGTGTTTAATTAGGTTGTCTCACACTTCTCTAAACCTGAAAACCTAATCACCACCTTCTAACTCAAAGAACACAGGCAAGTTGCTTTGACTATTATCCTGTATAAAACCTTTGGTCTTCCTTTCCATTCATTTCTACCTTCTATCAGGGAAAACTTTGACTTTAAAAGTGTTTTGTATTTTTTAAAATCAAAGGAAAAGTTAAAGAAAAATATCAAAGTCACAATATGAATAAACCCAACTAATTTCCTTCTTCTCTCGTTAAAGAGGTACGTGTGTACATGCATCTGTGTGTGTGTGTGTGTGTAATAAACCTCAAGCACAACTGGGTATTTGAAAGCAGCAAATCAAAAAACACAAAGTTAAAGCAAAGAAAATGGAAAAACTGAATTATAGTATTAATGAATATATTTCAAAGGAATAGGCTGCAACATAAAGCTTAATCAGATATGCTTTTCCCTCAATTAGGACTTATGTTCATCTTAGACACACAAAGAATGATTATCATTATCTACTGACAGTGTAAGCAACCTACCCCTCCAAGGACACCTCACCACATACTACCAGGAACTTCTTAAAGTCATATTTTCAGAAATTCATGTATTTCTTTAAAAAATGTTTGACTTTTCTCTACCCCTCTCCACTTTACTCTGTGCTATAAGATATATAACTTTAGGCACCAAGATATCGTTCCTGCCTTCAAGAATTTCACAATTTAATGTAGAGAAATGGAAAAAAATTAAATAGGATGATTTTGTGTCCAAAAGTCATTTAAGATTCAATGAGATTCCAAAGAAGAAAATAAGGGGGCTATGACATAAAATCATTTAGTACTGAGTGCCAAGCATGGTTTTAGGTAATTTCACAGAAACTATCAAGAGGTATTGCTATCACCATATTAAAGGCATAGAAACGCATTCCAAACAAGCCCTACATCGACTAGTTAATGAAAAACACAAATATATGTATACATAAAAATTATCTGAAAGCAAATGAAAATAATTTTGAAAGATGGAGAAAAATTTTAAAATGAAGGTCTGGGTGGTGCATGCCACATGTAGAAGAAATACTTACAAAGGGTTGGTTTCCGTTTCTGGATCTAAACAGAATATGGGGACTGCATAGGGAAAAAGCAGAATAAAGATAGCTGATACAACAGAAAATAGTTCCTGCTAATAATGAATTCCTTCTAAAGAAAGTAAATCCTGTTAAATAGAAGTCCATTTTTGCTCAGGTGTGCATCTAGTTAGGTTTACTTATACAAGCTTGAGGATTAAGCTAAGATAAGCAGAATTACTCTGCATAAGGGGAATTGAAATTATAAGTCACTGGGGTGGCATATTCTGGTCTCCTGCATCCTGAGCCACAGCACAAGAAAAGAAGACACTTCGAAGTGTCATGGTATAAGTTATAGAGTGACAGACCAATGACAATTTCTCATTTGGGAGATAGATAGATAAGTAGATAAATAGATAAATAAATAAATAGAAATTTAATTCTCAATTTGATGTTACTTTTGTGGCAGAGGCTTAAACCCCTTTTCTAACTTTCCCCAGGAATCTTTAGTATTACACCCTGGATCATGTTGGGAAACTGAAGAAATGTATGTAGTTCCTTTTGGGCCAACAAGGTACATAAGAAAGAACACAAATGTGGAAGCAAAAGTTTGACACAAAAATGCCAGTCATTTTTGTTAAAGCCACAAAATCTTAAGGAAGGAATTTCTGAGGGAAATGTTAAATGTTCAGTTTGAGATTTTGGGGTGCATATGGAATCTGGAAATCTGGTGAGAGATCTCAATATTTGGAGATGAGGAACTGGAGTTTAAAATAACACAAAGACATTAACATGATAGTCATCTTCTTATATGTGAAAATTTTTAATGTGATCATAGAAAGAAAATATAAAGAGAATGGCAAAGAGAGTCAAGGGCCAATCCCTGAAAAACATTTGTTTGTGTGGTAGAAAGATCAACAGAATCAGTAAAGAAAACAGAAAGTAAGAGTTCAAGACACTTCAGAGATGGCTGGAAAACGTACAGGTCAGGAGCTGAAATAAAGATATGGGAGTATAAGTATTGAATAAACTCCCTTTGGCTGGGGCCAGGACCTGGCAGATACGCCTATGTCTTCTATTCAATACTCTTCACTGATTCTACATAGATTTTTGAATACCAGTAACTTGAGCAGACATTCCTTTTTTTTTTTGCATCATCTAACACAAATACTACACACAAACACACACACACTCTCTCTACATCTGGTCTCTGTATCTCTGAAGTTGGCTCCAGAAAGTATTATTCTCTTGTACAATGACCCACAAAGAAAGTATCAGACATTTAATGATATTTTAGTCCTAACTTCTGTGAAACAAAGACAATTTTTTTTTTATGAAGGCCACCTAAAAATCATCAGTTAAACTGGAACTAGATCCCGTTTGTTCTAATTCCTAATCCCTTTTGTCTGATGCTTTTTCTGCTAAAACATATTGGTAAGTGAAGTGCTGATCTCAAGGGGTTGCACAAGGATTTAACCGGAAGCTTTCTAGTTAAACAGAGAATAGCATTTTACCTGGGCTTTAACATCTCATAATTCAAAATTGTAAACAAGGCCAAACAGGTGTAAGAAATAATAAAATACTATTAATGCTGGACACAGTTGGAAATTTTTCGGAAGTAACTTTAAACAATACACATTTACACATTATACAGTCTTTTATTATTGCTAATGGCCGCCTGACAATGGAAAATTAATCTCTTCTACCATGTGTGTCCAAAATAGCCCCGGGCAAACTGACAAATATCTGGGATATTTTAGCAGTTTTTGGAATTGACAATAATTGCTCTCATTGTAGTTTGCCAAATCTTTTGAGATGCGTGGGTTTGTGGGAATATTTTTAAGTCTAAAAAGATTTATCGTGATCCAAAATGAAATGTCTCATTTATAAGTAAATTTAAAAAGAATCTAAGCAAAACATTTATTACACTTGAGCACACCATAATCTATGGAAATGCATACTACATTGAAGTGAGTACAAAAAAGTGAACATTCTCCATGTCACAGTTAGAGTTTTCTGAATGCCTTTTACAATGTTTTGGAAATCTTGCAGATTGGTTGGGTTTTAATCCTTCCCCCAACTCTACCCCAAATACAATATATGAAGAGCAGGCATTATTAAAAACGAATGTATTTAACATGGTAGCCAGTTATATAATTGATATGTTTTAAGTTTATCTTAATTAGCTGCTTTATAACTTGAAAATTCATTTGATGGTACTGAATAAAATCCAAGAATATATTTCTTTATAAATAACTGCTTTCAAAACATTCCCTTTACCTATTAAGTATATTTCATCAACTTTATGCCATAATTTTTTTTAAAAAAGGATCATATCTATATAATTGCTTGCATAGTGTACTGGAATCACACTACAGTAATTTTAGCATCAAAATTATAAGGCTACATTGTTGTTCTGTAATGAATCTCCTTAAATGAGGTAGTTTGTGTTGAATTAAATTTCTAAAACTAACCAACCTTACTAGAGTAAGATTTCAAAGTAGCTGCTAAAAGCCCTATGTACGTCCACATGAGTTGGCACCAGACAGTGGCAGGGTATGAATGGTTCTTCCGTGAGCTGCTGGGTAGAGGGGGTCATCAGTCACCATAAGCAACCTCCAACTGCTAGTCAAGCTATGGCTCAAGAGCTCCTGTGACTGTCTCAGCTCTGCCCTTCAAAATAACAAACTTCATTTTGATTTGTGCCAAAAATAACAAATAAACTTCTGCACCTACAGGGTTAGGAAAATATGTCTTTACTTCTTATACTACAACAGCAAAAAATAAAATAAAAATTAAAAAATTTGAAAATTTTCTTCTTTTCATGATTTGTGTGCATGCCTGAGTCTGCATATGGAAACACCACGCAAAAGTTGAGGTGGTTACATGGTGGATCTCACACTTACTTTGCTATTAACCCAAAGTCCAAGCAGAAACATTAGAAGTCTTAACAAGAACAGAGAGCAAACAATATTGCATCATGTTTTCATTTGATATATATTATATTTTAATGAAAAATAAAATCTGAAAATATTTTCAGACTTTGGGGAAGGGCATCAATAATAACAATGTTTGGCAAAAGGCAGATCAGTAAAATTATCTGTGTGGAAGAACTGAAAAACCTATAATGAAAAATTACTCTCAAGTGTATTTTACAACAAGATGAGTCTGTGAGAATACTTGATCATGAACGGTGGGCAGTATTGTACTTTTCTGTCTACCCAGCACAAGAATAAAGTGAGAGAGAGAGAGGAGAGAGAGATTGATTGATTGATTCCGTGTAGTCACAAGAAAGTAATCACAATGGGCATAGGTAGCAAATTGCACTTGTACTCTTGTATCTTTTACAGAAAATGTTTTATGTGCAATTTTTTGTGTTTTAGTTAGTCATCTATACTTAAATTATCTTTTCAGATTTCTATTTTATCTCAGTTCAAACTCTGAACTAGGAATTTAGGTTAAATAGACCAAGAGCTTTCAAAGCTCTAAGAAAGTAGAATGATTCTATCACCAATTAATTTTCATTTACCAAATTACTTAACCTATAGTCTGTTAAAGACACTGCAACTGGTGTCAGGGATGCAGATTTTAAAAAAAGAGTCCCTGCATTGAGGAATTAAATAGTCTCATAAGGGAAGGCAGATAAGACCACCAGTGTCTGGGTGGATGAGTGCTGAGACTTAGGTGAGCGAGTGGGGTACCATAAGAACATACAGGGGAACACCTAATGTAAAATGGGGTGGGATGTGGTATTAGGGGAGATCCCATGTAAAAGGTAATTCCTGAACTGTGTCTTAAGATTAAATAGGAGATAATCAAGCAAGGAAGGTGATGAGTATTTTGATAAAAAGTAAGTTTGAGACTGGAGGGATGGTGGTGAAAGATGAGACTGGATAAATAGGAAACAAATTCTGTATTTAAAGATCTTGCTGCCTATTGAAACTGGATTTTTATTAATAGGTCTGTAGGACATTGTATGTACAAGTACCTACCTTTCTTCTTTGCGAGGTGAAATCTCCTGTCCCTAACCCAAGATGTCTCTTCCAGATTCTATAATTTTCTAATCAGTATCAGGTTTTTGTTTTTGTTTTTTAAACCCTCTGGCCTAACAAAATCTCAATCAAATTGAACATTTCAACCCTCTCACAGCTTGGCCTAGCTCAGCCTGGGAAACTCAGATTAACTTGCACAATTTTTATATACTGCTCTATGACTACCATCCCACACTTACCTCACCTCTTAATTATTGCCTCAGGGGAGGGAGGACAGATAATGGATAAAAGGGTCTTATTTGGTTACAGGGAGTTATAATGTGCAATGGGTAGGTGGGGAGGAATTCTAGTGTTGCCTCTGTCTCTTGGGAAGCTTTAGCAGTTCTAAAGGAATTCTCCCACTGCAGATTTCTAAATGTAGCCACTTAGCAATGGTGTTTCCATCCCCAGCTAGTCAGTAAGCCTCTCCGTGCAATCTGGATTCTGGTAATCTACAACCAGGACCTTTTGGTTGGAGATATCTTGACCACCACCAAGTATCCTCTTTGCTTTTTATTAGATAGCCTCAAAGTAGGAGATTAGCTAAGGCCAGAACTAGATTTTGGAGCCATTTTGCAAGTCCTACATACATGCTCTAATAGTTCTCTTTAGAGTATGGATACTTGGCATTGATAATCCTTAGCCTTGAGGCATAGCCAACATTTCCAGACAGGAAGGGTGCTGTGTTCACAACCAGTTTACTATGCTATGAGGTTGGAATTATATCATAAAGACAATGCCACTCAAGAATTCTATGAGGGATGCTTGAAAAGACAGACCGGAGGGACATATCAGAGGTAGGGACTCCTGTTGGGAAGCTACTGCAGTGCTATAGTAGCAAGAAAACGATGAGACCCCAGATCAAACTAGTGGCATTAGGAACGGTGATGTGGGAAAAGAGTCAAGAACTAGTAAGGAGGGAGAATTGAGATGATTTGAGCCTAGAGATGTTATTTTTGGTTTATGATTAATTGGTCTGTTTGTAGATTTGTTTGCCTTTAAGAAAGAACAAGAGAAAACAGGAATAGTTGATGGAGAGGAGCAAAGTCATTGAAGAGGAAAGAGATCCAAGAGAAGACTGTCAGACTTGAACAAAATGGAGTCCACTTTATGTGAGTCAGGAATAAAGGAGATGGATGCAGACAGATCAGGATGAGAATAGGTTAGGCAAAATAAATTAGGTAGTTCTCACCTGATTTTTTGTATCTGAACAGAGGCTAGTTACTTTAAAAATGAAAGAGGATGTGGTACAGTGGGAGAAAAGCAGGTTTGAAATAATTTTTTTTTTGAGACTTGAGTGAAGGTATTATCTAAGGATAAATAAATAGATTTTACAATCATCAATAATTTTTCAAGGAAAAACATCCTTTCTTTATATGAATTTTTAAAACTCAAAATACTAAGTTATAATAATCAATGAAAAATTGTGGCTAGTTTAAGGATTTAACTATCAAATAAATGTCTCAATTATTTTAACAGAGGGAAGAAAATAGGTTACTTCCTTAGAGATTAAAATTTATATTAATCTTTATTAAAGATTATTTAATTAGAAACATTGTTACTGTGATAGAATACACTATATGAGAATGTTCAAAAACAAAACCTAAGGTGTAAGGATAATTTATGAAATGAATAAGCATATTTTTTATTTCATCCTATCATTCTCTGTATAACATATCTCATGTTGTAGGTACATTTCTAAGATAAACTAATTTTTCTAACTCAAGAGTATTAGAAATGTTTAAAATCATGTATGTGCTACAAGTATGTAAACCATAAATTACTATAAAAATGTAAGGTATTATACTGCAAAGATTAGAAGTGACAGGTATATAATTTTCAAATATATGGGGCTGAGGAATGAACAACAAATGGTCTTTTTATTGTATGGTAGAAATTACTTGTAATGCAGGGTGATGTGTTACAAGCACTAAAGAAACTTCAAGGCTTTGTTAAAGGTGATCATTCTTCACAAATTCACTTGTTATATGGGATGTACCTTAGGCATGACACAGACAAGTTAGAGACAATTTTTCAGAAAAATTAAACATTCAACTACAATTCCCTTTAACATAATATGCATGAAAATAAGATTTCCAAGAAGAAAATAAAGCTACATATTTTATCCTTCTAATATCTCTTTAAAACTATATATGTAAATATATATACTACCATGTGTTTTTAATTATATTTTAACTTATCTTGTTATCCTGTCAGTGATATCTACTGACAAATGTGCACATATATGACATATCATATATATGTATATATTTACATATATATGTATATATATAGACACACACACACACCCCCTATACATATATACCTAGTTGGAATAAAGGGAAAGGATATGCAGCACTTTTTTTTCCACACTGAAAAAACTTAAATTAAATGTCAGGGTCTGTGCTGAATTCCAAGTACAGAGAGAGGAATCCTAGTCCCTGCCTGCAAGGAGCTCACAGTCCCTTGGAAATCCCGTTCATTTCCATACCCCAGGACAAAACAACAACAATAAATGGCTATCGTTTGCTGTGAACCAAGCACTGTGCTAAGCACTCCACACGTATAACCTCATTTGATTGGCACAACTCTACCAGCAGGTACCACTAAGGCACACATTTTACAAATGAGGAAACCAAGGCACAGAGAGGTTAAAAACCTAGAGAAGCACTAGGATGGGAGGCGCAAGTCAGTGAGGTGCAAGAACACTATGTTCCTATTTTGCCTTGGCCACAAACATTCTGTATGGATCCTAGGCGAGTTCTTTCTTGTCTCTGTGCCTTAGCATCACCACCTGCAAAAGGGACTCACATGGAGCTCTGCGAGCTACAAGGAATCTAAGGCAGTGTTTCCCAAACACTATTATTCCCAAATAATAGCAAGAGCTAGGAAGCTTCCAAATATCTTGATACCATGGTGGGATCCCAGACCACTTAAATCAGAATGTCTGGGGGTGAAAGACCGGCATCCGTTTTTATGTGGCATGTTTAATGGACCTGAGCTGCTATCTACTTTTTATTGTGAGAAAGAGAAAACAAGCAGCCTCTTCTATTTACATTCAAACACTAAGAGATATTTGGGACTTACTTTTTTTTTAAGTGGAAGCCACACTTGCACTTTGGATCACCATCAAGGAAAGCAAAAGGCTTGAGGAGAGGAAACCTAATAAAACCTTAATCCTCTCTACTCTATTAGTATTATGCTGCTCCAGTGAAAGTGAGTTTGTGATAGTCCTTTTTATTCAAAACTAGTCACACTTTTTTTAAGTGTGAATTACCCATAGGTATATTCACCCCATTTGTTAAGAAAATTTGACTTTGTGAGGAGTTTTACTTAATGCCCAAAATTGGGGTTTTGATTGTTTATTCTCATTTCCTCACATTTACAAGGAGGGTTTGGATTTCCTTTGCCACTGTCTTGCCATAGAAAAGCAAATATGCAAATATCTTTCCTCCCAGACACTTGTGATTCTAATTTATAGCTGTAATAATCACAATCATTGTGTCCCTTGTGATATCAACTTGTTCAAAGAGTGAGGTATTATTTACATATTTTTATTTTCGTAGATTTAATTTGCTTTCACTAGCCTGCATTTACTTATTAGTTTATTTGCATCAATGGGTCAATTACACAAATATTGACTGTTCTATTTGTGTTCAATCTGTGAGTATATTCTTAATATACGGTGTGTTACAAAGGCTCATAATAAGCAAGAAACAGACATATTTTAGAAAAATTAATGAAAAGAAAATGCCTTTTTAGAGTATGTTATAACTAATTTTAACTGTTAATATAACTGGATTTGTTTTATCATAAATGAGCATAAATTTGGGGGCTCTGGAACATGTAAGAAATGTTTTGAAGTAATTCACCTTAAAAGCTTTTATTCAGTAATGAATTAAGTTGGCTTTATGAGAGAACTTTATATAAGATACTGCAGTATACAGGAGCAAAGATTCTAATTGCTTCTGAATACTTCATCTTTAGCCCTAATTACATTAGCAGAGAGAAATTAGAGACTGATAAACTTTTTTCCCAGCCTAAAATGTCTTCAAATTGAGTTTCCCTCTTTGGTAATTTCTTATAAAGTCACACATATTCCTATCTTATGAGGTAGCAATTCCAATTTTAGATATATAATCCCCCATCCCAGCAAAATAAAAGCATAAGTTCACATCAAAAAGATGTATAGAATAAGTTTCACTACTATTCATAATAGCAAAAAAAAAAAATAAGAAACATGAATGTACATCAGCACAAGAATGGATAAAGAAATTGTGGTATATTCATACGACGGACTACTACTCATTAATAAAAAGAAGAAATGACTGCCACACACAACACATAAATGAATCTCAAAAGCATTTTGCTTTGTGAAAAAAGATAAATACCAAAAGAATACACAGCATGATTTCATTTTATGAAGTACAAGAATAAGGAAAACAGATCTAGAGGACAACAATCAGAACAGGATTTGCCTGAGGTTGGGAACAGACTATAATTTTCCTTCAACAGGAAAAAAGTGTCTAAACATATGTGTGTACACACACACACATATACATACATATTACAAAGCCTAAAGCAAAACATGGTATAGAAATTACTGATATCTGTTTAACATTCTTTTCTTATAGACCCAAGAATGTATATATTTAGTAAAAAGAAAGTGTTATCCAACAGAACTTTGAGTGTAAATACTTATATACATGTACCACCTACATAATATTGATAAATATTTATAAAATATATATTCATGCATAATATTAATTAGGATATTCCTTTGGGTGATAAGATAATGAGATCTTCTAATTTTTGTCCTTATATCATTCTTTATTGTCTTATTTTCTTTTAAGTAATTTATTTTAAAAGCATATGTTTATCTTGAAAAAGAATAAATACAGCCAATTGCATTTAGCCTTATTTCTATCTCCTCCTTGATGAATAAAGAACATGAGTTATGTACATTACTTGTATGGCTCTGAACTTATACCATGGTATTCAATGTGATGTTTTTGTTTGCTATTAATTTATTTCTTGAAATTTTTTATAATCCTTTATTTTGATCCTGCCATATATTGCTTTTTGTTATGAAATCTTGCCAGTTTGTGAACATACCCTCTTTATAGACCATTCCATACTTTCAAACATAATGCAATCCTAAAAAAGAGCATAAACACTAAATATGCAAAAGGACGTTCCAGGAGAAATGATATGTGTGAAACCATCGAGTGAGTTAGAAATGTGAAGCTAATTATAAGTAAAGCCAATTATACAAGAAAGACAATGATATATGCAGCTTTTGAGACAAGAAATCCTATGAGTGGAGAATGACAGGGCATGTGCATGCATGCATGTATGTTACACACGGATAATAGAGATGTGTACTTTATAAGGGGTTCTTAATAAAACATAGTTTTAAAAGATTCTCAAAGTGTATATGGTTATTAACTATTCAAATATCTCTGCTACTAGGTGACTCCATTCACTTTCAGGTGCCTCTTATTTACTCACTCAACAAATATAGATGCAAGACCATTAGATACCAGGCATTGGGAGAGGTGCCATGGCTCAGCAGTAACTGGACAGGGCTTACCTCCACTGGGGCAGAGAGAGAGAGCAAACAAGTAAACCTGTGTGCCAGGCACAACAAAGGAGAAGTTGAGGGTGTCAGAAAAGGAAGGTCAACGATATGAAAAAAGAGACGTGCTCGTTAGTAACACTGAAATCTCACAGAGAATTTCAGTAAAGCTGTGTTGTAGCTACTTTGCTTTCAGTTCTCATGGTTCTAGTCACATTTGTTTTAATCACTAGAAAATGTGCCCAGTATCATTTACAAAAATACTTCCAACAATACATTATGTGTCTGAATAATTTGACCAGCATCACAGACTGACAACCATCACTTAGTAAATACTACCAGATTATCAAAAATGACGTGCAACTACTGGACAATGTTGGTGCTTACTCAGTTCCCCTTTACGTGCCCAGGCACACTCATCCCCCAGCCACAGTGAGTGTCAGCAGCAGTTTACAGTTGCCCTTTCTCAGGAGAATGACCCTCAAGTGACCAGACTGTCTCTAGGGAGTTTGCCACCCTTCCCTAGTCCCCACCCCTTCTCCATGGAGCCTATAGCCAATGACTGATTCACATGGGAACACAAGAGGCCAACTCCCATCCCTGATGTGAGACCAATTTTGTGGTGCAGTTCATACTAAGCATTCCTCATGGGATCAGGATGAAGTGAATCTTCTAGCTGGAACCACGTCCTTCCTTAGTTGCTCATTCCCTAACCTGTCTTGCTTCGCTCATTCCCTTACCGGTTTTTCCTGAGAGTATTCCTAGAACAAACGAGAATTCCAATTTCAGGCTTTGCTTCTGGGAGGTCCCCTCTAAAACAATGATACTGCCTCCCCCAAAATTATACAATTATTTAAAGAGTACAAATTTATATATGTTACATATAATTATTAAAATGTATATATATCTACATTTCCACATTACATATAAGCATATGTAATGAATGCTTATTTTGAAGACTTGGGAGAACCTTCTGCTTATTAAGTCTGCTCCTACTAGAGTAGTAAGGGGCAGGGTACCCACTGAAACTTACTCCCTTTCAGCTAAGTATTGTTCCCAACTCAGTGATATCTCTTTCCCTGCCTTTCAGGTTTCAACAATTACTAGAACAACATATGCTGTCTTTCCGTTGTTAGCAGAGGACAGAGATAAAATAAGGGAATTGCCTTTTTTTAAAAGTGGAGAGAACACTGACACATATATATGTATATATATATACAAATGTCAACTAAATTTTTAGGCCAAAAATGGTTACAACTCAAATAGTCAAAGTTACTAGAATATCCTAGAAGAATGTAAATACTGTAGTAGTACCCATTGTTTCTATATGTCATTTCAAATAATAGATTTCCCAATTTAAAGGTTTTTTTTTTTAAAAAGAAGATCTACACAAATATAAATTCAACCCATGTAAGGTATAATTGATGATCCTCTGAAGTATTAAAAAGCTTAACCACAGAACTAAGATACACTCAAATAATTCCCATAAAAAAGATTGAACCAAGTTCAATTGATTCACTTCAGTAATTTGGATATTATTATATAGGCCTTTTCTCATCCTTTTCATTTTGATAGATGTAAAAATTTAAAAATTCTTTGCAGAAAAATCAGCTAATTAAAAGTTAAATAAAAAAACACATAGAATGTGCTTTTATCTGGAGGTTTCCCCTTAATGTCCAAGGAACATTTTATTTCTGAGGTATGTGGTACTTCCATAAATCATGACTTCAAAATATGTACTTAACAAAATATGACATGAATGTGTATTTTATGAGGGTTTTTTTTTTAATTTGTTGAATTAAATCCTACCGTATTATTTCTGGAATCAAATTTACAAGTTCAATGTGAACCAATTAACCGCATTTAGGCCATACTTCTTGGCAGATGAGAGAGTGTGTGTGTGTGTGTGTGTGGTGATAGTGGTGGTGGTGGTGGTGTTCAAAGACTACGTTTTTACATAGAAAAAGAGTTTAAAAATGTACCAATTTTTAAAAAGTATCTTTCATGAATAAGAAAGGTATAAGAGTTGAAGAGTTAAGTAAGTATACAATAATTATGAAATCAAACATTTATCTTACATCAATAACTCTTAACAAGTAACCACCATGTATATTTTGTTTTATTTCCTAATTTGTCAAATGGTAACAATACTACCACTGCTAAAACCTTCAATAAACCAAATTAAATATTTAGATATTTAGGAAATAAAATAATTACCTCCATCCAAATAAAATATTAAAAATATGCCATAAAAGATGCAAATTTAATTGCAAAAGAACAGTTTCTGTTCTGTTTCCTCAGGCAATGCCTGAGGCTTATTACCTCTTTTCTAGGTCTCAGAATAGCAGGTGTAACCAGTGCATTTGGTGATGAGGTATAATAGCAGGATACCAAATTTAAAAGAGGATAAAAATTATTGTTCCAAGCATGACATTACCAACTTAGAATGACAACTCACAGGGTATATGGAAATATATAGAAAGATATAAATGTGTTTTTATGTGTATGTGTTATAGCTAAAAACCAAGAATGAGGAATTATAATTATTCATTAATTATAATTGTTTTACCAGTTCTATTTATAATATTCTTTAGAGAATAAACATCTTTTCTTTTTAACCATATAACTTTAGATTTATTTATAAAAACAAATGAAAACAAGGAATACATTTATTGGATGGAATTTAAACATACTTATAAAACTACAGAAACTTCCTTTCCTGGTACACCTGGTGATTGCAAATGGTCTCAACAGAGGCATAGCAGGATTTTGAGGCAGAACAAGTCCTCATTTTATGGGACTATCCCTGGCCCCACCCACTAACTACCAGCAGTCATCACCATGACAATCAAAACATCCTCAGATATTTTCAAAAACTCTTGGGGATGAGGTGGGGGAGGGCTGGGAGGGACGAGGGGGTATTATATCAGCCCCTGGTTGAGAGCATGATTATAGGGCTTGGAATAAAGCAGGCTAAATTCAGTAAACCTGGTCCACCTCCCATAGTAGCGCTGTGATCTTAGGCAAATTACCCCGCTATGTGCCTCAGCTTATTCTTCTGTAATATGTGTTAAACAGTAGTTTTCCTCAAGCCTCTCAGAGTCATCGCATGGGTCAAATGAGACAGTCACAATAAAAAGGGTTTGTAAAGTACTGAGTGCTCCCCCAAACTATAACATTTTGTTTCATTTAACAATTATCCTATGCTGGACTTTTCATGTTTAATTGGAGAAGATTTGAGGTTTAAAAAAAAAGTATGTATTACTGTCTAACTTGGACACAAGTATACTAATTTGGAGGCTCTAGTTTCTTCAGTTATCAGGCCAGAAGCAATTCTAATCCTCGACCTTGTGCTGCAGCCTTAATGAGGCCACACAGTCACCTGGTGGTAGTTCCAAAAGTGAAGGAAAAGAAGCTGGTACTTACAAATTTAATAACCTCTTAAGGGTTTGTTCTGAAAAATCCAGTCTTATTTAAGTGGCAACAATGACAATATGCCCATTTAAATTAACTTCTGTGGATTTAGGAAATTACAGAACTTTCCATTCCATAGATTGTTTTCCGTGTTTCTACACACACACAAACGCTCATGGTACAATGCTAGAGAGGGTACACCTAAGTAAAAAACGCTCTCTTTTCTCCATTACTGAAGTTGAAAGATCATTTCTTGCTCTCCTAAGAAGCTTATAAAGCTGTCCAACTTTTAATGGCAAATAACAAACATGTCACATTCTGAGTTTCTGTGAACTTGTGCCATATACTTTAAGGGCGAGAAAAGGTGGTTGTCACTTTATACAAAGAATGGTGTTTCTACAATACAATGACAGAATTCACAGTCTAAGTGTGATAATGCAAGAATTACTAAAAATGAGTCAATTTTAGAGTTGATACTTAAAATTGTTTCTTACTTTTTAAAATGTTTGATAAATATGCATTATATATTGGTATGTATACACATATGTATGTATATAATATACATAAAGAACAGTACCTCTATCTCATGTATATGAAAGACTGTAGATCCTATTTTTGACATGAGCTCTTATTTCATAGCATTAATGACTTGATATCATTCATAATTGATCATAAATCTATAGAATTTACATTAAAATATTGCAAGCTGATTGTTCAATTTACCAAATTTATTTTTTGCTATTTGTGTATCACACAGGTTATATCCAAATAGCTTGGATTCAAATATAAAATTATAATTAGATTAATACATCCACAAGTAACTCCCCATGTGTTTTTCAGTAAAAAAAATACATTTTTGAACAAAAATTAAATTACATAAGATGAGTGACCCATTCTTATTATTCAGATTCTAAACCTATTATTCATATAACTCCCTTTAAATTTGCTTCTAGACTGTTATTGCTAAAAACTATTGAAAATAATTTTAAATTCCTTTCTATTTTATCAGAATTATCACCATTCATTATCATTATCCAATTTCGTCAATTTACATTTATCCAAGAAAAGCCCAACTACAAAATTTTAGTTAGGAGGAATAAATTCAAGAGATTTATTACACAACATGGTAGCTGTATTTAATAACAATGTATTATATTTTTGAAAATTGCTAAGAGAGTAGCTTTTGTGTTCTCACCACAAATGCGTACTTATGTGAAGTCATGCCTGTGGTCACTTAGCTTGATTTAGCCATTCTACAGTGTATACATATTTCAAAGCAACATATACACAATAAATATACACAATTTTTATTTCTCAGTTGAAACTGGTTAATTTTTTAAAAGAAAAACTCAACTTATATATAAAAATGATTTCCAGTGATCGCATTACAAATGTAATTTCCCATATTTTTCATCAGTGAAGCAACTGCAGATTTACATACACGAGTACACAAATTCTCTCTCTCTCTCTCTCTCTCTCTCTCTCACACACACACACACACACTCACACACACACACAGCTTTAAAGAAAAACCTGCAGAGTGCATTTTAACCAAATATATCTGGGGAAAATTAAACTGGGAAATGGAGACCATTCATGGAGTCTCAGTGCACCAGCAAACTCCCTGTTTGTACTTTTCATTCTGTAAACTGCTAAACTGGTACTCCTGACCTTCATTTGGCATAAGTTGTTAAATTATTATTTCGAAGGGATTTCTGTCATACTGGGATTAAGATGTCCTAAAAATTCCCAAGTGAGCAATTCATCACAACACAATTTAGAGAGTGAAAAGAGAGCCACAATAGACCTTGGTAGCAAAGCGGGAGTGAGTGATAGGTGAACCAAAACCCCCAGCTTAATCTAAAGAAAGCAGACAACATATACCAAGGGTGTCAATCAAACCACCTCATAAGCACCCTCATGAATATGAAACAGGGAACAAACAGATTGGTTTTTCTTCCCTTGTTCCCAACAGTTATAAGAGATAGATTCCAACACTAATGAGCTCGTTTCTGTATATATGCCAGGAAAGTTCTGTCTCTAATTCTTTCTTATAGTCAAAGAAACAAAAACACACATTATTTTTGAAATAATGGAGGTTGTGAAATGTTTTACTGTTGCCAAATTGTTCCCCTATATAACCAGTGCCACATTTTTGCACTGTGTGAATCAAATAAATCTTGCTTCTTTGTTTCTAAAAATTAACAAACTAAAGTATATTTTTGGTACTTTCAGACCAACATTTATAACACAATCTAAAAACATCCCCAATCTAAGTGTGAATCTTAAATCATCATGTTAAATTTCAAAATTAAAAAGAGCTGCTAACAATAAAGCAAATGGTACTATTTACCAGAATTCCTTGTGGATATCAGCAGTCATTAAGTTAGTCAAAATTTCTCAAATTAAATATAAAATCAATTTTTTTCACAGATGCTAATGTAAATAAATTTATGGTCCCCAAGAACAGTGTCTAGCAAATAGCATGCACTGTACAAGTATTTGTTGAATAAATGAATTGAGGAGGTAATTTATAATGGGTTGTTTTCTTTATTAAAACTAGTTCAGAACAGCTCTCTTTAAAATTATGCTGAATCTGCAATAGTTTGAAACTTTAATTCGAATTTTATTTCAAGAATTCCTCACCTACTATATTTATTGCTTCTGGTATGTGATAGATATCCTCAAAGATGTCACCATAAAAAAATTAAATTGCTCTGGAAAAATGGTAACAACACTGAATTTTCAGGTCTCCTGAACTGTCTTCTGAGATGGGATTTTCTTTGTGTGGGGGTGGGACCTGAGACTATTTCTCCCATACCAGAGAACTATGACCAGTAATTTTTTAACCTTGATCTGTGACTTTGGAAGTAAGGGGTCATATGAACTGGAAATTAGAGATTAGACTGGCGTTTAGATTATTGGATGGGTCTGTGCAGAGGTTACTGGAAATAGTGCTATGTCCGTGGGTAGAAGAGAGACAACCAGACTCCTTGGTTTGGAACTTGGATTTCTGCAGAACTATGACTGTTAGTTCAGCAAAAGCATTAAGGAATTTCAAAATGTTCATATCCTCTGAGCTAGTAATTTCTCTCTGTTCCTAGGAATAACTCTGAATAGGTAGGGGGGAAAATCTAATGCCCAAAGATGTTAATAGAAGAATTGCCTCAGCATTCTCCTATTGTTTTTTTCCTATTAAAATTTGAAAACAGGAAAATTGTGAAAATATATAGAATACATGTTTGCTTAACAAATGGGGTAAATACTATGCATTAGGATTAGAACAGTAATAATATTTATGGCAGAAAAAAATTATTAAGGTTTTTTATGTGCCAGGCACTTAAAGAGCTTTAAAAGGATTTTCCCATATGATGTAGTTGTCACAGAAGTTCTGTTATATAGATACTATTTGCATAAAACATTTGTTTGCTTATGTTTTTGTTTTTTGTCTGTACAGCATCTCCTATAATATAGCACCTTGATTTTTGTTTTGAGGCTCCTTCTAGAACTCTCTTTCTCAACTGATTTGCTTTGGGGCAGAAAGATTTAGTTAATAAGGCATATAACCAGGACTAGTCAAACATTATATTATCCTGACCAGAATGATGGGTACAAGAATGGGCCCCACAGAATGAAGGGCCCCAAAATGGGTTGCCAGATCAAGCAAATAAAAATATAGGATACCTACTTCAATTTGAATTTCAGATATACAATGAATCATTTTTTGTAATGTTTAGGCTCACACTTTTAAAAAATGATTCATTGTTTATCTGAAATTCAAATATAAGTGGTGCACTGAATTTTACCTGGCAATTGTACAAGGAGCAATGGTAAGATTCAATCGAAGACTTATTCTGAACACTTGGACAAGAGGCACATCATTTTTTTCCCTGCAATTGACAAATTTGTAGAACATATGCCTAGAATTACTGTGTGCCATCTTTTATTCTACATGGGGAAATTCCACCAGGGAATAAAAAGCCTTCACAGATAATAGCAGAGCCAAGGTTCTGATGATATCATTTGAACTCCTGGATTCAGTCATGATTGAAGCCATTGGGCCTTTAAACTTTGTCTGAGTTGGCAAAATTCAAAGTTACCATTCTAATATTTTTTTTAATTGAAACATGATTTTTGTTTATGTCCTAGGGGACTAAATTATCCTGAGCTAATATGTCATTATTATCCCCATAAATGAAGAAGAAGATATCGTTTTGATATATTTAAGGTATCAGAGCAAGTATGTGTTAGATTTGGGGTTGAAAACAAGAAATTTGAGTATAATTTAAGTTAATATCTTAAACAATATTCTAGACTGAATTTCTAAAATACAAATATATAACATGATAAACTACAAATAGTTCTTTTAAAAAAAATTTACACACACAAACTCAAAGAGAGACACCCTCTTGAGGAGCCAGTCTTGTTTAGGCTGGCAGAGTATAGGATCCCTTGGGTATATGCATGAAGCTGATATATGTAGGGGCAGTACTAGGTCAGTAAACCTCTAAACAATACAGAAAAAACTCAGCTCCCCTTCCTCAACTTTTTGTACTTCTATAAAGTTGTACTTTTTCTTGTTCCAAACCACCTAGTAGATTTGAAATACAAGCTCACTAAAAACCAAAAACCTAAACAAAACCTGTTTTCAATTAAACCTACTTTCAATTAAAATTATAAATGAATACACATCTAAAATACAAATTTGATCATGATACTCTCCTGCTTATAGGCAAAGTATACTTTCCCTATGTTGACATGTAAGAATTTCAATTTTCTGGGTATTGCCTCCTTTTCTGTTCTCATGTGTTGTCATTCTCTACTTGCATTTGCTGACTTGTCATGCTGGAATTCTGGCAGATGTGTATATGAACCATGCTTTTTTTTAAATTTCAAAATATCCTCTGCTGTTCTGTGTACTTGGAATGCCCTGCTCACCCCTTTTCCACCTGTCTTAGTCTGCTCAGGCTGCTGTAAGAAAATATCATAAACTGTGTGTAGCTTTTAAGCAACAGAAATTTATTTCTCACAGTCGTGGAGGGTGGGAAGTCCAAGATCAAGGTGCCAGCAGATGCTGTGTCTGGTGAGGGCCTGTTTTCTGGTTCAGAGATGGTGCCTTCCCATTGTGTTCCCACATGGTGAAAGGGACAAGCTAGCTCTTTGGGGTCTTTTTTATAAGATACTAATCCCAATGATGAGGGCTCTACCTTCATGATCTAATCAAATCCCAAAGGCCCCAACTTCTAACACCATCATATTGAGGATTAGGATTTCAACATATGAATTTGGGGGGGACATAACCATTCAGTTCATTTCAACACCAGAATAATTTCCTACTCACATTTGAAAACTAAACTTACCTATCTCCTCTGAGAAAGCCTTTCTGATTTGTTATCATCATCCATTCTAAGTTGGTGAGATAATGCTCTTCTGTTTATAATGGAATTCAATGGATAAGATGCTCCTTTCATACTGTATCGTACCCTCTCAGTAACCAGTCATTGGATGCAAAAGTTTCCCTCAGGGAGGGAGGAAGACCTTCGGCAAGGGGGCTTTTTTTGGCCAAAGACCATCAAGTGTCAAAACCCCCAGCCACTGGGAGCACAACGGCCTCAATTCTCAAGGTGGTTCTGACGGGGGCAACACAGCACACAGTACCCAACCTGAAAGTTATGGAACTCTTCAATGAAACTACATCATCAGAAATCAGAGAAAACATCCTATAGCTTATAATAATGGCCATAGCTGACACATCCATTTAAAATGAAAAGCAGTATAAATGATTGTAGCAAATCTTTGTACAAAAAAATGGATTCAGTTTACAATATATCATAATTACTCCTTATAGCAAGTTAAGTACCAAGAAAATCAATTAACTCTTTAATTTCCTCATAACACCCTTGTGATCTAAAAGCATTTATAAACCTCCAAAGGGTTTAACTATTTTAAAGCAATCTAAATGATAGCATGTATCATTTCAGCTTTATCAATAGTCTCTTCCTTTGGGGGAAACATTAACAAAAAGAAATATCATTAAAGTCAGCATTCCAAAGAACAATTAATTTAAAGAAGGTTTTATAAAAGCAGTTAGCTATAATATCAGAACCATAATAGCAAGCAGGAGATCTGATCCTTTCACTACAAACACATCAAGAACCTGAGTCTCTGAATTTACATTTCACATTCCATGAAAATAAATACAAGATTTTTCAGAGACTTGAAACATGATTTAGCAATAAATTATATTATCTAATACATAATATAAGTTCTAATGTAATTCATATGTGAGCTTTTTATAACTATTTTTAAAATTTCTCCTGTTATACTTTTTCATTTATCATACCCTGATATATTAGGCATTTAAATTAATTTTAATTAATACTTCTTCTTTAAAACTCAATGCCACAGTCTTTTAATTGCATTATATTTCTTCTTGACCATGATTTCTTCTTTTATGCCAAATTACTTTGACAGTAATTATTTATTTTCTCAAAGCACTAAAATTCAGAATTTGCTTCACCCAAAAAAGAATGTTTTTCTAATTAGTTCCATTAAAATTCTTGCATCTTGTTTTTATAATCAGATGCATTTACTCTGATATGCCATATAAAATTCTGGGCAAAATAAACATTTCTTATTGCCCAATTCAATTAGACAAAAAAAAAAATACACACAAATCTTAATTGTGCCTATGAAAATAATTTTAACTAGTTGAGAATCATTTTGCCTCAAATTGAGATCTTTCTGCTTAATTCACTTTTCACTTTATCACAGATTCCATGGCCATATTGTCTAAGTATAAAACTATGGCTTTTTGTTCTTTATATAGAGACTGGGACACAATCAAATATATGGAAAAAAGCTCATCTCAAATGAACCCTGGGGAGAAATAATTTTTCATATGTGGTATGTCAGTTCAGGATTAATTTAAGGAGAAGGTCCCATGTCTAAAACAATCCAATTGAGAGGTCATAAGGAAATCAGAAGAGAGAGCCTACCAAAACAGGGATTAGCAAACTATTTTCACGTCTTGAACAAAGGCATGTCTTTGTAAAGCACTGCTGTATTGAATTTCTGTTCTAGCATATTTTTAAAGTAACAGGTAGCTTCTCTTTCTCCTTTCCACTCAATATTCACTCCTCTTTTTGTTTCCAAATATTCCTATATTGTTTACACACAAAGCAAATCTTTCTAGGCAGAGTAATAACAGTAGAATATGAAGCAGATCAAAATCAATTTAGTTTGCTGCACAATCACAAAATATTTCATTATAAATATTCCAAACTTTCCTTTTTCCAAAAATCAAACTGCTGATTTATTCTTCCTTCTATGAAGCATTTTGGAGCTTAAAGCATCACAACAGTAAGGCAGTTTACTCCTAAGAATGGTTTCATTTTGTCAAATATGTCAATCAAAAGACCAGACTGCTAGCGAAATCAAGGAGCTAAAGCACAATGAATCCAAAAGTAGAAAAGATGTCCTCGATAGCAAAGAAACCTCTATCAATAAGCAACTAATAAACTACAAAGATGGTGTTGAATACATTTTTAATTATACTATATGATATTCTTTTTATGCCAAACCAGTAGAGATTATCTTATAGTCACCTGCTTTATACAACACTATTCCCTTTCTCTCCATAATGTCTTTATTATCTCCAGTCATCACAGAAGCTCAGGGTCTTTTGACTCATACCATCTTTCTGTCCAGCCAGCCTAGCTTATGAGTGATTTTTTTAATTTGTTCCTCTCAAGCACCTTTTTTCTGGACCCTTAGAACAATAAATAAGCTTTGAATTAATTGCAAGTCACACACACTAGGTGACAGTATCCTAAAGCTACATGGAATAAATAAAACAGGAAGCTAATCAGGATAAATAGAAACCAAGATTTTTACTTTACATTATGTGGATGTTTGCTACATCCTGTTTTAAATTTTAATATCAGAAAAAAGACTGAGTATGTCTTTCACATAAAGAAATCTCATAGACAAGTTCATATAAATTCAATATATTTCCAAAGTCAACTAAAAAAATTATTTCAAAATGAAACACTGGCAGGAAATTTCATTTTGGGTAGACCTATCATTTCAATAGTTTTACTGCAATTATTATGTTGTTGGCCAAAACACAAACTCTATCTATATTCATGGTGAGGTTTCACAAAAAATATTATTTTTATCACATAAGCACAGGCCTATCTTGTTAATTTAAAATAAAATAAAACCAAATGTTAATATAAATGTATTAAAGTTCAGAATAGTTTCAGGGGTAAAAATATCACTAATCCTTCATTTTGAAAGCTGGTTTTCAGTTCTTTCATCCTTGTTGTTGCCATCATCATCGTAATAATCAATCAAACCTAACATGTATTGAATTTTTTTTAATGTGGGGACACTATGTTAGGGCTTCACCAAGACTACATTATTTCATTCTCAGGACAACCCTTTCAGATAGGTACTATTTTTATTCTCATTTAAAATATAAGGAAATGGATGCATAAGGAGGCTCACTCTTTCATTCAAGTTCAGACAACTAGTAAGTATTAAGCCTAGAATAAATGGAGATAGTTTGCTCCAGACCAAGAATTACTAAGCCTGAAAATACTGCTTCTCTAGTAAACAGCAAATGCAGACTTTATTCTGGATTGTTTTCTACTTGATAATATTTCCTGGTAAAAATAATGGTGCTTTACTATAAAACAGGAGCACAGAATTTTTCTACACTATACATTTATAGATTTTTTTTTTAGTTAGGGATGTATTAATTACCAGGAAGGAAGAGTTAACCAAAGAAGAGTGATCTCATACTGATGTAAAATCTCTTTTCTCTATAGCAGCTGAGGAATAGACTCACATGTCCCTCTCAGTCTCTATGTACACTGCCTTTTGATAGAATGTGATGTGTTTTCTCAAGAAATTTCAGAAAGTCCATGTAGTTTAAGTTATGCCATGAGACAATTAAAGTCTTGAATAGTTACATATTTTGGATTACTTTTTAAAAATATGTCTATAGCATCCAAATAAAGAAATTAGCCTATAGGTACGAGAAAGGAGCATGGGTAGCTAAGTTTTGCTTAAATGGTCTTCATGGGAGCCTCCATTTCAGGGCAGCCTTTTTTCTCTATTTTGTGATGCAAATATTAATTATAAATTATAAACATTTACCAAAAAGATGTTATTAAAACTTACCCACTTGTACAATGGCATAGCCTAAGGAATTTACAATTGTCTGAGGTAGTTGCCTAATAAATACTTGTCTAAAAAGTATTAGAAGTGTTTGGGATTGCAAAGTCTTACAGGAGCCCTAGACAGTCTATATTCATATGGAAAAAAGTAGCACAGGTCAAATCTTTGTCATTGAGTAAGAAGTAATTTGACAGTTTTTATTATTGACAATCATATAACAATTTAGCATACTTCATAAGATTATTTTTACATATTTTTAAACTTGGAAATTAGCATAATTGATTCTATATATAATTATTTTTTTTAATTTTCATATCTCTTAAATGAAGGCATCATGATCCTTTCCACCGCTACAATTCTGTTTCCAGTAGTAACAGAGATTCATAAACTTTAAGCTGTTCAATATTTTTGCTGTTTACATGTGATGTTTAATATATAACAATTAGGCTGGTTGCAGTGGCTCACACCTGTAATTCTAGCACTTTGAGAGACAGAGGCAGGAGAATCGCTTGAGCCCAAGAGTCTGAGGTTGCAGTGAGCTATGATGATGCCACTGCACTCTAGCTAGGGCAACATAGCAAGACCCTGTTTTTATACGTGTGTGTGTGTGTGTGTGTATAAAAACAATTAAATGGCTATCCATTATCTATGGTATTTATTTTTAAACAAAGAATTATAGGCAACAGTGTAGGTGGCACTAAGTCATGTTTTAATCATTTTAGGAATATTTTCAAAGGAGTGTCATTTTCTTTGAATAACAAAAACCTATTTTTAGCTTTCTGAAAATTTTTATAAACCAGAAAACTGTCGGAAAAGTTAACATAGTAAGTTTAAATCTATGCATGCTTAAATAAAAATTACACGTTTGATCTTTAAATTCTAACTACATTTTAGTTATGAAATATCTAAGCAAATTTCTAATCTATGCTTTATGATTTAATTTTATCTTATTTTGATGAGAACAACATTTGTCAACAACTGTCAATATCAATAGTTAGAGGTACCAACCAAAGAACAGAATATTCATGAAAAATATTTTAGATGTAGAAAAAAGTGTCCAGGTTGCCAATGGATTTTATATTTAGAATCTTTATGAAACTATTTTTCTTTCTCATCATATACAGATCATATTAGGTTTGTCAATTGGATTGGTTTGTTCTTTAAAAATAGAAAGCGTGGCTTTTGACAATAGCAGAAGTCACAGTCGTTAACAAAAAGCTTGCAGAAGATTAGGAGTCGTGATACCTTCTTTGCACTTCTCAAGAGAGGGAACACAACATACCTTTAAACTTGTCAATATCTGTTAACATCTAGGAAATATTTCAGGCATCTGTTGGTTGATCAATACAAAGAAGATTCTGAAAGTAAAATACTTTTGAGATTTTCATTCAATCAATAAAATGACAGTAATTATTTTTTAAAATCCACAAGATGCAGATTTTGTATTCACATATCAATGTGAATCTACTTCAAAAAATTAGCTGCCTGGGTTTAGATGCATTTTTATCATATTTGGTTGAAGACAATGCACATCTTTATGTCATGGATGACAATTTTGTTCCACCAGCATTTCTCAGATGTTTTGGTCTCATGACTTATTCACACTCCTAAAAATTACTGAGGACCCCAAAAAGCTTTTGTGTATGTGATTTATATCTATTAATATTTACTGTATTAGAAATTAAACTGAGAAATTTTTAATTTACTATTAATTCATTTAATAAAAACAACCCCATTATACGATTAATTATATATTTTAATGAAAAATAACTAGGTTTTTAAAAAATGACAAGAGTGGCAGAGATATGTAGTTTGAAAACAAAGAAACATTTTAAAAGCCTTTATAGATAATTGTGGGTAATCTTTTATGATACTACCCTAAAACTCAAGAAACAGAAGTTTCCTAAATTTTTTAAAGTTTAGTGTAATATAGAATCTGAAACCCTACCAATACACTTTTCACTCTTTGTTACATCAAAACACAGAGGTCTGTCTTACACATGGAGTGTATCTTTTACACTCACGCATGATTTGTACCTTGAAGATCCTCTGAAAGGGTTTTGAGGACTCCTAAATGTCCCTGGACCACATTTTGAGAACCACTCTGTTCAAGTGTTTTAATGGAGACAATTTCTAAAACACAGTGGCATTATACACATATCAAATAAATATGATGCTTCAGAACTGGATATTACACATAAGACTCATTCCTAACACTTTTTCTGCAATAGATTCTCCAGATTCCTATCAGAGCTATGACATGACCTCGGATTTCCACCCTTAGGGCAAGGCAACTTCACCCTGTTGTTAAATTGTTGTTAAATCAGTTCAATGTTAGAAAAATATTAGTTTACTTCAAATTCTAATAGCACATTAAAATGACTTCAAGAGAAGTTACATGATATTTTCTATAATGTTGCTCTTTAAGGCAAATAACCATGAGTTTGACATTAAAAAAAAAAAAACCAAAACCTCTTGTAGTCTGAAAAGCTGAGCAGTTTTGAGTGGTAAAAGGCCTATCCGTGGTAATAAAAATGAAAATAAGAGCTCTTTTTAAATCTAACTATAAAGCAAAAGGTTTTAATGGTATATGAGGAACCGTATGCCCTACTCAAAAGCAGGACCCATTCCTTTAGTTGATGGTAGAATATTGTTTAAAAAATGAGCAAAAAGAGGTCAGGCTTGGTGGCTCATGCCTGTAGTCCCAGCACGTTAGGACTGGGAGGCTGAGGCCAGAGGATCACCAGAGGCCAGGAGTTTGAGATTAGCCTGGGCAATAGCGAGACTACATCTATATAAAATAAAAAATAAAAAAATTAGCCAGGTGTGTTGGCCCATGCCTGTAGTTCCAGCTACTTGGTAGGCTGAGCCAGAAGGATCATTTGGTCCCAGGAGTTTGAGGTTGCAGTGAGCTATGACAACACCACTGCACTCTAGCCTGGGCAACAGAGCAAGATCCTACCTCAAAAAAAAAAAAAAAAGAGCAAAATGAGAATTCTGTGGGAGGTAGGCAGCAGGATAGACCTGTTGCTCACAGAATCCAAAGCAGCAGCCCAAACATGCAATCAAAGAGAAGACAGCAGAAAGTGGGAGGGCCACAGAGAGTTACTACTGCATGGCAGATTTGATGTTGCTCAGCCAGAAATGGGACTCATAGAAGAAATTTCCAAGAGAATAATGACCAGAGGTGGATCTGATCCATGGTCAGTTGAGACCTGGGTGGCCAGAGAGAATTATCCAAGACTTCGGATATGTTATGTATTTACTTGTAACTGCAGTCCTATGTACCTGTTACTATAGTCGTATAGTTTTCTATACTCCGTTAGAATACACAGAGATTCAGGACAGAACATTGTTTTTAGTTTGAGCCACAGGAAAGTCTTCTTAGTTCCAAGAGTGTTGGGAGCCAGTGAAGAATGAAAGCTGTTTTACACCACGGATCAAATAAACTTTTTAATTGTAACAGAAGAGGTGACCTATCACAAATGCTTTCTCCTCTCTGACGACTTCCTTTCCATCCTCAAGACGCATAACTGCTTACTGGTTTCTGCTTTCTAATAGAACACTTTATCTTTTCCTTTAATACAGGCTATGACTGTTTATTATAAAGCTGAGCTCTTGTGGGCAGGGAGCATGTCTCATTCATTTTTTTATCCCAAGCATCTAATACAGTATCCACTACATACTAGGTACTAAATAATTGTAATTGTTTCTTGAGTGAATGAACAAATAAATAAATACCCAATTAAAATTGAAAAGTTTTTTTCCCAGAATTTTTGGTTGTTAGGGTTTTTTCTTTTTGTACTTTGCTTCTAGTGCTTTATTGCAAAATTGCTGTTAAGCTTGTTCTAAAAGAAGTTAAATCAGTTCAATGATTTGTTCTTTCAGTGCATTGGAACCCAAAACATAAAAACTCCAAAATGTGCTGTAAAACCTCTTCCATTCTTCTCAATCTGCCAGACTTACAACCTCTTTCTCTAAGGTATCTACTAGGGTTGAAACTATCTGTTATTAAAAAAAAAAAAAAAAAGTTTACTTAGCCTAGCAAAGTAATTGATGTACATGTAATTTTCTTTTCTCTTTTACTTTTGGTAAGAGAGTAGGAAACACAGAGATCATCATGGTATACTTGCACATTAGGTGCATGACCTTAAGCAAATCATACCTCTAAACAGTAATAATATTTCCTGTTTAAGGCTATTGTATGGATCAGAGAAGATTCATGTCAAACATCTAGCTCCTGGTTCAAAAGATTATCAGGACTTTTTTTTTTTTTTAAACACCCTCTGACTACTCCAAGACACCATCATTTCTAACTTAAACCACTGCAATATCTTCTAACTAGCCTTCCTGATTCCACACTTGCCACCCCAATCTCCGCACATTCTGATTTATATTCTTCTTAAAATGTACATTGGATATGCCACTCTCCTGCTTAAAACCATCTGATGGCTTCCCTTGCCCTGGCCTGTTAATGCTGACATGAAGTCTCCACCCCCACTCCAATCTAATCTCCCAAGGTGACATCCTTACTACTACCTCACCAGCCTCCTTGTGGTTCCTTGAACATGCCAAGCATGCTCCAGCCTCAGAGCCTTGCTGCATCTAAAGAGCCAGTGCCTGGAAGGCTCTTCCCTTCACTTCTGTTACTTTACTTCAAGCCTCTCTACTCAACTATTTCCTTCTCAGCCCCACCCCTATCACTCTCTGCTATTTGCCCAGGACCTGCAGCATTGTCTGGCACATAGTGGACACTCAAAAATATCTGCTGAATGAATGAATGTATTGTTGATAATAATTACTAAAAACCCTAAGTAACATGCAGTAGAACTATAAGATCATGGGAAAACATTTTTCATTATCTCAAATTAAAAACTAAAAATAGCTAGTATTTATCGAGTGCTTACTTACTGTACAACCAGGAGCTAACTAATTTGGTCTTCATATAAAACGTACAGGTATAATCACTGTACCCATTTGGCAGTTAAAAAAGCTGAGATTCAACGAAGTGAAGTAACTAACCCCACGCAGTAAATGATAGGGTCCGGTATTGAACTCAGGCATTCTGGTTCCAGAGTCTATGTGAATCAACATATTAATTTCCAAAAATAACTCCACTACTAAAATACTCTGGTCTCCTTACAACATTCATTTTCTTATAGGGTTCATAAAATCAATTTGATCTACTGTTACAATGTGTCAAATGATTTGTTACGAATCAAAGAGCATTTTTTCCTGTCATGTTAGGCAAGGTAAGAAATAAGACAGAACCTATTTCTTAGTCAGCCTACACTTGATAGTTCATATAGGTCTGAGAAGATGTAGCTCCCTGTCGTAACAGAAACTGTGTGAACTGCTTCTGTTCATCAATCATGTAGTGGCTGTTTACTCATCCCCAGGCCACATGTCTCTCCACATGGCATCTGGGTCTTCCCCTCAGCAAAGCTGAAATGTGCAATGACAGATGAAATTTCTGCTCCTATTTGGATGTGAAATTCAGACCTAAGTTGGAATGTCCCACTGTTGGAAAACAAATTTAGATCACTAATGAGGCATAAATTTTATGCCTAATTAGTTCATCCAATTGACCAAAAATGAATCAACTATTTAGTGATTCTTAGTGGTGATACTTAGAATTATATAAACAATTATTCTTTCTCTATTAATTTTTCCTAAGTGTTTTCTCATTTACATACTAATTTTTGTCCAAGTAATCTTACTACTTTGCTGAGAAAAGGTTGAAATATAGAAAATAAACTAAAATGATAGGCTATCAGGGAAAATGCAAATAAGAATTATGAACAGAAGTTTATTTAACAAGGAATATGTACCGCAGGCTTTGCTGATTATGAAATTAAATAATTCTGGATGCAGCAAGGAAATAAAGAGAGAAATTGGTAAAGTAGGTATTAAGAACTAGGTTTATTGCCCTGACAGAAGTAGGTGACTGGCTTAAATTCTGTTTCAGTAGACTTTCAATATAATTAATCTTCCAACTCAAGTTCACTGAATCATGGTGTTAAATCTGAGATTCTTGAACCACTTACCAGAATAGGATTCAAGATTCCACAATCTCTACAAACTGTACGCAAAATTTTATGTAGACATTTAACATTAATTTTGCTGGGCACGTTCTATATCTTATATCAATTTTTCAATATCAATTTTTCAAGGCAATCCATGACTCAACACAGATTTAGAAAAAGCCTATTCAATGTAATTGACATGAATAGTTGATATTTCTATATTTTATACACACACACACACACACACACACTTTTTTGTTGTTTGTTTGCTTGTTTTTGTAGAGACAAGGGCTCCCTATGTTGCCCAGCTTTATCTCAAACTCCTGGTTTCAGGCAGTCCTCCCGCCTTGTCCTCCCAAAGTGCTGAGATTATAGGCATGGCCATTGTGCCCAGCCTACACACAAGTTTATATAGAAGAAAAGCTTTGTAAGACATAAAACCAAGCCTTTTCTTTTAGGGACATAGCCATCCTACTATACAGAGGAATGTCTATCCATCCTCTACTAGAGAGCAGTCTTAAAATTGCTGGTTTCGGTAATTTGTTGAGGGAAGAAAGGTATTGCTTCTGATTCTTATTCTCTTTTAAAATAAGGGATTATTTTTTCCCCCAGACAAGGTCTCATACTCTGTCACCCAGGCTGCAGTACAGTGGCACTATCATAGCTCACTGCAATCTTGAATTCCTGGACTCGAGTGATCCTTCTGCCTCAGCCTCCCGAGTAGCTAGGACTGTAGGCACACACCACTACGCCCAGCTAATTTTTCTTATTTTTTGCAGAGACAGGGTCTCACTATGTTGCCCAGGCTGGTCTTGAACTCCTGGCCTCAGGCAATCCTCTCACCTCAGCCTCTCAAATTGCTGGGATTACAGGTGTGAGCCACTGCACCTGGCCTAAAAGAAGAGAATTTCTAAAATGGGTGTCAATGACCCATTTAAATTGAGTATCAATGCATATTAATCATGGTTTTTAATGCAAATGTAGACCTAGGGTAGGACTAAGGCCTGCAGAGAAACTAAATGTAAAAAGACTATAGTAGTCTATTCATTATTCAAAATAAAACCAATTCCAAAATGTAAAGTCCATGTCGAAACCTAAAATAATTGTACTTTAATTTTTTTAGTACCAAATATAAAATCATTTTTAAAAATTATGTCCTAGGTCATTGTTAAGTTGGCTTATTAGGTTTTCAGCCTTTCTTAGAGCTCCTGTGCAAAGCACAGGTGAATAATCATCTCATTTATGGCAAAGTAACTTTCTTAAACCAAAGACTCATTAATTTTTATCGATTTGAAAAAGTAGTAACATCAAAATGTACCACCAACACAACCACAGCCACCTCTGCTGCTCTACGGCCACCGTTATCGAGGGCTGACTCAGCTCCGCTATAGGCATTTCACATATTTTCTCATCTGTCCTCACAACAACCCATCAAGAAAAAGATTGAACCGAAGCTGCATTTTAGATGAGGGAAGCAATTATGACCTAGACCTTTCTGGGATGAATACTTTTCCTATTACCTATCCCTTTTACAGAAAGGGAAGAACTGATTTAACTTCTCAGACAGGTGTGCAGGCTCTGAGACATTTTGTCATTCTGCTAGCATACTGGCTCTTCAGAGGAATCGATTAAAAAGCCATTGAGGTACAGAACTATTGGAGTAGGCTTCCTGAGTACAGAAGAGGAAGGAGCTCATTCAACCATCCATGGTATTAGAAATTAGAACAGATCCATAGATGAAAAAAGCATTTAACATCTTAAAGGAGCAAGAAATAAATACCATGGGATTCAGAAGACCTTGATCCTATAATGCTAGACCTAGAAAGTATCTTAGCTGATTGCTTTTTTTACACCCTTCAATGAAAGACTATATTATATATTTGTATATTTTATTATATACTAGATATTTTCAACATTTTCTTCTAAAAGAAGAAATCAGTTGACTCAGGCATTGTGCCCTGTCTAACTTGTAGTATAAAAACTGTTTTAGAAGGCTCTTCCCTTGCATTATATAAAATACAGAAAATAGTAGAATTCTTATTTGCACAAGGACAATGAACAATTTTTATACTATCTTGATACTGATTATTTCTCCAAAGTCATGTTAATTATTTAAAATATCTTCTTTAAAGATCTTGGATACAGATAAGCAAAACTGGAAGGTGCCGTTATAGAGGTCAATACAGACAATAGGATATAAAAAGTTAAAAAAATAATAAAATAGTATCCATTCCCCACTGTGTAAGTGAGAGCAAATTTATTCATTCTAAATGAGTTCAGGAATCTCAGCCTGAAAGAACATGACACAGGCTGGGAGAAGTTGAAAATGAATCAGCTATTGCTATTATCTTAAATGGCCCACAGAGAACAGAAAAAGGGTTTTAAGAGCCGATATATACAAGTATAATACAACTGATCTTAAAGGAAAAGAAAGTAAATTGTATAAATCACAAAGTTGGGGATTTGGTATTGATTTTGGGCAAGGCTCTAGTATAGGTTTTAAGCTCTGAGAAGGTGAAATAGAGTCCTGTATCAGATTGCTGATTGGTTTAGCAAGTTATTAAAAATCTCTTCCAACTCTGAAATTACAGACATATCAGTAACAGTGACTGTTTTGGGTTCTTTGTATAAACACGTCCCCAGAAGGCAGAAGGAAATTCACTAGACTAATATATCTTAATAAAAATATCACTTGATAGCAGTATAGCTTAGTGGTTAAGAGCAATTACTCTGGACTTGATTAAACCTGCTTCTGCTCTGCTACTTATTCCAAGTCTACAAACCTTCATTTGAAATCTTGAAGCCAGAGAATTTGGAATTTGGAAATTTTTTTTTTTAATTTTAGAAAGAAACTACGGTGAATATTCCACCTATTATGCTAAAACTCCCAGTACCCAGTACTCAGACACGTTATTACTACAGTGAATATTCATACTAAGTGAGACTAAGGCTTTATATAGCCTCATCTCAATTTAAGTCAGATTTTTTGCCTCTAAAAGAATTCAGGTCTGTGGAAGGCAGAATTCTATAATGGACCCCAAGATTCCCACCCTCTGGTGTACACGTCCTATATAATCCCCTCCCCTAGAGTGTGGGTAGAGCCAGTGAATACGATGGATATTGCTCATGTTACATTATAGGGCAAAGATGAAGGGGTTTTTGCAGATGTAATTAAGGTCCCTAATCAGTTGATTCTGAGTTAATAAAAAAGGAGGTTATCTGGGGTGGGCCTGACCTAATCCTATGAGTGCTTTAAAACAGGGTCTGGTAATCAGAAACCAGAAGCAGCAGAGACTTTCTCCTACGACTGACTTTTTAGAAGTAAGCCACCATGAGTTTTACAGCTGCATAAAAATGAATTCTGCCAACAACCCATGAGCTTAGAAGAGGATCCTGAACCTCAAATAAGATGGTAAGATGCTGCCTGGTGGTGATCCTGAGCAGAAGACCCAACTAGGTCATACTCGATTCCTAACCTATGGAAACTGTGAGGTAATAAGTGCCAGGCTCTTCTGAACAACCAGTTCTCACAGGAACTAATAGAACAAGAATTCACTTATTATCGCTGGGAGGGCACCAAGCCATTCATGAGGCATCTGCCCTCATGACCCAAACACCTCCCACCAGGCCCCACATTCAAAACTCAGGATCAAATTTCAACATGAGATTTGGAGGGGCTAAACATCCAAACCATATCAAACTCTGACCCACAATCTATGAAGAAACCAACCTAGGAAGACAAACCACAACCTCTGCAGCAATTTACACAGAACAGTTAGGACATGGTCAGAGACTGCCAACTTCTCTGTTTTTTCACCCCTGCTCCAACTCAAGAGCAAGCAGAGAAAGCCACTTATGCACCCCAAACCTATCGCATATGATGTCCCCCTTCTAGCTAGTTCACTTCCAGCTTCTCATGCCAATAATCTCCAATCAGAACACACCTAAAGCCCTTCTCTCTTTTTTTCCTTCTTTACTATAAAGTTTTCCCACTCCCCTGCTTGACTTCAAGTCTCTGCCAAATGCAAGTGATGATGGCTGCTATGGAAAGCTTTGAATCAATCACCTCTGTTTGTTCTAATTCATGTGGTCTTTATTTATAATATCCACAAAGATTTAGGTGAATGAGGAGCATGTTTTTACAAGCACAGCTCCATTTCCTGTTACACTTTTTCATCTATTCACTTAATTTAACTGTTAGTTTTAAACTCTGTATTGAAGTATAACATACCAACAGAAAAGTGTATATAACATTAAGTGTAAAACTTGGTGAATTTTCACAAACTGAACACGCTTGTGTAATTAGCACCCAGGTAAAGAAACAGCATATAACTAGAAGCCCTCCTTTGTGCTCCCTTCCAGGCACTGCAGCCCTCCCAAAAAGGGGAACCACTATGCTGACTTCTAACACCACACAGTAGTTTGGCTTGCTTTATAGTTTATTGAAATGGAATCAGAGAGTAGTGTGGACATTTGGTATCTAGCTTCTTTCGCTTGATATTATGTTTCAGTTTTGTCCTAGTAAGGACATGTTTTCATTGCCATGTGATAGTCCAGTGCACAGACAGGATGCACCACAATTTATGTTTTCATTTTACTGTTGATGGACATCGGGTTGTTCCTAGTTTGGGGCTATTAAAAATAGTGATGCTATGAACATTCTAGTGCATGTCTTTTGGCAATTTACATATTTCTGCTGGAAATGTATCTTAAGAATGGAATTGCAGAATCATAGCATATACCTGTTTCACTTTGATAGATATGAAAATTATTCCTTCGTTTTAAAAAATCATGAGAATTACGTATTGGTGTTCAATTAAAACTAAAGAAGGAATTTAGTGGCCAAATAGGTGCAACCTAAATCTTGTACTTTTCTTTCCTCGTAATGCTATTTTAAAAGATTATATTAAAATTTTTTTATTCCACCAAAAAAACCACTGCAGATATTATGCCATTTTTATTACTTCTAGAAATATATAGACTAGCTTATATAAAATGTAATTTACATCTACTGGAAATACACACACACACACACACACACACCCCAGCATAATAAAAGCACCCTTGGCTTTCTTTTCACATAGTATACAAAAAGAAAGAAGCAGCTTGCATTTTAGGAAGGCTTGAACTAAGCAGGACAAACTTCTCCTTTATATAAGCTGCTTGAGGCAGGTACCAGGTCAAATTCATCTTTAGATTCTACATCTGTATCTCTGGGACATGGAAGCCTCTGGCTAAATGTTTGTGGAATAAATGAATCCTCAAAAAGCCATTTCAGCAAATGTTCCTCTTGAAATGTCCTTTTAATGAGGTGGTGGGATACTTGATAAAATTCATTAAATCGGCCTTCCTGGCCCTCCTTTTGTTGTTTGTGCTTCTGGCCCTAGAGCTCAGCTCTAGGAACCTGCCCTCAGATCCTGCCCTTTGTGGGGAGCTGGAAAGGGCTTGAACCAGAAGAGAAAAGAAAGCAAATATTTACATTTTACCTGCTCTGGGAACATAGATTGCTCCCCTAAGCATTTGAATAAGTGCCCTCCAACCTCAAGGTGGGATGGAGAGAGAGATGCTGCTTTATTGTGAATGTAACTCGAGTAGAGCACAAGAAGGAGCAATAGGAAACACAGATGAGCCGCCAAACCCAGAGGCTTCCAGAGGCCTCAGCATATTCATATTTGCTGGTACATTAACCGTGCTTGTTAAGTAACTGACACTTACCTTTTAAATTTTCTAAGAAATATTTAGGTCAAATTTCAAAGGTACATTTTGGAGAAAAGCAAACACAGAATTCCATGGCAAAGCACCTCAAGTTTGTAAAATTTTTATATATTTCCACCAAAAAATAAATCACACTGTATTGTAAGTAGAAATCAGTCTGAGAGGAAAAATGTCCTAGGTCTAATTAAAAAAACCCTGTTCTTACATTTATTATGTTCTCCATCTCCATCTCCCCCAGCCCAAGTGGAAAGAAAAACATTATAACAACATTAAAGGAACATTATTGCCCAAAATTCCAACACTGTAGCTCACGAGATGTTTATATTTTTTCCTAATTCATGGATAGTCCTTGTTCAGATATATAATTATAATAAATGATAGGAACCATGGTATTACTATTGATTTGGAGTCATGGTATGTCACAGTCTTTTTAAATTTTACTTTTCCCAATGAATCAGTGTCCATATTGTAACAAAGTCTTCATAATATTAGGTTTTAAATTATATAATACTCTACCCACTCAATAAATTATAATTCTAACTGTTCTATTATTGTGTGACATTTAGACTACAGACAGTTTTTTACTATTCCATCTTTGTAGCTTTTTAGCATTTTTCCTACTTTTATTTTCTGAGAATATATATTCAGAAATATAATGCCAAAGAGTAGGCATATATTTATTGTTTTGTTTTTTAAATTACGTTCCAAAATAATTTTTCCAGTTATACAAATTTAAACAGAATCCTAAAATTTAAAATCAAATATCACCCCAAATAGGATACTATCCTCATTTAGTTCATCCCCACATCACACTGATAAACACCATGTATAAATTATACATTCATCTGCTTTAATAAAATGATGCATATTTTAAAGTAACAAATGTTCACTTTTTTTGTATTGCCAGAAAGTCAGGAAGTCCACCCAATTTCACCAGTAGAGTGAGGTAAGATCCCCATGAGGGAAAAGGTTTTGAGAAAAGCTAATTTTTATTAAAAATATATCATGTGCGTACTTTGTGCTATGGACTTTCTCATGTGTCATCTAATTCAATGCTGCAAAGTATCTAATAATTGCCCCCATTTTTACAAATTCAGAATCTAATATTAAGACTTGCTTGAGGTCACATAGATGCAGAGTAAAACACAGTTCGGGTTGCTTCTACTACAACATTCTAAATAAGTGTTCAAACATTTAAAATCAGCTAGCAGATTTCTCACGACATGAAAGCAATTACTTGATCATTTGGAAGACAGCTTTCTTTTCCCTGACTTTGGGTTAATTATAAAGAATAAATACTTCATAAAACTTATTTTATTAATTGAAAGAATTATAAAGCATTTTATAGTGATTTCTACATAAAACTGGATTTCAAAGAATATTATTTTATTCTTGACATATCAATATTTTCACAATAAGAACATTTCTATAACGTTCTACAAGTGTTCACAAATATTATTTTTCTTTTTGTTAGTTTATTGCTGAAAAATAGTATATATACAAAAAAGTGTATAAATAATAATAAACTTTAACATGGTAAATGTTTTCATATGATACACTCACATCAAAACACAGAAACTACCAGTATTCCAGAAATGTCCCTCATGCTCCTAACACCAGAGATTAGTTTTGCCTTCACAGATATTTTTTAATCTAGCAAAGCTCTGATAAATTCTTTGTGACCTTTATTGAAGTATTCATTTAATTTCTGCTAGCTCTTCCATTTCTTCCCTGAAGATAGAAGTTTATCCCATGAGATCAAGTAGAGTGGCCCTGATAAAAATAGTAATATCAAATTGGCAGTAGTCAGGACAGCCTTTGAATACCTATCAGTCGGCACATACTATACAAGACCTTTTCTTTCTTTTCCACTCTTACAACCACATCAAAACTAAAAAGATGGTTTTACTAAAACAACTCACAGATAGTAGTTATATTTGCATAACAGGATTTATTCCTGCTTATTTCACTACCATCTGTTTTCATATTTTAAATTGAAAGATTTATACATAAAACAATCTTATATAATTTTTGCATGCTATTTTGGAGAGCAATTGGCCCAAATCCTGATTATTTTTTCTAAGTATATAAAGTTGTTTCCATAGGTAGAATACAAACCCTGAAATTCAACATTTTTTCAGTATAAATAATTTAAAGTCTTATCATAACTGTGACAACAGGAATTGCTTATTTTATTTATATTATAACAAATTATTGAAATATATTCACATATATATTTCCTGATGTCAACTTCTTTGTTTCTTATGTAGAACATAAAACACTGAATAAAGAAGGAAAAAACTTCAAAAATTTATTTTCATTAATGTTAGTTTCTCTAAAATTATTCAAGATGCTTTCCCTAATAAATAGTAAAATGAATTATGTGAGGAACTAGACAATTATTTTAATAAAATTGTTAGGATTTAGCTACCAAAAACACATACATAAAATATGCTGTTTCACATCTTCCTGTTTTAACAGGTTTTAAGTATTAGATTATATATAATTAAGATTCAGCATCATAAAAACATGCTTTTTTTTACTACCTTGCTAATACATCTAAAGTAAAATGTCACAGAGGGTAGGGTAAGGAGTATAATTATTTAGACATTATTCACATTAAGTCTGAACGGTTATGTATTTACATAAAAATTGGATGTTTGACCTTAGGTTGATTAGATAATCAACTGATATCTTTATTATCTATCAGACTGCTTTATGATTTTTAAGCCATAGCCTTAGAATTTTCAAGAATATTGTTCTAGAAAAAATACAGCTTTTTTTTCCATCTTGATAACTTTATACCATTTGACCACAAGGGGGCCATAACTATCTTTGAATTTTTTAGGCAATCCAGGTAGCAGATAACACTGAAAATGGAATCAATCTACTCCCCAAAATTAAATAGGTAACATAAGGAAACATTTACAAACATAAGAATCTGATTTTTGAAAGTAAAATGAATATGAAAATGAATTTTGAAAGTAAAATGAATATGAAAGTGAAATGAAAATGAATATGAAATATGTAATATACCATATATATTACATATTTAAACAGAGAGACTTTTTCCTACTTCTGTCTCCAAAACAGGTATATCCCTGTACCTTCTGGCCTCATAACAGACTTTTACTTGAAATAGAATTAGCATTAAATATGATGGTTTGTGAGAATTACTAATAGAGCTGTTATTGTTCAAGTGCTGCATCTTGTCACTTGGCAGATAATAAAAGCATCTCTAACCTATGCTAACCCCATGACCTGAGGTGAAGCCTGAGAATGAGTAAAATTACTAAAACGTGCTCCCCTGGCTAAATGAACAAACTGAAAGAGGAAAATAATGTTTAACAATGGTGTGCTTAAATTGTGTGTGTGTTTTTTTTTTAATTAAAATTACAAAACAGATGGATTGGTAAGCTATATAAAGCAACTAAACATTTTGCTTAAATATTCTCTCTGGTGCATTTGGCAAAATAAACTCTTCTCTCTGCAGATAAAAATGTTATAATGTTTGTCTCCTGACAGAAATATTCCATACCAGTGGTAGCATAAAGTAGAACCAAACCAATTGTCCCCACCATGGCCCTATGTTAATACTTTATTTAGTACGTTTGAAAATGTTATCCAGCATACTCACCAAAGGCAAATGGACTTTCACTGATGGGAGGGTAAGCTACTTCTACAGCACTGACAACATTATGAATTCACTATATCCAATGATCCTTTTTAATTGCCAGGAACTCATTCCATTCTCACAATATCACTTTAAATTTTGTTATACCAAAGAAGTAAAATGTTGATAACCAATAATAAACACTGGAATAACAAATATTAATGTTAATCCTTTTAACAATATTGATAAAATTCTTTGACTCTTCTAATTATAAAATTTCAAGCCACATCTTTCATATTAATTCTCAGGATATTATAATGTTTGCATTTTCCTTATTTTTCCAGATTTTTTTCCCTAAAATGTCAAGCACCACTTCCTAACTACACAGGGGTTGGAGGACTTTTAGACTTGGAGATCGTGTTAATGACAAACCAACTGGGCAGTACATAAGAGGATAAGAATAGCCCAGACGTATTCCTAAAATGTTACTGTGTGTATGTCCCAATGATGTCTCTGTACCAGCCGCAATAATGTCTTTGTACTAAGGGGACAGATATTTCTGTGACTCATTCCCCTCATCTATCTAATGGAAATATACTCATCACCCACCCAATATACTGATGACTATGTGCCAGAAACTGTGGAAGAGGTTTACATGAATTAACCCTGTTAACTATCTCAACAACCTTATATGAAAGGCCAATGAATAGAAATGAGCAGGCTATCATTTGGCAACATTCTCAGTTATACAGAACCATGCTAACAAAAGATGCTTGTTTGTTAAGGGAAACCAATATTTGAGAAGAACAAAGGAACACAAAGGAGAGAAAAGGCCTCTCTAGAAACTCCTAATAAGTTACCAATAAATACTGAATCACAGAATGTACAACCCAACTTCCTAGGCAAAGTACTATTTTATACACAGATTTTAAGAGTCTTTGGATCCATTCTTTTTTATAGTAGAATGGAAAGTAAAGACAGGGTGATTCCAGGAGTCAACTTGCATTAAAAACACTGATAATCAAAAGTATACTTTGGCATCTGTATTCCAAACTGGTAGGTACTCTAGGCATGCATAACTTATGCACAACAACCACTTTCCTTCTTGTTTTTCAAAAGACCTTCAACAAGTTGCACTTGACATTCACAAAAGAGCATATTCTCTGTGATAATGCTTTTTCTCTCTTTAGTTTTAAATTAAATGTGACATTCATAATTTAATCTCTTCACTAACCAATTGTATGCCAGAAAAACTGACTTAAGAGTAAGCATTTTTTTTCACTGATTTAAATTAGAATGGGGAATTCAAGCAAAGCTATTAAAAGGTTTTGTCCCTTTCTTTTTAGTAGTGTTCTTATGTGGGGCTTGTTCTAAAAGTATCCAACTTGATAATATAACAAAAACAGAAGAAAACTAGCACTTTTAATCTCTATTTGACAATGTTTGTAACAATATTTCCTTACTTATGGCAGAGTTTCATACCACAAAACAAATTTACCACCTACTAAGGTGATTTTTACTCTAAATTTTAAATTGTTATCTTGAAGAATGAAATAAAATAAGAAATAATCCAATTAGTAAGAACTTATTAAAAGGGCTCTCTTTCTTCAACAATGATTGAATCCATTTACATTTCAAACTGGGTATTTTAATCCAGTTATTAATAAAAATGTTAATAGGTTCACTTAAATCATATACCAGAACCTATAAAAATAAAAATCATTAAAATAATTCTATGACCCTGTGCTTATAATGAGCATATTTTTAAGTGTCTTTTTATAGTATCTAAGTATTTATCCAGCCCTTAAATTACGTAAAAATTCAAAATCAGAAAAAAATACACTCTAAGTCCTGAAAATAAGCACAAGTCTCCCACTCAACAAAATTGAAAATACAAATACTAATGATAATCATTTTTCCCTCAAATTTTACAATTTGGATAAAGTCAGGAAATAAACAAAAAATCTAGTAAATAACACTTCTAAAGCTAGCTCAGCAAATTTTTACTGAACATAAGACATCAGAGTTACATGTGTTATTGGCAAAATATACAGACATACACAGATATATACTTTTATCTTGGCTTCTAGGTTGGGTTTTTCTCCCCCCAATAATTATTCTACAGGGATATCAGGATAGGTTGTCTCAAACCTTACTCACTTAAGTATTTTTTATTTTACAACTAAATTATGAACAATTTATAACCTCACATTAACATTTTGGTCTAATGAGATAATTTTTGGAAGGCAAAGTACAGATTGTAAGCTAAAACATTAAATATAAGACATTTGCAAAATATGACAGCCTTGAAAGAGCTTAATTCCAACATGCTATACCCTGTAAGTATGCTTACACAATTTATTCCAATATGTATTCAATACTTTACTATGTGTTGGACATTATGCTAGATGCTTTGTCATATATTAAGATAAATCAGACACAGAGGCATTAAATCATAAAACACATTAGCACTACTTATATGTGGGCAACTGGTGGCTTACCTAGTTGCTAAAGATGTCAACTAAAAAATAAAGAAATATAAACCACGGTTAAATGATAAAAGCTTTACTTGTCACTTGTTACTCAGAGTTGTTTATAGTTATATAATAATATATTTTCAAATACTATCTCATATACAGTATAATCTGATTTCATCCTCTCAACTATCTTACAGGCTAGATAGAATAGTCATGATCTTCTTCTGTGGATGAGGAAATTGAAAGACAGAGGTCCTGAAACTTTGTCACACAGAAAATCACAAAACGAATTCATTTTGAGAAGGGAGTAAGATTCAGAGTTCTCTGTCTTCTAGTTTAGTGTCCAACCACTATCTAACATGTGATAGACCCACACTCTCTCATGCTGTCATTAGCAAGGGGCTTACACTAACCATTTCAATATGTCCTTGTTTTTCATACCTCAATGTAAGTCCAATCTTAAAGGGAACCAATCATCCACAACATAGGAGAAAAGCAAAATTATATCACACCAGTAGACATTCCCAAACACATAACGGAGCTATTAATCAGCCATATTAATAGCCTGATTAATAAATTAATCAGGTCTCAAGAGAAAGCCTCACTGGGCTCCAGCACCCTCGGGGTTGCTCCCCCTCAAAAATGTCCCAAGACGAGATGGTGGGCGCCATAGTGCTTTTCCACCCATTGTGTGCCTTTGTCCTCCCCAGGGAGCTTCAGCCTTTTAGGTGTCTTGTCACTGTTTCCCATACAAACATTTCCCAACTCCTGCCCATACTGCAGTGGCCACAGGGAGCCGCTGGGTCCCAGGGGAACTGTGTGATCACAAAGCTTAGACATTTAGCCCAGGCTGCTTTCAGGGGAAAGGAGAGTGCAACAAACCAGGGGGGCTCCTCAGGACAAAGGGGACCAGAGTGCCAGATCTTCTTCATTCAGACTCTTCTCATCCGCCTCCCCTACCCTGCCCACAGCTGCTGACAAGCCATGGCAGCTCCCATATGAATTGGCACAGGTGCCCAAAGGGACGATTGAGCTAGAACTCTTAGGAGTGGCCGCTTCCCCTCTGTTGGCATGCCCACCACACCCAGGAGAGTGGGGCTCAAGCCCTTCCTCTTAAAGACCTACAGGGAACCAAGGATGCTCGGACTATAAGCAACCTGGCCACCGTCTTCCTGCAGTGCTGCCCACCTGGCTGCTCCAGCAGAGGACGGCATACCCCAAAGCAGAGGGACATTAAACCTGCTTGAGCACTCCACAGGCAACTCGGGACCAGCACACTTCTCCCTGGCACAGTCAGGGAATGAACTTGGGGGATCACAAGACAGGCCTGCAGGCTGGATCCTGTACCCCCAGGACTCAATCGTGTTGCTCACAGGGATGGAGGGGAGATTTGTGAACTAATCTTGGGAGGTGAGGAAGCCCACGCAGGCAGAACTGAAAGGAGAGTGTGGTGTGGGTCTAAGCCACAGTGCACGAGTTGAGCACCCCTCTCCCCACAGGAAAGCCACATGGTCTGAGACAGGATCCTGGGCAGGGAAACTCCTAGCGTGGGATGCCATTGCTGGTAAGCTTTGCTAGTTTGGGCTGCTGCTTGCGGCCAGATGCCGGAAGGAGATCCATGGGGCAAGAGAAGAGGGAGAAGAGTGAAACCCAACCCCATCTGCCAGACTGTCAATCCAGACTGACCCTCCCCCATGAGCAAACTTTTTGGCCTGGTGGAGCTGCTTCAGGCCCTCCCTGGTAGCTTCCCCCAGTGGCCTGGGAGCTGACCCTTCACCCCTGATGAGACAGCTTTTGTGCCTGCTTTTGTGGAGCCTGAAGGCAGGCTCACTGGACCAAGCCCTGCCCAGCCTCACTCCTCCAACCTCTCGGCTGTGGTAGAGCACAAGGAGTGACCTGGGAGATCCAGGGCCCTGCCCACCACCTGGGACATCCAAGTGGTTCTCCTGTTTCACTAGAGCTGGTCACAGGTTTCTAAAAACACCATCGTAGTTGGCTCTTTCCTGCAAGTGCCACCCACTGGCAGGGAGGACAACTTGTACAGCCCATTACAGTATTTACTGATTCAATCATACAAGGTGAGACTGACTCTTCCCAAAAGTTCCACCTACTGACTTAGAGATTAAACTGGCAGTCCCAATGTAATTTAAACTGTTAAGAAGACCACAGGGCTGAGAAAGAGAAATGATTTCAAAGACTTCCATCTCCCCTTGTAGACAAGAGATAAGAAATCTGCCCACGCACATAGTACACCACCACTAGAGCCTACAAATAATGAGCAATTGAGAAAACTACCACACTAAGCATATCTATAACCAAGGTATCCATCCAGGACCAAGATCCCCATAGAAGTACCCACAAGCAAAGCCAAAGGTTCTTACCCAGCATATGCTACAGACACACCCTTATGGGGAGGGGGAGTCCCATTTAAATGAAAGAAAATCCCAAAACAAGAAGCAACCGCTGCTCCAGATGAGAAGGAATCAGCAGAAGAAGTGTGGAAGTGTGAAAAATCAGAATGAAAGGACACCCCCAAAGGGGCACACCAGCTCTCTAGCAATGGATCCCAACCAAAATGAAAATAATGAAATGGCAGGTAATAAATTCCAAATATGGGATGTAAGGAAGCTCCATGAAATCCAAGAGAAAATGAAAGCCAACTCAAAGAAATCATAACAACAATTGAGGAAATGAAAAAAAAATTTACTAAAGAGATAGATATATTAAAAAAAGACAAACAGAACTTCTGGAAATGAAAATTTCATTTAGGGAAATACAGAACACAGTGGAAAATTGTGAGAATAGATTAGACCAAGAAGAAAAAAGAATTTCAGAGCTTGAAGGCAACTCTTTTGAATTAACTCAGACAGTCTAAAATAAAGAACAAAGAATCAAGAGGAATGAACAAAGTCTACAAGAAATATAGTATTATATAAAATGGCCAAACATAAGAATTATATGCGCCCATGAGGGTGAAGAAGAAAAAGCAAAAGGCCATGAAAACCTATTTATGGGAATAATTGAGGAAAACTTCCCCCTGGTCTTGATAGAGATTTACGCATCCAAATATAAGAAGCTCAACAAACACCTGAGAGATTCATTGAGAAAAGGTAATCGCCAAGATATGTAGTCATCAGACTGACCAAAATCAACATGAAGGAGGAACTCCTATAAGCCATGAGGTAAAAACATCAAGTAACTTATCAAAAAAAAAAAAAAAAAAAAACCATCAGGCTAACTGCAAACTTCTCAAGAGAAACCTTACAAGCCAGAAAGGAATGGAGTCCTATCTTTAGTATCGCAAGAATGGAAAAACAAACACCACATGTACTCACTATTAAATTGGAACTAATAGATCAACACTGATATGCACATATGGGTAGTAAAATTCCAGAGGAAATCAAGCAGGTGGGAGGGGAGAGGAAGGGATGGGTAAATTCACACCTAATGGGTATAATTGCCCACTATCTGGGTGATAGACACACTTGTAACTTTGACTCAAACTGTACAAAAGGAATTCATGTAACCAAAACGTTTATACCTCCATAATATTCTAAAATTTAAAAAAAAGAAAAAAAAGAAAAACATAGTACAGGAGAAAATATAATTTTCTGGGCTATAAAAGCAGAATTATAATGGCAGTTCCTCAAATGCATTTAATCATTCAAATAATAAGCTTCTAAAAGCATTCTCCAAAAACATTCCTCAATTGTTTCATCAAAAGAATGCTGTGAGAATGGATAAGAAAAAAAAAATGGTAAAAATGCCCAATATAGTACACGACTTAGGTATTGACATATAAATCTAAATATCATAAAAGTAACAGCAAATGAATTTTATTGTCAAGGATAAGAAATAATAGTATAGGGCACATATAATACACTAGACTAAAATAATTAATAATACAAAATACTTTAATCAATTATCTAACCTATCTGAGACATTATTATCTTCAGAAGATAGTATCCTAAGATGTAAAACTAAAGAAATTTGAAACAACGTTAACTATATTCAGCAGCCATAGCAATTCTCAAAATGTGAGAATAAACATGTTATATAGCTCATATTCAAATTCACTACAACTCTGTGAAACAAAAAATTTTATTTGCGGATTTTAAGTATTTATACTTATTTCTACTAGTAAGATTTTCAGTCTGCATCTTTTCAAACAAAGTCCACTTTTTCCTGTTCGTATGCTAACTGGCATTCAGTCTTTTATAGCGGTAATCACTGAACGACCATGCCTCTGCCAAATGCAAAAGATCTTATTCAGCAAATCGAATAACACAAAAAGGATTTTCATTATATAATATAGAAATTTTTCCTTCTCCAAATGGAGTCACTGCATTGTTTTTTTTGCTTGATTTGTTTGTTGTATATTACACACATCCACACACATTCCAAATCAATTTTATGAGTCAGGCTTATACTGAATTTATTTCAGAAAAAATACTTTGTAAAAGCAAGAAAAAATGTATTTTGTTCACATTTTATTAAAATGAAGAGTGTGCCTTAATATCATATTTAGTGTGATAGTTAAGAAAGAATGTTGCGCCATGAAAGTTCATCTTGTTTCAAAACCACAAATGAAGTTTTCAAGAAATTTTTAAGGTATTCAAAAGTTGTACTTTTAACTCTGGACGGTTATGACACTATAACATTTTGTTACTTTTGTTTTTTATTTTAAAAGATTTAGGGGTTACAAGTTGAATTCCATTACATGTATGCAGTATATTGTATAGTGGTGAAGTCTGGGCTTTTAGTGTACACATCACCTGATGGTATATGTTAAATAGATATTCGTGTTCCAAATATCTAATTAAATTCTGTATCATAACTTTTTAAATTGTGCTGTTCTGATATTTTTTTAAATAATGAAACTAAGCCCTTAAATATGGTACATGAAACTCAACTGTTCTTTCATCTTTACCTCTTTTTTGTTTCAAGTTCTCCCCATCCCCCAACCCCACCCTCCACCATTCCACCCTCCACAGGCACGATTAAAAAACAACATTTATTTACAATATCCTTACCAAAGAGGAGAAAAATCCTGGCTGATTTTAGCTATAGATCATGTAATATTCAATTCCACAATAGATCATATGCCTTGTAAATATTTTTAAAGATGGTTGACATATTTGTTATTGTCAGCAGTTATTATTAAATTATTACAAAAATGGCCAACAGTTACTGAATACCTGCTATTTGACAAGTGGGGATTTTCTGCATAAATTATCTCTTTTAATCCCCCAAACAAACCCACAAACAAGGTGTCCCTTTCCCAAGGTATACAGACAGGCCATGTAGCTTATCTACTCTCACCACATGGGTGTAGCCAGAAAAAACCCACATAGTTAGACTCCAAATCCCAAACTCTTAACCTTTTTTCTACACAGTCTTAAATAGTGAAATCACAGAATTATTTACATTTAGCTCTAGCTTTTGAATATTTAAAAATGGTTAGTGGTTCTTGTATTTAAAGGTCAAAATTTCCATTTTCAAAGCTGACCAGAAATCTCATACTGGCTTCATAAAGGGAACAGGGACCAAAGACTTTTCAGAATTTTCTGGGCTGAGCTCAATGTTTCATTAAAGGACTAATTTAGAGGTAGAAACCCTTTCATACCTCACCTTGATTTGTATCTTTGAATGAGAGGGGAAAGATTTTTTATTCATTAATTAATGTGCACGTTAATGAGATAATTTGTAGGTTTTATTATTTTTTCAAAGAGATTGAGCTTCTCTAGGGAAAACATTTCAAAGAAACAAAGTGTATTCTTGTTATCAAAATTATCATTTTTAATCTCAATGGATAAATAATATTTTATATGTATATTCATTTATGAGGATGTTAATCAGCTTTAAGTTCAAATCCTTCATGACACTAAAGGATGAGGTATTGAAACCTAGCCACAAATCTCTTTGTTTATCAAAGGGATTTCTATGATCCCATAAGACAAAAGGAAGAAAGTGAGCCTGAGGAAAAAGGAAATCTAAAATATTAATCATAATTGCATTTTTAAATGTTCTTTACAGGCATTTTCTTATGTGCCAATTGGATGTTTAGGTTTAGTTTTGTTTTTTACAGCAGACCAAACAGTGCTAACCTGTGTTAAACTCATTCAAGTAATAACTTCTAAGAGATATGCTTAAAGCCGAAGCGGAACTGAAATAATACCTTGTCCAAATATCTTAACATCAGTTGAAATAAAGAAAAATGAAATTAAACAAGGGGGAAAAGCAAGAAAAGACAACACAGAATGGGTATGATTATAGGAAGTTAACAGCCACAGAAAAGCAAGGTCACATGAAGGAAAATTATTCTCAGTAAGAATAAACTTCATTACTTAGGAATCCTTGATATAGTGTCCTCTTTCAAATTTCCTCTGTGGATAGTAGTGCTTTAAAATTTTTAAAGTATTGCCACATCCTTTACCTTATTTGAACTTCACAAGTACATTGCAAGCAGCTTTCATGTGTTTTTACCACATCATACAACATTATACATGCTAATGGGAGGCAGAAGTAGGACTGTGATCAGTCACCTTATCAATTTAATGTTTTTGAAGTACACTTAGTTTAGAAATATGTGTGTATAGGTGTGTTAAAACTGAGGCCTCGGCCAGGCATCGTGGTGCATGCCTGTAGGCCCAGCTACTCGGGAGGCTGAGTCAAGAGGATCGCTTGAGCCCAGGAGTTTGAGGTTGCAGTGAGCTGTGATGACATCACTGCACTCTAGCCCAGGCAACAGAGCGAGATCCTGTCTCATTTAAAAAAAAGAAAAAATTGAGGCCTGATTATTTTCATTATGTATCTATTCCTTTATATAAGACTTCCCTGAGTCTTCTCTCTTTAAAGTTTATTTATTGATCAGAAAAACTTAATAAGGAAACTGGGAACAAAAATATACAGCTAAATTTAAGTGCTAAAGAAATACTCAGAAATAAAGAAATATAGATAATAAAAGTGCAATGATAAATAATAGAAAATATTAATTGACAAACATGATTTGTACCTGGATATAACTTTCATATTTCTTAAATTAGATGAACTACTAAACCAAGGAGGCAAAGCAGTATTTCAGAAGTAGCTTAAAATCTGTGATGGGTGTGACTGCCTCGGTCATAAATGCAGACCACAAGTGTTCCACGGATTTCATCTTCAGTAGGGTATATAGGGCATCTATTGACAACTTGATAAAGTATATTCCAGAGGTCTGTGTTAAAGAGTAGCTAAAGATCAAGCCACTAAGGTCATTTAAAAATTGTTTCCAAAATTTTTTCCTAACAGTCCCAACGTTCCAACTTTAACACACTTATATAAACACAATTACTAGGATTAGTCTAAAATGTATAATTTTAACTATATTCTCCTGCTACAGACAATTGCAATGTGCCTTCCATCAAAATCATATGAATTATACATGGGAAAATATCTTTGATCATTTACTGCCTCTCACACTTGGGAAAAGTAGAATAAAATAAAAGATGTAGCAACGGCTCAGAGCTGATTTTCTAACAAAGCATAAAGCATCCTATGTTTTACCATGCCCACTAAAACATAAGGAGATGTGCTGATACCAGACAAGAAATGCAATGTCTCGCCTGTACAGCAGTTCCATGGCAAACCATATGCCAGCCATAAAACATTAAGGTTTCACAGCCTCGATGATTACTGTCTTACTCAAATCACTGTCATCACAGGCGAGGCAAAATTTTCTGAATCCCCTTGGGCTTATAAGCTTACTCAGCTCTGCACTGAAGCATAATTTGTTTTTGTCTTAAGTAACCCCCTGGATAATTCTATATTCTTACAGAAGTCTCCAGTACACAACTGAAATTCACCTCTAATGGCTTCCAAGAGGACATGAACCCTTCAGTTTGGTGTTTCCAGAGAAGTAAGAAAACCCTAGTAATGGAATAACTAAATGCTATATATAGTAAAATTGGTGAGAACATCTGTTTTATGAATAAAAATGCAACCTCAAATTTTGCTAAAAGACAAGCATTCTTAAATATTTAGTAATTTTAAAATGTTGCAAACTCATTATCCAGGTAAACACACACACACACACACACACAAACACACACACACACACACAAATTTAGAAAACTTAGTTTTGTACAATTCACTTTAAAGAGAAGGTTGTCAAGTCTCCGTTTTGACATATAAGAAACTGGTAATATTAAAAAATAAGATATATATATGTATATGGTTTCTTATAAAAGTCCTAGTAGCTTCACCTTTTGCTATAACATAAACTATTGATTTACACTTAAGCATCCTTTCCATGATAGTTTGTAGTTTATCATAAGCATTTTACTTAAATTTGTTCTATGTGAGTATGTATATATTAGTGGCCTCACCTAATTAAAGGTCAGGCATCATATTATCTATGTATATTGGATCATTTATAGTCACGGTAAACTTGTCAGCTTGTCATAGTAATATCCCTTTAGAGCCCTAAGACTGTGTCCAAGAACCCTTATCAATCACTAGGCTTTCAAAAGATACCAGAAAATATTCATTTATTTTATAAATACTTCATGCTCATTGTAGAAAAAACTAGAAAATACTAAGGAAAATGAGCAAGTACTCTACAGCCCATTCAGTTAGTATCTTAAGTAACGTATAGGTATATACAGATATATGTGTGTGTATATATACATGTGTCTATATTTTATGAATGTATAGAGATATTAACACACACATTTAATTTATAAATAATCACATTAAACATACACTTGTATAACCTCTTCTTGTTCACATAGCAGAAAGTGAATGTATTTTCATGTCAATAAAAACAATCTGGTACCACAAACATGCACTGTATTTAATTAACCAATCTGCTGTTATTTGATAACTATACATCAAAGAAACATCATAGACCATTTTTGGTCCCACATGAGATGCACTTTATTTTAAAAATTACTTTATGAGTATAAATGGGACAAAGCCTCTTCTTTAAGCCCTGTGTGCTCTGTGAGTATGTGTCTCTGTGTGTGTGTACTATTAGGGTGGGGAGAATGTTTGGGGGTTGCTGAGAGGAGTGACTTTCTTCTTTGATCAGCTAACAAATAGTTGAGACACGTGTACGAGTTCATCCAATTGCTAGTTGTTCTGGAAAAGTGTTTTTACTTGTTTTGGGGGAATAGTCATTGGAGATCATTTTGAACTTTATGAAAGGACAAATCATCTTTGTTGATACAGATGTAGGCATGGAGGAGAGTGAGTTGGAATTCTGGTACCCTTTTGGCTTAATTCTGTCAGTTTCGTATATCAACATACTCTTCATTCTTATCCTTCTCCCCACTGTCACCCCACAAATACACACACACACACACACAGACATGTACACACTTAGAGCAGAAGGGACAATGAGGGCTCTCATACCCTCTTCTACTTCTCTTGGTCCGTTGCTTATCTAGCAGAGTCACCAGCTTTGAGAAGAAAAGAAGCGAAAATGTGCTGGACAGAGCACAAGTAGAAGTTTTAGGAACGCTAGTCCTATTAGCTAGCCTTCTCCTCTTTTACATCTTGGGGACTTTAAGATAGAGATTTTTATTTTGGAGTGGGGAAATATATTTTAGTAACTAATTTGAAATTCAATGGTACCAATCTTTTTTCAAGCCATATTTGGATGTGTGACTCTGGGCATGAAAGTGGAAGGCCTAACCCTTCTCACTGGGCCCACTGAGCTCTGCCCTGAAGCAAATCCAACCACGTATTGCTGAGCCCATTGGTGCTTTTGTCATGAAAACACAGGCTTCACTTGATTGGATGACATCAGTTTGACAAAATCATTTTTTAAAACATATTAACTACAAGGAGAGAGCTTTCCTAATCATTTTCATCTAGTCTGTAAATAATTTCTTAGGATAAATTAAATTTTAATGTTTTAACAATATAAATTTATTATTCAGAAAATATATTTATTATTCAAAAATTTGGAAAGAGATGAATGTTGTACAAAGAACAAATCTAAATTCTATGAAATACAGAGAGACCTCCCTCAGCTCTTCAGATATAAACTTCAGTATCTGATAAGAAGCAGTCAAATTATACCTATTTTAGAGAAATGAAATTAGGAAGTAACACAAATGTGAAAAAAGATCTAGGTATAAACAATAGGCACTAAACAGCAGCTTATATTGCCACCAATAATACCTCTACAACACTAGGCAGGCCACACTCTGTAGACATTCTACATATTATTATATATAGGCTTACAGAGTCCAGTGGTAACTCCATTGGAGATTCTAAGATGCCACAGATCACAACTATGTGTATAAATAATAATTAGCACAATAAAATGGCACTAATAAAGTACTTCAAGCATAAGGTTAGTGATGTCCTCTCAGCAGTCAGGCATTCACTTTGACTGTTCTAAATCGTTGGCAGATTTCCATAGATCCATACACGTTCCTTATGAGAATTCCCTTCCCTAATGGCCCTCGTTCTGGAAGATTATAATTGGGACAGGGTGACCTGAGAAGAGAGGGAAGCTCTCTGGCCCACACAGGAACTAAACCCAGTGGTGACTCTATTTAAATTGTGCTGTTTATTTTCCCAAATACTTTGTCTCACACAGTCATTTAACACAGGATTTTGATAATCGTGAAAATATGACAGGTAATATTAGAATTCAAGTTTTCTTATTCTCAGACTAACATTTTAAATAAATACGTGATTTATTTTCAAATAATTGAAGGTGACATTGTGAACCTGTTAGTAATATTTTTTTTTTACCTGATGCCATCTGAAGCATGACTTTTTTTGTCAGTTTCGTATATTGGGCACAATATCAGCTACATCTCAGTTATAAAGAACAGCTCTTATACAGTATATCAAAATCCTGCCATAGTACCATTGGAGGAGAAGGAATGGTTCTTTGGACACAATGATAACAAATACCTATTCTAAAGGTGCTCCAGTTCAATATAGACGCTTTTCCAAGGTGTCACAGGAACACTAAGGAGGAACACCATACTCAGTAGATGTAACTGGGGTGAAAGACACTAGGAAATACTTCACAGACAGTTATCTTAGAGGTGAGTCTGAAAGACTAAATGATGGTGAGGCATTCAAGGATCATAATTAGACAAAAGATTTTAGGTACACAGACTTGTAGGAAGAAAGAATTGGGGGGGAATAAAAGTGTGAGATAATCTGGGAATTCTCTGCAGGATCATTTGGCTTGGGTTAAAGAGCAAATGTAGGGAACACGAGATGAGGCTGAAAAGGTGTGCAAGAGTCAGATCATGAAAGACTAATTTTGCCTTGCTAAAGAAAGAAAAGACATTTCCTCAGCTCTGACCTCATTCATGTGTTGGTGTTATCTTTAACACATCATATTTGGCTTTGCTAACATCATAGTTGCAAAAGGGATGAAAATAGAGCCAAAATCATCCTTGTTTTCCATCCAGTGGGAGAATAAGGGTCATGTTCTCACAACCATAAGACAATATTCCTGAGCTCAACTATAAGAACAACATTAATACAATCTCTGTAATCAGGCATATATCTTGTGCAAGTTGACTTAGACATATTTTATCTTCAATCCTGAACTAGGTTGGTTTAGAACAATCAGAACCCATCCTTGAAGCTGGGCCTAGGATCAATCCTACATAATACTACTTAAATCTTATGACTTTTAAAAGTCATAAGAGAAGGGAGAAAATAGGGAAATGAATTGTGAGTAGGTGTCTTAGTCCATTTTCTGCTGCTGTGACAGAAAACCACAGACTAGGTAATTTATGAAGAACAAAAGTTTACTTGGCTCATAGTTTTGGAGGCTTGGAAGTCCAAGAGCAAGGCACCAGCATCCTATGAGGGTCATCTCATGGCAGAAGACAGAAGGCAGAAGAAAGCACACAAAACAGAGAGAGGCACCAGGGGCCAGACTCATTTTACAACAACTCACTCTCACAATAATTTACCCACTCCTGATATAACAACATTAATCCATTCATGAGGGCTGCACCCTCATGACCAATCACCTCTTATTAGGCCCCACCTCCTAACACTGTTACATTGGGGATTAAGTTTCCAACACATGAACTTTTGGGAGACATGTTCAAACCACAGCAGTAGGCAATGGACAAAACTGTCTTTAAACCTCCCCTGCAATCCCCCTGCATTTTAAGGAAGCTTTATAATATTACGTGGAAAGAGAAAAAGAGAAGACAGAGCTGACCCTATAAAATGAACTTTCATAGTGGGAAAGTATTTTGCTTCTTAAATAACATGTAAGTGATAACTTATATAATCCCCACTGATACATCCTGAAGATTATTCTCCTTTTTACTTCATCATGTGACTTGGTTCATACAAGGCAATTCTTAGGATCCACACCTAGTGACTTTAATTATCTTTTTTCTGAGGCTGATCACTATTCCAGAAGGAATCTAAGCTTCAATTGTTAGTGCTTAAGCAATAATTTTATGTGTTAGATCTCACATTTTAACAAATACCAAATTCTAACTCACAATAACATAGTAGGACATTTTATTTTAATTTAACCTTTTATTTAGCATTCTGCTTTCAGTACATAACATTCTCCAAGAAATTCAATATTGGCTCTTTTGTCTGCTTTCTTTTCTTGAAAAGATTTCATGAATGTACTGGTTTATTGGTAATTTCATATATCTGTTACTTGAAATAATTGCTATCACTCTCATTTTTTCCAAAGACTATCAGCACAGCAATAAAAAAAATCACTTATACTTTGCCACAAGAATATCTCAGGACTTGATTTGTATAATTTTTAATAACATTTTTCCAGATATTCTCAAAAGTTAAGAGTCTGTTGTACATATTTATCTATTAATTTAAATAAAGAAAACCAAAAACAATAAGAAGCAGTCATAAGAAATATAACAAGTCAGGTATCTCTATCCGAATTCAAAAATCTTCATTAAGGCAGGGAACATAATAATGAATGTTGATCTTATACTCTCCTTTATCTCCCATCTTTCAATAACATGATGCAATAAGAAGTTATTGAACAGTAATAAAGCCAGAAACCACCTGCTTCTGCCACCTATATAATTTCCACATATTTAGATGGCTTGTATAATGATCAGTTTACTAGCACCTAAAATAGGTTGCTACTGTGGTATCAGCAAGGAGATTTTAAACCCTGCAGTAAGAACAATCACAAAAAGGGGAACAAAGGAATGTTTTGAGTATTGGAAATTGTCTACACCTTGATAGGATTCTGGGTTATATTGCTGTAAGCATGTCAAAACTCAATGAATTTCACATTTAATATTTGTGCATTTCATTGCATATAAGTTTCATATATGTCTATATGAAATACCTACATATACACATATAGAAAATAATCAAAAATACAATGTATTATCATCATGAAGTTGCAACCAGAATCTTGTCAGCAATCACTCTATTGGTTATCCCACCGAGGATGGGATGAGCATGAAAGGATTGATCCGAAATGTTTTCTCCCCGTTGCTTTTCTAGGATATGTAAGTGATTTGGTGCTACTATGCCCTCTGTTCTTTTTATTTTCAGAACCATTCACTAAAAACACTTTTTCCAGGTTTTTGTATGCTATACATTAGATTCATTAGAATAACTCCCAATTAGACAATATCAAATAGTCCATCTGTGATTACTCAGCTCAGAAGGTGAAGGAGATGTGATACAAACCTGGACCTAATGCTAAATTCTAGCTTCCTAAAAGCAACCTTTAATATCTTTTGTCAATAAACAGTTACCAGTTGTAAAACTACAAGGGACATGCGAGATAAAAAGCCTAGTGAATCATTACTTTATTCCTCTATGATACATGTACTTTGCAATATGTGAATCTGTGTGTCTTTCAGAACACAAGAGATTCCAATTCTTTAAGTCATTTACTATATTTTACTTGTCAGGAAGTACAACAAAGACTGGTTTCCAAATACATCTGACTCTATTCTTATTGGTTCTAAAATGAGAACCTGAGTATGTTTTGGAAGAGGCAAAATAGACACTGAATTTCAATAAGCTTTCTCCCTTCACAGTACTAATAATAATAGTTAGTATTTATTTGACTGCTGATGATACGCCAAGCATTTTGCAAATTTCTTTATGCAGTCTTTGCAAATTTCTTTATGCAGTCCTTACAACTATGCTCAGAGATAGGCATAGTACTCATTTTTCCAAAGTAAAGCAAAGAGAAGTTAGGTACTTACCTGTTAGTAACAGTTAATGAGCAGTGGTGCCAAGATTTGAAGACTGGCAAGGCTGTCTGGCCTTATCACAACTATACCATCTGCATTTCCTCTCTTAATTAAACATACATTTGCTCATCCATTAAGCATGTATTTATTGAATGTTCACTGTGCTCATCAACAGAGATATAGATTTTCTGACCTCTAGGAGTTATAAAATAGGTGTTATAGCAGTAGAAAATGTCACTGCAGTTTGATAAGAACTAAGCTATTTAAGCAAAAAGAAGAAACACATAACCCAGATACAAACTGTGGTAGGTGGAGGGGTGGATGGGGGATAGATGAAAAGGAGACAAAAATCTAGGAAGGTTTTGTGCAGAAAGACAATTTTAAGAATAAGAAGTTAAGCAGCCGAGGAATAAAATTAAGTGTGTTCAAAGGTCAGGACACACAGCGTGGGCATTCAGGGAACGGAGTACGAGTAGGTTAGAGAGAGCAGGGGAAGGAACGACTCCTGGAGAAGGGTTTATGCTGGCGTGCAGGCTCTGATTGACTTCCAAAATAATTTAGATTTCATAAGAAAGGGAATGAGATACGATTATGGAATTTGGGGTAAAGAAATGAAATGGTAAGCTTTGAATTTGAAAAAGATAACTGGCAAGAACATGGAAATGGATCAAATCAAAGGGCAGTGAGAATCTAAACAACAAGACAGTTAGAAACACAGGTCAGAAACGACAAAGGCATGAACCAAGGCCATGGGGAGGCTTCTTAAATTTGCCTGAAGAGGAAATCCATAAAGAGAAACGAGTTTTGCAAATATGGCATTATAGTTCATGTATAGCATAATGCTCAAGAACACTAATCAAGGGCATGATGTTAAAAATTATTGACTCTGAAAGATGGTTTCACATTACAAAGAAATCAAAAAGATATCGATAAATATTTTAATACACAAAACTAGGTAATCTGAAAAGATATAAGATATTGGTATACAAATAAAATAACATTAATGTTATTAATGACATTTCATGTTAAATTCTTATATATTTTTTGTTTAATAAATGCCATCATCCCATGTAATATATTTTTATCACATGATTTTTATACTAGAAATAACATAAATATTGATATTTATTCTTTAGGAACTTGCAAGGTTTTAGAGTAGATTCCCTGAAGCTATTGAACCTTGAATGTAGTATGTTCCCAAATAGCTAAGAAACATGAGGTCAAATATTTTTATAAATATTTTTTTAAGTGGCATATTTTTTGGAAAGAAAGAAACTTTTTTTTTCCTCTTTACAACACTACTTGATAAGTAGCTTCACCATCCCCTTGACTCTGTGCTTGAACAGTGTTTCTATTCTGACTTAAAAACAAAATAATATCAAAAATTGATGCCATCAACAGATTATTCATTTAATCTTTATTCTAATTTACCAACAAAGAAATAGTAAATATATTTTTGCTTTGCTACATACTAAATAGAGGGCCATTAAAAAATGAATTATACATCATTAATAGTTTAAAAAGATCCCATCCTCTCTTCTCACTCCACTCCATCTGTGCAATTTAATTTGGTTAATTCTTATTCTGTCCTTCCACAAGTGGATATAAAACAAACAAAGAAAACAACTTATCATTCAGTATAAATCCCTTGAATAGGCTGTGTTTTCTAGGATGTGCTTAATAGAGAAAAAAAAGTATAGTATCATATGTTTGCAATTGTGGGGGAAGAAACCATAAAAGGTTGCTTGTTTTCATATACCTTTTATTCATTTACTTTTCTTTAAACTTCCTTTTGTTTTACCCTATTATTTTTTCCTTCCAACTTTACTGAAGTATAATTGACACACAAAAATTGTATATATTCAAGGTGTGTAATGTGATTTGATATGCATATACATTGTGTAATGATTACCATAATCAAATTAATTAACACATCCATCCAATGAGTACATTGTTACTATTAGCAAATTTTAAGTGTCACGCTATTATTTCTGTTCCTAACTCTCAATTGTCTTTTTGGTGAAAACACCTAGTGGTAAGAGGAAGGAATGTGTTTAAGACTTAGCAGTAAAAGCATTTAGGTTGTGTGGCCTCTCCTTGACTAAATAAGCATATCATTTTCTGAGTTAGCAGTATGGTGTCAGTCATATGCTTTGATAATTATCAAAAGTATGACATTTTATGTAGTATTATTGATATAAATATTAATAACCTCATGCTATCATTTATCTCTTTGCCATAGCAGGGCCTGTTAGGAACAGGGTGACACAACAGGAGGTGAGCAGCAGGCGAGCAAGCAAAGCTTCATCTGTATTTACAGCTGCTCCCCATCGCTCACATCACCACCTGAGCTCCGCCTCCTGTCAGATCAGTGGTGGCATTAGATTCTGCATTATGGTGAGTTGTATAATTATTTCATTCTATATTACAATGTAATAATAATAGAAATAAAGTACACAATAAATGTAATGCACTTGAATCATCCTGAAACCTTACCTCCCTCCACCCTCCCAGTCTGTGGAAAAATTGTCTTCCGTGAAAACAGTCCCTGGTGCCAAAAAGGTTGGGGACAGCTGTCTTATCCTACTGGCCTCCTTTCTATATGAAAACGCTACCCTGCTTAGAGCATTTGCTTTTCTCTGCTTGGAAAACTGTTCTCCTCTCATTTGCTAAACAAATGCTCCTCGCCTTTAGTTTCTAGCTCAAATGACACCTCTTGACTGCTCCCTCAAAACTATTCCTTCCGCCTCCACCTAGTTACTCTGTGTCTAATCACTACATCCATTTCCTTCATTACATTTTTCTCAGTGTGACTGTATTTTGTCTGTCTCACTATTCTAGAATATAACCTTTTTGAGGGCAAGCAACTTGCCTGTTTGTTATTGATGCATCCCCAGAGTACAGCATAAGCCAGTACATTAGTGGGCTCTTGATAAATATTTCATGTAGGAAACAATTAATCCAGTTCACAAAACTTTGGTATGATACAATAGCCAATTACTTATGAGAAAATTCATTCCCTGGATCACCATATATAGCATACCCTATACATTATCTCCCTGCATGCAGAATTTTTTAAAAAGCCAAATGATGAATAGAAAATTGTTTTTGAGCAGGGAATCAGATCAAGAGGCCTTAGATGAATCAAACAGTTAATGGGAACATTAGAATATTCTCATACATTCAGGGACAGTCTCTCCAATGGTACCTAAAAGGCAAAGACCAATGGATGAATACACCCTCTAGAGGTAATGCTTGATTGGTCACTGACAACGGTTTCCTCTACAATCTTCCTTGTTTCTTTACTTGAAATACTGACCAACTGCCCTTCAGCTAAGTACTTTCATGCCTTAAGTAAGTTAATACATTTGGTTAAGTTACTAAAACAGTCATTCTGGATTACTCAGAATCATGCTTCAGTCTTCCCATGTAAGTATGTACCTGTGCATATGAATTAAAGTTTGACTATGAGACTTTGATCTTCTTTCCAAGTTGTTGTGGGATGATTCAACTCTAGCTGCCAGGTACTAACAAGAATACATAAATGTATAAATTTATTCTTACCTTATCCAATTTGCTGTGAGTATTGTCTAACATATTTTGGTAAAGACCACATTAAGTTTGGCCAGAGAGTAACAGTCATCATGTAGAGCAGCAGGTCCCCCACCTTTTTGGCACAAGGGACCAGTTTCATGGAAGACAATTTTTCCATGGACCAGGGGGCAGAGGCGGGGGGGCAGTGTGGGGAGGTGGAGAGGCAGAGCTCAGGCAGTGATGCACAGCCCGGTTCCCAACCAATATTGATGTGGACCAATACTGGCCACAGCCTGGGGGTTGGGAACTGCAGATGTAGAGCATGTAATCGTTGTATGCCAGTATGGGTAGAAGAATATATAAGCATACAGATATTTTGCACATATAGTATATATATCAAAGAAAGACTAAATAGTAGTATAGAATTATGAGTACTATTTTTAAAGTACATTTGAATCTTTCAAAATGAGTTTATTGTCCTATTTAGAAAACCTTTACATTATAAATTAAAGCTTCAGAATGAAGACCCTTAATCAAACCATCCATTAGAACATGCTATGATAATATTATTTTGACAAAGGAAAAGCACAAAGAACTGAAATATTCTGAATCTCTAAAGCATTTAAAATTTGAAGCAAAAAATTTTAAGTAAGATATATTTCTCAAAAAAATGTTTGACTTGTTACTTGCTCTGATTACACTATCATCACTGGAAAAAATATATACTATCACAAGTTCCAAAAATTTAAATACCTTAACCAAAATATGTGCTGAGATTTCATTCAAGATGATACCAATGATGAAGGTGGTAGCAATAAATATAAGCTAAATTATTACAATTTGGAAGTGTTTTGTTTTGCTCCTAATACTAACCAGATAATACTGCATTGTCTTCATTTTTTGTATTTGTGTCACATTTTAATACTTTTCATTATAAAGAAAAATAAAGCTTCTGTGAGTTTCAATCAAGAAAATAGTTTATTTTTCCCTTCTTTTATGAGACTCAATATGGTAGCTTACAGAAGGCATTTCAGCTGAGAAAATCAGCTCTAGTAAACTCTGCTCATCAAAGGGACTGGCACAGAATACGAGACAGGATTTTGGCCCCAGGCCTGCAGCAGTCTATATTTTTACCACTAATCATATACATTACCCCTGTCTTGACACTGGAAACACATATTCAGTGCCAGGCATCTATTTTCAGGGAAAAATGCATGTGCATCTTGGGATAATTTCCATTTACAACTGGCAACTCAATTCACTGAATTAAATCACATTCCTTGTTTTGATTCAAAGCCAATGTGCTTATGTCTAAAATGTGAATACAGGCACTTGGTTGCAACAATGAAATTACAATAAAGAAATGTAGAAGTTAATGAGAGTAAGAATTCTATACTCCAACACTATGTAAACTGTAAAACATATTGTCAGAACAGAATAATCATAAATATGTCCTTCCTTCTTTTATGGTGTTATAGCATCCTCTCTTTTATGAAATTAAGTTAGTGAGATATAGTAATTGTTAGTAATATAAACTTGGTTCCCACATTTAAAAAAATATACTGGTCTATGAAATCTGAAAATCTGGGAAGCTCTTGCATAAGCTTGTCTATAACGTAAAAGAGAAAAGAAACATATTAGTTACAGGAGAATACAGACTTTAAGAATAGCAAGATGGGAGAGATTAGAGCATCTATAAGCTCATAAACTTTGAGGCAGGAGCCAGCAAAGTGGAAGAGAATAATAATAAAACAGAAGCAGTGATTGCCAGAGGAGGGAGACCCCAATGTTGGAAAAGATGGGAGGTAAATGCTTTTGAAAGCAGGTAAAGCCATTAGCTTCTAGCAGAAGAAAGGACACCTTTTCTGGGACTGGAGAGAAAGAGGTACAAGTGGATACAGATAAAGTTTGAAGGTACTCGAGTTGAAAGAGGAAGGAATCCAGCATTCCACTCTTATGACTAAAGTAAATCTAATACTCTCCACGCTAAAGAATATATACTTACAATGCCTTTTCCTCCTCCCCATTTCCTTTAGAAATTACAGTCCTTCTGCTTTCGCTTGCTCCTTCTCCCCAGGGAGAGGGAAGGAAAAAGAAAAAAAAAAAAGCAAAAAAAAAAGCTTTTGTGAGTTTCCGCCAGATAAACATTTCCTTGGCCAATAGGAAAACGTGAGACTGTGCAGTTCAATGAACAACTGTACATATTTTTTTCCTTAAGGAGAGCTTCTACTCTTGAGTATTACTGGCAGGCCCACCATTTGAGCCCTCCAGCCTCACATAAACTTTACTGAGTCAGCGGGGTTTACAGAACTATGTTTCCAGTTCAGAATTGCTACTACTCTGACAAACCATGAATTTTTAGTTCAAAACCCAGAGTGTCACTCTAAACAATTATGGGTAAAAAGATGAAATATATTACCAAGAAAGCTCTTTTCAATATTTAAATATCAAGTATTTAAATATTAATCATAACTCTGCCTTCCAAAGATGATGTTCTCCCTTTTTGGTCAATAATCACTCATCTGACCTAATAGAAGAATTCATAAGCCAATATTTTTGAAAGTGTGTTTTCTGTTTATTAGAAGAAAACTATAATTTCTTAAGAAAATAAAATCCTTTATCCGATTCCTGAATAAACAATGGGATAGACAGATGATACATAATAGAAAGATAAAAGATAAAGATAGATAGATAGAGTATGATAGGCCCTTTTGGGATCTAGTGTCATCTTCTGTCTAAGAAGGGACCATTATATATGGTCTCAAGCCAAATAGTTTAGGGGGTGATAAAGTTGCAATGTAAAATTTAGTTTTTAAATTTTATTTTAAATTACCTCAGTGTCCTTTTATATGTATGTATACAACATTCATGTCACATTTGGTATTTGGGCTATTAGTGAACAGTCTATATTTCTATGGTACACATTTGAGTTATTAAGGCTATGAGCCTGAATGTGAATGTGAATTATTCAGTCACTGAGCCTAATTTAAGGCACCTTCTGCAACTTAGGACCATAGCCTCCCAATCTCGTGAGGTGGCTGCCACTGCCTTTCCTTCATGAATAGGAACGATGAAGGACTGAAATGGCAATGTACTCTTCACAGATCTGGAGAGTCCAAGGGGTGTCTGTCTGTCTCTCTCTCTCTACACACACACACACACACACACACACACACACACTTGCACTGTCAAATAGCTAATGAATATCATCTAAATAAATATTTAGAGTATTTTAGAAACTTTTCACAGCATAAGAAATAAAATTAGCCCTTTACCACAAAGACCTATTGGAAAATAACATAGTTGGTAGCAGAACAGCTCTGAGAACCATTCAGCCAATAATTTTGGTTCAAAGACGGCACAATTTCTAGAGGTATGGTGTTTGGTTGGATTGATAAGGGTGAAATGATTATCAGAACTCTTCGTTCAACTATTTATTAAGTATGTGCTACTCTCAGTCCCAAATGCTACAGGGGTTATAAAGTAAGTAAAAAGACATTATTATAACCATCCAGGAACATGGATATTGGAATCATAATTTAGGCCTGGCTTGGGTCACATGCTCATCCAGGCGTAAAGAGAGGAACAGGACCCTTCCCAAAAGCCTTTCAACTGTATATAGTGCAGTGGTTAAGAGCCCAGACCCCGAGGCCCCATCGCTTAGGTTTGGTTTGACTAATGACTCCACCACTTATTAGTTGTGTGATCTTGAGCAAGTTACTTAACCTCTCTGCTTTGTTTCTGGGGATTTTTGTCTGTAAAACTGAGATAATTACAGTAGGTATGTGCTAGGGTTGATGCAAGAATAAATGAATTAATATATCAATATATAAAGCACTTAGTGACTGACACTCAGCAAGTGTCATGTATAGTTATTATTAATAATAAAGATCAACATCATCAATATCATTATTGATAATCCCACCAGGATCATATTGAATACAGTACTTTTCTATAAGAAGTGAAATGAACTATCAAAAAGGCAAAAACAACAGGTATTTAGTAAAAGGAACTAAAGATTTCCTTAAGGAGTAATGCTATAGCCATGAAATAATAAGCAAATAATTCAAGTAAAACCTAATTACATACAATGGTAACCCTAAGAAAACTTTTGAAATATGACTTTAAAGACATCAATCTCTCAAGTTCATTAACAAATGACTACATGGTAAAACTTCACTAAGAGTTTTACATATATCATGACATTCCATCCTTAATACAATCATATGAGTAGAAATTATTTGCACCAGTTTATAGCTGAAGACTCGGCTTCAGAACGCTTAAATAACTTGCCCAAGATTGCTTAGTTTGATAGAAACAGATTTTATTTTAGGGGCTTTTCTGGCAAAGCTATTTCCAACAGCCACACCAGAATCCACACCAAAATTTCTCAAGGTGTGTCCAAGGAACATGAGCTCCAAATGATATCATATATATGAAACACTGGACTAAACCAGGATTGGGGAACCTGTGGCCTTAAGGCCACATGTAGCCTTCTAGGTCCTTAAGTGTGGCCTTTTGACTGAACCCAAATTTTACAGAACAAATCCTTTTATTTTTATTAATACATTTTTGTTCACCTTTTATATTTTATTTTATTTTTAAAAGGAACATATTTAAAATACCAAAGAATAAAATAAGTTTCAGAGAAATAATCCTCCCAGGTTGACTGGCACAATTAGAACAACAGTAAGCCATAAAGGCTAAGTTAATGTCTACTACACTCAGGATTTAGTTCTAACTTCCCCCACCTGATTTGCACCACTACCTCATGAGGCTGGTTGGTGAGAGTTTATGGGGATTGAGCATGCCAGTCTGTTATCACCTTTTGACAACAGTGCACTATGTTTCCGTTTGAAGTGGAATTTATGAACAGTTGCACAGCTCGACAGTATTTTTTAATTCTGCCTGCTTAATAGCCCATCATGTTAAAGAAGACCAAGAAAAAACATATTTTTTAATGAGGATTGGGAGTTGCAATATTATCTCATTCCTGCTAAAGACAGGATGATTTGCTTGCTTTGTGATACTGCAATATCAATATTAAAGAAATTCAATGCTCATCACCATAATAATACTCATAAGGACCACAAATACCTTAAATTAGAGGGAGAGGCACGAAAGATTGTATTGCAGAAATTAAAAGATGAAAAGCAAAAGCAAAGACAATTCTTTCAAGCAGCAATAAGACCTGGAAATAATGCCACTGAAATGACTTATAAAGTAGCTTATATACTAGGGAAAAAAGGGAAGCCATTCAGTAATGTAGAAATTGTGAAAGAATGCATTGTGGAAGTTGTAGGATGCTTAGACCCCAATAACATTTTGAAGTACAAACACCTGTCTCTTTCAAGGAGACCTACAACTGATTGGCAGCATGAATTAGCCTTCAACTTAATAGAACTACTTCATGCAATACTTCAAAAGGAAAATATATATTGTTCAATCACTTTGGATGAATCAACTGATACTACTGACTCGGCACAGGTTTTATACTTCATTCACATCATAACAGAAGATTTGCTTTACTATGAAGTTACTTGTTTTGGGAACTCTTGGAAACAGAACACGGGGAATAGATATTTTCAACAAATTTCAAGATAAATGTTGTGAAGTTGGACTGAATTTGGTAAATTTTGTGAGTGTATGTACAGATGGTGACCCTTCCATGACAGGAAAACATGAAGGGTTTATTGCACAGATTTTTTAAAAAAAAGTATTAACAGGTCCAGATGCTCTCATTTCTTTTCTTTGTATCTTACATCAGCAAAATCTCTATGCTAAAGTTACTATACTAAGTGACACTTTGCAAGAAGTTATATGTATTGTTAACTATGTTCCTGCAAATGCAACACAGTATTGTCAGTTTCCCAACATGCTATAGTTGAACAATGAGGTATTCAGTGTGGATTTGCCATATCATTCTAAAGTGCGTTGGCTATCACAGGGACAGGTGTTAGCCAAAATTTTATCTCTGCAAGAACAAATAGTTAAATTTTATGAAGAACAGAATCAGCAATGTGAATTATCAAAAGAAGATTTCTATAGGAATGCAGCATTTCTGTGTGATATCATGTCAAATCAAAACGACTTGAATATTTCTTTGCAAGGTAAAACTAAGTCTGTATATGATATAGCAAAAAATCCAAGCAATTTGAAAAAAGATATCTTTTTTCAAAACACTTCTTTTTCAAAAGGAATTTTGGAGGAACATTTTCCCCAGTTAGCAAAGGTCACTGATGAGCAGGATGTTATGTGCAAACCATTTGAAGAACATGCAGCTACTATAGACCTATTAGTTGGAGAATACAATGAAAAGTTCACTGACTTTGAGAATCATGACATCACAGTCAAATTAGCATTTCAGCCTCACCTAGTTGATATCATCAAGGCACCTAAAGAACTACACATGGAATTGATTGAGCTCTCAGTAGCTGACATTTTAAAGTCATTGTTTGGTGCTAAGAAAGATCCAATTGAAATATAGAAAAATGTAGTAGAATATCCATGCCTTTGGCAACATGCCTGAAAAAATACTTTCTTGCTTTTCAACCACTTACTGCTGTGAACCTACATTCTCCTACCTAACCCAAATCAAGAAGCCCTTAAAGTCACAAATGACTGATACCCATCTGGAGGATCAACTGAAACTCCAGACCTCCATGCTGTAACCAAATATTCAAATGCTTTCCAACAAAAAACAGACATAACAGAGTCAATAAAAGGTTAGTTAACTTTAAAATTAACAAATAGTTTTCATTTTTAAAATTAAGCACATTTTAAAAATTATTAGTTGATAATTACTATTAGTTTTTTTACAAAATAATATATATTTTTAAGTATATCTAATTGAAGTTTCTTGAATGAGGTCTTATTTGATTACAACTAAATAATGTGGGTTTCCAACATGAAAAGGTTCCCCACCCCTGGACTAAATAAACTTAAATAGGTTTCCTAAATATAGGACCTTATCGTGTCTTTTATATATCCAAGGGTTTAGGGAGTTTATGAGGAGAGCTATTTATTATAAAGTGTGTCCAACATTTATTGGATCACTTTTTATAGAGTATCTCCCAGAACCTGGGTGCCATAGAACCCTCTTTGGCAAACCCCGCATTGTGGCATAGGCTTTCCTCTCCTTAGCAGCATGTGTGTGTGGTTCTAAGAATCTTATCTCCAAACATCCTACCCTCCTCTCTTTTTCTTTTCTTTCTCAAAAAAGTCAAGTGTGGCTGACAATCTCAGGATTGTATTCTAGTTAAAGGACAGTATCCTGCATATTCATTTCTAATCAAATACAAGCAATCACATCACACATTATAAGCACTATATGGGAAGAAGAGGACATCAGAAATGGATATAAAATTTTCATTCTAAGTGGAAAAATTTGGATAAATGATTTTTTGGTGTTGGTAAATCCTGGTGTCTTATTGGGACTTTACTTTCAATGACTATTCAAAGTGTTGAAATGGGTTCGTCTTTCTTCCTGAATAACTTATTTGGAGGTAATACCAATTTCAAATGCCAATGAAGATGCTAACTAGCCAATCCTTTCTTCTGAAGATGACAAACTATGTGATGTTTCCATACTGACAAATAACAAGGAGCAGTAAATATTTCTTATTAATGTTATTGCTGTTATTACTATTAGCTTATCATGTTAGACCCCTTATCTCACATGTAAAAATCTGCCAGAAGAAATTGAAGTCTCACATAAAAGAGAGAACACAAGAAGAGGGAGAAAGATGTTATTCGTTTATATTTTATATATATGTGTGTGTGTGTGTGTGTGTGTGTGTGAAAATATATATGGCACCATGCTGAGAAAAATGCTTTGATCATTTGGTACATGATGAATAGAGAACTTTAGCCTAAACTTGAATAATTGAACCTGAATGGTATTATTTCTAAAGCATTGCCACCAACTCAAAAACACTCACTCTGGTATTTTGCCTTAAAAAAAAACCTACATGAGATTGACCCTGTCATGGCTTAGAACAGGATACCCCGAAGAATGGTGCCTTGGTGTCCTAAGTACTTTGAACTGGAGGAGACTGGAAAGGCCTTAGAACCAAGGTCTTTCTGACCTTCTGCCATCCTCCTCTCTTCTCACCCTTTACTCTCCCAAAGTCATGGAAATCAGAATTCCTCTTCCCCAGGAGGGGTTACAGAAACTAGAACCTCTCTCCTCCAAAGTAACCCATAAAACCTGGAAAAGTCACTCTCTCCCTTATCCCTTCTCCTTTGAAGACATTCATTACAGAGGGGTCCTGCCCCAAACACAGGAGGAAAGAATGCTACACAGCAAGTCCAAGAACAATCTAAACAGTCTATTACCCCCTTCAGTCTGCTACCATTACATCATACCCTTTTGTCCAATCACATTTCTACACACAGTCCATTCTTCCATGAATCTAAACGTAAAAATAGAGTTTTCCCTGGGTCTTTGGGTCTTCATTTCTGAAGGCTCTCGTATCACGTAAAGCTTTGGTTAAATAAATCTGTTACGCTTTTCTCTTGTTAACCTGTCTTTTGTTTTAGGCATGTCAGCCATGACCCTGATGATGGGTGAGGAAAGGTATCATACCTTTTCACCCCTACACGTATCCACACAACGAACTCTGAGATTAGAAAAAAATGTGACTAAAAACGATTAGATAAGTGATTATTTCAACAGAGCTGTAATACATTCTGCTTAGAGATATCTTAAAAGAGATATTAAAAATGAAAATAAAGGTATGGATATATTTAATTATTTTCAGTTGTAGTGCCATCAGAACTACCATCCATCACTACTGGCCATTTCTCATGATGAAGAAGAAAAAGGCACGGAAAGCAAGGGTATATTTGATTTTCCCCTAAATGACATGAATAAAATCTACATAGCTACGGCAAGCAAAATAGAGAAAAGCTTACCCCGATTTCTGTGCAAAATGAAACATATGCCGTTTTTCCTCCAAGACTGAGATAATGCTATAAATAAACACATACTATGGGGTTTTTTTCCCCTCTGAAAATTTGGAGAATATTATAGTTTTACATGATTATGTAGGCTTTCAATGTTTTCAAAAATTGCATTAGGCCTAGAAGCTCATTCTAATTGGCAGATTTTTAAAAATGATGTTTATGTTTACAGATCCTAATGCTTTTGAGAAAACAGACACTTATTTCCATTTCTTTTGCTTCACAACACATCATGCTGGTGACAGATGTTTCTGAACAGTTTCAGTGTCCCTGTCCAAATAGAAAATGCACACTTAATGATACCCATGTGTGTATATTTATAGTTCTAGACATATCTTTATATATCTACAAAAGATTGTTCCCCTTGGTAATTATATTCCTATTCAATATTAATGAATTATTGACATAAAAGCACCTCTTGTGTATATGTGCACACACAAAAGATCTGTTTTTATAAATTATGATGACTATAAATACTTATGTTTGCATCAATGTAAATGGTCACAGCGTTTTATATAAACATACATATTTTTTAAAGTCTTAACTTCATACGCTTATTTTCAAGGCATATCGTTGAAGTATCATTTATTGTGAAAGAGTAAAAGGAACACAGATTAACGTCAGTTCTGCCGTCTTTGACTAATCGGCAAGCCACCCACTTTAATGGCTCCTCATAAATAATTCAAATTTTAATTATGCTGCCAGCCTCTGACCTGAAGAGAAATGAGAAAAGAAAAGGAAAAACGGATCGGGGAAAGCACATCAGTTGAACCAAATTGTGCCTCCAGTAAATGAGTAGGTGTCTCAAAGCTCCACTTTCCTACTCAAGATGCACCTGCTTCCTCATTTATGATTTTTTTAAAAAATAAAATTAGTGTCATCCAAGATACACCATTGGTGATAAACTGTTTAGTCTAAAAAGAGACATTCCTGCCCTTATTTTAAAGAGCTTTATTTATCTATATCTATCACATTTAAGTATATACACTTATAGATCAAAACATATCCGTAGATTATAGCAGTCTCCCCTTACTAGGGATGTCTCAGGTGTTTCCAATTAGGGCTCTATATCCTCTGCTGAAAAGTCACTGGGGTTCATCCTAATATCAGGCATGTTCATATTACTGCAGTGACACATCAGATCTCTGCTATATTAAAAGAAAAGCACATAAGACTTCTTCCAAACCCAGGTTTTATAAGTTATTGTTGGAGGAACTGTTGCCAAATGAATGGCTGGCTGAATAGATTTAGGAAAATCTAACTGCATCTGTCATGCAGAAAGCTGGCCAAGGTAGATCTGACAGGCGATACATGGCTGAATGATCTCTTCCCACCTAAAAACATCTTTTAATTGCATCAGGTCTCTCAATCCACAGTTGAGCATCTGCTCATTAGAACTAAAGCACTACTTCTCAAATTGAAATGCTAAAGCTCACTGTATAATATTTTTTCTAAATATTGCCTTACAATTTTCCTAAAGCAATACAAACTCAGTCATATTTGATGTAAGATCTCTGGGGCTAAATCTAAACCCATGCATATTAACAATTTATCCTTTCTTTTGTGTGTGTGTGTGGTGTCTGTATAGTTTCTGTCCCTCTATTTAACAAAGAACACATTGGGATTTCATTCAAGAAATCCCCAAATCCTATTTGCAATAGGCCCTTTTGATTTATTTGGGGGACTCATATATATATCTATATCCAGAAGTTGATTTAATTTGCTCTGAGTTCCTTTTCTTTTCTGAATATCTCCCTTTTACTGCAAGCTCTTATGAAAGATTTGGAGAATATATTGGACTCTATGCAAAAGTATTATGTAGCTGTCTTAAGGATGAATTTATCCTAAAACCATATCTTATTCTTGAACAACCTGCCATTGTAAGCAGGCCATTTTCCATTTCCTTACACTTTAAACTTTTGATTTTCAATCATTCTATTTATTTTCTTTCCCTCCTATGCAGGACTGAATTCTGAGAAACAATCTTATAACTATATTTCTGATAACCTATTTTAATGGTTCTAACTCTGTCTACGTGACCATAAAACAGTTAGATGGAAATATATTCTAGCTCATTAAATCACCTATTTGATCAACAAGATGGCACATTTATTTGTGTGTGTGCATCTAATGCACCATTTCTTATAAAATTATATTGAGACAGTCTTACAGGAGCCATTCAATTACCTTGAAAAAAGCCACAAAAGCATTTTTATTCAATAAACCAATTTGGAAGATGAAAGAGAAATTGCTTGGCCTTTAGATAATAATTAGGTACATCTCCTTCATCTATTTGGAATCCAGGTTTTGATTTAAGATTTACAAGTGCAGGGTACTATTGCTTATCAGTGGACAAACTCCTTCATAGGTCACTGCTGTTATAGCACACTTGTGTTTCTACCAATTTAAATAAGAATATGCTTCTCCAGATACTCTCACGTTTATAAGAACATTGTGTAAAAGTGATTATGAACTTACTGTAATTTGCATGTAAAATAGATTATAACAGTTGTGGAAATCAACTAATAAGAAGTATTTTATGAAACTCCAAATATAGCAGGTCACTGCTTCAAAGCTTTCCATCAGAAGTCTACTGGCAGTAAAGGTCTTCAGCTAATTCTTAACAAAAATGTGTTTGACCTTTTTATTTGCCCAGATAAACTGTAAGACGAACTATATTACCTTAAAGAAGACTGAATCCAGAAAATATTTGATTTGTTCTATACATATGTTTCAATCACAGGATAAAATACTTCTGAAATACATTTTTATCTACTAAATTCAGCTAGAAGCTTCCAATAGATGGATACAGAATCTAGCCTCCTTAAAATTGGCAAATCAATTTAGATTCAAATAGATTCAAGACAAATATCAAAATCCCAAAAATATTTTATTAAAAAATAGCATTTATTTTAAAAATATAATTGTGAAAAAGGCTATATCAACATTTTGATTTGCTTTCTCTAGGAAGAGTATAAGCAGTTTTCTTATGTTTACTGGTATTTATGAGTATTTATATGTTTGTGTGTGTGTATGTGTGAAATGCATTTTCTTATACATTTTTCTTTGGGTAGTAAATCTTTTGCTTATTTATCTGTAGAAGGTCTGACTTTTTGATATAGATACTGTGATATAGTTCATAAGTGTCACAATTAGTTATGCCCCAGTACCAACTAAAATTAAATCCAAATCAGGAAAACAGCTCAGAATAATTTGCTTGCTAATAATTTATCTTAAGACACTCAATTACAGTACCCTAATTGAATAATATGGTATTACTGTGCAGTATTACTGGGTACTTGTCTGTTTCTCCTATTAGCCTGTAAGTTCTTTGAGTCCAGGTGCACTAAATAATGTCCTTCTTTGTATAACCGTCACCTCACACTTTTCCTCATATAAAATATCAGTACATGATTGTCCTACTGAATTAAAAAAACTAAAGCTTTTAAAGCTCTTAAGGCTCCTTAAACCTATAAACTCTACAAGCTGCCTGTTTGGACAACAAAAATCAGCCAATAAGTAAGAATTATTGTTCTACTTTTGGTGAAGTAAGTCACTTAACACAATGACTGCCATGTGAGTTGTATTTAACACAGGCTAGTTTTTGAGTCTGGGCCTCGTGAAGCAAAACCCTGCAGTTGGTTCATGAAAATCTTACTTGCTGATGTTCTTGTTACAATTAACATTGACAATTTAATTCTAAAAACGTGGATTGTATTGCATATAACTCATGCACAGAAAACAGTAAAAAATAACAAATTAGAAAGGATTGTTTGGTTTTAATAAAACACCGTGGCCCCAGGGAAAAAAATTTTTTTTTCTAGTGTGTCAGTCAATGTGTTAAATATTTTATATAGGCAGAGGAAAGAAATATCTGTCCTAAGGTGCTTCAGTAGATGAACAATGTCATCAACAATCAAAACAAAAAAAAATAAAACTTTATTTTTGGCATAAAGTTTTATAGCTTATTTTTTTTTTACAAAAGTTTTAGTGAAATATAAATGGAGTTTAAAAAGATTAAAATTGATTAAAGGAAAGTGTTATAATTGCACCAAAGTTAAAATTTGCCTTTTATAAAGGAAAGTCCATGGTAAATGGCTAAGATTTAATGTTTCAGATATTATCTCTATATATACTCAGTAAATACTTCAACTGAAAAAGTTCATAAAATACCACAGATATGAAATTAACTTTCAGAGGTTCTTTTATAAAAATAGATAAAACAGCCAGTGAAGAAAATATGAAGAGAACCTGCGACATAGTGTTTGATGTTTATTTAATTACAAAGATTTATTGGCATAACCAAGTTTATTCACTCTCCCTCCAACCACACATAGTCCACTTTTTTTTCTCTTTGCCTCTTAGTATTCAACCAAAACCAGAAATATCCAAAAACAAGAGTTAATTACTGGGGCCGTGTGGATCATGGTTGGACAAAATGTTGAGGAACTAGCTAGGCCACATGGGGCAAGGTGTCTTGCCAAATGCTGAAAAGCACGGAAAGCCTTCAAGGGAACCCGAGAGACTCCCGAGACAAAGAATAAAAGGCTGCCGCTAGGGATGGTGACTAGAACACGATGACTCGAAGCCTTTCCAAGACAGTAAATCTGAAGAGCCTGCTAAATGGCTTAAGTGAGGAAAAAGACAAAGAAGAAGAGAGTGTCCAGGAAGCTTTATCCAGAGCTCCCAATCCATAAGAGATGCTGGCGAGAGGAAATTGAAAAGACAGCGGTTCCTCTGGCCAGAGCTGGAGCAGAAGACGAAATGGCATAGAAAACTGGCAGAAAGTGCAAGCAGTTTTAAACAGACAGTGAATGCCCCTCTTGTACAATCTTTCTTGGGGAAAAAGGCGAGAGTCCACTTGATTATCCCAACCAGAAACCCAGAGATTGTCTCTTCCCGCAATGCTCACATTCAGCGACTCAGCGTGATCTATGCTGTACCTCTCTCCGACTTCTCTCCTCCATTTGCAGAACTGTTGCCCTTCAAGCTGCCTTCACTTTCTTGAATTTCTGCAATCCCTGCTCAGTGTCTTCTTGCATATGATGTGAAATCCTCTAAACCATATCCCCCAAGAGCTGCCAATATCGATTTACAAAAATATCAGTTGTTATCCTCCCCCTTTCATCCATTTTACAGACAAATCATAGAATTCAAACCCAGATGTGCCTGCTGTCAAGGGTGAAGGCTTCCCAGGGCAGATGCTATACAAGACCCTTCGTTACTGACCTCTACTTACTTCTCTAGCTTCATGTCTCACTATTTCCTTCTTGCATCGTAACTTTGCATTGTGCAGCACCTGAAATTCTCTTAGGTCTTCTCTTCATCTCAGGAGTTTAAGAACTCTTCCATATGCTTTCGCGGTACTTGTGCATCTATAAGAATTGCTTGTTTATTTGACAGTCTTCCCCACTGGACTGTTAGTTCCTTAAGGCAAAGACGTTGCCTTTCAACTCTCTATATCCTCTATACCTAGTTCAATGTCTGGAACATAAGAGACACTTAGTAAACGTTTTCTGATTCAGTGATTGAGGCATAACAGATACCAGGAAGAAAGTGGCAGAAAAGAATTAATCCCTCCATTTATGTTCTCTCCTCTTCCCAAGTCATAGCATTTTTTTCTAGTCCCCATTCATTTTTCCTTTTATTAAAGTCCTTCAGTAGATGAACAATGTCATCAACAATCAAGACAAACTTTGCCGAAATATTCACAAATAAAAATCCTTTATAAATCACTCAAAAATGTTCTTCTTCTATGTAGTAACAGTAAACACCACTTCTATGTTGAATGGTATAAGATACAAACAGAAAACAAGAAACAGTCTCTTGCCTCATTTTGTTATATAGTTCTGCATTGTTGTTCTGCCTCTCTGGTTTCCATATCTTGAATTCCAGCTGTAAAGGCCCACGATTTGGCTTCCCATCTAATTAAGTTCTTAAGCTGTTCCCTCCTCAGCTATTTCTGATTTTCCCTGTTTGTTTGTTTTTTTTTTAACTTTTTTAGTATTGATCCATACATCTTCATGCTCTTAAGTCAACAACTATCCCCCATCCCCAACAGGTAGCCATTATTCTGACTTCTGTTACCATAGATTACTTGTGTCTGTTTTTATACTTCATATATATTGAATCATACAATATGAAGTCTTTTCCATCTGACTTCTTTGGCTCATCACTATAGCTGTGAGATATGTAACTGTTGCTGTGTGTAGCAGTAGTTTGTTCTTTTTATTGCAGTGCAATATTCCAATATACATACAGGCCACAGTTTATTTAGCCATTCTTTTGTCAAGGGCATTTGGGTTGTTCCCAGTTAAGGAATGTCATGTGAATAACAATACATGTCTTTTGGGAGACAAATGCACTCATTTCTGTTAGGTATATTCTAGAAATTGGTAAATCATATGGTAGGTATTGCCAAAGAATTTTTCAAAGTGGTTTTGTGAAATGGATATCCCCACATCCAATGTATTTAAGTTCTAGTTTCTCTGCATACAAGCCAGCAATTCACATTGTGAGTCTTTTTAAAATTTTGGCCATTCTGGTGAATTGGAACACAGACTCTCTTAATGTCTTCATTTCTGAACTCCTATTAACCACTTCTTCAGGTTTCACCCATTGTTTAACTTATTTCATTATGGCCTCTGCCTAACTACTCTGATATCTACCATTTCAAATCTAACTCTATTTTCTCCATAATCATCTTTCTTGAACTGTACTCCTTATTTAACTAAAAACTACTTCTTTATCCAAATTCCTTCCCTTACTGCATCAAATGAAATGTGAATGTCATCATTCCCATGAGACTTTGGTTCTATATCCCTCTTTCACCCCAGAAATACAGTGTTTTAACCACAGATTCAGCCCTCTGCTCTTGCTTTTTCATGTCAGCTGTCACCTAAATGAAAGTACACATCCACTACCATCCCCTTTCTGAGAAGTGTCAGTCTTATAATCCCACTTGCTGCTAGACAGCTACAGCAAGGAAGTCTACCATTGCCTCAAATTCATCATGTAGAAGAGTAAAGTCACTGCTTTCTCTAGAACCTAGGTCCCCTCTAGAGTTACCCCTAACTATTCAAAATACCATCCTTCACCCAGTCATTCAACCTTAAAATCTTAAGTCATTTATTTTCACTCTTATTTCTCCCCTATATACAGCAAATGAATGAATTCTCTTGATTATTTATCAAATTTTATTTCTATTCTTTATTCCATAAAATATACTTATTCCATTAAAATAGGAAATTTATGATTATAATTTTATGTATTTTCTACCATCCATAAAGGAACCCATTCTAATTGGCAAAATTTCATACATGCTTGCTAATTTTCAATTTGCTGATTTTGATTCTCAGACTATCACCATTATCCCCACAACTAACAAAGCAATAGCTATCATGTCACAGCTCTGAATAAATATATTCTCTCTTTTAAATGTGACAAAAAGTAGATTCTTTCATTATCCTTATTTGGACGTTAAGAAAAATTGAGCTTTTATACAGAGAGTTATTAATTAGAGCCAAGGAGATGAAAAGGCATTAAGAATAAGGTAAATGGCTAGACCAAGAAAGCAGCAAATTACAATGTAAAACTCTAACAATCATTTCTTTCCTTCCTGAATCTATTTTAACTTTTTCAAAATAAATAACATTTTTAATCCTGGACAGTAGATGATGGACTAACAATCCAAACAGTACACTTAAAAATTAAAAATAAATTTACAAAAGTCAAAACTCATTTAAGCAGAAACTCAAAATGATTAATTTATGAGAGAGAATTTGTGACAGAAATTTTCTCTCAATATAATCTCTAAAAGACAGATATTCTATAAAACATAAACATAACCTAAATTGTAGCATTCAAAATTTTATAAAGGAACAACTTTGACAGCAAGGGCATTAGAATATATGGCAAACATTTAAAATAGCCTTTAGTGAGGAATTTTTGTACTATAGGCAGGGGGTGGTGACATTAGTCATCCAATAGTAATAATAGTTGTGGTAATAGGGTCAATGCCCTATAATATGCCAGTGAGAAATTGGAAAAACCTATTGTAGTGGCTTTAAAATAAGTCTACAAATTTTTTGATACTCCTTTCTTCAAGTGGTGGGCTGGACTTAGCAACTCACTTCTAACAAATAGCATAAAGTAGAAATGATAGTGTACGACTTAAGAGACTAGGTCATAAAAGGTACTATGAATTCCTCCTCACGCTCTCTTGAATTGTTCACTGTTGCGGAATTTAGCAACCACGGTCAAGCAGTATAGAAAGAACCTCCTGTGGCAAGGAACTGACGTCTTCTGCCAATAGCCATGTGAGCAAACCACCTTAAAAGTGGATCTTCCAGCACCAGTCAAGCCTTCAGATAACTATAATACAACCACATAAAGACCCTGAGAAAGAATCACCCAGGTAAGCCACTCCTAAATTCCTGACCTATGGAAACTGAAATAGGAAATATTTGTTATTTTAAGCCACTATGTTTTGGGGTAATTTATTATGTAGCAATAGAGAACTAGTATTACTATATAATAAATAAATTTGATATTACTTCCTAAATAAAACCACAAAATAAAATAAAATAAAAAGATAAAAGTGAGATGCCATTTGTTATCTATTAACTTAGTCATTTTAAAAAAAGATCACATCCAGTGTTGAAGAGAGAGAGAGACACTCTCATAAACTCTTCAAAATTTCAGATGGAGAATTTGGCAAGATTCATTCATATTTTTAAAATAATAACATACCTTTTGATATGGTCCACCTTGGGGATTTATGCTAAGGAAATAAGAGAGTAGCACATATAGTTATACATAAAAATGTTCGTGGGATTGATATTTGTAGTACTAAAAAATTGGAGCTCTTTTAAATTAGCCATAGATATTGGTATATCCATACCATGTTGCCAATAAAATTCTATTTTATATTATTATTTATTGTGATATATTATTGTATCTTTCATATATTATGTAACATTTTCTCTTTTATTTTATTTTTATTTAGAGACAAGGTCTTACTATGTTGCCCAGGCTGTAGATATTCATAGGCTTGATCATAGCACACTGTAGCCTCAAATTCCTGGTCGCAAGTGATCTTCCCACCTCAGCCTCCTGAATAGCTGGGACAACAGTGCCTTAGCCACTATGCCTGGCTAATTTTATTTTATTTTTATATTTGATGACATGGGCAAAAAAATCTCAATACATTAAATGCGAATAACTGACTTACACATGAAGAGTATAATTCCAATTTAATAAAAAGGTTTGTGTATGTGCATGCATGTGTGTGCACGTGTATTTGTGCCTGCATACATGTGCACATGGGTGTATAAGGATAGAAAGAATGGAAATAAAAGCACCACAATGTTAATAATATTTATACCTGGGTATAGAATTAAGAATATGTTTTATTTTCTTCTTTCTACTTATCTGTAGCACCAATTTTTTAACATTGAGAATGCATTTTTTCTAGTGAAGAAAATAATCCTGGTCATTGTAACACATTGTGACTGCTCTTCTGGAAGACCATGTTGCCTGTTCCCTCGTTGCCCTTCTGAACTCTTCTTAAACACTCTTGCATTTGCTCCAACCATACTGACCCTCCTGATCTTGGAACACAAAAAGCTCCCTCAACCTTAGGGCCTGTGCGCTAACCACTCCCTCTTCCTGGAATGGCATCTTCACATCTGCATAAGGCTGTTCCCTCCATTGTATTTTGTTCTCATGTTAGCTGAAAGGACCTTTATTCACCATCATATTCAATGCAGCCAGCCCAGGCAATAAATTAAGAATTATGTTCCTCAGATTTCTGATCTTCAGAGTATTTTTTACTATACAAAAATCTTTTTAAAATTTATTTTCTTGCTTACTTATTGTATGTTTACCTTAATTTATAAATATAAAATTACAGTCAGGAAGCTTGCCTGTCTTGATAACTGCTATAACCCTATTTCCTAGAAAGATGCCTACCAAATAGTAGGAACTCCTGAAATGTTTCCTGAATGCATGAGTGCTAGAATGAATGCCTCATTTAAGATTGTTGACCATCACATATTCTTTATACTGTGTCCACTCTTCGGTTATAGGTATGGCATGCTCTAATTTTTCCTCCTACATTTCTAATCAATACTGTTCTCTCATTCACTGAAGTCTGTCACTGCTAGGTTATCCTTACTTAAGCACGACAAAGAATTAATCAAAGTGGGAAACACCATATCTATGTAGAGCAATGTATGGAGGCTCACATGAATGCAATACACTTTCATAGCCAAAGAATACTAGAATACAAACTCCATGAGGGAGGCAATTATTTTTGTTTATTGTTTCTTTCCCCTAAATCAGTGCCTGACATATATTAGGCATGTAATAAATAAATATTTGTTGAATACATATATTTATAAATGAGTGAATGAGGAATAGTCAATATATTTTGTTCCATGCATCCATAAAAATGACATAACTTAAGGGAATGGAATAAAACAAGTCAAACGCAATTCTGTGCAAGGACACACTGTGACTTAAAGTATGTAGCAACAAAAGTATACTGAATGAAAAATACTTGCTCATGAACCAATCTCACATGCAAACATTGAGTAAATTTGATATGAAATATATAGACAGCTGCACAGTGCACAGTATTTTCCATAAAGCAGCCAGCTCTCTGGTGCTGCCAATTTAAATCATGGTATAAATTTATTACTTCAATTAAACATCAAAATTTACTTAGAACCTAGAGCAAGATCCTTAGCTCAGTTATGTAGTTCCCTGAAAAGAACTGGAAACAATACCACATTTGAACTGTTTTTCCAAGTAATCAAAATTTCAATACCACTCTCCCTTTCAGAACTACTTCTTTAAATTCAAATCCATCTCAGAGCATGTGCTCAGCAGTGTTTGCCCATTATTTAACATTTTCTTTGTAACTTCTCTGATTTTCTTGAATAGATAGCACAGCTGTTCACCCAAGGTGAACGTGGAAGCCCCTATCAGGTTACTCTCCGATTTTATCAGTCCCAAAAGAAGCTCTATCATCTTCCGGAAGGGGTCTTTCTGCAGAGAGCCCATAGTTTGTGTATGCTTTTAGTACACTCTCCAGCATGACAAACACCATCTAGCTGGCTTTACACTGTCATTTCCATTGAAAACCTGTAATTACTTTCCACAAGCAACATTTCATCTTGCCAAGCTGATTAAAGGCGACACACACTAGAAGGCAAAGATTAACAGTGCTCAGACATGAAAATGTTTACCTTGTAAGCAACAGTGCAGTGGCATGCACACAGTAAGCACTAAATAATTGTTTTTAGATATTATATTTGCTCTTTGACAGACAATATAATTAATGAGTTTCTGGTGAAACATACTAGTCTTTTTAAGAGCAGATTAAGCAGGCCAAAATGGAAGTTTAAACTGGCATTTATTAAAAATACTCTACCATAAAGGATACACCATTCCAGGGTCTCCACTCTCATCATCTCCTTTACAGCTACATCAATTAAGTAATTACTTAACTGTTCCCATATCTTGGCAGGCAAACCAATCAAACAGGTCGTTTTACTTTATCATAGTCTTTAGCTCAGTTGAATCTATTTACTTTGGCTAATTAGAGCAATCAGGTTTCTACAGAAGGGTGTTTATAGATATTAATAGCATCAAGAAGTAGTTAATTGCAGTTAGCTAAACTTTATAGTGGACATTTGTCACGTTTTTACATATTTGTTGTTGGACATTTAACCATCTATGTTTGGAGAATTTCCCAAGATATAAACTATGTTGAAAGTCAGTGCTTACATCCAAACACAGAAATCAAAAGCTTCTTTTATCTGCCTGTTTTGCACCTGGAAGTTGGCCAATCACTTTGACTCAGCCAATCAGATGGACCTGCCCTGGATTTTCAATCCTAAACTAGTGACCCAGAGAAACAAGGACAGTGACAGACCTATCCTGGCCACAGCAACATCCAGCAGCAACATCCAGTTTTAGGGACAGCAACAGCAGCCCCAGGTGTCCAATGCTGCCTGTAGCAATACAGAATGATGTCGATGCTCAGGGGTGGTGGCAAGCGTGTCTTCCCCAGCCTGGCTCCTAATGTGATTTTTAAGCTTAGTTCTTAATTCTGTGAATAACCCAACATATTCTTTCAATAAATAGGTCTACGGTTTAAATCAGCTTGTCAGTCTCTGTTATTTGAAACTGTAAACCCTTACTAGAACAACTTCCTACTAGAGGGCACTTTGACAGATTATACATTGACAAGTCCCCCCCTTTTCTTAAACATCAACTGATGTTTGGCCATTTAGAGCTAGTTCAAAATGCTACGACCTAACGCATTAATTATATTGTTTGTCCAATGGTTTTATTGAACAGAGTTTTCACATTCATCTATATACCAGTATCAGTATAATTCTGTATTTGAATACTTAATTGCATTTTGCCCTTTTTTATCTTCTACAATGATTATAGATCGGAAAAGTAAAATTGCTGATACTTGGGATAGAAGCATAAATGTGATTACCTTAATGGAGTGGTAATGAGAGAAATTTGACCTAATAAAACTGATTAATCTCCAACCTCAATTGGTCGTGTGCTTATACACACATACATAGACACAAATATGTTGAGAATATCATTGAAGACTGTCATAAAAATGCATAACTAAAATTTTTCATAATTTTTAGCTCTTTGACAGCAGGACTCATCCCTCCCTTAACATGTATGTTAACTAACACACATTCAACTTTTGGTAATTTATTACATATAAAAACAGGAAATTGTACACGTCCATCTCTTACTATGCTAATACAATTTATCAACAGGTAGAAGGCAACTTATTTATTTGAAATATCACTGATTGCCTAATATATTGATATCAACAAACAAAATTATACATCTTCCTAACAAAAAGAAATTCCTATCTTTGAAACAAGACCAAGTAAGTTCCAAAAATGATTAACAAATTTATTATGAAATCCATGAATCATCTTCTATTTCTTTGGAGTAAGCAATGTAACAAGTCAAATAAAAATTAATGATAATCTATAAGATTATAATCTAATCCCCACATCTAAAGTTTTATTAGTTTCATTTGAATAGGAGATCCAAAATTTAAATTATACCTTAACGGCACTGGAGCAGATAAAGGAGGATAAGACTTGAAAGGCAAGTATATATAAGACTCTGCTTGATCAGCACAGACACGCTTGTGTAAGTGTCAACAGAACACACAAGTTGGATCCCAGTAGTTTCAAAGGCTTCTGGGAACCTGGGCAAAACCATCTGACTTCTTTTCTAGCTCTTGTCACCCTTAAAGCCTCCTACCTACCTTCAGCCACCCATCCCAGCATTTCACAGGGAAGCTTTGCAGAAAAATCAGTGCCAAGTTTTTCTCCTCCATAAAAATTTCATTGTATTTTGCAGGCTGATTATATGATCAGTATTTGGAGAAAAAATAGAATTTTCTTACTAAGGTAATTCCCTCATGACCGATAGGTTTACCTTTTCCAGGGAGTATCTGCATTTTCAAAGAGGGGCAATACACTGAAATGAATATGTTCTGGAGGTGTTATATGAATACAGGGCCCTTTCTGGACCCTTTTCTATTTCAGGCTGCAATTTACTCATTTCCAGCAATAATATCACAGATTACTAGTGGCATAGCCCACTTCTGAAAAGTTGCCAATTCAAACTTTAGGGAAAGATATATTTTGTAGATTAATAGGCCACATACAGAATCTAACTATCAACCAGTCTCTATTTCTTAGAAACCAAAATGACTGGTCAATAATGTTTTCTCTAAGATGGTTCCTCATCATCAACCATGAATACTTCTAAATCTCAGAGATCATGATGAGATAAAGACCTCTTCCCCAGGTTTATTCTAATCTGTATGCAGATAAATTTGTATGGGATTGAACCTAAATAAATGCCTTAAGTAACATCCAATCACCTCTCTCATGCAACTTTCCATAGTTACTCTCTCCTTAGACTGTAGGCTTCCCATTACCTACTGTTCTTCTAAAAGTTTCCTTTTAAAAAACTGATCTGTTGTCAGGACTTGGAAAAATTAGGTCTCCCTGAATAAAATAATAATTATTATATAAAATGCATATTATTTTTACTCTGTAGTTTACAGTTATTAAGAAAACCTAAAATGTAATTAGATTGTGTCTTATGAAAAGACTAAATTTGGTCTAGGTAATTTTCATGTAATCTGGTCTCTGTTCACAGCTCAAGTGATCAAAGGTAAATTGGACCTGAGTATCTGCAAAAACATAAAAATGCTATAATAGCCATGCCATTTTCTATGTCTTCACTTTTAAGCAACATGAAAAAAAAATGAAAACCTGGTATTCACTTATTAAAATAAAAAGTAAATCTTGGGAATCAGAAAAAGGCAGCATTAAAAATATAACAATTTTTAAATTGAACAATATATATTTTTTGAATCATAAGTGAAAATAAATGCTACTTTTAATGCTATTTTTGATTGTTGGTTTTGGCTAGTTTGTATTTCAAGGCATTATTCAATATGTAAAAATTATGTGTGTGTATGCTCATGTACACGTACACATATATCACACATAAGGGAGAGAAAAGTTTGAGTGACAAAAGTACTGATAAATTATAATTTTCAAAATTCCAGGAAAAAAGAGCTCAGAGAGATACAACTTAAGGCTCAAGTAATTAATAAGGGAGTTCTGTGGAATTTTTTGCTCACATTAATATCTTCCCAGATGAAACTCTGATGCGTACCATCTTACTATATCCCAAAGAGTGCACAGGCCTGTCCTCCTACTCCCAAGGTCTGTAGTTTTTTTTTTTTTTTTTCCACAAGTGTCTAGGGGACTAGCTAGCTTTGAAAGAAGCTAGATCTTCACCATTAACTGAAATTCACATGTTTTTTCCCCCTATTTTTAATTCAGAAACCAATTTAGAATCACAGGATTCTAGAACTTTAGAGCTAGAAGGAGTTTTTTATGCATCTCACCTACCCCTTTTACATAGAAATAATTTACCTCAGGTCAAACAGCAAGTAAATGAAAGTTAAGACAAGAATTTAGGCTCCCGTTTTGGAAATCCAGTGTATTTCCAAGGCACCAGGTATGTCAACTGGGTTTCTTTCAGCTGCAAATAACTGAAAATCCAACTCAAATTGGCTTAAGGAATTTACTAGACCGTGGAACAGGGAAGTCCAGATGTAAAGTATGATTCAGTGTTAGCTGACCGACCACTTCCACATCATCATCAAAGAACCAAGAGTACCATGATCCAAAGGCTTCCCTCCTGTTCTCAAGAGAACAAGAGGAAATTTCGAGCCTGGTTCGAGACCAGTGGCAAAGAGATTTCTCTTCTTCCTCACACAAGTACTGAAGAAAAGACTTGAGCTTTTACACTGATGAGACTGCCTCTGAAATCAGTCCTTCTGGACAATGGAAGGCCATGTGTTCATCAAATCTTGGATTGTTACAAGAGCCAGTCACAGTATCAAAAGACACAGTGAGTGCCATGTCAGTAACTGGTGTCATCCAAACCAAAGGATGCCACACAGAGGAGAGGGGTGGTGGACTCATTGTTCAAGAGGCAGCCACAATGTCCACTACACAAGACAATGTGGGGATGAAACTTTTTCGCATACTGACCTACTAATTGCCACCCCTTAGCAAGTGAATACTCTCTAATATATTGAGCTAAGATTAACAGATTAAAAAGCAACATTAGCCCAAAAAGCTTTCGATCCTCTAAAATTTATGTTCTGTATATAAAATTCAAAGAGTTGTGAAGTGCTTTTTATTTTATTTGCACAAATATTCCTACAAAAAAGGATGAATAATTCAAAAGACTGTATTTAGTGGGCTATTTTAAAGAAACATATTTCATATAGATTTTATATCAATATAAATATGAATATAAATTATCAAATGCATATACATCATTATGAACTTTAACAGTCAAAATAATTTATAAATTTAAAATACAATGTTTATTTAAAACAGTGTAAGTCCATTTTAAAATGGTACTTCTCCCTATACATTTAAAGTCACACTCCCTGCAATAACTTATGGAGATTTTTTTAATGATAGTAATCTCTAAAATCTTTCATAATATTGTAAATATCAAGAGAACCAGCAAGCAAAGTCCATATGCCAAAGCTAAATCTAATATATTGTTACAGTTACATTCATATCCACCAAGAACTCAAGAGATGGAGGGAAGTTGGGGAATGTCTGAATTTACAAAAAAAAAAAAAAAGAAAGAAAAAAGCCCCAGCATGAAGAATGAGATGTGTTTTAAGAAAAACAAAAAACCAGCATGTTCCCACAAGGTCCAGGTAAAAATCTATGTAAGAGTAGTCAGTGACGCAGCCTGACACATGGGTTAACCCCTGTGAGACAGCTAAGCATTGAGGCCTGGGGAGGTTAGCAGGATTTATCAGAAAAACTCTTAGCAGGAGGAAGGCATGTCTGATTTCTCAGTATACTTAGCTAAGTGATTATCCCATTTTCTTACATTTATAACTAACTCCTATGTTGCCAACAAATAAAATGGTTTCACAATTCCATTTTATTCAAGAAAATGCTGTATAAATAAAATTGTAAAATGGGGGAAAAGTCACAGAGGGTTATCTATAAGAGCATCTAAAACAATAAAATGGATTCCAAAGCAAGAACACATTTTTTCAGGTTATTTCTGATTTCTTTCTCCTTTAGTTCAAATCTATTGGTGGCGGGGGAGGCAGGGTAGGAGAAGGTACATCTCAGGTACACCATGCACATCCCTACAATACCTTATAAAGTTAAATGTTACAATTCACTCCATATAAGAATCTAATTGAGCAAAATTGTTAATACCATGGCAATGGTGACTATACTTTCAGAATTTTTCAAGTATTTTTTAACTTTATAACAGAAACTTAATTTAAACATCTGAATTGAGAGACAGATTTTGTCTCCCACACTCCTTATGAAGTATTGCAGAAAACTTGCTACTACAATTGTATTTTGACCATATTAGACCTTCCCTGAAGAGTACCAATCCACCTGCTATTAAAAAAAAAACTGAAGTTAAAAAAATTTCATTTCAGAAAACAAACAGTGTAACAATCTTTTCCAGTCTGTGTTCCAGAACTCAACACGACCTTCCTCAAATGGTTTAATCTTTCATGAGATTTTACAAAGCTACCTTTCCCAAAGTTTCCTTCTCATATCAGGAAAGGACAATTCAATGCTTACTATATGCAAGGCTAGGCAAGGTGCATAACGAACAAGAAGATAAGCCAGGAAGGATCCAGCATCCAAATAGCTTATGATTTTGTAAAACTTCAAAATTTACAGGGAGAGAATATATATTTATTCAAGTATAATACACAATAAAAGGTCATAAATGCTGATAGAGTTGCTAACAAGCAACTGCATGTGGGGATTAAGACATTAATGGAGACTTTCAAGAGAACAATATCTATGAATATGGATGGCAAACAAGCTTATAAAGAATTAGGAGTTAAAATAATATGTTCTGAGGGGAAGAGGATAACAGGAAGATTCTTATAAAACTATATTAACAATCACCATGAAGAATATCTATTTTTTAAATAAGGTTACACATGGACTTTCAGATAATAAGTTACACAATAAAGGGAAAATAACATTAATGCATGTTACTAGTACAATAATGCATGAAATAGAAATAATGAAAAAGTCTAAAAAAAAATTAGCAGATACATAATAATGGTATTAATGAATGGGGACATGATCCTGGAATGATTAGTTAACTATTTGGAAAGAAAAAGAAAGAGTCAGGTGCCCACCTTGCAGGATGTGCCAAAACACATTCAAACAGATTAAGAGATTAAATGCGGGGGGAAGGGAAGGTTAGAAAAACAATGAAAGAATAAATTAAAAGAAAAGGAAATAGTGCAGGTTAGAGAAGGTCTTTCTAGGCAAAACAGCAAAGATAGAAACTATAGAGCCAACTGCAGTGGCACATACCTGTAGTCCCAGCTACTAGGGAAGCTAAGGCAGGAGGATCACTTGAGCCCAGGAGTTCAAGGCTGTAGTGGGCTGTGATCACACCTGTAAATAGCTACTGTACTCCAGCCTGGGCAACGTAATGAGACCCTGTCTCCAAAATCGACAACAAAAAAAGAAACTATAGAGGAAAAGACTGATAAATCTACACAAATTTAAAAATGAAAGACACAAGCAATCTGGAATAAATATTAGCATAATGCATGACAGTCCATACCTCTCCAAGGGTGGAAATCGCACAGCCTTCTGTAGAAACTGTTTTAGAGCTTTGATTGACACATAAAAAGCCACTTGAGTTTACCTAGGTATTTGCTATTTTCTCTCTTGTCGTGAGGGTTAATATAGTTGGCTTAGCCCATGTGTAGTCCACGTGCTATAACACAACACCTTAGACTGGGTAATTTATAAACAATAGAAATTTATTTCTAACATTTCTGGAGGCCAGGAAGTCCAAGATCAAGGCACGAGCAGATTCGGTGTTCAGTGAAGGCTTGGTCTCCCCTTCACAGACGGCACCTTGTTGCTGAGTCCTCACATGGCAGAAGAGGTAGAAGAGCAGAAGAGGGTAAACTCACTCTCTCAAGCCCTTTTATAAGTGCGCAAATGTCATTCGTGAGGGCAGAACCCTCATGACCTAAGCACCTTTCAAAGGTCCCACTTCTTAAGTCCATCACCTTGGGGAATAATTTTCAACACATGAATTTTGGAGAAACACCAACATTCAGGACATAACAGTAGTGTATAAGTTGCTTGGCTTGTCTTTGTAACATACATCAGACCCAGAGAGGTCCATGCCTTCCATTAACCAAACTCAAAACTTAACACATCTCATTGTTTTAAAAAATAGCCTTAGTTCATGACCAGCCTGAGCAAGAGCAAGACCACATCTCTACTAAATATAGAAAAAATTAGCCGGGCGTGGTGGTGCACACCTTCAGTCCCAGCTACTTGGGAGGCTGAGGCAGGAGAATCACTCAAGCCTAGATGTTCGAGGTTGTAGTGAGCTATGATCAAGCCACTGCGCTCTAGCCAGGGCAACGCAGCAAGACTCTGTCTCAAAAAAAAAAAAAAAATAATCCAAACCAAACTAACAGATTTGCAGCCACTGAGGGTCTGCCTCCTCTGCATACCCCTCAAAACCTCACTCCACATCTACCAGCATAGATAAAATAAGCCTGGGCTATGAAGGTCCCAAACCCCTGCCACCATGCAGAGGTCTTTGACCCAGAACCCGCCCCTGCCCACAGTGCTGCTTCATAAGGCACCTAGACATATAAGCCTCCTCTCTGACTCCCCTCTTCCCCAGAGTTCCCTTGCCCTCCTCCCCTTCCAGATGGTGACCATGGCCACAAGCTTCTGGATAGTCTCATGCTGTGAGAGACTGCCCCTCTCATGCGATCCTGTCCAAGTGCTGCCTAATAAAGCCTGTTGTGTGGTATTGCCTCTCGTCTTCAAGCCTTTTTCCTTGATCAGGCCCCAAATCCCTTAGTAAATCCTGCAGTCCTAGGCTAAGGTACCTTTCACAGATCAAAAAGTGTCATGGCATGTAGTAGGTACTCTTGAAATAATTACTTACTTATTTACTTTTAAAGTATAAGTGACTTTGAATATTTATTAACTATTCAGTTCTTGAATGAACTATACAACTGTTATAAGAAAATTTAAGTGCTGGGGAAGGGGTGGTTAGACACACACACATACACTCCTAAATTATCTATCCAAACAACAAAAACGCTCACTGAAATGGGCACAAAGTTCTGTTTCGGTTTAAAAAAAACAAAAAACATATGCAAGTATCATAGCTTTTTATAATCTGAGAAAAAATAGAAAGTCGTAGAAACTTTCCAAAGTGATTTCGCAAAGTCTTTAATTTTCTCGTTTTGTCTCTTTCTCAAAGTTTCCCTACTTTCATATTCTGAGTCAGACTCTGATTATTGATGTAGCACTGCCTGGTGGGGACAAGGCAGATTAGATCATGTCTCCTTACCTCATCTGTTCTTAAAAAGCCTTAGTTTGTTCTCATAAAAAAGAAAGAAGGAAGCAAAAAGAAAAATGTTTTATTTTAAAAAATTTCACCAATTGGTTTTTACTTCCTTAGCCAAGTTTCTTTATCTCCTTGCCTATTTAAGTGTGTGGGTTTTTTTCCCTCCATTTATAAAGATAAAATAGACTCCCTGGGCTGCTTGGAACACATTTAACTTATCTATAGGTTTCAAAGGCACAGCAGGTCCAGGGCATGGAAAAGGCAGGCAGGTGACAAGCACACACAGATTAAATGAGCAATTTCTTCTTTACTTTATCATCAACTGACATAATTTACAGTTCATTTACTATTTATTATCACTGTCCTTTGAACACTCTTTTTAATAATTTATATCTTCAACCCAGTGGAGTGACAATTAGCACCAATGTATATATTTTTTTCTTTTTTGTAGATTTCCAGAAAGTTAGCTTCAGGACTGATTGCCCAGTGCCTGACATACAAATCAATTACCACATGGTAAATCTAGCCTGGACTTTTTGCTTTTTTTTTTTTTAACTATTTTTTAAACACACTGTAGAGTCACTTGGTTATTCCCCAAAACTGATTTCTTACTAACTTAAATTATACTTAGGCAAGCAGTTTTAGCAGTAAGGTTATTGGCCTTTGGGAATAGATGCTATCATTGGTTGGGATATTCTGGAAAAATAACCATATTGAATTCTATTTCATCTCCTCCCAAATGCACCCCATTGCACAGTTGTATTTGTTTTCAGTTTTCTTTCTCATACAACAACATCTGTCCTATATGCTTCACTGCACTATCTTTTCAGTGAAGAAAATGCAGCTGAGAAAGGAAATGAATATCAAATTCAGAGCTCCCAGGAGAGCTGACCCAAATTCTCAAATGATAGCATTAAAATGCACTTTCTACTTTCCGATCTGGGATATCATAATATGATTCCTTAATGATTCAAATGTCATGTATTTTTGCAAGCTGTCTTTGACAGACCTTTTAAAAATGATGCAGACAATTAAAATAATGAGAAAACAAACTATCAACTATCTAATGACAAACCTAAAAGTATAAATCTCAGAGGATCACAAGGTCTAAGAATAGAGCTTGTTTATATTCTTACTTTTACCTTGGTTACAGACTTCACATTGTTATGCTTTTCTCAGCACTGTATATGGAGCGGAGCATTGGACACTGGATGCTCACTAATGCTATTTGTGGTATGAAATATTATGAATGCTTGAGGTACAATATTCCCAAATTATTTTACATATAGGTTTTCAAGTGCCATAGAGTAAACATTCCTGCAACTGTCTTCTTGGCATTCATTCCAGTATTAAAACTTGTCTTTGTTATTCAATATTTCTTAAAAGAATGTTTTTGGTGACTCCCTTTTGTCCCACCCTTATCCCCCAAAAGTTATCATATGAATGATTTTAAGAAAATCGAGGGGGTTAAGGGACCTGGGGAGAATATGGAAGGCACACGCACATTAAAAGCTGGATTCCTTGGCTTCTCTAAGTAATAAATACACACATTCACACACACCCAGAATGCTTAGCTTCTTTATTAAGAGTTATCGAATTGATATATTTTGTTGAGTAGTCTAGGCAGTTTAAAAATTATTCCTGCTTAAATATTTGTATCAGATGCATACTTGTCTCTTAAGACATTGGTTTAATATTCCAAATCTGTAAGGAATCTGATGCTAATTGAACAGGTTTTTTTCCCAGTATTAATTTTAATTATTTAGAGCAGCATGAAGCTCTTCATAATTTCCCACCTGACAAGTGGGACCCAAAAGAACAGCTGCCTATGGTTTCATGCTCCTATGAACACACTGGATATCAGAGTCAATAAGCTTAGGCATGAATTCTCTGTGTGTTCCATTGAGGTTATGAAAATCAACCCTTTTGGAGGACTTCAGAGGGAACCTGCAACAGAGAATGATGTCCAAGCCACTGTGCAAAGTATTATGACAGTCACAGATCTCAAAGGAGCTGCAGGAAGAGAGGCTCCCTGCTGTGATGAACACAGTCCATAGTTAAATAATAAATCACAGTCATGTATCCAGTCTGCAACAGCCACTACCTATCAGAAAGTCGCCATGACCACATAGTGCAAATATTTAGTTCCACACAGTTGTGTATCTCGATGGGATCCAACTGAAGTAGTTATCTGTTTGTCCTTTCTAAAGGGGAAGATGAATGTTATTTGTTTATGATGAACTGAAAGTCAAAATGATATTATTTGGATTTATCAAATGCAAAACAGGACAATGAAACCTACTCATATATCTCCACATTTAAAAATACCCCTTAGCATGACTCTAAGAATCAAGTGCCCAACATATACATAATTTAGCACAAACATTTTTTGACATCTCACATATTTTTTCTCCTTTTGCAAAAGAATAAAAGGCTTCCTGTATGAACACACAGTATTATATTTGCTCTCAGATACGCTGATTCACGATACAATGAACTAGATGAATTATTCATTTTGAAGTTGCAACTGTTTTTTGATAGAACTTTGCAGAGACTCAGAATAAAAAGGTAGGTAAAAATGGGACTTTAAGTGGACACAGAAAAAGGGCTCACAATTCCAAAGAATGTAACCAGCTACATAATTACTTTCTAACTTTTAAGTATGATAAATTAAAGGTCTTCAACTAAAAAGTTAAATTTTATTCTCTCTGAATTAAAGCATAGGGAGAAAAAGAACCACCATTTAACCTAACATTTACCCTGAATCTCTATCAACAAATAATTGGCTCTGAAACCTCAATCTTTGAGGAAAAACTAATATTTATAGCCTTTTATTAATGTGACTTAAAGGGAATAACTTGTCTTTCTAATCTTTCTAATGTTTATATCCCTAGTAGCTAGCAGAGTGCCTGGTATATATCAGTGATCAGTAATTATTGTTGAGCAAATAACCTTATCAATGGCACCAGGTATAGGGACAAGATATTCCTTCTCCAAGAAAATTATTTTCCATTGAAAAGAATATGCCTCTTTTTTGTTCACTCAAAGTAGAATTTACATCACTGTCGTGGTTTCTGAAGTTTAATCCGGAAGTATTTCAGAACAAATTAAAGCAGAGAGAGACTAGAAGTTGGATTATCATTTCAGAAGTTGTTGCTATATTCCAAGAGAGAGTTAATGAAGTTCTGGACTAAGGTAGTGAAAGGAAGACTAAAGGACAGAGGCAAGAATAATGCAGGAAAAATGAAAAGGATGCCTCAGATACTTTCATGCAGAAGTATAGAAGGAGGAGTGATAAATTGCTGCTATTTCAATTTTAGGTAATGACAAAAATAGACAATTCAGGAAGAAAACAGATACACCTTTTAGCAGTAATATACTAAGTTGAAATAGGCACAAGCCTAGCCATGATACAAGAGTTCAAGCTAAATTTGGCAGGTAACACATTGTCTTTTATGAAGCAATACAAATGTAATATATTCATTTTCAATTAGAAATTGCATACTATAGATTTGTTTTATTTTTAATTAAGTTGTATTTTTTTCCTAATAATGTAAATGTTTGACTTAAAAGTCAATCAGTACTACAGTCTTATTAGGAAAAAAAAGGTATGAGATTTTAAAATCCTGCCATACCCTTTTCCATTCCCAAGTCACTTCCAGAGTCAACCATTTTCAATCATGTTAGCCTGCTTTTATTATACACCTCCATTTTGAAATATAACATGCTAAAACTGCTGTACTTTTTAATTTAGATAATATCCATAAAATTGTCTCTATGAAAATAAGTATTTAATTTCTTGTTTCATTTCCCCTTCCACACTACACACATGCACACGTACACACACAGTTTTCTCCCTCAGTTTCTCTAGTACAGGTAGTCACAATTTGTAGGTAGTTCAATATTCAGTGCTGACATAATTATGATAACAGAAATACTACTCATAGCTAAACAATGTAGTGTGCTGTGACAAAAATTTCTTTCTTTCAGAACTTCTTGATTTCCCTGGAGTTATACACTCTCAGGCTCTCTAAAGGAAAAGGTTGTCACTTCAATAGGGTCAAATTTGGGGGCAATGCATCTGCTTCATGTGTTTCTTGGACACGTCACTTCTGGCTACCTCCATCATCCTGCACCTGCTTAGAGTGACTAAACTCCTGGCGTGTTGCTCTGCTCACATCTACGTAATTGCCTTGTCTCTTTCTGTTTTCAATTCCATGTTGTTGTTTTTTTTTCTTTAATCCACATATTACTTTTATTGTTTGCTTCCTCGTTTTGTTGGAGTACTTCCTCCAGTAGCTTCCTGAGAAAAAGTGTATGGGAAGACAATTTTTTGAGAATTTATTTGTCCTACCTTACACTTGGTTGATAGTTTAGATATATAATTCTAGTCTGGAAATTATCACCTCTCAGAATTTTGAAGGTATTTCACATTGTTTTAAGCTTCCAGTGTTAATAAACCATCTATTGCCTTTTTTACTATTGTTATTTCAATGTACTGTTATTTTTCTCTTTGGAGCTGCAATATCTCTTTAATGTTCTCAAACCTCTTGCCAATGCCCTTTTCTTTCATTGTATTTCATACTTAGCAATTCCTTTCCATCTAGTTTCATGTCCTTTAGTTATGGGAAATTATATATATATAATTTAAATAAATATTTATATGAATACATGAATAAGCATTCTTAATATATATGAATATATAAATGAGAATCACACACACATACATAGGAATACACATGTATATGTGTGTGTATATACATACACACAAAAATATATAAATAATTTCCTCCCCTTCATTTTTTCCTTTCTTTTTAGAAACATTTTATTTTTGACCTCTTAGACTGATCTTCAAATCTCCTATGACCTTGTCTTCTATTTTTTATTTCTTTGCCTTTTTTTTCTAGGAGATTATGCTTAACTTTACCTTCCTTTCCATCTACTTAATGTTTCTGTTATCAATTTTTATACATTCTCTGAGTAGTCCTTTTGTATAACACTCTGATCTTCTTTCAGACATGAAAGCTATCGTACCTAAGGATATTCAGTATAGGTTTTTGAAGTTTTCTTCTGTTTCCTGCATTGTCTCAGTTGCATCTATTTTTGCTTTTGTCTTTTTCTTCTTTTCATCCTGTCATTTTGACTTTCTCATTATGTTCAAAGCTTTCCTGAAATATATATAATCTTTGTTTATCCACATTTGACAGTAAGACATTGAAAAGCTAGTTGAAAGCCCTTTCTGCCTTTGGCTGATAGGTGGGCTTTACCACAGGGTGATCGGTTGGCAACCTGGCCATTTTGTTTCTGAATACCAAAATGCCAGTCTCTGTAGATCTCATCTCTTGGGCCAATAGCTCCAGAAATTAAGTCTCCAAACTCCTCTTTACTTCTGAGATTCAAGAGGAAAGGAAACCAGGAATCTCAGCTTAAAGTACAGACTTCATTTAATTCTAAAAGAGTTTCCTATTTTAGAATGATGCCTCATACTCCTCTAATCTCCTGCTAACTCTGAGTCCACAGCTTCTCGCGCGCAAGCCAGTGCTGAGTTCAGTGAGGGAGGGATCTGGGAATATAACTTCTTTTAAATACTCACAATCTTTATGTCTTCATCCCTATCTTGCACCCCACCTCTTAAAAGGTACTTTGTGGCTCCAATTTCTAATATCTTCTGGAGTTCTCAGGTATAAATGGGATTATTTCCCAACAGAGTATATATTTATTATATATTATCCTAGTACAGTCACTTAGCTTTTTGCTCTGTCTGCTCCTAGAAGTCAATGATCACTCTTCAGAGTGTAAAATTTTGTTAGCATCTTTTATCTGGCATTCTCTTCTCTTCTATAATCTTTATCCTCATAGATTTGAGCCTTTATTATTCCTTTAATTTATTTCAATGGGGGGTTTGGAAGAAACAGATAAATATGCTTGTTCAAATCATCAGGTTTAATCAAAACTCTAGTAAACTTACCTGTTTTAACAGTAAAATAAACTGGATGAGCTATATTTTGGTATGGTTAAATATCTGGTAATTTTATTTCTTACTACTAAAAAGTACTTAAAGTTGATAGTAAAAATAATTGTCTTTATTATATAAAATTCAAAGACTTTTTGTTTGATGTAAAAGTCAGCTATCACATAGAAGCAGGACAAAATTTTTAACTTGGTATCAGGCCCCTTTATCACAAGTCTTCTCTTGAATCTAAGAATTCAGAGTTATTCACACTCAAATTTCTGTATGGTGACATGACTCATCATTTATTTTTACTATAATTGGGTTTTCTGTTGCAATAGAAATATGACTTTTTGTACTCTGAGATGAGCTGTTTTATTCTTGGGAGAGAAATATATTTAAAAATTAAAGAGTAGATTGATTTATGGCTAATAATAAGTCATATCATTAACTATCTCCTAATGTTAAAAATACATCTCATGAGTCAGGAAACCTAGTATGCATAAAATAATTACAGAGAAATCCCTTATAACAAAACAGATGATCACCCAGATTTAGCATAGTTATATCCCTGAAGCCCAACCATATACAAAAAAATTTAAACCAACAGTCTACAAAGAAAGTATCAATCCTATCACTCTGAAACTTTATAAGGTATTACACTAACAAATTTAAGAGCTGATTTTGAAATTCACATTTTTCTAACTACATTTTATATGGTTAAAATAGTTTAACTCTGGTTTTTACAAGATGATATATTCACTTTATAAAAATAAATAATGACAAAAAGAACAAAGAAGAAACTTAAATCAGTCTAAAACACATCAGCTGTAGATAACTAGTACATAAAGACCTATAGTTATAATTTGTCAATATTTTACATGCTAAATTAAACAGGAAACAGATGGAAGCCTTGCCATCTAATTATCAGTTGTACAAAATCTTTCAGGAAAGAAAGTGAAACTTGAAACATCATTTTTCAAGAGTAGGGAGCAAGGTCTCTGGCCCCCTAAAAGGTTCACTGAAAAATCACTGACATGAGGCAGATTGCTTAATAGGAGAAACGACATACAAATTTATTTAACATGTATACATGGGAGCCTTCAGAATGAAGACTCAAAGATACAGGGGAAATTGTCCATTTTTATGCTTAGGTTCAACAAAATATGGACAGATAGGTAGAAATATTGGACAAAAAGTATACAATCTAATGCTAATAGACTGAGTGGGGAAACACAGCAAGGCCTGTCTGTCTAGACTCTTCTTGGCCTCTCTGTGCATGTATTCCTTCCTTCTGGGTGTGGGGCAGGACCCACTCCGGAATGGAGGTCTTATGACCTACAGTCAAACAAGGTTAGGTCAGATATTTTCTTTACAGCCAGTTCTTATATAGAATAATTTTAGGTTTTATGGCTGGCTTTCCCAACAAAAGGTTTTCTGGCTTTTATGACCCGCCTTGGGGAAAAGGGGTTCTAGTTTCTATGGCTACCTCAGGGGAGAACAGGACTGAGAGGCAGGAAAAGAGAAGGCAGAGAAAAACTTTTGCTTCTGAGGTCTTCATCTTGGGTTACTGTTTTCTGAGCCCCATCAGGAGAAAATATGTATTTCCAATACTCCATTTTGCCCATTTCCTCAAATATTCTATAGAGAAAAAGAATCTTAAATATAGAAGTTAATGTAAAATGTTTCTTGTTACAGTAAAATAACAAGCATCAGAGAAGAAAAGTTGCAATCGTTAAATCTCAGTACCAATTGGGAAGATGATGATCAGTGGGTATAAAATCTCAGGAGGAACAAGTTCAAGTTGATTATAACTAATAACAACATATATTATATACTAGAAAATTTCTAAGAGAGTAGACTTTAAGTGTTCTCACCACAAATAAGTATGCGAGGTAATTCATATGTTAATTAGCTTAGTTTAGCCATTCTACAATGTAAACATATTTCCAAACATCATGTACTCCATAAATATATAAATTTTTGGCAACTAAAAAAACTAAAACATAAAGTTATAAGATTAAAAAAAAAAATTAAACAAAAAACTAAGACGAGCACCTGGGCCACTCATTCTTATGCATGTCCTGAATAAAATTATCTCTCAACTTCTCTGACTCAGACATTGTTTTTGTGGGATGGGGAGACAGTTTCGAAATTTAGCAGGACAGACGGTTTAGTGCCTTCCAGTGTACAAACATAAATGAGTCACTATTGCTATCACACAGGACCACTTTGTGGTGGCACAAAGGAGTGAAGAGCAGGAAAGGGAGTGTGAGATCCTGGGTTAACATGTAGACACCGAATAGGAAAAGCTGTTTCTGCAAGTGACCCTTTCAAAATGGGGTTAACTTCTCAGAGCATTTCTGACATCTGAATCAGTTAGCTCAATGTGTCAAGCTAAAATTTTGCAGCCTTGAGCACTATGACTGTTGCAAGTAAGTGACACTTTATGTTACTACAATTAATTAGCAGAAAGATACCTAATTAAAATCCCGCTTAGAGTATCAGGGAGGATTTTGATGAATTTATAGAAATTTATACCTAAGAAATTCAATTGCACCTTTTATTTTCACACGTATGGTATGTCTCTTTTTTAAGCCATCTGTCAAACCCCTATTCACTTCAGTATATATTGATGTACAATGTAGCTAGAGCATTCCCTGACCCCACCCCACTCAACCATTCTCTCCTATGTATTACCACTGTATTTTGTACATCCTTTATGATTTCACTTGTTGTACACTACTTTAATTAATCATATACGTATGTGAATATGAATTGTTCCATCTCTAACGTGTATGTACCTAGCTTATGGTTGGTATTCAATAAATAAGATTCTAATATATGACACTTGATATTTAAAAAATTTGTGCATGTGGTTGGAGACTGCCTAATTCTGCAAAAGTCTTTTGAAATTTCAGAGTCTAGGATGTTGTGATTTTTCACTTAAAAAATAACCAGTATTAAAATTAACTACCCCATTTAATATTATAACAATCTTGACAATTGATATGAAACATAAATGTCTCCTGACAGCTAATACTAAAAAAAGATACTATAACTCCCCCCTTTTTTTTTTTTGAAGGGGAGTATTGTGAATGACAAACGACCGCTTATTTTAAAAGGTAACTATCTAATTAGAAGTATATTTTGGCTGAGGGTAGAGGCTCATGCCTGTAATCCCAGCACTTTGGGAGGCCAAGACAGGAGGATCGTTGCAGGCCAGGAGTTTGAGATCAACCTGGGCAATATAGCAAGACACCGCCTCTACAAAAAAATAAGAAAAAATTAGGTAAATGTGGTGGCACATGTCTGTAGTTCTAGCTACTCGGGAGGCTGAGGTGAGAGGATCACTGGAACCCAGGAGTTTGAGGCTGCAGTGAGCGATAATGGTGCCACTGCACTCTAGCCAGGGCAACAGAGAGAGACCTTGCGTAAAAAAAAAGTATATTTCTTCTAATATTGTAAATGCTATAATGCTACAGCACAACAGAAAGAATGTACAGAATTTGATAGACTAGCAGAATCAACATTCCCCTTTGAAAAAAATTAAAATAAAATAAAGTGGTCACCATAATTATACAATAAAGAGAGTCTCTTAAAAACAAATAAATAGAGATTTCTGGGATGCAGGGGCTACTCTTATTCCTGAGTTTACCTTTAGCCCTTTTAATTTCACTGTAGTCTTTACCAATATCTGTGTCTTTATGGCATCATTCAGCTCATTCTGTATAGCACATATTCTCAGGAATGTATTACATTTAATATTCTGGAGGCCAATAATAAAGAATTTTATTATAAAACAAAATCAGTAACAAGCAATCTTAAAAATAATTATGTATTCATCAACCTTCATAAACAACCTTATTACCAAACAAGACCCACTCATAATTTTCCACAATTACTCTTACGGTATGGGTAATATCAGAAGCAAAATTTATTGCCAGGGGATAGTTTTAATCAGAATCAAGTAGGGTTCAATTGAAGTTTTGATTAAAAAACCCTTTTTTCTTCATTAAATACATTAAAACAAAATTATTATAAAATGCATCACTAGTTAGAAAATGTTATTCAAGAAACTCTGCAAATCAACTCAATACAAAAATGTTTCCAGCTATTGTATAATCATAAGTATCAATTCAAATTACTAACTAATATTTAGAATGAATGTTTAAAGTGCTCCAGTAGTAAATAATGACCGTAAAGACTAGTATCATACAAATTTTTTCCACAAACTGGGAATCTCAGGACAATGCAGACTTTCTAATCAACTACCCATCTCTTTGACTTCTGAGTATACTGATACATATCAGAGAAAGGGACTGTAACTGTGATTGCCACTAAACGATAACTTTACAGAGTGACAGCATGAAGTGCTCTGAGATCCCACTGTCTTCCTTCCTTACTTCTATGCTTACATATTAATACTCCAGGAATTGTCATAATCCAGGTTTTTCATTCTTTTCTCTAATGCTATTAACATCTGAATGACAGCATCTTCTCTATTTAAAATTTGAGGCTAGAACTCATGAATTAGTTTCCTTTATTTTAAATTTCACATTTATAGTTCAATCACACTATGGAATTTATTTAAAATAAAGAGTACCACACACATGTCTTTTTTCTTTTTTTTTTTTTTTTTTTTTAAGAGACAAGGTCCCACTATGTTGCCCAGGCTGGAGTGCAGTGGCTATTCACAGGCACGTTCATATCGCCCCACAGCCTCGAAATACCGGGCTCAAGTGTCCCAATTAGCTGGGACTACAGATATGCGCCACCACACCCAACTGAAAACGTCTTTTATACTGATGCAAGTTAAGGTACACACAGTTGAATAAGTAAAAACAATGGTAAATACCAAATCATTTTTATCTGACCTGGTGAATTGGAAAAAAAAAATTTCTCTACTTATATGAACACGTTAACATTAAAGAGAAACTACATATAAAACGAAGTTGTTCTTACACCAAACTATTCTCAGTAGCTTTGTTTTTTGCATTTTTGGGGAGGATAACAGTGGTAGGTTAAAATGGGGACTTTTACTTTCCCATTATTTTGTTTGTAATTATCATGTTCTCTGAAACCAGAGTTAAGATACTTTCATTTAAGAAGTGACAGTATGCCTATAATTTTAAAGTGTCCTCACCACTACTTCATTCAAACTTTCAGTTTTATTATTATATGAGCACCAATCAAATAAATATAATTCAAATTCATTTCTACAGCCTGAAATAAATTATAGAAAACCAGAAAATATTAGGGAGACCATTAAGGGGAAAAAAACTATATTTTAATCACTAACTAGTTTATTCATTCACTAAATATTTATTGAACATTCACTATACACCAGGCACTATGCCAGGCATTACAGATATAAAGATAAATATAAACTGAAATGGGCCCTTATGAACTTTACCACTTAGGGGAACAATGAAACAAACAAAAATATTAATAGTTATTGATTTGTGATCATTGCTTTGAAGATAATATAGGTAGGTGTCTCTAATTCAGAATAACAATTGGTGGTGGGGTGTCTCATATAAACAATATAGTTAAACAGGCATTTTTGATCAATTGACCTCATGCTAAGACCTAAGGGATGAATTAAAAACAGATAAAGCACTGAGCTGGGGAAGATTTTTCTAAGTAAAAGGAACAGAATGTGCAAATACTCTTAGGTAGGAATGAAGATAAGGAAGGCCTGTGAACTGAAGCATTGTAAGGGGTCAAGAGGAAAGAAACGAGATCAGGGAAAAGACAACAACCCAGATCATATAAGGACTCATAGGCCTAATAGAAATACAAATATTATTTTAAATGAATAATATTTTATACGTAAAAAAGAAAAGGAAATTTGAAAAGTTCTTTCATAATGTAACATACAGAGCATGTTCTCCATGTAAAACAAAACTGAAAACCATGAGTAATTCATATAAAACTAGAGTTTTACCTAGAATATATACAAAAACCCTCAATGATTTCCTATATTTTTCTATCATAAGTATCCAGGAAAGACAAATTTTAGTAGTAATTATTTCTATCTCCTAAAGTTTGAACACTAACAACCATGTTTTTCAACTGAGGATAGTCAACCAAAGGAAGGCTTCTGAAATTAGAGTATCTAGAATGTGGAGGCTAGAGCAATCAGAATAATATCTAATCCACATATCTATCTTTCTTCTACATTAAATAAAAATAAAATACAAAACCGAACTACAATATTATAAATATTATAATGTAGATATCTACTTCCTAAAATTAAAATACTTGTGATATCCACATAATCCCATCTTTCAAAATACAGTCTGAATATTTCAATATAATGATAAGAAGCTGGATTACTAGTGTCAGTGATTATAATAAAGCAGTTGATGAGAACTTCCAAATTCACAGTTTTCCAAAAGAAGAATGACTTGATAACATCCAAATGTAAACATCACAATTTAATTTACATATTACAATTTCACTAAATTTGCATAAAAGTTGAGGTGGTAGAAAGGTGAATGGCTACAGGAAGATTTGATATCTTAATATCCAACATCTTAACGACCCAATATGTTAGGTGAATATTTTGATGAATATTTTTCACTCATAAATTTGAGGAATCCAAATATGAAAATACTTTATATGTAGTACAAAATGTACTTGTTGCCCTCACCATACATAATGAAAAGAAAAAAAAATAGAGTTGTTAAGAGTAGACTGAGTAAGATTCCTTTTTATTTCCACTAACTTATCAGATGGTAGAAAATTTGATATCTAATTTTCAAAATTTCAAATCCCAGTTTTTTAAAAATAAATTTTCTTACATAAACGAGGGATGTTTGCATTAAATTATATATTAATTTTGGTAATTAATTGTACACTTTCATATTGCACAAGGAGAATGTATTTAAGATTTCTTTCTTGAATAACATTAATTCCATGAACCTATAAACTATTGAAAAAAAATCTGCATATAACCATGCCCATTATTAGAGCTCTAGATTTTGGGGTTTTTTGTGTGATCTGTCATATCATAGAGAATATTTTATTTAATAATAAAATTTTAATTTATGAAGTTAACACATATTTTTAAATAGTAATCCTCAATGTAGGTAAAGTGTGGGAAAATGAACACATCCAAAAATTAGACCAAACTTTCAGAGCTCAATCTAAGGATATGTAATAAAAAGCCTTAAAATTTGCAAACCCTCAGCTCCACAGTATCTAATTTTTACAATTTATTCAAGGCAATAATCTAGGATTTGAGAAATGACTACCTACAAGAATAGGCATCCCAATGTTATTTATACAGAGACAATGTAAGTCGTATCTAATTATCTACCAAAAGGGAGTGGTTACATAAATTCTAATATGTCCAAAAGATAGTTCAGACAAGCATTAAAAGCCATGTCATAAAGAAATACTTAAAATATAGGAAAACACAGGACGCATGATAGTATGTTAGGGAAATGATACAACATAATTTTTAAGACCAAAAGAATTGTTATCAGTTTCAAATGGTCCTGACTCTGTAACAGAAGAAATGGCCTGAAAAAATGGCAAAAATGTTTTATGCCTCTAAAACATCCCCCACTCCTTTTGGAGAAACAGGACTTGCATGCATCTCTGCCTCAGGCCAGCAGTCGGTAGGGCAGTGTCCTTTGTTCTTTGTGCCACAGAATATGGGATTAATCTGGGTAGACGCAAGGAGATTATTTTAGCCAAAAATGGGACTATGGGATTAATCAGAGCCTTTAAAAGCTCTGTACTTCTGCTCGGAAGGACATTGGTACTTCAAGACAGGAGTCTGACAACCTCCTCATTTGCCGGCAAATTAATAAACTCCTCTTTCCTCCTCTTCAAACCACTCAAGTGCCGAACTTTCGGTAACAACTCTACTGCTAATTAAATTTGTAATCTCAGGAAATTTATTAATTTATCTGAGTTTTAGATAACTTCTAAAATAATTGTGAAGAATAACTGACACAATGTATGTGAATGGAGACAATGTATTTTGTGAGTGTCTGGTGCATGTATATACATGCATACAAAGTATGTTGGTATGACCTTAACTTTTAAAGTAAATATGTGTATAGAAATAATGGAATGATATTAAAGGAAACCAAAAATATTTCACCCCAAAATATGCTTCTTTGACATATTTTGAGATGGCAATTCAGAGGGCTTGCAGACAGCAACAGCCCTGAAAGTCTGCCCTTTTGTGGAGGAGATTTGCATCTGTAGAGAAAAATCTACATTAGTGAAGTAAACACCCAGGCATTCTCTGAGGATCTCTCCCTTTTCTGTAGATCTAGGAAATATTAACTCAACCACAGGCTGGCATCTATTGTTCTCAGTGCTGCTACCTATGAGGTTTCATCTACATAACAAGACTGCCTTTGCCCCATGCCTTTCTTCCCCTCCCATAATCTGTCTTGCCATGCTCCAAGCCTCTGTCCTTTCTACAATCTCAAGATGGTGTAAAACCATCAACCATCTGGCACTCTGAGTTTTCATATTCTGTATGATTCTCATACACATGTGTGCAGAATAATAACTTTGTATGCCTTTTCTCCAATTAATCTGCCTTTTGTCAATTGATTTTCAACAAACCTTCAGAGGTCAAAGGTATTCTAAACCTGGAAAGTTAACTCTGGGACTTTCCATGGAAAAGGCTTATTGGCTTGAGTCCTTTATGGAATAAATGAAACTGACTATATTGAAAAGAAAACTTTTTAGAGAGTGGTGGTTGTCAGAACCACAAGGAGGTTACTGCCTAGGTCCAGTTGTTCATCGCACGAAGATCCAACTATTGAGACAACAAGGATTGCCAAGGAATTTTTTAATATGACAGACGTCTGGTCATTAGAATGGGAGAATCTGCCTCAAATCCTTCTGACTAATGGAGATCATGGGCTTTTTAAGGAGGGGCCATGTGCCTTGGGGCAGGTCCGGGGAGATGATAAGTCTTCCTCTGGAGGCTTCAGAATCTCCATTCCTTTGTCTTGCAAAAAATCCATCATTTTTGGGAAACAACTCAAAAGGTCAAGTAGTTAAGGGAGAGGATTGTAATAAACATATAGAGGTCATTGAAATTTGTTTATGGAGCCAGTTACATGGTCTTAACCAGCTGCCTTATAAGTACCTATGAAAAAATACAAAAGAAACATAGCCTTAAAAATTCCCTTGGCAAGATCAAAATAAGGCAGACATCATATTTAAAACAAAGTTAAAATCCTTTGTACACTCAAACTGTCTGCTTTGGATCCCCTGCAGGATTGGCAAGAACAGCACTCCAGCCTGCAGTCTAGTGGTTAGGATTCTGTGTTTCCACTGCTGTAGCCCAGGTTTGGTTCCCAGTGAGGGAACTAGTCCCTTGGTAGATGTAAATCCTTTAACTCAGGAGAAAAAAATGAGCATTTATAAGAATTAGTTGGAATTTTTTTTTTTTAATTTATATTTGTGTGACTCTTGACTTTTTGGGGTATTCATTTGTTACACATTCTTTTCCCTTTCGTGGACAGCTGTTGTTTTCCTGTTCATCTCTAAGCTTTTTTTCTTCTACTTGTCTTTCAGGGTGGTTCTGGAACTTGTGAGGACTGCTTCTCTGCACCTCTCTGGAGATGCTTCGTGCATCCTTGGTTAAATCACAAAACACTTACGGTTTTGGTTCTGAGTCACTTGGTAGATATCTTTGGCTCAAAAGAAAGGAGGGAGAAAAAAGTTCGAAAGCCAAGAACATTGGCTATTTGCCCTGGCTAAAATCTGATAATGAGAGATTTGGAAAGATTTTTTTAAGAGCTCCAAGGTCAAATGTCAGCTTTTAATTAAGCTGACATTCAGACTATATATTTTTAAAACTTCTCTGTTCTCTCTTGGATCTTATTTCTCCCATGGGAACTTTGTCAGTGGACTAAAACTCCTTTTTAATTATATGTTTGGTCCCTCTCTCACTTCCTTTCTTGTTGGCAAGATTTTTGCTTTAAAAAAAATGTAAAATTTCATCAGCCTTTTCAGGCAGCTTAAGATCTCCCCAGACTACCTCGCACAGGACTCTTTCTTCCATTTGCTGCTGCCCCTCCTTTTGCCACCTTTGATCCTCCATCAGTTGCCTTTAATCATTGATATGTTCCCCTTCAGGCTCCTGCTTCCTCCATTTGGTGGTCAGTGGATGAAAAATTACTGAGATGAAATATGAGAGTAATGGTTATCATATAAAGGAACTTAAAGGCTTCTAGCAACTCTGAGACCCCATGAGGAACAGAGTCAAGGTGCCACTGACCCCTTTTTGGGTCCCCCATCTTCCTCATGGAGCCCCAAGAATCATAAGTGGGTTCAGCCCTATTCATTAATGAGATCTGCCATGAATTCAGTAATCCAGTTAAGAAACAAAAACTAAATTTAAAAAGCCACCTTTCTAACTAAATGGATCTCCAAAGTAAAATCTTCTACCATTTAGCTATTTTAAAGCTCTTTGTAAAATAAATTTACATTTATAAAGAAAATCTCCATTTGTAAGGGCATCTCCCTCTCTGTACCTAAACCACTAGAAACTTTTACAGTGGTAAAGGTAGTGAGTTAAAACTTTACGTAACAAACTTTATTTTTGTTTAAGGTGCTTTTTCTGGCTCTCTTGCCTTAACCGGGCCTTTATCAATGTCCTCCTTTGTCTTGGCAAATGATGGTGTTTAGAACTAAATTCTGTGTCTTTGAGATATAAATTTCTACTTTGTTTCACCTAAGAGTCAACCCTTTAGAAGTGCAAATTTAGGGTTGCCTAGCTAACAGTTGCTTAGGGCAATGAAACAGGATATCCCAAGATTGATTGTCTGAAGGTGAGAAGAAACTACTTGGAAGCTAGCAAATGAAGAATCTTAATGAAAGCTATAAGATCTGCTTCTGTCTTTGTTTCTGTATGTCTATATGTGTTATATGTAGGTGATATTTCTATGTAATCTGAGATAATTTTGATAAACAAAGCTAGTTTTAAAATTGTTGGTGAATTAAAATGGGAATGTCTTTCAAATCATCAATATTAAATATAATTCAGACTTCTTTTGCCTGGGTCTACTGGTCACACAGGTTTATGTTATGTCTGTTACATGTTTTAAGGTCACAAAACTCTTCTGTAATATTTTTGATACTTGCTTGATTCATCTGTAAGTTAAAGTTGCAAGGGCTGGTTGCTGGGTTCTCCCAAAGTATTCCCCACATATTACTATGAATTTATATCTTTGGGCTTGGACCTCTGGAATCTGTGGTCTGGACAGGTGGCCATGGTAAAGACTGGGGACATACCTGTAGCCACAGCTCCTGGGTCACCAACTGCCACTTTCACAGCTCTGTCCTGGGTTGTATACCCAGTGTGTGTATCCAGGACTCAGATGGGCCCTGCCCTTCATAGCTGTCTTAGGTGCCATGTGGGAACTCAGGGACCAGGATGACTGGGAAAGACATTAGGGAAGGTACCTGTGTCATGGTTTCAAAATTCTATTTAGTAACTTAAAATACTAAAGTCATGTTAAGTAACAGATAATCATAAAATGTCTGTGTCATTTCTAAGTAAGTTAAAATGCTAAAACATTAATTATCAAACATAAGTTTAAACATAATATACTTTGGCATCTTATTTTTATATGGTATAGAAAAGGAGAATATATTTAGACCTGTTACTGAACAAAAAATTGAGAAAACATCTTTCTAAATAATTATGAAATGGTTTTCATCTATAAAGACTAATATAAAACCATTCAAAATTACTTCCTAGCTTTGCATTAAAAATTACAGTTACTAAGAGTTAAAATTAAAATTAATTAAAACTACTAAAATCATAGAAATAACTCTATATGCAAAATGTACAAGAAAAGCAAGGTATGTTTCTCATGAGGAAAGTTATGCAAGGCATGTGGATGTGTGTTTGCTGAGAAAAAAATTTTTTTTTCTAATTTAGAGGTTATTTAAAGTTGTTTCAAAATGAAGGGAAAAATGTTACAGATAAAACTAAATGGATATAGAAAGTTGGGGAAGAATGAGAATTTCAAAATCCTGTACAGTTATACTGACAAAAATTAAATAAATTTATCATAAGCATTTTTAATTGAGCCTTAATATCAAAAATACACTAATGCAAGGCAATAATTTGGTTTTCTCTTTTGATTAAGATTTTCATATAGTATTAATAAGAAATAGTAAAAGACTTTGGTTCACTTTTTGAATAAACTACAAGAAGAAAATAAAAAAGAGGGTAGAAACATATTCTCTGTGCCTCATGCCATCCTTATTAGGTCTTTCAATTAATTAGAAAACTGCGTCTCCTCTCTATCAAAGAGTAAAGGTTTCTGCTTTTTGAAATCTTTTAATTATCACCTTGGCTAAATGAATGACTACTATATCTCAGTGACCTATGATCCTGTTTTTGATGAAGTGTTTTAAAACTTTGACACATTTGGCAGGCTTTCCAAAATCAAATTTGAAATTATAAATTAAGTCTTTTTTTTTTAACCTCAAACTAATTTTGGGATGTTACAGAAAACCCTGAAGCATCCAAAAGAAAGATAATAAACAGGCTTATCTGATATATTAAGTTATATGGGAAGCACTGTCAAATTAGAAATTATGTTTAGCCTTCTTTGAGTTATATTTATATAAATTGTTATTATGTTCCAAAATTGAATGAGATTTCTAATGTTAAATTGTGTAGGCCATGAAAAAAACCAACCAAACAAACAAAAAAAACCTTTTCTTGTCAGTTCCATCTTTATCACCATGGTCATTTCAAGTCTTGTTGACCACAGTACAGTAAATTGCTTTATTCCCATGGTATTTTTCCCCCCTAAACATTAATTGCAAATCCTAAAGTGTTGTGTCTTCAAAAAGGTTCATGTAAAAGACTAAAACAAGTACTCTTAAATATAGGTTTCTGACAACTTTAAGATCATACAATTGGACTGGGTAAGAATTTCAAAAACTCAATGAAAAAAACCAGATTCATAAGATTGCTAATCTAACTTCAAGAGGAGCAAGAGTTACATGGAACTAAAGTGATGGAGAACTAAAATGATTTTTATTACCTTTTTCTTCGAAACACTGTTCATTCTTTTTACATTTTGTTTTCCAGAGTCAACTTTTTTTCTTTTAAGCTATGTATAGCGTACGGCAATTGGGTACCATACAATTTTGTAAGCAAAATTGAAACATTTACCCTTCTCTCTACCTGATCCCTCCAGAATTCAAAAAATATTTATGAGTATTCTTATTTTATGGCAATATGGTTATTTGCATAAATTCAGTAAGGATCTGTTTTCTTTTTTTAACAAGACACAATTGGAGACACTGGTTATTTTATCCATGCTTTGACCAGAAAGTTATATTTTAATATGTGACCAGACTGCACTGACGGATTAACTTTGTAAAGTCAATAGTCTTTAAAAAAGATTGGCCTGGCACCTTGTCTACACAGTTCCCTTACGAGGTTACTGACCTTGCAGTAAGTGAAGACTGTCACTTTTCGACAAGCCTAGGAAACACAAGATATTTTGAGGACATTGAGAAGAGAGACATTCACTCAATTCATACAGACATTAGAGGAAGTCTTTGGCTTGGCTCCTAAGCCTCAAGAGGTTTTTAAAAGTCTAATCCAAAATTCCTTATTAAAAAGTTCCAGCAACATCAACTTAATCATAGCATACATAGCCAATTGCTATCCTTGCTGCACTTCATGCAAATAATTAGTCCAAGTATAATAAGGCTAAAACTTAATTTGTAAATAAATTGATCTTAGTCTGATTTATCCTTGGTAGAAATGGGGGGACTGTAGAGACAAAAAAAGAAAATTATTTTTCAGAAGAAAACCTATAGCATATCTGTTATTAGCTCATGGAGTTTTTCTTATTTGTTTGCTTATTTTTTGACATTTTATTATTTGCCTGCAACATGGACTAAGTCCTAAATTTTTAGTTCCCTCCAATATCTGGCTGTGACTCTCCAGTCTGATGTTTCCAATTTTTCTCCCACCCTTCTGACTTAAAATCACTAGAAATTAAAACTATGCTTTTCCTCAAGCCCTACATACTGAAGCTAGAAAATTTGACATAAACTTAGGGAGATATCACTACAGCAACTTATATATAAACAGCCTTCATGCCTGTTGATATATCAATGACTCAGAAAGTTGACTAGAACACCTGATTCAAGCTACAATCTGGGAAAGTCTGTCAGATTGTCACTGCCTGCCCACTCCAACTGAGGATGCTTCAGATTTTAGAAAAATTAGGTTATAGACTTCTCCAGAAATTAAGCTTTTTTTTTTCTGTTTCCATAGAAATGCCTCTTATTAAAGATCTATTTAACTGCATCATATATAGAGTCCTAGCTTTGAGAGGCTATCTGCTATGCCACCTCCTGGAAAGAGACACAATTGTTTAACTCAACTGACCTATTCTCAGGATTAAGAGACTGATTCAAGAAGATATGAGCTGCTTGTTCCAATCTATGATTTTTTTTCCTGCCCCTTTGCCAATTTTTTATCTCACAACCTCAACCTCTAACCCAAATCTCTCCATAGCTACCAATCCTAGCGTAATATATGAAACTTTCCATAAATAAAGTTTCAATTAGGAGAATAGAGGAAAACAAAAATATTTCACCCCCAAATATACTACTTTGACATATTTTGAGATGGTTATTCTCAAATAACCATCTGCTGTCTGAAGGCCTGCAGACAGCAATAGCCCTGAAAAGCTACCCTTTTTGTGGGGGAGATTTGCATCTGTAGAGAAAAATCTACATTAGTGAAATAAACAGGCAGACTTTCTCTGAGGCCCTTCCCCTTATCCGTGGATCTTGGAAATACTAGCTCAACCACAGGCTACCACCTATTCTTTCTCACAGCTGCTACCTGTGAGATTTCATCTATATAACAAGACCAACTTTGCCCCATGCTTTTCTCTCCCATAATCTGTCTTGCCATGCTCCAGACCCTATTCTTTCTGTAACCTCAAGATTGTATATAAGCATCAACCATCTGGCACTTTCTTTGAATTTTCATATTTTGTATGATTCTAGTGCACATGTGTGCACATCAATAAATTTTGTATGCCTTTTCTCCAATTAATCTGCCTTTTGTCAGTTGATTTTCAGCAATCCTTCACGGGGCAAAGGGCAAGTTTTCCCTTAGCTCCTACAATATACACCAAAAATACAAATCACGGTTATCTCTGGGTAATGGACTTAAAGTATTTTTCATTCTCATATTCCTACATTGAAATGTATATTTTATAATTTAAAAATATTACTTTAAGCAGTAAATAAAAAATAAAACTATATTACATATTATGTCAATGCTTTCTACCAATTATATATATTTTTTTAAGGCAAACTACTGTAGTGTGTGTATATATATATATTTTTTTGCCTATTTTTACTTACACCCATGCTTCTATGGAAGAACACATGCCTTTCTAAAAGAATCACATGAATAAATAATGCTTAAGCCTTTTATCTTTTCAATCTTAATAATGTTTAAGTTTCTTTTAAATCTGAATCTCAAAGGGTCAAAGGTTGCCAGGACAGACAGGTAAACACTTTAGTTCACTTGATTTTATTTGCTTCTATATTTGCTATACTTGCTCAGTTGGAAATTGAACAAAAAAATAAAGTTATATTTGTCTTCATTAATTTTTTAGACACTGACTAAAGGAACAGTACTTGTACATAAAATGTTAAATGCATCTATTCTTCCAGTCAGCTGTGTGTGCTGGTCATTAAGGAATGTGAGAAATCCTGAGAATATTGTTTTTATCCAATTCTTCCAAAACCAGGATAATGAGACTTTTAGCAAAAACGGTATTCTTATCTGTTTCTGTAGTCAGCGTACCAAATAATTGCAGTAAATATCAACAATATGTGGGTAGAATGGCATGAAAATATAATATTAGTGAAGTGTGCTATTAGCAATCTTACAGCTCCAGAGAAAATTTTGCTCGAACCTTTGCATGCCACCTTTTCCATTAAAAAAATATTAGAAACTTAGTTAATTTACTTGGTCCATATTTGGGTAAAAAATATATATCTACCAATTTTAATTTGTGATTTTAAACAGCACCCCTTCTCTCCTGACTCAAAAAAGGTATGGTCACCCAAGCAGCAGTAATAATGACATTTTAATATGGTACAGAAATGCACAGATAAACTTATCATTATACCAATGATAATGTGTTAATTCAAAGCATATACGACTGCTGCTAACAATGGCTTCCGCGACCTGTGTTTCACCATCCCACATCACAGTCCAATATGGAAAAAAGAAAGGATAAATAGCTTTATCTGTCCTGCTCTAAATTTTAAGCACATTATCTTCTTTGTAATATATTTAGCAGTGGATAATCAATGGGGAAGTAAAGATAGTCTACAAATATATTTAAATAGAAATTTATATCTTGTTATAGGAAATTTTATCACAGATATTGAAAGTAACAAAAACTTTCAGATTTGGATTTTTTTTTCTTATATGTACCTACAAGTAATGCTTTCCTACTGATTAATGACATAAATGGAATTTTGCCTAACTTACAACCATGTGACTTCAAACACATATTTGAAAATCAAGAGAGGTATATGCTTTGCTTAAGAAAAAAATTTTAAAATGTTTACATTCTAAGTATTTTTCAAATGTTTGGAATGAAGAATAATGAACATGTACCATTTTTCCATTTAATGAATAGAATTTCACTTGGTGGGAGGAGATTCTGGGAGCTTGGTAACCTAAATATGTCTCCCTTGCCCTCTGCTCCCATCTTCTTGCTTGCTTCTCCTCAATCAACCAAGTATTTGCTTCTGCTGAAAAAATCACCTCCTAGAACTTCTGGGCACTGATTCTATTGAGATCTGTATTAGTTTGCTGAGGGCTGCCATAATAAAATATCACACGCTAGGTGGCTTAAACAATAGAAATTTATTTTTTCACAATTCTGGAAGCTAGAAATCCAGGGTCGAGTTGTCAGCAGGATTAGTTTCTCCTGAGGAGCTCTTTTCTTGGTTTGGCCATGTGTCTCTACATGGTCTTCCCTGTGTGTATGTCTGTATCATAGTCTCCTCTTCTTCCAAGGACACCAGTCATATTGGATGAGGGCCCACTCTAAAGGCCTCATTTTAATTTAATTGACTCTTTAAAGACCCTATTTCCAAATGCAGTTACATTCTGAGACAATAGGAGTTAGGACTCAAAGATATGAATGTGATGGGGGAGGGAGGAGAGACATAATTCAGTCTGTAAGAAGATCCAGTAGGAAAGAATTCTACAGGCCCTGTTTCCAAAGGGGTATAGCATTTACTAGAACTTATATGAAAACTCAGTATGAGCAAGGAAAAGTAGAAGATCCAGGAAGAGTTAGCATCTAATATATGTTGCTTCCAACCCTACCCCAAGTTGTATAGAGTCCCCAGTGAGATTTTACTCTGACCTCAAAAAGCCAAGAAGGATGATTTCAGCAATTTGTTCTCAACTGGCTCATAGAAAGGAAAGAGAGAGAGAGACAGAAAGAGAGAGAGAGAGAGAGAGAGTGTGTGTGTGTGTGTGTCTATGTGTGCATGGCAGGGGGTGATAATGAAGCACATATGGTCAAACCGTTAACTTTGGGGAAATACGGGTGAATATGATATGACAGTATTTTGGTTTTTTACTGATTTTGCAACCTTTTGGTAAGTTTAAAATTAATTTTTAAATATAATAGAACTAATCTGGAAAAACAACAAGAAGAAGGAACTAAGTAAGTGGGGGTGTTTTCCTCACTCTTGAAACTCAGACTGTGCAGGGAGACGTAGGTCAGATAGGACTGATTACAAGCTCTGTTGAAACATGGGCCCAATCCTTTGCCTTTGGACCCCTGCAGGATTCCTGCATTAGGTGTATTTCAGTAACCAGAGAATAGCCGCAGGAGGGACAGATAAAAAGTGTAAGTCTAGAGAATAGGAGATGCAGTAGGATAATCAAAATATACTTAGTGAAATAGAACATATAAAGAGATATAGAAACTTATGAACACAAACAAAATAAATGCAGTGAGAAAAAAAAATCAAATCCAATCATGGGTTTTAGAATAAAAAATTAAGCAAATGCATTAAAGGAGAGAGAAATCATTGTGGATATCTGAATTAATGGCCTGGAAGTTCAAATGCAAGAAATTCAAACTGAAGAAAAGTTAAAGGAATGAATATAGCAAACAAAAAGCTAAAAGATGTGATGAGATCCAGGAAACCAACCTACCATGCAAATAGTAAAATATTCCAAAAGGAGAAGCTCTAAATATATTCTAGAGCAGTGGTCCAACCTTTTTGGCACCAGGGCCTGGTTTCATGGAAGATGATTTTTCCATGGATTGGGAGGCAGTGATGGCAGCGGCGGTAAATATAAATGAAGCTTCGCTTGCTCACTGCCCCCCACCCCACCTCCTGCTGTGCAGCCCGGTTCCTAACAGGCCACAGACTAGTACATCCATGGCTTGGGGACTGCAGTTCTAGAAAGAAGTGCTCCTGACCTGGAAAAAGAGCTGTCTGAAGATCAGAACAATTCAGAGTTGTAAGATGGATGGGTGAGAGACAACCCTTATCTAAGCATATCCTGGTAAAATTCTGAAATTCCAAGAATAAGTAAAGTTCTTAGTAAGTTTTGAGACACAACTGACATGCTGCTATGAAAAGAAAAAACAATAAGATGGGCCGTAGGCATCTGATATGAAGCCTGGAGGACAGAAGACAGTGGAATACCATCCAAAAAGTGATGAGAGACAGGACTGCAGGCCAAAAGATAAAGATACACTGCATGACAATGCAAAATATAAATGCTTAAAAAGTACTTTTAAGGCTGAACATGGTGGCTCTTGCCTGTAATCCCACCACCTTGGGAGGCCAAGGCAGGAGGATCACTTGAGGCTAGGAGTTCGAGACCAGCCTGAGCAACATAGTGAGACCCTACCTCTACAAAAAAATAAGAAAAATTAGCTGGGCGTGGTGTCATGCACCTATAGTTCCAGCTACTTGGGAGGAAAAGAAAAATGCTCTTAACACAGAAACGAAGGAACACACTACCAAGGAAATTCTAATATGAAATAATGTATCTCTTAAAGTTCTTAAAGTTGTATCAATTGGATGGAGGAGGGCAGAAGAAGTAAGGAGATAGAGCATCAATGTAGAGAGATACAGTGACCTTAACTGGGGAAATAGCTGATACCTTGTTTAAATAGTAGGGTCATTGAAAGAACAGGGGAAGGAAAGAAACCACAGAAGAATTCAAAAAGCACAACAGAACTTCAAATTACCAAGGAGGATGATGGAAAGAAATACAATTTGATCAGAATAGAAAAAAAAAAGAAAAGAAAAGAAAAGAAAAAGAGAAAACAGAAACAGGAATAAGACACCACTTTGTAAAAACAATAAATAGTGAGAGAAAAGAAATCAAATCAAGTTTTTCTGTCATTAAACTAAACAGTGGACTGAATTCCCCCACTAAAAGACAGAAATCACCATATTGAATCAAAACTTTAAAACTACATACTGCTTGAAAGAAACAACAATAAAAGAAAGATTGAATCTGTTATAAAATGAAAGGAAAGATAAAGATATGTCAGAAAAAACATCAGGTGAGATAATACTGAAACACAGAGTGTAATTTTTAAAATGCACCTGTTACATTCAAAATAAAATGTCATCATCCAGTGATAACATCAATAACATGAGGAAATTAAGAATCTAGAAAATTAAATCCTGAATAAGAGAGATGATCATTATTGTATCACATTTCACCACATAGCTAATTCCACCTACAGTATAAATCAACCAATGTCCACAAGTAGTATAATTAATTAAAATGCAACTTGATTCTCTTTTTTCCCTTAAGAAGTTTTAGTTAATCATTGGTCACATTTTTGCAAATACTGGGTAGAAATTTTACTTAATTCCTTAGGTCAATGTCACCATATTTGCATCATAGTATGGGAATACCAGACACCAAAAAGTTCAATGCCAAAAATCTCTCAAAAATCAAAAGTCTAATATATATTGTATTTGACAAATAAATTTGCTTATGTTTTAAAATATTTATAAATTTTAAATAGAATCAGTAAGAATTATTAAAGGGCACATAATAAATAAGGTAGTTTTAATAATTTTATAGAGTAACTACTTAATTTAAGAATTTAAAATAACTGTTTTAACAATATTCAACACACTGTTGTAATCACTGACAGGGCAGAACTGTTCCTCAACTAAAGTATCTCACTGATTACTGCTTATTTACATCTGGGTGTATGTCCTTCATGACTCGATTATTTCCTTTCATTACCAATTGCCTTTAAAAATATTAAACTATTTCCTCTCTGATTGAAACTGAAAAAATTAATATCAAATATTCTTACCCTTGCTGATGCTACCTCCAATTGTCCTTCATCTACCACCCCCAAGTTCTCACAGAGAACAATCCAGTTCCTTAAAAGACATGCCTATAAGTTTTTCCCCTCTCTGATAATGAGAGCCAAATATAATAGAATGTTGTTTTATTTGAACAGAAAACTAAAGCAATTGAGTCAGTAGTTAATATATAAATCAAAATAGCTGATTCAGTAATACACTCTTGACACTACAAAGCGAATCAGAAGAGTGTCCAAATGTCATCAGGGGTATATCAAGCAGACCCGTCTTTCATTGGTTAATGCTAGTTAAATATTATCCAATTGGTAAACATCAGCTGTACCATACATACGATTCTTCATTTATATAAGCTACCAAGAGTACCTAGAAGTCTTTGGGGGCTCACTGCTTCTTAAAATGCACACATTATTTTCCGTTTTAAATGCTGTCACCAAATGGAGAAGTGGGAAATTACTATTGTCACACAAACAACAAAAATGTACACTGCCTGCTTCCTCTGTAATGGACGCCTACTTACGTGGCAATAAAATACAGGCAGATCATAGGGATAATTCCCGTGTGTGTGTGCAGCTGAGAGGAAAAGTATGGCCTGCCTTGACAGGAACTGCTTTTAAGCCTTTAAACTGTCCTCCTTCCAGTATTTATTCAGTGTGCCTTCTATGCAGCTGAGAAATGCTGTTTCAAATCAGTGAGCTTGTCTAAAATACTTAAGGGAGAGCAGTTGAAAATCTTTGCGGTAACTAAAACGTAGTAACTTTTCTCAGGGCAGGCATTAGGTGCCACTTGCTGCTTCTTAATATGCTGATTTAGCTTCCAACAGTGATGGGGCAATTGGTGTGAAATGTCAGCTAAGGACTAGAGACTACCATTTAGAAGAGAAATTTGATTATGGAAGCACAGCAACATTAAGCAGCCCTGATGATTTTTCTGGCCAGATGACTAGCAGACATTTGGCATCACTGAAATTAAAGAAAGAACAATTCCCAAAAGATAGCATTTGGAAAATTATAAAGCTCTAGTAAACAATTATTTGGAAAAAGAATGACAGTGAATACATTAAATCTATAAATTTTACAAAGAATGAAAATCCTACAAGGGTTTTCCCACGTTCTTTGTACTCTACTAGATAACCTCCACAGTTAACCTCTCCCACTCATATGATGCCTCTCTCCTTTTTCCCTTAATGGAGTTAGAGGTCTTGTCTTTTAATGATATACATGCCCCGCATTTCTCATTATTTGTAATTAAGAGTTGGTTAATTCAGCATATCTTACGCCTAGAACTGCAAATGATTTACTTAGCTTTTCATCTTTGTCTATAACCAATGCTTTAGAAGGTAGTAGAATTCATTTCTTGAAATACCAACTGAGCAGCACTTTATATATATAAAATATATATATAATATATAAAAAATATATGTTATATATAAAATGTGTATATTATATATATAATATATATATTAAAAAGTTGCTGGTATCATTGGTTAAAATAAGAGTGAATATCTGCATGGTATCTAAGCTCAAGTTCAAAAATCAAAACTATTCTTATTAATTTTGATCTTTATACCTCAACTGTAATATCTAGACCACAGTTTCCCTAAAACATTCCCAAAATATATTCACTTATGGGTATAAAAGTCCCAGCACAGTGTGTAGCTTGTAAATGCTTTAAAATTGTTGGTTTTCACATATAAGCCTAAGTCATTTCACAGAGCTTAATAAAAACTTGGGTATTTTATCATCTCTGTCTCCATCACCAGACAAATGCACCACACATTTTATATAAATACTTAATGCAAGTAAGTCTGGAGAACAAAAAGGCAAGATGCCCTCTCCATTGTCCTCTCCATTCCTTCCCCCTTCTCTTCCAGTCCTTCTCTGCCCTTACATGAATTGTAATTAAAATAAGCCGGCAGTTCCACTTCTTTTGTACAGCACATCTGATGTAAAATAGAACTCAATACATTCTCTTATTTTGAAAAAAAAAATACCAATCTAGAACTACATGACCTCAGATAATACACTTAAAACTTTCTAATTCTATTCTTCCTCACCTTTTCACATTATGTAATAAGAACAAGAGGAGGAGGAGGAGAAGGAAAAGGAGGGCGAGGAAGAGGGGAAGGAAGCAGAAGAGAAAGAGGGAGAAAGAATTAAATGGAATATGTGCAAAGCACTCAGCAGAGTAACTCACACATAGTAAGCGAAAGGCAGAGTGAGAAAAAATGCTGCCAGAAAGCTTGGGAATTAAATGGATCTGGACACAAATCCTTGGGCAAAATATCTCTATAAAATGGAGATAATATTAATACCAAGTGTGGGAGTATGCGGTAAGGATTAAATAAGTAAACGCAAATAAAGTCCTTAGCACAGTGTCTAGTATATTGGAAGCACTTACTGAATTGTTATTACTGTTATCCTTCTATGTTAAGGTCTTACATGAGATATTTGATATTTTTAAAGCATTTTAATATTTAAAATAAAAATATCACTTTCTGAGAAATTGTGAGGATTAATTTCATCTCAACAGACACAATTAGTGAGTCAAAATATAGTTACTAATAAAGACATTAGAAATTTTACATTGGATTAATCTATTTTGATCTCTTAAGTTTAAAATGTCCACTTGAGAGGGGGGAGTTGATGTGTGCTAAGGCATTTAATGAAAATGAACATTTCTGCACGAGTCAAACTTGCTACTATGAACTGAAGGCAAATGGCTATTTGAACATTCAGATTTTAAGGAAATGTTCTGAGCACATAAATATCACACTGGATGATTTATTTAATTCTTTTCCTGTTTAAGAATCCACATTATGTTGTTGTACTGGGGAAAAATGGTGCAGGCAGTAATATATAGGGCAATAAATTCTCTCTAAACCCTCTTGTAGAAAATGAGTCATTATTATTTATTATCAGACCTTTAAGTCATCAGACCTCGAATTTCTCAGAAAAGAGTGTAAACAGTCAGGGGTGATTGGTTCACAATAGACCAACATTTATTGGAGTAGCTGTAATTGGGCAGTAATGAGTCCTGGTACCAAATGAATAAATCAACCAGAGAAGGAGTAGACCAGTCTTTTGTAACTAATGCCTCAGCTGTCAAGACACAACTTGATTTTTGCTCTTAACTGGGCCTTGACGGTGTCAGTTGCCCTGGAATACAAGGACTGCCAACAACAGAAGCACCATCCCCAGGGCGGCATGTTGGCATACTGCCTGTGGCTGGGATAATACATACAAGATAGAGCACATGAGCTGGTATCTGTAAATCAGGAACTGCAACTCTGAGGCTGAAATTTTTTTTTAAATAAATCTGGAAGACAGATGTTTGCCCCAACCAGCCTGTTAATTTTGAACTGATTATGTTGCCAACAACAAAGGCACTAATCTGCAGAGAAAAGTATGAGTTTTTGACATTATTATAATAATTAAAAATATATCTATCATTTAAAATTAAGTCCTACTTACAGAACCATATTTAACTTATTATACTAAGCCAAATATAACCTGGTCACTCCTACCTAAGTCTATCAAAAGTCCTGTTATTTAAAAATAAATAATGAAAAGGGAGAGAAGGAATTAATGGAAGGATTAATGATTTTTATTCCCTTAAAATAAAAATATAAATAATTCCCCATATGCTTTTGACACAACCATTTCAATTCCATGATTTAATTCTAATAATCAAAAGTTTTCCCATATATACGTAAAGATGTGCTATATACAATATTAGGATTATCTATATAAAAATAAACAAACTAAATGTCTAGGAATAGGAGACTGCCTAAATAAGTATTAATATATTTATGTAATGAAATACTACAAAGCTAGTAAACAGATTTTGTAAATTAATATCCAGTCACATAAAAATCTCCACAAAATATCGGTAAGTCACACATACAATTCTCCTACAGAATAGCCACTGAACTTTAAAAGGTAGTTTTTCTCTGGATAGTGTACTCTTAGAGAATCTTTTTCATCTTATACTACATTTTTGTGTTGTTTAAATTATTTACAACTAGGATATACTTGCCTATTTATTAATATAAGTATAAAATATATCAAAATCATCTAACACATTACCATCTAAAATACACCCCAGAAAGAATAGTTTTCACTGTAACTGGATCATATGAAAATGAAAATTATTAAATTGCAATTATACATTGTTTTATCATAGTACTCCCTTATAAAAGTACAACCTTCATTTCTGGCCTCTATGTTTTAAGAAAATTAGAGAAGTATTTGATAATTTCCACAAGACAATACAAAATGAAAAAGAAATAGAAAATACGTCTATAGAGGAAAGTTTAAAAAAATCAAGGTGCACTAAGTTATAGAGTCATAGCACATTGTTGAAAAGCACAAACAGAAGTCAGGGATACCTGGTTTAAAACCTCCTTTACCTGACCCTTAAGAGTTGGATGACTTTGGCTCCATTATGTAACAGAAGATTACACAGGGAATTTTTTGATATGAGCCAATCTCACTGGAGTTAAGTGATATCTCATTGTGGTTTTGATTTGCATTTCCCTGATGATTAGAGAAGTTGAGCACTTTTTTATATGTTTGCTGGCCACTATTCTGTCTTCTTTGGAAAAGTTTCTGTTCATGTCCTTTGCCCATTTTTTAATAGGGTTGTTTGATTTTTTCTTGTTGATTTTCCTAAGTTCTGTATAGATTCTGGTTATCAGCCCTTTATCAGAGGTGTAGCATGCAAATATTTTCTCCCATTCTGTAGGTTATCTGTTCACTCTAGTGATAGTTAAAAAATCCCCAAATAACAAATGTTGGCGGGGATGTGGACAGATAGGAACACTCATACACTGCTGGTGGGACTGCAAATTAGTACAACCTCTATGGAAAAGAATATGGAGATACCTCAAAGAATTAAAAGTAGAATTACCATTTGACCCAGCAATCCCACTACTGGGTATTTATCCAAAAGAAAAAAAGATATTTTATAATAAAGACATCTGCTCTCGAATGTTCATAGCAGCACAATCCACAATTGCAAAGTTGTGGAAACAACCCAGGTGCCCATCAATACACGAGTGGATCAATAAAATGTGGTATATGTATACCATGGAGTATTACTCAGCAATAAGGAACAACAGTGAATTAACACATCTGGTATTATCCTGGTTGGACCTAGAACCCATTCTTCGAAGCGAAGTGTCACAGGATTGGAAAAACAAGCAGCACTGGTACTCACCATCAAACTAGTACTAACTGATGAACACTTACATCACACAGGGCCATAACATTCATCTGAGGGTGGGCGGGCGGGAGGGGGTGGAAGGGCTGGGAAAAACTCTCACTGAATGGATGTGGGGAGCACAGTTTGGGAGATGACCACGATTGTGGCTCTGACACGGGCAGAACAGGGGCAATGTGTATGGCCAAAGTGTTGTACCCCCATGATATTCTGAAATTTAAAAAATAAATTAAAAAAAAAAAGAGAAAGAATTCAAATTTGAAAAAAAAAAAAAAAAAAAGATTACACAGACTATAAGAAGACTATATCTATCTACCTCATAAGATTGTTCTGAAGATTAAATTTGATAATGTGTGTAAAGCACTTACTACAATGTCCGGCAATAGTGATGGCTCAGCAACTGAAGGCCATCATTATTTGCCAAGAATACTAAGCTGTGATGAGTTGATGATAGCTCCTCCAAACCCCAACATCCCCCTCTACACACAAACACAAAATGAAATATTCTTCTAAGGAGAATGCCAATCAAATGTTAATGCATACAGGGGCCAGAAAATAAAACATTTAAATTAGACAAGGACATGGATGTTAGAAATAATTTCTTAAAAACCAAAATACACAACAATAATGGGGTTTTTTGTTTGTTTTTGCAGCAAGGTCTTTCTCTGTCAGGGTTGAGGTGCAGTAGTGTCATCATAGCTCACTGCAACCTCAAACTTCTGGGCTCAAGTGATCCTCCTGGTTCAGCCTAGAGACTAGCTGTGACTACAGGCATGTGCTACCACATGGCTAATTTTTTTATTTTATTTTATTTTTAGAGACGGGGGCTTGCTATGTTGCTCAGGCTGGTCTCAAACTCCTGGCCTCAAGCAATTCTCCTACCGCAATGTCCTGAAGTGCTGGGATTACAGGCATGAGCAACTACTCGTGGCATTTGGGGTTTTATTAATAAATTGTTGAAGCTTACTCACTAAAAATATTTGAGAAAAACACAGCCAACTCCCTGACCTTGGTCGTTTAGACGTTCATTGCCCTGAAATAAAAAGACCAGAAAAGTGAATTTCCAAAATTCATCAAGATTTATGTTTCTATGATGCCTTAATTAAATTAACAGAGCATTCCATCATTCTAATGGTAAATTGTGTCATGGGATTTTAAGAAAAGCACAGACAACTTATCTTTGCAAATATAGTTTGTGATTTTACAAGCTTTGAAAAATTATGGAGAATAGCTTCAAAAGAACTCCTGTGTATACAAAAAAGCCAGAATAGCACTGGGCATCTCACAAAGGGCTTCTGCCTTCATGCTATTCCGTAAAAGTTAGCAAATGAATTCATAGAGGAAGGTGTAGAGTTTATGTAATTCTGTGGGAAGATAATAAGGGGTTAATGAACAAAAGGGAAAACATCAACAAATTTAAAAAACAAAGTTAACATTTAGGAACCAGAACTCCATTTGAAGTTCAACTATAAACGGCTAAACAGTGATTAATGTTAGCAGACACTACTTGATCAGGTTGTCTTTGAATTTATGTGATGCCATGAAGTTCTATTTAAAGATTCCATTATGTGAATCAAAGAGGGTAGCCTTGGATTAGCAGTTTCTCTGTGTTTATTTTTACCCAAAACACTATTAACTAGCACATTCAGATCAGAGCATTTCTGTTGAGACAAGTCAGCTAGTTTGTAAAGATAAAAGTGAAATGACATATGGATTTTTTAGGGGTTAGGGGCCTTACTTGGGATTCTATTTCAACAATCATCATAGATTCATAGACTCTCTAGTCACCAGGTAAAGTTCAATGACTATCATCCTAGAAATAGCATAGTAGCTGAGAATACCAAGTTTCAGGTCCAGCTCTACCACTGATGGCCTGTGTGCGGGACCAGCCAGCTTCATGGATGTGAGACCTGTACAGTCAGACAGCACCCCCACACAGAAGGACTCCACGCTTGGTTTAATTCTCTGCTGTTGCCATTTTGAAACTCTTAATAACTCTCTAACTAGGGCCTCACATTTACGTTTTGTACTAGGCCCTACAAATTATGAAGTCCCTGCCTGTGTAAGTTTTGCAAGTCACTTTACCTAATTTTTATTTTCCTCAATTTAATCAACAAACCCAACGCTCCCTTTTCCCCTAATTTCTGCAAGTGCTGTGTTATCAGAACATACATGATCTTTGTAAAGTTATCAATACAGTAATGCTCTTGTTGATAATCTAAATATTATTACTTTCTGATACTAAAGCCAACTCAAGACTGTAAGAATCACATTTTCAAAAGAGATTTCTTTTGGGAGAGACTATCATTGTTGCCTCAAGTCTTTCCTTGTCTGAGACTTCCATTAAAGAATTAGGTGCACCATAACATTAATCATGCTTTCTATCTTAAAGGCATATTTGACAACTACCCTTTTTTCAAAAGTACCTTAGTTCAAAAAGCCATTTAGTTCTGACACTACTTCATGGAATAAGGGAGGGAGACTACACTCTCTAGCACTGAGCAATTTACAAGAGAAAGTATTGTTTAAAAACACTTCATTGCTAACCTTTAAATAATATATTAATAAAAACAAAATGTCATAAAAATTAAAATGCTGAGTGTGGTAGAGAGTAGCAGCACAGTTACAGGTATATGGATCTGTTTCCTTAGTGTAATTTAAAAAGTCCTAAACACAGCACTTAGTGTTTTACCATCTCTTCTGTTGGGCCCCAAATTCCTACCATTATAATTACTTTAGATTTAAAAATCTATAAAGATGCTGCTAAAGTGTGTAACCTAAGAGAGGAAATGTGGTGGTGTATCTGTAGCTTTCCATTTAACACATTAACAAATGATATCGAGAAGTACAGGTATCTCCCACTCAAGCCAGTAATCTGCTTCAGAAAAATCTGATATTCTGAGTGAAAAATTCTGATAGCCTATTATTTATTATTTAACATGGAAAAAAATACAACATTTGTATCAATCCAAATCCCCAATCAACTTTTTAAAACCTAAATAAAACAGTAAAATATATACTTATCAAATGCCAAGGTACATTGATAAATGTAATAAACTGTATATTAGAGTGTAAAGTGCCACAAACATCACTTCATGACCAACAATGAATAGGATTGTTAACAGACAGGTGTTGGTTGGCCCTAGTTGGCCTCTCAATGCCAGCAGAAAACATGCACATCTCCTTGGTAGGCACCTGGCCTACATTTCAAAGTATCTCCACATGATTCTGATGTTCTACTAACTGTATTTTGTAATATAAATCAAGACCCTGCTCATATATTGTGTTGTTAAAAATATTGAGTTTGGAGGATGAAAATGTAAATAGTTGCCCTATAAGCACGAGCAAAAAAAAAAAAATCTTATTAAGAGCTCAGTCTAGTCTATGAAGAGTAGATTTCAAAAATCAAGAGGTATTCTATTGGACAACCATGAACTAGAAAGACATTCCATTCTGCAGGTTATGCCTGTATTTTGTTTGGTAGGTAAACTAACTAAACTACACTCTAGGTAGGTGTTAAATGCTGTAGGACAAACAAAATGGACGCCAACTTCAAAGGGCTTAAATATAATGGTACTACGAGACCGCATTCAAGCATTATTGGTATGGCTTTCTCAGTTATAATAGTTATGGATCGACCTGGACAGACTGCTTTGAGTTGACTGGACAAATGACAGATAGATACATTTTGGCTAGGGTTATTGAGATATCATGGGCATGAGAAATATGGTGCATACAGCTAAAAGTTAGCCTAATTACAAGAATTCAAGCCCAAATCTCTCACTCTGTGTAAGATTTGGTAAAGTCATTTATTTTCTTAGTTTCAGCTGATGCACTGTAAAGATTAAATGAGTTAATGTTGCAAGCTTTTAAACAAATAAGAGGGTGCATAAGGGAACAAACATTTAGTATTTTTGTAGATACAGCAGGTCCTCAAATAACATCATTTTGTTCAATGTTGTTTCATTATAACGTTGATGAGGAAAAGAAAAATCTACTCCTCCAGGCCGGGGCCACTTTCTACATGGAGTCGGCACATTCTTTCCATGTCTGAATGGGTTTTCTCCAGGTACTCCAGTTTCCTCCCATATCCCAAAGATGTGCACATTAGGTTAACTGGGATGTCTAAATTGTCCCATGATGAGCGAGTGTGGGGGGTGTGTGAGTGGACCCTGTGATGGGATGGAATCCCATACATGGTAGGTTTCTGCCTTGCACCCTGAGCTGCAGGGATAGGCTCCAGCCACCCTCGGTCCTGAAATGGAATAAGCAGGTAATTACCTTACTTGTTTATATTAATCTTTCTTAAATGTATGTACACCTAATATTTATTACAGTATTTAATATTAGAAGTGTTTTGGTCTTTAGAAGTTTGGTGTTTTTGTGACCAGAAATATGCCATAGGCAACTTAGTCTTTTTTATATCAATTAGCCTATGGTAAAATTGGTTCCATTACTTGGCAATTGACTTAAAGTCACAGTTTCCAAGAACCTATTGACGTTAAGTGAGGACTTCCTGTGTATACACAACCAGGTTTGAATTCTTTGTTAGCCGTGTAAGACTGGGCAAATTATTGAACTTCCCTGAGCTTTCATTTTCTCATCTGTACAATTAAGATAATTATACCTACTTTGCAGAATAGAAATTGTGTTAGAAATATATGGACAGAGCCCAGCAAAACGTCTGGACCACAGCAGACCTTCAGTAAATGCCAATTACTAATTTCCTCCTTACTATTAAAATGCCAAGAACTTTCACTCTTCTCCACTTAAGTAACCAGCTCTTTCACTCATGCCTCTACCTTGTTATTGCCCAGGACACTTAATTTCTTAAATTTCTGTCCTTTACTACAACTTCTCATTTTTCTGCCATTTCCTATAAATGTACAGTTTATCCACACAGAAACGTCAACTCTCTTGAAGTCTTAATTCTTAACCATTATCAGACCCTACCTAACACGGCTCATGTTTCAAATACTTCAACTATTGTTGACTATTCTTAAATACCCTTGATGTTTACAAAATTACCTCTGCCCATCCTCAATCCTAGATGGACTCAACAGTCTTTTCATTCTACTGTTTATATTGTTCCAAGCCTTGTTATAGAAAGATGATTTGATTATGAATATATAATATTTGTTATATCTAAGGGCAGGACTCTGTATTTTAAAAAAGCCAACAGAAAGCAATGTTTTCTTTTCTCTCCTCTGCTTCTTTAAAATGAATTGTTTCTAGTCTCTTTTCCCTAAAAATCACATGAAATGGCGAAAAAGTCTTGACATAGACACCAACTGGTTGGATATACATTTTAATTGAGAGTACCCCAATTTTGTATAGAGAGGAAATGGCCCAGCAAGATGGACACAGAAGTAACGGAATGGGAGCTACCAACCTACAGGTTTCTTATTACACAAGAGAAAATAAACTCACAATCTATTTAAATTACCCTTTAGTTGATTTGTCTCTTAATCATGTTTGAACACAACATTATACCTTACAGGTTCCATAACTTTTCCATTTACCTTTGTATGTAAGAGTTTTATTCCTAAAAACAACCTCAGTCAATTAAAATATCTAATCTGGATTAAAAATAAAAAATCTAAGCTTACCTTAAAATTCATTTAAAATCCCATTCATTAGCAGGTTGGCACTGCTTCAGACAGAAACCTCAGGGGGGTGCGTGGCAGACTTCCATGTTCACTCTATGAGCTTCTCCTCCAGTCCCATCCTGACCCCACATCCCAGCTCACACACAGTCATTTCAGTAATGGCACTATGAGAAAGCTGGCAGTAGAAGGCCTTCACTTGACTATATTATGTGTTGGTACTCTCTGGGACGGATGGATGTTCAACACTGACTTGTTCCTCTCCTGAGGTACTTTCCAGGGTAGTCTGGAGATATTGAGGACATCCAACTGCAATGCCACACCTCTGGCTGTAATTTACACCCCTGCTCCTAAGCTCCCATCTAACAGTGTATTTCTACCCTCTTTCTGCTGAACTGGTTTTGCCCCTGGTAGGAAGTCCTGTTGGATCCAGCCCCAGACCAGCTCCATCCCATAAGGCGTACTTCTGCCCTGCTTTGTGTGTAAGCTTGTGCCCAATGATGCCACCTCTCGTTGCCCTGCCACCAGGGCACTTAGCACTTCACTTTTAGCATCCACAGGCATGTATCAAGTCCAAATAAATAAAAGTAATTTCAACTTTGCAAAACAAATAGTGGATTGCCTAGTCCCTTTACCACTCAGACTCAAAGGGAAATATATTAGCTCTCTGAGTAATCCTCTCAAAGACATTTACATTAAGATTAAAGAGAAGGGTAAGCACACTTTTCGCCTGGGAGAAAGAAAATAGCGTAATATTTTACACTTTTTTCCCCAAAGACTTTTTCTCTTGTTCTCTTTAACCTGGATAAGTTTATACCCTCTAGGTAGTTCAAGATATACACACCCACATACACACACACACACACACACACAGAGTTTTCAGAGAACTCTTTGAAATTCATATGTACCTTAGAACCTCACTTTAGAACATGAGGGTATTTTATATCTTCTGCTTTTTCTCAGTATTAGGAAGCCCATAGATTTTTTTGTCAGTCATTTTACTTACCCCTAGTACACTCCATTCACCTTTTTAGTTCCCCTAAATCTGCACCCACTGTCCCCCTTCAATCTGTGCATATAAAACCACCTTCTACTTACCAAGAGAAAAGTGGTCATCTAGTGTGACTTTCAAATTTTCCCTACCTACAAAATCAAGTGTCTCTATTTATATTTAATAATATCCCGTCTGTCCCAAGTGAAAGATCCCACCATCGTTTCAAAGATAAATTGCATGACTCTCATATTCTGTCTGTCTGCTTTTTCTGGAATCATCCCTCAACATTCAGACTTTTTTTTTTTTTATTTTCAAATTTAATAGATTCCTTCTTTTTAGCTATGAGCATGCTTCTATGTTCACAAACAAAAAAGCAAAGTCTTTAGCACACTCCACATTTCTCCTATGAAACTTCATGAAAATCTAGACAAATTTCTTGCCAATTTCTCACTTTCCAATCACTCTGTAACACTAGAGTCTTTACACTGTTCTAATGCATTTTACCGAATCCATTCTCACAAAAGTAAATAAATGACTCCTAATAGCCAAATATAATAAATTTTTAATTGTACTTTGAGTCTCTAAAGAATTTCACAATTCTTCCTTGGATCTCTTTCTCACTTCTTTGCACCTAATTTTTCTTGATTTTCTTTCTATATTTTTGAGTTAAAATCCCTAGAGATAAAGACCAGAAATCTGCATTTTTAGTAAATTTTATTGGCACTGCTGACAAATATACATGATAGAGAACTACTGGTCTAAGAGTTAAAGAAACATAAATAAACTACTTGGTTAAATAACAATAATCTAGTCCTTCAGGGGGGCGCTACTTTAATAGCCATTTGAAAACATTTATCATTTTCCCATTTTCATTATCTAATCATGAGCTCAATATCAAGGTTGAATTAAGAATTGGAGCATATTACAGTGTTTAAAGCTTCCTAATAGATTTGAACAGCTTTAATTAAAGTTACCAGGACAACCAGAGGGAAACAAAATATGCCATAATTGGAAAAGTATCACTAGAAAAATTTGTTTATTATAACCTTGATTCTATTTTCTTTGAGCAAAATGCCTAGAGACCTTCATTTACTGAGCAGATCCCCTTGGCTGGGCTGGTTGGTGAACAATGCGACCACTGATTTCATTTACCTCCATCTCTCAGGAGGCACCACTGGAGGTTGGATTGTTTTGTTGAAAAGCTTTCTCCCATAAATTGATCATTAACACATGCAGAAATTTCAGCCTAGTTCAGGCTGAAATGAATATTAATAACAACGGTAAATGATTGTTTCGTTTTTGCTTCCAAACACTGTTTGATTTGAGATTAAGAATAATCCAATGACATTAGCAGGATAATCATCATATGGAGCCAGTTTCTGAGACATAGATGTAGCAGTATACCTTGGAAATAAAATGGTTCAAATTATCAGTGTAGATTTAGAGGGGAAAAAAACTGGATTTATAGACAGAAATTCTAAAACTGAATTCTACCACTACTTCATGCTCTCTCTATGGTTTTGGACAAGAACCTTTGTCCTCTGAGTTTCCTCCTTTATAAAATAAGAATGAATTAATATTTAATATGCCTACTTCATAAAATTTCTGTAAGGCCCTAATGCATATTTATCATCATAAATATCTTGATGATCTTTAATCATCAGAATTAAAACATGATTTTATATAGCCACCACCCCACCAAAGAAAACCAAACCACAACTAATACAGTGTAAAAGTTTGTTTTGCTATCAAGGAGATAGCAACTAAAATTTTGCATTGATTTCTCTTTGAGCTCTTCCTAAGGCTGGTTGATGGAGCAAATCAAGACCATAGCACAAAATTTGTATAAATACAAAGTCAAAATAAATGCTGACACTGAAAAAAGAAAATATTGGGGGAAGTAGTTTAGATTCAAACATATAAATAAACACAAGCTAAAGCATAAAGCAATCAAATAAATTATATTTAAGTTTTTAATCAATAGGCTATAAAAGAAAGGATTAAAATTAAAGTTAAAATACATAAAATCTGTGTGCATGTATGCATAACCATTACAATAACAATTATTGCAGATACTGAAAAACAATAATTCTACTAAAAAAATCTCCAGTTGTTCACTTCCTTTTTTAAAAAACCTGAATTTTCAAAGATAAACTGTTAGATAATTTCTTTTGTAGACATATAAAAGAAAACAACCAGTTCAATTTACTTTTCTTTCACAGTTTTTACATCTGTATTTTCTTATGTTGATAACCCTGATACTGAGAATAATAAAGTTTTTAAAAATTTTCAAACTCAAATAAATGAAAATTGTTTCAATATCATATTTTGTTTCATTGAATCATTCTTTGGAAAATGGTTAATCAATATAGGATTCACTGAAAAATTAATAGCCTTACAGCATATTCTATTAACTGGAACGTACAATCCTTAATCAGTTTGGATGAATAGTAGTTTACAGGAAACTACCTAGCCACTATTTCTTACTTGTGATTATCCTTCAGGCCAAAGGATACATTTGTGTCATAAGAAAGAATGCAGATCTTAAACTCAGACACACCTGAATTCGAATCATCTTACATTCTTGCTGCTCAAAGTATGATCTTTATTCTAGCAGCATGAACATCACCTGTAAACTTATTAGAAATGTAGTATCTCTGGCCTAATCTACTTAATAAAAATTTGCATTTTATCAAGAGCCATGAGTTATCTGCGTACATATTAACATTTGAGAAGCACTGGCATACATTACTTATTAGAAACATTTCCGTGGTCAAGTTTCAGAACTGCTCAAAGTCCCACTTTCCTCATTGAAAAATGAGACTAATGATGATGTCTAGACCACAGTATTATTGTGAGAAATAATTAGATGATGCCACTTAGTCAGCACTCAATAAAGTCTAACTGGTATTAAATGTTATCATCTACCTTAGATTTGTATATTCATGATTTTTTCCACTATATTTACCTATAAAACTACATTAGTACCCCACCCAGATAAAAATTAAAGCTTTTTTAATCCAGATGTCTTTCTGGGTATGAGCCTATGACAAAAATAGAAGTAAATTAATAATGCCATCTTACATTCACTTACAATACCATGTAGCACCTGTTTTTCAATTAGCCTCAAAATATTTCTCTTATAAATAATGTGTTTTCTATGTTTGTGGAATCAAAGAAGCTAAGCAAAGAATTTAGTTGGAAAACAAACATGAATCCTTCTCCCTGAAATAAAATCTAACAAATTCCACATTTAATTAAGTATTATGTCTTCTATATTCTGCCATGATGTACTTAAGATCTTCACTGATCCCCAACAGGACTCAAATAATGTGCCAGGTGTTTTGAGCTTCAATTCCAAATGATAAATAAGAAAGAAGTCTCCATAGGCTCCTATTTTAATCCAATGAAGGTAAGATACACACTATTTCATTCTGCAACCTTTTTACAGAATCTTTGATCTCCAGGTTACCTGCTTCCTACATCCGGAGGAAAAATGTAAGCTGATAAAATCAATATAAATAAAATCATTTTCAGATGTCACCAGAATATTAACACTTTAATAGAAAGTACCTTACTTTTTATTAGATAAGTTTTTATTGCAAACATTTATATCTCTTAATGTTTAAAAATGGTATTCACATCCCCAAACTTGAAGATAATAATGCTTTGAATTTTCCATTAATGACAGTTTATCTTACTATGGATTATTTGATTATTCATTTTTTAAAAATTAAATGCTCAACTTCTAGCAATATGGCATTTCAGATATTCCAACGGAAATTCCTGCTACATTACAACAAGACCTTGGGTACTTTAAGAAAAACAAAGATTTGTAAGTGCCTAAGAAAGCAGGGAAAATGTCTGAGGGTCAAGATATATATAAGCTATAGTAAACTAAAAATCTGAACTGTAAGTGTTAAGTATACAGGAAATTTAGAGTTGTCTTAGGACAAACACCCATAATAGTGCTGAGACCTACAGAATAAAAGGAGCTACACTGAATCTCCAGGATTATATCCAACAAAAGATATAGAAGAGCTTTATGAAAAAAATCTTAAAATGACATAAAAAATTGCTAAATGGAAGATTCTGTTTATAAATAGAAAGAAAATATAATAAAGATATCAATTCTTCTCAATTTGGTCTAAGTCAACATAATACCAATCAAAATCCCAGTAGAGATTTTCCTGGGTAATGACATGCTGAATCTAAAATTTAGATGAGAGGTAGAAGTTCAAGAATACTCAAGATCCTTCTGAAGAATACAGTGAGGGACTTGGCCTACCAGATAGCTGCCTTGACAATCAGAGCTCCCTGGGGGAAGGCAAACTGTTTAATAAATACCCTGGGAAAACTGTTTGCAAAAAAATTAATTTGAATTGCAGCCCAAAATTATATGCTAACATCACCTGCAAGTGGACTAAGTACACAAACGTGAAAGACAAAACTTAGAGCCATGTAGAATAAAACATATTTAAAAATCATGTGTGCAACCTCAGGGTAGGAATGGATTTCTTAAACAAAACACTCCAAAATACTAACAATTAAAAGAAAAGTTGACTTTCACTACATTAAAATTAAGACCTTATCTCATCAAAATCATGATATAGACAATGGACAAGACACAAACTGGAAAAATATATTTGCATTATATATAACTAAAATGAATTACCATCAAGAATACATAACCTAAAATCAATTAAAAAATTTAAAATGTGTAAAAAAATTTCACTGAAGAGGAAACAAGAATGGTGTATGAATATACAGCAAGATGCTTCCTAATTAGTAACACACAGAGGTACCATTTTACACCCATTTGATCTCCTATAATTAAGAAGTATGACATTCCCACATGTTGGCCAGAATACGGACAAATGGGGGCTCGTATTTGGCTAGCAGAGGTCTAAATTCATACAATTACTATGGAAAACAATTGTCATACTTTTGTAAAACTGATTTTGTGAATAATCTACAATCTAGCAATTTCTACTATCCTGTATTCACCCTACAGATATTCTTGCACAGGTGTACCAGGAGACTTGTCCAAGAAAATTCAGCAGCACTATTCATAGTGTCCATCCGGAAACAATCCAAATAATAATTTAACAACACAGAATAAATGAATAAATTGAGATATATCCTCATAAAATAATATTTAATTGTGAATAAAATGAATTAAACCTAAGTGCAAACATACAGATAAATCATACCAACATAATGTTGATGGAGAAAAGCAAGTAGCTGAAGACTATCTACAATATGGTATGAATTTAATAAAGCTGAAAAGTAAGCAAACTAAAAAGTATCTTGTTTAGCATAGCACTTTTGTAAGGTACCACTATTTTTAAAAAGCAAAAAATAATAATAACTATGAATCTAATATCCAGCATAATGGCTTTCTCTGGCAGAGAGACATGATGATGGGACAGGAGAGTACCACACTTGAAAGGTGCTGATAATATTTGTGGGCTTTATTCTATATGATACATTTAAACATATTCATTTTATTATTAGTGTCATGATGTACATATGGATCAATATACATATATATCAAATATATGTTATAAAAAGATAATAGTAATATAAAATAAACTAATAATTAGAAATAAGCTGCCTGATTATTTTGGTTTCACAATGAAACCATAATATCTTATCTTTTATGAACACATTAGATGAACACAGTTACTAAGGTAAAGAAAGCATAACCAAACCCTCCAAATAAAGCGTGAAAAATGAATAATAAATAGTAGAAAATAATAAAATGAGCAGATCCAATTTAAACTCACAACTAGGGCTTTAGATCTGTTGCTCAGAAGTTTCTCAATATCCCTGGCTGCAATTTCCACCAGCTGACGTGCATTATTTGGTTCCACAGTATACAAATCTTGATATTTCTCATAAATCTGTGTGAAAGAAAAAGAAAATAAGAACAGTAATTGCTTATTTGGCTCTTAAGCTCCCATTATAATGTATTTAAAACTATACACAACTGATTAGAAAGACCACACTTTTCCTTTCTTCATCTTGATCTTTTTGGAGGCTGGGTATGTCAGGAAAAAATATATAAATATAAATTGGCTATAAGACCACCAGCTGGCCAAAATCAAGGTTATACTAACGGGTTGTAAAACATCCTCGTACCACAACGGTTTGTTCACGCAGTTTTGAGGTTTGAAGCTGTACCCTACCAACCTCTAAACTTGGTATTAACTGTCATCAGCATTTTAAGAAAAAAAGAGGCCAACCTAGATAACAGAAGGAGAACTGGAGCACGGAGCGTCCAACTGGAGGAGGAGTGTGCAGAGCAAAGGCAGGAGGAAGGCTGATGTTCCTACATAGAGAATGTATTGAGGGAGACTTCCCGCTGTTTTCCCTCTCTGTGACTACTGAGGCTAAAGTGTATGCTGCTAAGCCTTATGGAATATGAGAGAGAGAGAGAGAGAGTGAATGAATATAAAGCAGGGGCTTTATATCCTAAGCTAAGTTTCATGTAGGTAACACAGGGAGCTTCAGAGACAGTTCACACATAGGAGTTCAAGGCCACTGATGCCCACATTAAAGTTTTGGTTGGAACTGTAATGGGGTATTCATTTTTTATTATCAAATTAAAATTTTTTTTTAATCACTGAATCAAACTAGCCTGAAATTAAACTAGGTAGCAAAAGAAAAACTTGGCTACCTTTCTGGCTCTCCTCAGCGTCTATGGAAGGATTTCCCTAGAGCAGCATAAGCTGCACCTGGCTTACACAGCCTGCACACTCCCAGAAGGAAAGGAAGAATTAAAGAAAGGGGGAGGGGGAGAAACAGTGGCAGTGTTTGTGGCTGGAGGGCTGAGCTGAGAAGGAAATCCCTTATGCATCCAACAGATGGAGTGCACATGCATGACTAAACCATCTTTGAAAGCCAGGACCTGGCAGGTTTTTACTGTCTTATGAGAAGTGAATCCAGGCACATACAGGAACCAGTTCAAGCCTGCTTTTTTCTGGCACAACTCCAGCATTCTGCTTTACTACCAACAGGTTCTATAGCCTAGTCCCAGCTGAGCACGGATGCTACTGGTGAACACTGGCTTCAAACGGACATAGACACATATGCTAACATTTATCATATGTTATGTAATACATACGGTGTATTAGTTTTACATGGACTTATAATTTTTAAAGTGATTAAAATTAATATTTTAAAAGATTTAAATCAAATTGTTACTCCTAAAATCAACTCAGTTATTCAAACTGTGAGGTTCTGCCCATACTCATTTGAACTTTAACCTTGTAGGTTCTCATTCAAACTATTCAAGGCACATTAATTTTGTGATATATAAAATCCCTGTATTTGGTTTCACCCAGGGTTCCTGCATATCACTCGAATGCTTATGCTTTCTGCTGAGAGGCAGATTATTGAGTCCTGTTTCAAAGACCCAAAGGTCATCTATGAAGAACTTCATCCAACGCAAATCTTTCTCTTTCATTTCAGCCTGAGATGAGATTTAGGAACACAGATTAATTGATTTGGGGTACAAATAGATAAACCTCAACATCACTTTAATTGATCCAGGATATTTAGTTCTTTGCAGTAAAGCCAATAGAGCTAATTGGTGTGAAATGCAGTTGTGCTTTGTACCATTAATATCTTGTTCATTTCCCTATGAAGTCTAACCTCCTTCCTGTGGTATCAGAAATATAATATGCTTCATAGTCGGTGGAGATTAGTTCAGATGTACAATCTGTGCTTCAAGTTATGCACCACAGATAATGTCATGTATTCAGTTGCTACCAATGTACACCACATACATTGCTAGGTACTTTAAAGAATGAATAGATTATAAATCAGGAGAAAGAATTTATTTCAAAATACATACATATTCTCTCAACAGATAAACAATATTCTCTCAAATTTTTAGGATAATTTTTAAATACTTAAAAAATAAAAGCAAGATATAACTCAGAAATAAATTTTAAATAAATTAAGTCAAGGAAGCTTAAGTCTAATGCCCCAGTGTAAATATCCAGCTGTATTATTTTATTAAACCACAATTGAAATGTTTTCTTTGGTAATAAAAATAAAAAAAAATGATAAAACTACCCACCAAAAGAACTCACTCTCGCTCTGGTTCTAAAGAATACAATATTCTTTGTTATTGTGAGAGCTATTACAAGGATTTTCAAAGTCTCCTGATATATGTTTAGTAAATAATTTTCAAAGGACAAGGTTTCACATGGATTTTTAAGACTATATATTTTCATAATGCACATATATTTCTAATTCTTTTCACCACTAAAATAAGCCACATTTCTACAACATTTAGTACATTAATATATTAATATTTAAAACATAGCCTAGAGTACCTTTTACTCTTCCTAGTTTTTTTTTCTTGTAAATAATTATATGCTTTGCCATTTCATCCAATTTCTTTCCCGAAAGAAAAACAGCACTGTGGAAATAATATGAGGTTTTGGCACCAGACAGACCTCCATTCAAATCATGTCAACTCCTCACATGGTGCACGATATTGGCCTTCGTTTTTCCTACTAGAAAGAATGCAGCACATAGAAAGACTTCCAGACAGGATGTTTTTCCTCCTAACTGATAAGCTAATATGTTTTAGTTTTTCTACAGGTCAAGTTCTCCTCCTACACCCTGACACAAGTTTTGACAAGAAGAATACTTGTTGCCTGTACACTCTTTCTTTCTTAGAATCTTAAGAGGCTTTAATATTCTTTCACTGTTACAATCAAAGGCCAAGTTTCAAGTGTCATCTATGTGATGACAACATAGATTATGGTTTTCCTACCTAATCTATGTTGTAAGTCTCTTTGCTATAATTAATATAATCTGTCATTTATGTTAATTATCTATGTTAACATAATCTACCTTCTAAGTCTCTTTTCTTTAACTAAGTCCATAGTTCCGAGATAATCTTCAAAATAATACATTTAAAAATAACCTCAAATGTAATATCTAAAAAATGATACCACTCATTGATATAATTGCTTAACAAAATTCCTAAATAAATATTTTGGAAACCATAATACTTAGTATTAGGCCATGGAATTATTCCACGGAATAATACAGATACCCCAGAGATACTTACTTTTTAAAAATTTTTTATTTCAGAATATTATGGGGGTACAAACACTTTGGTTACATATATTGCCTATGCACTGCCCAAGTCAGAGCTACAATTGTGAATATCCCCCAGACAGTGTGCCCCGCACCCATTAGGTGTGAGTTTTCCCATCCCCTCCACACCCTTCCCACCAGCCCGACCCCTGATGAATATTATTTCCATGTGTGCACATAAGTATTGATCAGTTAGTACCAATTTGATGGTGAGTACCAGTGGTGCTTGTTTTTCCATTCTTGTGATACTTCACTTTGAAGAATAGGCTCTAGCTCCATCCAAGATAATACCAGATGTGTTAATTCACCATTGTTTTTATGGCTGCATAATACTCCATGGTATACATATGCCACATTTTATTAATCCACTCATGTCTTGATGGGCACTTGGGTTGTTTCCACATCTTTGCAATTGTGAATTATGCTGCTATAAACATTCGAGTGCAGATGTCTTTATCATAGAATGTCTTTTTTTCCTTTGGGTAAATACCCAGTAGTAGGATTGCTGGATCAAATGGTAGTTCTACTTTTAGTTCTTTGAGGTATCTCCATATTACTTTCCATAGAGGTTGTACCAATTTGCAGTCCCACCAGCAATGTATGAGTGTTCCTATCTGTCCACATCCCTGCCAACATTTGTTGTTTTGCAACTTTTTGATATAAGCCAATCTCACTGGAGTTAAGTGATATCTCATTGTGGTTCTGATTTGCATTCCCTGATGATTAGAGAAGTTGAGCCATTTTTTATATGTTTTTTGGCCATTATTCTGTCTTCTTTTGAAAAGTTTCTGTTCACATCCTTTGCCCACTTTTTAATGGGGTTGATTGATTTTTTCTTGTTGATTTTCCTAAGTTCTGTATAGATTCTGGTTATCAGCCCTTTATCAGATGTGTAGGCATGCAAATATTTTCTCCCATACTGTAGGTTGTCTGTTCACTCTAGTGATAGTTTCCTTGGCTGTACAGAAGCTTTTTAATTTCATCAGGTCCCATTTACTTATTTTTGTTGCTGCTGTGATTGCTTTGGGGGTCTTCTTCATAAATTCTTTGCCCAGGCCAATGTCCATAAGAGTTTTTCCAACATTTTCTTCTAGAATTCTTATGGTTTCATGTCTTAGGTTTAAGTCTGTTATCCATCATGAGTTAATTTTTGTAAGAGGTGAGAGGTGTGGATCTAGTTTCAGTCTTCTACATGTGGCTATCCAATTTTCCCAGCACCATTTATTGAATAGGGATTCTTTTCCCCAGTGTATGTTTTTGTATAATTTGTCAAAGATCAGATGACAGTATGAGGATGGTTTTACATCTGGATTCTCAGTCCTGTTCCATTGGTCTATGTCTCTGTTCTTGTGCCAGTACCATGCTGTTTTGGTTACTATAGCCTTGTAGTATAGTTTGAAGTCTGGTAGATTGATGCCTCCCAATTTGTTCTTTTTGCTTAAGATTGCTTTGGCTAGATGGGGTCTTCTCCCAGAGACACTTACTGAAAACTAAATATGCTTCCAAGTTTTGGATGATCTAGATTACTGTTAACAATCAGTTTTAACCAGCTACTATATACAACTTTTAGGTGTTTCCCATACATTATATTATGTATTCACTTTAAGAAATCTAAAAAATGCATTTAATTAATCATTCTACTAGTGAGAACAATGGGATTCAGGTTTTGGAATATCTAAAGGATATTTGAATCCCATTTCATTATAAAAGAACAAACCAGTGCCCAGAGAAGCAGAAGGTAAATGGTAATGTGGCAAAGTGAGCCTGCAATGCCACTCTATGCCCGTGCTTCAGCAGACTGTGGAAATATAGGAAAGCCCCTTGAGATAAGTAAGAAAGGAACTGAGAATTAAGAACCAGTATGTCTGCTAGGAGATAGCCTTAGTGTAGGATCAAGGGAATCCCAATGTGGAGGTTGTAGGACAGACAGTGGGAAGCAAAGGTCCAGCTGAAGGATGATAGTAAAGAACCACCCAGAGCTGAGGGGCTCCAAGTAGGTTGAGGAGACTAGCCAAGCTATAAGTAGCAATCAAGTTCAATATCCATGTCAAGAGAACAACAGACAGCAAAAACAACAGACATCTTGTCACATAAGTTTCCCCTCGCATTCAGACACCAAGAAGCAAAGTCAAGAACATTAGAGAATATTGAAAGTTGGAACTCAAAATTTACTAAATCCTTAATTGACCACAAAAGGTTTGTTTCGAACTGAAAAAGAGTAACCTTCAAGTGGAGAGATTAATTTTTCCCCTCTCCTGGAAGAAAGAATGGCAGCTCATGAACAAGTTAAGTTCCCTAAAGAGAAAGTCAGATTTCTGCATATTAAATCTTAAATATGTAAATTTTGACAACCCCTTCCCCCAATACCTGTACATTTACTTCCCTTCCATGGACCTTGTCATAGATAAGCAATCAAGATTTCTGCCACATCCACAGCCAGCTTTCTGAGGGAAGTTTTCCCTTTGATGGTACATGATGAAATAGAAGTCCTAAGAGCTGCCACACACATAGCTGGCAATATGCGAACGTATGGCCTTGGCCCCTAAGTGTTTCAGGACTTACATCAGACCTACAAAGCAGATAACTCCTGAGTCAACAGCTTGAGAGGAACCACGTAACAAAAGTCTATATAAATAATAACAACAAACTGAACCAATCAGATTCTCTCACATTGGAAGTGAGTTGGATGGAGCATTAATCAAGGGCTTAAGTACAAGTAGAATTGAAAAGACTAGTGGGAGGAAAACAGTATCCAGATCTACTGAGCAACAGAAGTGGTGGTTGTGAATAATGGCTTCCCAAAGATATCCACATCCTAATCCCCAGAACCTGTGGATATGTTGTCACACAGTAAACGGGAATGACATTTGCAGATGGAATTCATCTGCTAAACAGCATGAGAAGAAATCAGCTCTACATTGCTGGCTTTAAAGGTGGAGGAAAGGGGCAATAAACCAAAGAAAGGACCTCTGATCTACAAAATTGTAAGATAATAAATCTGCATTGTTTTAAGCCAGTAAATTTATAGGAATTTGTCACAGTAGCAATAGAAGAGTAACACAATGAGTTAGTTGTGAAGAGCTCCCAGGTTAGAGTCAACAATAATAATAAACCTCTGAGGCTGCCTGGGCTCTGAACCTCCTTTCCCCTTGACCAAACTACCTTCCTAAATTCCTTGAGTTCTTGCCGAAACCCAGGCTCCTCCTGAGTTCCGTTAAATTTGCTAGATGTTTTTTATGAGTACTTCTACAATAAACTGAGTGACTCACTGTTCCTAACAATAAAAATCCTAACAGAACTCCATGTTTGAAAGTTGTGATTAGCAGTATTTATTAATTATTACTTTGTACTTTCATTTCATTCATCCTTAGATTCTGATGAATATGAAAGATGAGCTCTATTGTGAGAAATGTATAATTTCTGTTAGGGTTTAGGAAATAATGAAATTATTTCATTATTCAAGGACACCCATTATTACCTTCACAATTGTGTTAAGTTCTAAGAAGAAAGTCTACACAGAAAAGCTAAAAATATCAAAATGGATATGCATACACTGTATAAAAGTGTAAATTAGATGACTAAATATGATTCTACTTCATAATAATAAGAGGTAGGATTAAAAGAAAATGTTATATCTCCCACCATCATTATAATTTCACTGTCCTTATTGGTAATAGGAGTAAATTCATATATCTTCAATACTAATGCAGGCAGGAAAAGAGATTCATTGTCACCTCGTCTGCTTCAGATGCCCACAAAATCAATTTCACTTAATTTTAGTTGAATTTTGCAATGTGGGATGGTTTGTCTGTGGGTTAGTTTCCCCCCACCCCCTTATTAAGTGTTCCTTGGGCTTCTGAACTACTTGTTCCCTAGCAACTGAGAATGTCTTATTTCTAAAAGATGTATTAACACAAAAGAGTAATATGTTCTTTCTTGGTCACTTTCAAGGATCAAAGTTCCCATAACTAAAGAAACTCTATAATGATTCAAAAACATAATAAAATGTTTCTTTTTATTTATCATCAGTCTCATCATCATCTAAGCTGGACAACACAGACAGACGCTGAGATATGTGAAGATTCATTCACCTAAGGTAAAGAGTAACTAGAGACTCTAGATCGGAATTGATGTTAGAATATATTTTACCAACAGTAAAGACAAGAAAAATAAAACCTACTTTTCTATGAAAATTAGCTGAGTTTTAAAAAGTGAATTTTGCCATAAAAACATGCAGTAATTTCTAATTAACCCCTGATCCCTTCAACCTCTCCCCTATTTCCTTTTGATTAAAGTAGTAAATGATGCAATCTCTTACACAAAAGTCAAGCTTTTAAAATGTCTTTCTCTTTAGTACTCAAGTATATTATCAGTTGTGTTTAGTACAGTTGGGTAAAGAACAGCATATACCAACTGCTGAAATATATTAATTTAATGTAGTTTGTGTAAATTTATGAAGCTGTAAGTATTCATTTTACAAGATGCACGGCATTGTATTACTGTCATTTTAAAAACCACATTTGATTCTTTGCATCTTCATTTTAAGTAAATTATAGCCCTTTCTTTCTTTCCCCTGTAACCTAGCTTTTTGAGATAGGATATTACCTTTGACATTTTTATGACTTGAGATTTCTATTTTACTACTTTTAAGCATGCACAATCACCTAACATATAATTTGTGTAAATATCATGTTTATTATGTATTTTCTATTTCCTTTAACCAAAATGTAAGTTTCAAGAGGACAAAGGTTTTTGTCTGTTTTGTTCACTGGTACATGCCCAGCACATAGTACAGTGCCTAGCACAAGAAATATGGATTGCATAAATTAGAGAATGGATACTGATACCAGTTACTGTGTCAGGCTTTGCTCGGAACGTGAATGCTGACTTATAACAACTTCCTCCCTGTATTTTAAAATCAATATTTATTTTAAACCTAAAAAAATAACAAGTAAGGTGCTACGCAATTACATAAGACTACAAATACAACACCTATACAGTAATTAAATTCCAATAATAAATACACAAAATAAGGTAATCATCAATATGAGGAAGAATACTAATGTTCCAATGAGGAGATACAGAAATTTATGCTGTCAGAATGCATAGGAAAGTAAAATCACATGGGCTATGACAGTCAAAAAAATGGGATTATAGCCACATTTTGGAGGAAACGTGTGCTTCGATAAAGGATGAAAGAGAGAAGAATGTGTGTGATCCGAGGAATTACTGGGAAATAAAGATTGAAAGGCAAATTGAGACATGATTATGGAGGCCTATAAAAGTCAGGCTATTGGTTTGTACTTTATTCTGGAGTCAACTCCAAGCTATTTTAGACTAGTAATATTTAGCTCAGAACTTCTAGTATCTATCACAGCAATTAGAACATACGAATTTAAAATATGTTTACTATAAAGCATCATCTGAACATACACAGACACATATATACAATTCTATATATACACACATACAAATACATAATTTGGTCATACTCTCAAATTTTTTTTATAAGATTCAGAAGAACATACTCTCAAATTTATAGTGCATACTTCTCTAATGTTAACTATATCAAACTGTCATTCTAATAACAAACTCAAGAGTTTTCCTAGCCATTCTATTCTATCTGATATAATACAGCTTGTTAGCTAGAACTATGTCACATTTCAAATGGGACATTGTGTTTAGGAAGGATATTTAGGAAAAATGAAGTGAGAATTCGTGAACCTTCCACAACATACACTGCTACTTGCCCTAGTTCCTATTAACAAGAGCATGACAGTGACACTTCTGAGCAATATATTAAAAATGTAAGAAGGAAAAGAAGAAATGACAATAATAAACATGCCTCTTAATTTTCTCCATACTATACATAAGAACAGGTGATTTATATTTAACCAGAAATGCAGGTTGTTTCTGGAGTAGAGGAACTAAATTATGACAAAGGCTAAAGAGAGTATGAAAAATTTTCACAGCAAAAATTTTTCAAATTTTAGGATAGAGGCATTTAACATATAAGGTAAATTATAAGTTCACCTTTAGGAACACAGATTCAAAACAAGAAAAATATTAAGATATATCTAATAGAAGCTATCTACTTGCTTTTTGTTTTTTTAATTCCAGGGATAATTTATCAACCTAGCATCTCCCTTTCCATATCTAAAGCTATATATAAATTGTGAATTAAGTATGTATTTTGACCAGAAAATTCATGTGCAATCGAAAGTGGAAAAGATTACACCAGATTCTGTTAAAACTAAACTAAAAAATAATTAACCATAAGCTGAGTGAAAACCAACCCTTTAAACAAAACGACCTAACCAAAACATCTCTAACCCAAAACGACCTAAATTCATTTCACTGCCAACAAAAGAATTTTAAAAAGCAGCCCAGTTTAATTTGCCCCTGTCATACCTTATTAACAAATGGCTTTTCTACAGCAAAACTGCTACCTACCATTGCTGATATACAATTTAACAAATTTATATTCATTTAAAGAACTTCACACACTTATTCTTGCCTCAAATTCTTCAGCCCTTCTTGAGCAGTTTTTCAACCTTAGCATTATTCACATTTTTTACAGGCTAATTCTTCTTTGTTTGGGGGGGGATGCGGGATGTCTCATGCATTGTGGAATGTTTTAACAGCCTCATTGGCCTCTATGCCAAGTAGATGCAAGCAGCAACCCCCCACGCCCTGAGTTACGATAGTCACAAATGTTTCCAAACATTGCCAAATGTTTTCTGGGGTACAAAGTCGCCCCTGGCTGAGAAACACTGCACTAAACATACATTTGGAGAAATAACAAATAATAATTTATTCCTCAAGTACCAGCATAACTTAAGAAAATGTTAATTAATGATTGATACTAGAATAGAATGGTAAGGTGAAAGAAAACATTTCAATACCTGTAATAAAATTAAAAGATACCCTAAAATTAGAAATTCCCTTACATTTTATTCTATATCTTTCATGAATGTAATTAACCACTATTTTTTAAAAACAACAAAAAGCTTCTTACTTTAAAATCTCTGGGGGGGTGGGTGGGTAATGGTTAAGGGAATCCATACTCTCTGTACTCTTTATTGGTACTATACTCTGCAGTCAAAATAGATTTCTGTCTATTTAGGAAAAAAATCAAAAGATCCAGGAGGGTAAGATAATCTTAAGTTGCCTACAGAGTTATGGTGACTGATTTAGTTACAATATTTTATTGCTTAAAAAAAGTAAGGTAGCTCAATAAAATCATAATGTAAGATAATAATTACTAGCTATATTTGTTTATTGAAAGAAAGAAAGCATATAACTTTTTCAAGATTTATTAAAAGAAAGCAAGCTTGTAACTTTTTCAAGGCATTATTGTTTTCACATTTCATTTTATATTGCCTTTTATTCTTAACAACAATTCTATGAGGAAGGGGAAGTGTTACTATAGACCTCACTTGACAGGCAGGTAATGGGAATTCTAATATCATATAATAGAATTTGCAGCACACCCAAGACTAGAAGATTCCTAATCCTTCCTGTTGTGTGTGCTTCTTGCTGCTTCCCTAGTCAAAATCACCAATGATTAATTATGTTCTGCTTTTGAGTATCTTCTTTTGTAAATATATTAATACATTAAATACTCCACCTCCTAGAAAATGAATATTCTATTTACATAAGATGACGTGACCACAATGTCAAAGCATCAGTTTGAGTTACTAATGAAAAGAAAGTCTTCACTCAAGATACTTATGTAAATATTAACTTAATTGAGAGTATTGAATGTCATGCTCAATATTTAAACATATTTTATATTTACATCTTTGAGTAGCATACTGAAATGTAAAGGTATTGATTTTGACATAACTTTAACTTATGAAATCATAATGGTGAATCAAAAGCCGGAAAGTTCTATGATGATGCCATTGCAGAATGAGTCTACCTTCAAAATTAAACTTCCGGGAAAAAATTAATGCACATTTTCCTAAGTATATTTGCATATTCTAGCCTAAAATATTAGAAATTCAGACAGTTTACATTTAAGAAGAAAGCTTTATAAGAACCAGGTGACATGTATCATTTCAAATTTCTTAGATAACTGGAGGGATACAATAAGCGCTGTTACCCAAAAGTTTGGATTCCCCTAACACTCTTTATTGTCAGAAGACACAACACAACGTTGGAATGGTTATAGAAAGAATGTATGGAGTAATGTCAGATCATGTAGGTGAATATTTCAAAACGAACATATTGTTAAACACTATAGGAATACACATTGTACCTTATATATACATGATATGAGTCTGGAAGTCTTACAAACCATCAGGACAAGCTGTAAGAGAGTCTGACATTGTAGATAGAGAATGGAGAGAAAGGACCAGGGAAGAAAATGCAGAGAGGAGGTGTAGGTGATGGCCAAAGGGTGCGATGATCTATGCCTCTGCCACTGACAAGTAGGAGATACAGAGCAAGTAAGGCCTTACTGTCTCTGGGCCCCAGGGATAAGAGTAGGATGAGGCAAGTGAGGTGCCAAGGACACAAAATTTAAGGAAATGTTCACTCACTCTGGGGGTTTTACAAGTTTAGGAGCCTCAGAGCCAGTGCCTTAGGCACCTCACTTGCCTAACCAGAGATGAGGTCTTGCTGAGCACCCATCCGCACCTGTCCCCTGCTGGAAAAATATGCCTATTTGGAATGAGGAGAAGTTTTACTTCTTTCAAAATATAGTCTTCACACTTGCTTCTTAATACCGAATATGTTCTGTTTGTAAATAAAAGAATTACTACAGAGTTAAATGATCAAATGTAAATGACAACTATCAAATCTTTCTTATTATAATAAAGAGGAGGCTATGAGAAGGCCTTTATGGGAAAGGGGAGGCATGAAGAAAATAGTATACAAAAGAGATGACAAATCTCCCAAGTGATTGTAATTTGCTTACACTGTTGAAATTTGTTGTCCCTTGGGTGAGGCTAATCAAACGTAGTGACTGAGAATTTCTGACATATTTGCCAAGTTCTGTTTCCTTTTAACATAACATTTTGCAGATTCAGAAATGTATTATATAGAAAAGACAGTTGTTTCTATTCATCAATTTATTTATAGAAAACTTTTTCATGAAGCAAATTCTCACTATAGAACCCATTAATTTAAAATACATGACAATTTGGATGTTGGTCAAAATTTAGGTATATCTTTAGGATGAAATATTTTCTCAACAAATTAAGTGTAAAAATGGTTGCTGGTAAAGTATTTTTGTGAACTTAAAAACCTTGTTTTCAAGAATATTGATACCACTTTATAAAAAATATTATCTATTCATAAATATGTGATGACTAGCCTTTCCATTTGCCAGCTTGGTAGCTAAAGAAATTGTGTGTGTGTGTGTGTGTGTGTGTATAGAAGTAATAAAATATATTTGAAAATGTGCTATAATTCAGATTAACAATAAATATACATTTTTCAAAACCTGGGGCTTTTTCTATTTTTCCTTGATGTATAAATGTTTAAGTGTATAAATACAGCTTCCATTCTGTGTTAACATATCTTCGATACCTTTTTAAGACATAGCTCTTATAAGGATAGTATTCAGGTAACACATACATGTCAGTGGAAGACTGCTAGTCATCCTCCACTATTCTGCCCCCTTCCATTGTGATAGAATTCTGACTGGGCACACGAATGCTCAGATACAGACCCCACTTCTCTGACTCCTTTCTTGTTGGATGTGACCACGTGACTAAGTTCTGACCACTGGAAAGTGAGAAAAATGTCTTATCCTTAATTGACTAGATTTCTGCTCTCCAATCTCTTTCCCTTGACATGATGGCTAGGAAATAATAGCAACTGGAAGAATCATCTTAGACTCAGGAATGGAAGCCACATGCTAAAGATGGCAGAGCCACCCTGCCAACCATAGACTGCTTACCTCCAGACTGCTATGTGGGAGAAAAATACGTGACTATCTTTTCTCTTTGTCACATTGGCTCAGCCTGTACCCCAAATAATACAATACAATGCCCCCAACTAATGCAACAAATGAATGACATTTGTTCAGTTCTGATTATATGTCAATACATACTTTATACAGATATCATCAATCCTAACAACTCCATGAGATTAAGTATCTTGGCCAGATTACAAAGCTAGCCATTGGTGGAACCAGGGTATAATAATTTTAAATATGTTTTAAAGGGATAGGCTATAATATGCCATAAAAAATATTTAGTGTGTCTTCTTCAGTTAGAAGACCGTGAAGACAAAAATCAGGGAAAATTTACTTTCTGTACCACTGTTAGCAATTATTTCAATGTATATACACACAAAACCATTTCTGTGCATATCAACAAAAATGGGAGGTTTTAAATTATGCATGTAAATTTATATCTTGGAATTTCCTTCCACTCTTTTCTTTTTGAAAGAAATTCAAATGAAAGTATTCATGAGTAGATAATTGGTGGCACAGCTTTGGCTTCTTCTAATTTATATCTTTTCTGAAAAGAGCAGTAGCATAATCAGATATACTAACCTATCCTTAACCGGGGATCTGCTGCCTTTTTCAAAATACAAGTATGGACATAAAAATGCAAAATATTAACATATATTCTAAAGCATAAAAGAATTTATTTCAAATTTCAGAACTGCATCCAATTTAGTAATTGTGTAACCTAGAACAAAATTTTAACCTTGCAAATAATTTCTTTATGTATATTAAAGATAATGATGCTGAATGCACAAGATTGTTCAGAGGATTAATGAGATGATACATGTAAAAGGCTTAATACAGTGCTTGAATTAATGGGAAAAAATAAAAGCATTCTTCAGCTGAATTTTAAAAGGCTCTAATATACTAAGTACACTAAGAAAATTATAATGCATCATTTCTTTCCCCAAATTTTTCCCTCAATTATTTTATCTACTTTGTAGATAAGCATATGGCATATGCAATTGATAGACATATGTATTCTCCAAATGATTAGATAATGGAATAATTCAATAAGAAATACCTTAAAACTCAAATGCATCAGGGACAGTAGTCCTTCTGAAGCCCATTCACGCTTGATCTTTAACAGAAGACAGGCAGGTTACCTGGGCAAAGTCTCACTTTAACAGTAGTTAAAGTACTGAATTTATTCAATAATATTATCATTTCCTTGGGCTAATATTTTATGATGCCGTTGAGCAATTTTCATAAAATTGCAAAGATATATTACTTTAGCTATGTTGCCTCATTGCACTGGCTCTTGGTCTTCATGTAAAAAGCTACTTGTACCTTGTGAAGCCAGTAAAAGCAATCACATTAATTAATTTGGGAAGAATCATCATTTCTACAATATTGAATTTCAACCCAGGGGCCTGCTAAGTTCTTCCATTTCTTCAATTTTTGGTCCTCACCGTGCATCCAATACTCCCAATCTCAGCTCAAAATTCACTCTCAACTCCGGCATCCTTCAACCAGTTTTTGCTTTAAGTCCCCATAGCCAAAATAAATAAATAGATAAATAATGCACTCCTTTTGCCCACATCATGGACCTTCTCTCTAGGCAAAAAGAATGAGGCATATGGAATCATTTGTCTGTGTAAAATGACACTCTTCATGTGCCCTAATACTTAAATTCTTTTTCCAATAATGAATTCTGTTCTAACACACCTCCCCCCACACCAGTTACATAACATATAATTATTTTCTTTAGAATTTTTCTGTCACTATAATGAGGTATGTGTCTCATAAACAGAAAATGAGGGGAATGTTCTTTCATCCTTTTCATTCTATTTTGTTATCCTAATTCAGACAAAGTCATTGATACATTCTTCTTAGTAATCAATACTCCATAAAGCATAATGGAAACCAGGCAAGACCTTTTTTATTTTTGTGCTTCATGATTTATTGCAAAAAGCAGATTCAGCAAAAGAAGTTTCACCTATTAATACCAAAACTAACAACGAGGTCAGCCAAGCAAGTGGTTTTTGAGGCTGGAGCAGCACTAAAGGAGCGAGGGAGAGAGGCTCCCAGGGGAAGCTTCTTTTTAATCTCGACCTGTCAGTAAAGAGAGCCATATAACTTCTAACCAGAATCTGTAATTTCTCATTTTTTTCTCATTGTGACTGAATAAAAGCTTCACTCTTAGACAATTTAAGTAATATTTAAAAGAAAATTAACAAAGAAGATTTTCTGGAGCTTCCACAAACTCCATTAGTTTCATAGAGGCTCACTTACTATCCTACACACTTTCATACTCTAACATTTCCCCACAGAGAATCACTGCAGATCTCAGGTGTGAACTTATAATAGCTTTCAGGCACCCATACACCCCCAGTAATCGAGAGTTTTGATCGGCAGAGTGTCAGTTCTCTGAGGAGGGGAACTGCTTGTCTATCCTTAGCAGCCTGCACAGTGCCTGGGACAATCACGTGCTGAACATATCACATTAACTGGAAGTAAATACGATCATTGTTATTCACCAGGAATACTTTTCATTTCCAAATATATTCTTTATCTCACAGATACTTAGGTTTGTTCAACACATTCTTGGTTTAAAATCTACAATTGCTTTTTTTTTTTAAAGAGATTCTGGTATAATTTTGTTTAGTATGTGATTAAGGTTTCTTTATGAATTTCTATTAATACATAAGGTACAATACATTCCAGTTTTTCCAAGGGAAGAATATTCATATATAAATATCTGTACGATAAATATTCACATACTATACATGAAACCGCTTTTATATAATTTCACCTCATTGGCCCATCACATTTTAAGAAAGGCCTCACTGCATCACTGAGAACATGAGATGAGACTACTTTCAAATTGCTGTATTACTTACATTAAAATGAAAGTAGTGAGACCCTTAAAAAATGACATTTAATTTTTAATTAACCCCATAGAACCTTATACATGTAAATACTCTTACCCATGGACATGGAAAATAATCTATTTAAGATGCTATATAAATATTTACATATTGCTATCATTTTCAAAAACCATTGTAGAGTCACTTTCACAGCCAGTTTATAATTCACAAGAAAAAATCATCTTTTATAGTGTCTCCTTTTCTTGCACCAGAACTTTTATTACCCATCTCAATGACTCACTCCAGTCTCTAGACATGGCTGTAAACACTTTTCAAATAATTTTAAAAGTAAAATCTACCCTCAAAGAATGAAGATGTGTTCCCACTGCAAATATTCAAAAGAACCCGTCACAGGAACTGCAGTCACCACTATATGAGAGATTCTAAAAATATTTTTAAGAATGTAAACATTGTGGTAATAAGTACATGACACCCAATTTGAATTTGGGGGCAGTATACACAACATGGACTCATCTAAGTGAGGCCTGTGTATAAACTGCAAAGTGTGGTGAGAAAGTTTTCACTAATTGTTAGGGATAGCATTTCTCATTCACAACAACTTAGGAGTACCAAGCGTCTCTCTCAGAATTTTACTAGTTGATCCACATGAGGATGTGGATCATACCCCATTTGTAAGACAGAAATTAATTTCCTAGAACATAGAACTGCATTCAAATTAAAGAACAGATTAACAAGTTTCTTTGATGGATTTTACTCACATCAACAAGCTGATTGACTCCACTTGCTGTTTTTGCCAGTGTGACAAGGTCTTCTTGCATCTTATCCACCCATGACTTGATACTGCAGGAATCAGAAAAGATTATGTTCTATCAGACCTCTAGCAAATAAAGGCCACATTCTGATATTCCATACCCATACCAACCAATGTTACACATAATTCGTTAAGTTGCCTTTAAATCTTTCTTCTGCCTCCTAGTTCCTACTATGTTCACCCTCCCACTCCACCTTTATATTGCCAAAGCATTGAACCTTAAGTGTGCAAGCTGTTAGGATGCTGAAATACCTAAATGCTGTAGACCTAAGGTGTACATTCTTTTCTGCCCAGGCATATATAAGAAAACACCAGTAAGCTAGTAACAATGATAGATGATTCATATGTGAATGTGAACTTCTCTTTACATACATATACATATATAATTTGAATCATGGAGATTTAACTTCCTTCCTGAGAGAAGAATTCCAATAGTACATCAAGGTCACCAACTTTTTTTCAGATAAATTTAAATGCAAAAAAATAAATTAAACGTGGAATAAAAGCATAATTTGGAAAAGAGATTTAAATGAGGTATAACAGAATATATAAAAGAATAATGAGCTGATAAGCTAAAGAGGAAGAAAAAAACCTGAAAGTCAGTCACAAAAAAGGATGAAATGCCTTAGGAAAACACAGAGGCTTGATTTACATGTGAAACAAAATAGTTAGTAAATGAAACACATTAAAACTAGGGATACTTTAGCACAAATGAAAATAAGAATATTTATTGAATCATGCTCTATAAATAGGATAGAAAAAGGTAAATGAATATCAAAAAAGAAAAAATAAATGGGAGTAAGGTATAAAATAAAGAAAAATTTATAGAAACTAAAATGAATGATGCACACAATGGTATTCTCATACTATAATTTTTGCTACTTATAAGCTGGTACATATATTTGAAAAATATCAAATACTAATATTCTTAGTACTACTATCAGATAAATATAATTGTGCCCCATTTGTACATGAAAAACAAAAAATTACAGTAGGGAACAAGTAGGAGCAGACCATTGACACCATTTCCTTCTCTAATTCAGATCACATGATCTCATTTCTCTAACCAGTTTCTGGACAAGTCCTCGTACCCAGAGAAAATGAATCATCTCTTCTCAGATATAATTCCCAACATTGACAAAGAGTAAGAAGTGTTATACATCCCTTTAGCTGGGAAACTGAGAGACAAAGAATATATATGTAAAGAAATGAAAATAACTCATGCCTGAATTCTGATTTATGCTAAACTGACCCAAAACATGCATTCTAACTTGACACTTGAGTGCACTATTACTACCAATGTTCTTTGAGGTGAACTTGTTTTGGCTAAAAAGCAATTCAGGACCCATCCCGTCTTCCCTGCCCTTCTGACAAGCTGTCAAGAACACTTTATAGAATCAAGGATTATTTTTTATAAATATGAAGTGTTATGTGGTTTTCCTAAAATACTTAGGCGCTGTCTTTCAACTGGAATTAAAAAGCTTTAATAAATAGGAAATAATGAAAGATCCCATTCACCATGAAAGTAAAAAATTCACACAAGGGAAAACACTCATATGTATAAATTTTTTATCAATCTTTATCTTCCTTGGTAAATTGTCAAGCACATATGTATAATCTCTAAGCACTATTTTATTAAATTCATCCTGAAGGTACTAAAAAATTTGGGGAAAATTACAGAGGATATAGACTTTTCATGTAACAAGAAACTAACATAGCACTCGACTAAGAAAAAATGTGTTGTTTGCTCTTTGTTAACCCATTCAACAAGCAGTAGTAGTGCTGGAAAGGATACTAAGAGATGGAGACGCTTATTAAGTAGTGGTGCGGGAAGGTTGATAAAAGAGGCTTTCTGGAGCAGTAGCTACTTGAAGTAACATTTTGAAAGGCAAGTGGAACTTGACAAAATTGAGAAAAGAAGGAAGTAACAATGAAGGCAAAGGGAATGTAAAACATGGTATATTCAGCAACTCTAAGAAGTGTGAATGGCTGGAGTCCAAGCTTGGTTCAGCAAATTGTATGGAATGGGGGCTGAAATGGTAGGGAAGAAATTCAGCCAGATAGATGGGCCAAACCAAGGGTCTTAAATACCATTATGAAGCATTTAGATTATATTCTCAAAATAATGGAGACATATTAGGAAATGAGAAGTCAAAAAGTGATAAGATCAAGTAAGTATATAAGAACATGATAAAATAATTTCCCTAACACCAAGTGGATGGTGGCTTAGAAGGAGAACAGAAAATAAAAAGAGAAGGTCTAGTTAAGAGATAAAAACCGAGAAGGACTCAAACTAACTCAGTGGTAGTTAAAGGGGAGAAAGGAAAAGCATAGGGAGGCCAAGTATTAATAGAAGCAACTAGCTCAACAGAAATTCTGCACTATGAACAAGACTTCATATACTGTCACATACAGAAAGTGACTGGGGAAAGAATTTGAGAGGATTCAGGGATGTCCACAGTTAGACGATGACAGGACATTTTTATATAGAAAGTACAGGAGGAAGAACAATGTAGAGGGTCATTGATGGGTTTATTTTTATTGATTCAATTAGAGGTGTTTTGGGGAGACTCAAGTATAGACATACTGTAGGCAACTGAATGTACATTGGTTTAGAGGTCTCAGAAGAGAAGTCTCCATAGAATTTAAAGATTTGGTAGTTACAATGTGTATAAAGGACATAGGTAAATCAATGAATGACTCCCAAAAGAGACTGTACAGAGGGAGGAAGGAAATAAACAGTAGGTAGAACTCTGGAAAATAGCATTTAAAGAATGGACCTCTGGACTACTCATTCAATATGAGTAGTGACCAAAAAACAGAATCCAAGAACAACGGTATCACAAAAGCCTAAGGAAAACGTTTCCAAAGAGAGGAAGGAACTATAGAGTTATCAAATAAGATAAGAGAAAATTATTCACCTTATGTATGAGGAGAATGAAAGAAACTGAAAACTGGAAAAAAATCGAGAATGAGGAGTTGGTGCTCCTTTATGTTTTATAATAGAATAAATATAAGCACGTTTCTATGTGAAAGGAGGAAGGCAAGTAGAGAAGGAGGCATCGAAGATTCAGGAGAGAATGTATAATTTATTGACAGTGACGGGGTGCAGGAAACACTACCCCAAAGTAGGGTACCTTGCCATTTAAGAAAATAGCAAAAGCAGGGAGGTCTCTCCAACCTTCTCCCACCGTTCTTCCCTGAAGTAGGCCATGAAACCTAGGAAGGTCACTCTCTAACCTTCTCCCCTGAGGACCCTCATGTGACAGGTGTCCTGCCCTATCCTCAAAGGGAAGAAATCTCACACAGGACAGCAAGAAGAATCTGAACAAACAGGCCTTGCTAAGTTCCCCCTAATTTTATTACCATTATTAGATTATACCCATTTATCCTCTAATCATACTTGTGTGACACTGTCCATTAAAATACATAGTTTTCCCTGGGTCTTTGGGTCTTCATTTTCTGAAGGCTCCCATGTCACGTAAAACTTACATTAAATTAATTTTATGTCTTTTTTTTTAATAGGGGTCTCAGCCATGCACCTTGCAATAAAATAGGTAAGGAAAGAAATCATTTCTCCCCTGCAGTCTTTAAAAAGACTCTAGATTCATTAGGCTTTTTCTTGCTCACCCCTGTATCCCAAACATGAGAGGGTGGAGGTGGGGATGAATTAAGGAATAAGCAGAACCAAGGAGAAACCTAATCCATGCCTAGAAGAGGATACTTCTTCCATGGAGATTGGGGGAAAATGTACAATATTTGAGGTAAATGGAAATAACTAGAACAACTACAGCAAAAAGTTGAGACAATTTTATGTATTGGTCTCTATTTTCTTTGTATTAATAATAAAGGAGAACAAGTCATCTGTTCAGAGATAAGCAGAAGGTATTAAGGCAGATAACTGAAAAGAAAGTTGGAGGTTTAAGAAGAATGGATGGAGGGTATTTAAGGACTTGCATTATACCGGAAGCCATCAGTTCCCATGAGTAGTAATCAGCATGGCTGTGTAAATTTCTTACCAGTAACCAGGCTGGAGAGGGCAGTAAGGGGTAGTGGGAGGGAAGGCATCCAGATGAATGTGGAGTAGATACCAGCAGATGGGAAACGAGGATAAGGAAAAATGAATTGAAGGTCCTGACAATTTCAAGATCTCTACTCATTCTAAATAACAAGAACTACTTATGAATAAAATATTTGTTAAAGTGTTATAATATTATATTCATAAACAATATTATATTCATAAACAATGTCTGTTTTCTAAAGCCTTTTTCTATGGAACCAAAAATCCTATCACAATATTTATAAGAAAACGTGTGACTACTATATTATCAAATTGCAAATCTTTCTCATCTTTTTTTTTAATTTTTAGCCTAATAACCTTATAAAAAGAATACATTGTAGAGACTAAATGAAGAAAGCAGCCTGAGAACACATATCCTACTTTAAATCATTTGAAACTATCTATCTCTATATATTTTTTTTAAGAAAATAAATTCCTAAAGTCATTGTGAAACAAAACAGATTGCTCCCAGAAAGTTTAATAGTTTGAAAATCTTTCTCTTAGAAATAAATATTAAATATATACTACCATCTCTGGCCCCCTCAACGAAGTTCCTGATATCCACATTTATCTGGTTATATAGATACAATAGAACTTAACTAATAGGTATATTGTTTCCATGAGAAAATACATTGGATTTTCAAACTTGGGATGTCAAGAGCACACTTAACTCTGCTTGTTAGAACTGTATATTCCCTGGTTCAAAGTCTCTGATGGTAACAGAGGATTCAATGTTATAAAGACAAGACTTGAACGTGACAGGTAGTCAGAAGAATAAGAAGAATGGATGGTACTTGTAGAGGAAAATGGTGAGAAGCTCAAGAGATTGGGTACATAGTCAAGGTATGTGTGCAACAGAACTATTTCTTATTTCTTTCCTACCCCACATCCCCCACTGCTCCACTGCCCTCTTAAAAGCCCATGTTCCTGTAACTCCTATGACCCTACTCCCTAGTCGCTCTTTTATACTATTATCATCTGACTTCTTTTCATTTTTCTAAACCCAAATATAATCATTTATCAACATCTGTCTTTGATTTTATCTGCCATTCTCCTTCCTTGCTTCTCTTTATTTGCACGCCTTCAAAATCTTATGACGTCAACTATCACCTTTACATATATAATCCCTAAAATTGAGCTCCAGTTCTACTCTAACTACCATTTGATCATTCCATCTTGATGTCCCACCATCCCTTTTCAAATATGTATAAATTGAATTCAACAACTTCTTCCCTCCCTATACTACAAATACTATATCCCTTCTTCTTGTTGGAAACCGTCTCCCCAGTCCTCCAGGTTCATACCATCAATTTCTTCAATTTCTTTGTTTAATAACAGTATCTCAGCATTTTTCCAACACAGAGCTGGTAGCTAAACACATTGAGATATTCTGTACCATCACCATGCTAAAGAATTTAACATGCATTCTCTTAGTCAATGTAAAAACTAGCGTTCACATTTCACAGATGAGAAAAATTTAGAGAAGTTAAGCAACTCAGCCCTCTAGCTTTTTATTTTCTAAGACCTTTTACCAACCACATTCCCATGCATGTTGACTGTCCTTTTACACATTCTGTTTGCTCTATAACCTCTACCTAGAAGTAATCTGCCACCTCCTTTATGAATGGATAAATTCCACAAATATTCTAATATTACTTTTCACAACCTGCCAAACTAAGAACATTCTCTTCTACCCACTAAACTTCAAGAGCACTTTAATTGTGCTTTGTGCTTATTTTCTTTACACTTCCATGATTAGATGGATATACTTTATTCTCATTTATCACTGCATCCTCAAAGTTTCTATTACAGTAACTTGAATTTAGTAAACACGTATTTATTGAATAGAAAAATGTATTGAAATGAAATGCAATTGCACTACTGTTTTTAAAAGATCATGCTTATATTTAGTACATTTCTTCTCCCCATAATCTGCATCAGAAAAAAATAAACTGTTGGACCCCATGCATCTGCAAACAGTACCCACTTTTCAACAAGTAGATTTTCAAAATGTTGGCTTAATATTTTAAAGAAATTATTAAATCTCTAGAGTGTGTGCCTTAAAATTCCAAATCTTTTAAGTGTATATTAAATGTCATAGAAAAAAATAAGTCTTGTAATCCTTCTTTGTCTCTACAATAACTCATTACAGAATTAACTAGCAGTGCAAGATTGCCAACTGTTTGATGTTGTCTATAGATTCAGTGTAATTTGAAACATTCACTAAGATATCTCTAAAAATTGAGGCAAATATTTTATTGAATACTTAAGATAATCTTTTATACCTTCTACTACACCTTACTGTACAGAAACAGCCCAAATTCTAAAAGCAGACATAGAAAATATTAATATTCAACTTTTCATAAAGTTAGAAAAAAACTTGCTATTCAATTAATATTGTTCCTTTTGAGGTTGGATTTGTCTGTAATGTGGCTTTCAAAAGAGTAGTGCACAGTTCAGAAAACTATTTTCAAAAAGAAAAGAAAAAGGTGGCAGTCTGTTTCGTTTTATGGCAGCAGCCCCCAGCCTTTTTGGCACCAGGGATCAGTTTCACGGAAGACAATTTCTCCATGGACCAGGGTGGAGGGGGATGGTTTTGGAATGACACAAGCACATTACATTTATTGTGCACTTTATTTCTATTATTACTACATTGTAATATATAATGAAATAATTATACAACTAATCATAATACAGAATCAGTGGGAGCCCTGAGCTTGTTTTCCTACAAGTAGACGTTCCCCTGTGGGGGTGATGGGAGACAGTGACTGTAAATACAGGTGAAGCTTCACTCGCTCACCCACTGCTCACCTCCTGCCATGCAGCCCGGTTCCTAACAGGCCATGGACCGGTACCAGTCCACGGCCTGGGGATTGGGGACTGCAGCATTAGAGGATCAAATTCAGAAAAATACAAATTATACCCATTTAACCTATTGTAAAGTGTAACAGTTGAGTACAAAGTGTTAAATCTGAATAGTTATTAATATCTATTGAATTGTTTTAAATGTTAAACAGAGAATTTGCCTGGTTGGAACAACAGAGCAAAAGTGATAGCTAAGAATTGTTATCATAGTTCATACCCAAGACTAACTGTCCTTCCTTCCCACATTCGATGTGGCTAAGTCCTCTGGAAAAGAGAATAATGTCTGTAAGCCTATCACTATTTGTATGAAAAGAATATTAAAACAGACATCTTTCTCCTGAATACCTCTCAACTTACTCCACTAGCAATTATCATAGAGACAAGGCAGGAATGAGAGATACACCATATAGAACAGGGGAAGGAAGAGGGCTGCTTACAGCAGGGGATTTATAGGAGGGGTAGGAGGAGAATGAGAAGTCTTTACCATTTGGAGCCCTGTCCTAAGGCGATTCTCTGCCTATGCCACTATGTTTAAGAAATAATCTTATTTTTAACCCAAGCGAATAAGAGATATGGTTATGCCCTAGGAGCTAGGAAAAAATTAAAATATCAAAAGATCTAACAAACTGACCGTTTCAATTGAGTTGATATATAAATAGCTTATTCATAAAGTTGAAGTAATAAGATCATATATTTCAAGTCTAGTGTTCCACTTGCTATAAATATTCTACCAATGCCAAACTGCTCCTATTTTTGTTATATAATAAACCACCCACAGTGTTCCTGTAGTTGGGTAAAAATAACATAAGTAAGCCAAAGATTTAGATAACCTAGACATGCAATTTTGCTAAATATGCATTTCTTATAACATAGATAACTATATAATGGAATACTTTTTTTTTTTTTTGGTATAAAAGGAGAGCTTGTTATCGATATTAAACCATAGGATTGTTTGAGATGGGTATCATGCCAGGAATGTTAGTTAGTTCCTGAAATTATTCTCAATTTAAACCATTTTCAATAACACTGCTGCTCTGTTTTTAGAAAGCTGTTTCAACTTGTGAAATGCTTTAGTATTCCATTTTTATCTAGCGTAATCCTGTAAGAAATGCAGAAAAAGATGTGATCGTGCTAATCAGAGTGGAAAGGTAAAGTACTTGAGAGTAGGAAAAAAGGTTGTATCACTAAAATCTGATTCTTAAACCTGTTCATGTTTCTCTGCCTTCATTTTGTTTTGGTTTTTTTTCTGCCTTCATTTTTTATTGGTTTTTTGCTGTTTGTGCGTGTGTATGTGTGTGTAGTTAACCCACTTTACAAATATTATACTCATAGTTCTCAAAGGTCATGAGATCTAATTTTCTCTATAAGATTTTTTTTTCAGGAGATCTACTTCTCTTCATGAGATCTACTTTTTCCACCATCTCAGATTGATTTTTGTTTTACATAAGTTTTTTTTTCAATTGGTTTTTTAGTTAATATTTTCTTCTTCGGCTGCAGCAATTTGCTTCCAGCTTCCAAGACAACAAATAAACAATACATTTTAGGTTTAATATTAAGGTAGTTTTATGGATTAGCTAGAGGGTGAGGGGGGGTGGTTCTCACACATGGGATTTGCTCCCTGAAGGCTTGAGAGCTTTGTTTTTTATCCTTCCACATCATGGTTAGTGGAAGCATAGTCCCTCTGTAGCCTGGTGCCAGCCAAGGTGTCCCACATGGCCACGTAATCTGCTGCTGGTGTTTCTATGAACCAAATGAGCTGAATTTCTAATTGCTCATTACAAAATCTCCACTCATTTTATTGAAGATTTTCCCTTTCATTCTTTATCTGTGTTTTTTCTCAGTCATTGCAAACTGTTCACAAAATTTATTTTAGCCTAATTCAAGCATGTAAACATTATTTAACGTCATGATCAAAATTTCCTCATTTTCTTTTTTTCTCTGAATTATTAGCTGAGCATTCATGATATTTCCAATGTGCAAAACCCTCAAAAGCTTATTTGTATTCAGATTCTGACATAAATGGCCAACCCACTTCCCCACATAGATCAGTATCTCCAGTCAAGCCAGTTTAACCGTTTTACAAACATGCCACTTTTGTAATATTCATTAAACATGTTTTCTACTAGCCCAGAATCACCTCTCTAAGCCTTTTCAGCTCCTGAAAATCATCCTTCAAGTCTGTGCTTCAGGTACCTCTTCTGGTTACTACAAGTTCTCGAACTTTTAGAAATCTTTTTTTTCTCTAAGTTTGTAAGATACGTAGTCTGTCCTACAAAATGTTACACGTACTGATATATTGTCTTATGTTACTGTTATTTCTCCAAAATACTTAATTTCCTTGAATGGATGGGCTACAGTTTATATTAATACTTCTGTATTCCGAGAATATCTAGCACAGTTCTGAGCATACAGTGGATGCTCAATAAACAACAGATAACATCTATTGAGCACCTATGTGCCAGGAACTGTTCTAAACATGTTATGTACACAAACTCTTTAATTCTCACAAAAATCTTCTGAGGTAGATACTATTATTAGGCTCACTTTACAGATGAGTAAACTGAGGCATAGAGAGATTAAGTTACTCGCCCAAGGTCCCAGTTAGTACATGGCAGAGCAGTTTGCCCTTAGAAGCCAATAACATATAACTATCTTAAAAATGCTAATTTGTGCAGTGATCTGAAACATAGCTTGGTTCTCATTGTTAAACCACTAAATATTAGTAATAGCCCCTCAACTCTCCTCTCATCATAACTTAGAAAGGCCTCCTGTTTTCTATCTCATAGAGATGTCATAGCCCTGGGTTGAAAGTCTGCTTCATTGATATAAAGACAGAAAATGGCATTTACAAAAGTCTTATTTTTACATGGCTAGAAAAAATTATAGTTAGAAAATAAAGATGTAACCAATTGAGAACACCCAGGTATTTTCTTCCTTAAAACATCTCAGTGGAAATATGTACATGATTATTTAAATGCTATTTTTCCTCACATTAAATTTTTAAAGTTTTCATAAGTATTATCAAATTAAACAAGCACTATTTATTTTATTTACAACCAGAAATCTTACTACTGTCATTAACATGACATTCTCAGTGTTATGCATTAGGTCCACAGCAATTGAATCTAATACTATTCATAACATGCACACAGATTTGACATAAAGTAGCAGGTTAGATGTAGATTCAGCCCTGATGTGTTTCTAAACACAAAATATTCTAAAAGCAACATGAAGTCCTTCAATATGCATGGAAAGTATGACTATTTCAGCTGGCCTTCATTGTTTTTATCATGTAGGTTCAGATATACAAACAAATGTATGAATATAAAAACCAGGGCCCAACTTGATTCATGTGGCACTTCTTTTAAATATAGCCCATAGTGTAATTTGTCTGACAGCTGTTCCAGGACAGAGTTTATTTAACAATCAAAAAGCTGTCAATGCAAATATATTAACTTGCAAATTAGAAAGACAGTAACTCTCTTTCTGAAGACACAATATTTTTTTAGTCTCTCTCCAACACTTTTATATTTTTTAATTAAGTACAAAATTCTAGAGAAATAGAAATGAAGCCTTCAAACCTGAGATGGTAAACATCGTTCTATACATCTTTCCAGCTCAGAAAATATATTGCAATTTAATTGCTTTCAACCTTTTTGTCCTCACACAACATGGTTCTCTTTGACCCTCTTTACCTAAGCAGCTCACAGACTGCCCTTGTGTTCCCCTCTGATGGTCTGAGCACACTGAATATTTCAAAGAGAAGATTGCTTTTTGGATAACAGTTATAGCCAGCTCCCCTTGTCAACCTGTTTTTTGTTTGTTTATTTGTTTGTTTTTAAAAATCAAACTGGTTTTCTCCATCAACACAGCAAAATTAACAATGAGACTTGTGTTTAAAAATAAATTTATGTTTATCAAATGGCAAAAAAATTACAATTTTTTAGCACTATCAAATAAACCCTTTCAAAGAATGTGAATCATTAGTGAAAGGTTTATATAAATGTCAAGCAATATAGAAAAAGAAGTCATTTTTAATTTCAACCTTTTTTTTGGAATTCTTTAATTTATCAAATTATACAATGTGCTAATGTTTAAATAATATTATATAGTTATGATCTTTTATGCATTCTATGTTGAAAAGTAGGTCAAAATCTAGGCAATTAAATGAAAAAATTATTAGGGAGAAAAAGTTAGCACTTCATATAGTTAAATCGAATTGAAGCTTCTATGTCATACTCTCAAAAAATTAAAAATGCTCTAAGGCGTGATTCATGTATGTACAGTTACTGAGAAGGCCTTTTTAAACATTTTTCTAGTGAAATGTTTAATATCAGATAATTCGCTGTTACTAACAAAAGAAAAAAGAAAAAAAATCAGTGTTAGCTACATTTTCCCTTATCAAGAAGCAAATGAAAAGATGGTTACTGGAATTTAAATTATTAATATAAAATATGAAATAAACCCTTTAAAACACAACGGTTGATCTTCTTATAGAAAGCCTCATTTGTGTTGATGTTTATATCTTTCATATTTGAAATAATTAATTAGAAGCAAAGGCTTAGAAAATGGATCACATTCAATCATTTTACATACAGGTAGGAAGCATTTAACAAGCCCTTGTGAAAAGGGGACGGAACTTGAGCTTAAAGTCCCTGCTGTAAGATAGCATGCCCATGTAATTCATCACCTTTATGAAATACGGAAAGAATCATGAAGCAGGCAGTAACATGAATTAAACATCAACATTCCAAATGAATTGTTGCAGTCTCCTAATTTTTTTTTATTATTATTAGTCATTCTGTCACTGTTCCTACTGCTCCATTTAGAGTATATCCCAATGTGGATTTCAACAAGCAGTATTAACACGGACCACCCTGCATTGTAACGTTAAAGTCTAAAGATTTCTGAAGCTAGGTCTGTGAATCATATGTGACTCAGCAGCCTCCCACAGGCCTGACAACCCATATAGTCTCTCTCAAAAGGTTCCTTTTGTAGAAGAGAGGCTGAATGGACTCCCTTTTTGCTATTCAGAAAACACAAAAGGATTTGAGCACATGCAATCCATTAGCATTCACGCTACCTGTTTTGGGTCACCTGTAGTAAGTAATAGATTAAGAGAAAAAGCCCATAACTGCATGTCTTGCTGTCTGTAGAACTGTCTTTTCAGCTATTCTAGGTATATTTTGCCAAAGCTCTGGTCAACCTCTCATGTCTCTTAATCGCATCAGGGAAATAGTAGCCTCATAGACATTTGTATCACCTTTGAACATCTTGTAGCTGAACCTTGACATGAGGTTATCTCTCCAATTAATGCAAGTAAAAACATTATTTTCAGATCTTGAAACTGCAGAAGAAGAAAACACCTTGGTCTTTTAGTCTAGTTCCTAATAAACAGAGGCTTCCTTTATACATTAAACTTGAAAAATTATCATACCAATTCTTCCAAATACTTTCTGCAACAGGCATTCATTACCTTACTAACAATCTTTACATTTGGGCACAAAACTGTCAGAAAGTGCTGCTGGATGCAAAAGAAATTATGGTTTATTTATCTTATGAATTGTTAGGCAGATAGCCAAAATAAGACCTACTTTTATATATACTTCTATACTGCTTGATTTTTACAGTAATTATTATCACTTTAGTATTTACAAGTAGTTATAAAAATTTCAGAAAAAAATTAAGCGTCTTCAGACATCCAATTCTTAATGACTACCAAAAGAACATATAAAATTGTATATATTTTATAATTTATGCAGCTGACTTAGTCAGATATGGCCATCTGACTACCATATTTTTCTTTTTTTTTTCTTGCAGAGTCCTGACTTCTCATAAAGCATCTGACTACCATATGTTTATTTGTTTGTCTTTATCCTTAGATTTAACCAGAATGAAAGGAGTGAACAAAAATATGTGTGTGTAAATAGCAAAGTGAGACTTTATATCTTCACCCTGCTATTAAAAGAAAAGTAACAATCAGCAACTAAGGACAAAATAGGTGGTAACGATTAATGAACATCCCATGTAAGTTTCAGAGAAATATTTTCTGACCAGGTGGTGGTCAGGAAGTCCTATACCTATTAAGTTCTAGAACCTAGGTTTGGGGTTTATGGAGGGACCTGATCAGACCCTCCAGTCAGTTTCTTCAGACTACGGATTTAGGGAGGATCAATAGCCAGTGTCCAAAAGTGACATAGATGCCAAAAACCAAATGAGTAGCCCACAACAATAATGATTCAAAGAGGCTAGGCAGAAAGAATGCAGGGCTCTGGCAAAAGAACAGCAACTGGAGACAAGGATATAGCAAATATCAAAAATGGAGCAAACAAATTCACAATTGTGGATCAAAAGAGTAGCCCAAGAAATTCATAACATGATTAAGGACTTATTTATAGAGTCCCTGGGTTCTTGTCCACTTGTGGATAAGAAGCTGCTAAAAGCTCTGACTGGTTAAGAGAATTGGTGAAAAAGTTTGGTTTAAAGACCTCCACTCTGTATATAATTTCTTTCTCTGAGATCCCAAAGTGCACCATGCAAAATGCTACTAAAATGGAAAATTAATCTGGCTGTCTTCTTTCTTTTATACAATTGCTATTTAAGAAGTACATAATACACCTTTTTTTGTGTTAATGCCAGGGCCCAACTTAGAACCTTATTCTTCCTACTAGATTTTTCAGAAAGCCCATGGAAATTACTTTGGATAAATTCAAGAATAGTGTGTATACTTTCCATCTAAAGAAAACATCTCTGCTAGGATTATGGTAAAAGCTTTCTAATTGCCCTCCAAGCTGGTCTTGTTCTCTGTGTTTACTTTTCTGATGTGACAGAAGGGGAAGTTTATGGAATGAATGGGCAGACAATAGGATTAATGCAAGAGACTCCATTGTGCCCATCACAATGTCTTTCCTTTTCAGTAGAGACAGCCAGGGAGTGCACAGAGCTAGGAAGCCCAGGGGAAATAACATTGTCCTGATTAACCAATTCTCCCCAAATTCATAAAATGGCCATCTGATAGTAGATAACACTAAAAGAAGGAAAATAAAACTGAAGGAATTAAAAGAGATTCAGAGGACCCAAAGGAAAAGAAAGAGATCAAGAGAAGGTATGAGGAAGAGGGATTCCCTGAAGCTGGGAAGATAAGGGAGGAGAGTAGAAAAAAGAGACTGGAAATAAATGCACACTTAAAAAAATAAATGTGGAGTTTCCCTTAAAAAGGTAACAATTTACTTTTGCACATTTGAAAAAAATTTGACTCTTCACCAAAAACTGTCAACAATGCACTATTTCACGTACCTCTGTTCAAATATTCATTGCAACTTTTAAGGTATGCAATGAACAGTCCTATAGACTAAGATAACAGCCTGTAAGCCAAACACAGTGGAATCTATGGTTACTTTGGTTTATTTTACATGGAATTACGAAGACAATTATCTTATAAGACTATTTCTTTAATAAGAAAGTATTTTTTGTTTATGTTCAATTTATTTTTAGGAAAAGTAATGTTCATTGATTTTTGTTGCTCAAAAATACATCCTTTTAGTGTGGACAAGGGATTCAAATAACATTGATTTTTGTTGTGTAAATCAATGACATGTCAATAAATGAATGGTGATTTGTTTATAGCAGTCATTGGGTTGGCTCCCTGCAGAGCAGTGGCATTCATATTTTTGCATCTTTACATTTTAGCTACATTATATTTGAACATTTTCATGAAAGACACAATTTTAATTATTTCATTGCTCTAAATACTGAAGAGCCATATAGTATATGCTACTTCTAAACCATAGGTAGTCATCTTCCACACTTTCCTGAGGTGTTCTAGGTGGCTAATAGGAGAGATTTGGAGAAAGGCTGAGGTTATATTGCTTGATTTGCATGACTCTATTAGTTATTTTCTCTTGAGCACAGTGTATGACAGACAAAAGCACTGGGTAGTCAAACCAACTACTGGGAGGAGGTCTTGGTTGCTCTCTATAATTCCGACTGGGGCTTCTTTACTCCCCACTATCTTAGCCAGTGAATTTGGGAAACATTAGCACTGAGACTTTCAAAAGAGAAAATGAACCAAATGGCAAATAACTCCGGAGGCAACCCTCCTTCTAGACTTCTCATTGCTACAGCACTGATATACAGGCCCATGCACGTGCTATTATTTTAGAGATGATCTTGAACTTGCCACTCTGCATAGAATTTAACGCCATCATTGAAAAGCAGTTCCTAATAGTACCTGCTGTTTCTTCTGACTACCATGCTTTCGCTCCAGGCCTCTGCATTTTTTCTCATTTCTTTTAAGCCCCAGATCAAATGTCACCACCTCACCAAGGCATTCCTGAGCACACTAGCTAAATTCATCACTTTGCCCTGCCTTCTGTCCTCCACATTAGGTTCCAGTTGTTTCTTCAGGACACTCACAGCCTTGCAATTACTATGTTCGTCTATTTGTCTATTTACTTGTTTTCAGTCACATCCAGTAGAATGTAAACAGCAGGAGAGAAGGTCTTTTTCACCTGAAATCAAAAGCACTTAGCTTTGCACTGGGATAAAACAGTTCCCCAGTAACATAGTAAGTAAATAAACAAATGACTCTTTGGGGGAAGCAAACAGAAGTCAAATCATTATATTACCAAGGTATAATAAATAAGGCTTCTATTGGAAAAGCATGGTCTTAAATCCAATAACTGCACTTTTTTTCTTAACTAGTGGAATGCAGAAGAATGGATAAATATAATCTTGGCTGACAGAGAAACCATAAATTTTTTCTTAAAGTCATGTGCAAAAAAATTTCTATTTCAATTATACAAATTTTCATATATAATAAAATGTCCACAGGATTTTTCCAATCATTCTAGAGTGAGAAAAAAAATAAAAGAATCTCTGTCTCCCTATAGCAAAAATTAGAAAATCCAGGAGGGATGAAGCAAGCTCAATGTAATCAGAGAGTAAGGACTCCTGGGCTTTGTCCACTGACACCAGCTTTGATCCAGCAACACACACATACAGGAGGCACTGCACAACGCTGCCAATTTGCTCAGCTACTTACGGACTTCAATCGTTAGTGTCTGCTTTGGTTATGGGAATGTTCCCCATCACATGCAGAAACTTCAACCCAAGGGATTGTAGAGGTATTTCCCTCTGAAATGGAAGTATTGGCAGACTAGGATAAATGTTTACATATCTTGGAGAAAAGCAGCTAAACAAATTGTGTGGAAATACACAGAGGGTACTATTTAACATTGTATGGCTTTGCCAATTGTTAAAATTACTTTTAAAAGCTCATTAAGTTCTATGAAGCAAGAAAGTAATGATATCATAACTGATTTCTCATTCAAAGTCATAAGCACAATCTGAATTTAAAATGGAAATAGAATATCTCTATTTCTGCATTTTTTATGCAAACAAATCAATGTACTATTTTATTTTATCTGCTGTAAATCTCTCTCCTAGAAAATTTCTAGTCACTTTTTTTGTTATCGTTGTTAGGGATGGGGTCTCACTCCAACAACCAAGCTAGAGTGCAGTGACGTGATCATAGCTCAGTGCAGCCTTGAACTCCTGGGCTCAAGCAATCCTCCCACTTTGGCCACCCAAAGTGCTGGGATTAGAGCGTGAGCCACCACGCCCAGCCTCCAGACATGTTTTAAAGCTAATATTTTTGTCTCTGTAAATCCCTCCAGGATGCTGTATAATTTACACACAATTATCAAAAGGATCTTGTATTTCACAGTAATTATTTCTTTATCAAGCTGTCTATTAAACTTTAAGCTTCACAGGGACAATGAGAGTGGCTATTGCTTGACACATAGTAGGAATTCATTAAATGTTTAATGAGTTAATATTAATTCTTTTACATGAATAGATCTCTTTGCCACCCCTTCTCCTTTCATTTTTCACTGTCACTGCTTTCCGGGACTTTCCCATCTAGTATATGGACCACTGCAGTATCCTGCTAACGGGTCAACCTGACTCTAGTTTCCTCTGCTTCCAGCACTTCCCATGACTCTTTTTTCAGAGTGAATATTAATGCACACTCTTCTGCAATAACAATAACATCAAAATTACTTTTCTGATTATAAAATTAATGTGTATATCAATTACATTTTGAGAAATAGTAAAAAGCTATCCTACAACTAAAACAGGCCAAGAAAAAAGAGAATATAAGATGATCTCACCTATGAACATAAACAAAAATCCCATATAAAATCAAGCAGAAAATTTTCAAAATTAATACATCAGGATCCAAAAATATTTATTCAAGGAAGAAATAGATGTTTCAACCTTAGGATATCCCAATTCCTCCACAGATTAACTGTGTGAACTTCAACAATTTAAATAACCTCTCTGAGTCTGTTTCTTCGTCTCAGAGTTGTGAAATTAAAATCAATTAAGATAAAAAAAAAACAGAGCAATTCCTGGAACATACTAAATAAGTAATTAATGGTTAATATTATATTATTTTCAACCTGTAACATAATCCAGTAAATTAAGATACTAAAGCAAAAATCACCTAATCATTTCAATAAATGTCCTCCAAAGTGCTTTTACTAATATTCAATTTTTATTCTTGCTAAAAAATTAGTAATTTAGAAAGAGAAAGAAACTTCATTAACTTAATAAACATTATGCCTATTTATAATAGCTACCAAAAAAAAAAAATACCTAGAAATAAATTTAACAAAGGAGGTAAAAGACCTCTACCAGGAAAATTATAAAATATTGATGAATGAAATTGAAGAGTACACAAACAAATGGAAAAACATCCCTGCTTATGGATTGTAAGAATTAATATTGTTAAAATGATCGTACTACCAAAAGCCATCTATGGATTTAATGCAATCCCTATCAAAATACCAATGACAGTCTTCACAGAAATAGAAAAAAAACTTCAAATTTTTATGGAACCACAAGAGACCCCCAAATAACCAAAGGAATCTTGAGAAAAAAGAACAAAGCTGGCATCATATTACCAGACTTCAAAATATACTACAAAGTGATAGTAACCAGAACAGAATGGTACCAGCATAAAAACAGACACACAGACCAACAGAATAGAATAGAGAACCCAGAAAATTAATCCGTGTAAATCAGCCAACTGATTTTTGGGAAAAGCACTAAGAACCCTCATTGGGGAAAGGACAGTCTCTTCAATAAATCATGCTGGGAAAACTGGATATCCATATGCATAACAGTAAAACTAGGCCCTCACCTCTCACCCCATGTAAAAATCAACTCAAAATAGATCAAAGACCTAAATGTAAAACCCAAAACTATAAAACAACTAGAAGAAAACATAGGCAAAACCATTCAGGACATTGGTCTGGGAAAAGACTTTAAGAATATGACCTCAAAAGCAAAGGCAACAATAGCAAAAATAAACAAATGAGATTATATCAAACTAAAAACTTCTAAACAGCAAAGGAGATAATCAACAGAGTGAAAAGACAGCCTACAGAATGGAAAAAAATATTTGCAAACTATTCATCTGAGAGGGGATTAGTATCCAGAATATACAAGAAACTCAAACATCTCAACAGCAAAAAAAATACATAATCTCATTTAAAAATGGGCAAATGATCTGAACAAATATTTCTTAAAAGAAGAATTACAAATGACCAACAAATATATGAAAAAAATGTTCACCATCCCTAATCACCAGGGAAATACAAATCAAAACCACAATGAGGTATCATCTCACCCCAGTTAGGATATGTTATCAAAAAGACAAAAAAATAACAAATGCTGGCAAGAATGCAGAAAAAAGGGAACCCTTCCACACTGTTGGTGGGAATGTAATCTAGTACAGCCACTGTGGAGAACACTATAGAAGTTACTCAAAAAACTACAAATAGAACTACCATAGGATCCAGTAATCCCACAACTGGGCATTTATCCAAAGGAAAGGAAGTCAGTATATTGAACAGGCATCTGCATCCCCATGTTTACTGCAGCACTATTCACAATAGCCAAGATATGGAATCAACCTAGGTGTCCAACAACAGATGAATGACTAAAGAAAATGTGATATATATACACCACGGAATACTATTCAGCCATAAAAAAGATTGCCATCCTGTCATTCGAGGCAACATGGACAGAACTGGAGGACGTTATGTTAAGTGAAATAAGCAAGTAACAGAAAGTTAAACACTTCATGTTCTCATTCTTACCTGGAAGCTAAAAAACGTTGACCTCATAGAAGTAAAATGTAAAACAGAGGATTCTAGGATATAGGAAGGGTAGGGGGAAGGGGAGACAGAGAGAGATTTGTTAAAGGATACAAAATTATAGCTAGATAGGAGGAATAAGTTCTAGTGTTTTATACCACCATAGGATGACTATAGTTAACAATAATATATAGTTTCAAATAGCTAGAAGGAGGATATTGAATGTTCCCAACATAAAGATATGATAAATGTTTGAGATTATAGATATGATAATTACCCTGATCTGATCACTATACATTATATGTATAGAAACATCACTATGTACCCTATAAATTATTACATGTCAATTAAAAATTTTTTTTAAGTTAAAAAATTTATCTACCAGTTACAATATGGAAAAAATACTTAATGGTAAAAAATACTGAAAACATTCCACTTAAATAAAAAACAAATGGAGGAAGGTTCACTTTCAATGGTCTGAAAATACTATAACAGAACTCATGGTTAATGTACTAGAACAACAAAAAAATAGGAGGTACACACATTGAGAAAGAACAGAAAAAAAGCTTTTATTATTTGCAGACAATGATTGTCTCCACACCAATCCAAGAGAATAAACTGAAGAATTATTAAATTAACACACAGTTAAGTATGATATTTTAGAAAATCAACATGAAAAATGTAAACAAGTGGAGCAGTATGCAGAAAACTAGAAAGTATCAGAAAAAAAGTTTAAAATTATTGAAAAGCAACTCAGCCTCATTAATAACCAATTTAACAATTAACACACTAAAATATTTTATTATCATCAGATAGACAAAAGTTCCAAAATACTGACAAACAGTAGCAGAGAGAGATAGATGTAAATATAGATACAGATATATTCTCTCTGAAAACAAATCAGAAAATATTTTTCAAAGTGAAAGGTACCCATTCCCTATTCATCTCTACGTCTCTATCACAAGGAAATTGTCTGAGATATCCATGAAGTAGCATATACAAGGATGTTCACTGGAACATTATTTTTAATAAGAAATAAAAGGAAGAAATCTAAGTATTACCATCTAAGAGGTCTCCTTAAATAGTTGATGGCACATCATAATGCACAGAGTATGAACTTATCCAAACGTATATGTAAAAAATAAATATTTTATCAATATACATTTACACGAGGATTTACATAAGCAATGAACATTATTGAAAAGATACATACAAACTGTTCACAGCAGAACGTATAGTATAAATGGGGAGATGAGTCATAAGAGGTGTCCTCTATAGTTTATTTTGTACATGATTTATTGGCTGCTCGAATCTCTTACAACATAATACGAGGTCTGTCCAGAAAGTAACCAGCCATTGTTAATATACCAAGAACTAACCAGCGAGACATCTACGTAGCCTGGCAGCCAAGGAGAGGGGACTGGAACGCGCGTGTGTGAACGATGACGCCTTCACTGTACTGGTCAGTGGGGCGCTAGACGCCGTTGAGTGAGCATGTGTGCTGTGTGGCCCTCATGTTCTAAAGGACTGAGCCAGTAACGCAAGGAATCTGCATCAAATTTTGTGTTAAGCTTGAATATTCCTCTACGTAAACTATCTGGATGATTCAGAAGGCTTTCGGGGACGTTGCAATGAGTGCAGCACAGATAAAAGTGTGGCACAAATGCTTCAAAGATGGTCAAGGATCTGTTGAAAGTCAACCACATTCTGGAAGGCCTGCAACAAGCAGAACACCTGAGAATGTTGAACGTGTATGGGTTAGGTTAAGAGATGCTGGGAGAACTGTGTGAGGTCCCAAGGTGCCTACTTTGAAGGGGACTGAGGTGTCATTGTCCTATGTACAATATTTCTTGTATCTTGTATTTTCTTCAATAAATGTCTCTATTTTTCATATTACATGGATGTGTACTTACAGGCCTCATATATTATAATGTAATAAAAATAGAAATTTTAGAGGCTAATTCACACCTATTCACTGAAAGAAATGATGTAACAATTAACATGATTTGGAGCATTTCCCTTTTAGTTACCAGTATAGCAAAGTGATTGGTTAAATTCTTGAGCTCTGGGCCAGACTTCTTGGGTCTTAATCCTGGTTTGGCTGATTATGAGATGATATGAGCCAGTTATTTCATCATTTTTAAAAATTAGGCTAGTAATGGTACATAATTCATAGGGTTCTTGTGAGGATTAGAAAAGGTCTTATATATAAAAATGTTTAGATCAATGTCTGTACATAATAAATTTTTACTAAGTTTTTGTGGTTGTACTATAAAGTCTACAATATTAAGAACTGACAAATAAAAAATTATTGCTAATCTGCAGCCTTAATGTTTTCAAGAAGAAGCAATTATTTACATGGTAACAACTGTGCTCTTGATATAAAACTCCACCAAAAAAATCACTTGTTATAGCTGAGATTAAAAGAAAATAACCTTCACTTTAAGGAAATTCTATGAAATGTTTAAGGTGCAATTTTTTTTTACAAGATTATCAGGATAGTATGTTGTACAATTGTTTGTTATTTTCATGCTTTTATTAAAATTCTCCTCAGTATTTTTTCTATATTTAATAAACACTCTATTATTAGAAAAATAAAATGAAATTAACTGAACTTCAGTTTCATATATTGAACATATTAGTAAGATAAAAAGCTTAAGAACTGTAGATGATTTGATTTGTATATTATCTTTAATATGTATTTTTGTATAATATAAGTGTGCTCAACTACAGCATTAATTAACTCACATATAAATTTTGTTCCAAGATAAATTTATCAAAAATAAAAACATGGCAAATAAATATTAAGACAAAAATGAACTATAAACTTTAAAATATTGTGCAACTTCATTGTTGCATTTCCAAAATTACTGGGTAATTTTAGCATAGGTATTCCTCCAAAAATCTGTCCAATTGTCTGGAAATTAGTGTGAGATTCCTCATTGCATTTAAGACGTGCATGAAATCAATCCTCTAACAAGTAACTTATAGAATTGATTAGTACAATGAAAATAGAAATAAATTCAATAAGGCAAAAATCTCATACTATATAAAATTATAGCAATATACTCTATGTTGGGAGCAGGTTATTTTCTCATTTTACCTAAGAATAATCTTATTCCAATTTAGAATATGATTTGCAGAGGAAAATCTTGAAAACTATTTATAAAATCTTTAATATTTGATATTTTTTGGAGGACTTGCAACACCTACAACAGTGATGATTAAGTACTACAGTGTGTAGAATCAAGAAAATGGCTTCCAACTTCCTTTAAATATTCTTATATTTTACTATCTTAAGGTTTAAAAGAGATTCATACAAATAAGAACAATACCAAATTGAGAACTGAATAGATTTTAGAATTATCAGACTCTTACTAGACTCCCTTAATCCATTTAACACCTTTTCTGTTGGAAAGAGGCTTCTAAATGAGGTTACTACAATCAACTCTTTGTTCAGTTTTTGTATATCATATTAATATCCTTCTCATCCTTTGTTAAGGAAAACCACAAAGTCCACAAAAACACTCCACACACTTATGGACTAGGTGATTAAACAAGATCAGTCTTCTCCTCAAGCAAGCGGACCATTATGATTCATTTTTAAGAACTTAATTTTCTGTGCTGTCAATTCCCCTTTTTTAATTGTTACAGGATCTCATACATAATGCATAATTTTATTAAAACACATCATATTGCCTTATGACATAGCAGGAGTTGTCAAATAAAATGTAATAATCTTTGACCTCAACTCACCCACTGCCATCAATAAAAAATGAAAATTACGCCTACTATCAGGCTAAAAGGGCTTTTAGACTGTGGCACTAGCAGCCTAGCTAACATAAAGGACACTTAGCTCCTTAGACACTCTCTTCATTCTATTACAAATCTTTTCCTGTTCTGTTTTCAAGGGTTAGATTTATAAATACTCACTGTTATTCCCTGAATAAATCTATGCATTACTATATGTATATTCTACAAATAAATCCAGTGTGATCATGCATTTAAAAATGAAAATATGCAATTGGTGTTTCATTTGCTTGTATCTACACACATCTAGAGAAAAAGCAAGTTATAGTTTTATACAATATAGCCTCAATTTAATCAAGGCAATATTTTCCAAAGAAAGCCCTCCCAAAGAGTAGAAGGCTATTTAACAAAAATTATATAACCCATGGGAAGCTCTTCTCCTGTCTTCAGCTAAAGGTTGACAAGGGTCAATCCACATGAAACTAGACATGAGTGACATTCAAGGCAAACCAGTTCCAATATAGCTAACTTGCCAGGGAACATTACACTTCTTCTCCAAGACAGTGTAAATGTTTTAAGGTCAGAAGAACACAATGCCTGTCAAAGTGTTTCATGTATGTTAAAAAGACAGGTAATTTAGGAAGAGTCTCTGACATTTAAAAGGGAATAGTGCTTTCACTGTGTCCCCCTCCTCCAACTTGATACCTAATTAAGCATCAATACAAAACAATATAATTGAACAGATGTACTAGTCATTAACAGGAATCACCCATTCTGCTATCAAATCAGAATGTACATACAGGGCTCTATTTGTAATAGGTTGACTTAATTGCCTGAGAATTCCCCAGAGAAATGTACAAATGGATCAAGACATCTCACACATGCACACACCCCATAGAAAATCACAAGCATGCCTTCTAAGCTTTGATCCATGCTTTTGTCATTGTTACATCCATCTTGGCAAACAAGAATTTATGGTGGCTACAATCAGTACTAGAAGATCAAATAAATAGATGGAAAAATAAATAAAGCTAATGAAAGGTACCAGGACTGAGATTTAAGAACACTTTAATAAAAGTTTTCTATATAGCAGTGCTTTTCATAATGTAGTTGCTTAAATTTTTTTAAATAAAATCAGAGCACATTCCTTGATCTGGGGGGGAAAAAACCAGAGCATAATAAACACACAAAACACCAAAAAAAAAAAAAAAAAAAAACTACAGAAGAATTATATCTGCTGGCAATTGTTTCATCACAAGGATCTTATTCACAATTACTGCAATTGTACGGTGTGTTGATTAAATTACTCTATAGCCATTATTAGGGGGAGCTCAGAAATCCTGAAATGACTATACAATTCTCACATTATTATGCAAAGCAGAGAATGCAGAAAGTTGACTTTTTTGTCTCCCTGTCCTTTTAGCACCTCTGTTTGATATGTATATAGTATCTGCTGACTGAGGTGGCTCAGTTTACCCTTATGAAAACCTATCTCAACAAAATCATTTGGAAATGAGAAGATAAGGGATTTCTGTACAGGGTTAAGTATGTAGCTGAATCTAGAATTTAGAAAACAGATTCCAGTTTTCTAATTCTCAACAAACTAAAGGCATTAATGTGAAGGAATCGAAGAGATTTTATTCCCAGGAATATCATATTGGATCTGAATTTCTGGGAATAACTCAAATGAAAAGTTGGCATTCCCTACTGGAGTCAGAGATATAAAAGAAAAAAACAAGGAGCAGAAAAGATATATGAACACAACTTTCAAACTAAATGCTCCCCACCAGCCCCCACAAACACACTCTCAGAACCTTTAGGCTTACTATTACTCTACCTGCCTTATGCCATCACCCACAAGAGGTCTGTGATAATACAGAAAAGCCCCCACCTAGGACCCTATCACCCTAAGTCATATTTCAGGCCACTGGAGAATGTAAAGGCACTGGTAGCTGCTTACATTTCAGGTTCTAGAGATGACATTGTCAGGGATGATTCCTGGGCATTTTCAGTGAAATAGAGATTTCCCAGCCACATCATCAAATCTCTCCTGTTGCAACTGCAGGGGCTCAGATCAAATTTCCAGCTATCCCCACCACAAGGGTATGGGGGTGTAGAGTCGGGGAGTGTGTGCTCAGCTCCAGCCCCTTCCTGTTCAAATTTTCCCAGTTGGTTGCCCCAGCAACATGGTGCCCCCCTCCCTCCTCTTTTTGGAGCACATATCCCCTACACCCCTCAATCGACCACTTAATGAGGCACTGTTTTCAACACTCCTTACGATTCTGTATTTATTTTTTTATTATAGAGTTAACGAACTTTCTGTGTGTATCTTCTCCACAAAGATGCAGATTTTTGTAGGAAGGGCATGAGCTGTATTTCTTTGTACTTAGCACAGTGGTTAGTAAATATACTCAATTCCCCCAAATATTATTGATTTAATTGCATACTGCCTTAATTGCCTACAGCCCCTAAACAGCATGTCTTTGAGGTCTCTGGGGTGAAAATCAGTTACTGGTGATTGCCTCAGGCTCTCGCGGCTCCAGGAGGAAGCTTAATGACTGAAATCACATTGGCTGTCCATCAGTGCAACAAGACCATGTGTCACTGTATTTCTGTGTCAGGAAGAGCTGGGGGTATAGAAAATAGGTATTACAAAGGGATCTTCAGAGCCTTGAGCACCCTACCTCTTATGAAATACGAGAAATCTTTCTTCTCTCAAAAAAAAAAAAAAAAACACAAAACACAACAAAAGAAAATCTGGCTGGTTTTGTCCAATTCATCAGCTTGAGAGGTTGGTAAGAAATGTAGTTAGATGCCAAACATGACTAAATTTAGTTTTAAGTTCTTTAAAATATATTTTTTAATTACTAGGAGCTTTTAATGACTATTTATCCATCTTGCTATATGTCTTTGGCAGCTCAATAAATACCTGTCATTCACACACTAGAAATGAAACAAGCTTCAATGCACATAGCACCATTTTTACATTTCACCCTATTGTTACCATAAATATAAAACAGCTGGGAACCTGAAAATGGCAGCATAACACTCATGATTTTCAGTAGATAGTGTCCTTACTTTACTTCCCAAATACAAGGCTAATGTTCTCTTCAAAGTGAAATAACCAAGAAGTAAAGTACAACCTTTGAATGTGAACTGTATATTTTCCTCACAGTAAGTAAACAATAGATATTCCAAAACAGCAGGCATCTTATTAATTCAGTAAAGTCAGCAACGACTAAATTCTTCCATCTGAAAAGAACAGTTTCACACTTCTTTTCCAAATATACATCTCCATATCTAATATAAAAGAATTTATGTTGGTTAGACCCTTGAATCTGTATAAGCATGGAATATTTCCATACAGCACCAAGCTTGATTAAATTTTTCCTTGCTACTAGCCTTCTCAGACACTATTTAGCTTTCAACAGCATTTCAGCTCACCACTGATGAAAGTGAGCTGTATTGAGCAATGTCAGGTTTATACTTTTAAGAAAACATCTTAGGCAATTGAGGAAAACAGAAACAAAGCCAACACAACTTTAGAATAAAATGTTGAACAATGAAATGGAGGGTTATTAATTCTCTGACACTTGAAGATTGTTTTCCACCCTTTGGCATACTGAGATAATTATATACACATGACACTGTATTATACATGCTGTTTGACTACTTCAAAACTGTTCTCTAATGCAAGTATTATTGATCAAAGCTTTTTGGGCATCATGTTAAAGTCACAGAAAATTACCTAATTTCCACTGGAGCTAATCTAGTACTCAGATTTTGTCAAGAAAATTCTGGATGAATTGTGCAAAACTTCCAGGTTCCACTCCTAATAAAAATTGATTCTTTTTTTATTGGGGTCATATAGTCAGCTTTTAAAATCTAACATTTCTTCTTTTGACAAAAATCTAACATTCCAGTTATTGATTAAAGCTTCAGAGTTGCTCTGGAAGGTATTAGATTTTCTTTTCTATTTAGATCAGGATTGTTACATTGAATCAGTGCAGTTGTAACCATCTGTTGGATTCAGTTCTCTGTGCTGGCTTGTCTTGGCCCCTATTTTATCTTCAGAGATTATATGGCCACTATGGCTTTTAGTAATTTCTGGAAAACTGTCAAGAATGCAGGGAGAAAAATCCAATAAAAATTGTAAGAGAGGGATTATTTTGGCTTTCTCTCCCTAACTTGAAATATTTGTCGCCTTCCTTCTTCCTTCGGCGTCAAAGCTCGCCCCTTTACCTTGCCCTACCTAAAGGAAGGATTTGATAATCTTATTGGTTCATACTTGAAATATCGATTAGCCCATGGAATACTAATCAACAGGCATCATTGTGGCTTAAAGGGCAGGGATCCTTTAAGAGAAAAGATCTCTTTCTTGTACTCTCTGCTTTTGCCACAGGATCAGCCAGTCTCAGACTGAGACACTCACGATCTTCTTCTCTTTCTGGTTTTAAGAATTTGGAGAGTACAAGTCCCCTTGTTGGCCCAGCTTTCTTCTTCTCTCTTGGTCTTGCTCTAGTTCTCACTCTTTGCACAAATACTTGAGTTTTCTGGGCCCAAAATTTAGATTCAAAAGAGATTATTTGCAGCTAAGCCATTAGCTCCAAACATTGCCCTGAGCTATCCACCACTTGTGGAGCTTCTATGAAAGCGGTGCTTTATTCCTGATCTTTGTACCTGTATACACAATTCCTTTAAAACTCCAAAAACAAGAGCAGTGTTTGGCAAGGATTCATATATTTCTAGATCCTTTTTTGGATCCTTTTTAGTGTTACATTCTAGTAACACTAAAACACTTTATTCTAATCCTCAACAAGATAAAATCCGAAGTCTACTTAGTGAGAAATAGGATTGGCCTTCCTACCCTGTATCATGAAATACTACAACCATAACTACTAGTAGGTCATGACCATCCGGATTCATGTAAGATTAAAGAAAATCATTAAACATATAAAAAATCCCTGAAGGTCATCTAACTCAAACCCTCATTCCAAGGATGTAGTCTAAATGTATTAAACTTTGGCTTTATTTTCTTACTTGGGTGTTCAGGGTTCAGAGTCAGAATAGGGATTCCCTGTCATGTACAGCCTGTGTGATACTGGGCAGGACACTTAGTCTCCTTGAGTCTTTATTTTCTTACCTGTAAAATTGAACTATTTAGCATAACCTTTCTCTCAGGAATGTTGTGAAAATTTTTTTTAAATTAGAGATTAAAAGGATTTAAGAGTATTTAGTATATAAGTGTTTGATAAGTAGCAATTATTATAATTTTATTAAACATTATGAGTAATGATGAGCTCAGTATCTTCAGAATTCATTTTATTTTATTTTATTTTTAATAATAGAAAGGACTTCTATTGAACCATATTCTGCCTATGATTTTCACACATTACAGGTTTCTCTAAATTTCTGAAGCTCTCATTATAATATGTCTAATTCTGTCATAAATTCTCTGGACTTGTTAAAAACACCAAACTATTAATTATTATTCCTAGAATATGGTTCCTTAATACATTAGCATCCTAGTTATCTCCCTGAAAATAACCTAATTTGCCAAATAAGCTTATTAAATAAAATTCGACTCTGAGTCCTGAAGCCAACATTCAAGATGTCCCCTGACAAGACCGGAGTTCTGTCTCTCAGTCAGGATGTCTTGTTCATATTCAACTTAATTTCCTAAGTTTTGGGTTATGTTTTTGTTGCAGCTGCTGCTGCTATTGCTCGTGTGTATACGTGTTTGACAGAGAGAAAAACTCAGGAACTGTATCTAAGCCAGTTCTTCTCAACTCTGTACTACAGATTTTAAATTTAAAGTAAGACTTTGTATTTGTCCCTGTTAAACTGTATTTCTTTAAACAGGGTTAAGGAGGGCCTAGGAGAAGAAGTGGTCCTTTTTTTTTTTTTTAAGTGGTCTCTACCAGTTTCTTTTTATTCAGTTTCTCAAATGTGTTTCCCCAACCACTTGTGTTATATAATTAATTTGTGTGCTTTTAAAATTTTGCTAGTCCAGCCCCACATCTACTGACTAATGAATTTCAAAGCATGGGTCACAAGAATCCATAGAAACATAATTCATAAGAGAGTTTTTTTTTCTCAAAGGTATTAAACTTTTACTTCTTCCTAGGGAAAAAACACTTCAAAGACCACCTTAATAAATCATAGAGGCACTTAATATTTTTTATCATTTAAAATTAAAAAGTCCTTTATCAAATACAAACATATTCCTTCATATTACTCATAACAATTTATGCACTGATTTTACAAAAATGATCATGTTTATCTAACTTATTTACATTTATCTGAACTTCTCTGAAAAGAGCATTTAGGAAAACGTGTGTGTGTGTGTGTGTGTGTGTGTGTGTGTGTGTGTATTTTCATTGCCCTGGGAAAAATTCAATTATTATCAATCACTCAGACAATTGTCTGAAATTTCAAACTTAATGTATCTACTGAACCACCTATTACTTCCTCAAAAATATAAAGTTCTGTTGATATTTCTTGTTTTGGCTATGTTCAGAAGTGGAAATATAAGCTGTTTTGACCTCTGTTTCTTGATTCTTCAGCTGTAAGAAATACCTACTCACTCCTTCTATGAGATATATGGAAATTAACTCATGTGTACTACTTTCCTCTCTTCCCCCATATACCATCCTTCTTTCTCCCTCCCTTCTTCCCATTTTTGTTAGTTGTAATTTTATTTTTAATTTTTCCACTATTTTCCATTAAAAAATTAACATCTTAAGAATCTGTTGAACTATCTATCCATATGCTTCAGGCAATATTTCTTACTCCCTAAATATGAAAAGCAAAAAAAATTATACCTTGCCACATCCCTTCACCCCTCCATAATCCAGCTTCTCTCCACCTTAGCATTACTTTTAAATTGTCAACATTTATTACATTTACATTCTGTTCTCTAACTATCATTGTCTCCCATCCCATTATCCATGAAGCAGAAAGTTTCTATTTGGCATTAAAGCATGGTTCATTTCAAATCTCAAATTTTCTCACCTCCAAAAAAGACAATAAAATTAAAATAGGAAAATTAACTTTACAACTGATTGGAAAGGTATAAAACATGAAATATCATAACTGACTGTCTTCAGATAGTCATAATATCAACTTATGTCATATGTCCCTTATATCTGATACAGTAAGAAATATCCCTGATATTTGTGTTCTATATGTTTGAGAAGTGATCATTCAGTTTTTCATGTGTTAGAGTAATCCCAAATGATTATATAAAGAAAAGTCTGCTGTAACTCTAGACACCCTCTTAGAACTTATTTTTATATAGATGGGTGGCAGGGGAGAGGGTTAGAACTGTAGAACATCCACGTTTAATAATGCAGTTTGATTCAGAAATTCATTGTCACAAATTTCATGACCTTACCTAATTATCATTTATTATGCATATAGAAAGGCCTGATAACGCAACAAAGGACTATGGTTCAGGTCCTATCCAGCTGTGGTCCCCAACCCCTGGGCCGCAGACCTGTACCAGTTGATGGCCTGTTAAGAACGGGGCCACACAGCAGGAGGTGAGCGGGCCAGTGAGCAAGTGAAGCTTCATCTGTATTTACAGCCACTCCCCTTCCCTTGCATCACCACCTAAGTTCTGCCTCCTGTCACATCAGCGGCTGCATTGGATTCTGCATTATGGTGAGTTGTATAATTATTTCATTATATAGCACAATGTAATAATAATAGAAATAAAGTGCACAGTAAATGTAATGCACTTGAATCATCCCAAAACCATCCTCCCCACCCCCGCCTCCTGGTCCATGGGAAAATTGTCTTCCATGAAAGCAGTCCCTGGTGCCAAAAAGGTCGGGGACCACTGCTAGAGAATATATTCTCAAATTACTTGTGACTACCTTTATCATTAGCTTGGTGTAGAGAAATGATATTTATGAAAGACAGTTTAAGAGACATTCTTCTAAAGTCTAGATTTTATATATATATAGCAAAGCCATGTTCTTGGCCCACATTATCTGAAACCCTGAAAAACTACTTTTACTAAGTTTGGCTTTGTTATTTTACCCTTAGTTGCTATTTTGAAAGATGTTTACAAAATCCAGTCCTGCATTTATTAATTCTTTAACAACTCACATATTGAAAACCCATGAGAACACTTTCTTTCCCATCTAAAACACCAGGAAAAATACTTGAGCTCCCATATGCAATTAGTACACTACATTCATACACAAACTGTATAACAGTTTACCTTTCTTTTTACTTTGGCTTCTAGAAAACTCAAGAATAAAATTTGCAGGTCAACTTTTAATAAAACTATGTAACATCCCATGGTTTTCATATTGGCATTAAAACTACCCTAGTCTCTTATTTGAACTTACCTTTTCCCTGTGTTTAACTTTATATATATAAAGATATATAAATAAATATGTAAATATATAAAATAAATATAAATAAATAAATAAATAAATATAAGATATATATATATATATATATCTTTTTTTTTTTTTTTTTTTTAAAGACATGGGGTCTTACTCTGTTACCCAGGCTGGAGTGCCATGGTACAACCACAGCTCACTGCAGCCTTGAACTCCTGGGCTCAAGCCATCCTCCTGCCTCAGCCTCCCAAGTAGCTGGGACTACATATGTACCTACCATGCCTGGCTAATTTTTTTATTTTTTATTTTTTTACAGATGGGGTCTCACTATGTTGCCCAGGCTGGTCTCAAACTCCTGGCCTCAAGCAATCCTCCCACCTCAGCCTCCCAAAGTGCAGGAATTACAGGCGTGAGCCACTGGGCCTGGCCAATTTTTATCTTCTATGGTATTGTATGTTGTGTAGTATTATATAAGTGTATAAATAGACACAAAAATAGTCATTGAAACATAGTACTTCCTAATGTATTTATTTTACCCATACCAGATATAAGACTATTAAGAAAAAAATATATCAGGGAGGGAAGTGAAGCTCCCAACTTGAAGAGAGTATCCTCAATAAAGATACTGTGAGCCCCAAAGTAAGACAAATAAAGTTCAAATTGAAGCTGGGTTGCGGACACGAAGAGTTCTAGAGAGAAAGCAAGTATTATGATATGATATAGGCATAAGTGCCTATAGGGATTCTTTTAAATTTAAGGAAATTTCCTGATTTTCTGATGGCCAGAGTTTTGTCCTTTATCTCTAAAACTTACTAGCACTAAAGTGAAAGAAAAACAGAAGCACTAGTCCATGGCCTCTCATTCTAGAGTTCTCTGTCAAGTGGGTGATTTAGACTCTAAAGTGTTCTTTTGTTTTCTTTGTCTGAAGTCATTCCCAGATTAGTTTGTGACTTGCTTAAACATGTTTCCCAGCAGTGATCTTGGGCTGTCCCATTCACTTCTGACCTGCACCTGCTCTTTTCAAGTGTTGCACCAAGAGTGGCTAAGGCCTAAACAGAGGCGTGCTGGCCCATTCACAGAAACTATTCAGAGAACTGCTAGGGGAGGGGCAGTGGGCGGGATGGCAACCCTCCAGAGAAAAAAGAAAAGTGACCCCTTAAATCAGAAAATGACCTTTTATTTGTCATCAGTTGTCTAAGTAAGTGTAAGGGAACCACCTCCTCCATAATATGCTTTGTGATACCGTAAATGTTACATGGCCTAAAATGGTGCTTCTGAAAAGATTAGATGAATTATTGGTATTTAAGACTAATTAAGTGACACGTTTAGATATTTTAAAAGGGTGTACAATCTATTATATGGCTAATGTTCAAAAATATGTATTCTATTGTTCTAAAAACAAAAGGGTAAATATATTTGGAGACATTTCTGCATGAAAATATATCATGGTAGCTAGCAAGGGATTTGCAGGAGACTTAACAAGTCTCTCACTGTAAGGTTTGGGATTCATCCATTCAATTTCTTCTGTTGAAATGGTACTGTTATTTCTTCTAAATCGTCAGTTCCACAATTGTAAAAGAAGGACTCACACTGATATTTTATCTAGTAAAAGTCAGCAGAAGTTGAAAAATTAACCACTAGGGTTATTTACACACTTGCCATTTAGAACACAGCCCTGATCAGCAAATAGATCATAATTCATGTTGGGTATTTTTCTCCACCAGATGAGTTTACAGAACTTGTGCTTCAGCTTCTTTTATTGAGATTTTTGAGCCACTGATGTGTTCCAAAAGAGAAAAATTGGCCCTGAGGCTACACTTTTCCATCCCAAGGATGCTTGTAGGCAAGATTGCCAGCTGTACCATTGCCATTCTGAACTAAAAACTACTTGCCATTCAATTATTCATATTCAGCCTTTGTTGGGAAGAGAAAACACTAAGGAGAAATAGAGCAGCAAACATGTAGACTGAGAAAGAAGGAAAAGGATTTTTAATAGTTACAAGGGAAAAGGGACCCACAAAAGAATGATGCTGTTTATAACAATGGATAGAGAGAGAATGTACTCAGGAGTTCTAATAAAAATGGACAGCATCCATGGTCTTCATACATACAAAATAAATTAGTAGCAAATACGTCCAAAAAGGTATGCAATTCTATGAAATGCTGAATGACCTGATGCTTTCAGAGTAGGCACAAATATGGTATTTTTTATGCTTTTTAGTTTATTACCTGAGCTGTGCCATGTACCCATCTCCACCAGAATTTTCATCACTTTGCCTAAATTCCCCTATTTTGAATTAAGTATACTTGATATCAGTGCTTATTTACTAATATACACATGCTAGATTCCTATTCTGCTTAAAATTCTTCTCATACAAATTAAAATTTCCAATGTTGACATTAGTAAATATTTATAAAGTACCTTTTTAAACTAGGGCATATAGATGACCAAAATTTAACATATTTGAAAAACCAAATGATTCTTTAAAATAAACAAGACAAAGCAGCTGTTGGAAAAATACAAATCAATATGAGGTATATCTCTACTATATAAAGTCAAGCAAGTGTTGAAAATATGAAATCGTGAAAGACACAGAAATACCAGCTCCTTTTCAGTTACTGTACACAATTAAACCTTATTTATCAAGTTTCATGTGACTAAAACCCTAGAGAATTAATGTGACAATTGAAGAAGTTTCCAGGGGCATTTTGTTCTTGGATTGAATGCTGTGGACTGAACTGTGACCCACCCCCACCCCCCCACCCCCTCAAAATTCATATGTTGAAGCCCCAACTGCAAGTGTGACTGTATCTGGAGATGGAGACTTTGGAAGGTAATTAAGGTTAGATGAGGTCATGAGGGTAAGGCCTTCATAATGGGATCAGTGGCTCTATAAGAGGAGGCAGAAAGAGACAGCATGGAGGCAGCCATCTGCGTGCCAGAAAGAGGGCTCTCACCAGGAACTCAATCAGTCAGCACTTGACTTCCAGCTTCCAGAACTGTGAGAAGTAAGTGTCTGCTGTTTATGCCACCCAGTCTATGGGATTTTGTTATAGCAGCCTGTGCAGACTAATACAATTGGGCTGTAAAATATTTTGAAAGAAAAAAAAAAGATCACTGATAGTCAAATGAAGAAGAGGGGGAATAAAGAAAAAGTACTTTTGCCTAGAAAGAAATCTGTTTTACAACATGAAGTAATCATTGCATTAAAATGCTACAGATAAAAGGATGTAAAGTTTATTTGTTTGCCTTGTATATAAATGACAAAAATGGCTGTTTAAAGAAAAGACACTTTGCATATAACATGAAATCAGTAGAAGTTAGGGCAGAAATCAAGAGAAAGTATATTTCATTACCAAAAATAGCAGAGATGGAGTTCTTTTTTACCGAATGTTGATGCACGACACAAGGGAAAATTTTGAGGCATGATGTAAGAATCAATTAATGCATATAGATGGAGCATAAATCCAATTAATGTATTGAAATGCTCTTGCACCCTTTAGGCTCCTACTGAAATACAGGCCCAAAATAAAAGCTTTCTCCTCTGTCAGCATTAATGGCTTCCTTCTCCTTGTTCCAACATCTCTTATGAAACTTCACCATTGCACAAGACAATGCATCTAAGAGTTGTCCACCCTCCCTCTGGACTGCAAGCTCCCTGAGGAGCAGGAATGTATTTTGATCAGCTTGTGCTTTACTCATCCTTCCCTTTCTGTCTCTGCTACTGGCCATCCAAAGAGGCTGGAGTCTTCACTCCCACTGCTGGAATAAGAAAGTTCAGAATCTCAAATTGGAATAGATTGTAACTTACTATGGAAAGAATTATGAGCTCCTAAGAGAAAGGGACTTTTTCACACATAGCTCTGCCCCCATACCTCCACCTCCATCCCCTCCCCCCCACCCCCCACCCCCATGCCTACAAATGTCTCCCATTGATGCTTTTGATAAGTAAATGAGCACAAAAGCCTGGTGGTCAAATATAGTTGAAATAGCTCTATTATAACTCTACCTGGTACAGTGTGGGTTAAATGGGCTTCACAGATTGGTCTGGGAACCTGTTGCATTTATGATAAAATATACTGTCTGACTGCCGAAGAATTCATTTACAAACACTCTTTTTGGAACACTACAAGATGCCACCTATACTGGATACACATTCTGATACTGTATTTAAGTTGGTTTTTATTATCTCTCATAAACTACATCCTGGCATTAACATTTTGGCTTAGAGTTGTAAACATATTAGGAATAACTGAACTAGAAATTTTTCAGGTAATTTCAAAGTACTTTTGGTTCATGGAATAACTATTCTTGGAATCTTTCGCAAAGTCCTCTGGAGACCACCAGCTACCATGAAGTAAGCAGCAGTTTTGCCTGTTCAAATAGCCATAACCACTGCAATAAGTGGTATTCAGCAATGGAAAAAAAAACCACTATAGTACTACATAATTCCTCCCTTTTAATCCACCAGATTCTCAACTCTTACTTTGTGCTGCATTCTCCTGCGGACATGTTTATATCAAGTGCAACTGAACGTCATTAGAAAATTCAAAATATGCAATACTGTTGAGATACATTTGCACATGAGATCGAGGGAAGAAATTAGCTCTTGTTTCAAATTACATTTTAACATAACTAATCATAACCTTGTGAAGCCATGGAAGTGCCCTTTAAGAACGAGCACTTGGCAAAAATATACAATGTAGGTATGAAAAGTGAAATAAAATATAGATCCACACCCATTTACTTTTTTTCTTTTCTTTTATTTTTTTTTGTACAGACAGGGTCTTGCTATATTGCCCAGGCTGCTCTCACACTCCTGGGCTCAAGCGATCCTCCCGCCTCAGCTTCCCAAAGTGCTGGGGATTACAGGTGTGAGCGACTGCACCAGGCAACAGACGCACACCCATTTAAAGACCCCATATGCAAAAGTATCAAACTCGTTGTTGTTTCATTGTAAAAATATCATGACAATTTGGCTTTTAACAATCAAGTAAAAATAATTATATCTATCTAAGCAATTAGATTAGTACCCTCTACACACACTCTCAATGCATACCGTATAAAGCAGTGGCAAATTAAAGATATTATCTATAATGTGGTTAAAAAATAGTATGACAATTTAATTATTAATTATTGCACTTTGTTCTTTGAAAAAAATTAGATCATTTCCAATGGCCATAGGTCCTTCATAAATTATTAAATGCCCTTACTATGGATGGCTAGTGAAGTAATACATATTGTTGGTCATTCCGTAGGCTTTTTAATTTTTTTAAATAGCCATAGGAAATGGTACTAATGAAGACAGAAACATTTGTGATATATCTCTTGGAAATAAATAAATGTGGCTCTTACCCTTCAAAATTTAAAGCACTCCAAGCTACTATTCCAATTCCTCCCACTTTAAAAAAAGGCTTTTCTTGAACATTATTCTATATGTGAAGTTTAAGATCAATGTTGGATCAGAGAAGATCAGGTCTGAGTCAAAAACATACATTTTTAGCAATATTGTTAGCTTGTTTTGCACTGACAAATTTAATAATTTTTTTTTAAATTCACAAATATTTACTGATGTTGGTAAGTGCCAAGGGTGATAAATTTATGAAGTCATAATATATTGATATGATGTTCCAACAATGAAGGGAATCATGAAAATACATGAACCCTTAGGATGGGGGGGAAAAAGAATATAAATGTATTTATTACCACTGAATTGTACACTTAAAAATAGTAAAGGTAGTAAATTATATATGTATATTTTACCTCAATTAAAAAATAAATGAAAAAATAAATGAACCCTTAAATCTCTGAGAGACTCAGGTGACCAACAGAAATAACTTTGATCAAAAACTGGCTCTCCCAGTGTTCCGACATTTCTCCATTTCAAAATACTTGAGAACATAGTAGTAATAGTTTATTATTATTTTCTTAGCGAGATGAAAATGAAAAGTAGTGAAGGAAATTAAAATACATTAGAATAGCATAAATTGTTCAGGTACACAATGAAGTTTCCTAAGTTCAAATTTAAATCTGAGCTAATCTCCCCATCTCTAGATCTTTGTACTGGCAGGGTTGTCTTCTTTTTATATGAAACAGGAAAGAAGTACTGACTTTCTACTTATAAATTCATTTCTACCCTGTGAATAGGGGAATATCCCAGAAATTTCATTATTATTCACAATCAAAGGAAACTGTGGTTTATTTTTGTTCTCTTCGGCTATTTTACTAGTGGCTAAATGGAAGTGTGACAAACTAGAGAACAGATGGGTTGGAAAACAAAATCCAGATGTTTTAACCACCAGTATTCTTTTCTGGGAGCAAAACTCATAAAACTGAAAATAAATTCAGGTCGATTTTTCATTTTTCATGGTATCTTCCATTTCACATAAGATCCACGAAGGTCATAGTATCTCTGCTGTCAGCAGCTCTAGGGTACATAAGAAAGTAGCAGTGGGATGTAATCAAGCTGGCAGGGAACAGTCAGGCAAAATTCAGGTGCAAAGAGGGCCAAAGTTGTGGCTCTACTTGCTTCTCCAAAGTTGTATTTTGTTTTCATGGAGCGAAAAAAACAAAAAACAACTTGCTTAAAATTAGTATGAGGTCCTGCATAGTGTTCACCTTTTGCAAACAAGAATACATAAATTTACTCTTAAAGCAGTATGTTTAGGATCTCTCCTCAAGATTAGATCCTCTAAATTTTGTTTTCCAGAACAAAAAGAAAAGAAACTCTACAATTAAAAAAAAAAAATTAAGGTAAACCAGAAAACTAGGATAGGTGATTTGGGGGGGGCAGGGTCCCTTTTGTTTCTTAGAACTTTCTCAATAGACTATTTTCTTTTATAGAAAGTTATTATTTTGACTATCATTTCTACACCCCCCCCCAAACATCTTAATGCACACTAAAGATTAATAAACTTTGAATACTCATCTTAGGGGTATTTAACAAACACTTTAATTCCAATATTCATTTATGGATATCACATATGCTCTGATTTTTCTAAAGATTTCCTGGACTCTTTATTCTATCTCCATTCTTAAACATATAGTCTATTTAAAAAGCAGCATTTAGATGTACAGGATGTATGAACTATTATCTCTACTGAACTGATCTCCTAGTCTCCCTGCCCCACCAGCTGTCTAATCATGAAGCTGGCTCACTTAGCTGATACAGAGAGTTGATGCCTCATTCTCACTGGACCACAGAAACCCCCAGTCTCTGTTTCCCCATTTTTAAAACATGGGTAACCATATCTAATCTATTGGGTTATTGAGAGAATTATATGAACTCATGTACATAAAAATCACTCAGCAGAATGTCTTATGCATAATAAACATTCACATAAATAGTTGTAATTGTTTTGAAGTTAAAATTCTGGAGTGTTTGTTTAAAGTTTCCATATAATTTACTGATAAGTTAAATAATAATACAAAGTAACATGTGAAATGTATTTAAGTTTTTAAAAAATGTACATGCAACAGAAGCTCAAGGGAGAAGACAATAAGAGTCTGTGGGACTTTCTCTGGGATATTCAGGGAATAAGACAGAACAAGCAAAATGAAGATGAACTAGCATTCCAGACATGTGCAAAGGTTTACAGAAAGGGCAATGTAGGTGTGGATCATTTGAATGACAATCAGCAGAACACTCTACGCAAAGTCAGTGAAAGTATCTGTAGGAATAAGATTGGAAAGAGCAACTCATTTCTAATGTCTTAACCTTCCTCTAACAGCAAGTGGAGTCAATAACCCTTACCTGTGTGCAAACCTTCATATTTTCTTGGAGTAATAGAAAAGCCACTGATGTGATCGTTACACATTGTATGCATATATGAAAATATCACGTGTACCCCAAGAAACATGTACAATTATCATGTATCCATAAAAATTTTCTTCAAAGAAAAAAAAAGAAAAGCCTCTTGGGAAAGTTGAGTATTCTCCCTGCTCTCAGGTAATTGAGCAAACCTGGAGTTGAAATAGGGTTGAAGCTTGAGAGACTCTTTAGGGATTCCTTAAAGCACATCTTAAGGACTACAACATCAACAAGAAAAGCCAATTAGCAAAAAAAGCTAATGCAAAATGAATAGCAAAGATCCAAAATGCTATTTCTAGGAAAGTGATTTATTGAACAATCCCTTCCAGAGATCCTAGGAAGCCCAGCCCCTATCTCCCCTATACAAACAACTTACAAGACATTTTTTTTCCTTTAGATGTTTAGCATTGATTATGGGACACCACCACCCCACATACATAAATATGGACAAAGTTATGTATCATTACTGAAGGGACTAACAGAGATATAAAAGTGAAATAATATTTTTTAAAATGTTTATCACAGAAATATTATTTTAAAATAAATGTTCTTTTTCATGATATATTAGCTCCATTTACTAAGGGTGGTTTTATTTAAGGTCAATGTTATCCTGAATTCAACTCTTTTTTTTTCCCCATGAAGAAATATAAAAAAGCCTTTGGGTTCTTTCCTCTTTCTAAGGTAGACAGTGCGGAAAGGCAGAAAAAAAGGCCAAAACTCTGCCAAAAAGCTGTACATCTAAGCAAGACAACTGGCCCATTAACAAATGTCTCCATCAATATCTTACCATCTGCTGTTTGCACTGTACTTGTCAATATTGAGCATCACTCACAGTTCATGTGACCATATAAAATCTCAGAAAGCACAGAGTACCAAGGTGGAAAAAAAAAAAAAAGCTAATTCAAAGCCAGTTTTAGAATCTGACAACACATTCACCACACAAGTGTATAATTAGATGGAAACAAGTTATGTACTCTACATGCCTTATGTAGAAATTCCTCATAATTTCTAACAGTGGATTATGACTGGCAAATTATGCAATGCAGTCTCCTCTTCTCCCTCTGATTCACCTGACCTTTTGCCCACTCATCTAATTCTGAAGCCTCAGATTACCAGATTAAGCTGTTTCAATTCAAAACAGTAAATTCTAATTATCCCTGTTATAAAGGGATACTGATGTGGCAAGCCTAGAAAGAATATAGCACAAAATATTACATTTGGCATTTAAATACCTTAAATTTTCCAAAAATAGATCTTTTTCTTCTGTTTTGTTTCTTTGCATAGATTCAAAGAAAGCAGGAGCTTGCAGAAATACAGTTGATAGTTCCACATGATGGGATTTAAAGGGGATAGGAAAGACTAAACTTCCTTCTCAGCTTTAACTAGTCATTCCTAGTTTTATATAAACTTTTCTCTCTCCTTAAATGTTCCTTCATTTGAAAATAGCCCTGTGAAGAAGGGTGACATGTTAAATCACTAACAGCTCAGAATGTCCAAATTTATTAACACGATTGAGAGAATGGCTAAAACAATATATGAACACCTTGTGCCTCAGGAAAAAGAAAATTAGTGGGACTTCTCCCATGTCAATGCAACAATAATAATTAGAAATGTCTCCCTTTGGATTCAAATGTTCAGGTGCCCCTATAAGTCATTAGGAAACAGCAAAGACAAGAAACAAATTAGCCCTACCCCAGAAAAATAAAGGTCTCCCTTTCCTAGTTAACACTGTAGAAGTTACCTCAATTTTATCTTATTATCAACAACAACTTTCATGTATTTTGTAAACATGAGGTTATAGGTAATTGGTCTTCTAGCTCTTTTCTAAAAGATTCAAATATAATCAGACAGAGAAAGACAGGAAAAGAAAGAAAAGGAAAAGAAGGGAAGGAAGGAAGGAAGAAGGCAATAACACTTTAATTACCTTGAAATAGCACCTGCATGTAAAATTTTTACCTATATACAAACATGTATGATTTTAATGAAATGATGGAAATGAAGGTCATCTTGCAATAGGGAAATGCTGACTTACACAAAGAACAGCACTAAGTATATTCTTGAATATGATGAATGTATAATCTATGCTGAAGGCTACAGACATGTGTGCAAGTTATGCAATGGCTCAAGTAATAGCACTGGATTCATGTTAACAAAAATACATACAAATAAAACGAGGAGCTACTAAGATATACATTTAAATTAAAAAATGGGATTAAAAATAAAATTTAAGCCCGTGGCTATTTTATTGCAATGTAATAACAGACATAAAGATACAGTTTCTGTGCATTCTTACAATTATTTTAATGCAATGAAAACTAAGAATTAAAATATTTCCAACAATTAAAATCAAGTTATATAAATATCTGTCCCTACCAGTGACCGAACTCTCTTGGGAGTGACCACTAAATGCTGTACTGTATTTACATTAAAGCTGTCATTTGGATCTTTACGATATAAAAAGGAGAAGATAGGAGAAAACTGAGAAAAATAATTGTAAGGAAATATTTACTCTTGATATCCTAAAATGTAAAATGAAATAAACTTGTAAAAAAACTAAACATTTGAATTACCAATATATAATTTGTATACAGTTTTTTATTTATGGATAAATAAATACATCATAGACTTCTACTGTAACATCAGTGGGAAAATAGCAGCAACAACCCTTTATTGAAATAAGAATTGTGGAGCAATAGAAAAGTGGAATGAGAAGAGGCAAAAGAAAATTTGCCAAAGGTCAGGGGTGAGAAAAATAAACATTTATTGAGCCGTCGCTTTGTGCCGAGATGTATGCAATGCAAAAAATGGAGATAAAAGAGAATCGGTTTTTACTCTCAGACAATAAGGGAAAATTAATCAAATAAATTAAAATAAAGTAAGCATGTTGAATACAACAACAGAGGCAAGTACAAGGTGGAAAGGGACTCCAGGAGGGTTTCACTAACTCTGGGGCGAAAGTGGAGGGGCAGCGCATCAAGGAGGAATGCAGAAGGCACATTTCTGGAACGACTGCCTGCATTCTAAACCAGAATTCAGCCATTTTTATCTCAATCCTGCTTTATAAATCTTAAATAGCTTTATAAGAAAAATGACAAAAAAGGAAAAACAAAGATAGAAAGGTAGAGATAGATGGAGGAAGGAAAGAAGAGAAGGAAGAAAGAGGAAACAAAGGAAAAAATAGGAAGGAAGGAAGGAAGGAGGGAAGGAGGGGTGGAAGAGGACAAGGAAGGAAGAAAGAAAACAAAATTATCCATATTAAATCAAATCATTATTATAGATGACAGAGATGATAGCCAGGTTATCAATGACCAAGTTCACTGCCAGTTAGTTCGCTTCAAAACTCAATATTATGTTGTTTGTTGATGTGAACAGCTGCATATAATTAATAGTCTATTTGGGTACAATTAATAGTCTAAAGGAAGTTAGAATAACACGTATGTCTATCTGCATTTATAACACTTCAGATCGTGGCCAATGCTTATACTGAGTGTGTATTTTCTCAGCCTACAGAAATATTTTCTAGCAGAAAGAACACAATGATTGGAATCAAGTAGACAACTCATTTAACTACTGAGTCTCAATCATTGTATGTAAAAAAAATAAAATAAAATGGGCTTAAGACACATTCCCAGCATGTTTGATAGGTCTAAGGGAGATAATATACGTAAAAATGCTAAGCAAGCTACAGAATGCAGTGTTACGATTTCCTCTTTTCAAAATTACAGAATTGTTTAGACTTTCTAACATTTTATTACCTTTGGTAATTATTACTTAAAAATTTACTATGTATAATTCAAGATAAAAATACTCTGCCTTTAACTCCTTAAACCAACCTCGAGGTTTAGTAACCATGTTTTCTGAGTTGAAATTACCTTCTCAACTGCCATATAGGTCTTTTATTCTCTAAGCTTTTTCTTTCCAACTTTCAAGTTTTGTTTACTTTTCAAACAATGCAGAGCTCCAGGTATAATCATATAGGTTCCATAATATGTATCTTTAAAAATGAAAAGGAATATTTGGATATCCTTCAATCAACTAGTTTCTTAATATTAGTATTAAGGCTGATTCACCACATTGCAGCTACACAGTATTTCTCTGCCCTGGGGATTCCTTGCACTAGCTACTTCTTTACATCCAAATAGCTACTCCTCAATTTGTAATATTGCCCTTCATTTCTATTCACTATCTACACTCTTTTACATGAAGCTCACTATTATTTTAAAGCTTGGCTTTCCTGGTGGAGTCCTGCCACTTCCTGTATCCAAATAATGAAGTAAATTAACTATAGTAAAATCACAGTCTAAACTACTACTCAAAATATTAAAATGTCTGGACCACAGATTGGCAATATAATAGACATGAAAGACATCAAGTATCTCTAGGGAATAAGTCTGCTACTTTCTAACTGGTGTTAGAATTAAAATTCCTTTTAATTCATATTCCTTAACTGAAAAGTCTAACAAAATTCAAAACTAAAGATTAAAACACACTCACATCTTTCTAACCAATTTCTGACATTATGAATGTAAACGCCTTTTCTTTTTGTACTCATGCATTGACTTCTTCATGTCTTTCACCTATTTCTAGATTTTCCATGAAAGTTACATGGTTCTCCCCACCCCATCCCCATTCCACACAGGTTACCAACCAAAATTATTTGGTCTTGGAACCAAAATCCAGATAGAAGAGTCTTTTATTCACTAACTCATTTTCCAAAAAACATTTTTGTTTTTTATCATCAGCACTGGGTCTCTCCAACTAACAATCTGCCCTCACATGGATTACCTGTATCATTATAGTTTTAATTAAAATAACCCCCCAAAATTGAATACTCTTATATTAGTCTAAGAATATATTTTTATTTTAATACACTTGTGTTTGATATAGTCTTCCCATAGCTCTTCATTCCTCTGGCATTCTTTCGATCCTCTATTTCCTCCTTTTCTGAATATATTTATACATTTTCTATATTTGTGTTTATGAAAGTATTTCTTAGATTGCAAGTTATTATTCTTAACAATATTCATTTTGCCTAGAATTGAGCATCTGAAAATGCAGACGTCTATGCTGATAGAGTACACAAACTAGTAGAGAAACACAAAGGCAAATCAGCTATCACAATATAATGCAATAAGAGTTTTAATGAGGTATGTGCACAAAAAGCAGTATTAGTACGGAAGGTGGCAATCAATTTTTCTGACGGCCTAACTTATTGAGCACATATTGCCGTATTAGAGAATATGCTAAGCACATGACCTCATTTAACCATCATTACCATGCTTTGTGACAGGCACTGTTACAAAGATAAGATGCAGAGAGGTTAAAAACAACTTACCAAACTAACAGCAGTAGAGTCAAGATTTGCACTGCTTGTCAGATAAGACTTTAAACTGGGTCTTGAAAGACAAAATGGCTTTTATTAGATGAGAAAAGGGGAACAGGGCAAGCCAGGTGGTGGGAATAAAATGACCAACAGCTAATCCAATAGTCCTGAGCATGGTAAGGGCCTGGTGGGAGGTACCAGTGGGATACTAGGCAGATGGAGAGAGTGGTCAAGGACTGCATCCAACTACTCTTTTACATCTCTTTTTCACCTAGGGATGAAGTCATTGCTTAAACATTTAGACTGTACGAGGCTGAGGTTAAACCGCAACTACTAAAATACAAGAAAGGGCTCAACAGCCTTAGAGCCTCAGTCCTAATAGGTAGGAGAGACGTTAAAAGAGAGTAAAGAAGAAAGGACACAGCTGGAAAAGGTTGCTATTTCTTCATGATTTTCATTGCAGCAAATCAGCCAATTCACTACTCCTACAATTTAATTGTCTTTGTCACAGTGAAGACAAACATCACTGCATTTAGGAAAGCTTATTTCAACAATAGAGTTTTCAAGTCAGAGAAAGAATGAGTTTGCACTTTCTAATTCTTTATTGTGTGTTGAGTAAATATATGTATGTGTATCTGTTTCTATGTGTATATTCACACTAATATATTCAGAGAACTGAAATGCTGCTTTTAGACACAACAAAAAAATGAATATCATCTTACAGAAGCTTTACTCGCTTCTGCGTGAGGTCCCACTGCGGTTTTCCTCCTCTCGTCTTCTCTTCTTCTACCATTCTTTCCTTCCTTCCGTCCTTCCTTCCTTCTTTTGGTCTTCCTTTTGTTCTTTCAGTCTTTCTTTTAATTATAAGCTGAGAGTCATTTTGATGATGGAACGGAGAGCCTTCTACATTTAAGTCACCAATTCAAATCAGACCCACAAACCAATATCTGGCGGGTTTGTCATTAGCATAAAATGAAATGGAGTTTTCAGTCTCACGAAAGTCAGAATCAGCATTAAAAAGCAGTCTTGTTTCCACTCGATTCGATTTCTCTGTTGTGATTTAACAAAAACTTTGTGTTTTAAACAGCTATGTAGAAATTGAACAATTCTCACAAGATAGTAAAATAATTTAGAAAAAGTTCTTAACGATGATAAACACCTGTGGGTTTATAGTTCCCTTTTATAAACTAGCAGACAGGGCATTGGTGAAACTTTTACTAACAGTTTTAAATCACTTTCTATTTGTAAATATGTAAAAACTAATGAAGAGACTCCATCGCCCCCTTTACCTTTTCTTTCAATTTTATACCTTGATCCCAGGAAAAACACAAAAAAGTTCAAGATGGAGCACTTGGGAGATATCACTACAATTGACCCCTACTTTCTCTAAATTAAATGCGCCTAAACCATAATAAACTTCCACTTTAAGTCACCAATTTAAATTCTTTCAATTTAGGAGCCGGGCGCAGTGGCTCATGCCTGAGTAGCCTTCTCAGCTACTCAGAAGGCGAAAATGGGAGGATCGCTTGAGGCCAAGTGTTTGAGACCAGCCTGGGCAACATAGTGAGACTCCTCCCTCACCCTGTCTCTAAAAAATTTTTAAAAATTATCCAGGAGCAGTGGCTCATGCCTATAGTCCCACCTACTTGGGAGGCTGAGGCAGGAGGATCCCTTGAGCCTAGGAGTTCGAGGCCGCAGTGAGCCATGATCATGCTGTTGTACTCCAGCCTGGGTGACAGGGTGAGACCTCATCTCCAAAACAAATAAATTTTTCCAATTCTCCAGGTTTGTGGCATCACTCATTCATTTATTTAGCCAAGATATTTTAGCACCTACCATATGCCAGCTACTCTGTTAGGCATTAGAAATAAAAACATCAACAATACATTCATTCATTCATCCCTTCACTATGCTGACTTCTCCTAGGGACTGGAAATATAGCAGTGACTAAAAAGGCAAAAATTTCCATCCTAGGAGAACATACATTTTAGTGGGGAAGATAGAACATGTGACAAATAAGTAAACTATAAGGTTTAAATGTTTATAAGTGCTAGAGAAAAATAAAGTCGGGAAATGGGATAGGAAATGTGAGGGTAGAATTATAATTTTACATAGGTAGGGTTTAGTTTCTGTTTTCACAGAACTCAGTAGAGGAACACCATTTTTTTAAAAAAAGAAGCCATGGCAAAACAATTTGTTAAGTGCTATTAAGAAAGTTGTCAATAAAATGCAAAGATTACATAACAGAGGGAGCTGTGATTGTTGGAGAAATCACAGAGGGAGGAATCAGCTCAGTAATGAAAGAGCAAATGACATTGGCAAGGAGGCTGGGGTAGGACAGGCAAAGAAACAGCATATGCAAGTCACAGAGGCAGTATTTGGTCAATAACTGCTATTGTTCAGTATATAGTAGCAATTGCCACGTAATCGAGAGCTTACCATGTTCCAGACACTTTCACACATTATCTTTATTCATAAATAAAGAAATTAATAATAATCTATGGGTTTATTAATATTATTCCCCTTTTAAAAATGAAGACCAAGACCAGAATGCAGAAAAAGAGATTTAAAAAATAGGTGAAGTTAAAGAGTTTGAATATTATCCTGTAAACAATGGGTTCACTAAAGTTTTTAAAATAAAGAAGGGACATGATCAGAACTTTGTTTATATCTGTTTTAAAAAATATTAGACTGCCATGTGGAGGACAGACCATTGAAGTTAGGAGGCAGAATCATAACAGATTATTACTTGTAATAATAAATGTCATTATTTATTATAGTTAAGAGGTGGTAAATGTTTGATCTAAGCCCATAGCAGTGGGAACAGAAAGTAGGGTAAGGAAAATACCTGGTGGCCAATTAAATTTGGGTGGAAGGAGAATGGAAGAGCATAAAAAAGTGAGGTATTGAGTTAATTCTAATTTTTCTGATGTAGAACATCTAGAGGATGACACCATTAGCAAAAAAAAAAACTGGGGGGGAGGTTGGGACAAAAGAGGCTGGAGATGAAAAGTGCTCTAATCCTGAAGTTGTTGAAAACATCTTGGTGATACTAAGTCAAGATATCCAGTCAGTACCTGAAATGAAGACCAGACCAAAAAGAGAAAGATCTTGGACTCAATATATTTGAGGATTGTCAGCAAATGTATCTTTGTATTAGTTAGAATGTTTTTGGTAGCAAGAGACAAAAAACTCAAATTGCTTACATAACTAATGGAATTATTTTTGTCTCACTTGTGAAATCCCTAAAAGTAAGGTGGACTTTCAAGTGTAGTTTAATTAGGACTCCAGTTCTCTTTCTCTGCAATTGTTTTCACATTGTCTTCTTCTTGTATCATGTTATCATGGTTTCACTTAGGGTAACAAAATCATGAAGCAATCCCCATGAAATCCAGAAGAGAAATATTCTCTTCCTTCCTTATTGAACAATAGTCCTAGACATCATTCTAGAAGAACTTGAGTGTCATTCCCACTTCTGTCAAGAGGGAAGGGATTGCACAGATTAACATGGAATCAGGGTCCCCCCAAACTATATGGATGCTACATCCATCATGTGGAAAGACTGGAATGAATGCTGGGGAAGCAATCAGGGTGTCATCCTCAAGCTCCTTCCAAGGATAATGGTTCCATTACCTTGCAGGAGAAAGTTTTTTTAAAAATCGTATCTGAAAAAAAATTATTTTTCTAAAGTGTATAGACTTTCCAAGACTGAGCTTCCAATGTCACCCAAATCCAACCACAATTGCTTAGAGATCAAGACCAGATGTAGTGACAAAGTAAATATTCAAGCGATATGAGAAAATATATTTAAAATGTAAGTACTGAATATTTTTAATAAGTGTGAAGGGATAAAATCTAGCAGTGTTAACTAAGAATTCGCTTTTCCCTCCCTCTATTTGTCTCCCACCCCTCAATCCCTACGTTGAATCAGTAGCCAAAGGAAGACACCAAGGAACACAGACCAAAGAGTCAAACTCTTGGATGGGAATTCTCAAAACTCTGGTCAAAAAAGAGGCATGGAAGTAGCTAACAGAGGCCAGTGACCTGAAGGAACCTCATGGTTGCAATGAGGAAGACACAGAGTGATACGTCCTGCCACGAGGTCATGGCAGGTACACAGGTATCTAAGGATCTGCAATAGGGACAAAGGTCAGAACAGGTTAGCTTCATTTCAGAGGATGCTAGATGAACTCTTCCTTTCCAAAGTCTACAACTGGTTAGGTCTTCGCCAGATCTTAACTGGCACCTTGGTTCAAACAGTTTAAGGAAGAATCCTTAAATCAACTGAAGTTAATTTTATGTTAACTAGCTTAAGTTTTCTACTATCGCTTTTAATGAGGGATAAAGATTGAAATGAATTTCAATTCTAGGGGAATAATTTTAGTTATATTTCTTCCATACTTGGTTTTATATACATTACAGAATTTTACTTAAAGCAAAACTGTAATTCCACACTTGGCACACTTTAATTAACTTTTAAAACAAACTCATTATTTCACACCCTCAGTTAATACCACTAATTTTACAGCTGCAGGAAAGGAAGCCATGAAGCTGTGCCCTAAGTCTCATGCAGTGTCACTGTAGTCAACAGAAGAGACATTTGCTGGATCAGTGAGTCCAGAGAGAGTAGTGATTTGCCAAATATGGCCCATCCAAGCACCGAGAATATAGGATTAGATTTCTGCATTTGTTGCTGTCACTCAAGTACTAAATTTATATTTACTTGGGGCAGTGAGTGGAAATTTAAATAGAAGAATCAAAAGCATGTAAGATACTTTCTTTTCCTGACTTAGCTGATTTTGAGAGTTTACTCTCATTGAGCTAGAGTATTTCAAAATTAGTTAAATAAAATTCTGTTGGTATTATGATAAATTATGTTGAGGTAAAATGGGTTAGCAAATAATATTGATATTCTCTTTATGATTTTTTAAATTATCTAATTGGTCATTTAAAAGTCACTGTTATTGGGGGTTCTGAACAGTGTTGAAAGACAAGTGCTCTCAAGTTAAAAGTGAAGGTGTATGCCTAATTAAAACAAGAGTAGTAACATGAAAATAATAGAACACTAATACACTTTCTTTTTAAATGTATATATCAAATGTGTTAACAGCTTAGCTGAATGGTCTAAAAAAGACGTAAAATTAGGGTTTTAAAATAGATATCTAGACTAAGATATGTTAAATTTACACAAACAGAATCATATTTCCAAACCTGGGAAGAAACTTCTTTACTTCTATGTAAAGACATTGCAACATCCCTGGCAAAAATTTATATTGATCTATAGGAGCTAGTAACTAGGAAAATGAAGGACAAAGTCCAGGAATTCATACTGTGGCTGAGTGGTTAACAGAAATGTTGTCTGTAGAATTCAGAAAGAGATTCCAAGGAACATGACTTAGTTTGTACTTATGTATTATATAGTGCAAGTTATCATGACTGTACAATTGGAGCTACTTTTCAAGTGTGGGGATTATAGTTTGAATGGTGTCTGGTAGAATACATTCTCTACCCCATCATCAAAGAGTGTCACATCCTCACTCTTTCCACCTTTGAGTTTATAGTTTAGATGCCTGTGCTATATATAAAAAGAAAAGGATTTCTTATTTTAGAGAAGGCTTGGCTCAGTATTCATAGCTTTTGTGTTCATTTTATTGCTTTTTTAGGGTAAGTCCTTATCTATCTTACTCTTGGAAGCTTTTTTTGTGTCATTACTTTGTTAATTTTAGACTTTCCACTTTCTTTTCAACTTTATCCAGATAATTCCTACAAAAAATAGGTAATAATTATAATGAATCAATAATATGTTTTAGTAATTTCAAATGATAGGTCCACATATATAAAAACTATCATAACAATTAAATATTCTATTTATGACCCCTCTACAAATATGATAAAGAGGCCAATGAGACAGATCTGTTAATGATAAAATTTTCTGTCCAACCAAAGAATGTGCTCGGTACAAAGAGCTCCAGCACAGCTTAAATTAACAACTGCCTGACAGTTGTCTTCAAGTCTGCTCAAGTGAATTCTATGACATCTGCTTACCACCCTAAGCAGTATTATCACAAGAAAGCACACATACTAGGTGAGTGAGCTCACTTTGCTAGAGCTATAAAAACACACTTGAAATTCAAAGAGGAAGTGGAAAATAGATTTGACATCCATATTTGAGTGCCTTCCCCTGAGTTAGCATTTTTTTCAGAGAAGTAAAAGATGTGAGTGCACTAAATGATTCGTAATACTTCTTCACTTCTATAAAATGTAATTTTCTATATCTCCCGAATATTAGAAGATTACTGCTATTGAATTATTATTAACTGAATTTTTCTTGATGATCTGCACAATGGCCATAAAAATAACAGCAATACCTGCTGAAGTTTTTGAATGAGAATCCTTTTAACACTGATAACAATCTTTGATCTTTAAAAAGTGCTAATGATCTTTGAAAACACATAATATTTGATCTTTAAAAAAAATTGAAAGAAAAACTTTATATTAACAAAAATGCTATTATAAATTCATGAAGATATCCAAATACAATTTATTAGTAATAACAGCATTGACATACAGTTGGAAAATAGCAATAATTATTATGAATAAGTCCACTTAAATGGAATAAAGATAAATTTGATCCAGCAATCCCACTACTGGTATCTACTGAAAAGAAATCATTATATCAAAAAGATACCTGTACTCATATGTCTATTCACAATAGCAAAAATATGGAATCAACCTAAGTGTCCATCAACAGCTGACTGGATAAAGAAAATGTGGTATATATACACAATGGAATACTATTCAGCCATAAAAAAGAATGAAATTATGTCTTTTACAGCAACATGTTTTGAACTAGAAGCCATTATCTTAAGTGAAAAAAGTCAGACACATAAAGACAAATATCACATGTTCTCACTTGTAAGTGGGAGCCAAATAATGTGTACATGTGAACATACAGTGTGGAAGGATAAACAATAGAGTCTTGGCAGAGGGAAGGGAGTGGATGATGAGAAATTACTTAATGCATACAATGTATGTTATTTGGGTGATGGATACCCTAAAAGCCCTGACTTCACCACTATGTAACCCATGCATGTAACAAAACTGCACTTGTACCCCATAAATTTATACAAATAAAAAAAAGATAAGACACAGCATACATACTTTACATATTACAGCATATTACACAAAGAGTTCTCTACATAAGTACTAATTAATGCAACTTTATTCCCAGACTAGACACAGTGTAGAACACAGTATGTATTCAATAAATAGTTTTTGAATGAATAAACATTTTTATTGAACTGACATAACCTAAACATCCCTGCCAGGTTAGCCTTCTAAAATACCTAAAATATATTACCCCTTCAAAAATCTTTAACACCCCCTATTTCCATCAAGATAAAACCCACCTTTGGATTGCATTAAAGGTATCAGGAAACCCAGCTTCTTCCTCACACTTTCTTTTTGTCTCTTCCCATCATTCCTTCATACAAGGCAGCACAGCACAGTGAGAAGAGCACCTCTTTTGAGATCAGACTGGCCATTGAATCTGAATCCTGACTTAATGACTTACTAGTGTATAACACTGGAACTTCTTTGAACCTCGCTTTTTACTAAATTAAGGTAATTGATACCTAAGGGAAGTTTTAAACATAAGAATAATAAAAATGTACTTAGTACATAAGATACACAATAGATGAATAGTGTGGACTGTGTCTGTTGTGATAACTTTCTCTGTGTTTTCAATCAAATTGTATACTCTCTACTTTTGTTTAATATTTTCTTCCTTCTAACCTCAAGCTGGAAAATTCAACCTATTGTACTTAAACCTAAATCCTGCCCATTCTATAAGGTCAGATCAAAACCTACCCTGTTTCAGAGAAATACCCTATTCAAGAACCAGGCAGTTGTATACACAGGGTGATCAGCTAACTAAAGGTAGTCCCGTGACAATGTGATTCGTTGAGGAACATTTTATGTACAGGAAGAAGAACAGATAGGCACTTTTAAGCTACCAGCAAAGCTTCAAAGAGACTAAAGCTTTAAGAGACAAGCTGTGATGGGGAGGACGGCACACCGACAACCTGATTAATTCGCAAATGTCATAGCCTCTAAGAACCCTCTAAGACAGCATGAGTCCAGAGGTGTTACTCTTTTTGCAATCCCTATAGTACTATATTACACATTGCTGTGAAACACACACAGCTTTGGAATGTTAATTATTTCTTTAGTTATGTCTATTAGTTCCCCAGATTGTTAATTACTTGAGAACAAAGAAAAAGTCAGATTCCTTAATCTCTCCATCAGTGCCTTCTACATAGTAGGTATTTGACAAATATTTGATTGACTGTTATTAGTAGATTATCAGGTAATGAAAGTCTTGTGACTTTTTTTAATTAATGCTAGTTCATTTAAAAATGTTATTTCCTGCAAGTCATGCAAGGCAAATATAATTCGATGTAAATAACTCTGAATGCACTTTGCAGAGTTCTCAAGGTTTTTTAAGATCTATTTCTTCTGTAGCCTCTTAATATAGGAAACCGAAATGTGAAGAAGCAAAGAGGGATACCCAAGATGATGCAGGTAATGACAAAAGCAGAACCAGTTACTGTTGGGTTCTCTAATTCAGTGGCTCTCAACCTTGGCTACAGAATAAAATCATCTGGGTAGATTCTTTAAAAACACCGATGCCAGGCCAATCATCATAATCTCTAAGGTGGGGCCTGAGCATTGGTAATTTTTTAAAATTCCCCAGGTGATACAAGTGTGTATCTGTGGTATAAAATCACTGTACCTCTCCTTATTCCAATGAACAACGTGAATTCTATTCTAATTTCCCCCCCGGGGGCCCCAATTATTAATGTATACAAATATGTCCTTGATAAGCAACAAAGACTATCTGGACTTCAGGGTCCTATAGAGCTGTGGTCCCCAACCCCTGGGCCGCAGACTGGTACTGGCCTATTAGGAACTGGGCCACAAAGTAGGAGGTGAGCAGGGGGCGGGTGAGTGAGCAAAGCTTCATCTGTATTTACAGCCGCTCCCCTTTGCTCATGTCACTGCCTGAGCTCCGCCTCCTGTCACATCAGCAGTGGCATTAGATTCTGCATTATGGTGAGTTGTATAACTATTTCATTATATATTACAATGTAATAATAATGGAAATAAAGTGCACAATAAATGTAATGCGCTGGACTCATCCCGAAACCATCCTCCCCACCCCACCTGCCCCTGCGAGTCTGTGGAAAAATTCTCTTCCATGAAACCCGTCCCTGGTGCCAAAAAGGTTGAGGACCACTGGTCTAATGTATCTTCTGTTCACCATTGTTTTCTGTGTTTTAAATATTTAAATATAGTCATATGTCACTTAACAACAGGGATATGTTCTGATAAATGTGTCATTAGGCAATCTCGTCGTTGTGCAAACATAGAGTGTACTTGCACAAACCTAGATGGTATAGCCTACTACACACCTAGGCTGCATGGTAGAGCCTATTCCTCCTAGGCTGCAAACCTGTACAGCATGTTACTGTAGTAAATACTGTAAGTAATTGTAACACAGTGTATCTAAACATATGTAAACATAGAAAAGGTACAGTAAAAATAAAATATTATAATCTGATGGGACCACCACTGTAAACGCAGTCCATCATTGACCAAAATGTTGTTATTTGGCACATGTATTTGAAACCGTGACTGTTAACGATACTTTTTAAATTATTATACTTACCTTTCTCCTGAGTAAATAGCATGCTCTGCATAAATCTCAAGATAACAGTTTCTCTAATTTCTTCAGAAGTATAAACACATATGTACAATTTTAATACAAAAAAAGTGCTCTGCTTTTATCACAAAAATAGGTATGTTTCTGTGGTTTGGGGCTTTTATGATATCTACTTAGGTTGTGTATGGGAGTCCCTGAAATATACCTTTTCATCCTTTCCTTGGGAATCAATCCATCATAGCAGTTTAATCCATTCTTTATTAAATACTGTTTATCACTTCTGTACTACTACCTATCCAATACTCTTCCATTTTGATTGGCTCAGCCTTAAGAAAAAACTAATAGATGTTAACAGGCAGGAGAAACATTACTTCTTTCATGAGCTCAGTGGTCTGAAAGAACACACTACATCAGGGGTGGCTGATGCCAGGTGGCTGGCTTGCGACACTTAGGAAGTCCCTCACACCTGTCAAGGGAGGCAGAGATTGCAAGAGAGAAGTCGAGTCTGACTGAGCAGGCACATAAGGGCAAACACTGCTCCCAAATGCTGCTAGCAGAGCTCTAAAAATAAAGCTACAAAAGCATGGGGAAGACAGAATGAATTCTTAACACTTGTACTCTTCTATTTTAGTCTGTTACGAAGCAGGTGACCTCAGTACCAAGCGATGAGTCTTTTAACTTTCTATATCCCTGACTTTCAGAAATAAGCCTCATGACTGCATTCATTCCAGCTGTTTCAAATTCATAATCATAAAGAGAATCTTTTTTAATCTTTCAAGACTGCTCTCTCATAGAATCACATTCTAAAATAAGGTTCTATGATATTCATTTCCCTATTTTACTTTGAAGATTTCTTTCACATGTATTATTCTGGAAAACAAAATGTTTATTCCATTAATACTTTATGTATCCTTTGGAGGAATCATACCTAAGAAGCAAGAGTTTTAAAAGCCATTCCTTTATCTAGAGAGACAGCAGTCTAAATGTCCTCCACTTAAAAATCACTAGTCTAGAGAAAGAGAAACTACAGACTTGTTAACATCTTTTAATGCTTCTCTGAATAAAGTCATCCTTATTTAAAATGCTATTTTAAATGCTCTGGTCCCTTAGCAGTTCCACATGAGAAGTTTGGAATCAGACAGATCTGACTTGTACCCCTGACTCACTATTACTGTCTATGCAGTCCAGGGCAGGTTATTCAACTGCTCAACACTTCAGTTTCTTCAGTTATAAAAAAGGGAAAATAATGTCTTTCTCTGTTTTATAGCATTCAGGTCAGAATTAAATAAGATACTATAAGTAAAAGACTACCATACTGCTTAGCATCTAGTACTCAATAGATGCCACAAATTATTGTTATTATTATACTCACAGCAAATTTTTATCCAAATAAACAGCTGGTGATTTAAAAGATCAAGAAGTAATATTATTTAAAGTATGTTATTGACATACTTTAAATAAGCACATAATATTTACATTCAAGAATCTAAAACTTTAAAGCCTTTTTTCTCTACGGATATGTGGACCCCTTGCCTCTTCCCATTTTTCTGGCATATGAAGCAGAGGAACTGGTAGGAATAGAAAATACCTAGGGGAACTTTTTCTGAATAACAGACTTCTGTGGAGGAACTTTTGTGTTTTGGTACATTTCTCACAACAGGCATGCACAAGAGATGTCTAAATTTGCTGAAAAGTAAAAAATTATTTCACAGAAATTCAGAATGCCTCAAGATGTTAAACTCCTTACCTAAAACCAAAGCTACACCTAAATCATACACACACACACACACACACACACACGCCCGCTCGCGCGAACTTGAACACTACTTGATCTGGATTTGCAGATCCTACAAAAATTCTGCTTTATGGTTGGTCATTAACACTTTACTTAAGTCTCAAACAATGCAATTGAGCTGCCACCGACGTAGGTATCACTGAATACATGAGAGGTCATTTTAAAAATTAAACGTTGATCAAATAAGCAGGATGTATTTCAAAACGTCATGTTGTACACAATAAATATATATGATATTATCTGTCCATTAAAAAAACAACAACAAACAGGCCTCATCTCACAAGCATTGTCTCTAGATGCTCCATCAGTCCCCCTGAGACTATCCAGGGCTTCATTTGCATGTTTGTATCTGTTTTTGAAGCTATCATCAGTGCCTGTGACTATTTAAACCATTTTCTCTGATTTGTTTCTCAAAGAACCTAGAATCTCCTGGTAAGTACTCATTTTGCTTTTGAAATATATGCTAAACTGCTTCTCACCTTACTTTTTAGACAAGAAATCATCAATTCTTAGTATAAATGTAGAAAATTATGTAGAAACTTGTTAAAAAAATACTTGGTATTCAAAAGTTTTATTTAGAGTGAACACTATACATCTCCCTTGAGATTATCAAAACATTTTGTTAAATTCAGAATTAACAGAAACATTTCCCCAGTTGTTTCAGAGATATAAAATGAGAGAAAAAAGCTCTAATATGTTTATAAACCATTCAAGTAAGCACTAACAGTTTGCTAAAGGTGAGGTATTTAGTTTGCTAAATTCTCTTAACTGTAATCATTTTATCTTATAAATTAGAGAAATATTATTTAAATTAACTCCCATATCTACATATTATTGGTATCTGTTATACCAATTAAACAGATTTTTATAGACAACATTAATATTTCTTAGATAACTTTTCCAAGCAATTCTTAATTGGACATTCATTTCTTAGTCAACCTTTTTTTATCCTTTATATTAATATTTTGACTGAAGAACCATTATTATATCTGTGCAAAAGGAACTTCCTATTAATGTATTAATTTTCCCTGTCTCATATCTAACATTTACCCAAAGGAAAATGGGTCATCAGAAAGTTTATTTCTACTCATGCCCTGATTTCTCTGGCAAAGAATTGTTGCGTCTGCATTTCAGGCCTGGGCTGGGAATTGCCTCTGCAGAGGTCTTCCCATTTTTGTCTGGCTGCACATGCCCCATCCTTATGACCAACATGTCTCTGAGGACTACCAGGAAAATGGCTGGTAATGGGCTTGGCTATCAATTCCTTTCCTTAGGAAAATAAATGGTGCTTGTTCTATTATTCATACTTTATAGAAAAACATTTTAAAAATATTGCCATTTTTCCCCAAATGGCTCCATTTAAAAAAAAAATTCTTAATTACAGTTAAAACATTTGTAAAACAATAATTTAAGATAAAAACACAGCATTTAAGGTGGTAGATATAAATACTTAATAAGTGTTAATTATTGTTAAAATTATCCTATAAATTATCTAAGGTATGATCTTGTTCTATTGGCTTTGTTTCTTCAGGGATGAACAGATATACTGCCTGAACTACGGCTGGAAATGCTTACTTTAATTATTTTATTAATGAATATATATACTCACTAATATGTAATATATAATGAAAATGTACATTGAATTATTTTATTAATAAGGATACAGTATCATGAATAACAGTTATAACTTACTTTACATCTGCCAAAATTTTAACCAATGAAGTACTAAAATAATAAGCTGAGACATAATAATAATACAGTTGAAATTTTATTTGGTTGGTCAACAAATAAACCTAGAAGCAATTTATGGAGCAAAATCATAGCATACGATTACTGGTATCTAAACTAGATGTCTACACTGCATTTCAAATACAAGATGAGCTTAGAAAAAACAGAGCCCATCCACCAACCTTAAAGGCAAGTTCAAGATTTAACAAATCCAACACAACGGCTTAGTGAAGAAGGTGAACAGCCTAATATCACATGTAAATATTGCACTCTACAGTCTTCAAAGTATTCACATACACATTGTCTCATTTGAATGTCACAACAACACACAAAGCCAGGGAAGAAAGTGAATTTGAATGCATTTTACCAATGAGGAAATGGAGACTCAGAGATGTTTAGCGCTGTACGCAAGGACCCATGGCTAGTATAGAATGCCAAAATCACATCTGGCCCTACACACATGTTATATAGCTCGTTAAAGGAAACATGAAACAAACCACGTAAATTAAATAAATAGTAGGAAGACCTACTAAACATAACTCTAGACAATGAACTATTAGGTATTAATTTGAGGGAAGCAAGAGCAGCAAGGAGTGTTAACAGCAAGTATAAAGTGTTCCATTCAGGGAGGCCAGGGTGAGCACAGTGTCAAGTCCTGAAAGAGAAGACACACAGTATCGATTCAGCCTACAAATGATTTTGATCCATTCTAGGGATGTAGATGTGTCCAGAATGTTTATTGTAAAAATGTTTCCTTCAACAAATTTAACTTATGTTCAACAGCTAGCACTAACAGCTCCAAGTGTGCCTAATCTCTGATTCTACATAACCATACACCCTGGGAGTGCACACCTTTGTGAATTTCAGTATTTAATGCACTGGTTTATTTAATGCACTGGTTATAGCTACTCATTTATATTTAAAATATCATCATCATCATTCTAAAATGCACACATTTACAAATTCATACTATCCTAACTTGACCCAAAATAAAAGGCACTATTATCACATTACCTTATTTTAGAAGTTGTTTTAAAAAAAACTTTCCAAATTACCCTCCCTTGTTTATTAAACAAATCTTGAAGAGCCTAAGCATTCTCTTTGTTCCTCGGGAAGTCTATCTGGCAAGAATCATCCTATTCACCAATCACATTTTCCAAACCTGGAACAGATCCCCTGGGGTTGTGCCAGAGAGAAGTACAGAAGACACATGAGATATAAACCTCTCTTTGTATTGTACAAGAATGCTAGAAAAACTCCCTAGACATGAAATCAGCAAGTTGCACGAAAATACCTGAAAGTTTGGCCTGTAGGACCTAAAAGACAAGCAATATTGCATTCATTCTGGTCAGGTAGGTTATGCACAAAACTTACCCACTGCATGGGCTGTGTGGGACTATACCACATAAGACTTTGAATTTTGTCTCTAGCTTAAATGTTCTACATCTTTTTTTTAAATCAGGCTTACTAGTTAAATTTAGATTTTCTTATAAAAGAAAAAATGTCCAGAAGAAAACCAAGATGGATGGGTCAGTGTGTGTAGATCAGTCAGTATGTGTATACATACCCAGGAAAAGATCTGGGAATCTAAACACAGAAAGCATTCAATACTAAATGTGCTAAAGAAATTTTTTAAGACTGTCTCATTTAAAATGAAACTATTGTAATAATTGTGGTATATGGTGACAGTATGTTTCACCAGGACTTAAATGACTGAATGGTGATGTCATAACCATCCCAAGAGATCAACTCAAAGAAAATGAGGAGGTCTGGATTAGTTTGCTAGGGCTACCATAACAAAGAACCACAAACTGGGTGGCTTAGAACCACAGAAATGTATTGTCTCAGAGTTCTGGATGCTAGAAGTCTGAGATTAAGGGGTCAGTGGGGCCATGCTCCCTCTGAAAGTTCTGAGGAAGGATCTGTTCAAGGTCTCTCTCCAGCTTCTGGTAGTTCTTTGGCTGTGGCAGCATAACTCCAGTCTTCATATGGTGTGATCCCTGTGTGCGTGTCTATGTCCAAATTTCCTCTTTTTATAAAAACATGCATCAAATTGTATCAGGGGCCCACCCTACTCGAATATTATCCAGTCCTAACTAATTACATCTACAGAGACCAGTTTCTAAATAAGGTCACATTCTGAGGTACTAAGGGTTAGAACTTCAACATATGAATTTTGAGGGAACACAAATCAACCCATAATCGTGTCCCATGTGAAGACACAACAGCAGTCTCACAGGTAATGCCTCAATGAGGATTGTTCTTTATATTAACGGTTTGCATAACTTGGCAACTCACAGATGTTTAAAGCTCTTAAACTGCTATTGTGGAATATAACATATGGTAATTATCCCATTTCTTAATGCATATAAAGGAAAGAGTGCATCCAGGATATGAAGAAGCAAGAAGTGTTTCTCAGTCATTGTGGTTTATTAGAGTTAATATATCTACAATCCAGACATATGTCTAGAAGCTTATAAATATGTATTTCCACTACATGTCACACATATACATTAATAATATGTAATCTAAATTTCCTAAAGATGACACCATAGTAGATTATACAGTAAAATGTACTGGTGAGATAGCCTCAGCATAGGGTGACCATATAATCTGTTGTCTGACCTGAACACTTTTAAGAGTTGAAAGAGCATTATTAACTATATAGACTAGACAATAAGCAGAAACCAAGAGGGTCCTAGTCATACCCAATGTGAAACCAAACAAAGGTAGGAGCGGAAGAGCCAGACTGAAATAAAATGCTGGTAGGTACAGGATAGATTTTACCAAATTTGTCTAGGAAAGGGAAAGGCAGTGGTAATTCTGCTCATGTGTAAACACTGAGTATCCAAAAAGGGGGCAACATGTGTGAAAATGCACTAAATTTTGCATATAGTGAGAATGCAGTACATTTATGTTTTATAAATAAAATGATGTGTATGAAAGAAGTATCATGGAGAAGACAATATTAAAAGGAGACACCAACAAGATAAAAGTGGATCTTTCTAGCCTCTCCTAAGTCCATCAGAGTAGAATGGATCTGAAATACTTCAAGAGCCCCATTAAGCCTAATCAACAAAAGAAGTGAAATGTTGTATTATATCTTTGCAGACAGAAGAAAAAGAAGCAGAGAAATTACTTTTTGATAGAATAAAACAAAAACTTCATTCTGGAACAGAGATTCTGGGTTTCCATTTTCCCTTATGTAAGAGCATTCCCTCCTAACCAATATGGACAGTGCTCACCGGGATTACTCTGTTTCTATACTACACCACTTTATGCTGTCACTCTTGTAAATGCGCTGTCCTAAAAGAGAACAAGCATTCTCCACCGACAGAAAAAGTAGATGTGCAGAAACACTTGGTATTCTTTTCACACTCACCAAGATATTTTTGGTGTATCAGTGCAGGCCAGCCCTATAAAATTGCCAAGCCACATATAAGACTGAACACTAGACACCTACAAATAAAGCTTCATAATACCATGAGTTTGTCCCAAAAATGTTCTTCTTGTTTTGGGCTCTCTGTAATTGTCCCTGTCTGAAAAAACAACTCTTTCAGCTAAGAAAATCTTCATTAGTTTACTATGCAGCTTTCCCAGGTGAAACAAATACCCTTAGCAAGTGTGTGTGTCCATGTTAATTACAGTTTGCCCACAGGCCACCCTGGCAGCTGTCCAGCCTTCCTGGTATCTACAAAGCATTTTATGCAGCATGCACAAGGACAGGATATATTGTCTCATTTCCGCTCCAGATCCAGCAGGAAAGAACAGACACTACTACCCTTCTGCTAAAGACATGTTTCACTGCAAAATTTTCCTTCAGGAAATTCACAGATCTCCAGGAACAGGGAATTTTACCCCTGTACATTTGACTATATGTTACATAATTACACTTCCTGCTTCACCAAGCACTAAATTTAACAGCTCAATTTACAAAATATTTTGAACTAACCAATTTACCTGTTTTAACAGCATACTTGTCACCAGGGATTAATGAATAAAACTCACTGATGTGACAAAACGTTAGCAAAATGCAAACACCACATCAGGATACTGGGAGTGAGCCAGAATTAGACATCACTGGCAACAGGAACACATACCATGGGTCAATTTATGGTGCAAATTCAACTCGATATCTGCATTAAAGTAAAACCTTATATCAGTGGTTTTCAACCAGGGGTGCTTTTGCCACTCGCCCTGCCCCAGGAGACACTTCAGAAAGTCTGGAAGACATTTTTGAGTGTCATGACTGGAGGAGGGGTTGTTACTGGCATTTAGTGGTTTTATATAAATTCCATCTGGTAATACTATGTCTCATAGGTGCACTTTAATAGACCTTAATAGTTATTTTCAGTCAAGTTTCTCTGGTATGATTTTTCTAGCTTGTCAAAATTATAGTTATGAATTGTCACCAAATACTATAAAATTATTATGAAGTACAAACAAATACTATAAGATTAAAACAAAATAGTCTAGCATTCATCATGCTGTGTCTGAATTTAGGAAAGACTAAGGATTGGTCCGAAATATCAGGTTATTAAGTATGAAATGTCCAATTTCCTTAAGCACTAAGTTTGACATTTGATATCTCTGACATTTCACTATGACACTTCTTGTTTTATTTTTATTGTGAAGGTACATCCTCGGTCTTTCAAACACACATTTTTGCTTGTGATAATCTTTCAAATTTTTTTTTAGAGCAATTTTTGTGCAACTATGGATAAGTCAAAAATTTGTGTTATTTTCAAATACGAGTTCCATCGTGAAACCAATGCAGCACAGACAGCTCAAAATATCAACAAAGTGTTTGGGAAGGATGTGGCTCATGAACACACAGTAAGTCAATGGTTTGAGAAGTTCCATTCTGGTGATTTAATCTGAACATGAGCCACGTGGTTGACCTGAGACCAAGGTGGATAATGATGAGCTGAAAGCTGTAGTGGAAGAGAATCCATCTCAACCTACGTGTGAATTAGCAGCAAGGTTTGACGTTACTATTCCAACAATATTGGACCATTTGAAACAAATGGGCAAGGTAAAGAAGCTGGATAGATGGGTTCCGCATGAATTAAACGAGCGTCAGAAGACAAATCATTTGGAAGCTTGCCTTTTTTTGCTGTCACGACATAGAGGCGAAGCATTTCCACACCGTATTGTTATGTGTGATGAAAAATGGATTCTTTTGACAATCGCAAGCATTTGGCACAATGGTTGAATAAAGATGATGTGCCGAAACACAGTCCAAAACTGAATATTCATCAAAAAAAGCTAATGGTGTCTGTTTGGTGGCCCAGTGCTGGTATTATCCACTACAGCTTCATGAAACCTCGTCAATCGATTACAGTGGATGTCTACTGCACCCAATGGGATGAAATGATGAGGATGCTTGTGATTAAGCAGCCGAGATTGGTCAACAGAGACAGGCCAATCCTCTTGCAAGACAACACTCAACCACATGTTGCACAAACAACGCTGCTTAAAATACAGAAGGTGGACTTGGAAACTTTCTGTCATCCACCATATTCACCAGACCTTGCACCAACTGACTACCACTTCTTCCAGGCTTTGGACCACTTCTTGCAAGGAAAAATATTCAATTCTCAACAAGCTGTGGAAAAGGCCTTTCACAATTTCATCACCACTCGCTCACCAGGCTTCTTTGCTGCTGGCATAAACAAGCTACTGTTAAGATGGCAAAACTGTGTGGATAGTTTAGGCTCACACTTTGATTAATTGTACTGCTTCTTGTTTGAGATATAATAAACTACACTTTTGATGTGAAATTGGACATTTCATATTTAATGACCTAAATATGAGTTATCAGCCTTCCTGATATCTTCCTAGTATCTATGCAATGCAAAACTAAACTGCATGTAATATTAATTGAAGATTCCAAAGACCTCTTAATTTCCAGTTTCCACCCATTACCAACTCATGATTTTGATTCCTTTGTGAGATAAAACTTGCACTGCTTTTAACCTACCACATCACAAAGGTCAGAAACAGAACCACTCTCATTGTCAGATAAAAGCATGAGAAAAATATTCAGAAATGTACTTAACTAGATACGAGGTGGAAAGTCAGTTCTGTCTCTTAAAAAAATGCTAGGATATCTTCTCTGCGATACACTTTAAAAGGAATAATTGCTTTAAGTGTTTTGAAGTCCTTGCCTCATTATTTATAAACAACAATTTTGCAGAGCACTTGCCTGTGATAAATTTATATTATGTTTTACATGGAGCAAATTTTTGACCTTCAGTTCAGAATGACAAAAATGGGAAAATCATAGCGAGCAGAAAAAAATCAGGCCATGCTTTTCTCTACTGTTGGTTATCACTTAGTTCTTTAAGTGTATCACTCAACCATCCTTTACAGTTCTTCATGTCCTTCAAAACATCTTTGTCTTTCAGATCCTAACGGTCTGCTCCTCTTAATCTACCACACTGTATTCAGGTATCTATAATTTTACAAAATAGCACTCTTGCTTTATTATTACCAAATACCCCATACAGAGTAGTTCTTTACTGGCTATGTCCAGTTTACCATAGCCACTTTATTATGCACCACTGATACCTATCTAAAATGATGACTTTTTTTTAGAACAGCATCCTAGGGAGACAGTATCTGATGTTAGAATAGGGAAAACCCCAAGAAATCATTCTTTCAAAACAGGCTCCAAGACTCTAGTCAAGACAATGGTAAGCAAACTTTCAGAAGCAGAAGTCCCTCTTCTGACACAGTGTTTGACAGCTGCAATCACAAGTCAGAACAGAACGACAGAAAAACCCTCTCTTTAAAAATATGGTCTGCATTTAAGTGGCCTAAACAGTAAAAATTTATCTGAGCTAATAAACTTCTTTTAAAATGCTATCTCTAGAAAGATTCTGCTTATCCAATGGTTTGGGAAAGAAGAGTTCCTTTGAATTTTGAGGGGGAGAGGTGAAGCATAAAAGCAGGGATTTGATCAACCAAGGAAGAGCTTATGGGTCCTTAATACCCCAGGAAAGGAGCCAACATCGTGGTAAAAGGGTAGGGAAATGAAGACAGATAGACATGAAGCCAAATTTCAACACAGTTGGTGATTGCCTCCTACACTACTAAAAATGCTCATGGCACTTCCAAGGCGCTCACATGAATGTATGGCTGGCTCAGAACTAATCAGGACACATATGCATAAATGTGCCTTAATTCCAAATCTCACTGAAAACGAGAATGGTTAGGGAAGAGAAAGAATAACCTAAAGAATTTCACTTCAGGACCATCTAATGTTAAGAGCATGATCTTATAGATAATTTGGAGACAACAGTCTCATAAAATTTCCATGATGCAGCAAATGTTTCAGTGGCCCCATCCATTTATATTCTTTAAACATAATTTCCCTTCCTGTTGCTCCATTTAGCCCTAAGAAAAAGGCCTAACCAACCTCTAACCAAAGCTGTTCACAAAGAAGATAATACTTAATTTTTAGATGTGAGGTTCATGAGACAATGACATCTGGCTCTAAATGCTTACACCATATTTTTGGCCAAATTACAAATAAATCAAATTAAAATAATCATGTATAAGGGTCATCTTGCTAAGATGCTTTAAATGATGTTCACATAAAATGTAATAATAATTAATATTTTATTGCAATGATCAACTATAACAGTCACCAAGGTACTGGACAATTTCAATTGGTAAGATTTCAGCAAATTTCTCTTAGAATCGTAGCCTCTACACTCTCTTTCTTGAAGAGGATTTTCAAAACACATAGAAACAGCTATGATTTTCACTATGCGAGATCCATGAAGTTACATTATATGGAAATTTATCAATAAGGTATTTTTTGTGAGCTTATCCTGAAAATCACTTACAAGGAAATCACTACTGCAGGAAGTTTAGCACATTTAATATTGGTACTCTTCTTGACCTGACATCCTAACTATTATTTGGGAGATGCAACATCTTTACAAAATGATCTAGTTTAATTTGATTTGTTTTAAGTGACCCACTGAAAAGCAAAATAACGACCCCTCAAGAGAGTTGTAAAACATTTAACGCTGATTTTCTGGGAAACAAGTCTATCTCAACAATTTGGAAAAACTCTATAAAAGTCCTTGAGACAACTGTTCAGCAATAAGTGTATAGTGACAGATGTAATTTAGAAGGCACTGCAAGGCAAGGCATAAAAAAAGACCAGATGATCTTGCAGTAGTCTATTGATATAACTTAACATGCCTCAGTTTCATTAGGTAAAATCCTGCGTGCAATATAGAGACAGCATTGGCAACAGGCTGTCAGAAAAATCTCTAGTCAAACAAGTAGAAAACAACAAACTATGCTTTGTCAAAAAACAACATGTTTTTTCCATACATTTTAATTCCAATGTGCACAGATGCCTAGGAAGAAACTGGGGTCCACAAAATGAAAAGGCTCTGCAATTGTCATTACTTGCTAACTGAACATTTGAACCAAACATAAATGGCACGGCACATTCTATTCTTTGAAAACTTTTAATTGCCTTTTGCAAGAATATATTGTTTGATTCTAGATGTGTTTCAACACAGTGAGAATTATTTATACTTCTACACTTTGGCAGACACTCTGAGATCTGAGTTATCAATGGAGATTTTTATATAGCCTCAGTTCCATAGGCCAAATATACTTTATACAAACAATTTTTTTTTTAAGTGAAGAGAAAACTAACTCAACCTGCCCCAGGTATGTACCAAGATTCTTTGACGTAAGATCGTCGTAGAGTAACAATTTTATATACATGTGTTCTCTGATTATATACAAGTAATCCCAGACTCCATGAAAAGGGAATAACTATCTTCACATTAGCTGGTTTACCGAAAAAGAGTATGCAGTCCTTCTTTTCACTGCAGTATCAAAATAATTTTTCTGCTGACAGCAAGTGTTTGGATTCACAGCAAATAGTAAATGTTCTACAGAGAATACAGTCAAGGCCAAATGTGCTTATAAATAACAAAATTCTGGTAAGGAACTACAGAAGGTAACAATTAAATAGGAGGCTACCTTCAAACCAAAGGATTATGATTACTCTGAGGAAAAGGCCATTGCTATCCACTAGCTAAAATAGAAGATAAGTGTTAAAATAGAGCATATCATTTTAACGCAAAATCATTCAATGTGAAAATCTATTTTAGTTTTTGTAATGCCATTTTCAAACTGAAAACAGTAATTAAGTTATCTTAAATACACATATAAATTAAACTAGAGCTGCTCTGATTATGCTCTGCAAATCTTGCCAGTCTATGAACTATTTCTACCAGTCCACAAGAAAAGTACATAAATTGAGAGTGTTTAGACACTTTTAAGACAGTTTGAAAAAGTAGTTTTATAGCTGTTGAATCTAGTTATTTAAAACAAGGTTTATATTTTGTATATCTTTTTACATTTCATTTTTCCATTAAATGATTTTCATTCCATCTCACAAAAAATCCATATGTTTGTAAAAGATATGAAATTTACAAAATAATAAATAAAACCTGCTCCTTTAGCACAGTGTGAAAAGCACTGAATTAGACAATTACTCTGGCCAGAGTTCCCTGGTATTACCAAATTAATTAGTGCTAGACACATAACAAGACAAATCCGGAACAAATCAGACAACCAGAAGTACTCTGAAAACAAAATGACTAGGTATGCACATGGCTGAGCAGCGGAGCACCTGTATGCAGTATCTGAGAGGCCTTCTATTTAAGGTAAATTTACTGAGCACCCAATACTTAAGTAACTATGAAAAAGCACTTATCATTATTTTTTTCTTTGAAAAGCAGAGTTTATAGCTATTCACCTTAACCTATTGACTGAAGAGAAGAAATCATTAATACTTTATAATTGGGGCATCAGTTAGAGACCACTGCCATTCCATATGGGTACGTATAATATAAAAAGAAATAGATGCTGTTTAGTATTTTAGAGAATTACCTAGTTTATACAAAGAGGAAACTGCATATAATTTCAGGAGAGACCCAAGTATAAACCTTAATTTGGAAGTAGGTTAATCCTTTCCATTTCAGAAGAATTGATTTATAATTTTTCTACACACTTATTGACAATAATGGTATAAACTGGCTTAAACCACAGCACAGAGGATTCTTCTTTGTAGAAGGTGAAAAGTTCAGCTAATTATAACACCACTCTTTACGAGTAGTGAATGAGCTACTGGAGTTTACTTTCCTTGCAGGATGGATCAGAACCAATGTGACAAAACACAGTTTGCCTGGAGGCAAGAAGATGATAGGTCATTTAATGCTTCAGAGCATTTCCAAAATTTGTGAACATATAAAGAGGGAATAAAATGAGTATCCCCATTTTCTAGTTTTTGTTGTATTTATGATAGTTGTCTAATTATAAAACCTGTGGTAGGCAGAATTCTGGGATGGCTCCATGGTTCCCACCCCGTCTAACCCGCTCTCCTTAAGTGTGAGTGGGACCTGTAGTTAGGAAGGGATGTCACTCCCATGATTACGTTATGTTATATGGCAAAGGTAAGCCTATTTTGCACATGTAATTAGGACCCCAAATCACTTGATTTTGAGTTCATCAAAAAAGAGAGTATTGAGGGTGGTCTAACTTAATTAGCTGAAAGCCCTTAAAAGAGGGGCTGAGCACCCTTTCTAAACCAAGTGATTTTTCCCCTAGTCTTGAAGAAATAAAACTGCCATGTTGTGAAAGGACCTTTAATAAGGGCTCAATAACCACATGATCTTGAACGAGGGGCAGAAAGTAGCCCCATAAAGAAATGCAGGCCAGTCAATACCTCATTGCAACCTGGTCAGACTCTGAACAGAGGACATCCATGGCTCCTCACCGGAGGAGATAATAAATATGTGTTGTTTTAAATCTGAAGTTTGTCGTAATATGTCACACAGAATAGAAAATGCCAAAACAAAACAAATAAATAAACTTATATAACCAAATTTTAAACATAGGATTTATTTTATGTATCTTTACATAAAATGCCTTTAGAAGAGTCTGGTTTGTTTTGATTCATTGAACTGTAAATTAGTGATCAGTCTTTGATTTCCTTTGAATAATCTGATTCACATGTTTTTTCATACATGTTGAGGGTTTAATATGTAATTCTAACTTTTCTCCTTTAATCACGCCTTTACAATAGGAGGGAAGCTAATTAGCTGGGCACAACGAAGGGCCACACAAAGGATTCTGCACACACACTTCCTCTACACCTTAAAATGCCTTATGAGCTCTACTATAAAGTCTTCTTGAAAAATTAGATTTGATATTTTAAACAGCATAATATAATTGATTTTTACTCCTTTCTAAAACATTTCATAATATTCATTTATTACTCAAGGTAAGATATGATGTGTTTTTTGCTCATCTTAGAAGAAAAAAACCACCATTCTATGTTACACATAGTATGGCAATTATTGCTTATGTAGTTCTAAAGTTACCATTTCATTTTCAGACAATTTGCAGCAATTACTAGAAATATATTGTCAAGTGAGAACATCTAGGGCTTCTTTCACAGAACCAAAACCATCACGTGACAATGGGCCACTGAAATTATTTTTCTGCACTCAAGGTCAATGACTTCATTATATATTACAGTAGTCCCCCTTTATCCAAGGTTTTGTTATCTGCAATGTCACTTTCCATGGTTTCAGATACCCGTGGTCAACCATGGTCCGAAAATTTTACAGTATTAAGAAAAAGAGAGAGACAGAGAGAGAGACTACATTCACATAACTTTTATTACAGTGTATTGTTATAATTGTTCTATTTTATTATTAGTTATTGTTTTAATCTCCTACTGTGCCTAATTTAAAAATTAAACTTTATCTCAGGTATGTATGTACAGGAAAAAACACAGTATATATAGGGTTTAGTACTATCTGCAGTTTCAGGCATCCACTGGGGGTCTTGGAATGTATCCACAGCAGATAAGGGGGAATTACTTTACTTAATATATCCTTCAGTCAGATCAAAAAGAAGCTTGGTACCGTACTACGCTTTAGTGCAACTTGGTGGCAGTGCAGTGTTTAAAGGGGAGAAAAACATCCAACTTCACCATTTTTTATTTCAGAAATAGCAAACTAAAATGGGGGGGAAATAACCTTTTCAAGAGCATACCCCCAGGCACTGGAGTGCTCAAGTACCAAGAAAGATCTAAATTATGGTCAATAGAATCATGAATGGCAATTATGTAACAAGTAAGACCAAGTTCTTAAGAAATAGGAGGCGAGCAATTAGACGTTAGAAGGTGCTAAAGCCAGGAATTCTTCCTTACAAGATTTTACCAAGGTAGGTCTCACATCTAGTTAGTGGTGGAAGCAAATAGGAACCCAAGTCACCTGATTACACTAAATTCTCCTGCTTCTAATCAGATTATATTTGTTCAGTGCTTTCTATATGCCAGCATTTTACATTAATTAACATTTTTAATCCTCACAAGAACCCTATGAAGTTTTACCATTGGGAATGTTAACTTGTTGAAGTTACCCAGCTAATAAACTGTAGAGCTGAGCTTTGAATCCACACTTTTAAGAACCAGGCAAGTTCCATGAGAGAATTAAACCCTAATGTCCAAAAGCATCCATTTTTTAATGAATTGACTTCTCCTCCACACCTCTAGAATGGTAATAGAATTCTAAGTACTTGATAGTCACAGATAAGAATGAAGCTTTGATAATACTCAGCATGGATCCATTTAAAGTATAGGAGACTTGTGCATCTTGGCAGGGATCTATTCTAATTTGGTAAACAGAGAGGTTATGGAGCTAACTGGCAGCTGATATAGCTTGCCATTTCTTTTAGTGATATACAACCCAGCCTCAGACAAAAGCCATGACACATATCACGAAAAATCTCAAATATAACCTCAGGACAGTAAGCAAGGAACAATCTGGCATATTTTTTTTTAACTTGGTCTTCCCCTTCCCATGCCCATTCCAGGGAAAATTTTCCCCTAGTGCTGTAATCTGTTTAATACAAAGAGCATAAGAGATTATTTAAAGAAAATAAAGTAATCCTTAATAATCTCCATAGATTTCTGTAGAAGTGGATTAGAACTGCAAGAAAAACCTCTAATTCTAATGGCTCCATTTTAGAATTTTAAAAAGATGAAAGAAATTAATACTTTCCACTCTTTGCTCAATAAATTCAGCAGAATATACATACACAAGTACTTGATGGCCTCTCATTTAAGCCTCACAATTTTCCCTAAAAAAGGTATAGAGTGCGATACTTTTTTACAGAGTATGAAAATGAAACTCAAGGAAATTAACTTTCCAAGATCACACAAGCTGTCCTGGAGGCAGGGTTTAACTTTGGCATTCCCTGACTCAAACCGCTGATTCTTCCCACTATATGGAACTGTCTACCCTGAATCCTCTGAACTTTGAGAACACAGACTAGTACAGTTCTGGCTTTACTTAAAGATCTATCAACATGCCTAACAACTTTCGGGGACAAATGGAACAATACGGAATCACTGTGGGATTTGGAAGATGTGAAAGAGTAAGATCGCAGGACTCAGACTGGACAAAAATACGTCACATTCATTCTGATGTTTCAGTTACTCTTAATGAAATTTACAATCCTTCATACCTATGACAGCATTCCTGGATACGACAAAGCATTTTCAGGTTTTATAATGTTTTCTAAATATTAGAACGTTACATGTATATTTTCTGCATACATGTAACACATCTGAATCTATATGCATATTTTATTCACATTTTATTATAATTTTAATTTCATACAAATCATTATATTTGATGTGTATATATACGTATACATTATATACACACACATGCCTTATAAAAACATATATATCTGCATATGTAGCCAGTGCATGTGTTTCTCTGCAATTAGGGTGGGAGTGTAGAGGAAACAGAAGGAAAAAAATAGATCCTGAGTAGCCTGTTGACCCCAGGTTTTAGATCCATATGCATATTACAAGAATAGAACTCAGAGGCCAATCTACTTCACCTGTGGAAAAACCCAGAAGGGGGTAGGCCTAAATCCAAGGCCTGCAACCTTCAAATGGCTCCTCTGTCACAGTCATTTATGCTTGGGGACTCAGCTGGCTTTTAGACACTATACAGACAGGTTGTGTCACATCTGATAATTTAAGGAGATGAATGACCTCATATAATTATCATGCATGGTTTACTCTGTGATGAGGTACCATTCCCCTATGTTTATTTATTACTATTGAGGAATAACATAAATTTTAAATAATTACTCGCCAGTAGACCTTGGCACCCATGTATCAATCCTCTGGGAACTAAGCCACACGTGCACAAAAAGTTTACCTCATAAAAATTAATTACAATTTCTACATTTATATCAACAGGAAAATCAGATGTTTGTAGAGACAACCAAGCATTTCATATGCTTAATTTAGAGCAATCTGTACACCCTCCATTGTGCCCATCCTCCTGAGGCTTCATGTGGCCCATTTGTTCAAGTCTCCCAACATTTTTACAGATGCAAATTTAAGTCAATTCTAATATAATGTCCTGGTAAAGAAGGGTTGGTATTTTTAAAGTGGCAAACATCATAAAAATTTTACACATTCCTTTCTGTGGCAAATGTCAAAATGACTACTACAAAAAGGCAGGTTCCTGGCACTTGAAAATTTGTTGCTTCAATGGTTATCAACAAGTTTTAATCATTAATTAATGATTAATGTATAGGTTAATATAAAACATTTCTTTTCTCCACGAATCAAATCAAATTTTGCACTAGAAATTTTATTTGTGTTCTATTTCTACTAACAAGAGAATGGTGTTTGTGAAAGACTCAACTCCATTTATACTATAAAGTGAAAGGGTAGGATTAAATGAGTGTAATTATCAGTTGGATGAGTCAAGTGAAAATTGGCCTTTTTCGGTTTGCTCTTGGCAGATTTTTGCTGACTACTATATTGGTTGCTAAAAATGCAACTGGTTTTGATTTTTCTGCACTGTATTCGCTCAATTTGTAGGGTTGTCCAGAATCATTTCTATAAACATCATGGATAGATTGCTTTATTAACGTTCAAATAGTCTGTTTTGAAGCTGAAAACTCACATCTTTGTTTGAAAATGAGAGGTTATCAGTGGCAAAGTTACGACTTTTAAAAATAGATTCACTCTCCTGTGGCATGGTTCTCCCACAACAGGTGCTGGCTGAAATGTCATGATAAAACACATCAAACACTTTGTGGTTCTGCTTGCTTCATGGTCCCTTTTGGGACACTGGTTTTGTGCTTAACCTAGGGATGGAACAGTTCACCCACCCTAGCCTACTTGCACCCCACTGCACCTGCTTTCCATTCCTTTTTAGGATGAAAGACAACACGAGTTTCAGGAAGAGACATTTTTAAGGCTGCTATGCATTACTTTTCCCATTCATTTCAAATTTTTCTCATAGCCCAAATGATATATTAGCACAATAATCTAGCTCACTAAACCACAGTCATCAATTTTCATGATCTCTCAAAGGCAGAAAAAAATCACACAATCCACAAATGATAAAGCCTGGCCATTTCAACAGTCCTTCCAAGTTCCCCATGCATTCTTTTGTTTGATCCTCACATGAAAAATTCCTCACACGCACAAAAATTTTGCCTTGTAAAAATTAATTACAATTTCTACATTTCTATCAACAGGAAAATAACGCAATAACACTATGATGCAGGATGCATGAATATGATCCTTGTCGTACAGTTGGAAAAATCGAGGCTGAGATTTAGTTCTGCTCTACTTTACACTGACTCCTTTCCTCAATTTTATTGCCGGGATACGCAGCCAGTGAGGTAACGGAGGCTAATACCTCAAAGCTCCTGCAAAGGGCAGCAAAGTACAGCAGGTAAGTGTGGGACTCTAGACTCAAGCTGCTAGAGATCAAATTTTAGCTCCCAAGGAAATTTAGAAAAGTTCTTCATACTCTAAACTTAAGTTTCCTCATTTATAAAACAGAGATGATGATTATACTTATCTTACAAGACTAGCTGGAAGGTTAGATGTATTAAAAAACATACAAACACTGAGGGTATTAATTCACAGCCCCTGGCACATAGAAGGAGCTCGAAAATGTCAGAAAGCAATAATATAATAACTGAAGGATGATTGTTAGTAATTATCAGTGTCCAGACACTCTTTAGGTCAGAGACATCAAAATTAGCTCAAATAAACTGTGACTACCTACAGGGGAGAAAAAAGAGCAAAGTCACAAAATGGAAATAAGCAGCCCTCCCTAACTTTTCCCATCTTTTGCCACAAACCACAAGAGTGGTTTCTCCACACTGTCGTGGTACCAATGAGATCAATCCTGATTCTTAGATCTGCTGGCACCTGCAATCCTAACCATTCCTTTATTCATCTTGGAAACTCAGGAAACTGCTGTGATGGCAGCTGCCAGTAATTGCCACACCTTTGGAAGACTTGAGATACTTCCGTAAGGTTTGACCAGGGACATTCTTTGCAGGAATATTCTGTCAGTGGTTTTTTGGTTTTGTCTGTTTGTTTTTCAGAGACGGGGTCTTGCTATGTTGCCCAGGCTAGACTCAAACTCATGGGCTCATGATCCTCCTGCCTCACCCTCCCCATTAGGTGGGACTACAGGCGAGTCACCACACCCAGCTCCCAGTAGTGTGTTGTTTTATCAAGTTTGTCATTTTGTTTTCTTGACGAGGATCTGTCTCAATTCAAACTTCTGCCCCCTACTGTAGAAGGTGGGAAGCATCAACAGAGTGGGGCAGTAAACCACCACCGTCTGCCCCAAATTAATGAATAAATAATGCTAAATTGGCAAAGGAAAGAACTGTTTGTTCTTTTTTTGTTTCTTTTTCAATTATACTACTGTAATATCTTTCCACCACACGTGTATACAATTATTAAATTTAATGACATCTTATAAAACTACATGGATATTCATAATGATAATCTCTCCCAGGAAAGAAGTAAATAAAAAATAAAGACAAAAGAAAACGAAGTTGCTGTGTCCAAAGGTAATATAGTGGTGAACTGGAGCCTTGTTACTACCAAGTTAAAAAAAAAAAAAAACTCTAGACCATGAATCTCAAAATTTGAGTATTACTAATGTGTATGTATTGCATTTCTGAATCATGTCATTTCTTGTTGAGAATGGAATATGTAATCTGAATCATTCCTCCAAAAACATCTCCAGAAAATTAGAATTGTAGCCATACTCTATTCCAACCATCTGCTTTAATTCTCAAGGCTGTTTCATATTTCAGAAGTTACTTTGTAAGACATCGTTTTAGTCTTGATCCCTTCCTCACCTGCCTCTGTCAGAATTCATCCATCACTCATGGCCTCTCTCATCGCTTTCATCTCTCTGCCATTTGGTCATCTCCCTCTGATATACTCGAATTTCCCCTCTTATTCAGTTGTCTGTACAACCTTCCCCACCCCACACCCCCAGAGCCTTTTTCTGAGAATTGCTTCTTCCCCTATTCATGGGAATAGCAACTGGCCTTTTACAATGTAATACCTTCTAATAAGATTGGACCAGGTGTGGAGAAGTGACCCAAATTTAGCTAACCAGAGTCTCTTTTCTAAATCCCATCTCCTGGTCACAACTGAAAGGGCTATACATGGCCATCTGGTCCACACTCAGACTATCAACATATCTTCTTTGTGAGGCTATTTTTTGGACTAGGATTCTAGACTCAAGCTGGTTCAAGGCTTCAATAGAGAAAATATAATCCTTTGCAACCATTTGACACCATGAGTGCTGAGAAGCAGAAAAATGCCAATTTGCAGAGAAGGAGAAGAGGAGGTGACATAGAGAAAAGCAGAAGACCTGAGAGATGATTCTGATGGCAGTCTCACCTTTTTCTGTAGTTGTTGGCACATCCTTGACCTCAACTCCCATGCTTATCCAGCTCCACTACCATTTAAAAATATTTCCCTTTTTGGTCTAAGATAGTCCTACGGTTTCATACTACTTGCACTCCTAAATGGCCTAACATTAACTCCTATTCTTAAAACAAATCAAAAGAATGCAAAGTCCCTTAATCTGTCTTCCTATGAACTTTCTCTCTCTCTCTCTTTCCTCATATTGCCAAATTCCTGGAAAGAACAATCTGCATATGGATATGTCTCCATATTCTCAACTTCTACCAACTCCTCAAGCCACTGAAACTATGCTTCTGTCTCCACATTCTACTGAAACTGCTCTTTATCAATGGCCTGATGATTTCCTTAAAGGGATCTTTTCATTTTATCTCTCTGCAAAATGAAACTGTAGATCAAGGCTCTTCTTTTAAAACTCACAGTGTCTATCATAGTAGATACTAAATAAATATTAGTTAAATAAATGAATGACCCCTTCTTCCGGCTTCAAAGATACTGCTCTCTGAATTTGCCTTCAAATTCCCTTCAGATGCCTATTTTTAAGGGCCTAATAGACATCTACAAGATACTGCAAACTCAAAATGTCCAACAGTGAACCTACTACCCCCACCCCCAAGAGCAACCTGGTATTCCTCCTGTGTTCTCTAGTCTACAAAGTTTAATGAAACATGATCTACCTATTATCTCCAACTCTTTCCTCTTCCTGATTCCCCAAATCCCATAACCACAAAGACCTGAAATTTTACTTCTACAGTATATTTCATACTTGCTTTGCTTTCTCACTGCCACTCTTCTTGCTAAGACCTTGGGCATCTCTAGTTCAGTGAACCCTACAATAGTATACTAAGTACCCTCATTGCCTCTGCCTCAAATACTGGCCCTCTTTAATCCACCTTTTACATATTATGATTCAAACCTATTATTATTTTCTTTCAATTTAAAAATATCAATAACAACACAGGATGAAGACCAAATTTGTTTTGGCATGCAGAGCAGGGATACCACAAATGTCCATGTGATGTGAGCACTGCCCATCTCCTCCTGGGGTCAGAATGCAAGAAATTTATAACCTAGACTCAAGCCAAAAGTCCTACCAACATCTTTTCCCACCCAACACCCCTATGCCTAATTAAGAACAGACCATGTTTCTCCAAACCATGCTCCTTCAACATGCAATGTACTTTTTCCTTGGTCATGCTTTGACGCATCCCACCGTTTCATAGTCAGTTTGGAGCTGCCAATGTCTTCCTTGGGACTTTCTCTTCCTCAGTTTATATTCTCAACATGTAGCTCACTGTAGTACATAATTTGCACTGAATAATAAGAATTGCATTAATTGTTGAATTAAATTATATTTGGTATTAAAAATATTTGAAGCAGGAGACATTAAAAGAGACATTAAATGGAAATTAAAACTATTTCTAAAAATGAGATGTACTATTTATTTGGAGGCCTAAATAGTCTTAAGTTGCTGCCTGGAAGCCTGTCTACCTGCAAGTTATTTCACTGCTTGTAATCTAATGAAAAAAAAATTTACTAACATAATTTCTTTCTTGACGATTAGCACTTAAACTTTTAATGAAATGTTATACTAATATTTCTTATCCAATGAACCATTTCCCAAGAAAATAAGAATTTTTAAATACTTCTATTTTCTGAGATCTAGATAATTTATTTTCTTCGGTCTCTAAGTGAATTCCCATATGTGAATATTCAGGTCTTTAAAAATGAATATTATGTTTAGGAAGCAGCATTTCCAGTAAAACCAAGCTCACATGGGAAATGGGGAAAAAAGAAGAAATTAAGAAAAATAACCAATTGCTACCTTCAGCATCTTTAACGTAAATTCACACCTCCTAAATCTGTGAGGTCCTTTGTCTGCCGCACTTACACATACATCATTCCTCCCAGCATTTTCACCACAATGCCTGTTGATCACCTTTTTAAAATGACAGATTTTCATGATGTGCCTGAGCCCATTTATTTTATTACAGCCATTCCTCTTTTAATTCTCAAAACAAGGCATTATTCATATTTAACCATCCCTTTATATAGCCTGACAATATGCACCTTAGAAAAGAATGATTTCATTAGCTCTTTCCCCTCTTTTCCCTAATTATCCCCACAGTATTGGGCAAATTTCAAAAGAAACAATTGTCTAGACTGTTTGACAATTTTAGTGTAAGTGTTGATTTTGTATTCCACATTTATCTGTGTATCAAAATCCCTCAACAATTTCCCTTAGATGGAAATGTCCAGTGTTAAGAGGGGTCCTCTGAAACAGTGAGTGTAGATCAAATGAAAAAGACCCAAAATTTAGTTCTGATCACTGGTAACTTGGGAGAAAACAAAAATTTTCCCACTTGATTTGATGTTATATGCAAATAATAACAAATTATGATTAATAGTAATTGTATGTGTGTGTATGAAAGAGAGAGAAACTAAGAATGAATTATTTGTATAAAAGAATACATTGATTACATTTCATCATTTGCCAGGAGACCACCATAATAAGTTTTTAATTACTTGAGAAAAAGAACATCAAATAGACAGTAAGATTATCCCCAAATCTGAAGCATTTAAAATGGCCAACACCATTATTTTCTACTGCCATAATTTCTACTTTAAGTTTTCTTCCATTTATGATATAGAATTTTAAATGTATCCTAATTTTTTAAATCCACAGAGCATATGGTTAAAAAAAATCAGCAGAAGCAAATGTTAAAATAACATTTAGCCAGAAATATCCCACATTCATATTCAAAGAGAACTTCAAATACTGCTTTATACATAACAGCCTGATTCTGAATTATTGAAATTAACTATAAAAAGTGTGCTGGTTTGTTGAGGCCACAATGTCAATCTTTTCCTTGTTCATAATCTGTACAAATAAGTGGCAAAATTTAAAGGAGCAATGGCCACTTTCTTGACTCATTCTTATAAATTGCTAAGAGTAGTGCATTCCTACGTATTGAATTACTATAAAAGATGTAAAGTCTACAAGAGATACCTAAAAGTTTATATTTTACAAATAAAATTTTAAAACCTGTGCACAATTGCCTTCATTCCTAAAACATCACACCACCAAATATGTTTAATTGTTACAAATTTCAAAGTATACCATATCTAAACAGCAGAAATAAAATTGTTTAGTACGTAAAGAACTTAATAGATGCCCAATATTCAAGTGCAATAGTTTCTTTCTCACACTTGTTGTGTTTAAAACATAGCAAAACTATCTTTACTTTCTTTGTAACTAATCAATTATGTTAATAACTCATCTCTATAGGACTACAGCATTTTCAAGCTGCTTTTGTACACAATATCTCATTTGATTGTCTTGACAAATTATTCTTAAATACTGGTGTTATTAAAATGTTTTGAATGAGACTTAATCCTTGAAAACAGCTCTGGGTTGGCAGAAATCTTAAAGAATGCACACTTGTTAATAAACTTACCTTACGGAGGTTTTGCTATCCTCTTAAGATTTAAAAAAATATGTGTGTACATACACACATGTATATATGTATATTTGCACACATATAAGAAATTGTCTATTAAACAGAATACTAATACTGTAGTAATAAAAACTAGACAAGTTACCTAATTATGCCAGTTAATATTTTGGACCCTCAAGGAAAAGGTGGTAAACACAGTATTTTTAATTAAGTGCTACTGGTTTTACTCAATTGACATTGAAGTCAATCGTCTTTTTTTTTCAACTCTGTAAACAACATAACACAACCATTTTCATGTTTTAGTGTACACACACAAAAATGAATCATGTCTAAGCTACATGGTTGGCCATCACAGCCCATCCCAAGTTTACTGGAAAGCAACCTAATGAAAGGCTTGGGAACAGTTGTGATACTGCTCATAGACAGTCCATGAAAGGAAAGGGGGGTTGACACACTTAGTGACACAGTGCTTGATGCACCCTGTAAGCCTTAAGTAAATGTCAAGTGGACATAATAGAACAAAGTTTGTTCCCCACAGTAACAGCTTACATGCTTTTTGAAATACTACCACAGACAGCTCTTTTAATACAAATAATGGAAGGTTGTCATTTTAATAACAATAACATGTTACTTTTTAGAAATACTACAACAAATTCTGACTTTTTTCAAAATTCTATGTATGTTTATGTGTTAGAACTGTTTATGTTCACACATGTAAGACACCAACAGAGATCAACAAATTGCATGATTTGCCTAAAATGTTTCATTTTACCCATTTAAATCTCCAGTTTGAAGTTATGAATAGTCTGAAGCCACATGCAAGGAAATAAGATGTGAATTCAAAAGAACAGATTACTTTCTTGGAAATTTGTATCTGTATTGATAATTAGAGAAAAGAAGAGAAACCTCAGAGTAGGTATTTTATGTAATGAATACTCCAGAGCATATATAAATTAAATAAAATAGTTTGTTATGGGTACAGTTTTTAAAATTATTTTTAAAAATTCTAAATGCATTAATTCTTATGAATATACACTCCTAAATGTACACACTAAATTTGAATACAATATATGATTCGAATGTGTTGTTTATATTTGTGCAAAACCTCACTGTATGTAAACTCTAGAAGGAAGAGTTTTTTATCGTTATTTTTATCAATGTTGGAGAAATAATAGAAAAATGTCTATGCAGCCAGGTTTCTTTGAAGAAAAAGAGTAGGAAAGTTTTTATCTATTTTTAAAATGAACCACCTGCTTTATTTTCTAATTTTATATGTATATATTAAATTAAAATTAAATTAATAAAAACCATGAAAAAAGATAACAAAGGCATATTTTATTTCCTTTTCATAAACCATAAGCTTAGATTTTTCTATCTTCCCAAAATGTTTTTTAAATTATATCCATATCAGTCTGCCTAATGTTCATTCAAATGCCAATCCAAATAGCTACATGTATACCTATGTATAACATTAATAAATTTAACATTATAATACTACTTATATGGAAAAACACATCTACTGTTACACAGTTTTAAATATACACCTGTGGAATAATAAATGTTGTCATGTGGTTAAGCTGAGGAGAACAAATTGAAGATCTAAGAAAGAAATTTATTAACATTCATTGTTTTTAGGTTTTATTTTGTATTTAATATTTTATCTCATATTTTATCATATGGCACATTTTCTTCTGTATGTGGTATGTAAATAGAGATTGCTAAGCTCAAGTGAGAATAATTATGTACCTTCTAATGCATGGAATAGATAACCATTCCAATGTCATGACATATAAATTTCTTTTCTATAGCCTTAAATACAAATTTGTCTAATAACAGAAAAAAAATTAACATCATAAATATTTAACCCCAAAAGTATTATTCTTTCATGAGATTATATGCTTATTTCTTGCAGATATCTACAATTCTTAGTTATACATTTACACCATTGTATAGTTTATACTAAAAATCCCCATATACCAATGGGCTGTCAGCCAATTATTGTTGACTGACTGGCATTTTGATATAACTGAGATGAAAGTTTAATATGAATAATAGTTACAACTACAATGCTTTAAAAAAACTGAATTTGTAAATAGATTCTAAAATTAAGGAGAGATTTAAATTAACATAATAATACTAGCTATCACACATGTAATTCTGAATTTTAAAATAGAAGTGTTTTAACATATGTGCCAAGGAATTCTGTCTAGAAAAAGAGAGAGCTACCCTTTTTGAAAACTACATTTTAAAATACCAGTACAACATGTGCATCCTATAACACGAAAATGATGCATTTTCCATTTATATATAAACCAATACACATTAGTTGGTTGCAACCATATCACATGTATGTTTCACATCTTACCAAGACAAACATTTAAATGTTTGTCAGAGAAAGAATTGTATCAAAATTCCTCTGTCTGAAAAAAACCCATTATTTTAGTGTAAACTCTTAGAACAGTTTAACTATTATTTTAATCCAGAAAAATATGCCATATTAGAATGTATGTTAAACTAGAGAACAGAAAATAATTGATATACTAATGTTTTATTATAATAAATGTAAGCCCTTCATACTACTGTAAACACTACTTAGAAAAAAACCTGAATTACTAATTCTAATTCAGGTCCAACTACAATTAATGCATAATTAATGTTATAGTGTGTGATGACATGTTCTTCCTCTTCTGATAATAAAAGCTTATATTGCTTTTTCCCTAAAAAATAAAATTGTCAAACAAACAAAAAAATTCCTAATGATTTCCAGAGAAATTTACACATAGAAGCATAATTTGCCTTTAGTGAACACTACAATCTTTGTACTCGGTTTTTACAAACTTGAATTTTTTCCCAAAGATTTGAGATTTGTCCTGATTAAACATTGCATATGAAATCTTTTCTTGCAAGAAATGCCAATGGCACCACATCTTGGTGAAATTAATCCCTCACTTTTTTAATTTCATAAAGTTTATTCAGAAATCTAACCTGAAGTACAAATGTCAACCATGATTTCTCCTCTCCTCAGAAGGTGATGTTATCAACTTTTCAAATAAATAATTAAACATGTAGATGGCTTCTAAAAATATTGTTAATACTACCTACAGGAGACTGACCTAGCTCTACAAAATCTTTTATTAAATTTTTAATTCATGAAATAATTAATTTTTTACATAATTTGAAAATATCTTGAATTGCCATTGTTAAAATAAATTTCAAATCCTTTCAAAGAAAAGAAATTGTGGTGTCTTAATTCCCATTTTATCCCAGTATTTATTCTCTTTCTTGTCCCTAGTAAATTTCTGACCATGAAAACTGAGTTATTGTAATTTTAGAAAAACATTTATTGCAGATGTCCTTCTTACAGTAAGGATTTTTACATTAATATTTTACTATAGTATGTTCAGGAATAAAATGTTGTATTTTGTTGTATTTTGAAAGGCCATAGTTATATCCAATGGTATGACGATGTATTCCCCCTAAATGATAGAAATATTGATAAACTGTCAATTAAAAACAGCACTGTGACTTTTTTAAAGAGCTACTTCTTTAACACAAAATGCAAGCGAGTCACTTGAGTTCTCACTTTATAGGCCAAGCACCAAATAGACTAAACAAACTAAATAAATAAAAATGTGATTTCTTAGTAAGAGTGAATAATTTTGAAGCATCTTTAGGGTAATTCTTACTCTTTTTATTTTTTAAAATATCCGGTTGGAACATTCTGCCAATTAAACGAAGATCTACAGATGGCATTTACCCTTTTGCTTCATAACAAAAAGGATCTGCAATCAGTTTTATGGAAGATTATCTAAAGAGGAACATTACTGTAAATCAATGACAAAAAATATTAGACACTCCCCTTCTCTAGGTTAGAATGTGCATCCTCCAGATTCTTGCACTGACACCTAATGTAATAAATACTTTAAGATGAATCTTAAATAATAGCTGCAGGGTTTCAACCGGTAAAGATTCACTGTTAGTATCCACCAAAAACTCCAATATTCAGCACTCAGCCAACAAAGGACAGCAAATAATTCCCAGCAGCATAAATAACGGGAAAGCTACCTTGGGCTTTGTTTTTGTTATGTAAAATGCATTAAAGTGACTCATCCACTTAAAGATTACCTACTCTTAGAAGCTTTGAAGTAGCTTCAAGAACCAAAATAAATTCTTTCCCAGAATGCCCGATACGCTATTCAGTGCATTTAAAAATATGTATATATTTATATGTGCCACTGACTTTCACTCTATTTTGCAGCTTAAGAGAGGAGACAATTATTATTTTTCATTCCCTTCCTGCCGTATGACTAGAGCTACCTATAAACACTCCATTTCCAGAATAACAGCGAGGGCTTTTTCATTATTATTATTATTTAAAAGTTATTTTAGAAATGTTAAAAATAAAAGAAAATTGCAGGAGACTCTGGAAACAGTCCCTCCCCCAAAGAATAGGTTCTGTTCATTCTAAGAACAGGAACCGCTTGTCTGTTGGCACTTAGATGCTTCAAATAATGGGTTTGGAAGGTTGGATCGCGTGGCCCCAGTACCTGCGAGCCCCCTGGGTGGACAGCACGCTCTGCCGCGGGGAGCGAGCACGCTTCTGATCAGAAAGGCTGTCAAGTGCACCCAGTAATTTGGAATCTAAACGAGTTTGGGCAGCGTAGCAATTAGCATCTCAGAGGCCAAATGCGGGAGAAGTCCACGCTACCCTGGCAAGCCTGAAATTACCTATTTATAAAATGCCCAACCAAAACACAACTTTTTAGCGAACTGGCTTTGATGACAGCGGGTATCTGGTTGGAAACTTTTCCCCCCACTACAGCTAAACTCTAAGTCTAGAGGATCCTTTTTGAGATGGGCTGAGGCGCCACGAGACGTCGGCGGCCGTTTCCCGGGACAGCCCGGCCCCCGGCGCCCAGCCCCGCCGAGGCGCCCGAGACGCCGGTTCGGTGCGCATTCCAGCGGCCAGCCGCGCGCACCTCCCGATCGGCCTCTCCAGACCCGAGCCCGGCTCGCCCGGCGCTCGCTCCCCACCCCCACGGGCAGGAAAGCCCCGCAACTCGGGGCAGACCCCGGTCCCCAGCTTCCGCGGCACCCCTCGGCCGGCGCTCCCCGCCCTGCCCGGCCCGCCGACTTACGTGACGGCCGAAGGGAACGGCTCCTCCGACGAGGGGCCGATCAGCAAAGATTGGAAAAGTGTCAGAGTCAAGGCCAGCAGGCAGCCAGCAGCCATCTTCGCGATCGAAGATCAATCCCCCTCGCTCCCCAGTCGGGGGCAGGAACGGTGCTGGGAAGCGCGGGCGGAGGAAGAGGAGCACACTCCGCCGCCCGGACCGCGGACGTCTGGGGGGCCGGCGCGCCCGGGGTCAGAGGCGTGGAGTCGCGCGGGGGACGGCGAAGACGAAACCCGGCGCCGGGGAAGGGGCGGTGGCGGGCGGACCCACTAGCGCGCGGCCGCTGCTCCGCGCCGCGGCTGCCTCGCCTCCGCCGCCATCAAGGGCGACTTTGGAAACAGACCTCGGCGAGCCCGCCGGCGCTCGCGCGCTCTCGCTCTCCCTCTCGGTTTCCTCCCTGATTTATTCCCCCGACCGCCGAGGCGAAGGGGGAGGCGGAGGCGGGGGCGGAGGAGGGGTGACGGCGCTGGGGAGGGTGGGGGTGGATGCTGGAAGGGGGGTGGCGGGCAGAGAGACTTGTGGAAGAGAGAGGCTCCGTCTGGCTTCTCCGGGCAAGTCGGAGGGAGGTGGCTGGGGGTGGGCAGCGGGAGGGCTGGGCGTCAGAGCAGTCGGGCGGAGACGGGCCGGGAGCAGCGCTCCATACAAGGCAGAGAGGAACTCCCAAACTCGGCGCCGGTTTGCTCCCGCCGCGCGGCGTGCGGAGGGGGAGCGGACCAGCCCCGCGGGGCTCCCGGGGGACAGCCAGCCGCCCAGCGGGCACCCACCGGCTGCAAAGGCTCCAGCCGAGTACTTGGCTCGCGTCTTCGGGGGTTATTTTTGCACTTGTGGGCAGCGTTCCCCCAGCCCTTCTCCCAGGCGCAGAATCCGCTGTCTGCCTAGGAATCGTGAAGTGATTTGACAACAAATGTAGGAGGGGTTTGTGTTGCATTTTAAAGCACCACTATTGATCTCTAGCGGGTGGCACTATTTGCCCGGGCGTGCCAGAGGTTAGAGGCTCTGGCGGGGCTGGGGTGGTAATTGTGCGAGCGGCCCCTCGCCCAGGTACGGTTTGGCTCACCTGGCGAGGACAGAGCCTCAGAGGCCGGGCTGAGGACGGACAGAGAAGGACCTGATGCTGGAAAATCTTCCCGGTCCTGTGGTTGAGTAGGACTGAGGGGTGCAGGGACGAATTCTCCATTTAGGGGGGACAGTGCTGCGAGATGGGCTTTGTAATGTCCTAGTTGCGACTGCCTTCAAAAGGCTCCGGCCACTGGCCTGCCCTGCCTGGCAAGGTTGCCGCAGGGTGAGTTCACTTTTGTCAATGTGAAGGCATGAAAAGGGTAAGCAGCAGGAACAGGTGGCACTCTGAGAAATGCGTCTGAAATGTGGAGAAGGAATTAAGGGAGGGGCAGAGAGCTGGGGAGTAGCTGTGCCAGGCTGGTTTCACCTCCACCCTCAGGAGGAGCAGTGGCAGGGAGTGCTTAGGCGTTCCGCAGAAAGAGCAGAGGGGTCTGTGATTAGGCCTCTCCCGCCCAGCACAGGCCTCCTTTCAGGAGGCACCTGATGGGCCGCGGGTAGAAATGGCTCCTTGAACACCTTAGATTCTTAAGCTTCCCCTGGTAGCGCATGAGAATACTTTCGACGTGAAGTGGAGAGAACACAACTCATGATGAGAAGAATGACCATCCCGCATATGCGAAAAATCTGTAATTATGGAGGTGACTGTAAGATTTTTAATTAGCCCTTCCTTAGTTCCTGGAGGAGCTTATGAAAGAAAAAAGATGCTTATTAATTCAAAATGGATTTTCTCCTTCAGAGAGGTTGCTCTCTGAAGGCAACCTCCCAAAACAAAGACTGATAATAATAATAATAATAACTGGCCAAATTTTAGAAGCGTATGTGATTTTATGATGCTTAGCCCAGTGATTTTTTCCTTCCCGCTTATCTCTGCTTTTTTATGCCTTATTTGTTTTCTTTATGTTCTCTGCATCTCTATCTTGCTCTTTGTTTCTTTCTTCCACTCTGAGTGGCCTCACAAAAGGCACCCCACTGTGACTTAACTTAGTTTGTTTTATGCTAGGCGTAGAGAGTGTGGCAGCAGGAGCTGGGCAAATGAGGGATGAAGTGGGATGTAATGGGACTGAGAACTTGAGCTCCGGAGCGATGTTTCATAGCACTGAAGGTAGCTTTCCGCTCCAAAATTAGATAACCAAATAGTCAAATCCATCATTTCTTCAATTTTTAATGATTCAAAAGCAGATTTTCTTCCCCAGCGTGAAGATTAAGACGAGCAGAATTAGATGCCCATTAATGTCTACGTGATATGTTGGTATCATAATGGCCTCACTACATAAAAATATCATTGTAATATATTGTCAATTATTTCAACAATGATTCCAGACTTCCTGCTATGGTACACCAATGGTTTCCAATTTTATATCTTTAGGAGAAAGGGCTTAAAGAATAAAAGAATGTAATAAACTTCTGGAGAAGGTAAGTCAGCCTTCATTATTAACTTGTTGGCCTTTGAGCCAAATCTCAATTTCTTTGGATCACTCTGATGAAGCAATGTGTTCTCCAATATCTGAAGGTGTTGAAGAAAGATATTGCTTCTACAATTCTTACTGAAAGCATAGCTTATCAACTGTGAGCTTAAATCATTGTTTAATATTCTGTTGTGAGGTTTGCTATTAATTGCTTTTTATCAACATGAACCTTTTTAATGAGGATATTTAAAATGTGGTTTTTATTTCTTATGTATGACAGCTGAAACAAGGCCATTCCTACAACCTAGCATTATTTTTCTATTGGATCAACTACAGCCATAACAATTCATTTTTTGGGCTCAGGTCTGTTATTTTGGAAAATCCCTTAAAAATCAGATCATATCCCATTAATTTCAATAAAATTCTGCTAAATCACCAATATTTGTCATTCAAGATAAAACGTTTACAAATCGTAAGGACTGATGGTAAACTGTTGTATTACAGTAAATGATGCAAATGTGCAGAAAATACAGTAAATATAGGCTATAAATGAGCAAGTCACAAATCAATATTTACTATTCATTTAAGAGGAAATATTTTAATTAGAAAGTAAATTAGTGAAGTACTACAGGAGATTTTTGTGTTTAATCATTTCTAGAAGAAAATTTAAAGAAAATTTTATTCATGCACATACTGACATTTATTTATAACAGATTTATGATTGGTAACTTTTGGTTAACTCTCAATTATTATTTCATATAAATGTTTAATTCATTCATATATATTTCATTTTTGTTAGTTAAAAATGAACAAAGAACATTGAGAACTTAATAGCTATGAAGTGTTCATTCTTATTCCCTTTTTGTTTTAGGTTATACTATGAATATTGGTAGTGTAAAATTCTATTTTTATTGTATTTTTGTATGAACATATGTATGTATAAGCATATCTTTCTATGATTTTTTTTTTAGTAAATCAAATCTCATTTCTTCAATATTTTGGCTAAAAGAATGAGACAAAATAACCTAGCTGAAATGGTTTTAAACTATCTCTTCTTTTTTGCTCTCATATACAAAAAGACACACTGAAAAGTAAAATAATTACTCTTGACCAAAAAAATTTAAAAAGCCATAATTAATTTTTTAAGTTTTTTGCATATCTTAAGAAAACTAAGGTGAAAACCTTGACAAAGGGCCTTATTTGCTTATATGTATATAGGAGTATACATACTTGTCTCTGAGATAGACACACTGTAAGAGTCAGAATCAGAAATACTTGTGATTTGAGGCAGTATCATGCTTCTGTGCACACACAGATGTGTGCCAGAGAAAGCTAAAATTAAAGACAAATGGACAGAAAGCTTCAACTATCTTATCTCCTTGGGGAATACTTTCAGGAGCCAGGAATAAGAAAGAAAGCAAGTCAGAAGTATCAATGCCCAGGAGAATGGTTAAAGGAGTGTGTAGTGATTTTTAAGCCAGAGTTTATATTCAGTATTTTTAAAGTAAAGCGGTACATAAAGGCCTTCATAAAAAAAAAAAAGCATGGAAAATAAACTATCCTAAACTAAGAAACATGGTCAAATATTTCCTACAAACAAGACAAATATTTAGAAGAAATTTTTCTTTGACCCAAGTAATACAGCTATTGACTGATATGGCATTAAACTTTTAAGGAAAGAAATACCTTTTCTAAATGTGCACAAAGTAACATTAAACAAGTATATATTGGAAGTTTATTATTTGTCTATCAGAGTCCTAACTTATGACTAACTTATGCTAATTTAAGTATTTAGAAAAATTAGCTGTTATATTTTAAAATACCATAATATCTTCAACCAAGCAATAGCTTTTATGTTATTCTATTTTGAATCTCTGCTGATCATAGAATTTTTCATTCAGTTACTTTTTCTTGTTTTATTTTTCTTCTTCTGCCCTCTTTCCCATTAAACACAAACACATCTCAGAAAAAATCAGGGCCTACAACATGACTTCTCATAAAAAACAAAAACAACAATTCTGTTCAACTCTAAAATCTGAATTTCATAGTATGATCCTCCTTTACTCAATAAATAGAGCTAGAGTTTTTTTTTTTTTGAACTGTAAGTTACAGCACAAAATATGTGGAATCTATTTAGTCCTCCATAGACAAAGGGAAGTAGAGAATTCAGTAATTTATCCACATATTCAGCAACAAAGGAAAATGCAATGGGAAGTAGTTAATAAGAGGTAGATAGTAAAAACTGAAATGGCAGAAACTAATAACTGTTGGCATTCTTTCCAGTTTTTTGAATTTTTACAGATGAGCCTTCCATGAGAGGGGAAGAGAGAGATCATCTATTGATATTCTCAATATATTATACAATATATTGATATTGATACTAGGTTTTTCATATTCTTTTAACATAGTAAAGTACCATTATAACCTAAAACTTTTCTATAAGAATTAGGATATGTTATGGATCAAATTTATCTTCTGAATAATATAACTCATTACAGTAGGCTACTGATAATACAGCCTATTAGATGGATGTCCTTAGAAGCACCACAGAATAGCATTGCTAGGGGCTTCTCCTTCTGCAGTAATAAGCATGGGAAAGAAAATAAGAGAGCAATCATTTTATTTTTGTAGTCACATATTTTAGATTTATATGATTAAAATGCCTGCCATTAATACAAAGAATACTTACCTATCTGGACATACCCGTGAACTTACAGTTAAAATCCTATATTCCATTGATAGATGAATAAAATAGAGATCATGTTATTTTCATCTGTCACAGATGGGAGATGTAAACTTTTAAGTGTGGTATTTGGAAACATTTGAAAATCAATATAGAGCAAATATTATCTAGCAATAGTATTTTCTTCAAGATATACGAGGTAATAGGGTATAATTCCTAAGGGTTCCTGATAATTTGGGGAAAAAATACTATGATACCTGATCAGCTGAAGGATATTGTTGTATGCCATATAATGTTCGACCATGTTTTTATAATCAAATTAATTGTAGTCCAACATTTCATACCTTTAAAACTAAAAGCAGAGATTTAAACAATTCTGTTCAAAAATTAGCTTGTGTTGTCTACAACTGGAATTTATATACATTTATTTTCTTTTCCTTATTTACAGTTCTTTAAATTTTACTATAGGGTGACCCATTCTTTAAGAATATAATTCTCTCAGAATGGCCATATTTAGCCAGAAGAAAAAAAATTGATTCAATAAATTTGCCAACCTGGGTGAAGATGGTCCAAAGTAATACAATGACTGAGTCTTGAGTTTCGAGCTGGGTGTTTTTATTACCTGGATGTTGCTGCAAGTCTTTCTGTTACACGGAGAGCAATTGGCCTTTTCCCAAGATGTCATTCATTTTTGTGGATATATTTTATATTGTCAGGATACTAGCAGATTAATTTTAGGTGGTTTAAACCAAACAACCAAATGGATAACTTTACAATATCAAATGTATAACTCCAAAATAAAGATTTTTGTGTTTATTATATTTTAATAACATTTAATAATCTAGCTGTCATTAATAATGATCTTAACTTTAATTACACCATTTTACATATGATTAGCAGTCATTATTTGTAACAACAGCAAGCATGTTTTTGGTTGGGAGGGCTGTGTATATTCTGCCATCTCTGTGTCTTTCTCTGTTATTATCTGAAAATTCTTTGTACTCCAGACTTGATGCTTTTCAAAAAATTATTAGAGTACTTTTGGACTTCCTATCTATTGGCTTAAATGTACATTTCCTTTAAACTTTATTTTTATTCTCAAAATATGTAAAACTTTCCCCTTTCAACAAAATACTTAATCAAAGACGAACTGTCACCATAAACCTAGTTACAACACTGTGTCCACACTTCAATTCAAGCCTCAACAGATGCCCATGGTTCAGCAGTGTTCAGCAACAGAACCCAGTTCTGCTATTTTTCCTTTTCTTTCTCAAGTTAACCAGCTAGCCCACTCCGCCCCTTCTCCACCCCTTCTTTGGATCTTTTTCTTCTCTAACAGGCAGTAGTTGATTGTCTTTAACACATTACCAAAAGAGGCACATTTTTTAAGTAGTAAAGAGAAAAGGAAGTAGAAAAAGTAGGGAAGGCAAAGAGAAATTATCCAGTGAAGAGTAAAATGGAAACATGAAGGAGCGCAACAATATGAAGGAAAGGATGAGTTTGTTCATATAACACAGATAAACACAATGCAAAGAAGAAAGAGGAAAAACAGCAAGAAACGTGAAGGCCAAGATTGTGTGAAAGACTAGTAGCATAAATGAGGCAAAAAAGTAGGGCAACTCAATATACTTCAATATTCAATCAACTAAAATTTTTATTGCTAAGTAAATATAATATATAATCTTTAATATCTCCTGATTTTATGGAAAATATGAATTATTGTTCCAGGTCCTTTTTCTAATTTAAAAGTAGAACAGGTTGCATGATGTTAATATTTAACCACTTTTTAAAATCAAAAAAGTAAACATTATTTAAAGCTGTATATCAGATGCAACTATTGTAACATTAAGTTTGCGTATTCCCTATGCATTTGATAAACCCAGAGGCAGCAAATATGATCACTTGACAGGTAGAATTTTTATATGAACTAGGGAAAACATCGTACTCTGAATCTATTTCATATAAAATATTGATTTGTATTTAACACAATTTTTTTGTAGTAAATCACTTGGGAACCTTAATGAACCTTCATTCTTTTCTTTTTCAACCTTCAGTTCAGAACCACTTCTTTCTCACTATACCTTTTTTTGGAAAAATTCATGAGCAACAATAGGAAGGTGTGAATGGGATTAGATGGAAAGGGCAACAGTGACTTAGCTGCTTCAGTGACTTTGTTCTCACCTGGAAAATTGTTCACATTGAGAAAATGTTCAGGAGCCCTGAACTAAGTGTCATCTGTCTCAGGTTCCTTCCCATGTGTTAACATCATTTTGTTCTTAATAAGAAACTCATTCTTATCTTAGGCCTGCTTCAAATATTCAAATTTGTGATCCCAGATTTTCTGTTGGCTGCTGAAATCATTAGAAACTCCTTCCTACCTACAATAAGTACACTGATATGTAGTGGTGTGTTAGAAATGGCACAGACATATCTAACTACAAAACTTAGCTCCGGTGTTTATAAAGGAGCAAAGTCAGGATTTGAACTCAGGCACTCTTCCTCAGGTACTGTGACTCTTAATTGCTATGCCATATGGTCTTCCTCTTGCTCTGATATTTAGTAGCTAAGAGATGTAAGCTGAGTCATTTAGCCTTCCTGAGCCTCAGTTTTCAATTTTTTAAAAATGGAAATAATGCTATGATAGAGGGGTTTTTTTCCCAATTTGTTCTTTTTAACAGCTTTATTGATATTTAATATATGTGCCCTACAATTCACCCATTTAAAGTGTACGTTCCAATGGCTTTTAGTATTATAGAAAGATTGTCACTATTATTTAAAAAGATCAACCATTACATATTTAAACAGAGATAGTATTTGATAAGACCAACATGTGTTGGCTATGTAGGCATGTGCTGAATATCAATTCAACTTAACATTAATGTTAGACAAATTTTAATGACTTTGACACTAAAGCCATACTAAGTACTAATGACCAGGGTTTTTCCATATATAAAACCTTAGTTGCTCTCCACCTTATGCAATTAATCACTATAAAAAGCTTATATTTAAACTTATATGAAAAAAATAATCATTTGGGTCTCATGTAATAGATTCATATGAAAATAATAAAATTATAATTTATATTGGCACATGTACCTATTTCTTAATTTGTACCATTTTACCATTTATGTATATGTAGGGAGTTTATTTTATGTTGTCATCTTTGTACTTGTACAATGAGAATAGTATTTATGATATTGAAGTATGTGAGGCTATAAATGGTATTTGCATTCATCAGATACATCCATTCTGCTTCTACATTTAATCACTGGCTAGAGCTATTTATTGCTTCATGTACTGTTCTTCCATAAACAGCAATACCTCAGTAAGACACCTTCATACCACTGATTATTTTTCCCTCTCAATGGAGATCAGAAAAACAGAAACATTTTATAGAAATAAAACATTCTCACCTTGAGCTAGTAAATAGGAAGCTTTAAAAAAAGTGAATATGACAATACCAAAAAAATCAGATCAATAAAGTCCATAACCAAAGGCATTTCATTTTTGATATCTTCTATTAGATCTTCAAATGTACAAATAAGTGAAGAATATGTCATTTTATTTCTCAGTGAAATATTGAGACAACTATCGTATTTTAGTGCTTTCTCTTAAGAGAATTTTTAAAAATTTAAGTAAAAATATTTTCTAAAAACTACAGTAGTAATAGTAATCACCAACAGGCAATTACCAACTTACAATATGTGTTCCAAATGATTATTTTTATATCAGTGTTTTGAAACATAGGCTGCATTTCTCATAGAAAAAAAAATGTGGATTTTAATCAGGAACCTAAGGATGCATTCAGATTTCTACTTAGTTGTAATTGCTGGTTCTAGAATCACCATTTCTAGTTATAGAGGCTAATGGGCTTCAAATAATATTTAAATTATTTTTTAATATTTAAATTAATAACCTTGGAAATATCTCTCTATTCATTGGGGTTGATGGTCATCATTTAATTTCATTGATTGCATCAAGTGTGAATTATTGTATTTCATTAAGAAAAAAAGCCAAATTCTCTGTTTCACACATGTAGCATATGTATGCAAATGCATAATGGAAACCTAAAGAACTCACCATATTGTCTGATACAAACTAGAAATTTAGTTGTACATCTTTATTTATTCATTTATGCATTTATTCTTTATTCTTTCAGTCAGTTATCTACTCATTTGGTATTCATTGTATAGGCATTTGTTATTAACTTACTAAGAGCCAAACATTCTGATCATGTGCTTCATAAATTTATATATATTTCTACTTACTACCCATAAATTGGGTTAAATGTGTGTGTTTGTGTATTATATATAAATGTTTATATGAGACATCAATTTATTTTCCAGTCTTGGGATGTGTGATGCCCTTTATTATTAAAAAAAAAGTTTTAAAACTTGAATCATGTGTCCAGAATTCTAAGTTAAGACCCTTATACATTACATTGCTGTTACGAATGTAATTTAAAATGGGGCAGCTGCTTTGGAATAGATTAAATGTAGAGTTACCATATGACCCAGCAATTCTACTCCTAGGATATTTACCTAAGAGAGATGAAAACATGGGTTTACACAAAATCATGTGCATGAAATGTTCATAGAAGCAATATTCACAATAGTACAAACAAGTCAAATGTTCATCAACTGATGAAAGGATAAGTAATAATGTGGTATATCCATTCAATAGAATATTATTTGTCAATAAAAATGAATGAATTACTGACACAGATTACAACATGAGTGAACCTTAAAAACGTGTCAAGTGAAAGAAGCCACTCATGAAAGACTGCATATCGTATAATTCTATTTATATGAAATGTCCAGACTAGGCAAATCCACATAGAGAAAGAAAGTAGATCAATGATCGTCTAGGGCTGGGGTGGAGTATGGGGGGAAATGGGGAGTGACTGCTAATAGGTATGGGGTTTCTTTTGGGGGTGATAATATGTTCAAGGATTGATTGTGGTGATGGTTGCACAACTTGTAAATATACAGAAAACCATTGAATCATATACTTTAAATGTCTGGTACTATTACTAGACTGCAAATCTTGTAGACTATATGGCCTTTAATTATATACCTGAGTACTGGGGAAAAAAAAGAAAGTAGGTAAATAAGCCAAAAGCATTATGTGCAAGAAAAATTAATCAAATTGTGGTATTGTGTCTGTTTAAAGTAAACCCGGTATAACTGAAATGTGACCCTTATCCTCCTAAGGGTCAGGATTGATTCCTGGGAGGGGTAGATTTGTAGAGATGGGGGCTTGGTCCTCTTCTAAGCAGTTTCAAAGGACATATTCAGCATCAGGAAAGTGAGTTAGAGTCTGGACTGAGGTGCTGCTGGAGAATGACGGGAGAAGGCTATGGTTGTAACTTTGAAGCTATAGTGCCATTCATGCATATTAGTGGCTCTCCAGCTTGAACATGCGTCATCAACACCTAGAAGACCTGTTAAAACACAAATTACTGGTGCCCCAGCCCTGAGTTTCTGATCCAATAGGTCTAGGTGGGGCCTGAGAATATATGTGTCTAACAAATTTGCAAGTGTACTGATTCTGCTGGTCAGGGGACTACACTTTAAGAATCACTTGTATATTTGTATGTTATTCATAAAGTGAATATGTATGAATGGGAGATGATGTGAGGTGGGATAAGAAAAAGAAGAGAACAATATAAAAGGATGCTTGAGGCCGGGAGTTTGAGACCAGCCTAGGCAACACAGCAAGACCTCATCTCTACAAAAAATTTAAAAATTAATCAGGCATGGTGGTACACGCCTGTAGTCCCAGCTACTCAGGAGGCTGAGGAAGGAGGGTCACTTGAGCCCAGCAGTTTGAGGTTGGACTGAGCTATGATGACACCACTGCACTCTAGCTTGGGCAACAGAATGAGACTCTGTCTCATAAAAAGGAAATGAGACACTGGATACAAATTTGTAAGTCAATAAAGTAACTTAGAGCAAAGCTTCTAATACTGGGAATCATCTTGGTACATGATGGGAATGGTGATTCAGTGAGGTGAGTTATATTTCTGAGTCAAATCTGCTGCTCCCTTTCATGTATAAAGGCCATTGATATGGGCATGTGCCAAAAACAGCACCAGCAACATGTGAGGCCAAGCTGGAAGTCTGCTCTTCATTGTGAAAGTTGGGATGTGTCAAAGAGCTCATTCTTCCCAAAACTTGTACCCCTCAAGCCATCTTCCTCCCCTTCTTGGTTTAAAACACTATTTATTTTCAAAGTTATTACATTAGGTAGGTTAAGAAATACATTCAAATACACAAGCCACCTAGGCAGCAGCACCCCTCCCATAAACACATTAGTATCCATCTGCCATTGTCAAGTATCAGTTTATCAAATGAATTAGCTATCACCTTGGAAGGAAATTTCCAGGCTCTATGAAAAGTTATTTTGGTTTTAATAAGAAAATCAGTATGGATTTGACTCAATGCAAATAGTTCACTCTGAAATTGAATGATAATGATATTTTATTTAAATTATCATGAAAATAAATTGGAAAGAACAATCAACAAGAAAATATTATTAAGAATAGTACTTTAAACATAGTCTTAGATGTTTCTCAAGTCTACTTTATGTGACATTAAACAAGAATTTCATTCATTTTCACTATTTTGAATAAGACAACTTCATATGGGTCACAGAATCCTTTCAGAGAACAAAAGCAAAAAATAAACAAAACTCTATGTTGGTTAAAAATAGGAATTGGGCTTAGTGCCTTGGGCAGACAAATAATCTGGGTACTCTAAAGAAAATGTGATTTTGGAAAGAAAAATCATTCAATAGAGAAAGTATAGAATTGTAATTCAGCCTTCCTCTTTTTTCAAGAGTTTTTTCTGAGTTTTCCAAGGAAATCTATATAATCTGGAGACAGATGCTTGCGTGCTTTATTTCTATTATGTCAACTAATGTGAATAAACAGATAGGAGCACTAGTGCAGAGACTGGTAAATACATGAGTTAGGTTACTATAAGATTTATCATTTTCAATTAGAATTTCGTAAACCTAATGACTTTTTAAAACCATTTCTAAAGCAATATATATATATGTGTGTGTGTGTTTAGATTTACTTTTTAAGAAACACTGCCTTGTGATTGTAAATATTAGATAACTCACTATCACATTCAGAATCAGATTGTGTAAACTGGCAAGCCAATTATTGGGTTTAAATTAAAGCATAAGCAACATTATTGGACTACCTTGATACCGTTAAGGAAATCAAGCCACTGAAATGATATGGCTCCTTTAATAATAATTTATAAAACTAAATGGGTTAATTCTTGTCATGATGTGCTCAATATTTCCAAATGTTATCACCTCCTAGAATTTGGTTCTAATTATACTACTTTTATATAAAACAATAGTACTGTTGTGAATAATCATTTAAAAATTTTTTCTCATTTAATACAAAAATACATCCAGCCTTGGAGTTGATTTGACAAGATTACATTCACACATACTTTAATATAACCAAGAACCTTAAAAGTAAAAATCCATTGAGGATCATGCTAAATTATATCAAACAATGTATTTTATCTAGTTCTTACCTTTAAACGAATATTCAACAGACTATTCAACAAAAGTAGGCATTTTTGTATCTAAGAAACTACGAATTTTAGCACTGATTAAAATTGTCTCAGAACTAATTATTTATGCATGCATGCTATAGTTTTTATAAATTTTGGTATTAAAATATTTTAATAGGGGAAAGATAAATCCTACTCTAAATGTTTTTTTAAAAAATTTTATAAAATTGAGATTTTTTTCCTGATCATATAGGTAATTCTGTATTAGGTTAACACTGATTTATGTGACAAATAAGCCTTTAAATATTGATAATTTAACATACAAGAAAATTAGGTTTTGCTTACTTAATAGTAATGCAGGCTTACTTGTCACCAGGCAAATTTCTTCTAGTGGTAATTCAAGGAACCAGGCTCTTTCCTTCTTGTGGCTCCTCTGTCTCTACAGCCCCGGAGTCCTTTGCATACAGACAAAAAGGAAAAAGAGAGACCGGATGAGGAATATCCACTTCTTAACAGCTTGAAGCAAAAGCCTGAAAATGTGGGCTTTGCCTGGGCAAAAAGTCACTGCTGGAGGACAGAGAAATCAGGGGAGGTTTCAATGGTTTTACAAGGCTGAAATAAAAGGGAAAAAAATGAGAAACCTGTAGAGCACAGAATCGAATAAGAAGAAAGGTTTGGAGAATTATGCCTGACACATGGCCAATTTAATAGGCTAAGAAGAAAGTTTCTGAATAGCATAGCAAGTTTTCCACAGCTTCACTGTGCTGAGGGGACAAGGATGAGAGTTCTGGATCTTTCATGAAAAGGGCTAAGATATATATTTAAAAGCCCTAGAGTGTATGTTCTAGGTGAAGGAGAAATCCAGAAGTAGACAAAATATTATCAAAACCTCAACCCAGAAGTTACTGATTATATTAAGGATATCAGCCTCAATATATCTTCCTAGAGGAAGAAAGGGGAGAATAATATAATTTGAAATCTCAAGGGTTTTTTTTATGCCTAACATCCTGCATTCAGTCATATATTCTAGACATGCTAAAAGACAGAATTATATGATCAAACACTTAGAAAACATCAGAAAATAAGAATGGACTTATAGCAATCCAATTAGTGCAGATAGCAGATAAGGACATTAAAATAATTATGATTAAGGTGTTCAAGAAAAGAGAGAAAAATATGGAGAAATAAACAAAAGGGTGGAAAAGTTTGCCACAGAATTGAAAACTATTGAAAAAATCAAATATAAATTTTAGAGCTAAAAATTAGCTGTGTTTAATAGCAGATTGGACTTGCAAAAGATAAGTTTAGGGAATTAGAATACACATCTATGGAAAACATCCAGAGTAAAGAGAGAAAAAAAGAAAAATACAGAAGAGTGTGTGATAAACATGTGGGACAGAATGAAAAGATCTAACATACATGTAATTGGAGTCTCGCAGGGAGATGAGAAAGAGTGGAGCAGAAGCAGAAAGAATGATTGAGAATTTCTAAAAGTGATGGAAGATGCCAGGTAAGAAATTTAGGAAGTACTGGAAAACTCAGTATAAATAAAAAGAAAACCACATTTAAGCACATTATAGTTGACTGTGAAATATTAATACCAGAAACAATCAGAAACATTTCAGAACAGTATGAAACAAAAGGGCCAGAGGCAGGAAAAAGTTTGTCCAATTCAAGGAAAAAATTTTGAAAGTCAGTGTTTTAGACTTTTGTTAATAATAATAATGATGAAGAGGAGAAGTGACTCAAAACAAGGCTGCAAAAGGAAGAAATAGGCAAAGTTATGTAGAATCTTGGAGACCGTGTTTAGGATTTTAGATTTTATCTTCAGGTAATACAAAGTTTTAAAGGACCTAATAGGGGAATCACTTGATCAAATATGCACAATTAAACTTTACTTTTGCAATTCTTAGGAGAATGGATGGGGGAGGGAAAGAGAAAGAGTGGAGAGGAGGAATCTGGTTACCATAACTAGAAGCAAAAGTCATTAAAACAAGACAGAAATACATTTGGCATCACTAGGGTCCAAGTTTAGAGAACAGCTACCAGCAAGGCTGATTTGACCCTAGGTCTCTAAGTGTTGAGTGACGTCTTGTAAAAACTCCTCCAACCAGTAGTTGTTGGGATACTGGCAAGACCGAAATTACTGGACAGGGTCCACTGATCAGTGATCAAATCTGTGGGTAATTGAAGTTTGCCAAGGTGAGGACCTAGGGAACTTGCCACAGCTCATATGCACTGAAATGATATTTTGCCCAATATTTTGTCATTTATCCATAAAATTTTAGAAATGTTGATGCTGCATATGGTCATAATGGGGATAAAAAACTTTAACTGGGTCCATGGAAGTTAAGGAAACTAACAATCAAGCACTTATTATTAATAGTTTCAGGCGCTATATTGTATGTTTTATATACTTCATCTCATTGAACTGTCACAGCAACCTTATAGAGAGGTCTTATTCCCCTTACACAGCTGAGAAAAATGAAGATGTTCTACAAAAAGCTGGTCAGGGAAGGAAGTAACCTGTGCTGTCCCAGGTTGCAGGATCAAGGAGCAGGGTAATAAAAGGAGGATGACTCAGTTTTAATGATTATTCTGATCATTTTTCTCCAACTCGGTGAGTCATATATCATTTTATTTTATGATGACTTCTACTAACTAGAATAATAAAATATTAGTAAGCATATACAATTCCACAAAATAAGATCATCACAATGATATAAGAAATAAAGCAAGAGATATTTACGGTACATAGTGACATTTTGGAGAAATATATAGAGTCTTAGGCTATTTCTTTGTTTGTAACAGTTTGTAATTATTTCTGTGTACAAACATCTAAACTTGGCACTGCCCTCAGTGAATTTTCAATTAAGACTGAACTGAAAATATGGAAGATAGTATTATCCAATTTTGTTCTTTAAGGAAATATTATGTAATACATGGAAAATCCTATGCATCCCATAAGACATTGTTTCTTTGGGAAGAAAATGAAGGTACTGAAGTACAGTAATGCACAGAAACACATTTCTTAAAAGTGACCCAATACCTCTGTTACAGATTCCAAGCTCAGCATCTCATGAGGGATTACTAGTCTTAAGAAGAAGCAGGAAGCTGTATAATTTCTTAAAATGTGAAAGTAGAGACTCAGATATAATATATTTTAATAATATAGCTCCTTAAACAGTTTGGCTGATTTCCATGAAATGAAGCAAAATCCCCATAAACGATGTAGTTGTACTCTAGGAAACACTGAAGGAGGTTCATTGAGGCTTTGCCAGAAAGGCTAGGAAAAATCAATCACTCATTATCTGGGGACCACGACGCTTGGACACTTTAGATAGCATGGGGTTAAGAAATCAGCCTGTCTGGGATGGAATTAACATCCCTGCTCTACCACTTACCAAATGCATAACATTTTCAAGTTTACTGGATTTTATTTGCTTCAGTTTAGTAAGTAATGTAAAAAATCGAAGTAGTTCTGAAATCTATCACATGGAGTTATTGTAATGTTTAAATGAGTTAATATATATAAACTGAGAATATTATCTGAAAAATTACAACCACACCATAATCATTAAATACTATATCATCGTCACCATCATTTTCATGTTGTTGTTAATATGTCATCATGACTAATATTTCTCTGTTTTCTCCAACATCCCCTTTGGGATTTCCATTTTGCTCAGACTACTTAACTACTTTGCTCAGACTATTTTATTTAAATAGCCATTACTTTTCCCCCTTTATTTTCCCATGTTTTTTCTTTCTTTCTACCTCCCTTCCTTCCTTTCTTTATAACTCTATTTTTAAATTATTTTAGATTTAATATTTGATGCATGCAAAATAACACTTAGATTATAAAGTATAATAAATAATCATAAGTAAAACACTGCCATACACCCCACCCAGGTTAGGAAATAGAGCATTACCAGTATACCTTGGAAGCCCCTGCTTGCCCTCCCCTGATCCTATCACCCTCTCCCCTCATTCACCATAAATTCATTAATATCTTGAACATTCTGCTTATCACTATTTTTAATCTATAAATATTTTATCTCCTATTTCCATCTTCCTAATCAATGCATTGTTTAATGGCATGTCTTAAAACTTTAAGTAAAACTTTACTGTTTGTAGGCTTCTCTGTTTTATTTTTCCCCTCAAACGTACGACTCCAAGGTAGATTCATGCTGATTTCAGCTGTAGACCATTCTTTTTTTTTTTTTTTCTTCCTTGAGGCAGGGTCTTGCTCTGTCTCTTGGACTAGAATGCAGTGGCCAGTGGCCTCATCATAGCTCACTGCAACCTCAAACTGCTAGGCTCAAATGATCCTCCTGCCTCAGCCTCCCAAGTAGCTGAGACTATAGGCGTACGCCACCACATCAAGCTAATTTTTCTATTTTTTGTACAGGTGGGGTCTCACTCTTGCTCAGGCTGGTCTTGGACTCCTGAGCTCAAGCAATCCTCCCTGCCTCGGCCTCCCACAGTGCTAGGACTACAATCATGAGCCACTGTAATGAATGTAGAGCATTCATTTTTATTGCTGTCTAGCATTCCAATATATAAATTCACCACTATTCTTTTTATCAATTTTATTGTTGATAGACCTTTGTGTAGTCTCTAATTCTATGCTCTAACCAACAGTGTTTCTGTGAACGTTCTTGTACCTATTTCTTGGTTCACGTGTTTGAGAATTTCCTTAGGATACGATCCTAAGAATGAATTGTTGGATAGTTGGGTATGTGCAGTTTTACTAAATAATGCTAACTTATTTTTTCACAGCAGGTATCATGTGTTACATCCCAGGTAGCAATCTATAAGAATTTGGTTACCCCAGAGCCTCACTTACACTAGATAGTATCCTCCCCTTTTTTTTCCTGCCCCAGCAAAAGCTTAAAATGAAATTTACTTAGAATTCAGGACATAATCTATAGCATTTTATTGGGCTGAAGACATGTATTGTTTTGAAAGTCAGTTAACAGTTTCATTTTTGAAACTTCCATTTCTTTTCCAACTTTGGTAGATGAGAATATTGGAAGTAAAAGTTTCAGTAACATAATTGGCCTGCCCATGGTCAAGCACATGAAAAAAAACAGAAAAAAAGGATACAACACAGTGAGCTATTGTGGCTAGACGGTTGAAAACATGTCATCTCTTTTGAACAAATTACTATGTGAAGATGTTGACAAGCTGAAAGACATTGTCTACAGAAAGGTTAGGGATCAAGGACACAGAGATTAAATTCCTCTACCTCTATTTCTTGGAAATGGTATTGAGTCATGCTGGCCAAGGTTGGTGTGGAGGCTGACTTGTCTCAGACAGTTTGTATTCTATGGCTATGTAATTCCACTGACAATGGCTTAAAAAATCAGATCAAATAATTTGCACTTTTTTCTGTTCAAACTGTCTGCATATGCTTATATAATGTGTTTCTAATAAGTAAATGCATAATGAAGAACAAATATATTTCACTATATTTAAAATCCTTTTTGACAGAAATTCCTGGGTTTTCTATGTTAGAAGTATAAAGTTTGGTGCCATAAGCAAAATTTTGAGAGGGGTTCTTGGTCTTTGATAACTGCAATATACCAGGTTTTTAATGGAGAAGGTTAAAGTCTCTCTCTCTCTAAACACACACACACACATGCGCACACACACACACACACAGATATATATATATAAATGTGGGGGTTGGGTAGATGAAGATTGCTTGGGAAGCAAGAAGTCTTGCAAAAATTGTCAGGCCCACAGAAATTCCATTTGAGTTGCCAAATTTGCATTAGTCCCACCCACAGTTTGAAATGTCACCCCACCCTCTCTTTGCCATCTGCATCACCACCTACTGATTCCTATGTCTCTAGTCTTAGAGAACAGAAGCATCTGCCTATCACAGGCACATTCAGAATTGCCCCCCAAACACAGATTCAAATGAAAAATCAAAAAGATTTATTAAAGCAGAGTCAGAATACATATATATTTTTAGAGTCAAAACTTTACCATCAAAAGGTTTTTAGTCTCGTTTCTTTGCCCCTAATTTCTTCTACTTTTAAGCACACTAAAGGAGGACCTTTTTATAATAGATCTAATATCCCTTTGATGGATTAGTAACACACAACCTGTGCAGAATTCTTCACCTGTTGCTAATTAAATGATGCAGCTATTTTTCTGCTGATTATTTGCCATTTATTAATTTATTCATTCAATACATATTTTGGGGGCCATAAAGTGACAGTTAGAGATTAAATACAATATGTTCTCCCTACTCCTGAGGCCCATAATCTGGTGCAGTGATACCTAATAGAAATATAATGTGTGGCACATATGAAATTTTTAATTTTCTAGTGCCGGGTTAAAGAGAGTAAAAAGAAAAAAATGAAAATAGTTTTAATAATATACAATTGTGCCTTGGTATCCATGGGGGTTGGTTCCAGGACCTCCTGCAAATACCAAAATCCACAGATGCTTAAGTCTGTGATATAAAATGGCAATGTATTTGCATATAACCTATGCACAAACTCCCTTATACTTTGAATCAACTCTATATTACTTATAATACCTAATATAATGTAAACGCTATGTGAATAGTTGTTATACTGTAGTGTTTAGAGAATAAAAGAAAAAAGTCTGCACATGTTCGGTACAGATGTAATTTTTTTTCTCGAAGATTTTTGACCCACTGTTGGTTGAATCCATAGATGTGGAACCCACAGATGTGGAAGACCGACTGTGTTTATCACAATATATCCAAGATGTTATCAGTTCAACAAGTAACCAATATAAAAATTATTATTGTGATACTTTATATGCTTTTTTCTAGTATTGTTTTAAAAATCCTATAGGTATTTTACAGTTACAGCACATCTCAATTTGGATGAGGCACATTGCAAGTGTTCGTTAGCCACATGTGGTTAGTGGCTGCTATATTGAACAGCACAGGTCTAGCAGATAGATGATATTCATTCGCTGTTTCAGAGGGAGGCAAATGGCAAATAAATAAATACACAATGAAAGTGTGATGAGTGTGATGAGGAGTTACAGGGACACTAGCTAATCTTAACAGACTGGAAAAGTTTTCCAGAAGAATTTTAGGCCCAGGGCTGATTGATAAACAGGAGTTATACTTGCAAAACAGAGAAGCGCCAGGAGAGAGAAAAACAGTTTTTCAGGCCCGAAAAATAATGTATGCCACTTTAAGTCTCTGAAATAAGTCCAATATAGGGAAGCACATGCAATAGATATGGCAATTAATTACATGTAATGGGTTAAATGTTCAAGATGGAAAGGGAGTACGGAGTATAAATTATTCTAGGGTTAGGAAAAAAGGTAAAAATTTAGCCAGGACTTGAAGAATGAATAGGAGTCTGTGAAATGGATGAGTAGGATTTGAAGGAAAGAGAGTTTGCCACGTAAATCTGAAAGTTGTAAAACAGCAAGTCAACATGGGAAATTTGAGACAGCTGCCTTAAGCTGAAGATTAGGATGTTTTGGTAGTGGTAGGAAATGAAACAAACAGCAACACTGGAGCCAGATGGTAAAAGGGCCTTGTTTTCCAAGATCAGTATGAACTTTATGTCATAGACGATGAGCTGCTGTCAAAGAGCAAGTCAATGCCATGATCAGGTTGGTGCGCCAAAGCCTTCCCTCTGTATTGGAGAGGCACTACCAGAGGGCAGGAAGACTGCAGGCAGAAATGCCATTCAGGAGGCCTACAATCCTCCGAACTGCCTTATTTTTGTTATCTGTGAAATTTTTTATGTGATGATACTGGAAGGATTGGTGTTCTTTTATTATAGGAAGGGGAGGAGAGACCAGAGTGCTCACATGGAGGAATGGCCATGTGAAGACATAGTGAGAAGGAGGTCAGAACCCTCACCAGAAACCAAATCAACTGGAACACTGATGTTAGACTTCTTGTCTCCAGAACTGTGAGAAAATAAACTTCTATTGTTTAAGCCTATGGTATTTTGTTATGGCAGCCTGTATTAGTCAGCTCAGGCTGCCATAACAAAATACCATCAACTGGGTGGCTTAAACAACAGAAATTTATTTTCTCACAGTTCTGGAGGCTGGAAGTTTGGGATCAGGGTGCCAGCATGGTTGGGTTCCTGTGAGGGCTCTCTTCCTGGCTTGCGGACTACTGTCTTCTTGCTGTGTCCTCATATGATGGAGAGAGATCTCTGGTGTCTCTTCCTCCTCAGATAAGGGCACCAGTTCTATGGGATCAGGGCTCCACCCTTATGACCTTACTTAACTGCCTTTTTAAAGACTCTATCTTGAATATAGTCACGTGGTCTTCAACATATGAACTTTTGAGGGACACAATTCAGTCTATAGTACAACCCTAGCAGACTAAGACACTTAGCCTCCATATCTATGTCCAGATCATCTTAGATCCCAGGCAGGAGTAATATTGGAAAAGCCCAAAACCTGAGCATGTCAGCCTCAAATCAGCTTCAGATCTATATTTTTTCTTGCATAAACCTATGAGCTGAGCCATTACATTTTTCTTATTTATCAAGCTATCAGATTCTAGGAATTAGAGTCTTACAAAACAAATAAAAGTCTTGCTCCTTTATCTTGATATTCTTGCCACAGTACCCTGCTACTTCTAGGACTATCACCTTGCCTTGTCTCATATTTCAATTCCTATGGCAGCTTGTCTTTTGATAATATAATAGAATATAGTAGATAATATAATATAATAGATTGGTTTTCAAGGTTCTGACTGGGTCCTATTAAACCGTGTGTATTCTTCTAGTCCTATCTTACATGCCACCTCCCTTTTCTGATTTAATCCACTGGAAATTACCCCTCTTCTTAAGTTCAATTATGATTTATTGCATTTTAAAATAATAAGCTTTTGCTGTCTAAATTTTGCCTTATATTTTCTGTAACAGGATTTGCAACTTGCAGTTGACACATTATAGCCTGTTTTGGGCAGTGTTAAGGATTGTAAAGAAAAAGTTTTGGCATTAGGATAGTATAAGTACACATTTGTCCTCCTTTGATAATTGTCATAAAAGAGCTTGCTGATGTAGAGACATTTAATCAAAGACCTGAATGAAGTGAAGGAACAAGCCACAGGACTCTTGAAAGGAAAAGCGTTCCATGGGGAGGGTTCTGGGGCCCGGATGATCTTGGCAGAGGAATAATCAGGAGGTCAGTGTGGCTGTGGAACAGTGAGCAAGACAGAGAATAATTGATTGGTGCATCAGAGAGGTACTGAGGAATCAGATGAAGTGGGGCCTCCTAGGCCATAAATGAAATGTTTGGATATTACCGCTAATGAGTTGTGAAACCATTGTAGTGTTACTGAAACCACAAGGGATTTTGGCCTAGGTCTAGTTGCTCATTGCACAAAGATCCAATTATTGAGATAACGGGGATTGACAAGGAAGAAGGGAGTTTTTATACAACAGACATCTTGTCAGGAGAACGGGAGAAGCTGCCTCAAATCTGTCTCTCTGACTAATGGCGATCATGGCCTTTTAAAGGAGGGGCCACGTGCCTTGGGGCAGCTCGTGGTGTAACTAAGAAGGGGCTATGTGCCTTGGGGGCACGTTGTGTGAGATGGTGAATCAGGAAGTCTGCCCAGGGGACTTCGTAATCTCAGCCCCTTTGTCTTGCAGAAAATCCACCATTTCTGGAAAACAACTCAAAAGTTCAAGTAGTTAGTTAAGGAAGAGAATTGTAAAAACCATATAGGGTCATTGAGATTTGTTCATGGGGCCCGTGACAGTAGGGTTTAAGTAGCAGAGAGATATGATAGGACTTTTATCTCCAAAAAGTATCAAACTGACAGGTGTGTGTGTCTGCGTGCATGCACAAACACACAAAATGGACATAAAGAGAACAAAATTAGAATTAGGGAGACTAGTTAAGAGACTATTACAATTGTCCAGGCAAGAAATGATAGTGGCTTAGATTAAAGTGGTGACAGTGGGGATGGATAGAAAGCAACCAGATTTTGAATGTATTTTGATCTTACAGACAGTCAAACTTGCTGAATTGAGTATTAGCCTAGGAGTGGTGTCAAGGCTGATGCCAAAGAATTTGAGCTGAACAACTGAGTAAAGTGAAAATTGATTGAGCTAGACACGGCGGGAGAAGGAGCAGGTTTGGATACGCTCATTTAGGGGGAGTATGCTAATCTCATTTTGGGCATTTGCACTTCGATTGTGAAAGACTCCTAAGTCTCCACCTCTCACACCAATCTTCCATTGCCCCAGGCTCCTGCATCTGGACATTTCCTTCCTTCGGTTCTCGGGAGGATCACATGGAATACCTTTCCAATAATCTTTCAACCACTTCCAGGATCTCTCTCTGCTCTCTACCCCAGAAATCTCTCTAAACCAGCAGTCCCCAGCCTTTTTGGCACCAGGGACTGGTTTCATGGAAGACAATTTTTCCACGGACCAAGGGTGAGGGGGGGTGTTGCGGGTGGTGGGGAGGTGGTGCAGAGCTCAGGAGGTGATACACCAGTTTCCTAACAGGCCAAGGCCCAGTACTGGGCCGTGGCCCGGTGGTTGGGGACTGCAGCTCTAAACCATCTCCCTCAACAGATAAGTAGACACTTTTTCATGTTTCTCTACCTTGCTGCAGATCTGAGCATTCCAGGTGGGAGGGCTAGGATCTTAGTATGATAATGGAAGATTAAAGAATTTAGGAAATTCTTTTCTTTTTCAAAATTACAATTAGACAATTGTCTTGAAAGACACTTAAAAAATCCTACTTTAGTTTTTAAAAGTTGAACAGCTACTTCTTTCTCTTTCTTTAACAGCTCTAATCCCCAACAAAGAAAATAGTTGATCGGGGGAAGATTACATGGCATAGAAAGATGAAAGAGAAAAACACATTAACATATTTTAAAGAATTATTATACCTATTACGTGTGCAAGGGTGTGTGAATTTTTTTATTCCTTTTAATATACTATAGGATTTTTTGGACATTGATTTTATCTCACTTATTTATTAATTAATTTAAAAAATATCTACTGAGTGCCTACTATACCCAAGGCAGTATGCTGAATGCCGTATATACAGTGATGAATAAGACAGATGAGGTCCCTTGCCTCGTTGAAGAAAGTGCTAAGAAGAAAATATAGGACAATGGGACATTGAATACAGCAGTGAGGATGCTTCCTTTCTCAAGTTACAGAAAAAAACATAACTAAAATTTTAGTCAATAAGGACATTTGCTATCTCACATAACATGAAGTTAGGTGCTAGAAGAGTTCCAGGATGATTAATTAAAGAGCTAATTTACCTCATCATTTACAGAAATTCCTTCCTCTTTGCTATTTCCAGCATGTTGGTCAGTCCTTCAAAGTTGCCTTGGAATTGTGTGATATGCTTATGCCTAAGACAATCAGTTGTCAAGACTCTGAGACAATGCTGATTGCCTTACAATAGTCACGAATCATGCTTTGGGACTGGGAAGGGTCCAGTCTCCCATGAAGATCCCGTTCTTCTAAGAGATGTAAACAATATCAAGGTTCTGTAATCAAAGACGAGTGGCTATAGAATAAGCAACTAAAAGTGTCCACTGCAGGGAGTGGCTGAATGGGAAGGAGTGGGAATCTGAGAAATCTCTTTAAGTTAAAATTGAACGAAGATCTAACTGATGAGAAAGACACAGCCATGCAGCAATCTGGGGAAACAGTATTCCAGGCAAAGTGAAGAGCAAATGGAATGGATCCAAGATGGGGAAAAGTCTGATGTGCTTGAGGAAATTAAAAAGACTGTGGATGAAGTTGAGAGAACATTTGAGAGCGTAGCATAAAAAGAGGGCCTGGAAGCAAGCACTAGCTAAATCTACAGGGTCTTGTAGGCCACTGTAAGAATCTGGAATTTATTCTATTGAAACTTAAAAGTCATTGGAAGATATTTAAGCTTGAAAACATTTTAAGCCTTTTAAAAATGGTTGTTTTGGTTGCCACATAGGAAGGAACTTCAGGGAGGTAAGAATAAAAGCATTTAAGAAGCTAATGTAGTAGAACAAGCAAAAAATGATAATAGCTAGTACAAAAATAGTGTATTAAAGATGGCAAAGAGATACCAGATATGTGCTGGGGTAATGCTGATAATCCTACTAATGGATTATTTGTCAGAATACAGAAAAGAGAGAAATCAAACTTCATACTTGGGTTTGGGGCCTGAGCAAATGAGTTGATATTTGTGCCATTAAGTGAAATGGAAAGTTCTTGAGGAGAAAGTGATTTTGTTGGGCTAGGGAAAATCAAGAGTTCTATTTTGGACATGTTGAGTTTGACATTCTGCTTATGATTATATCCTAGTAGAAATATGAATAAAGAATTAGATATATGAGCCCAGAGATCTGGATGGAGTCCTCAGCTAGAAATATAATTTGGGTAATTATAATATGGATTAGGTTTTAATATGTGGAACTGGATGAGATCACCCAGAAAAAGTTAGATGGAGGAGAACTTTATCTAAGGACACATCAAAATTTACAGTCTTATCATATAAGTAAAATTTAGCAAAGTAGCCTAGAGAGGAGCTAGGAATAAGGTGAGAGACAAGACAAGATACTGGAGCATCTTAGAAATCAAGAGAAGGACGTGTTACAGGATTGAGAGGCAGTCAACTGTCAGTGCTGCTGCGTGGTGGACTGGGGGAAGGACATAGGATTGACCACTGTCCTCTGCAAAATGGAGGTTGTTGACGGCTTAGACAACAGCCTTTAACATAGTCAACTCTATGTAAATAGTTGTTGAGTTAAAATGATATTCCTCTCTTCCTTATTTTTTATTTCAATACTGCCCTAAATTTCAATTATGATAAATATCTAAAATGTAAACAGTTTTAGTGTAGCATAATACATATTTGACTCTAAGATGGCCTTGATGATTAGCCATTCTTAAAGAGCTTGATTTAAGAAATATTGGGAGTAATTCTCCAAAGGTCTCTTGGATTTCTGTATATCTTGCTAGCAGAGGAACATCTTGCTAGCTTTTGTTCTGGACTATCTTCCCAAGGATGTTCATACAGGGAAAAACCTTGGAAGATGGGGATAGTGTCTCCCTCCGGAGCAAAGAGCAGGTTTGTTTATTGTTGTATATAAATACATATAATGTTTCTTTATGGAGCAAAGGTTAGCCAGGCTTACTGTCCATTATAAAGGATCTGTTCCCTAAGCTCAGGATTCTTCAATAATGTAACCCATTGCATGCTTGGGTAACTTCTGTGCCTCTTCAAATCTTCTTGTAGGAATTGAGGTTCAGGCCTAAATGCTAATCCTCTGGTATAAGCGGATACAAATTCTTTTGTCTTTGACCCTGGAGTCTCATGTCTTCTGTCAGCAACCATAAAACTATGGCAGGCCAACTTGATAGCTTGCAAGTACAATAAAATTTCTCATCCTCAGAAGTACTCAACACATATACGAGGTCTGACCAGAAAGTATCCAGCCATTGTTAATATTAATATAATGAGAACGGTTTGCGTGACATTGATGTAACTTGGCAGCCAATGAGAGCAGACTGGGATGCACATGCGTGAACAATGACCACTTCACTGTACTAGTCAGTGGGGTGGTAGACTCCACTGAGTGAGCATATGTATTGTGTGGCTGTCACATTCAAAATGACTGAGAGAGGAGAGTAATGAATCTGCATGAGATTTTGCATTAAACTTGAGCATTCCTCCGCAGAAACTATTCAGATGATTCAGAAGGTTTTCAGGGATGATGCAATGAGTGCCGTGCAAATAAAAGTGTGGCACAAACGCTTCAAAGATGATTGAGAATCTGTTGAAAGTGATCCATGTTCTGGAAGGCCTGCAACAAGCAGAACACCTGAGAATGTTGAACGTGTACAGGTTAGGTTAAGAGATGCTGGGAGAACTGTGTGAGGTCCCAAGGTGCCTACCTTGAAGGGGACTGAGGCATCATTGTCTTAGGTACAATGTTTCTTGTATCTTGTATCTTCTTCAATAAATGTCTCTATTTTTAGTATTACATGGCTGGATACTTTCCAGACAGACCTCATATGTATGTACCTCAGTGATCTAAGCTGAGGATGATGAAAACAATAATTTATTTTCAGTTTTTAATATTTAGCCTCCATAATTCATCCATTACATAAAGTTTTTTCCTCCATGACAATTTATAAACACTATGTATTTTCAAGCCTTAACTAAATGATTTTGACTACTATTTCCACCTGGAAGAGAGCTGTTACCTGTAAACATTTGGTAAAATGAGGTATCTTGAACATAGAGTGCCTGCTATAATAAGATTTCTAAAGATTTCCAGAGAGTCTACCAAATTTTGGAGTTTATATTCTACTTTTTTCTAAAACTAGAAACAGAAATGGAATTATGATGTTTTGAAATTGACACAGAAAAAGAAAATAAGAATACTGCAATTGTGTTGTAACAAATATTCCTTCAATAATATATGATGATTTATTTTATCCTTTCTCACACACTCAGAATAAATTATATAGCTAGAAGAACCTCAGGCAGCATGATTCCTAACTCCTACTTTTACATATGAAGAAATTAAAGAATAAATTGCTTAATTAGCTATATTACTAATTGTTGTTTGTTATATCACTAGGACCGAACTTAGACTTATGATTGTCAGCTAATTTTTTCCTTCCACAGTGTTTTATATACTTGTTCCCTCTGTCCTCTGTTCTTCGTTAATCCCTTAGTGCCAAGAAGGAGGGATGTTCTGAGAAACAATGTATAGTGGAAGGAGGAGTGTGGCAGGCACGTGAGAGAAAAAGGGTCAAGTTTATAGCTGAGGCGCTCCAGTTGACTATGTCCTGCTATTGTCAGAAAATTCTGTAATATTAAAAACAAACAACCCAAAGTGGAATTTCTTAATTCTGCTCACTTAAAAAAATCCCATTGACTAGGAATTCACAGAAATTGTTATGAGCAAGTCATGAACAAATTAGGGATGTTGGGAATTGTTACAACCATTACAATATCCATTTATTCCTTTAATTAGTTCCCTGGACTGGCCAATTGAGACAATAAATCAAATGAGTCATTTTTCATCATGTAGGATAAAAGCTCAGGTGCTTGATTTTTACATATATATGTATATGTATTTTTTTCCTTTGCAACATGCTTTTGGGCATTATATAAATATAGAATAACAACCCTTCTGCAACTAGATATACAACAATACTTTTTAACACATTATGAATCAACTTAGATTGGGTCTAGTTTGCCTATATTTAATTGTTCCCAAAGAGAAGGTACAAATTTAAAATTTATATCTTAAACACAATGGCAATCTATTGTTTATTTAATGGTCTACAGTTGATTATATTTCTTCTTTTGAATCCTTTAAAAAGTGTACAAAGAAATTTCCATATCATTTTTTCCTTTTATGAGTAATCTTGTTTACAACTCTATGTTTGTTGAGCCGGCTTGACTTTAGGAACGATAGATTCCTATCTCCAACCCACTTTGAGAATTTTGTTTTAAATCAACTCCAGTGAGCTTCTGATTTTACTTTTACTTCAGGGCTATAAAGCTACATTGTCTAATCAGCAACAGAAAAAATATCAAGCAAGTTCTTGATATTTGGCTGGTAACTGGAAAGTTTATTCACTGCCATCTAAACAGTGAGAACTATTTTTACTGACATCAGTCATTTCTATGTTTAAATGAGAAGCAACAGTGAGGAGAGTCTGAGCACAGCAGTCAACAGCTGTTAAGACAGACTCATTTTTTTCTTTAAATTAGCCTCACCATTATGTCCTATTGCTTCTTAAGATGACTTCTGGTGTTTCGTAGGGTCATAAGACTTTTAAATATACTTGAATTTGTACAGTTAAGAAATCATTGGTAAACAGAAAAACCTTCTTATTGAAACTAACATATACTTAAACTCATCCTAATTTGCATAAAAAGCTGATCTTTAAAAAACATGCAAAATAAACTGTCATGTTGCATTTAACAGAAATTGAGTATGTTAACATGCTTATTTCTAAACATGCCAACAGATGCCAGTTATTATTTAATATGTGGGATTCAATTTCACGGCACAGCTAAATTTAGTTGCAGTTACATTACTCATGAAGAGACAAACAAGCAAAAATGGATTTCTCATGAAGAGGTAGCCAGTTAAAGTAAAAGTCTGTTAGGTCACTATACATTATCTTTATATATTAAATGCCATGACGAAAAACACAGTGGTCTGTCTTGTGGTCACTATGAGCTTAATTTAGAGGCTTGCTCATTCTGTCTTGTTGATCTTATAACGTCTCATGCTTTCTTGATTGTATTTTGGTATCTCTCTCCAAGACAGTCTTGCCTGTATGTCATTTCTCTGTTACTGAATATAAGTAAAAATACGTTAATATTGTTCTTCTGGTTTTCTTTAGGGAAATTTTGACTCATTGCTTCAGTTTTTATGCCCTTACTCCCTTCTGAGCTATTGTGATTCACTCATGTTGGTTTTATCCCATTATAGTACCAATAAAAAAATTGTCCACAGCATTACCACTGAGTGATTATGCTAAGTGATTATGTGTGTATTTATATTTATATTTAAATATTTCTTAATATTACTGGCATCGTCATGCTAAAGTCAAGTCATGAAGTACTAATCTGTATTGGATTGTTAAATTATGGTTAATGATATTTCTAAAATGTTGATAAATGGATAAATATATTGCATTGAATTAAAGCATTGTTATTAACATATGGAAATTTGTGTATTTTTTCAAAATTAAATGATCAAAGGAAGTCACTAAAATTGAAGTTAAGAAGTTATCTTAGCACACCTGTTTTCAATTTAGTGAGACCTTTAAATAGATTAGTTAACTGCTCTAGAAAACTTGCTGTATAAACAAAGCTTAAATTTTTTGCAATAAACTAAAATATGGACAAAAATCACATTTATCTATTTTATTTAAATTTATCCACCAGTATTAATTTCTTCTCAAATTTGAAGCAAATTATTGCCACGATCCATAATTTGCATGCAGGCATTCTATATCTGCTACGTATCCTGTTACAATTGGCTTCGTTCTCTTCAATTCTCTCTTAATAGTCTTCCCTAAATGCAGCTATAAAATTAATTTTCTTAAATTGTATTGCAAAACATTTAGTAGTTCCCGATTTTCTCTTAGACCAAGGACAAGTGTCTTAAACAGGCATTCAAAACCCTCCACAGTCTGGAGGGTTTTTCTGGTTCCTTTTCAAACCTTACCCCCCTCTGTACTCTTTCATGGATTGTAACAGTTAGCAGAATTAAACTGTATGGTATCTAAAAATAAAGATCAGGGTTTTTTTTTTTTTTTGTCAAAAATACATTCAACTATTTTAATTAGAATTTATCTTATGTAAATGGTAACTTCTAAATTCTTTGATTATGGTATGAATTTATAAGCTGTCACGTGCTTCTTTTTAATCAGATATATATTTTTTGAGCTCTGACTTTCAGGTAACACTAACCATAGCAATGATAATGAACACATCACTGCATGTTTCACAATATAGAAGATTTCATCAAATTCATTGTTCTTTTTGATTTTCTAAAAATTCTGTGGGAGATGGGATCAAGATGGCTAACTAGGCACAGGTAGTATATCTCTTCCATGGAGAGGAACCAGAAGAGTAAGCAGATTCTCACATTTCAAACAGATTGTCTAGGAGAAAATGTTAGGGAAATGCTTCACCAGGGAAGCAACGGGAAACACCAAAAGTGGGTAAGGAGAGGGTTCAGGGCAACTTGCCCAGCCAGGGACTGGCTGAAATCCAGGTAAGATCCTGGATGTGGAGAAATAGTAAGAGTGAAACCCCCAGGGCTCCACACTCTGAGACGAGCTTTTATGATCTTAGCTACAAGAGAACCCCTTGAGCCATGCAGGTCTTGGGCCTAACACAGGGAGCTGCTTAGAGATCACACAGAGACATTGTTCCAGAAAAGGAATTCACATGGAATCCCACAGGCGACCGAGCCTAGAGTAGCTTGAGTAGGGCGTCATTCTGAGAGCCTAGATACCAGGGAACTGTGGGTGTGCCTGCAGCCACTGGATGGCTCTGAGGAGGGATACAGGAACCCAGGTGCTCCCATTCACCCCTCAACACCCTGCTGTGGGCTGCAATTAAGACTGAGATATGAGCAGACAGCACTGTCCAGTTTTTTGCCCATGCTACTTGTCTGGGTAGTGCCCCAGCATTTTTGGTCACAGGCCCAAGGTACCATTTTGAGACTTTGATCCTGGGCTGCACCCCACCTTCAGGCTGAGTTTGAGCTAATGTGGCTGCACCCCCCCACCTAGCTGGGGAGGGGCAGGGAAATCAGGCCACCCAGCATACATCTGGAATGGTGCCCATCACCCTGCAGCCAGCTGCTATGGGACTGAGTCTTGAGCAAACTGCATTCTTGTTTCCTGCCAGCACAGCCTGCCTAAGAAGGGTCCTGCTCTCTCTGGTCACAGGCCAGCATGCTGTTTTCACAGTGTAAAGCTGGACAGTACCCTGTCCTTGGGCTGAGTTTCGGCTGATGCAGCTGCAGCCCTGCACAGCTGAGGGGGAACAGGGGAGCCCAAGCTCTCCTACACACACCTAAGATAACTCCCACTACCCTGCTACGAGCTCCTTTGAGACTGAGATGCAAGCACACTGCACTTCCCTCAGTTTCTTGCCATGGCACTTGCCTGAAAGGGGCCCTGCCCTCTTTGATTGCAAACCCACAGCCAGAAACATTTTGAATGTTTAATGCTGGGCCTTGCCCCACATTCATGCCAAGTTCACGTGACCACCCAGCTGGGAAGGGACAGGGGAAACCAAGATCTCCTACACACACTCAGGACAATACCCTGTTACAGGTAGCTATGGGACTGGGGGACTAGCTTGCCCAATCCATTGCAGCTACCAGTAACACCAACACAGACCACTTGTGCTCTAGTGGGTGGCTCCACCACCGCTACTGCCACCTCCCACATCACATCACCTACTCAGGGGCCTGAGAACCTGCCCACACACCTAGCCCTCTTCTCCAACTACTAGCTTCTGAGCAAGCCACCAGAATGCCCAAGAATTGGCCCCCTAGGACACACTGACACCACTGCTAGCATAAGCTGCTCTGAGGCCTAAAATCAGGCATACTCAGCCCACTGCTTCCACCATTGGGACCCAAAGACTTGCTCAGCTGGCATTTAAGTCCCCAGAAAAGCTTCACCACAGTCTCAATTAATAACTGTACCCTAAGCCACCAAGGAAGTTGCAGATACCACTGACCCTGTGTACTGCCTAAGAAATCATACAAAGATCACACTACTGCATGCACCCAAAATCAAAGTCAAAGTGTCCTACTCAACCAACAACACATATACATCTTAGAGAAAAAATTCTCCCCTTGGAAAGCAATTCCAAGAAAATGGAACAAGCAACTGCTACATCAGATGTGCAGTTATCAATGGAAGGACATAGAAAATACATGAAAAAGCAAGGAAATATGACACTACCAAAGGACCTCAATAACTGCTCATCAATGAATCCCAATCAAAAAGAATTCTTTGTAATGCCAGATAAAGAATTCCAAATATTGATTCTAAAGAAGCTCAATGAGATGCAAGAGAAATCTAAAAACCAATACAAAGAAATCAGAAAATCACTTCAGGATATGAATGAGAAATTTACCAAAGAGATAGATATCTAAAAAAAAAATAAACCAAATAGAAATTCTGGAGCTGAAAAATTCTTTAGGGAAATATAAAACACATTCAAAAGCTTCAAAAAGAGACCAGACCAAGCACAAGAAAGACTCTCATAACTGGAATACAGGTCTTTTGAAATAATTCAGTCAGACAAAAATTAAGAAAAAAGAATGAGCAAAGCCTTTGAGACATTTTGGGGCAACTTAAAGTGACCAGACTTATGAATTATCAGTATTCCCAAGGGGAAAGAGAGATCTAAGAGTTTAGAAAACCTATTTAAGAAAATAATCAATAAAAATTTTCCAGGACCAGCAAGACAGACATTCAGATATAGGAGGCCCAACTAACTCCAGGCAAGTACATTGCAAAAAGAACTTTACTGGACCAGGACTGATGATAGGAGAAGAGAAAAAAAAGGACTTTACCATTGCATATTATAATCAGAATGACTAAATTTGAAGCAAACAAAAGAATTTTAAAATTAGCAAGAGAAAAGCTTCCAGCTACCTATGAAGGAAACCCAATCAGACTAACAGTGGACCTCTCAGCATAAACCTTACAGTCCAGAAGAGAATGGGATGGCATTTTCAAAGTGCTGAAATAAAAAACTGCCAACCAAGAATTTTATATCCTGTCAGAATAAACTTCATAAATGAAGGAGAAATAAAGTTTTTCCCAGACAAGCAAATGCTGAAAGAATTTTTCACCACTAGATCAGCCCTACAGGAAATGATCAAAGGTATCTTAAACATAGAAGTGAAAGGTCACTATTCATCATCACAAAAAGACATGAAAATATAAAACTCAAAGTTCTAATAAAGCAATCACACAAAAGAGGAAGAGAAAGGAATTATTAAAAAATGGCAACATGACAGAAGTTGGGCAAACAAGACAAAAAGACAGAAAAAGAGCAAAAACCAAAGAACTTATAAAACAACCAGAAATCAATTAACAATATGACAAGAGCAAAGCCTCGCATATCAATATTAACCTTAAATGTAAATGGATTAAATGCTCCACTTAAAAGATAGATTGGCAGCATGGAAAAAGAAATGACACAAATATATGCTGCTTTCAAGAAATACACCTTACCTATAAAGACATGTATAGAGTTAAAGTAGAGGTGTGGAAAAAGATATTCCACATAAATGGAAATGAAAAGTGAGCAGGAGTAGCTGTACTTATTTCAGATAAAACAGACTTTAAATCAAACCCAGTAATAAAGACAAGAGGCCATTATATAATGATAAAGGGATCAATTCGGCAAGAGAACAAAATGATCCTAAATATATATGCACCCAACATTGGAGCACCCAGATACGCAAAACAAATATTATTACTAGACCTAAAGAAAGAGATAAGCAGCAACACAATAATATTGGGGGACTTTAAATCCCCACTCACAGAACTAGACGGATCATCAGGACAAAAAAGCAACAAATAAGAATTAGACTTAAGTTGGACTTTAGACCAAATGGACTTAACAGACATTTATAGAACATTCTACCCAACAACTACAGAATATACATTCTTTTTGTCAGCACATGGAACATTCTCCAAGATAGAGCACATTTAAGGTCACAAAACAAGTCTTAACAAATTTTTAAAAAACTTGAAATCATATTAAATATCTTCTCAGACCACAGTGGAATAAAACTATGAATCAAGACAAAGAGGAACTTCAGAAACTATACAAATACATGGAAATTAAACAACATGCTTCTGAACGATCACTGGGTCAATGAAGAAATAAATATGGAAATTTAAAAATTTTGTGAAATGAATGAAAATGCAAACACAACATACCAAAACCTGTGTGGAAAAAAAAAAGCAGTGCTAAGAGGGAAATGTATAGCATTAAATTCTTACATTGAAAAAGTAGAAAGATCACAAATTAATAACATAACATCACACCTAGAGGAACTAGAAAAACAAGAACAAACCAAATCCAAAGTTAGCAGAAGAAAAGAAATAACAAATGTCAGAGCAGAACTAAGTGAATAGAGACCAAAAAAACCAATACAAAGGATCAACGAAGCAAAAAGTTATCTCTTCACAAAGATAAACAAAATTGATAAACTACTAGGTAAACTAACCAAGAAAAGAAGAGAGAATATCCACATAAACACAATCAGAAATGAAACAGGAGCCACTGCATTGCATTGTGATACCTCAGAAACACAAAAGATCATCAGAGACTATTGTGAACAACTATACGCTCACAAAGTAGAAAATGAAGAGGAAATGGGCGAATTCCTGAAAACATACAACTTCTTGAACTAGGAAGAAACAGAACTTCTGAATAGACCAATAATGAGTAGCAAGATTGAGTCAGTAATAAAACATCTCTCCCCCAACCCACACACACACAAAAAGCTCAGGACCAGATGGATTCACAGCTGAATTCTGCCAGAGGTACAAAGAAAAACTGGTGCCAATCTTACTGAAACTATTCCAAAAGATTGAGAAAGAGGGACTCCTCCCTAACTCATTCTATGATGACAGTATCACCCTGAAACCAAAGCCAGGAAAAGATGCAACAAAAAAAGAAAACTATAGACCAATATCTCTGATGAACATAGATGTAAAAATTCTCAAAACAATACTAGCAAACTGAATCCAATAGCACAGCAAAAGGATAATTGACCACAATCAAGTGGGTTTCAGCCCAGGGATACAAGGATGGTCAACACAGGCAAGTCAATAAATGTGACTCACCACATAAACAGAATTAAAAACAAAACCACATGACCATTTCAATAGATGCAGAAAAAGCATTTGATGAAATCCAGCATCCCTACATTATAAAAACCCTCAGAACGCTAGGCATTGAAGAATATACCTCAAAATAATGAAAGCCATATATGACAAACACACAGCCAACATTGTAGTGAATGGGGAATAGTTGAAAGTATTCTCCTAAAACTGGAACAAGACACGGATGCCCACTTTTACCACTTCTGTTCAACACAGTACTGGAAGTCCTACCCAGAGTAATCAGGCAAGAGAAAGAAATAAAGGGCATCCAAATTGTAAAATAGAAAGTCAAGTTATCTCTGTTGGCTGATGATACGATTTTACACATAGAAAACCCAATGGAATCCTCTAATAGACTCCTAGATTTGATAATGAATTCAGCAAAGTGTCAGGTTATAAAATTCACATACAAAAATCTATAGCATTTCTATACACCAACAACAATCAAGCTGAGAACCAAATCAAGAATCAATCCCATTTTAAAAAGCAGCAAAAAAAAAAAAAAACCCACCTCAGAATAAATTTATCCAAGGAGGTGAAAGATCTCTACAAGGAAACTACAAATCGCTGATTAAAGAAATCATAGATGACATAAACAAATGGAAAAACATCCCATGATCACAGATTGGAAGAATCAATAGTGTTAAAATGTCCACACTGCCCAAAGCAATCCACAGATTCAATACAATTCCTATAAAAATACCAACATCATTTTTCACCAAATTAGAAAAAACAATGCTAAAATTCATATGGAACCAAAAAAGGGCCTGAATAGTCAAAGCAATCCCAAGCATAAAGGACAAAACTGGAGGCATCACATTACCTGACTTGAAATTATCCTACAAGGCTATTGTGACCAAAACAGCATAGTACTGGCATAAAAGTTGACTCATGGATCAATGGAATAGAATAGAGAGCCCAGAAATAAAACCATGTATCACAACCAAATGATCTTTGACAAAGCAGACAAGAACATACACTGGGAGAAGGATATATTATTCAGAAAATCGTACTGGGAAAATTGGATAGCCATATGCAAAAGAATGAAACTGGATCCCTATCTCTCACCATAAAAAAAATTAACTCAAGATGGATTAAAGACTTAAATGTCAGAGCTGAAATAATAAAAATACTAGTATAAAACCTAGGAAAAACTCTCTCAACACTGGCCCAGGCAAAGATTTTATGACTAAGACCCCAAAAGTAAATGAAATAAAAACAAAAAATAGACAAATGGGACATAATTAAACTAAAAATCTTCCACACAGCAAAATAAATAATCAAAAGAATAAATAGACAGCCTAAAGAATGGGAAAAAATATTTGCAAACTGTGTCCAACAAAGGGCTAATATGCAGAATCTACAAGGAACTCAAAAAACTCAGCAATAAAAAACAAACAACTCAATTAAAAAGTGGGCAAATGACATGTACAGGCATTTTTCAAAAGAAGATATACAAATGGCCAACAAATATATGAAAAAATGCTCAACATCACTAATCACCACAGAAATGAAAATTAAAGCCACAGTGACATACCATCTTATTCCAATTAGACCGGTTATTATTTAAAAGTCAAAAAACAATAGGTGCAGATGAGATAAAAAGGGAATGTTTATATACTGTTGGTGGGAATATAAATTAGTATAATCTCTATGGAGATCAGTATGGAGATTTCTCAAAGAACTAAAAATAGATCTACCATTCTATCCTGCAATCCCAATACCGGGTATCTACCCAGAGGAAAAGAAATCATTATTATATCAAAAAGATACCTGCACTCATATGTTTATTGCAGAACAATTCACATTCACAAAGATATGGAATCAACCTAAGTGCCCATCGACTGATAAGTGGATAAAGAAAATGTGGTATGTATACATATGTGGAGCACTACTCAGCAATAAGAAAGAACAAAATAATATCTTTTGCAGCAACTAGGGTGGAACTGGAGACCATCATCCTAAGCAAAGTAACCCAGGAACAGAAACAATAAATGCCTCATGTTATCACTTATAAGTGGGAGCTAAACTGTGGCTACACAAGGGCACACAGAATGGTGTAATGGACATTGGAGACTTAAAAGGGGGGAGGGTGGAAGGGGGTTAGGGATGAAAAATTACTTAAAGGGTACAATGTACACTATTCGGGTGATAGGTACACCAAAAGTCCAGACTCCACCACTATATAATATATACGTGTAATGGAATTCAACTTATATACCCTAAATCTATTAAAATTTTTAAAAAGAGGAAAGTTTAAAAAAATTCTGTGGTGGCTACCATAGTTAGTATTTTCAGCTCTAAGTAAAGAAATTAAAGCCCAGAAAGTTGTCACGTGCTTGATATCACATAAGTAGCACAGTCAGAAATAGAATCTATATATTATTATATTATCATTTCCTCAGCATCATTGATATTATTATTATTATTACATAAATAGGAACAGATAGGCAAAGAATAAAAATGTAAATAAATATTAAATATTAGTATTAAATCATTATTAATTAATAATTACATAATAAATGTATTAATATGACTTTTACAAATAGCAAAAGCAAATGTGAAAACTGAGACAAAAATGTTAGTTCTTTTGATACCTGGAGCAATATTATATATACCATTTAGATGACATAAAATTAAAAATATGTTTTGGTAATTTAGGAAACAGGATATTTCGATATGTCATATCATTGGAAAATTTTACAATCATATGAATCTAAGATAGCATCTAGAAAGGAATAATAGACAACCATAAATGGATATAAACTTCAAGATTGCATGTTAATAGATGAGAGCTTAGTAACATTGAACTATCTGTTGTTTCCAGGTAGCAGAATTTAACTACTTCTGAATAATTGAAATCAAAACCTACCAATACAGTAGGTCCTCTCCTCTGTGTTCATGGTTTTGCATCCACAAATCTGAAGGGCCAACTGTATCGGTAGGTTTTATGGAAGGGAATTGAGCATCTGTGGATTTCGATATCTGTGGAAGCTTCTGGAACCAATACCCCGTGGATACCTGAGGGACGGCTACATGTATGCTGCAAGACCTCCTGGGTTGAAATCCTGGCCCCACTACGTATTTGCATGAGACCTTGAGCAAGTTGCTAAACCTTTCTGTTCCTCAGTTTCTGTAACTACAGAATCAGGATAATAGTACCTCATAGGTTTGTTTTGAGGTTTGGATGATCTTATTCATGTTACATACTCAAAATAGTTCTTGGCACATTTAATGAGTTCATTTATGTTATGTACTCTGAACAGTGCCTGGTTCAGTAATGTTAGTTGTCATCATCATCGTCGTCATCATGTTCATCATCAAAAACAAGAATAAAGAGCCTGCGAAGAAAACACTTATAAAATTTTAAAAGGAAGCATATACACAGAGGAGTACACATTCTCCAACAGCAGTTTTAGGTTAAAAATAAAAGGACTAAGTGATATCTAGCTATGTCAGTTTAATCAAGTTGATTTAAATAAATCTAATTTATGGCTAAAATGGAGTCACTCTGAAGAAGCCAATGAGCCTTTGTGACACTTAAAAAAGTGAACTTGGGATTTATCATGAATTATAATCAATCTAAACGTTCTTCATAAGTAAATTGCCAGAAGATTTCTATTCTATCACAGAGTGTATGGTTATGCTTGAATTACAGACATCTTACATTTAAAATAAGTATTTTTTTGTTAAATTAAATCTATTGGATTTATATAAGTAATAAATAACAATAACAACTGAAACATAATGTAATCTTAGCTTTTGGTTTGTTTTCAAATAAGTCCCTTTAAAAATAGGGAGCAGGCTGGGCATATTGGTTTATACCTGTAATCCCCGCACTCTGGGAGGCTAAGGTGGGAGGATCACTTGAGACCAGGAGTTTGAGAACAGCCTGGGAAACATAGTGAGATCCTGTCTCTACAAAAAATAAAAGATTAAAAAAAATAATAAAATAAAAATAGGTAGCAAAATGCTTGCCACAGCAAAGACATAGAAGAGGTATGATTTCTGGTTAGTTGACTCAAATCCAATCATCCACTCATCTCTGTTTATAAATTATCTCAAAGTGTAAGTATGGATTTTTTTCTTATGGTGAAATTCTGTGAAGATAAATGCTTTTAAATGTAATAAATTCTCATTTATTGATAAATGAAGTGCTATTTTGCAGAAATATTTTCATATGGAACTGTGGCTCTGTTTTTCATTTCACCCTCTAGTGGCCATATGCCAATACTGCAATTTCTGTTTTTAGTCATTTTACTGTAGTTTCTACATTTATTGGTTAACACTTGTTTTACAGTTCAATGCTGTTTTACAGATTAAGTGATTTTAAAATATCTCTAAATTCACACATTGCAATTTTTTAGTCTGGGCTAAAACAATACTCTTAAAATGATATAAAAAAATAGGTTTTCCTGATTGTTGTCATGATGTTAATAGACTCAAGTTGCACATGCTGCCATCTAATTCCTATTTTCTATATAGAGTATAGAAACACTTTTATTGAGTGTTTCATATCTCCAAAATATGCTGTAAGGATCCTCATGGATGGAAAAACTAATTGACATTCTTCTGAATGTTCCTCCTCTATAAATCAATTTTAAAATCATAATAAAGAGGTCAAAGATTATAGACCTGACAAGAGAAGGATACACTTACTCATATCACTAATCCTATCTGGAAGCTTGAAATATATTTCAGCTTTTTACAAAATGGTGAAAGAATAAAGTGTGCAATTTTTGTTTTTTAAAAATTTTGTTCTAAATCATTTATGTTAATATGACACTGCATATTTTTTGCCAAAATGTAAAGTAAGCAAACAATAAATAGTCTTACCAGAATAACATGGATCCCTGAAAGTGGCATCAAATATTTGTACAGTGTCATTGTTTGCAAATAACTACCCAAGTAACTTTTCATTAAGATCCATTAAAGGGAATATCACAGTCTGTGGGAAAACTTTTTTATTAGCAAATAACACATTTTCCCTAATAATTATTTTGGGGAGTCAGAATTTAAGCATTTACTATGTGATAGGATCATTAACAATAACATTTTCAGGGCACATTATATTCTATCATGCATATACTTTTAATTGTTGCAATAACATTGAAGTTGCCCTGTCTTTAATTATCAGATGATAAGGGATAGGTTTGAATTTTTTTGATTTTCTCATGTGATGTGTTTGCTATTCTGATTTAAGGGAAATTAAATATTGCCTACATGTTGTACAATTGCTACATGATGATAATACTTCGGAACTGCATATATTTTTTGAAGCAAATTTAATTATATAGAAGACTTTGTGCATTATTCCATCTTTGCTTATGTGTTCTTGGCACAGAATTAACATACAGCCAAGGGAAAACTATGCAGTTTTGAAAATTAGCTAGATGTTTCATTAATTTGGATGAACATCTAACAAAAGTCAAAACAGATAAGACCTTTGACCCCAGAAATCTTCTTTTTAGTCTTCTAAGAAGATATGAAATAAAATGATATAAATAAATGCACGATTATGAATATCTGCAGTAAAAAAAAATTAAGAATATAATAAAGATCAGAACAGGAGTATGTGATTTAGATTTGGGTTGGGCAGGTAGGGAAGAATTTGCTGAGGAAATAATATTTAAGCTGTAACCTGAAACATAAATTAGAGTTAGCCAGATGGAAAGTGGGGAACAAACTTTCCAGGCAGCAGAACTGTATGCCTAAAAATCCTAAGGTGGAAAATAGCTAAAAAGTGAAATACCAAGTAGCATTTACAATTATTCTTTATACTCCAAAACTATACTTACATTCTGTTCATTTTTTGGCTTTTTTTGTATATAGAAAACCCTGTATTATCAAATGATTTATTCGGAATGTTTGTGAATATTGAATATCTCACCAGATGAAAATTATTATTATCAGTTCACATCTATGGAAATGTATATTTACATATACATATAGTAGGCATGGCTAACTTAACTCTTAGAAGGATTTCATAAAATTTTTTATTTAAGAAAAGAATGAGTGCTATTGGACTGTTTTGCATGTAATATTTTAAAAGGATTTCAGAAGCAATCTATAAGGATCTACTTCTTATAGATTGTACTTTTTAGAGAGCATTAACCAGGACTTTTTGTTTTGGTTTTTGTTTGATGTTTACTTTTCCCTCTTTGTTCACTATTTAAAGTGTAGGATATTAATGATTCAGTAAAATGGAAAGAAATGCCTGCATCTCTGTTACCTGGCTACAGTAATAACCTTAGCAACAAGTTTTTAAAACATCTTCATAAGACTTGAATTATAAGGCAAGATAAATTTCCAAGATGGCAAACCACCATCCGGGATCTTAGAGGTGGCATCCTCAAAATTTCAAAGATGCAGACGATTGCTCAGTGACCAGCCCATTCCTTTTCACCCTTAAAAAAGAGCCAAAATGCAAACCAAAGCTTGTTATCAATTTTTTTTACAAAACACACTATAAGTAAGGGTAAAACCTATGTTCTGGTCTTGTTTTACACTTGTCACAGCTTAATTTTTATACTTGATCTTAGCCAAAAGGCGATTCACACCTTAATTTTTAATGATACCCACTTTGACTTTCAAAAGTGTCCCAGTTTAAGATAATGAATTATATTTTCATTTTGCCTATAAGACATTAGTAGGTCCTCGGTATAACCCATAAACAATAGCATGTCATGCTAAAATCACCTTAACCACTATTAGAAGTTGCCCAGTGCCAGACAGTACTTTTTCGCTGCAAGCCATAGAAACTTTGTGGAAAGCTTAAGCAAAAAATGAATTTCTTGGAGGCATATGGGGTAGCTCACTGTAGGAAAAGAAAGCTGAAGAACCAATGTCCCAGTGCACAGAAACTAGAATAGCTCCTGGAGGCTAGGTAATAGAAACTAATGAATGGCCTCTTTAGGGTGCCACAGATTGAGATATTTTGTCTCAGAGTTTCATTGTTTGTGTCACTCTGCTAAGGTATCAGACTCCAAAGACAGGGGGCATCTGACTGGTCTCAGGTCATGTGTGCCTCTCAACAAAAAGGAAGGTCAGGGCACTTGAATTGGCAGTTCTGCTAAATTATACACAATGGGAAAAGCCAAACCGGAGTGAAGTAGAAGGAAAGGGATGCTAGGCTGGAAAACCACACATGTCTACCAATACCAATACTATTAGGTATTATAGTACTGAGGAATCATCTCGGGGGAGGTTTCAACTGGCATGCATGATACAGTATAGTGAGAAATCCTCTTTTAGAGATTTGGGTTCATTCTTAACACTGATGAAGACATTTACATCAACATCTTTAACTAAGTGTTTAAAATTTCTACATCAATTTGCTTTCACAAAATCTCCCCTCAGGTAAAAGTAAAGATGCAAGTAAAGAACAACTGCTGTTTTTAGGTAAACAAGTTCATCACTTTCTAATTGCTCTACATCTTAAGTTTATGTTTTGATTTATAGATGTAGCAACTCAGCAAACAAATGAAAATATTAAAATAATGTTTGAGATCCATACTTCTCAATCTGGCATTTAATATTCTTCACAACCAAATCCAACCTTATTTTTACAGCTCTATCACAAATACTCAAGTATTTAAGGAAATATATCTACTTGCTAATTCCAAACATGCAGTGTTTACTTGATCCTTTGCCTTTGTCAAAACCACCTTCTGCTTTTCATATTCAACTATGACACATCTTTCAAGGGCCAGCCCAACTTATATTTACAGTGAACAACTTTATCTTATAGGTCAGAAATATCTACCTTAAGTTGTAGCTCTTCCTGGCAATTTTGCTGTCTTATATAAATTATATTTCATGTGAATAAGTCTTATGCTTTGTATAATATAATAAATTTCTTAAGAGGCAGAAATTATCTCTCATAATATTTTATATCCATGGCAGTGTGCCTTGACATTTGTCGATTGACTACTAGTCTAGATTATAAGTAGCAATGACTAACTTCTACAGGTAAACCTAAATAATTGCTATGCTCGCTGCTTTTTAAAGATATATATTCAAAATAACTTTGTTACAATTTTAATAAGTTTATTTGAGAAAGTTTCCACACCTTCAAATAACATTGGGATCTTAGCCAGTTAGGCCAATTAGTTCTTATCTGTTTACAGATTCAGAGTGTGTGTGCTCTTCTTGCATGACTCTAGTTGATGTAATCAAATGTCCTTTTATGACCTGAAAATCAAAGTGATGGTAATTTAGACAATTACAAATCTTGAAAATCCATGCATTTGAATCATTCAATTAATTTCAATGTTTGTATTAAACATAATACAAAAGAACACATTTATTTAGTTCCTTCATATTTAGATAAACTCTGTACACTGCTCCTGGTTTTCTTATAACATGGAGTTGCTGACAAATCATCAAGCTTTTGGCTGGTTTTATATAAATCTTTGAAAGCACTTGGAAAAAAGTCAACAACAACATATAATTCCTTTATTAAAAACATCTATTGCTGCCCAACATTTATTTGTATAATTATTGCCATAGTACCCTCATGTTCTAGAATTTTTTGCTAAAAGATGATATTATATTTGATAATTACTAATTTCTTTCTGTCACCTGTAATAGAGTTGTCTTGTGCAAGAAAAACTATTTTATTCCATATACACACACACATTGCTAGAAAATTTAACTAAGGTGGCTTTTTAAAAATATAGGTCACAACTTGTCTTCTGCTTTTAATTGGGAAATATAAACTTTTACAGTAATAACTTTAAAATGACATTGAATATTCTATAATTTTTTTATCACTAGCTACTAGTGTTTGTTTATCCATGCCATTCCCATGTCTTCAAGAATTTTCCAGTTGAAGTTTTGAAGTTTATAATTTTTCTGTCTAAATTAAGATCTATAGATTCTTTGAAGCTATATGTGCTTATTTGAACATCCAGTCTAACCAATCACTTCATATAAGCGTAGCTCTTTGTGATTTGACATATAAACATGAAACTGTTCAAAGCTATGGCGTTGTCAGGTCAGAAGCACACTTAATTCTCTGAATTTAAGTGACAATATAGTTATTGAAAAGTATAGTGTTTATTTAATCTTCTATAAAAGCAAACACATTCTTTAAAAGTCCAAAGGACCACAATGTCCAGACATGTGGCCAGGATCACACTGTAACTATCCCAGTACTTATTAGGCGTAAACATTAATATATTATATTGTAGAAAGTTTCTACATCCACAAATGTATTATAAATGTCTGTGTTTATTTTATTTTCAGGATCAAAAGCTTCTCAAATACAATGTCTTGCTTTGAGGGAGAAAGACATCATAACATCAAAAATAAATTTTGACTCTCTTAGTCTGTTTTTTGTTACTATAACAGAATACCACAGACTGGGTAATTTATAAAGAAAAAAATTATTTCTCATAGTTCTGAAGGCTGGGCAGTCCAATATTGAGCAGCTAGTGTCTGGTGAGGGCTTTCTTGCTGCCTCATCCTGTGGCAGAGGGAGAGAGGATGAGAGAGCACTAGAGAGAGCAACAGCAGAGGTTGCTGACCTCATTTTTGTCAGGAATCCACTCTTAGTATAACGACATTGATCCATTCATGAGGGCAAAGCCTCAGGCTCTAATCACCTCTTAATGGTCTCACCTCTTAATACTGTCATGATGGCAATTAAATTTCAACATGAGTTTTGGAGGGGACATTCAAGCCATAGCACTCTCCAAACATGACAGCATCCTTACTAACTCCCCCAAAATTTGCCCGAGTGGCATTTGCTCTCTTCTCTTGATATCTCTCTGTACATTTCTCTGTGATAGTCCAGTTGGTCATGGCATTACACTGATAAGAGTAAATCATGGATTAGATAAGTACATACCAGGTGGTTTTCTTCTATTCCAAACCAACAAACCTATTTCTAAATGGACTTGATCTTTACAGGTTATATTAGTTGGTTAACACCACCCAGTCTTTGGTATTTTGTTAATACCACAGTCTGTTGTATTTTGTTAATACCCAGTCTGTGGTATTTTTGGAGAAAATTTATTAACTTACAGTTCTAGAGCCTGAAAAGCCCAAGATCAAGGTGTCAGCAGGTTTTACCTGAGGCCTCTCTCCTTGGCTTGTAGATGGTCACCTTCTCTCTGTGTCCTCACATGGCCTTTTCTCTGTGAATGTGCATCCCTGATGTGTCTCTGTATGTCCTAAAATCCTCTCCTTATAAGAACACCAATAATATTAGATTAGGGCTCACCTCAATGAACTCACTCAATCTTAATTACATTTTTAAGGGCTTATCTCCAAATCCAGTCACATTTTGAGGTACTGGGAATTGGGGGTTCAACATATAAATTTTTGGGGGGGCGGAATTCAGTCCATAACACAAACACTGTGTCACTCATCAAGAACAGTGGACAAGAAAGCAAAGGCAAGTAGCTTTGAAATCATCACACCCATGTGTGAAAATTTTCACTACCCCATGGCTGAAGATGATGCAAAATTTATGGCATATATATTTGTTCAGACTTATCACTTCTTAATTAAAGGAAAATAAGTTTTCCCATATAATTGCCATTTATCACCCATTTATACTTGCTTCATCAACCTCCTACTAGATCCTTTTTTATTCTTCAGCATAGGGGTACTCCAGTAGAGACATCACCCAGTGTAGTGGTTTCCAAACTGCTTTGTGGTATGCTCTGAGATTCACAAACTCTTGATGTATATTTCACTTTGAATATATTTTAACTTACACACAAATGCTTTACAATTAAAAAATAAAACTAAAAACAAGTCCAATTGGAACAACAATGGAAGCCAATCATACGTTTAATCAGTGCTGCTACATTAATTTATTTTTTGTGGGTATCGTATAATGATGGATCTCCTCTCGCCTCTGTGCATAAAGTTAAATTTTTGCAAAAGTACAAGATACTAAAAGAGGTTATAGCTTTGGATGGTTTTTTAAAAAACAGTTCAGACACTGTGCACTTTTACTCATATAAAATGCCATAAGGAGTTACAATCCACATCAGGCAAGTTGTAGGTGCATTTGCCCAAGGTTTGTTCTCATGATAGAACTCCAGACAATTTTGCCTGCATTTAACAAGTGAACACGTAACATCCTCATGATTTGATACTTTGGTTAGTTTTAGTGCTAATTGTCATTTGAGGGGAAGTCTCATCTGACATGTACACTCATGTTTCCTTTTGATCTGACAAACCCCAAATCCTTCAGCCTTCTGGGGTCAGCATTAACTTTAATACTCAAAGAACAATGGAATGAACCTCGATCTCTCCTATTATGACTACTATCCCAGTATTTGGGAGGAAAGTGTTTAGGAATTAGATTACATTTATTTTATACCTCAGCCTTGGGCTGCACTTCACCTGCTCCACCATCTTTCCCTACCCACTTTGCCCCAGGCTGAATACTACTCTTGTCCTTTATTTCTCCAAAGCACTGCTTAAAAATTTTTGTTGCAAATGATTTTACTAAAGTCTCGTTGATACTGATTGGCAATCAGAACCCAGGTTGGACCACAAACATACAAGAAAACAAAAACTTCAAATTCAGTGCCAGAATTCATTGTTTCTGGATATTTAATGAGCTCTTTCCCACAGTGGAATTTCTTACTGATCACGGACCTTTGTGCACCAGCAACCTTCTCCTATGCGCCTGAATCTTGTTCTCTCCTCTTTTCTCCTGATAGCTCTACTTTTTCTCTTCTATTTCAAAAATCCTCACCTGTCTACCCTGAGTCCTTTGAGTTATAATCAGACAATTTCTCTTCACTTTTTCTTACTTTTTGGGGCAGAGGAATAGCTCACTCTTTACTTTGTTCATTCCTTTCCAAACATGCATCAAATGCAAAGGTTCCTGCATCTTCTCCCTATGAGTCAGTACATGTCACCTTCCCAGCACATCGATGGGTAAAAGTATGCACAGAGTATTGTCAACCAGGGAAGCTCACCTGAGCTTTGGTGTTCAGAGTTTTTATCGGGGTTTCATAATAGGCATAAATGACTGAATTGTTGACCATGTGATTGAACTCAATCTTCACCCTTCCTTCCCTTTCCCAGAAGCTAGGCTTGTATATGGCTCAAAGCCCCGACCCTTTAATCACATGGTTGGTCTTTTTTAGCTTGGGCAGCCTCCATTCTGAGTCATTCTTGCTAGTTTAAACTATCTAGGGACCTAGCATGAGTCATCTAGTTAGCATAAACCATCAGGGCCCATTCTGAAAAAAAAAAAGACATTCCTATCACTCAGGAAATTCCAAGGACTTTAAAGGCTCCCAGAAACCAGGGACCAAGCCAGCCAAATTCTTATTGTATATCACCCCAGTCCAAACCACCATATCTCTTGCCTGGACTGTTATAATAGTCCCTAACTAATGTCCCTATTATGCTTGCTTACTTTTTACAGTCCAATTTCTACACAACAGCTAAGGTGTTTCTTTAAAAACTTTGGTTGAATCATGTAATTACTCTGCCCCAGACTCTCCAATGGCTGTCAGTTCATTTAGAGTATAATCTAAGGTTTTATTGTGGTAAATGAGGTCCTGCATATTTTGCCCCATGGCCACCTACCTGCATTCATCTTCTATTAATCTGCCCCCATTCACTCTTCTCCAGCCATAACAGTTTCCTTGTTATTCCTCAAATATGCTGATTAGTTTTAGAAAAAAAAGTTTTCCAGTTATTCCCATGGTTTATTATTTCCTTACTTCACATTTGGCATATTTTTTAGCCATAGCTTAGTTGCACTCATTTGTATGTCACTCAGAAAAACTCCATTGGATAATGTAGTGTCTGAGTACTATAATGCTTCAATCAAAATTGTAAAGTATAAGCAATTAAACAAGTTTGCATTTTTAGACTCAACATATTTTAAGAAATAGACTTTGGGAAATTTTGGCTTTTCAACTGAAATTGGAGTTAGATGTCTATTACTTTCTTTAATTGACAGTATTAAATGTCAGATTAAGAAAAAACAATTTGAAACATTTTTTTCACCAATTAATGAATATGTAAATGGCTGAGGACCCAATTGTTGACTAACATAAAAAGTTGTTGAAATAGTAATTCATCTTTGAAATAAAAATATCTCTTTGTTCCTCATTTCAGCTTCTGGATTGAAGATAGCAGGTAGGATCTGGCCTATGGGTCATAGGCCAATAAAAAAGGACATTATGGTCACTGTTATCTGTGTCAAGCAGAGTTTCTCTCAACGCAATGCTGACAAAACTACTTAAATAAAATGGATGCTAAAGGGTGTACAAGACTTCCACCTTCTCATCAGATAGTCTCATTGCCTTCATTGATAACATTTAGTAAATACAAGTTACACATTTGAACATATAAAATAAATTTATTTTTAGACTTCTGCTTCTAGGAAGATGGAGTAGATGTGTTTTTTTTCATATTTCTTCCACTAATTACAACTAAAAATACTGAATATCATATATAAAGCATACCAAATAAGACTCTGAAATACAGAGAGAAGAAGGCAGAACAGAGATGTTGGGACCAGAGGAAAGACACAGTGGTAAATTCTCTGAATTTTCTTTTTGCTTTGCATATCCCAGACTGAGTGCTGGGAAAGTGGTAAATTGGAAATAAAATAGGGGCAGACAAAAATAAATCCCAAACTGCTCCCTGTAACCAGTTGACTAGGAAATGAGGAACTCAGCAAAGGGAAACACTATATTATTGTCTATAAACATTATTTATAGACAATAAATAACGGCTCTACTCCAGCCAAACACTAGAGAAATAACTGTGGTCCCAACCCTGCCCTCCACAACAGCAAAGGCTAAATGGGAAACCTAGAATTCCATTGTCTCAGGCAGTAACAAGGTGCCCCAACCCATCTTCCTGGACACTGTCAGAGACGGCCAAGTGGGGAGCTGGGATTTCCTTCCCAACTGGGCAATAAGGAGTGCCCAATGTCATAGTGTCAGTGGAGACCAAGTGGGGAGCACGGCCTTCTACCACCTGCAGTAAGTAGGTGCCCATTGTCTTCTTCACTGGGGTGCTGTCAGAAGAATCAGAACTTTCCCTGACAACCCAGTGAAAATGAGGCCATTCCCTCTGTCCTGATGTCAGTGGAGGCCCAAACTCCTACCCCACAACCCCAGCAGTAAGAAAGCACTCCTACCCCTCCCAGTCTCCGCGGTATCGGCGGAGACCTAGAGGGGAGCCAGAATCCCACCCATGTGCAGCATAACAATAAACCACTCCTTCCTCAATCTCAATGAAGGCTGAGTGGGAACTCGGACTTCTACCCCTACCCGGCAGTAACAAAGTGGCACCCCCCTTCCCCTGCTGCAGCAGTGTCAGAGAAAGCCAGCTAAAAAAGGTTTACATAAAATCAGAGTCTTATAACATAATACCTAAAATATCCAGGATTTAATTAAAAATATTATGTATCATACTGAGAAATAGGAAAACCACAATTCTGATTAAAAAAGAAAATCAAATATAAACAGTGAGATGACAAACATGTTAGGAATATCCAACAAAGATTTTAAAGCAGAAATTTTTTTTGTTAACCTTAGCAAGCATTACAGACATGCTTGAAACAAATGAAAACAGAGAGTTTCAGAAGAAAAATAGAACATCACAGTAAAAAAAATAGAAGAAAAAAGAAGAACCAAATGGAAATTTTAGAACTAAAGCATGCAATAACTGTGCATGCAATAACAGTGGCCCAGGCGTGGTAGCTCATGCCTGTAATCGCAGCACTCTGGGAGGCCGAGGTGGGAGGACTGCTTGAGGCCAGGAGTTTGAGGCCAGTGCCTGGGCAGCATAGTGAGACCCTATCTATAAAAAAAAGAAAAAGAAAAAGAAAAAACAAACCCAATGGGTACATTCAACAGCAGAATAGGAATAACAAGACAGAAAATAACAGAACAGAACATCAGGGACCTGTGGGACGATAATAAAAGATCTAACATTCATATCATCCCTTTCCTGGAAGGAGACCAGAAAGAGGGCAGGACCATGAAAGTACTCCAAGACATCATAACTGAAAACTAGTATGGGTACCTAGAATAATAAAAATCTCTCAAGACTCAACAGTAAAAACAAAAACAAAAACAATCCAATTTGAAAATGAACAAAAGACAGAAAGGCTAAATTAAGGTGAACTTCAGGAAGTTTAATGCCCTGGCTATTGGAAGTCAGAGTGCCCATAAACCAAAAAGAACTCTTTCATTTACTCTGGCTAACTTGGAGGTTTTTTGAGCTCGGAAAATACCTACTCATTCAAATGCAAGGACAACTAATAAAGGAGAGTGTGCATGTGATTCAAATGGCTATCTCTCTGCATATCAATTGCTTTTCTTAACAGCACATTTAAATGGCATGTTTTCCCCTAGGAACGATTTCCTTTCAGAGGATTATATTTATTAAATATAAAAGGCTGATGACAATAGCAAAAAGAACAGTAGTTCTAGCCATCAAATTTTGATATGACTTCGTGTGAAAAAATTTACCAAGAAATACTTGTATCATACAGGAATTTCCGAGATTGCGTGGCATCCATCAATCAATGTAAACATACAACATTGCTAAAGCCTGCATGAGTGAGTAATACTTATGGGGAGCAGCTATTAGTAATGTATTATTTATTTAGCACTGATTTCTTTGGTTAAGTTCAGTCATATATTTATTTCTACTGACAACTCAGTGTATAACAGCCTTAAAAAGAGTCTGTGGGAGATAACTATTTGAATTTCACAATGTGTATATACCAAGCTAAATAATTCCTCAATGCTTCTCTGACAATGTTCTCAAGGTTAAGCTACCACATATGATTATTTAGAATTCAGCTTTAAACAAAGATTTAGTTAGTAAACATGCTGATCATTTTTTCTTATTTACAATAACTGGTCTAATTTGGAAATATCTATCATATAATATGAAAAAAGTAGACGTTTTTTAAAGATAATCGCTGTCCCTTACTTATCTTTATATTCCCCTCAGGGCTACTAGTCATAGTATTCTATACCTACTAGACACTCAATATGTTTGTCAAATGAATGCATGTGTGTGAATAATGTTTATTTTCCTTGAAATATTTACCCTAGACTCAGCAACCATTTTAAAGACTATATTCTGCTTTAATATTTACCCTTGGATTTAAAACTAACTCACTCATTACTGTTTTGAGCCTTGATGGAGGCTCAAAACATAGTAATGAAAAAAAAAATTCCAAAAAATGAAAAAAACACTTGAAAAAGGAAAGAGCAACACTTGACATCCTGAAACCCATCTGCCATTTACAGCGAGGACTCCGTGTTGTGAGAAGCTGGTCAGGTGCCCGCAGCTAGGCCATGTTGCTGTCCTGTTGGTCACACTCTCACAGAATATCAACACTGGACCAGTTTATGCTGAGACAGTCATATGAGGCAATACAAGGCCTCTTCATTATTTTGTCTGAACAGAAAAACAAGGTCTCTGTGTCACCCACAAACTACCAAACACCTCCATTTCTCAGCAAACATAAATAACTGCTTTTTTTTTTTAACCAATTACAGCTTTATCCTCATTCTAGTCAACTCTCTGTATAGATAAAATTTATTGCATTACCCTCTTTTTTTTTTTTTTTCCTGAAATCACCTTTAAAGCAGATATGTCCTGTATTGTCTGGGGACTAAAGAAGTTCAATAGCATCTCTCCTTTCCTCTTTTGAAAAATTTTAAACCTACAGAAAAGTTGAAAGAACAGAACAAAAACAACCATAAACCCTCCGTCTGGATTCAGATGTTAAGATTTTGCTACATTTGGTTATTTATGTATATATATGTGTGTGTTTAAGGTACATTATATATATTATATATGTATAACACATACACATATATTTAAGTTGCAGATTTATTCCTAAATCATTAAACATGCTTTTCCTAAGAATAAAAATAATTTCCTAAATAACCATAATACCATTGAGGTAGACAGAATAATGCCTCTTCCCCCAAAGATTCCACAACCTAGCACCCGGAACCTGTGACTAGTTACCTTATATGGTAAAAGGAACTTTGCAGATGTGATTAATTTAAGGACCGTGAGAGGGGAAAATTATCCTGGATTCTCTGGGTGGGCCCAATCTAATTACATGGATCCTTAAAGGTGGAAAACCTTTCCCGGATGTGGTCAGAGGGAGATGTGCCTGCGGAAGAATGATTAGAGAGATACAACATTGCTCACTTAGAAGATGGATAAACAGAGCCCTGGAGCCATGAATGCTGGTGGCCGCTAAAAGGTGAAAGAGGTGAGGAAATGAATTCTCCTGAGAGCTTCCACGAAGGAATGCAGCCCTGTCAATACTTTGATTTTAGCTCAGTGAGATCCATGTCAGATTTCTACACTACAGAACCATAAAATAATAAATTTGTGTTGTTTTAAACCAAGTTTGTGGCAATTTGTTACAGTAGCAACAAAAAAAGCAATGCAATCATTTTCATCAGTAAGAAAACTAACAGTAATTCCATATAATCAATATGTGGTCCATATACAAATTTCCTCTAATTGTCTAAAAAATGTCTTTTATAGCCAATTTTTTTTCAATTTAGGATCCAGTGAAAATTTACACATTACATTTGGTTGTTTTGTCTCTTTAGTCTCTTTTAATCTAGAACAGTAGCCTGCCTTTGTCATGACATTGACTGTTCTATTGGGTCCAGGCCAGCTGTCTTATTAGAATGTCCCTTATTCTAGATTTGTCTGAGTGCTTTTCACATGATTAGATTCGAGTTAGATAATTTCTTGGCAAGAATCCTTGATAGGCAGTGATGTGTTCTTTTTATTGCTTCAAAGCTTGAGGCACTTATCCGGTTGTCCAGCTCTTGGTGAGGTTAAATTTCATCACTTGTTTGAGGTAGCGACTGTGTGATTCCTTCACTCTAAAAAGCTATGCCTTTGTCATTGATGTCACCTGTAGGCTAATATTTTCAGAGTTGCGAATGTCCTGTTCTCCAACATCTTTTCACCTAATGGCTTTACCACTCATTGATGATTCTTGACTGAATTAGTTATCACACTGGGGGTTACAATATGGGATATTTTTCTCATTCTGTGATTCCTTGTATATTTATGAAGTAGTATTTTTTTATAAATAAAGTTGTCCCTCGGTATCCATGAGGAATTTGTTCCAGGACTGTCCACGGACACCAAAATATGCAGATGCTAAGGTCCCTTATATAAAATGGCATAGTATTCGCATATAACCTATGCGCATCCTCTTGTATAGCTAAATTGTCGCCAAATTACTTATAATACCTAATTACAACAACTACACATCACTTCATTCATGTAGATACAATGTAATACTTGGTGTGCAGCAAATTGAAGTTAAGCTTTTTGGAAATTTGTAGAATTTTTTTGATCCGAGGTTGGTTGAATCCACAAATTTAGAACCCGTGGATGTGGAGGGCTGCCTGTGTGGGCTTTCCTATTGCTCTGTCATCCTTTTTCTCCCTCTCTCCCCCTCAAGTCAATAAGATTACTTAGGGAATTTTTAATTCAATGTTTATAATCCATAACACTATTCAAGTCAAACACTGCTCTTTTGAATCCCATTAGTCTTGGAGAATTTCCTTACTTTCAGGTACAATAGAATATCGCAGATTCACTTTGTATATCTCCTGCCTCAAACTTGCTATCAAGCACTTCTACAAGGAGAAGGATCTCTGGGTCTTTTTAATGACGAATGGAATTTAGAAACCAAGATCTAAGTGCTATGTGCATTCATTGCTGCTTCTTTTTTTCCCCCAATGACTAGATTTATATTCTTTTTTTTTTCCTTGCTCTCCACCTTCCTCTTCCCATTTCAAGGCCTCTGGCACCACCAATCTATCTCGTCTTTATTTTCATGAGATCCCCTTTTTCTTTAGCTCTCACATATGAACATAAAGATGCAATATTTGTCTTTCTGTGCTTGACTTATTTCACTGAATGTAAGGGCCTCCAGTTCCATCCATGTTGCTGCGAATGACAGGATTTCATTCTTTTTTATGGCTGAATAATATTCCACTGTGTGTATACACCACATTTTCTTTATCCATTCATCCATTGATGGGCACTTAGGTTGATTCCGCATTTCGGCTATTGTGGATAGTGCTGCAATAAACCTGGGAGTGCACATATCTCTTTGATATATTGATTTCCTTTCTTTGGATATAATACCCAGTAGATCACATGGAAGCTCCATTTTTAGTTTTTTGAGGAACCTCCATACTGTTTTCCATAGTTGCTGTACTAATTTACATTCCCACCAATGGTGTATGAGGGTCCCCCTTTCTCCACATCCTCATCAGCATCTGTTATTGCCTGTCTTTTTGATAAAAGCCATGTTAACTGGGCTGAGATGATGTTGCATTGTAGTTTTGATTTGTATTTCTCTGATGATTAGTGTTGTTGAGCATTTCTTCATATATCTGTTGGACATTTGTATGTCGTCTTTTGAGAAATGCCTGTTCAGATCTTTTGGCCATATTTTAGTCAGATTATTTATTTTTATGCTATTGAGTTGTTGGAGCTCCTTATAAATTCTGGTTATTAATCCATTGTCAGATGGATAGTTTGCAAATATTTTCTCCCATTCTGTGGGTTGCTATTCATTTTGTTGATGGTTTTCTTCATTGTGGAGAATCTTTTTAGCTTGATATAATCCCAATTGTCCATTTTTGCTTTGGTTGCCTGTGCTTTTTGGGTCTTACATAAGAAATCTTTGTGCACATCAATGTCCTGGAGTGTTTCCCCAATGTTTTCTTTCAGTAGTTTCATAGTTTCGGGTTTTAGATTCAAGTCTTTCATCGATTTTGATTTGATCTTTCTGTATGGTGAGAGATAGGGGTCTAGTTTCATTCTTCTGTATATAGTCATCCAGTTTTCCCAGCATATTTATTGAAGAGACTGTCCTTTCCCCATCACATGTTCTTAGTGCTTTTGTTGAAGATAAGTTGGTTTAAATGTGTGGATTTATATCTGAGTTCTCTATTCTCTTCCATTGGTCCATGTATCTGTTTTTATGACTGTACCATGCTGCTTTGGTTACTATAGGTTTGTAATAAATATTGAAGTCAGGTAGTGTGATGCCTCCAGGTTTGTTCTTTTTGCTCAGGATTGCTTTGGCTATTTAGGGTCTTTTGTAGTTCCACACAAATTTTAGGATTTATTTTTTCTATTTCTGTGAAGAATGTCATTGGTATTTTGATAGGGATTGCACTGAATCTGTAAATTGCTTTGGGTAGTATTGTCATTTTAACAATATTAATTCTTCAAATCCATGAGCATGTAATATCTTTCCATTATTTTGTGTCCTCTTCTATTTTTTTATCAGAGTTTTATAGCTTTCTTGTATAGATCTTTAACTTCTTTGGTTAGATTGATTCCTATGTATTTTATATTTTTTGTAACTATTGTAAATGGGATTGCTTTCTTGATTTCTTTTTCAGATTGTTTGCTGTTGGAGGATATAAATGCTACTGATTTTTGTATGTTGATTTTGTATCCTATAAATTTACTGAATTTGTTTATCAGTTCTAATAGATTTTTGGTGGAGCCTTTAGGTTTTTCTAGGTATAAGATCAGTTCATCTGCGAACAAGTCTAATTTGACTTCCTCCTTTCCAATTTGGATGCTCTTTATTTCTTTATTTTGTCTAACTTCCCTGGCCAGGACTTTCAGTATTATGTTGAATAATAGTGGTGAAAGTGGGCATCCTTGTCTTATTCCAGTTTTTAGAGGAAAGGCCTTCAATTTTTCCCCATTCAGTATGATGTTAGCCATGGGTTTGTCATACATGGCCTTTATTATTTTGAGGTATGTTTCTTCTACACCCATTTTCATGAGGGTTTTTATCATAAAGGCATGTTGAATTTTATCATATGCTTCTTCAGCATCTATTGATATAATCATATGGTTTTTATTCTTGATTCTGTCTATGTGGTGTATTACACTTATTGCTTTGCATCTGGTGTCCCTGAAATAAATCCCACTTGATCATAGTCAATGATCTTTTAAATATGCTGTTTCATTCAGTTTGCTAGTATTTTGTTGAGGATTTTTGCATCTATGTTCATCAGTGATATTGGTTTATAGTTTTCTTTCTTTCTCTCTCTCTCTCTCTCATTGGTTTGTTGAGGATTTTTATTTCTTCATAATTTAATCCTTCTTAGTTCTATGTGTCTAGGAATTTATCCATTTCTTCTAGGTTTTCCAATTTGTTGGTGTATAGTTGTTCATAATAGCCTCTACTGATTCTTTATATTTCTGAGGACTCAGTTATTTTTCTTCTGTTTCTTATTTATTTATTTGGATCTTCTTTCTCTACTTTTAGTTAGTCTAGCTAAAGTTTTGTTGATTTTGTTTATATTCTGTATTAGTTATTTTTGTCTTTAATTCATTTATTTCTGCTCTGATCTTTATTATTTATTTCCTTCTACTAATTTGGGGTTTGGTTTGTTCTTCCTTTTCTAGTTCTTTGAAGTGCATCTTTGGATTGTTACTTTGAAGTCTTTCTACTTTTTTGATATGGGTGTTTATTGCTATAAACTTTCCTCTTAGTACTGCTTTATCTGCATAGATTTTTGGTATGTTTTATTTCCATTTTAATTTGTTTCAAAAAGTTTTAAAATTTCCTTCTTAATATTTTCACTGACCCATTGGTCATTCAGGAGCATGTTGTTTAATTTCCATATGTTTGTGTAATTTCCAAATTTACACAATTTTGTAATTGTGTAAATTCGGTTATTTTTGTTATTGGTTCCTTTTATTATTGGTTTCTATTTTTATTCCATTGTGATCAGAGAAGATAGTTGATATAATTTGTATTTTTTTTGAATTTGTACAGACTTGTTTTGTAGCCTACAATATGGTCTATTCTGGAAAATGTTCCATGTGCTGATGAAAAGAATACGTATTCTGTAGTAGTTGGGTGAAGTGTTCTGTAAATTTCAGTTAGGCCTATTAGATCTAGTGTGTAGTTTACCTCTGCTGTTTTGTTGTTGATTTTCTGTGTGGATGATCTGTTCATTACTAAGAGTAGGATGTTAAAGCCCCCTACTATTATTGTATTGTGGTCTATCTCTCCTTTTAGATCTATTAATGTTTGCATGGTATATTTGGGAGCTTAGGTGTTGGGTGCATAGATATTTATAATTGTTATATCCTCTTGCTGAATTGACTCCTCTTTTACTATATTATATTGCTTCTCGTTTTAAACAGTCTTTGATTTGTAATCTATTTTATCTGACATGAGTGTAGCTACTCCTGCTCTTGTTTGGTTTCCAGTTGCGTGGAATAAATTTTTCTACATCTTCACTTTCAGTCTATGTGTCTCTTTATAGGTGAAGTGGGTTTCTTATAGGCAGCATATAGTTGGGTCTTGTTTCTTTATGCATTCAACCACTATATGCCTTTTATTTAGAAAATTGAGGCCATTTACATTCAGTGTTATTATTGATAAGTAAGGACTTACTATTGCCATTTTGTTGCTTGTTTTCTGGTTGTTTTGAGACTCCTTTCTTCCTTTCTTACTGTATTCCTTTGTAGTTAAGTGAATATTTCTTAACGTATATGTTAATTTGTTGATTTTTATTTTTAGTGAATCTATTATGGGTTTTTGCACTGTGGTTACCATGAGGCTTACTAAAAACATTTTATAGATATAACAAGTTATTTTGAAGAGATGGCAAGTTATCTTAGAACATAAAGGAATAGAAACAAAGCAAAAAAAAAAAACACATGAAAAAATTCTACATGTTAACTTCATCCCCCACACATTTTGACTCTTAGGTTTCTCAATTTACATACTTTTGAATTACCTATCTCTTAACAGTTGCAGTAGCTATTATTTTTGATAGATTTGTCTTTTGGGCTTTGCACTAGAGTTATGTGTGCATTGCACACCACAGTTACAGTAATAGAGTATTCTGGGTTTGTCCATATACTTAATTTTACCAGTGGAATTTATACCTTGAAAAGTTTTCTTTTGCATGTTATTGTGTTTTTCTTTCAGATTGAAAAAACTTCCTTTAGCATTTCTTGCAAGATGGGTCTGATGGTGATGAATTCCTTCAGCTTTTGTTTGTCTGTGAAAGATTTTATCTCTCCAAATTTGAATGACAATTTTTCAGGATCCAATATTCTTGTGGTGCAGTCTTTTTCTTTGAGTAGTTTGAAAATGTCATTACACTCCCTCCTGGCCTATAGGGTTTCCATTGAAAAGTCTGTTTATTGCCAGATGAATTGGAGCTCCTTTATATGTTATTTACTTCTTATCTTTCACTGCTTTTAGGCTCTTCTCTTTGTCCTTAGGCCTTTGAGAGTTTGATTATTAAATGCCTTGGGGTAGTCTTATTTGGGTTGAATCTGTTTGGTATTCTAAGACCTTCCTGTACTTGGATATTTATATCTTTCTCAAATTTTGAAAGTTTTTTTGTTATTATTTCTTTCAATAAACTTTCTACCCCTTGCTCTTGCTTAGCTCCCTCTTGAACACCCATAATTCTCAGATTTTGCATTTTGAGGTAATTTTCTATATTTTGTAGGTGGTCTTTGTTCCTTTTTGCTCTTTTTTCTTTTTTCTCCTCTGACTATGTATTTTCAAATAGCTGGTCTTCAAGCTCACTGATCCTTTATCTGCTTAATTCATTCTGCTGTTGAGAGGCTCTGGAGGGTTGCTGAGTTCAGCAAATATGCTTCTCAGGTCCAACATTTGTTTAGTTTTTAAAAATTATTTTAATCTCATTGTTAAATTTTTCTGGTAAATTTCTAAATTCCTTTTATGTGTTAGCTCAGAGATCACTGAGTTTCCTTGAAACTGGTATTTTGAATTCTAGGTCAGGGAGCTCACAAATGGCTATCTTGTTAGGGTCTGTCACTGGATTTTTGCTTTGTCCTTTTGGGGAGGACATGGTTCCCTGTTTGCTGATGTTCTTGTGGGTGTACATCTATGTCTTTGCATTGAAGGATTAGTTATTTATTCCAATTTTCTCTGTCCAGATTTTTTGGTTTTTATTGAATGTATTTGCTTAGCTAATCTTCACTGCTAAGTTGCTGCCTCCTTTTTGGCTGTAGGTGGTGCCTTAAGCCCAGGGTCACTTTGGCTCTAGTAAATAAATGGTGGAAGCACTGCCTGTCCCAAATGGGGGAGGTCCCAAAGGGATTATCCCAGCTGTGTGTTATAACCCTGCAGTGGCTAGGGGTTTGTGCCCCAGAGACCTGGAGTATGTACCTCATACAGCCACTCTCATTTGGTGTGTCCTTTGGCCGAGATACAGAGAACAGTTTCCAGATTGGAGATGGTAGTCCTGCCTTTTCTGTTTGTCTTTGCCTGTCCTCCAGGATATTTCTCCCTTCAGGCAGTCATGATGCTACCCCTGGGTTAAGGCCCTTGCCTTAGGTCTCCTGCCAGGGAGCCCAAGCAGGTAGGGAAGCTGGTTGACCCCCTCGATTTCACTTTTTCTGATGTAGGAACCATGAGTTGAGGGGAGATTTTCCACGTGGTTGGTGCCTGGCAGAATGGGGGGTGCATTGCAGATGTGGAAGTCCAGTTCTCCTACCATCTACTCAGAGTTTTTCCACTTTCCTGTGGTTCCAGGAATGGTCTCACCCTCATACTTGAGCTCTGGGTTGTTGCTGGAAAAGATCTTGGTGTATATATTTGTTTTGGGGTTTTCTTGGGGGGTGGGAAGAGAAGCCAGCTTGCCTCTATACTGCCATTTTGAAACTGAAAGTCTCCATAGACTTCTTAATTTAGTTAGACCATTTTTATAATGATTCAGTCCTCTACAGCATTTTACTTGGTCACAGCAAGGCTCAAAGTAATAATACATGTCAAGTGAATGCACAGGCCTTGGGCCACAGGCAGTTCTCTGCTTCTTGAGATAAATGCTAGGATATTGATTTTTTTTTTTTTAGCATTTTTTCTTCTCCACATATTTTCTTCTAAGTGTGGCTTAAGCTACATCTCATATGTTTTGATATGAAGTATTTCATTTACTGCTCAGTTTAAAATATTTTCTAAATTTTTATTATGATTTCTTCTTTGAGAAATAGATTTCTTTAGAAGATTATTGTTTAATGTCCAAATATATGGGGATTTTCTGGTTTTCTTTTTGCTCTTAATTTCCAGATCCATAGGTCTATGATCAGAAGTAATACTTGGTATTATTTTAGTACTTTGAAGAATGTTGAGACTTGCCTGGCCCAGCATAGGGTCAATTTTGTTAAATACTCTGTGTGAACTTGAAAAGAATGTGAATTCTATAATTCAGATAAAAAATGTTCATTAGTATGTTAATTAGATTAACTTTGCTAGGCACGTTCAAATCTTCTGTATCCTGATTTTTATCTGTTTTATTAGTTACAAAAAAATGTGTGTTTAAAATCTCTAACTATGGCTGTGAATTTATGTTTTTTATATATTGAGACAATGTTGTTAGGTCTATAAAAGTTTAGAATTGCCATATCATTCTAATGAATTGAAGCATTAATTATGATTATCCCTCTGTATTGATAGTAATGCTTCTTGCCGCTATATTAGTATAGCTGTATCAACTTTCTTTTAGTCAGTATTTGCATAGTTTTTTTTAATCCTTTTACTTTTAATCTTTCTTTTTTTAAATTTAAGGCATGTCTTTTGTAAGCAGCATAGGTTTTTTGATATTTTAAAAATCCCATCTGATAATCTTTGTTAATTGGATTTTATAATCTATTTACATTAACTGTAACTGATACTATATTTGAGTTCCAATCCATGATATTACTCTCTGCATTGTATTTGTCTACCTCTTTTATGCTCTTTTTCCTTTTTCCTACTTTCTTGCCTTCTTTTAGATTATTTTCTCATTATTTATATTGCCTGCTTTGTTACGCTGACAATTACATATTCTTTTTTTAATTCTTTAGGGGATACTCTAATGATTACATCCCTGACTTATTAAAGTCTGATAAAAACTAATACTCTTAGCATTTCCGAGATAACCCAAAGACATTGGAATATATTAACTTGATTTATGCCATTCTTGCCTTAAGTGTTATTATTAATGAATGTTTTAAACTCCATAAAACATTTATTTTGTTTTATAAGGTCAATATTTATTCAGATTTACCTTTTTATTTAGTCTTTTCATTTTTCTTCCTTTCTGATGTATCTCTGTGCCTCCTTATTGGATCATTTTTCTATCCAATTTTTCTATCCAGACCCTTCTAGCATATCTTCAAAAAAATTACTGATAGAATAGTACCTGTAAGGGAATGAATATGAGATATACCAGGGATACAGAAAACAAATGAGTTGGGAAGTGTTAAGTTTGAAGAACTGGTAGGACAAAGAGGGGCCTCTTTATAAGAGGGCTTCTGATTCCTTGAGGCTGACCATGGGCTTGCAGGTTTAATACTCTTAAACTATCCAAGAATAAGAGTCAACTTTAAAACTTTTAGATGAAGCACTAAATTGGGAAGAAATTGACTTTGAACCATGGGAGAAGTTGGTCCAATGACAGTGTTTTAGATTGGCATGTTTTGAGTACAATTATTCCATTCAGATTGTCCTCTACCCTCTACAATTTATACATGAGCCCCCAAAAGGAAAAGGCTGTAATAAAAAGAAAAACAAAAAGAGGCAGTGTATATATTTTAGATCCTTTGAAGACATGCATTCTGAGACAGGGAATCCTAAAGTTTGAATCTCAGCTTTTATACTTCCAAGCTATTTTGTCTTAACCAATTCCCCCTCACTTTGATCTTTTCATTTCCTTAGCCAGATGATGGATGTAATGAGAATGCTTACCTTATTGGGTTGTTGGGAGGAGTAAGTGAAATTATCTTCATAAAGGGATAACTCTATGCCTTGCACTTAATAAGTGCTCAGTAAATGTTAGCCTATCATTCCCACATAGTCATTGAGGGAGACTGGAAACATAGGGCGGCACTTCATCATGGCAATTGTTTGAATAGAATGATTTATAGAATGTAGCTGCAGGGAAAGACATTTCCACCCAGTTTGGTATAATGACTATTAAGAGACACATGCAAATATACTTACAGCCACACTAAGATCAGAAAGTAGCGGTAATAATGGCCTGAGTCAGGCTGCCAGTAGGAAGACAGAAATAGCACAAGAAGAAATGGTGGGAACTTCAAGATGGAAGAAGAGAGAAGTTACAGTTTTTTTTTTTGGAATACACATGAGATGCCTCAGACCCAGGAAGGAGCAGTTGGGAACTAGTTTTACAGACACCCTGCTGTTGGGGTTGACTAAGGGAGTTATTTTTCTGTTAATGCTATTGTTTCCCTTATTTACCTTTCAGATTAGTGGAACCAGAGAGAACATCAGATGACATAGTATCTTATATAAGGATAACCTAATACATAGCAGGAGCCAAGTACAGCAGCAGAAAGCTTTGTTTTCTTTGGGCTCATGTGTACAGTCTAGAGAGGTAGAGGGCAACCTGAATGGGAAGACCTTAATACACAGAGAAGAACTCAAATATGTAGTGGATGGTGTTGGTGCCCTTCTCAGATCCCCTATACTGTCCAGTACACCCGTCTACCAGCTGCTATGTGTGTTAGCTGATATCAACTCACAGTTGCCACCTTCTTCTAAGACTTGCCAAACTGGAGCTGTCTCACCTAGAAGGCTATCCCTCACCCAGACCTGGGTTAACTGGCATGAAAGCATACCATGGCTGTTCCCTTTGCTCAACATTGAACTAATTTTGTCTAATTTTTGCTCGGAGTCCCCCACTGTGGTCTCAAAATTAAACTAGTCTGTAAATGAGACCACTTTCCTGACCTATTCTGCTCCTATCACTTAGTTTTTCCTAAGAAATCACTTGAATAAGAATTCTAATCTCAGTATCTACTTCCAGGAAACCCAACCTAAAATAAAAGGAAATACAAAAATAAATCCTAGTAGCCTTGAAGATATATGAATATTATTAGAGAACTTTTTTAAAGGCTTTAGAGTTAGACTAAGTGGTCTATATCATTCATTATATAGAAACATTCTAAAAAAATATTTTATGGGCATTATTTCTACTCTCCACCTATCCATAGTCTTGCAGGGTATTAAAAATGTCTTTTGCTTTTTCTTATTAATGGTGATCTCTCATCGATATCCTCCTCTGTGCTTGAGGGTCATGGTGCTTACTCTCCAGCTGAAAGAGATAGCCTCGATGTCTCTGTGGGCTTGTCAAATAATGATGACAGTAAGTGCTGACATTTCCTGAATACTCTTCCGTCCAAATAGGTGTTGCAAGTCCTCACATAGATGAACTCGTTTAATCCCCAAAACTGCCCCATGAGTTAGGTTCATTATTATCCTTGTTTCAAAGAAGAGGAAACTGAAGCACAGAGTCATTAAAGGCAATTTCTCTGGGTCACACAATGTTAGTAGAAGTGTTGGGATTCAAATCCAGGCTTTCTGGATCCAAAGGTCATGTTTTTAACCAGTACCCTTCTACATCCCCCAGGCCCTAGGACAGCTGGGGTGATAAAATGGCTCCATACTCTTGGTTCTCTGTTCTCACCCAGGGAGGAAAATACACCAGCTCCCCATATGATATATAGTCCTTTTCCCACTAAGAAAGATTTTCTTGTGAGAAAATAACATGTTTATCTATGAGAAAATAAATATGTGAGATAATAAATATGTTATCTTACATGACAAAAAGACTCTGCAGATGTGATTAAGTCAAAGACCTTGAGATAAAATGGTTATTCTGCATTATCTATGTGAGCTCATTGTAATCACAAGAGTTCTTAAAAGAGGAAGCGGGAGGCAAATGCAAGAGTCAGAGAACCAGAGTGATGGCAGCGTGAGAGAGACTCAGTCCAATGTTGCTGGCTTTGAAGATGGAGGAAGGGGTTCAAGGCCAAGGAATGCAAGGGCCCTCCAGAAGCTGGAAGAGGCAAGGAAACGGATTCTCCCTAGAGCATCTAGAAAAAACACAGCTCTGCCCATATCTTGATTTTAGTCAATGGAATTCATTAGAATCTTGACCTTCAGTTTGTATTTTAAGCCAATAAGTTTGTGTTAATTTGTTACAGCAGCAATAGAAAATTAATAAAGAGATTGACATAATATATGTAAGGCAACTGATCATAGTGCATAACTGGTACATAGACCTAGTCTTCAACTATTAGATATTAACATTGTCATTATTACTGTTTTAATTTATTATTAATGATATAATTTTGAATATCTGAGAAGGCTTCAAAGAGCAGTTATAGCCTGAATTGGTCTTGAAATATTGATAATCTAAAAACAATGGGAAGTACCTAGTAGAAAAAACAATGTTGGTAAAAATATGGTCATGGAATAACACAAGGTTTGCTGAGTAGCAGGTTTGGGAGGCTCTTCAACAGGAAATGTTATTCTGTTGGAAACCTTTACAGTTGATGATATGTTGAAAGCTTTTTTTTCAAGAATTCAATCTGATGGGTAACAAATTGACAGGGGTAAAAGTTCAAGAAAAGAATACTGACTCTAGCATTGTGATAGTAGCATGAACTATCGAAGTGTAGGGTAAGAAGAAATAATGGGATGGATAGAGTATGAGTTTCCTGAGGGTTGAGCCTGTATCTTACTCACTTCTTGGGTATACCTAAGCGTGTGTGTAGCAGTGCTGATCACCAAATATATACTAGTTTAATAAGGAAAGACACCATTTAGAGAAAAGTCTCAATAAGACATGACTTATGTCTCCAATTTAATTGTAAACCCCGAAAGTTCTGGGATAACATCTAATATCTTTCTTTTATTCTCAGTGCCTACTAGGTCACTGTTTCCACTAATGCCCAAAAAAAGATTTCTTTTGGATGGTTTTTATGCTTTTATTTCAACTCAGTAATGAACTGGAGCTCTGCAGGAGGCCAGAACGGAAGATATGTGAATTACCAGTAAAGAGATGATGACTGAATCTGTAAATGTGAATCAACAAAATCTTAGGCTATAGTCTGTGTGTTAAAAAGCTCTGAATGGATGATCCAGTGCTTGCTGTCATTGCCCAGAATCTGAATCTTGAACTTCTCACTCCTTGACCAGTGTCTTCATGCTGTACCACAATCGTCTGATTAGAAATCTTAAACGACTAATAATTATTAACAATATTTTTCTTTTAAATTACAAATCAGAAAATATATCTATTTTCAACCTTGCTGTGATTATTAATTAGCAAATATTTCTAATAATGTACATCTTAAGGAGGTAGATACTGAAGAAGTGAAAGTATTCGGCATAAAAATTTAGAAAAAAATTAAGATACTATTTATATATTAACAAGGATTCAAATACTTTTATTTGTTCCTAGCAAAAGAATCCTGATCTCTTCCCACTCATTAAATGATTTGATTGTACACTTGGTCTTTTAAGAGTTCCCAAATGTCATGCAGTTTTAATATGATATTTGTTTGTGTGTGTATTTTGGGAAAGGTGTGCTTGCTAATAAATTTTAGACAGCATGGCTGCATTTTATATGGCACATAACCTCAGTGCTGTGAAATATTGTCATGGTTACCTGCAAAGCAGCAGGATGTATGTGGGTGAAAGAGGAGGTTCAAACAGTATAAGAATAGGCTCTTTAACAGAAACCAAAGATTATGGACAAAGAGAGGAAGGTGGAGGAAGGTAGGAAGCAGTAAGAGCAGACCAGTGTTCAGGTGGTTTTAAAATAAGGCACTGGCTAAATAATTCTTTTTCTGTAGTCATGACCTGATAATTATTAGTTTCAAATGACTGTATCTCAGAGATTGCTTCCTTTATGGAAGTGGCCCCACAACAAATTTGAAGAAAGTGAGAGTAAAAATATGTTAAAAGTAAGAGAATTGATTAAGGAAATGATGAGTGTGTTCTTTAGGACATGGTGTGGTCCCCTTACTTCAGGCATTTCGAGATTATTGAAGCACTTAATAATCCAGTTTGTAAGCATTAGTATATTTAGAATATTTAGCCACTTTTGTGTTTAAAGTGCTTTGCAATGATAATTTGTTGTTTACAAGACTTCTCCTAAAAAAAAAATTTCTTTCTATAGTTATTAAAAGTCTTAGTTATTGCTTAGATTTGTCAAGGTCTAGTTTGATTTGACTTGTTATTTGTAACAATTTACTCATTGTTTCATTTTGTTTCTTACTTTTCTGCAGTTTAGTCAAAGAGCAATATTCTCTTACTATTTTTATAGAAAAGAGAAAATGACTAAAAAGAACTGGTATTTTCTTAAGCTTAGAAAATTCAATAATAAATTTAACAACTATATATCTAGCCCTTAGCAAGTACCAATCTAGGTAGTGGAGCAATAAAAACTAATAAAATATGATCTCTGTCATTATGAATCTCACAAGAGTGAGAAAAATGCCACATACACAAAACAGACAAAAAGACAAATATGATGAACCCCTTGTTAGGCTGAGGAACAAAGGGACTTGGGACTAGGGAACACAGAGCAATTATTATTAAAAACAAAACTATGACACAAGCTTGTTTACTATTCATTTAATGAATATGAGAATTGATATTTAAAACAAGTTTCTGAACATCCGACATTACTGATAACATAAAATTAGGATCATTCTGTCACCCAAAGAAAGCAACAAATTCTTCATGAAAAGTATAGATTCTTTTAATCTGGGGATTGCAGTTTAACTTGCCTACTCCTGTAAATAATCTCAGATTAATATTTTATAATGGGTTCATTTCTCTTCCCATAGGCCTAAAATTGCTTTTAAAATATATTTAATATAAAAATAAGTTAAATTACCCAATAAAATGAAAACAAATTTGCCAAAAAATATAAAACTTCATGAAATAGGATCCAATTTGTGAAGATATTATTTCCATGAGGTTTAGTTAACTTTTTTCCCTAATAAATATTTTACTACTATCATCTCTGTAGTTTAAATTGATGCTGAAGATATATAGAAATGAACCTGGTAAGATAGGAGCCATGATTTTCCTATTCCCAGAAGAAACACCTCAAGCTGTAGCAGGACAGTTTTTCTCCAGGGCCCAATTATAACAGAGCCAATTATGTTTTGTGATGACTTCATGACTCCTTACAATTCTCCTACATGCCATGGAATAAAACTCTGCACATGTATGTGTCGGAATTTACTAATATGTGTTCCAAATATTGCTTCATCCATCAACAGAACTTTACCTCCAAAAAGGAAATGGGAACTAATATGTGCTTCATTACCTTTTCAAATAACGTCAAATTTACAGACATGTTGGAGAGCAGGCTGCTGACTCAGATTAAGCCAGGCTCCTCAAAGTAAGAACAAATAAACGTAAACATTTTCATTGATATACAATTTTGTTCTTAAAAAAATTACAACTGCCTTTCTTTGTCCCTCAGCAGTACTAACAAGAAAAAAAAAATAAGAAAGAAAGAAGGAAAGAAAAAAGGAAAAAAATCTTTTAAGAGTGGAATGTAAGCTCTCATTTGCAGCCTATAGAGCCAAAATCTACAGCATTGTTGTGAAAATGCTGTGAACAAAAGCAATCACTGCAATCACAAAAAGCAATCACAAAATATATCACTGTACACTACCTGCTCTCGGGTTCTCATAATTGGAAAAAGATTCAGAGAGCAATATGAACATTTGTAAAGGAGAGACTCTTTTCTTATGAGCTTTTGGTGTGACTTCTCTTTAAAGTGAATTGAGCTGTCATGCTTCTTTCCTATAAATAAAGTCTTACTGTTTTAATGCCAGCTGGTTTTCCCCCCTCAGAATATAATTTGTAATGGAAAGAGAATTCTCTTTTTGAAGAATAAGTTCTTTTTTCTGTTCAATAACACTAAGCCTTCTAATTCTTGCTTTGTCTCTCCAGAACGTACAATCAGAAAACATTCCATGATAACCAGAAGAATATTTTAAAACTTATTAATAAATATTTTGCAAGAGATTTAGAGCCATAATTTTAGAGATAAAAGAAATTTAGAAATCCTTTAATTTTACTAGTATATTGTTTGAAGCCCACAAAAGTTCACTGACAAAGATCTCCTGTGAGGGTTAGAAATGACACTAAGACAGATCTTCTGATGGACTTTTGTATCTTATTGAAGGGGGAAAAACACTTCAATCACATATTTGGGAGTATTGAAAAAAAAGGCAGCAACAATATATTAATTGTTCTGAGTCAACAAGGTAGACTGCAAACTGAAGCTTCTCTTCTCTCTCCCCAATGATAGTGATAGAATTCTTAAAATGTATATTACTACTACACCAACAAAAAGAACAAAAAGTTGGGGTATCAACAGATAAGAGGTTTTATCAAATGTTTAGAAGATAGAAAGTGGATTGAAGAATGTCAACAGATAGAACAGGCTGTGGGAATCCATTGCACAATTCTGACAGAGGAAATGAAGAGGAGGGAGTCCAGATTTGAACAAGGGAATGTCATGTATTTCTGTGCACTAGGCACTTGACACCCCCTCCCCTCCCCAAACCTCCACATGCAGAACAGCCTGCTGCCAGCATGTACCCAGTGAAACTTCCAACAGAGTGCAGTTCTCTAAATAACTCAATAGAACTCTCTGGCAAGAAGTAAAGGAGCTAGTTTGGATGTTGATGCCCCACTGTAAACCTCTTTTAATTCTAGAATTTAAGGCATACATGGCATAAAAGCCAGGTCCCTGACTCATTACCCTTAAAAGAATCAGTCAACATATTCTGTGTTCATATATAAAGAACACTCCTTCCTTTCCTTTTATTTATGAATCAATAACCAAGATATTATTTATATTATCATGATGAACTTATAATCAAGGTATATGAAAGTAAAAGACCAATACAAAAAATGAAAATACTGTCCCAAGAGAAAATCAAGGTAATTTGCAGAACACAAGATGACATTCAAAAAATTGTTTACTGTCTTTAGAGACATTCACTAAGATATTGCATCTATGAAAAATAATTACGTGTTTTGCAAAAGTAGCAATTGAAAACAGAAAATGCTGCTGGAAATAAAATGTATAGTTGACAAAGATAAATCCCTTGTGAAATTTGGATGAGTAATAAAATCTCCCAGAATGTAGAATGAAAGAATATAGAGCAAAAAAGATAAATAAGAAAAAATCCAAGAAATAAATGATTAATCTAAGAGTTCTAATATTTGACTATATGGAATTCAAATAGAGAGTAAATTAGAGAAAATGGAAGGGGTACAAAGAGGAGGAATTACCAAAGAAAAAAAAATAAGAGGGACAAACAAGCGTTCAGGTTGAAAATCTAATGGAAGGCTGATGCAGACGAATCAAAAAAGATCTAAGGATAAAGAGAAGATATTAGGAATTGAGAATGGAGAACATGCACGTGAGAACATGAGAGCGAGAGAGATTGACTTGAGGATATACTTTGGCAAAATGATGGATTAACTAAAAATGATTAAGACGTTGAATCCAGAAAATGGTGAATTTAAACCAAAATAGAAATAAAGGGAAGTCCAAAGGTGACAGCAGGCCTAGAGAGCAATCTGTCCAAATCAGAGAAGCAGGACGGAAGGTTCCTGGAGGGTATTGCTCGGGGGAAAAAAGAAGTTCAAAACAAAGACAATATCATTGCACAGTTGGAATAAATTGATGATATGAAAAAAATGATGGCAGTAATCAAGGTGAGAGATAAGCATGGTAGTGGAGGAAGTGAGAAAATATTGGAATTGGGTTATATTTTGAAATTAGAACTGATAGGATTTGCTAGAAGATCAGATGTTTGACGTGAACAAAAGAGCAAAGTCAAGTATAAATTCAAGATTTTCATTTTAACCATCCAAGGGAATAGAAAAGGCTCTTAGAAATTTAAGGATCAATTAAGTATCAGTACAAGAATGTGTGATCTATATATATGCAGACATAAGTCTAAATTAGAGCAAAAAATCTGTGGGCTTCAAGAAGAATAAAATTAGTGAATAAAATTAAGATTAAAATTAAGGAATAAATGAAATGATTAATATTAAAAATACCGAGGTTAAGGTAAGGTAAGTAAGCATAGCTTTTCTACAAAAAAGAGAATAAAAAAGAATGTCATAAACTCCAGGAAAAAACAAACTAGTAACCAAACTGTATAAAATATGCATGATCTAAATATAAAACTAACCAAAAGGTGGCATTAGTTTGAGTCATTCATTCACCCATTCATTCATTCATTTATATAACAACGAGCTGCTATTTTATATCAGGCATTATTAGATATGTGGAAAAAATAACAGTAAACAAAACAGATAAGTCTTTTATAAGCCGTCATTAAGTGGAAGAAGTGGACAATAAATAAATAAGAGATATGTAAGATAGTATACAACGCAGTAAACCAAAGCGCAGTCAGAAAACAGAGAGCGGTGAAGAATACACTTTAAAAAATGATGGTCAAGAAAATCTTCCTTGAAGAAATGGCATTTAAGCAAAGATATGAATTAAGTAGGTATATATTTAAAAAGTTGTTCCAGAACGTGCAAAAGTCTTGATGCAGGACCATGGGTTGGTATCAAGGAAGCAAGTGTGACCAGAGGCTAGTGAGTGCGAAACGTGAGAAGCGAGGAGGTTGGAGCGCGAGTCGGGTGCCAGATCATGCAAAAATTGCATATTTTATTCTAGTGGAGTGAGAAGTTCATGGAGAGTTCCAGACAGCACTGACATGATCCGATTTACGTTTTGAAAGCATTAGTTTAGCTGTTGTAGACAGAAGATTATGAGGGTGGACAAGAGTGGAAACGGGATAAATTAGGAGGTAATGGCAGCAATCTGGATGAGGACAGATATGGTAGTGAGGATGTTGAGAAAATACTGGATTTGGGTTATATTCCATATGTAGATCTGAAAGCATTTGCTAGGAGACCAGATGTTCAATGTGAAAGGAGTGTCACGTATAACTTCAAGATTTTCATTTTAACAACGGGCTAAATGGTGCTGGCATTTATTAACAAAAAGAAGAAAGGGTGGGTCTTACATGTGAGCACCTTTGCTATCAAGATTATTTCCTCTGCTGTGGGTTTCAGGAGTTTATTTGGAAAAGCACAACCACAACTTGAATCCTAACTCTAAGCTGTACCATTATTTTCCCTATGGCAATGCATAAAGGAAGCTATTGGTACTGTCTGGATTGAGGAAAGACATGGAAACAAGCATATTCTGGGGAAAGAGGGCATCTGTTACATTTCAAAATATGATGAATGTAATATGTATGCATAAATACCTAGGTGCATGTGTATAAATTACATACATAGTCTTTTTTTAAATTTGAGAATGTTATGGGGGTACAACACTTTGGTTGTATATATTGCCCGTGCACTGCCCATGTAAGAGCTACACTTGTGGACATCCCCCAAACTCATACACAGTCTTTTTAAAACATCCATGAAGCATGTGTAAAAGTTGATTATAAAATGTATCTTAGTTTGGGATCTTCAGAAGCAGAGCATGAGACAGAAATTTGGATGCCTGTGATTTATTGAGAGAGTGTTTTTGACGGGGAAGAAACCAAAGAGAGGTGAGGGAGTAAGGGCAGTCGGATACTAGTCGGGAAGGGGCTAAACAAAGAAGTAAATTCAGTAAATTCTAAACTTAGCATGATGCGGAAGGAGGTGTTTGTGGCATAATTCCACCTGCAATTTCTTTTACCTTGTGGTGAGGCTGCTGGACATTTGTACCTCTCTGTTAGGCAGTCATTGAGTGATTATGGGCTGCCCTGGAAGGGAGGGGCCTAACCTCTTGGATGCGGTTGCCTCTGTTGGCTGAGGACAATTCTTTTGAGAAGAGAGCAACTATGAACTGTTAGTAGCCAACACTCACAGTGGCTGGTACGTGGGTGCACCGGCTTGGTAAAGGGGATTTGGGTACAGCAACAACTGGGGCCAAAAAAAATTCTGAAAAATTTAACAAACAACAACATCAGCATTTCTATAGATAAAGTTATCTGCCCAAAATGTAATACAATAGTTATAATTATAGTGGCACCACTAATGGATCACTTATCTCAAGACTTTTTTTTAAATAAACCTCTGTTTAAGCCAGTGGTATTTAGATTTTCTGTTATTTTCAGCCAAATAGATAACTTGTAATAACTATATACTGTCTGATAGTTGCAAACTAACAAGTTAGCTTGCCACAGTTTCACAGGTGCTGGCAGATAACAGAAGACTCCCAGGTCAGAGACAAAGCACAGTTTATGACTCACAGCAACATCAGGAGCTAGAGTATCATTATTTTCCTGTGCCAGTTCCTCAAACCCCAGCTCCCACAGGTGATAGAAGGAGGGCCCCACAAAACAATGGGTTGTTCTATCAGAGAGGAAACCCCAGTCTTTTATAATAGACTGCAAGCAAACCCACTAAACCTTTGCTCCAGAGTAAGATATCTTTATCTTTATTATACTGGGCAGAAAAAAAAATTCTTCTGTAAAGGAAGACAGAATCTGTCTTCTAAGGCTGATGGCTGTGTAAACATCTTTGAAAAGATAGTCTAGGAAAAAAAAAAGTGTAGAACCATCATGGGGAATTTCCAGTTAATGCCTCTTCTCACAAGACATGCAGAGCTATAAGAGACTGATGGAGAATTGTCTTCCACGTTGCTAACCTATATTGCTTAGAATTTTGTCCTTTGAATTCTATGGTTTGAAATTTTCCGTATGACTATCTGTCTATCTCTCTATTAATTTGACAGTCTCGCTCTGTTGCTGTGGTAGAGTGCAGTGGTGTTATCACAGCTCACTGCAGCCTCAAACTCCTGGGCTCAAGTGATCCTCCTGCCTCAACCTCCTGAGTAGCTGGGACTATAGGTGCACACCACCACGCCCGGATAATTTTTCTATTTTTTGTGGAGACAGGGTCTTGCTCTTGCTCAGGCTGGTCTTGAATTCCTGACCTCAAGCGATTCTCCTGCCTCAGTCTCCTAGAGTGCTAGGATTACAGGCATGAGCCACCACGCCCAGCCTGAAAAATAAATATTTAAAATAAACTTGATAATTAAATATCAGAAAAAAATTAATAATGGGGAAACTAAAGAGTCACTGAAAACATCCTCACTTCTTCCTTTTCTTTCTGGCCCATTCCCTTCCCTTCCAAAATAACTTGGTCCCAAAGTAATTAGGTGGGGCAGAGAAAGGTAGATGTCTACAGTGGGATGGGAAGGGGAGTAGCCCAAAGTGGGATGTCAACCCAAGCAGTTGTAGGGGTGGCCTTGTGTTAGAAGTCAGAACCTAAGCAGGGTGAGAAGAGTGTTACTTCAAGGGTATGTGGCCTGGTATGGAGTATCAGAACTCAAGCAAAATAAACAGAGCATTCACACAGAAGGATGGCCCAATACAGGGTGGGGTGTCACGGCCCAAGCCAGGTGAAGAAGGCTGAAACTGGTTGAGCATGGGCATTCATGCTGGTGAAATGGAGGAAGCCATTGTGAAGAGTCAGATCTAAGAAGGGAGAGGAATGCATCCACATAGAAGGGAAAATTGTAGATTGGTAAGATACAGGGAATTGTTCAAATAAATAAATATGTTAATCATCATGGAAGCCAGATTCCTCAATATCATGGAAGGGAGATAGAAATATGGAAATGGAGAAGACTAAAATGAACCCTAAGATACTGAATTGGAACTGGATGTAACAGTATAAACTGTTTCCAATAGATCAATGTGTAAGGCAATAAATATGGATGCAAATTATGTGTGTAGGTGCATTCATGCATGTACATGTACACATATTCCTTAGTTTTGTTCACTGTTTGGGATCAGTGATACCCCAAAACATAAGCAAACCTAGAGCTCAGATCTTGGCTTCTCAAAACCATTACCACTAAAAGTAACCAGGGCTCCTGATAGAAATGATAATATCATTTCTGAGGCAAGAAAACTATAAGATGAACCTGGAATATCTTGTGCCAGAGACAAAGAATTGCTCAAAGAATGAAGGGGCTATGTCAAAAGGACACAAGAGAAAGCTTGAAATGGCTCCCATTGGTCACATAAGAAAAACATGAATAGCCTAATGATAGTAATGGATTATAACCCATTGAATAAAGTGGGAAACCATGAATTCATACCAAAATAAACAAATTAAATAAATGAATAAATTGAAAGTATAAAAAGATATAGGATACTCACATAGCTTTGCCAATCTCCACACAAAATATTTACTAATTTCAAAAAGCAAAGAGTAACTTTACAGTGGACGATCCTGGTAGATATCCTCTTAATCAAGTGGTCAAGATGAGCCATAATTAGTGGTGGGAAAAATTGAAATCCTGTGTCACCTGAAAGAATGCAAAGAGGAGGCTACAGCCACTTCTGTCATATTCCTGCCAAAGAGACATAATCTGAATCTAATCATAAGGAAACACCAGACATATCCGAATTAAGAGGCATTCTACAAAATTATTACCAACTACAGCAATGCCAAAGTCACAAAAATCAAAGAAAGACTAAGGACGTCTTCCAGACTAAAGGAGCCTAAAGAGATAATGAAAGTTAAGTGCAGCCAGTAATTTAAACTGAGTCATTTTGCAGAAAAACATTTTTGGAACAAGTAGTGATGCTTGAATGGAGTCTGAGAATAACATGGAAAAAATGCATCAATGTTAATTTCTAGATTTTGATGGTTGTATTGTGGTTATATAGAGGGAAAGTCCTTGTTTACAGAAATTACACCATTAAGTATTTGAAATGGATAGGATATCAATTTAGCAAATTGGCTTTCAAAATAATTCGTTCAAAAATCTTCCTTTTCTGTAAATTTTTGATTATTTCAAAACAAAAAAAATGAAAATATGTATTGACAAAAAATTCCCAAAATAATTCTGAAACCAAGTAGTTTGATTCCATACTTTCAAAATATATTATTTCATATTTTCTAGAAAAATATGATCTTTATCCTATAAACTTGCATGCAATCCAGACAAAGGAATAACATTTCAATTTGGTGTATGAAGCCATCATCATTTTGACACCCAAATGCCTAAATATAGTATATATGATATAGAGAGTAATCACTTCCGTGACTATAATATGTCCTAAATAAAACACCACGACCATTTCTAATTTCACAGTAAAGTATAAGCAATTACAGTTGAGACTGGGAATAGATCTGTTTAAAATATAATGATTAAAAGCATGGGCACTGAGGTAAAATGCATGTGGTCTGGAAACCTTGGGCTGTCACTAACTGGGAGAATTTGGACACGTTCTCTAATCTCTTTAAGCCTCAGTTTTTCCTTAATAACCTACTTCATACAGCTGGGGGAAATAATTGAAATATTCACATGTATAAGATGCTGGCTAATTATTATTAAAAGTAGAAGATACATCAGTAATTATTTAATCATAAAAATTGAAGACTAGCCTCCTTTGATTCTAAAAGAGCGCTTAATAAAGTATAATCCAGGACAGAATTCACACATGTGCACACACACACATAACTAGCACCAAGGTGATTTTTCTTTAACAAAATAGAGAATATAAATTTGTATGAGCCATCTATCGCCACATAACAAATCATGCTGTAATTAATATATTGGTTGGAGTTGTAGCCATCTGAAGGCTAGCCTGGGGCTCAAGATTCTATTTCCAATGTTGCTAAACCTCGTGACTGGCAAGATGAAACTAGCTGTCGGAGGAAGGCCTGTTTTTCTCCCTGTGAGCTCTTTTACGGCTATTTGAATATCATCATGACATGGTACCTGGCTTCCCCTAGAGCGAGCAATCCAACAAAGCAAGGCAGAAGCTACAATGCTTTCTATCACACTAGCCTTGGATGTCATCCCATCATTTCCACAGTATTCACATAGAGCAGATCCATTTCAGTGTGGGAATGGAATACACAAGGGTGTGAATACCAAGAATCAAGGATTGTTGGGGGCCATCTTGGAGCCCGGCTATCATACTATGTTAAACCAATAGCCAACACCTAACCTATGGTGAAACTTGGAGTTGACAACTATTGGTTGACTACATAGCCCTCCCCAAAACCCACCACTTTTAGTGAGATCCACCCACCATAAACTAAATGAGTGCACCAGATACCTCCTGCTTATAGGAACTGACTCAAAGCCATGCTACATTTTTTGGTCTCATGACTTAGACTAGGCCAGGTAGTATCTCTTTTCTATAAATTTGCCTTGGTACAAAAAGTTTCCAATGTAAATCTGGCCATTCTCTGAAAGGGGATATTCTAAACTCAGAAGTAGTGACCAGTGGTCACTTTGCAGCATAAGAGAAAAAATGAAGCAATGTAAAAAGTGAATAGATGAGAACTAGAGATAGAATATATGCTGCAGTGGTTAATGGTTGGCCACTCACGCAGTATCTATTTTCTCTTTTAAAATTCCCAGCGTATCTATGTTTCCTTTCGGTGGTATCAGAGGTGCTGATACCATTCCTGACTTGTGGAGGAAACCACATAACCAAGGCAGGGCTGATGATCACATTTCATCTTCTGGACATAGCTATGGCCTGGGGCCTTGTGAGAGTAGTGAACATTTGGTCTTAGTAAATCTCAGATTTTTAAAGACACTTGCTCTTTCCTGAAAGAATGAGAATACAGGTAGCCTTGGGATCCATTGGCTACCATATTGGAATCAGGCTTAGGATAAAGCTGACACTGAGAAGGGAAGAGGGAAAACACAGAAAAGAAAATTGGTCCTTGTTGATATATTTGAGAAATTATGGCCAGACTTATATGAAGCCTCACTTGCCTTTGGACTTCTCAGTTATGTAAGTCAGTAAGTGCCTTTATTTTTTTGAAAGCTAGAGGTATTTTTATTTTGCAAATATAAAAATGTAAGAATACCTTGTTTTTCTTAAAGTTTTGCTGAGAGTAAATAACAATAATTCCCAGATCTCTAGAAGTAGCCTAATGTGAGAATATTTTAGTCATGGCAATATTTTCACATTTCTTTTATTTATAGAGCTTCTTTTCTCTCTTTTTATAGTTTAGAGGAGAAGGCCTCTAATTATTCAGGCTTTACCCACAAGGGGGCACTTTTCTCCCCATGTAATCATCAACCTAACAAAAAGGCTTAGCTCTTTCTTCTGGCTTCCATAGTATAGTTTGAATTCATGTCCATGTTACACATAAGATGGTTTTTCTATATTTCTGTGTGTTTTTTCTCCTCAAAATTTTAATTAAAAAATTGTAAATCCATAGAAATATTGAAAGAATATTGCAAAGACCTCCCATAAATACTTTACCTAGATTGACCAATTGTTAATATTTTTGCTATATTTGCTCTCTCTCTCTTCCTGCTCCCTTGTGTGTGCATGCATGTACATACATAGACATACAGAGATTCTGTTTCAAGTATCTACTGTTGAAATTTGTATATCCCCAAACCTAGTGACTTAAAATGCAATTTATTATTATTTTTCATGGTTTTCTGGGTTGACTGAGACCAGCTGGATGGTTTTTGATTAGGGTCTTTCATGTGATGTATATTATGTAGTGGCTGTGGCTAAAGTCAGCCATAAGTTTCAGTGAACTGAACACCTAAAATGGCCCACTTACATGGCTATCATCTGTTGATCAGACTAGCCTCTTATATTAACTATATTGTCTTATTTTCTTTATTCTTGATGCTCTGGCATCTGGGGCTTTGCTGACTGGGGAGATACTGCCTCTCCCAGGGTTATCAATTCTTAGAGATAGCAAATAACTTGGCCAGGAATGTGTCTTCATATGCAAATTAACCAATACAGTCCCCATACTCTGAACTACCTCCTCTATCTGGCTCTCATGCTCCAAGAGGCAATATTCCTCTGCCCTAGTCATCCCAGCACCAGGTACCAGAGAAGCAGTGACAACCCCCATACTCCAGAGCCTGCTGAAATTATTCCAGCTAGCCAGTCCAAAGGCTGCTTTCCCTACCTTGCCTTGCCTTTCTCACAAAAACAATAAAGTCTCTTGCCTATGCTGTCCCCTCACTCCTTCTGCCTCTGGACTGATCCCAGGGCATCCCCGTGTGGCCCTGCATGGTATTGCATGCCCCTCCTCTTGGGAACTGTGAGCAACAAACTATAATTTCAATGGTAGTCATCTCTTGATGGCTATTGGTCTCACCATACCTGAATAACAATAAAACTTACATTTAAAAACAACTTTCTATGTGGCTTAGTCTTCTCACAGCATGGTGAGTGTCCATAGGAAATAGAAGCCTCCAATCTCTTAATGCTTCAGCCCAGAAATTGGCACAGCACACTTCTGCCATATTCTATTGGTCATAGTAGTCACAGAGTCTGTGCCATTAAAGGGAAGGGTACATGAACCTCACCTCTTATTGGAATAAATGTCAAAGAATTTGTGGCCATCCTTATTCTGCCACAGTTCATCTTATGTCCACAAATTATTTCTATTCCTCCTACATGCACAATTTACTCAACCTCTTCTCCCTCCTAAGAACCGAAAGCCTCATAACTATCATAGCATCAGTCTAGGATTTTGTCATCTAATTCAGGTCTAGATGCAGGTGAAGCTACTTGAATGTGGTTCCTTAGGTTCAGGTGCAATGAACATCCTTGGATACTGTTTGTTGCATTTGATTGCTTTCCATCTGAAGGCCTGTCAACTAAAGGGAGAAGTTATTTGCTGTCTACAGACCCAACAAACACTGGTGAAGCTGAGATGGAATAATCAAAATAAACACTCCCATTAAAGGCGAGGAGAGAACAGGAGATGGAGCCACATAGTAGTCACTGGTCTGTAGCAATTCTGAAATCCAGCTGAGAATCTATCTCTCTATATTAGAGCCTAGTCATATTCCCTGGGAATAATTCTCTGAAGCTCCAGGCTCTATTATCTAAGCTCTTGGTTCTGTTGGCTGAGTCATCCTGCCATTTGGGTAAGATATGACCTATATTTGCAACTGAATAAATTCCTCAGCTTTCTACCTGCTCTTAGAAGGTTGGAAGAACCAAAGGGCTATTTTCCTTTTGTGCTGTCTCTGTCTCATAGTTTTCTATGAATCATATTGGGGTTCTGTCCATTTTCTAAAAGGCCATGCCCACAGATCTCTTTAGACAGGCTCTCCTCCATCTTGAGCCCAGTGTGAAGTTTCTGTGGGACAGTGCCTTAAAGGTTCCTAGAAACCTCATGTTTAATAGAGAGGGAGTAAGAAGCCCTTCCTTCAACTTTTTAGAAAGGTTTTTGTTTAACTAAAATAGTTAATCTTTCTGTCTTACAGAAACAAAAGGTCCTACAGGAGTACCCTCAATTAATCTTGTCCCAAAGTCATGTCTTATTTTGTGCATTTTTTTTTCTGGGAAAGGCTGAAAATGTGAAACAGTTTTCTTTTTAAACCCAGAAAGTCCTCACTCCTTTATATTATTTTATAAATTCTCAATAACCAAACAGGTTCTTTGTTAGTTCATCTCTTCATAGTATTTCATCATAGTATATGAGTTTCCAAGGGCTGTCCTAACAAATAGCCACAAACTGAGTGGCATAAAAAAACAGAAATTTGTTCTCTTACAATTTTGAGGCTAGAAGTTTAAAATCAAGTACTGATAGGGCCATCCTCTCTCTGAAGATTCTAGGAGAGAATCTGTTCCATTCTCTTAGCTTCTGATATTGCCCCAAAATCTTGTTGTTCCTTGGCTAGTAGACACATCTCTTTAATCTTTGCCTCTATTGTAACATGGCATTCTCCCTGTGTCTCTCTGTGTATTTATGTCTCTTTTCTTCCTTATAAGAACATGATTTGTATTGAATTAGGGCCCACTTAATGACCTCACCTTAACTTGATTACATTTGCAAAGACACAATTTTCAAATAAGGTCAAATTTATAGGTACTGGGGGTTAGGACTTCAAAATATATTCTTTTAGGGAACATAATTCAATTTAAAACAGGCAACTAAAAGAAGCTTGTTTCTACTTTTTAAATTCCTCCTGGAAATCTTCCCAGCCAGATTGGCAAGCTAGGAAGTATTATGTACCCTATTTTCTTTCTATTACAGGTACCAGTACCGCCAAGCTTTCCTTATTCTATAACAAGGATCCCCTTCTCCGCATCTTACACTAACATTTTCAAACCCTACCAACTGTCTTCTCAAGGCTCTTCCAACTTCTCCCTACCACCCAGTCCGACAGTCAATGCCACACGTTTGGCGCTTGGATACATAGCAATCTTTCTCTCTCTCTCTCTCCCCTCCCCCACACATACCCACAATTGTGTGTGTGTTTATATATATAGGTTCATACATCTACATACATATATGTATATTAAGACTTATTTTCAGACATCATGACACTACACATCATCCGTCAGTACTTTGGCAAATGTCTCCTAATAATTAGGTCATTCTCTTTCATTAACACAATACAATTACTTGATTCAAGAAATTTAACTTTGACACAATACATTTACTTAATATGTACACCATCTTCAAATTTCTCATTTCCCAATTAGGTTTTTTAAAAATCTAGAATCCAATAAAGAATTTCACATTTCAAAGAGTTGTTATGTCACTTTAGTCTAATAATAGTTTCCCAACTTTTTTTTTTTTTTGTCTTTTATAATATTAACATTTTGGAAGAGTCCAGGTCAGTTGTTTTGCAGAATGCCCCTTCTCCCCAAGTTTGGCTGGAACATATAAATTGCTGATATTTGGCCACTTTTGACCTACAAAAATAACACTTCATATTAATCAACATAATAAATAGGTGATTTATCTTCAGTGAGATACATAATCAGGAGATTAATGATATCACTTCCATCATTATTGGTTTTAATTAATTTGATAATTGGTTAAAGTTAATATCCCCCAGAGTTTTCCATTGAAAATTTTGTCATTTTACATTGTAATTAATAATCTCTGAAGTTATACTTCAGAATTTTCTGAATAACTAATTCTCTAAAAACCTTTTGCTTGATTGTTTAAGAATCCATTGAGAATTCTTCCTTGTATCAATTATCATTGTAGTTGTTGGAAAAGGGTGATTTTTAAATTCTATCATTCCTTCAACATTTACTAGTTGGCATTCTTCTCTTCCCCCAGACCTATTTGTTCATATTTTAAACTATTTTGATAGTAGTTTCTTGATATTGAAAGCATGCAAAATTGTACAAATTCTTGCCTTCAAAATTATAATTTTTAAGAATTAAATGGCTTGGCATATGCTGGACAGACCTTAGTGTGCCCCCCACAGTTGTCACTGCTGGTGTTCTCACCCTATATAATCTTCTTCTCTTAGGTATGGGTGAACATGTACCTTCCTACTAACCAAAGGAATGTGTCAGATGTGAAGAAATTTTACAGATATAGTTAAGGTCCTAAATCACTTAGCTTGTGTTAACCAAAAGAAGATCATTTGGGTGGGACTGACTTAATCAGATGAAATCTCTTAGAAAGGGACCAGGCTGTCCCTGAGGTGGCAGACTCTGCTTGCATACTTTATGAAGTAAGTGATCAAGCAGCCTCTAGGAACTGTACGTAGCTTTTAGGTAATGCAGGTGGTCTATGGCACCTAAAGGCACCCAAAGGCACCCTTCATAGACAGACTGCTGACAAAAAAATCTGTGGCCTCAGTCTTACACCCACAAGGAAATAAATTCTACCAACAATTGAAGTGTATAAGCTGGGAAGTGTATTTTTCGTTTTTTAGCCTCCAAATAAAAATGTACCCCAGCTGACTCATTGTAGCCTTGTGAGACTTTAAGCAGAGGATTCACGTCTGGCCTACCTTGACTGTGCATCCGTGGAAGTTATAAGATGTATGTTGTTTGAAGATGCTAATTTTGTGATAATTTACTACATGGCAATAGTAAACTAATATACTTGGTAGAACATAATTAAACAGTAAGTAAAAGAAACCAGTTATGCAACTTCATATCTAGTATAATCTCAATAAATAAATGTATATATTTATATCAGAGAAAGATTGGAAGAAAATACAACAAACCATTAAGTGTTTATCTCAGGAGGCTGGAATTGTAGGTAATTTTCATAGTCCTATTAATATGTTTGTAGATTTTATACATTTTGTATAAGAAAATTCTAAGTGGAAATAATTTTTAATAAAAATTAAAGAGATAATTGATAATACAGAAAAAAATAATAATTTTCACTGACAGAGTCACATGGTCAGTGTCCTAGACCTGACTCTATCTCTAAATGGGCTGAGAGTACATTAGTAACTTATTTCTGATGAAGCAGAAACAATTAATTCCTAATATCCTTTTAATGTCTCATATTTGGAGGTTTTATTGTCATTTTACCAGACCAAAAGATTTCTTTGCCATATTAATTTGAGCTTAATGAATATTTTATATCTGTAGGCTTTGATCCTTTTAAATTAAAAGTAGAATTATATGGAAGGTCTTTAGGATTATCAATCTGCTATTAACAATACATAACATGACTGCATTACTACTATTACTACTTCTACCATAAAATTTTCTCCCATCTTCAAAAAACTTCAATAAACATGAAAGTCCTACTTTAATATTGTCCCCATTTTGAGTATACCATATGATAAAAATTATATATTTAGTTACTTTTAATTATTTTAGAGACAAAACTCTGTGGAATAGTATTTAAGAAAGTACTGTAAAATGTTGACTGTAAAGCCACCGTGCATTTTAAGATGACTTGAGAAAGAGTTTCATCATAAATTATGTAACAATGAGAACAAGAGGCATTTATAATGTCATTACTCAGAAAAGTGCCCTATTTTTAGCTTCCTTGAACAATACCCAGAGTAAATTAACACTAAATGTATGTGGTAGACTGGACTGGAATGAAACACGTATTTTTTCCCTCAATTTTGCTCAATAATAATCAATACTACTTAATTAAATATATGGATTTGTGTCAATTGTTAAAAGGACTAGATTACTGAGTTGAATGGATTGCTTATATGGGTCTGTCCCATATTTATTATATTGTTATTCAATTGTCTCTTATATGCTGGTTTTCTTGCGATGGCTTTGATAAAAGCCATCATATTCTGAAATATTATTGCATAATCAAATCATAGAGAAAATAGAACTAAAACAAAAAAGATGAAGAAATTAAATAGCTGATTTGTCAATGTTCACACTTTGATAAATTACAAAATTTGTCCCTGTTGACTATGTATTTTCACAGGAACAGAGCTCAGAATTGTTTGCTCTTATTGAAGGAGTCAACTTATGAGAATTTCTGAGTAAAAAGGAAGATCTTGAAATGTTTGAATTCTTTTGCACACCTATTTGGTGTATAGTATAAAGATTTTGTAAACTAAAATTTTGAAAAGTAGAAGGGTGTATATTGAGCATCCCAAATCTGAAAATCAGAAATTCAAAATGCTCCAAAATCTGAAATTTTTTGAGTGCCAAAATGATGGTCAAAGGAAATTCTCATTGGATCATTTTTGATTTTTGATTTTTGGATTTGAAATGTTCAACAAATGCAAATATTCCAAAATTTGAAAAAATCTAAAATCTGAAACATTTCTGGTCCCAAGTATTTAGGGTAAGGGATGTTCAACTTGTATCTTTTATCAGTATACAATTGAGAGAGTATTCCTGTTCTGAATAAACTTGGTTTGACTTCCGGGGCTTTACAATTCTAACTCCAGTATCTGATTACCTTTGTACATTACATCACTTCATTAAAAATGCTAAATAAAATGCCATTTATTTCAGTTTGCTTTTTAATATTTATTTGGCACATCAAAACTCCAGTTTTCCATGTAATAGCTTTGAAATGAGACTATTAATCTATACACTGGTTTATTTACTGCAGATTTCTTGTATAAGTGAGTGTCATAGTCCATTTGGTGCTGCTATAACAGAATACCTGAGACTGGGTAATTTGTAATGAATAGAAATTTATTGGCTCATGGTTTTGGAGGCTGGAAAGTTGTGATTGAAGTGATGGCATCAGGCAAAGATCTTTTTGCTGTGTCATCCCATGGCAAAAGGCAGAAGGGCAAGGGTGGTGGGAGGGAGAGAGAGAAAGACACAAAAGAGGGCTGAACTCATTCTTTTATAAGGAACCTACTCCTGAGATAACAAATCCACTCCTGTGATAATGACATTAATCCATTCGTGAGGGCAGAGCCCTCATGACCTAATCATGTCTCATTAGATCCCACTTCCCAACACTGTTGCAATGGGGATTAAGTTTCCAACACATGTTTTTTGGGAACACATTCAACCACAGCAGGGAGATTAGCAATGACCATTATCTGGCTTTGTTTGTAGTCTTATTTCACATTATTTTCTTATAATGAGTGGAGGATGAACAAAACATTGAATTAAACATGCACATTCAATTTAAAAAAACATAATGTATAGCATTTTATAAAACTTTAGATACAATTTTCAAATAATATGTTATATCTCATATTGAGAAAACCTGCTCAAAGACAGAAAACTAAAGGTATCTCATTGCAAAATTAACAGAATGACTCAAGTAACAATTCCTTTATTATTTTTATAGAAACCTTAATCCATAACATGATAAAGCACTATCCTTTTTGACAAGAATAAAGTATTATTCACTCATTTTTTCCTTCTTAAAATTACTTTTATTTCAGAGTCATGGAGCAAACATTACAGGAAAAAAATATATATATTTCTACATTATTTTGCTCCAAATTTTTGTGAGCATTTCAGGAATGCTAAATTTATTATTAACCACTTCCACATAGGAAGAGTATTTTAGGTTTTAATTTCAAAGCCTACCTTCTTTCAAGTCTAGATCCTGAAGTTTTATGTTAAATTGAAAGATGGACAAAACATAATCTGGTGGTATATATGACGCAAAGAAAGCAGGCAATTAAAATGGAATTTGTAACATGCACATAGAAATGTGTTGTTGCTGGATATCTAATCATTAGTCTACTGTGTTTTAAACTAGGCAGGAATAATACTGAAGGTTATTCATTATTTAATTTTCACAATACTGTACCAGCATGAATTTATTTAGCATAGGCACTTGCATTATTTTGACACATTAGGGAAAAAAATGTTCTAATTGGCCTTCAAATTCTCACTTCCACCAGGATGGTGTGTTAATCTATTGTTATTTCACAGGGTATGTGCTATATGGTACATAGTGAACACAGCCTAGTTTCAGATCTGCTAACAAAGGTCATTGTGCCATCCATGTATTCCCTTTAATCACATTCCTCTCCTTCTTTTACAGTGATTATAAACGCAAATATCTTCAAAGAAAGTAAAGAAAGACATTAAATCTAAAGTAGCATTTTCTATACAAACCCATGTGGAATTGCACCATCTGAATAGCTGATACAGTTTTGAAGACTCAAGTGGGGGGCCCGAGTGCACTATGCCTTTTTGTTTTTCATTTCATTACCTGCAAGTCTGTCACTGAGAATTGTCCACTCCAGATTTGATTAAAAGTCAGAATAAATTAAAATGATTTCACAGGAAAAATAATCTAAGAAACATAGTACTCATTCCTCTATGGCCATGTGATAGCTTCACTTACACATAGACAGATGCATTCATTGAGGCTCGTTAGAAGAAAGATCCGACTGAAAAGCACTTTCTGGGTTTCAAGGACTATTTCATATTTCTCTTTTCAAATTTCTTTCAGCTGCTTATTGCTTCCTTACTCTTACTTATTATCTTGCTTTTTATTTGACTTATCAAATGAGGAGTAGTCATTTAGGAACTCTGAATTCCTCCCACTAAGTAAGAACATTCCCACATCTGGGCACAGACACCCTACCTTCTCCAGTATGTGAATGAAACTCCTGGCTTTTACCAAAGGCTAACTGTAACTTCCCTGCTTAAGTTCTGCATCCCCTCCTCTCTTACCTCCTCAGCAACTTTGTTCCTATGATTACTGTCTTCCGAACATCATCTGTTTCTTCTTCTCCACTGGGTTATTTCCATCAGCATACAAACATGTTTTAGTATCACTTAAAACAAATAAACCCCTTAAAACTGTCCTTATGAAATCAATTAAGCCCACAAGGTTAGAAGTGTGGTAGAGGGCTGAGTTGCACAAAGGTACAGGTGTAGCTATAAGTTAACCAGCCATTGTTTCATAGCTTGCCTCCCTATAATTGCTTATTTCTCAGAAGTCACATAACCTGTGGTTATAAGATTTGTAACTTCCCTGAATCGCTTCTATAGATAACATCACTACTGTGAAACCTAAGACTGGTTTTTGAGAAGTTTTCCAGACTCTGCATTCCACTGGAACAACTGACACCAATCAGACCAGTGACCCATACCAAGAAACTGACTCAATTGGTCCTGTGGCCCCCACGCAGGAACCCACTCAGCACAAGAATACAATTTCTACATCCTAATGACTTCATCCCCAACCCAACCAATCAGCACTACCAATTCCCCTCACCCCCTACCCACCAAATTGCCCTTAAAATCCCTAGCCCCAAGCTCCTTGGGGAGGCAGATTTGAGAAATTTCTCCCATCTCCTTGCTCAGCTGCCCAGCGATTATTAAACTCTTTCTCTGCTGCAACACCTGCTGTCTCAGTGTATTGGCCCTTTCCTGTGCAGCGGGCAAGGTGAACCTGGTTAGGTGGTAACACCCTCTCTCCCTCACCCTTTCCAAATCTTTGCTCCTCCTCACAACAAAACATCTGGCAAGAGATGCCTCTGATTACTGTCTTCACATTATTTGTCAACATTTATCATCAGCATCTTGCTGTTCTTGTTTCTTCTAATTCTGACTCACTTTTTTTCTGAGATATTTTAAAACAAATCTCAGACATCATATCCATGTGCTCATAAATACATTAGTATGTATCCCTCAGTAAAGCCATTTAAAAATATCAATATTATTATGACATCTAACAAAATAACAGTAATCCTGAATGATCTAATATCTAGCTAATGTTTAATTTTTCCTGTCTTAAAAATGCAGTGTTCCATTACCATTTTAAAATGCCATTTATTTGTTGAAGCAACTGAACCACATATCCCATGGAATTTGGCTAATTACATCTTCTTGGTGTCATTTAATATGTCCAGCTATCCCTCATATCTCCTGTGAGCTGTTATTAGATCTAGAGGCTTAATTAGATTAAGGTTGGATTTTTGGGGGGTGGCTGAAATGCCAGTATTGGCTTATTAGTAACATTGCCTGGGAGTCCTGCCTTAAAAAAACAAAGTCATCACTTTTCCTCCCAGTTCTCCACTTTAAAAATTTTTTTTTTTGAGCTTCTAACAGTACCACCCCACCCCACATCCTCCTTTATGTTGAACAGATAACTTCTCTGCTACTTCAAAATGAAAGCCAATTGAAGGAAAATCCTCAATGTTCTGCCACCTAATTCATAAACTTACCCCCATAAACACCTGTGTTTTTGTTAAAATTGGGAGTACTATAGTTTTCCTAAGACTCATCCCTCCCTTTTCAGGGAAATTGCTTCATTGATTCATCTTTTCTAGATCAACCTATTTTATTTTCTACTTTTATTCTGTTAGCATTTTAACATGCTTCCATTTAAAAAATGATCAAATATAATAACTCTTGTTTAGTCCTTCAATCTTCTCCAGCTCTCTCTTTCATCCTGATTCACAGCAAAGCTTCGAAGGAGTGTTCTATACTCATCGTGAATTCTTTCTTATCTCCCACTCACTTCTCAACCCATCGCAATCTGGCTTCTTCCCACCAACAGTTCCATTGAAATTGCAGTTGCTAAGGAAATCAGCAATTTCTACATCAGTAAATCAAATGAGCACTTCTCAGTTCTTATCTTGGTTTATTGCCTAGAAATATTTGACAGTCTTGTGACTCCTCCTTTATTGAAAACTTTCTCTGTTTTGTTAAAAGATAAAGTGATCTTGGCATATCTAAACACAAACAAACAAAACATAACACTCTCAGCTATTTAGGAACTACCCCCAAATGGATTTTTTTCTAATTGACACTTCTGTTGGAGTGGCACAATTACCACAGGAAGATCTCCAAATTGACACTTCTAGAATATACTATGATTACAGGTCCAACACCTTTTAAAATTTCAACTTTTGCTGTAAATACCCTCACTAATTCCTAGTGCCCATGTACTTCATATAGAGTTTTAATTAGATAGTTAATTTCGTAGGAGGAGAGTCCATATATTTAAAAGAAGTATATTCTTTTTATTTTATTTTTCTCCAGGCAGACAAGACCTTAGATTTTCTTTCTTTAAAAGGTACCTAACTAGGATGGTGAATAGATTCTGGAAATGGAATTTCTGATCACCATACCTAAGGAAAGTTTATGCAATTGATAAGGTAGTATTTTTTTCTAAATTCTTGAGCCCCAAAGACTTCATTAAAAGTGAATTAGAATAATGCATACCAGAGCTAGACAGGTCTTGTTGGACAAGCCATTTTTATATTAAAATAATTAGCTGCACTCTCACAATTCTATTACATACATTACAGCATCCTAATTCTCAATGCTCATTTGTAAGTAAAACATTCTAGCCAAATAAATTCCTTAATTAAATTGAATTAATTTAAATTCTTATTGAATAAATCTTTTTAATAAAAATACCTTGTGATTTCTCTTATAATCTAAAGAAATAATATTATTCTAAATTAAAGGTCAACACAATCAAAAAAACATTGGCTCATCACAGTTCACTCCAACCTCAAACTCCATGGGCTCAAGTGATCCTCCTGCCTCAGCATCCCAGGCGTGCACCACCAAATCCGGCTAATTTTTCTATTTTTTTGTAGAGACTGGGTCTCACTATATTGCTCAGGTTGGCCTTGAACTCCTGGGCTCAAGTGATCCTCCCTGCCTCAGTCTCCCAAAGTGCTAGGATTACAAGCATGAACTATCATGCCCTGTCACAACTGGATTTTCAACATTGATTTATCATTATCATTAAAATCAAGCTTGTTGGATGACCACTTTGGTCTTAGCTTCATAGCAGAAAAAAGAATTTTACCTTTATAATCAAGGAACTATTACTGTCTAGACTTTATATAAAAAAAAACTCTCGCTATTAGAGTTTAAGGTATGTTCATAGGAGTGAAATATTAAAGTATTTTGGATGGAGACAGTTTAAGGTTATGGTGGAGGAAAATGTATCTCTTCAAGACCTGACATCATACATGATATGACATTAATAGTAAAGATAAATTGAATTATTTAGTTAATATTACGTGGTTGTTATCACAGAATACTTGATAAAAGTCAAAGTAAGTATTATTTATGATGTGAGGTAATGTCAACTCTGTTGTATTTGTGCATAAGTTAACAAAGTATTTGATTGTGATCTATTTGTATTTTCTACGGAATTTTTATTAAATTGGATTTAAAAATTAAGGTAAATATTTTGGAGTATTTATTTCAAAATTGAAAAAAATATTATCATTACATAAATAATTATATATCTGAATATACTATTAAAATTTGGAAATCTATCAATATAATTCACCATTCCCATATAACAAAACAAAGGAGACATAGAAAAAACATGTTTTAAAATTCAACACTCATTATAATTTTAAAAAAATCTCAGTAAACTTGCAATTCATGGGAACTTCCTCAATCTCATAAAGGGTATCTATGAAAATTCTATAGCTAATACTATACTAGTGATGAAAGACTGAATACTTTTCCCTAAAATGCTGAACAAGGCTAGGAAGTTGTTTTTAGCACTTCCATTCAACATTTTTCTGGAGGTCCTAGCTAACGCAGTAAGCAATAAGGCAAGGAAAAGTTATGAAGGCATTCAGATTAGGAAGGAAGAACTAAAATTGTCTTTATGCACACATGACATGATCACATACGTAGAAAATTGTGAGCAGCTCAGAAAACCTACTAGAGTTAAAAAGTAAATTTAGCACTATCACAGGACACAAAATTTAATCATATAAGCAATTAGAAAATAAAATTTTGAAAAAATGCCACTTATAAATACCATAAAACACAAAATACCTAGTGATAAATTTAACGAAATATGTATAAGACATTTAAAGTGAGAACTAGAAAGTACTGCTGAAAGACTCCAAATACTTCAGTCAATGGGGGCAATCTAACATGTGCCTGGATTATAAAACTCGATATTGTTTAGATGGAATTATCCCCAGACTGATCTACAGAGCCAATGCAATACCACTCAAAATCCTGGTAACATAGAAATTGCCCAACTGTTTCTAAACATTTTACGGAAAAGCAATGGAACTACAGTAACTAGAAGAGTTTTAAGAACAAAGTTGGAGAACTGACATCACCAAATTTCAAGATTTTCTATAAACATAGAATAAGCAGAGTGCCTGGTATTGACATAAGGATAGATATACAGATCAGCAAAACAAAATAGCCCAGACACAAACTGAAAATGTATAAAATGTTGTTGATAAAATGCAATTCAGTAGGGAAGGATAGGCTTTTCAACAATTGGTGCTGGAATAACTCAATATTAGCATGGGAAAAAAAGAAACTTTACTATACAAAAAATTAATTTAAAATGGACCATATACCTAAACTTAACAGTTAAAACTATAAAATTTCTAGAAAAAATAGTTGAAATACCTTTGCCAGTGTAGGTGTTATACAAATTTCTTGGATAGGACACAAAAAAGCAGAAACCATAAAAGAAAAAAGTTTTAATTTGGACTTTTTAAAAAACACTGTAAAGAAAATTAAAGTGTAAGACACAGACTGAGAGGAAATATTCATGGTATACATATCTGGTGAAGGACTGGTAACTAGAATCTACAAAGAACTCTTACACTTCAATATTGAGAAGGCAAACAATACAAAAATAATTAGACAAAATATATGAAAAGACATTTTGAAAAAGGAGATATACTAATGGTTAAACAAGCACATGAAAAAATGTTCAACATTAATAGTTGTTAGAGAAAACAAAAATATAAAGACATAACAGCACACAGCCACAAAAATAGCTAAAATTAAAAAGAGCCAAAATACCAAGTGATGGCAAGGATATGTAGAAACTGGAAATCTCATACATTGTTGGTGGGAATGCATCTTTCATACACTGTTCTTGGGAATGCAAAACAGTATGACCAATTTGGAAAACAATTTAGGAATTTCTTATATGTGAAACACACACTTAACATATGACCCAGCAATTATACTGGTATATATTTATTCAAGAGAAATGAAAACATGTGTCCACATAAACACTTGTACATGACTGTTCTTAGCACCTTTATTCATAAAAGCCAAAAACTGGAAAGAATGCAAATATCCATCAATAGGTAAACAGATAAACTGTGGTATATTCATGCAATGAAATACTAGCTGGTAATAAAAAGCATGAACTACTATTATACACAATGACATAAATGTATCCGAATACTATTATTCTAATTGAAAAAAGCCAGACATAAAAGATTATATACTGTATGATTCTAACATACGAAATTCTGAAAAAGACAAAACCAATCTATAGGACAGAATGCATTATATAAGTTGCTTGGGGCCAAGAGTAAAGGGACTGACTCCAAAACTGTGCAAGGAAAATGTTGGGGGTAATGAAATGTATATCTTGATTATGACAGTGAAACAGGAATGTATAGAGTATCAAAAACACTTACAAAATGAGTGCAAGTTATTGTATTTAAACTATGCACCAATAAAGTTGACAAGCAGCATATAAAAATGTAAAATTATAAAATTATAAGCCAAAATCTAGAATATTTTTACACACAAACCGATAAAACTTAATATTCAGAGTGAATAAAAAATGCCTACATATCCATAAAGAAAATAAAAACAACCCAATAGAAAAATGGGCAAAAGAAGTGAACAAGCATTTTCTACAACAGAAAACAAGAACTGCCAAAAAAACGTGAATAATTGGGCAACCTCAGTAATTAGAGAATGATATATTATTTATACTACCCTAGATTGGCAAAAATGTGAAGCCACAGGACATCTCATATACTGCTGATGGAAGAGTGAATTGGTAAAAATTTTGCAAAATAATTTAGTATTATCTTGTAAATTGAAGATGTTCATATCCTATGAACTTCATTCCTAAGTACGCACCACAGAGAAACTCAGTCACAGGTATAAAAATGTTCACAGAAGCATTGTTTGTAACAAATACCTGAAAACAATGTGGATGTCTACTGAAAGGAAAATGGGTTGATAAAATTGGGTATTTCCATACTGATAGACTAAAAGCAGTGACAATGAATGAACTATAAATACGCACATCAATATAAACGAATTTTAGAACATTAAGAATAAAAAAAATTACAGATGAATTATATATAAATCATTTTTATAAATTAAAAAAAATTTAAGAAATACCAACATTCTTGATAAATCTATAATGTAAAGCAAAGAAATCTTAAAAAATTTTAAAAGAGTGGTATCTTTTGTGGGGAAGCTGGGGCTTGGAATTTGGGAGTTCTTGATAATGTTCAAATTCTATTATGTGAATATTTTCCCCCACGGGTGTTTTGTTTTCTTATTATGTTTTATAATGTACATTTATATCTTTTATCTTTCAAACATTACATTATATAAATTGAAAAAAAAAGGAAAAACAATCAACCCATACATTTTACTAAAGTAAAATACTTTTTCTCTCCATTTTACTCTATACTCCTTAAAATATAATAGTATATTTAACACATTAAAATAGATTCTTCTTGTAGATAGTCCTTTTTTATTTTTCAATTTAGATGCCACTTCCTCAGGAAAGCCCTCTCTGACAATTTGGATTATGTGCTCATGTTATCTACTTCCTATAATTTTCTTTATCATCCTCTATTATAATTCATTCCTGAATATCCCACTCCATATACCTTTCTTGGGGTGAGAGGATTATTTTGTTTTGCTTTTCATTGAACTCTGTGGACTAGGTCAATGCCACGTAATAAAAATTTCTTTGATGATGGAAATGTTCTACATATGCACTGTTCATATGGTAGATACTAGCCACATGTGGCTATTGAGCTTTTGAAATGTGGCTGAGACTGAGGAAGTAAATTTTTAATTTCGTTTATTTTTAATTGATTTAATTTTAATCAATTTAAATCAATTTGTTTAAGTAGCCATCTATAGCACTTTACGGAACAATGTTAGTATAAACAATGGAATCTTATATTGAATTAGTTTCAACATAAAACTCTTTGCATGTATCTGAAATGTGAAATAAATATATGAATAAGAAATTAGATTACATTTACCATATATTTCTTTTTCATTTTTCTTACAGAATTGAGGAATTTTTTGATGTAAGATTGATTAGTCAGGGATTCTGGACTCTTATTACGTAATCACTTTGTGAAGAAGTAAAATAAATTCCTAAGTTTTTTTTGATGGTTTTTTATTCTCTCAGAATGTATAAAGAAGCTTATTAAACTACTCACTAGAATAAATTTAAATGAATGCACATATCAATAGTATATTTTTAACAAAGCATATATTTGTAGAAGTTACTCAGTTTACCATAGCAACAGCTCTTGTATCTAGAACTGCAAACACTAAGTAATTAACATACATTCTGAGTTTGTAATAATTACATATTTTTTGCTTGAAAGTTGTCGAAACCCCAATTCAAATTGACTTAAGGAAAGGAAACTACTGGCTTACATGACAGAAATGTTCATGGGTAAAACCTCACATAGGGTTGAACAACTCACATTTGGGATCTGTCTTGAGTTCCATTTCCTCTGAGTGAGCTCCACTCTCAGACACAGATTGGGGGCTCTTGGCAGCTTCTGCTCTTGTTATTCAATGCCCCTGTCTTACGGACATGAAATAGTATTTTTCCCACCCTAGTTAATCCCAAGGATCAGAGGAATATGACAGTGTTTGGGACAGAGGAGTAGAGTTTATTCCTTTGAGAAACTATATGGACTGAGTGTAGGGGAGCAGGGAGTTTCCCAGAGAAAAATTAGGATATGGTTACTTAAGAAGGGAAACATACAATGAGTGGCTGATAAACCTTAAACGTTCATTCCAGAGTTGCTCTAAATTATTTGAGCTCTTCACTTGTTTTGAAAGGCTAGGATTTGAAACCTCTTAATAAGCAAGAGCTTGTTTTGCTTTTAGTGTCATTCAGAGTAATCAAAATAAAACTATCATGATGTGTCCCCCAAAGAAATTTCTATATGTTTTGTTTATTCCGTTAATTCTAAAGTAAATAACTTTGACTCCTTTATTACTGATACACCCTTTCAAAGATACTTTTGTTGGTTTTTCAATGGTGTTAAGTTATACCCCATGTTTTATTAGAACGTATGTGACTTGTTATAAATAAAATTATGGCATCTAAAAAGCCTTAGCTCTGGGACGGATCTTAGAGTACAATTATTTAACTGATCTATTTTCTGGGTGTAGAAACTTAAACCCATGTAGCCTAAATGGTTGCTCAATGTCAAATGGCCAACTGGAAATAAAACTTGTTTATTTCGTATAATAGTGCATTTCCAGAATCTCTGAACAGGTGGCAATTTTCATATATATTTTTGGATAAAGAAAGATTTCTTCTGCTAAATTTATTTAAATCAATTAATAATATTCATGCATCTTGAAGGGGGGCAGGACTAGATTAAATACAAAAACAAAAGCAACAGAAAGTAGAAGGATAGGGAAGTCCTCACATGAACGCAACCAAAGGCCTAGTGTTTGAAATTTTAAAGTGAACTATATGTCACATGAAAGAGAGGGTTACATATTCAAATGACAGAGACTAATATCATTTCTGTCCTGATGGATAGTAGTAATGACATCTAAGTAAGTGAAACTCTGGGTCATGTGTTGCTCTGAATTTTAAAATCAACATCAATAGCATATCACATGAAAGCTATAAGGTTGCATGTGTTCCCTTTTTATTGATTTTTATGTTAGGCAAACAATAACATATGGTAAAGGGGGCATTATATTATCTTTTTCTAGTTTACTTACTCTGAGGTCTCTTTAAAGTTCAAATTTTCTTTATAAATACATTTCTCTGAGTTGTCTGTGTAAATATACTTTACTATATTGTAGTAAAGTATATATTGTATACTTTACTACAAAAATATTTGTACAATATTTTTATATTGTATAAAAGATTTCTTTTTCAGGTTTTTCTTTGAGGCTTATTTTCTTTGAGGTATTTGTTTCTTTTAAATATCAGGGGCGATTCTCAAAATCAATTGTATTTCATTGCAAGACATAAAAAGACAAAAGATATTTTAGTATGATTTGAGAACATAGTGGGTTTTTTTTTTTTAGCATGTCGTAAGGTCATTTTTGATCTAGCCATGTGTAATTCCAGACTCAACTTCCATCACTCATTTCTGTATATTCTGTGGTCTAATCATACTGAACTACTGTAAAGCTATCACTTATTAAATGGTACTTTGATAAGCAGTGCTAGGTACTGTGCTAAGCACTTTACATACATAATATGTAACTTAACAACTCTATGAAAGAGATATTATTATGTTATCCTCCTTTTACTGCAGAGCAAATAGAAGTTTAGAAAAATAAAGTAAATGAAATATGCAAGGTCACCATAGGCAGCAGAAGCAAGGAGTGCAATTTTCACATGATCCCAAGCCTATGCTCTTATACTCACTGTCATGTATACTGTCTCCTATTCACTTCTCATAAACCACCACATTATTTAACACCCCATGTCTTTTCCATTGGTAGAAATGTTCTTCTCACTTTTGTCCATCAGAAAAACTCTTGTACATCCTTCCATTGAAGTCTCAGTCAAGTGTCACCCTTTGGTGTCCCTCCAGTCTACCCATGATGATTACCATAGGGCATTGTAATTATTTGTTTTCTAATATAATTTCCCTCAGACTGTGAATTCCTTGAGGGTGGAGATCATGTCTTATACATCTTTCACCCTGAGTCTATCATGGAGCTTAGCTGTAGAAAAGGGATTATGATATACAGTCACAAGCACACTCTATTGTTCTGTATCTCTCTGATACTACAGCCTATTGTGTAAGAAATGCTGGCATACTTTATAAGTAAAACATCTTATTGTTAGCTCAACAAGCACATAATAAAATACTGAAGAATGCAAAATAAGGTGTTTTTTTTTTGTTTTTTCATTTCTGTTTCTTTCTTTCTTTTTTCTTTTTGACTTTAGGTACAAAAAATGTAATTCAACCCTTATTGAATCCAGGATGTGGTAGAGATTTGAGAATAGCTTTTCTAAACTATCAAACTGGTCCCTGCTGGGAAGAGGGCTTGCAAAGGGCAGAGAGCTCCGTGCTCCAACTGCTTTCTCTCGTTCCTACTCTCCTATTCCTCACCGTGTAAATCTCCTAATACCCTGCTGTCAGCTTGGGTTGCCAATAAATCATTACTTGATCCTGTTCCCCAGGAAGAATGGCAAGGGAGACAGCGGTGCCCATGGGGATTCAGTTCCCGAGGATGAGGCCTGGAAGAACAGGAACCCCCATGGTTGTTAAGGTTCCAGATGACATATCAAAAATAAAATCATACCATTCACACTGGGAAGATTAGTCTTCTGTTAATATATGTTTTGTAAATTATGTGAAAAAGTACCCATATCCAGCCAAGGTTTTATACAAGGCTGTCATCACTGGGAAGCTTTCTTAATTCTAATTCAGCAGGTATATATTGGTGCTCTGGAACCTTTATTTTTTATTTATATTTTTATGTTTCGGAAGACTTTAAGAAAGACTGGTATTAATTCTTCTTTAAATGTTTGGTAAAACTCAGCAGTAAAACCATCAGATCCTGGGCTTTGCTTTGATGGGAGACTCTTTATGACTTCCAGTCTACCTCCTTGTTGTTGTTTCTGTTTAGATTTTCAGCTTCTTCATGATTCAGTCTCAGTAGGTTGTATATGTCTAGGAATTTATCTTTTTCTTCTAGGTTATCCAATTTGTTGGCATATTTCATGGTGGTGTCTTAAGATACTGTGTATTTCTGCAGTATCTGTCCTGATGTCTGTTCTTTAATTTCTGATTGTATTTATTTGGGTCTTCTCTCTTTTATCTTAGTCTAGCTAAAGGTTTGGTGATTTTATCTTTTCAAAAAACCAACTTGTAGTTTCATTAATCATTTGTATTGTTTTTCTAATCTCTATTTCATTTTTTTCTGTGCTGATCTTTATTTATTTTTTAAATTGCTTCCCATTATTCTGGTAACTTTACAGACTAGTTAACTATTGTTTTATACGCTGAGAATAACCAAATCATTCTTATTAGTGAACACTGTTTACCACTTCTGTTGTCCCTCTATCCTAAAATATACTTATTTGATCATTTATTACAAGGCTCTGTGTCTCTCGAATTATTTAAGTTATAAGGATGCAATTTGAGGCGAGACGACCCAAAAGAAGGAATTGAAGTAGGTGAAGCTGTCACAGTTAGTCTTGGATTGGTGAAGACATTAGTCAGTCAGTTAACAAGTGTTCACTGAGCACCCGTAAGACTAAGTCATGATAAGTGCTATGACAGCAGGATAAATGAGTGAGGAGATGCACCAAGAAAGGTGTGTTAAATTATGTCTGGAGGAATTGGGTAAAACTTCGTGAGGGAAGTAATTTCGAATTGGACATTTAAAATTAAGACCAGTTCTTGGAAGTTCAGGTACTCTATGGTAAGAACTTTAAACTTCATCTGTAAGGAATGAGGAGCCTTTGGAAGTGTAAGCAGGCAAGTTACTTGACCAGATGTATGTTTTAGAAATATTTGTCTAGCAACAGAACAGTCAGTGGAGACAGTCAAGACTAGAAACAGGGAGACTGCTACAGACAGTTATAATTATTTGGTAATAAGAAAGATGGACAGCAGATGTTAATTAGGGGCAGTAAAATTTGTTTTTCATAGATACAATTTGTAGGATAAAAGTGATAAAATGATTTTCAGATGTTCTGGAATAAGTATCTAGGTGTATGGTGGTGAAATTAAGACTGAGCATAGAGGAGGAAGTTTGGAGAGAGATTTAGTGTATAGGTTTGGGAATTTTAAGCTTGAAGGATGTCTGGATCACTGAGGTTGGTTTGTCCAGAAGAAATAAATATTTTGGACATATAGTTAATAGCACACTAATACTTCCAGACACAAAAATATAACCTCCTTGTAATTTTTTTTGTGATTTCTGCTCTCTAGCAATACTTTTTCCTCTCCCTGCCCCAAATTGGTAAATAACTCCTGTTATAGTTTAAAAATCTTTGATGTTACAAAGAAATATATCATTTTATTTTTAGCACAATGCTGGATTATAACTGGTTGAATGAATGAATGTATAGTATAATTTTTAATCAATAATTCAACCACTAGTTCAAGGAATGGAGACATTTGGACATAGATGGTAAATACTAGATGGGGGGAGGAAATCGCAACATGCTAGAGAAGATATGATTTGATGAAAGAGATGATATTTAGCTGGGCTTTGAAGAATGAGTAGGTTCTGAATGAGCATACTGAAGCAGAAAAAATATTCGAGTCCTGGAACTAGATATGAAAACAATATTTTTACATGTATGTTATAGTCCTATTACTGGTCTGTTTATGTTAGAAAAGAAAAGAAAAATCTGATCAAATATTATTTCTTCACACTGTCAAGAATCACCAATCTGGACTAAAAGAAAAAAGTAACTTTTATAGATTTAAAATGACTTTTGAGCCCCCAAATTACATCCATTAGAAGATTCCTGATATGTGTTGTTTTATTAGATGGAAAAGGAATGAGGAGGAAAAAGCAAGAAATACCATAAGTAGGCATAATACGGAGAACTGTCTATGACTGGTTGATGTTAGCATCCACAAAAATAGAGAGCTGATTAGTGCAACCATGTGTAGAAATAAAATGAAGATTAAACTAGGTAAGTTCGTAGCAGACCTACCTTTGAAATTTGCATTGGAAATAGACGTTGTGAAACTGCAGTGTCCTATGTTCAAGAGATACCGATTAAGATTAAACATTGTCTATAAGCAATAGATATATATCCATCTCAACAATGAATATAAACATAAATATGGCATGGGCAAGCAGCAGGTAGTGAAATCAGTAGCCTGTGAGTTGTGTACCTGGGTAAAATATAAAATGCAGTAAAGCAGGGAAACACTGACATGTTGGCAGAATTTTTAGTATTTTAATCCCAATTTTAACTTTAAAACATTCTCAGTTTAAAATCAGACAAACAGACACATACACACACACACACACGCATATGACATTAAAAAATACATTTTTATATACTTTAAATGTGAGATCCCCTTAATATCAAGTTATTCTTATTTGTATTTTATTTAGTATCTTTTCTCAGAACAAGCTTCCTTTGCACGGGTAATTTATACATCACTCAAAGAGAATTAATTCTAAGCTTTTAAATAATAATTTATGCTGTTCTTGATGATATAACAAACATTGAATTCTTAATAAAGACCTTTCTTGACTTTAATAGTTGCCAGAAAAATTAGAAATACTTCACTTATCGGAGTCCCCACTTTAAAGTCTTCACCTTACGATATTAAAAAGAAACCTGTCATGCAATCACAACCGAGACCTTTCATTTTTTCTCTTGAAATTCTTATTAGATCTACTTGCTCCTAGGAGGGAAAGGGGAGCTGGAATGAGCTTCAATGGACAGAGCGCTGTTAATACGTATATAAGCATTGCCAAGACTCCTCCTGGTTTTTAAAAGAAATTTCAATGATTGGTATTAATTCTTGACAGTTTTATTTCTAATATCATCTTGTTGACATAAAAGAGCCTCTGTCAATTTTGAAAATGGGAAGAACAGAATGGGAATAGAAAACCAGTGTAATATATGAGTGAACTCTAATGTACCTGAAGTGGTAAATTTCTTTTTCTTAATTGAAAGGGAAAAGAAAACAACACAGGCTATAAAAACATTGACTTTTCAAATTCCCAATTAAAAGTAAATTCATATTTTAAATCCTTTTTTGTTGTTGTTGAACATAAAAATGCAGGGTCCTCTTGTTAGAAGCTTTTGTTGCTGAAACATTTTATTTTTGGCACATTTTATTACATGGAGTGATGTTTCCAACAGATTGCTTTCAGTTTCTCTGACATGCAAGTAGACTCCATCTATACTTTGCTCTTACACGTTTTTTGCAAAGACATGAAGCGTAAGTAGAGGTGGTCAGAGACACGTTTGGTTTGCAATGAATAGTCAATGAAACAATATGGGTAGGTCATTTAATATAGTTGTAATTGATTGCTGCTGTTGCCTTTCTGGCCAAGCTGTTGTACAGGAACAGATTTTTAATTAAATAAATAGCTGGGTCGGCAGGCAGGTGTGCCCGGGCAAGCAACCTGCCCCGGGATTTGGTTTGCAGCAGTTGCTTGGCAACACAACACAGACGGTCTCTGAACAACAGCTGCACCCTCTGTTAGCAGCTAGCAGATGCTCACACCTCAGAGAATGGCCTGAGAAATAATGATTTGTGAATAATAGTTTGTGGAGCTCTCTAATAAACAGAAAAAAAAATTAGATTGAATGATAAAGGTCAAGGATATTCCAGACTGTTACAGTGAATGTGAATTTGGATCCAGTGAAATTATCAGAAAAAGACAATGAAGATAAAATATCACTGTTATAGTGTAACTAAAAAAAGAAAATCAGAAAAGAAACTTCTATTATGTATGAAGCAAAGTGAGAGGTGCTCTAACATACATTATCTAATTTAATTCTTGTAATAAACTTCTAAGGTAAGTATAAATATGTCTACCTCAGCAAAGACACTGAGTTCTAGAGAATTTAAATCATTTACAAATGTAAAGTTTTCACCATTAATTTAGTATGCAAATTTAAAATTGGATGGAAAGTAGGAATCAAAGACAGAATGTTTAACATATTGCAAGAGAAAATACGTGTAATGTAACTGTTACTACTAGCAACTTAAGTTCTTAAGGCTTTAAAAGGGAAAATTAATAAATACTTTTTATCCAAAGATTCATAGAAAAATGTTATGATGAGTGAACAATATTTGTGGGGATTTTTATTTAAACATGGTTTTGAAAGAATATATACTTCTTTCAAAATTGACTGGTATCCCTGTCAATTTATAACTACATTCCTTATGTTGTATCTATAGCATCATGTTTGAATTTAATATAACCATAAGTTTGAATAATTTGGTTTTTGCTGCTAGTTAAAAAATACCATAAAATGTAGGACTGGAAATTCTGAATCTCTGTACTCATAAGAACATACAATTAAGTTGTGACAAACCGGAACCTCCTACTATTTTATTCTTATCTGATTATCCCATGCCATGAACATATGGCCCCAATTTTAATGTTCCTTTTAGTATAAAATTACTTGAATAAAATCATTAGAGTATTTTCTATCTGCATTTTGCTAAAATAAAAAGAATCACTTTAATGTTTATTTTTAAATTTTCAATATTTATATTTTACAAGAGGCTTTAATATTTTTTTAAGGCGGTATGTATACAAGTTATTTTTTTCCCTCCAGTCCAGCATCCTATGCACATATGGGGTATCAGAACTTAAGTTCAGAGACAGATGCGTAATCACACAGATTAATTTGTCTTCTTGCTCACAAGTACACTTAGGTACATGCTTTGGTGGCAATGTGTCCATCTTTTCCCTTAATTTACAATAAATGGAGATTGAGCAATAGCTAAGCAGCTGTGCTATAAGAATACATGAAGTAGAGTCTTTTATTTTGATTATTTTTTAGTAAACAAAGTATATTTTCTTTCAAAAACATGTTTAAATAAAACATCTTCCACAAATATTGTTCATTCATAATATTTTTCTGTAAATCTTTGTACAAAAAACATTTATTAATTTTCCCTTTTAAAGCCTTAAGAACTTGTTACCCAAACATCTTATAAGTTATCACATTTTTTGAATGAATCGCTACTGCTCTTTTAGAAGAAAAAAAACTCCACCCCAACAATTGAATATAAAAACTATTTTGTGATATAGCATTGAGTTAATTTAATGTTGGGAGGCTATACTAAATTAACACTTACTAGGTCGACAAATAAGACGTTGCAGATAATGTAGTGTTTTTCTCATAATCTTTTTCAGGACATAAACAAATCCAGTGAATGAGTAATTATACACACAAAAAATTGGATATACCAAAAAGTGTGACTTTCAAGAGTAAATTCCTCAGGGAAGAAAAAGCCTTTTTTTGAAGAGGGCAATGGTTATTGATGGAAAGGTATAATATTGAATTTTAGAAAAAACCCTCCACTTTTATTTGCTATTAACACAGATCTATCTAAATGCTAAATAAAATTTTGACTAATAAAAAACACATCACTTCATTGGCTTGTCAGTGTCATGTATGTATTGAGGAGAAGTGTAGGAAGTACTATCTCCAGTTGCTTGTTCAGGCTGAATTTTTAGATAAAGCAGTCCATGTAAAGAGATTTCTAACATCAGAGCTGGCCACTCTAGTTTATGAAAGTAGGCTTAATTTGTAAGTGGATTAACTGTCCTCACAGTCAACCTCCTTCTAGAATGGCAGTATGCCTCTCTGATTTACAAAGCTTACAGAGAGAATAGCAATGTCATAAATAGCTTTATTATATAAACTTTTAAAAAATCTAGTGTATGTACGACTATCACTACAAAATAAAAAAGTAAAAATTCGCCCTTGTAGTATAATTTAAAGACTTCTGTTCATATACTCTGATATGATGCAGTGAGCACAGCACACTATATCTCTTTTATGGTATTATTGCTAAAAATACATAGCCCAATTTAATCATGAAAAAAATCAGACAATATGAAATTGAGGGATATTCTACAAACTAACTTGCCGGTACTCTTCAAAAGTGTCAAGTTCCTGAAAAAAAAAGTCCTAAGAGCTATTCTAGAATAAATGAGACTGAGAAGAATTTATAACTAAATGTACTGCATTATCTTTTTTGGATCCTGGGCGAGGAAAAGGACATTAGTGGGACAGTTGACAAAACTTGAATAAGATCTGTTGATTAGAAACTGGTACTGTATCAATATTAACTTTCTGATTTCTATCATTTTACTGTGGTTATATACTGGGGAGTCTGGCTAAAGATTAAGCAGGACTTTTTTTGTACTATTTTTGCAATTGTTTGTATGTCTAAATAATTTCAAAATAAAAAATTTAAATTTTAAAAAATTTTTAAAAATTCATTCCTTAGCATCAAGGCATTGTTGGATGCAAGTTAATACCTACTAAGAAAAAGCCATTATTAAGCTCTTAATATCAATATCACTTTCTTTGTGAAGGTATCTGATGTCATTAAGGACAAAAGGTAAATATATACATATACACATACATATGCACATGCATGTAGATCAAACCAGGTTCTTTGAGAGTAAAATGGGGAATTATAAGTATTGGTGCAACAGGAGTAAATGGGGACTGTTCAGAGCAAACTGGGGTATATGGTCACCCTATTTAGACACCCTATTTAGAGAAGAACTTTCTGGGCTTACAGAGGAACAGACTCTGCAATAACAATGACTCATCCATCTTTGAACTTCAACCACTTAGCACAGTGCCTTACATATAGTGAAGACTCCACACATGTTTATTGAACTGTACAGGAGCCTGGTGAAGAGGTAAGCTCCATATGGGGGGAAATGGCATATTTCATCTGTTTCACAGTTTAATCTGGGACTAGCCAGTTCACTCAGTAAATAAAGTTTGAGCAGATGTAATTCCCACATTATTGTATTTTCAAAGCTATTAATATCCTTGGTATTCTTAATCACATATATGACACAAACCCAAGAGCCAGAAGAGGATATCAACTCAGAAGAAAGGGTCTCAGAAAGAAATGGATGGGCTACTGAGATGTTCAATAGAAATGCTAGAAATTTCTGTAGCTAAAAAAAGAAAAGAAAATTGAATATCTTTATTCTAGAAGAAATTTTGGAAAAGCTCTATAGACATTGGCCTAGGTAAAGAATTTATGAAGAAGGCCCCAAAAGCCACCACAGCAACAACAAAAATAAATAAATGGGACCTGATTAAATTAAAACGCTTCTGTACAGTCAAGGAAAAAATCATTAGAGTGAATACACAACCTACAGAATGGGAGAAAATATTTGCATGCTATACATCTGATAAAGGGCTAGTAACCAGAATTTATGAAGAACTCAAGCAAATCAGCAAGAAAAAATCAATCAACCCCATTAAAAAGTGGGCAAAATACATGAACAGAAACTTTTCAAAAGAAGATAGACTAATGGCCAACAAACATATGAAAAAATGCTCAACATCTCTAATCATCAGAGAAATGCAAATCAAAACCACAATGAGATACCACTTAATTCCAGTGAAAATGGCTTTTATCAAAAATTCCCAAAATAATAAATGTTGGCATGGATATGGAGAGATAGGAACACTCATACACTGCTGGTGGGACTGTAAATTAGTACAACCTCTATGGACAGTAGTACGGAGATACCTCAAAGAACTAAAAGCAGAACTTCCATTTGATCCAGCAATCCCACTACTGGGTATTTACCCAAAGGAAAAAAAGACATTCTATAAAAAGACACCTACACTCAAATGTTTATAGCTGCACAATTCACAATCGCCAAAGATGTGGAAACAACCCTAGTGTCCATCAATACATGAGTGGATTAATAATATGTGGTATATGGATATATACAATGGAGTACAGCCATAAAAAAATGGTGAACTAACACCTCTTGTATTAAGCTGGATGGAACTGGAGACCATTCTTCTAAGTGAAGTATCACAAGAATGGGAAAAAAACCCCACCACATGTACTCACCATTAAATTGGAACTAATTGATCAACACTTATGTGCACATATGGAAGTAACATTCTTCGGAAATCAAGTTGGTTGGGAGGGGGTGGAGGAGATGGGTAAATTCACACCTAACAGCTACAGTGCACACTATCTGGGTGATGGATACACTTATAACTTTGACTCAAACAGTACAAAAGCAATTTATGTAGCCAAAACGTTTGTACCCCCATAATATTCTGAAATAAAAAATAAAAATCAAAAAAATAAAATAAAAAATAAAAAAACCATATCATTAAAAAAATTGAATATCTTTACCTTTTTAGAGAAAGCATAAGCAATGAGTCATTATTGAATAAAGAAACTACTTTGTATAGGGCAATCTAATTGTTGAATATGCCCCCGGTGGTGTAAATCAGAAAATCTTTGGATACCACCAGGTCACAAATACTCTTTCATCACACACAAACAACAAAAGCCTCAACAATCAATCAAGCAATTCATTGAGTCTGGTGTTGTGTCAAAAAGATTGCTAAATGCTACTTGCCATACCGCATTATCCTTCAGTAAGTAGGAATATAGTTTTGCTGTGCTTTCCTCTTAATCAAAAGCACATATTGATATATACCTGCCGTCTTTCACAAGTCAAAATTACCTACAAAGCCTTGGATTGCCTTTGACTGTGTGGAGACAACTCAGTTCATTCCCTCTTATAGGTTCAAGTATTAATTCTATATTTGTACATTACCTTCCCTGATTATCCTTTTCAAATTAAGGTATAATTAATAAAGCTTATGTATGCTTGCTAATTTTAAACAATGGAAATGTGGAAAGATTTTATTTTCTATGTCCACCACTTTAATCAATAACTTGATGTTCTTCTAAGTGTTGAAATACATTCATTTAAAAGATAAAATGATTTCTGGAAAGCCTGAGGAATGGGAAGTTAGGGGTGGCAGGGTATCATTAGGGTGTGGTGAGCTTAGTGAAACTTTCACAAGAATTTGTTGATTTTCTGTAGGAAAAAGCTCCTATTTAAAAGCACACAATAAAACATACACAGACAGTAAAAAAACACACAATAAAAATAAACCAAAACATTTAGACACTTAGATTATGTTTATCAGAAATATGAATACAGATGCTGATCATAGACTAATTCTTATTTTTTAAAAAAGCTTAAATGATATTTTGATATTTCAGGAAAATGGCTTCTAATTTCCCCCAAGAGAGAAGAAATTAGAAATCAAGCAGGCTTAATTATTTATTCTACCTTGAGCATGCAAATCTCTGAATTTACACTCAACGGGGATGGTAACATTTAAAGAAATTCTGGAAGTAGGAATGGGAGGGGGACAAGCGGGTATTAATTATGCTACACAAACAGTCCAAGATAGGAAGGACAGTATTTCATCTAAAGCAAAGCAACTGGAGATTTTTAAAAGCAAAATATTTTCACCATAACTTTTAAGGTGTCTTCACAACTTTTCTCCTACATTTTACCCACATATTTCTCCAAAAGCATAACAGATCTGTGACCTCTAAGAACTAGACAAAAGTTCAGGGAGTATACATGGTAATACAGGAGTAGGAGGCAGAATGAAAAGTGAGACATTATTTCTGTCTTCATTTTAGAGTACAGACATAAAGGAGAGAAGCAAGTTTGAAATGGTTTATATTCCTTAGGGACGGACAATATGTAAACAAACAGTATTATATTGCTATTAAGTTTATCTGGGCCAGATACAAGTTATGGACAGGAAGAAATCTAATTTTACCCTTAGTTTAGCAAGAATAAGAAGCTAAAATTCGGTCATTTGTAGTTATTTAAATGTAAATACCTTTGCTTTTGCTGCCTTCCATTTCTCACAGTATGAATATTCATAGTTTCGTGAGCCATGCTGCCAACTCTAGTTTCAGCAAATATCATCTACAACTTAAGAATATATTATAGTGAATTGTCTTAATAAATCTTTAAAAGTATGAGTTGGTTTCTACTGAACATCATATAAAAGCCAGAGAGGCTTTCAAGTGAGTTGCCTCTCGGATGCCCAGCTCTGGGACAAGATCATTGTTGATCTTTTATGTCAATAGGTGTTTTTTTCAATATAAATTATACATTAGCATCACCTATAAAGCTTTATTAAAATACTGATGTCCAGGTCTCAATCCAGACCAATTAAACAGATCCTCTGGGGCTGGGGCCCCAGAAACAATAACTTTTAAACTCCTCAAATGCTTATTTCAAGCCAGGGTTGAGAAACATGGATGTAAATATTTTAACAGGGATTAAGCCTCTCAGTGGTGGAAACTTCAGGGTCTTCCCCGGCCCCTCATACTAGCTATGTGATCTTGGCCAAGTTTCCTCATCTATAAAATGAAGATGAAACTAGTAACTACCTCAGGGGATTGCTAAACTAGTTAAATGAGTTAATATTCATAGCATAATTCATATAGTAGTAATCACTATGTAAATATCTGTTACATAAATGTAAAAAATAAATCAGGCTTTGGGGTGGAGAAAAGGGGAAGAAATTTTAGGACTGTAAGGGAGTCAGTGTGGTGGTCCTGAGAGCTTTCCCACAGTAAGACATCATTAATGGTTTAGCTTGGGCACGATAACAAATTCCAGTCAAATAGAATTGTTGCAATATTTGATAATTTATTTAGTTGCAAATGACTCAAATAAAACTGACTAAAAATTATTGATGCCCATAACTGAAAAGACCAGTGGTATCAAATGAGACCTTGTGGTTGGGAAATACTTTCTCCTCTTTCTTAACTCCACTTTCCTTTCTTGGCTTCAACTTTAGACATGCTCCTTCTCTTCACAGCATGTAGTTCCATCTACACACATTCCACTCAACAACTCAAGAGAAGAGAGACCTTTCTCCCAGCTGTAGGCCCATTCAAAGTCCCAAGATTGAGTTTCATTGGCTCTGGCTTGCCCTGCTCAGAGTGGCATTAATGTGCTTCTGTTTCCCTGACACCACAGTCTCCTGGTTTGCCTAACAAAAGAACTCAAGTCCAGGGGAATTCGGGGCTCAAATTAATTAGACTAATTCATAGGATTATTTTGGGGAGCCAGAGTTGGAGTTAACCCTACACGAACCACACAGGTAGAGTCGGGGATTAGCAATTTCTGAAAGAAAAAGCAGGGTGTTTTTATCAGGAAAGGGAAATTGGAAGCAGGGCAGGCTTATAACAACAGATATCACCATGGTTAAAGAATAATAATTCCATACTTCCTTGTGACTCCTTTATCTAGTGGGCTCTTATGTTCAGATAGATTTGAAATCTATGGGGTGGTACATTCAGAGGCCCTGGGAAAGATCTTCTTTCATTGTACAAAGCTGTCCTGCTTGCTATTTCTGAAATTCTTTAAGAGTAGACACAACATTTATGCTAAGACTTAAAATGCAAATAACTTGAAATGCAAAGAACACACTTATCTAAACTCGAATTAAGGTATAATTGACTGACATGAGATCCTTTCTGGGGGAAAAATGTTTTGATGGGAGGAGAGGAAAAAGAAGCCAAGGAACAAGTAAATGGGCACAGAAAGGTGAAGCATTGGGCACTCTGGCAAACAGCCTACTGCACATGGCTGCCAAGGTTGGTCCCTTGTCAGAGCTCTAAAAAGCTGGCTTCTCAGCATGTCACATTCTGGCATCTTGGAACACTAAACGTAGTTCACAATTTCACAATCTGCCCAAAGTACCTTTGATTCAAAAATCAATTCTTTGGGTGGTTATAGATGGGATGGACTGTGGATGCCAAAACAATCCCTCAATTCAATGAAAGACATGATTGTTTGACATTATGCGGATTAAATATTGTGGTTATTGGCTAATTTCTTTCACATTTAAAGATGTTGCTGGGACATCATGCAGACAAGCCAATTTTAGCTCAAGCAACTGCCAGAAATGGCCAGGAATGGCACTGTAACCTTAAGACTTAGACACTTTTATCTTGGAAGCTTGACCATTAGAAGGCTACGATTTTACTTCCTTTTCCAAATTCCCTTTTTAGGGTGCTTTGTCTGTTTCTCTTTTTATTTGGTCTGCCCTCTTTTGCTCTCATTTACTTTTAGTGAACAAATGTGTACTAAGTGACTACATCAGTGCTCCATGCAGAATAATAAAGTGGTTTTTAAAAATGAGCTTCTCCATGACCTCTGGGGCAAATTTGTCAAATCTTTGTTGTGAAATTTGGTTTTCATTTTCTCTATAAATCTGACCTGTTGATTTTATCCTCCCATTTCTAACTTCTGCTTCTATTACTTCATTTTGCTGTCCAGAATTACATGAAAAGAATTAATGTGCCTTTGTTTCCATGACGTCAGAATCCTTTGGTTTCCCTTAATACCTTTCTGCTGTCTCCTTCCCCATCTTCTTCTCCCCTTAAATGTAAGTGTTCTTAGACCACATTTGCTTATTCTTCTAAGCTGGGTTAACTGCCCCTTCTGTATGTCCCCATCATACCTTATTAAAAAGCCAATCACACTGCACTGTAATGAGTTGTTTGCATGTTGGTATCCTTACCAGAATTTAAATCTCTTGAGGAAAGAAACTGGATACTATTCACTGTTTTAACTTTACTACCCAGACCAATGCCTAAAACTGAAAATAAACTCTTTACTCCTGATAGAGTATAGCTGAGATATTTTTCCTGAAGGAGTCACATCAACAAAGAGCATCAGGCCGTTCCAAGCCCATGTGATAGTAGAATTAGATCTAATGCCATAGCAACTGCTCCCCAAACTGGAAAAGTATGGTGCTCTCCCATTCCATGTCTTTGGAATCAGAATCTTTGTCAACCACCAGACACAGTTGATGACTTGGAAGCCAATGCCCTACACTTATACTTAGGTAGAAACTTGTACTTAAGTCATACTTAGAGTTAAGACAGTAACTTTTGCCACATTTATTTATTTATTTATCTTTTTTTTTTAATTTCAGAATATTACGGGGGTACAAATGTTTAGCTTACATATATTGCCTTTGCACCACCCGAGTCAGAGCTATAAGCATGCTCATCCCCCAGATAGTGTGCACTGCACCCATTAGGTATGAATTTACCCATCCCCTCTTCCCTGCTCCCATCTGCCCGATGCCTGATGAATGTTACTTCCATATGTGTGCATAAGTGTTGATCAATTAGTACCAATTTGATAGTGAGTACAACCCAAGTGCCCATCATTCCATGAATGGATTGATAAAATGTGGTATATGTATACCATGGAGTACTACTCAGCCACAAAAAACAATGGTGAACTACCTCTTGTATTATGACATTCTTCTAAGTGAATATCACAAGAATGGAAAAACAAGCACCACATGTACTTTTGCCACATTTAAAAGAAGTTAGATCTCAAGACAGGTGGATTTTGATACTGACTAAAAGAATAATTGGAGACAAGAGATTTTAAGAACTTACATGAAGAGTGATAACTGTTATTGAATCACTTCAGTCAAAAAATGATTCTGTGCATTCTTTAAGAAGTGCATATTCATTTGTCCAATAAATTTACTTCTGGAAATTTGTTTGCTGATAAGAATAATAAAAGATGGACAAGATGATGATGAAAGGGAGTATTTCTAAAGCAATTTTCATGAATAGTCAAGAAATGGGACCTTGCACAGATAGATGGAGTGGCCGTGGTTAAGAGAACAGAGAGTTTGTCCATGTCGGAAAGAGAGTACATTATGGGCAGAGACACTGGCAGGATTGTATAATTCTTCCTCTGATTGTTTTTCACACTGAAATAAGTAGCAGGTCATTACTGAGAGTGAGGAGGTGCCTGAAATTTAAAGAAAAATGTGAAAGTTAGAAAAAGAAGTTTGTAACCGAGTGGGAAAACAGTGAATGATTCCACATTGCTAAATCCACTGGTCATTTCTCAGTCGTGAAATGTGAACGATAGAGACAGCGTTTGACATAGTTTGCTACTTCCTCCTTTTTAGAATACTTTCTTCACACAATTTCTTAATTTTTCTCCCAACTTTCAGACCTTCTCACCTCTTTTACTGGTTTTGTATCTCCTCCCTAAACTCTAAAAGTTGAAGTGCCCCACAGGTTGAACCTTGAAACTCTTCTTCTATCTATACTCTACAGATGATCTTATCCATTTTTATGACTTTAAAAGTTGTGTGTATGCTGATGGCTCTTGAATTTATGCCTCCAGCCCAGATTCCTTTACTGAATTCAAGATTAATGTATACAGCCACCTGCTTCGTGTCTCCACTTGGGATTATGCTGTGCCTCTCAAACTTAACATGTTCAAAATGGAATCCTGGTCCTCCCCACTTCCCCACCAAATCTGACCCTTCTATATTCTTTCCAAACTTAGTAAATGACACCTCCAGTCTTCTGATTATCCATATACAACAGTTGTAGTCACCCTTGACTACTGTCTTTCAGCAAACCTCATTTCCAATTCACCAATAAACCTTTTTGGCTATAATTTAAAAATACATGCAGATCAAATCACATTCCCCCAATACCATTACCACCACTCTGAATTAAGCTACCATCATCTTTAGATTCCTAACTAGTTACTCTTTTTCAATCTACTCTTTCTTTTCATCCATCTACTCCAGCTACACTACCCACCTCAATATTCCTAGAATACACTAGGCAAGTTCCCAATTTAGGGCTTTTGTACTTACTATTTTCTCTGCCTTGAACATTATTCCTTGTGTTAGCCATATGGCCCATTCCCTCATTCGCTTCAAGTCTTTATACATGTATAGAAAAAAGTATGAAAGATTATATACCAAGTTTTATCTTTAAAGTTTATGGAAACACACACACTTAACTGGCTCTCTTCAGATGGTGGAATTTAGAATGATTTTTAAGTTTCTATTTGAATATTTTCTTACTTTCTATAATGAATATATAATAATAAATTTCTAACGTACTTCCAAAAATGTTTTCCTCAAATGGAGTTTGAATCGTCCCATGACATATAAACTTGCTATTCACTCTTCCTCATTGATATGATTAGTTTGCAATATCCCCATCACTCCAATTATTTCTCATTCATTACTCAGTTTCATTTGGTATACTTTAGTGAGGAGTTAATGATCTAATACTTGAGGTCTTCAATTGTATTTTAAGATTTTGTATTCACCTTCTATTGATATAATAAATTAGTATAAACCCATCTGGTATTACTTACACTAAGATGAACATTGCAGGGATGATTGGGATGGCAATGATGACAGTAACAATAATGAACACTATTGTAGATTTCCTATGTGTCAGACTCCATCGTAAACACATATAGTATTCAAACTCAGACTAGTCCCATGAAAGAGATACTATTGCTCTATCTTTTAAAGTTAAAGAAACTGAGATACAGTGAGATTATGTAACAGATTAAGTAATTTGTCTAAGATGACATAACAAACAAATCAGGGAGCTTGAATTCAAACTGAGGTCTGCCTGATTTTAGTGGCTTTGATGTAGACCACTATACTTTTCTAATAACAAACAGGCCATCTCTCTAATAGCCTCCAAAAGATGGGATTCAGATTAATCTGAACCCAGAATTAGGCAACAAAGAAACCTGTCAGAAGGATTTTTTTCACCAGGTAACTCCTGAATCTCCCTAAGATCTCCTGTTAAAATGAGCTGTTAAATTGTTGGTTTAAGACACAGGCATAAGGAAATAAGAACAAACATCAACTTCTAGTCCTATCTCTTTCACTGATTAGGTATAAAAATTTTCAACAAGTTATTTCTATATCACAGATTTCTTATTTTTAAAATTAGTGGTTTTGATTTATTTTTCTCTAAGAACACTTCCAGTGTAGCATTAAAAAATATTTTATAAATGTTTGCTTCAAATGTGTAAATACACACACAGAAACTTTGTATTCCAGTTGGGATTTCAGGAATCAATTTTACAATAAAATATTAAAAATATAAAGAGGTTTGATGAATACACTCTGGATTCCTATCATGTTAATAGGTTGGGGGTGAAGACCATCGCAGAGATATTAAAGTCCTAAGGTAGGACTTTACATATTTTCAAGAGATATTGCTTAAACAATAGCAGGCCTCTAGGACTTCATGGCTCCTGCTCTTGAAATGAGGTTAGGAGAGAAGGGTGATTTGCCTTTGGAAATGTTTGCCTTAGGTAGACGAAGCCCCAAGAAACAAATTCCTAATAGCTATAAAGGGAAGGCAGAATGCTCAGAGCTTCTTGCAATGTTAATTAAAGTCTATCATCTTTTGGAGAACTTGAATATAATAAACATTGGGAACATGGGTACTGCTTGGCTAATCAACATTAAGTTAAATGTAGATAGAGATTGGCACTGTTATAGTAACATACTCTGGGTTGACACATGTTCAACTCTGGGAATGAATAAAAATTTTCCTTGAATTTTTTTAAAATTTAAAATTAGAAATACGAATGGAATGAGAAATAAACTTTATCTAGCCTTATGGCCAATAAAGGTATCTGAATCATGCAGGTTGAAAAAGAACTTGGTTTTTGGAAGCCTTAGCTGAAAAATCAGGAACCTTCAACAGACTTTTAAATTTAAGGTGCCTATTTTCTAACAAGGAAATATCCACGTAGAAGCAGCGAGGAAGAAACATTTGTTCTAACTACAGTAAAATCCTGTCTTAAAAACACAATTGCATAAAATAAGGAGTTGCTTTCATTCAGGTTAGCAAGTGTCCAGGCCTGACCTGGCAGCAAGACCCGGATTTCCAGTGGTTTCACTGCAGGATCTAAATCCATCCCTTTCTGTCCCGGCTATGGTTTGGCGCCATCTGGTGGAAATTTGGCTCTGGTTTAAAAAGCGAGTTGATTTTGGTTCCTGTGGTTGGATGCCAAGGACTTCCAGTATAGGGATAGTGATTTTTGAAACCTCTTTGTTAGTTGACAGCTGTTTCATCTCCCCACCAAGAGAGTCTGACCTAGGAGGATATTGGAAATGAGGGGATCCACTCTCTTTCCCCCACTTTTTAAGATGGAGGTTAGGAGGAATACAACAGCCAATTCCCAGTCACATTCTATACAAATCAGTGTTACCATAGGATTTTACTGAATTTATGCCTATCCTTAAAGTCTTGATCGAATCTTAATCTGGATTAAGACTAGAGGTGAATGCTGGAGTCATCTACTCTTGCAGAGGCAGATATGTTCTTTCTCTCTCTAATTAATTTCCTAGCTGTCAATCCAGTTTCCATTGTCTCTGTCTTGGGGTTATTCTCAAAGTTCTACTGGGTACCTCAGCCCATTTTCTAGTTCATTCTCTTTTGCCTGTAATGGCTGCAAGTTCCTCAGCTTAGTTTTGCTTCATTAGACACTTCACTGTTTGCTTTGCAATTTTCAGAATCTCTTCACCATTCTTGGCTGCTGGTGGGAGTGGTGGTTTGAATTTTGTTCTGTTATTTATTTTTCTTTATATAGTTTTTATAATTTATAGTTTTCTACTGGTAAATTGAACTTATTTTTATTTTTATTTTTCTTTGAACTTTTCAAAGAGATTTGGAGAAGGAAGAGAAATAAATATGTTTGCTTAGGTATTCACCTTGATAGGGAGTTTATTCCTGTTTATTTTTAACAGGTGAATGTATTCAACTCCATTCTATTTAAACAGCCAATCACTCCATTTCTCACTCAGTTATGGACTGAATGTTTGTGTCCTCCTTAAAATCATTTGTTGAAGCCTTGTCCCCTCACATGATGGTATTGGAGATGGGGCCTTTAGGAGATTAGATTTAGATGAGGTCATGAGGGTGGGGCCCTCACGATGGGATTAGTGGCCTTATAAGAAGACATACCAGAGAGCTTGCTCTCTCTCTCTCAGCTATGTGAGGACACAGTGAGAATGCGGCCACCCACAAGACAGGAAAAGGGTCCTCACCAGAACCATGCTTTGAAGCTAGATGAATGCTGGCGCCCTTGCTCTTGGGCTTCTTAGCTTTCAAAACTGTGAGAAATAAATGTCTATAGTAGCCACCCAGCCTACAGTATTGGTATAGTTCACTGATATATACTCTATATGTCCTCAGATTTCTAAAGTGTTGGCCTACACTGCATGTTTTTTATGCCTTTAACTTTTTTATTCCTTCTTCAAATAATTCCTGTTTCCAATATTTTGAAGATCTCCTCTGACCCCCACCATTCCTTTAACAAAAAATGGCAGTTGTGATAATCCTCTCTTGACCCCATTCTATTAAAGCACCACAAATCTTATGCAAATATTCGTTATCTTACAAATCGGATTTACCTTTCGGTCTGGTCAGATTAGTAGCACTGGTTGCAATCATTGTTTTTCTTTTATTTAGTTTTTAAGAAAGTTTTAGATTAGTCATAAATATGGAAAGCAAGGATTGACATTTTTAGTCGTGTACAGCAGGGGTCCCCAACCTATGGTGAGTTGTATAATTATTTCATTATATATTACAATGTAATAATAATAGAAATAAAGTGCACAATAAATGTAATGTGTTTGAATCATCCCAAAACCATCACCCCACCCCCGGTACATGGAAAATTGTCTTCCATGAAAACAGTCGCTGGTGCCAAAAAAGTTGGGGACCGCTGGTATGGCATATAGTATAGCTAGAATTAATGTACCAGAATACACTGATCCTAGATGATAGTGGTTCGTGTCCATTTTCAAATTTCTTTTTATTCCACCTTTATTGGGAATCTTTGTCTCATTTCACTTTTCTATGCTTCAGTTTTCTCATCTGTAAAATTAGAATGTTGGATTAAATACTCTGTTTTCTGTCCTAGGATTAACACCATAACTACATCATTATTATTACCAATAACTTTTATTTGGGTAGCACTTTACTGTTTACAAAGTACTTCCATATGTTATCAGTTAAACTCCCAGTAGACTTGAAAGCCAAAGATTGTAATTAACCATTTTACAAATAAGAGAACTCAAGCTTTAGGTTATTTATCCAAGTGAGAAAAATGATATGTGGTGGGGATAAGATTAAAACCCAGGATCTCTGATTCCAAATTTCATGTTTTATCTACTATGCCATAGTATTTCCTCATCTGGGACATCAGTGATATCTCTGTGTTTTCCCCATTAGTCTGTCCTTTAATGACTTTTTTTATGTCTGATTATTCTCTCTCTAAAGTGACACAAAATGTATTGTATACATGTTTTTTTTATCGTAGGCCATTTCCAAAAGCAAGTTCTACTTTCAAAAAGAGACCCCCAATAAGCATGTGGGAAATCCCTACTGCTCTGCTTACCACGGTTCCTCTCCATTGAAAGTGGGGACTTTCTAAATGAGGGAAAAGGTGCCAAGATCACTACTAAGGAGAAGTGATGGGAGGGATGCAAAGAAAGTGAAACTGGGTTGGCACAATGACACAATTTCTAGATTAGCTTCCTAACTCCTGAAAGGCCCAGACAACTCTTGAAGATTGAAGAGAGACACCACCGAGAGAGGCAGTTTTATGAACAGAATGAGCACAGGCTCATTGAAGCCAGATGGACCTGGCTGCACACCTTGTTCTTCTCTCCTCCGACAAGCTGAGTAACCTTGCTCAAATTTGCTGACCTCTTAGAGTCTAGATTTTTCTATCTGCAAAATATCTTCAACATGTGGCACAGGGGATGGTCAAATGCCATAAATGTATAAAAAAGCACCTAATGCAATCTTAAGAGTGTTAATGATATCCAATAACGTTATGTCTGGTGTAATATTGTAATATAATAAGAAATATGTATTTGGTCTCTACCCCCTGCTTCCTGGCACAGAGCCTCTAAAAATCTTATAGATAGAGGCACTAGAAGAATCTTTTGTTCTAATATTTGGCTTTTGACCCTAGTTTCTGACACAGAGCTCCTAAGACCTTTGTAATTTTCCGAGTCATAGGAGCATCTTTTATTCTAATGAAGTAACTCTTGGTGTGCTCCTGGATGGCCTCAGGATTAGAGGGCTGGAACTTTCATTTCTTCCCCCTGACCTCTAGGGTCAGATTCAGTTGATCACCAATGGCCAATGATTTAATCAATCATGCCACTTAATGAAGTCTCCAAAAGACTAAGTTCAGGAAAGCTTAAGGACAGCTGAGTACATCAAGAGGCCTGGAGGGTGACATGCCCAGCGAAGGCATGGAAGCTTTGTGTCCCTTCTTCCATACCTCACCCTATACATCTATTCCATCTGGCTGTTCTTCTTTGTAATATCCCTTACAATAAATGGGTAAATATTAGTAAAATGTTTCCCTGAGTTCTGTGAGCAGCTCTAGCAAATTAATTGAACTGAAGGAGGGGGTCATGGGAACCCAGAATTACAGCCAGTCAGTCAGAAGTAAAGGTCACAACCTGGGACTTGCAATTGGCGTCTGAAGTGGGGGACAGTGTTGTGGGACTGAGCTATCTCCACGTAAATAGTCTCGGAATTGAATTCAATTAAAGGACACCCAGCTGGTGTCTGCTGGAGAACTGCTTGGTATGTGGGGAAAAACTCCCGTACATCTTGTGTCAGAGTGTTGTCTTGAGTGGCTGTGTGAGGGTAGAGGAAAAATAAATTGGTTTATTTTTTCTGCTTACATCTGGTTATACATACTATCTGGTGTTTATACCAGATAGTTCAACTGTAACTAGATTATACAATCTCTGCATCCATTAACAATCTATCATTTAAAAAAATATTCTGGACTATGGTTTTTGAAAATGTTTTAATGCTACCAATGCAGTGATGTAAATTATGTCAAACTTAATGCTTTGACTTGAGAAAACCATACTTGCATCGAACGCATTTACCCATTTAATAAATACTTATTGAGCATCTACTGGTGCTCAGTGCTGTGGAACAAGACAAGAATTTTCTTGGACCTCATGGAGTTTAGATTTTATTTACACTTCTACTTAATCCTCTAAACAAATAAAGCAGGAATGCACTTTTTAGAAAATCTTGTCATTGATAAGTAGAAATTTACTTTAACTTTGGTATAAACTTCCCTTGACAACACTAACTCCCACAAGCATAACAAGGCAATAGATATGTTTGGCAGAGCAACTATTTATGTCCTGTCTTCTGTGTTGCCAGGGTGATGGTAGCATTATTGAAAACATTGGAGGTGGTTGTTATTGGCAAGGATCCTGACTTTCATTTCCAAATGGAAGGACTGTAAAAAGCAAAATGTAGGCTGGGATGTGGGCAGTAGACTGGCTATAGCTATACATAAACTGGATGAATGGGTTATTGGTGATTAACCAAATGTGTATGCTATTTTTGGAAGTGTAATACTCATAGGCAATATTTTCTGATGATATTTAAAAACTTATGAAATTTTAGTGAACACATCAAATATTTAGTTTTCTTGAAAAAGCTAACACTCTATCATTGTGTGCTTTCAAAAGCTGTGATGTTTTTGCCGGACATTCTCTTCTCCTTTCTTTTGATGGAAAATAATTCAAAAGGTATATTGAGCTTTTGGTACCCCCTTTAAATAAGAATTAAATTGTTGTGGCAGTATAAGTTCAGCTTCTAAAGGATTTTTAGAACATATTGATTACATGTTTTAAATGAAATAAATGATTACATACTAACCCTAAAAAGAAAAATTCATCTGTTAGGTCTGCTAAATTTTCTGTCTGATTGGAAAGCACCAAATTGATTGAGACACATGAACCAGGTAATAAATAATTCGTGACTTTTCTCCCTTACCAACTTTATTCAATCTCTAACTCCAAGGCAACTGGTACATTGTCACTGAATTAATTAAAACAACAACAAAAACAACAACAAACTCCTTTTGAAGAATGCTATGGCTTGACACTATGTCCTTCTCCTCATAGGGTGGTGCCTTTTTGTGCTATAGAGAGGGGAGGGGGAGGAGGAGGGAGAGGGAAGGGGGGAGGGGGAGAGGGAAGGGGGAGGGGGAGAGGGAGGGAGAGAGGGGGAGAGAGGGAGATTGCATTTCTTAGATTTCTTTTCTGCTGGGTTTCTTGATACAAATTAGGTATTGCCAATTATATGCGATGCTGTGATATTTGAAAGGCAGAAGTAATACGGAGACATTTTATATGTTTGACCTGCTTTGTTGTTTCTACTTATAATCAAAGTCATATTGATGTGAGGTTTTTCTGTAGCAGAGTTTTAGCATCTAGTTTCTAGTTTCTTGGGGTTTGAAAAGCATTTTACAGCCATCTCTGGAGGCCCAGCCTGGAGCCCATTTCTCCAACTGTTGCAACCATTTTTTAATTAATTATATCATTCTCTTTTAAATCACTTTCCGCTCAAAATACCTAAAGTAGTCTTAGTTTTCTGTGCCAAACCTTGTCTGACATATATCTCATGTCCTTTTCTGCTCAAAAACTTCAATCCTTACCTACTCTTTACGAGAAAGTATCCAACTAATTAGCATCATATTAACGGATCTATATAATGTCAAATACCTTACAATTATAGGATGTATCTTTTATTATTTTTCCATACAATCCATTCAGCTCTTCTCAAATTCATTTATTCAAAATCGAGTATATGTGTTTTCTTACATTTCTCTCCTCTCCAACTTGTTCATTGAAATTTATCTTCCTTCAAATTCTCATTCTCATCCCCCAGTGATCAGCACTGATCTCTCTCTCAGTTAAACTAACCCAGCGTTACTTTTTCTTAGGATCGTGTGACCCTCTTCAACACCATTCAATTTCAAGTGAACATTGATGCCTCTCTCCTCCAATTTGCATCATTCATTTATTTGCCCAATATGTAGAATACTTAGCCATGAGCCAGTCACTGTGCTAGGCACTGGAGTGAGGTGTGAAAACACAGTCCCTGCCTTAATAAACCTATATCTTAGTAAGATTGACAATCATACAAATAGACCCTAAGTAAATATAAAAGTGTGAACTCTGATAAGTTCTATAAAGAGAAATATATACCATGTGCCTGTTATAGAGGATCTTATTTGGTTTGAGAATTAAGGAAAACTATCTGTGGAAGTGACACTTGAGGGAATAACTAAAGGATGGGTAGATATTAAATCAGGTGGGGAGGAGTACTGGTGATGTGGCATGTCAGTAAGTCTGTTGCTAAACGGGCAATCAGTAAAGGAATGGTGTCCCTGCCCCTTTTTACGGGGAACATTAGTCATTGAATGATTCTGATAGAGCTTCCCCTCACTTTGCTTTGGATGTGGGGAAGCACCTTGGGAATAGGGAATTACTCGCATCTAAGAACATACTTTCCTTTCTGTAGGGGCTCAGCACACCCATGCCTTTGACTGTGTCTCTTCTACTCCCCAGTTTTTTGCAAACACACACACTCAGACACATACACTTACTCACACACACTTGGGAAGATGGCTGGATTAAATATGGACAAAATAACGGCAAAATAATACATTTACTGAGTACTTACCAAGGCCCAGGCACTTTTCTATTTATTTACATCTATGTTGGCATTTAATCTTCACAATAACCCTATGAAGCACGTATTTAAAAAAGAGGATACTGAAACACAGAAAATACCTAGACTCACCAAACGCTGGTACAAGCACCACTGAGTATTTGCTATGTACTAAGTGTAACTACCATAAGCACTATTTTTGTAGTTATTATTATTCTCATTTTACTGAGGGACAGGGAGAAAAAGTGGCTGCTCATGGTTTCAAAGCTAGTGTGGCTGGACCAAGATTTGAACCAGGCTGATTCAACAGCACTTGTGCTATTAACCCCTCTGCTGCTTTCCAGGGCTGATTCTGATCCTGCTTAGTTAATCCTGAAGGGAGGGTTCTGATATATACCTCCATTTTGGGGGTATCTATTTAGAAAGCAGGTGCTTAGTACCTCTTTGTTCTCAGTTTTAAGTTCTAGTCACTAATTCTAGGACAACCAAAAAATTTGCATTCATCATTCTGTTATATATGAGAAATTTTTTCCATCATTAAACACATTTCTGGACTTCTGACTCTTCTGGCATAATATATGCTGATAAATGCACACAATTTAATATTAAAAATAATTAGAATATAATTAGGAATGTATGCCTTGTGAATAATGTATTATTTTGGATGACCTATAGCATCACTAACTTCCATTAGTTTGGATTGGTGAGAATTAACGAACTATAGTAAAATAATATAGTTAATACATAAATATATATGCTCATCTAGAATGAACAAGAAAATATCACCAAGATCATTTTGCTGGCAAGAAGACCAGCATAATGAACAAATTTTCTGTTATAGACGTGACTTGTAGAAAAATAATCTTGTTATATTCTTATAGATTACTTTGCCATTATGTGAAAAATGTAGAAGCAGGTCCTGAACTGAATTCTAACGATGTCCCTGAAGGAGCATTAAGGTGTTAGTAACATCTTAAAACTCTATGCAAAATTTGAGTATATCTGTGTACATGTATTTTTCTGGGGGAAAGAGTTCATTGTTTTTACCACATTTCCAGAATGGTTCCCAAAAAAGGTTAAGAAATGCTGGAACAATATAGTGATATCATTATGTATACTAACCAGATCTAAGAGAATATATTTTATTTATAATTATATAAAGTTTAGGAGCACTGCTCGCCCTGGAGGATGGAGAAGCAAAAACTTTGGAGGAACTTAAGTCCCTGAATGACCACAATTCTCTATTAAATAAGAAAACCATGGTTTATAAAGATCAACTAGATAAATCATAAAAATAAGCATTGATTTACATACCTCTGCCCTGGCTGAAGTCAAGATGAGCCTCAGGCAAGCTGATCCCATGGAACTGATTTCCTGGCAGCAAACTTTTCCCTGAAAACATAGAACATAATGTTTTGAAGTATGTATACATTGTGGAATGACTAAATCTGGCTATTAACATATACATTACATTACATAGTTAAGATTTTTATATATATACATATTTGAATAATATAGATAATACACACATATTTGAAAATAAATAAAATCTAAGTTTTTTTAGCAAAACTTGTTTCTGTTAAGAGCATTTCAATTAGCAACATTTAAACATTTTACTGAGAAAAACAAAAATGTTTCAAACTTAAATGCTGAAAGCAATGAGATTATTTTATTATGTAATTTTCTACAGGACTTCAAAGTATTATTTCCTCTCTTGTCTTTTAGTGGTTAACAAATATGTTCTTGATCATTACCGATTTTTATTTCCTATCTTGTGGTAGGGAATTTTTATTTTCATATATGAATTTTGGGGTTTTCAGGTTAAAATCTCAATCAGTGAAATCTAATTTCTCTCCAGAGTTAAGCACAAAAGGGGAAAGATCAGTCTATAATAGAACGATGTAGTGAAGCCTTCGCTGAAAAATATCTGGCAGTAGAAACAGAGGTGCTTCCCTGAGAGTTAAAGGTCATGTTTTCTCACCAAGCTATTTGCCACCACTAATGAAATCGAAAAATAACTTTTCTTAAGTACTTTATATGTTTCTGATATCAAATTATTTATATCTACATTAGTAAACATAGACACATTTAATATACATACAAAGTATTTTATTTAATAATTGTTTCCTATGGGAATATTGAGTCAATGCATAATTTAAGGTATATAGTAAGATCTTAGATAGTTCTGTCTCCTCTTTCACAGACCCAGCCTCTTATTGTCAAATGGGAAAAATGGGACTTTGAGGGCTTCCCCCTTTCCATTTGTCCATCCATTTAAAAATTTTAATTTAATAACATATTTTTAGTATTATTCATTTACTCACTCATTCATGTATTTAACAAGTATTTATTACTTACCTCCTGCCTGGCATTATGCCTATTTCTGGGGATACAATAAGGATAAACAGAGAATCCGTGCCTTCATGGAACTTAGAATCTACACAGGGAGACAGATATTTTGACTATCACGTAACAATTATAGCCAGTGCTACATTGTGATCAATGGTACAGACAGAGGTGTTTGGTGGTTTGGTTGAGGAACCTGAGGTAGAACTGAGATGAGTGGGGGTTAATAAGGGAAAGAGAAAAAGCAAAGCATGTAAAGAGCTGTGTGGTGTAAGGGTTGGAGGTATTAATAGGAGGGCAACAAGGCTGGAACAGAGAGGGCAAGAAGGACACAATGAGAATGCAAAGGTTGGTGGACTTCACACCAGACAGGGCCTTAGTAGCTACACAGTTCTTCAAGGTTTTTGTTTGATAGTTTGCTTTCCTCTTTATCCCATAAAACAACGGAAAAACATTGAAGCATCAAGCAATGTAGAGACTTTGCCTGACTTGTATTTTGAGGAGCTCACTTAGCTGCGTTTTGGAGAATACTGGAGAGGCACTGCAAGGTTTGTGGGGAAAGTTAGAAACCTGTTGCACTAGATCATGGGAGAGATGATGGTATCTTAGACCAGGGTTATGATGGTGGAGAAACAAAGAAGTGACTGGAATTAAGAGGCTAGAATTAGTAGGGGAAAAATTGACTTTGTCGGTGAGTTAGATATGGTGGAGAGAGAGAGAGAGAAGAAATTGTCAAGGATAACTGTTTTGCTAAGTGTTTGCATAGCTAGATGGACAGTTATGTATATTGAAATTTATTACACTGTAAGGGGGAATACAATTGTCATACATTTGGTTTTGAATATATAAATGTATGTGTGTTACTAGCAATCCAAGAGATGTCAAGTAGGCAGTTGGATGTCTGGGTCTTGAAGTAGAAATATAAATTCCTGAGTTATGTGCATATAGAAGAAAATGGGTCTCCGTGGGTTAAATGAGGTGGACTAGGGAAAAGAATATATAATGAGAAGGCCCAGGACCTAGTCTTGATTAATTCCGGTGTTCAATGGCCAAATCTCAGTCCACGTTCATGTTTTCTTAAGCCCACAAAATGAACATTTTAGAGGGAATTAGTTGGCAGCATTTATGTAGTAGATTATAATACATATAATTCCACATTCCCAACTCCTCTTGAAAATTGGAGGCTATGACCATAACAATCTGGGATTCTAACTGAACAAGAGCTGAACAAAGCGGAGCAGCAGCTAACCTACCATAGACGCGACGTGTGTTTCGCAGTTGTGCAAAACCTCCACCACTCCCCGTTGCCGTCTGGGTGGGCTGCCATTTAACATCATAACCTGTGCTGTGAGTCCCAAAAGCCCAACTCCATTATCTGCCTGCCTTCTTCTATGTATTCAAATTGTGAACTCTGTACAGATTTTAAATTCCTCTAACATCTAATGGGCAATAAATACCTGTAAACACACACTTATCATGAGATGCCTACTCAAGTAGACACACACTGAATGTGGAAAGGGCAACAGTGGAGGGAGTCAATTACTCTGCCTGGAAAAAGAGGGAAAACACAAGCAGGACAGGTATATTTTATCTGGCCCTGAAAGATGTCTAAGAGGTTTTTTGCTGTTGTGGATTTTATTTTGCTTTATTTTAAGAGAGAAATGGGAGCAAAATTCTGAGAAAAATATTAATAGCATTTTATGAAGTCATAGATGTTTCCTGGGTGACAATTAGAAATTTGATGTATGGGAAAGGACAGAGTGAGTTTGGGGAAGAAGGTCAAGATGGATTCTGAGAGATATTTTATGACAGGATAAAACAGAGATTCCATCCTTTAAGCACTAGAGAGCCATAGGGGAAAAATAAAGTTGTGAAGTGACTCTCTGATGGTAATCTGAGCACTGTTGTATCTGCTTACAAGATAAGAATCCATCTTCCTGTATTTTCAATCACTTTACGTAACTGCCCACCTACTTTGTATTGTGTGCTAAGACTAACTTGCTTGAATGCTTCAGTTCAGATACCAAAAATTTGCTCCCTACTTTTCGTCTTGATTCTTAGAAGCAGAATAGGCATGTGGAACAGACTTATGTTGACCCAGAGGTCATGTAGTCATCCAAACCAATACACTTTCTTCTCTAGTTTGACTTCCAAGTTCAAACATTTTTAGCCTCTAGAAACTAAATCTTTTCAATTTACCCAAACATCTACCCAAATAATTCAAAGATATAGTTATTTCTGTGAGGAAATAAATGTTTCCTCCTAATTAACAAATTACGGTTCTAGGTAATTTAAAAACATTAGGCTCATAAACACATATCATTACCTATTTTATTGAGACAAACTAATTTTAGCTTTTAGAAGTAAGATGTAGACATTGACAGAACAGGCAAATAAAATGTAACAGCACAAGGGCAAATGCCAGTTTTTGAATTATATATAGTGATGATTCATGGGCATAACCATAAATCTTAAATAACAGAGCACATCTATCTTGGAGGATTGTCAGGAGCATATGGAAACTTCAGGTGCTGTAGTGACTAATGACTATTCTAGGCCAGACTGAAATTCCAAGCTTGTTTTTTTTGAAACAGAGTCTCCCTCTGTTGCCCTGGGTAGAGTGCAGTGGTGTCATCACAGCTCACTGCAACCTCAAACTCTTGGGCTCAAGAGATCCTCCTGCCTCAGTCTCCCTAGTAGCTGGGCCTAGAGGCACGTGTCATGACGCCGGGCTAATTTTTCTATTTTTAGCCGATACGGGGTCTTGCTCTTGCTCAGGCTGGTCTCGAACTCCTGAGCTCAAGCAATCCTCCATCTTGGCCTCCCAGAGTGCTAGGATTACAGGCGTGAGCCACCTCACCCAGCCGAAATTCCAAACTTAATGCCTAGGTTCACTTATGTGGACACACAAAAACTATAGCACTATTGGGGCATGTTTTTTTTGTTGTTGTTGTTATTGTTTTACTAATTCGTGAGCTCCAAAACAGAAAACTATTACTGAATAAAGCAGATATCCAATGATCTGTTTATTCAAAAGATATGGTTTTTTTAAAAAAATAGAGTGGTTATGTTCAAAATTACAAGCCTGAATGTATACACCTGTGTGTGTATGTGTGTGCACACATTTGTGTGTGTTTTAAATGTACACGCTATAAACCTAGTAGCCTCTTGTGCCATTGTGAACATTTGAACAAACCTTTCTTTTTGGTAGTGGGTGGTTTATTTTTAATACATAAAAGGGTTTTATTTTTGTTTTTGTAAGGATTGTTTAACAAAAGGAACCTGATTGGATAGAGTAAAGAGAGAAAAGGATTTCTGACATGGGAAGATATAATCTGACACAATATCTCTCCAATTTTGAGCTGAATGGCTAACCATGAGCAATTTTAGATGTTAAACATAAAAGGTTACATCTAATAAGGAGGTGCTGCTCATGAATTGTGAGGAACAGAAGTAATTTAAATCCTTCAATTTCTGTAGTGCTTTTACATGGCTAGTACAGAGATCCCACACTTAAAAGCTGATGTAGTGTTTTTTTCTTCGGGAAGTTAGCTATAGGGTACGTATTGACTGCCTGAAACAACAGTGCTCAAGCCAAAGTGAAAGGAAAAATCCCTGCCCAGCAAGGAGAGAGGAGAACCAACAACATGTGATGATCCCTGCTGTGCTGTTTCCTTCTCTGTAAACCTGAGCTTATAGAAAGCTGCCTAGTTTTTGTTTCATCAACTCTACTGGATCCCACTTTGCACAAAGCTTTCAATATCTGGGCAGCCTTGGGGGACTCCACTTCTAACAGTTCCTTCAGGATCTTTCTTCCTCCTAAACGAGCCAGGTTATTTTTAGGTTTTAGGAGCCAGAGTACCAGGTGAGGAACAAAAACTGACTGAAGAGTCAGACTGTGGGGAATTTTCAAATTCAGACACCTAAAAGCCCACTAAATATAGGCAATTATGCACATCCTTTTCTAAATTTAATTTATATTAAATATAATTTCATTCATTTTGCATAAAAATAGAATAACTATTTTGGAGCAGTTTTGTATGCAGAAAAGGAGAAGAGAGAAATTTAGAAAACAAAGACAAAAAAAAAAGAGAGAAAGAAAAAAACCAAGCCAAGATATCCATTATGGTGGATCTTAAACCTCTCATCTATCAGATTTAATTTTATTTCCTAGAAGGAAGTCAGACAATTCTGACAGGATAAGCATAGATTATCTTTGGCCTTAGACCATTTTCTTCTATGTGTTTACAGTTTGATTTTTGTTGATTTCTCCCAGGGATTTTTCCAGATGAATAATTAATTAGAGTCCATGTCAATTTTCCATGGTCATTAAGTTCTGTCAAAATCTTCTTAGAATAAAACTTGTGATTTGTAAAACGTGAATTATTACATATTCTGCTTTCCTGGCAATTTTAAGGTTGTCTATATCCATATGAGATTTGTCATTAAAAACTCAATTAGCTTTCAAATTATAATCCTGGATACACTTTTCTTGTTCTATTCTCCCTTTTATCACTTCAACAATACCCTGGGAAACTTTTATTTTAGCTTGAACTGTTTGGATTTTATTAATTTTATTATGACTTAGCAACCACTCAACACTCATGATATACTAGATTATACAAATATATAGCTATTGTCTGCTCTTATGGAATCTAAAATTTTTATTTGCTGTAAACATTTGAAGAATTTTATTATTAGAAAACAGCATGTAAATAAATGCTTATACAAATAACAGAATCAAATAACTAGGAGCAAAATTGAGATAAGAAAACAAAATCCATGCATGGTTTTTGTTCTAAAATATGAGGGATGATTCTACAACTTTAGTGTATAACCTCAAGAAATGTTTATCATTTGTACATTAAGAATAATTGCACTCACAGCTAAAATATTTCATACATTTTTAAAATGTCTCCCTTTTCAAAGAAACTTTTTAACATAGTTTTTCCTTTTGGGTCTTACTCTTCAAATTATTCTCTTTGATTTTGGCCTTTGTAACACATTTAAAGTTTTAAATTCTTTTTTAATAAAAATAAATAATTTATTAAGGGTTCAATCAACTCTGAATATGAATGTTCTATAACTCATTTCAACCTTATCTCATAAAATTTTCCATATATTTAAATTTCATTAAAAAATATATAATATTGCTGACCTGGATACAGTCAAATTCATTAAAATGTACAGAAATTCTTATATGTTATTGATTATCATTATGTTCTTTGGTTTTTCTTACTATTTTCTGATTATGTCTCAAATTTATTAATATACATGACAGTCAGGATACTGAATAAAATGTTGTAATATTTACTTGGAATTCACAATCCTCTACCCTCTTTTCCATTTTTCCTAATCTGTAACATCTATTTTCCATTTTTCCCACACTAATATACACTGGAGACAGACTTACTCTCCCTGTGTCCCACATTTTATATATTTGCTCTTCCTCCTACTTCCCACTGCTTCCTCTTGCTCTTCTTTTCACGTTTTCACCTGCCTAAGATAGTGTTGCCTTCCCTCAACATCCTCCATAAGGTTTTTCTTTTGTTACCAGCCTGAACCTCTAAAATGTCCTAGCAATTATTAATATGTAAGTTAATTTGACCATTCTTTCGTTCAACAAAATTTCTTGAGCACCTATTATGTGTCAGACACTTTTCTAAGTACTGGGAACACAGCACTGAACAAATAGAAACAAATCCATGTCTTCAGGACGCTTACATTCTAGTGAGTGAGACAAAACAAAACAAACATATAATTGTATAATATATTGAAAGATGATAAGAAAAATAAAGCAGAGGAAGGTGACAGACAGTGAGCTTGGCGGGGGAAAGGGGTTGCTTCTAATTTCTGTGTTGTTTTCCTCTTGGTTTTCTGTGGAGTTCTATCTTCTCAAATGCATGATTATTTTAGGTTGAATTCCAGATTGCATATGAAAAGTTGTATAAATAATTTGAGGCTCTGATTATAATCCCTGTGGGGGGTAGTCTGTTTTCATTCCACTGTTACTGAAAGACTAGGAGGCCTTTCAATTTGTGGGGAAAAAACGCCTTAGTAAATCTTGAACTCCAATTTTTCCTCCTTAGCCCTGTGAGACAGTCAAGAGTTCTGGTGAGCTTCTCAGCATCTCACTGACCGCTTGTGGAGCTGCCTTGCGTAGCACACCGTTGTTGGAAATGAAATGAGCAGTGGATTTAAATGGGGTAGTTAGAGAAGGCCTCTGGCCTGCGTGTGCTATAAATGCAGCCTGTTACCCCTTAAGCAATGGCAACGATCTGCGGGACCTTGGTGAGGAGCTGGGGCTCTCCTGAAGGATTCACGTTTCTTCATGCGTTGGTCTTTGAGAAGATGGTCATCTCACATCTGTAGCACGGACTGTGCTGTCTGTTCAGTCCTCTAGGATAGAGGTTATGTGCAAGAACTCCCCTTGCCTTTTCTGTTTCCCTCACTTTATCTGGTGTACCTATTCCCAGCCGAAATCTAGATCACAGGAGGTGAAAACATGTCTGTAACCTTCCCCTTTACTCTGGTGGCCTTTCCTTCTTGCTCCCCAAATTCCCCAAGACCATAAGGGACAAACTTTCCCCTTCCCTGGAAGAATCTCCTCTATCACAGAGCAGCAGGCTTTGTGTCTAACGTGTTGGGAGAGTATTGAGGAAGAATCCTTTGTGATGGGTCTTCCAATTTATTTAGCACCTTACCAAAAACCAGGCCTTCAAACTACTATCTTGGAAAAGAAGATACATTTTTACCCATTCCCCGCTACGCCCTTGCTCTTGAAATGATAATTCTCAAGGTTTAGCTTTAGAGATGGGAAAACACAAATAGAACCTTACTTAGTGAGGGATATTAAAACACATCAAGTTTAATTATTACAAAATATTAACCCCAGTAAACCAGAGAAGCTCTCTTACTAAATAATGTTCTCTTAAATGTGACTCCTTAGTCTCGATTGTGCCATTTCTTGCAGGAAATTGTTTCACCAATTAAATCCCAATGACCTATGTGAGAATCTTGTTCCAGCACAGACTTTCATTTATCACCAAGGGTCAGTCAGAATGTGGTATTTTAAAATGAGTCATCAGGTATTATGTATTCTAAACAGAAATACCTACTGAAATGTTTGCTTTTTTTTTATGTGATTCAAAATATTTTATCAATCCATAGCAAGTATAACTTGGTACAAAGGGAATGTTATGTTATACCTTTGTGTCTTTAATGACTTTTGTTTCCTAGATTTTCATAAGCACTAGTACTACGTAACTCGTCATTTAGCAGAGTGTTGATGTGGAAAGCAGACTTGCCACATATTTTCCACAGACTTTAATTACAACAACAATGTTTATTCACTCGAGTGAAATATTAATCCCTATTTCAATCATCAAGTATTTATTGAATTTAAACTTATGTGACTACAAATGAGGGGATAATAAAGCATACACTGGCTTGGGCATGGAATAGACTACAAGTAAAGAGGCATTTGGGAAACTGGGCAGTGGGACTTTGTGGCGAATAATTCTGGGCAAAAAGGATCATAGAATTCAATGACTTCTGGGAAGAGGGGCACTCTCTCCACATTATATTAAGTGCATGGGCTTTGGAAATAGACCTCTGGGTTCAAATTCCATCTCTGCCATTTACTGACTATGTGATTTCGTGCAAGTCAGGAAATATTCACTCTGTTAGCGCTAGAGATGCTGTCCTAGTGGATAATATCCTTGTAAATGTGACTCCTTAGGATTAGTCTGATCATGCCATTTCCACTCAGGAGATTTTTTTTCACCAATTAAATCTTAATAACTTCTGTGAAAATCTAGCTCCAGTGCAGACTTTTATTTCTTTAATTTTCTGCGCCCCAGCTCTCTCACTTGTAAAATGGAGATAATTATAATGCCTGCCTTATTGGGTTGTTAGAAAGATGAAGTGAATCAATGTTTGTGAAGTACTTAGAACAGTGACTGGATCATATTATACACTATATAAATAAAAATCAACGTATGCCCAGAAGCTGTGATTTTTCTACTAATAACTCCGTATTATATAAAACACTCTCTAATTCCTTGGTGGACAAGACAGAAGAGAGTGTCTGCAGAGTCAAAAACTACATAAAGAATATATACAATTTCCTTGATAATAAACAACTATAGAAAGCTTAGGATCCATTCTGATGGAATGCAAACTTAGTTAAATTCTAGCAGCACCCAGAGCTAAGCATAGCTAGAGATAGAGCAGACAAAAATCCTGTATACAAAGTCTAGACTGCAAGAAATTCTCTTTGCAACTGACAGTAAATGCTTGACATAACAAAGCAAGTATTCTTATGTAGACGGAGCAGAATATGATCCTCAGGGACTTAGAAGAGGCCAGTAGGTGGTGCAGAGCTGAATGATTAAAGAAGACTGGAATCTGAGTAGGAATATCATAAAGGGCCATGTGTTTTCACCGAATCCTTAGTGGAATGCTTGCATAAATTAACACTAAAATCATACTATGATGACATACATACATTTTTTTATATATATATACATAATGCTTACATTAACTGCTTAAATGATTGAATATTTTTTATCTTGTAGAGCCCTTCAGTCAATTTTAGTAAACTCTCTTGAATACCCAACAATGAAGAGCAACTTCTTATAAATAATTTTGTAGATAGGGGTCTGAATTAGGAGAACCCTAAAAGAGGCAGTCCAGACACACTTTATAAAATGATGCTTTAATGATAATTTAGTACCCTGTGTTTGCAATAAGGTCACAAATATTCACAGAAATTTTAATGTATTGGGGGAGGTTGTGGAGAGGAGTATACAGGATTTATCTGTACAGTTTTAATACTAAATTTATTGCTCTGAAATAAAATAAAACTGCAGAAACAGATTTTTTCTTGAGTATCTAAACATCTATTATAAATATGATTATATTCCTTAAACAATTATATGTTGCTAGGATTAAATCTTCAAACCCCTTAAACAGTAGATACATAAAAATGATTATAAAACTCATTAAGTTTATGTATATACCCTTTCTTTAAAAATCAGCACTGTGGGCTTATTATATTTCTTACTTTTTCCAGTACTGCTTTTGTATATTTCCTGTATTACTGTCACTCTTATTTTGATAACCTCCTAGGGAATCATTTTGATTCCTTCTTAGGGTTTCGATAATGCCTACAGAACCGCATCACCCAAATAATATTTTCTCAGACACTCTGAGGTTATAGATACTCAGTAGAAGATCAATAGATTCTTCTGGGAGTGGCAAAAATTAGATTGTGGTGATGGTTGCACAACTCTGTGAATATACTAAAAACCATTGAAATGTATACTTTAAATGGGTGAATTATATCTCAATAGAACTATGAAAAAAAGGATCAATTGATTCTTGGTTGCTTCTCCCAAGGGGATTCAAAATCTCGGCATTGGTCATCACGCTGAGCTTCCTTTTACTAGCTAAATTTTGCTTGTTCCATCAATATGGATTTTTAAGTCCACACTTTTCGTAAGTTTTATAATTTCAAGCCTGGTGACTTTCCCACCAAAATGATTTTTTGAAAGTCTTATTTAACTAGTGTATGGCATGTAATTATAACACCATAAAAGGATTTTAATTTGTTGAAGCATCAAAGGTTTGAAAATCAGACAGGAGTCTGAGCAGACAGACTCACAGGCATCCCTGTAGAATGTTTAGTAGCGTAGAGGTTAAGTGCACTGGCCCTAGAGCCAAACTACCTAGAGTTAAATCCCAGCTCTGTGCCCTGTGCCAATATGGTTAATTGTGTGGTCATGAGCATATTATACAACCTCTGTGTCTCAGTTTTCATTTGTAAAATGGGGATAGTATTAAATAACACCTAACTCACAGGGCTATTAGAAGGTTGGATGAGTTAGCATACATAAAGCATTAGAACATAGTAATATGTTAATACTATGGTAATAGTAAGAGCTATTATTAACTATCATTATTAATACGTGATACCTTTCTACCCATCATCCCTTTGTTGATTCTCATTATATTTGGGTATTTTTTGTGACCACTGATGTTGATTAGTTCTTTCTATTCTCAGTGTGGCAACTACTTTCCCTTCACTATTTGGTTTATTCATAGTTCTTTACATTTATTCTTCTATTAAACAGATAGAAACATATTTATATGTATACCTCTAAAGCTGACATATAATATAAAAACCCTATACCCATAAAAATGAACAGTCTACTATACTATATATTAAAATGAATGAAAAACTAGTCACATCCTATTATATTTACCTTAATTTTGCTTGACCATTATTTTTCCACATGCTTTATAACTTCTCTTTTGAATATTATATGTTTATACCTTTTTAGAGACTCAATATGTACCAGTTATCATCTTCATCATTGTTATATTCAATATTTTGTCATTAGTATTATTTTATTGTTTCAATGATTAAATTTGATCATTAGGAGCTTGTTTAGGTTGGATATTGATTCCTTTTAGCATTGCCCCTGTGATTTTTAGAGTGTTTTCAAGACAATAACCAGCACTATCCTGATTGCTTCTGTCCTGGCACATCAAATCAGTCATCCTCCAAGAAGCACTGATTTTTATAGTGGCGAGAATAGGATTAGACAAAATTTGGCACAAAAGTGCACAGGTGGATTTGGGGTCAGAAGAAGAATATATACAGAAAAAGATATTGTTCTTGGGTCACTTCTAGTTATAGCACAACTGAGACACAAGTTCCATAAGGTCGTAAGTTATCTCTATGGTTATATTCATAGAGTTCATATTGCTCAATTCCATTTATTTTCCATTTAATATGTTACACTGCTATCCCATGCTTTAGTATGTAATTATGTCTGCCACCAAAACATTCTACTTTGATAACACAATCAAATTTTGATTTACATTTAAAAAATCAGAGCCCTTAGGATAATTACCACCTAAGACACAGAAGTTACACGTCTGGCCATTAACTTACTAGTTATATGAATTTTATCATATGTCTAGTTCGAGTTTTAGAAATTGAAGAAGCATAAAGTGCAGAAAACATCTTTTCTAACCAATGAATGTCTTATTAATATGAAAAATGATTAATCTGTGTAATGGGAACAAACCTTTTTCTTTTATGACCTGCTTTTTTACTTCCTTCTGTTTTTTACAAGCTCAAATAAAAGTTTATCTTCTAATTTCATATACCTATTTTGCCTTATTAAAGTATTCAGTAAATATTTGTTGATGAGTGACTAGTATAAAATACTGTGCCCTGATATATATGAATACTAACACATTCAATCTCACTGACTTACATTATAAAATGGTCCAGCGATGCTACAAGCCCTTGGACAAGAGGATCACAGTCAATTTGTTTGAAACTCCTTTTCAACTCTTAGTAAAGTTCTCCTCCTTACAGGCATCTATAGACAAACCAACATATGAAATTGACAGATTTTTTTACTAATTACAAGTTGTGATGTAATAGCTATAGCTCAGGTTTGATGAAGAATACTTCATTTCAAAACTGCATCTAATCATTGTTGTCACCTTAAAGAATCACATGAATTCAGAGCAAATCTAACTTTTAGAAGGTTTGGTGCAAAAATGACACCATATTATGTTTCCTCTGAAAAAATGTGTTTTCGTACCATTATAAAGGAAAATCGATTTGGTAAGATTATTACTGCTATAAATACAGATAAATTAGAAAAATCCTTTTTAGTACACCAGTTTGGCAACAATTAATGTGCTAATTACGTATCAGAAGTAGGAACTTGAGATCAAACAGATTTTAATTAGAATTCTGACTCCAGCACCTCTGGCTATATGATTCAGGGCATGTTTATCTAACCTCTATAAACTTTTGCTTCCTTACTTTTAAAACAGGAATAATTATACCTGCCTCTTAGTGTTATTGTGAGGATTACATGGAATAACATTTAAAATGACAGTGAATATTGCTAGCACTTGAAATCTGTGGAAGTTATTATTAACTGTTTTTTAATTTATGGATGTATTATATGATTCTATAAGGCTCTTCTTCCCTGCTCAGAGTAACAGTATCATTATATGCAGATCTTTATAATGACATTAGTAAATTTATTGACATAAACAAAAGACATTAATTTCTTTAGTGTGGTTCAGTGGGGCCTTCAAGGACTTCTGTGATCCTTGGTTTAGGGGAAATATTTACTAAATAATGATAGCTCCCATTTAGTGTCACGATAAAGGGTAGTTGAGGTTTGATAATTAAGTTCTTCATATCTAGAAATATGGTGTTAAACATATGTTCCTGGCGCCCCTTAGTGTACTAATGAATTATTACAGTTACACTGATATTCCCCTTTGTCTTCAGTAATTCTTTGAGTGTGTATAAACCTCCATAGATGTGTGAGAAAGATGCTAATATACTAATCCCCAAAATATACGTCAAGAATAATCTCCACATTACCACCTCCTTTGTGATAGATTTAACAATCATCATGCTGTTTCTGTATTGTCAGATTTCTCCTATTCGATGAACATAATCGATTCAGTTTTGCTCTTGATGCCATATGTTCAGGCTATCATTGTGCAATGTGGCAAAACTAGGATAAAATGGATTGTCTCACTGTTCAACCCTGGCCTAGATTGCCCATGGTATATAGGTAAGGCCATCACCATTCTAATTGTTTCCTTATTCAAAATATGAACTAGCTATAGGTTGAGTGTTTCTTATATAAAAAAAAATCAGAATTTGATTCACTATGATCAACAATAAATAAATTAGGGCTGGGCATGGTGGCTCATACCTGTAATCTCAGTGCTTTGGGAGGCCAAGGTGGGAAGAATGCTTAAGGCCAGGAATTCAAGACCAGCCTGGGCAACATAGTGAGACCCTGTCTCTAAAAAACATAATAATAACAACAACAATAATTAGCCAGGCATGGTGGCATGAGCCTATAGTCCCAGCTACTCAGGAGGCTGAGGTGGGAGGATTGCTTGAGGCAGGACTGTGAGGTTACGGTGAGCTATGATCGTGCCATCGTACTCCAACATGGGGGACAGAGTGAGGCCCTGTCTCAAAACATAAAAACAAACCAAGAAAAGAATAAACTGAATTAAGAAGAGAATGTAGAAGTTGTAGAAGTTTGTCATTTTTGCTCCAATATTTTCCAGTTAACAGTATATTGGAAATTTATTTCGCTAAGGACATATTTTTCATCAGTTTTTTATTCATCTCAAATTCAATACTAAGTGCTTATTACTCTATAATTTTTTCACTGCATTCTTTATATTGCTCCTTATGGTTTTTATTAATGCTCTTCACCAAGTATTTCCAGTTCTCCTCTTAAGCACATGGTAGAAATGCATTTCTATGCTCCTGTGATTTAGGTGGTAGCTGTGCAGCTTGCTTTAGCCAATGAAATGTGAATGGAATTATGCATTTTACACTGGGGGGTAAAATTTAGGAGCCAATTATTTGCCCCCTTTCCTCTTCCATGGTGACAACAATACTCCAGATGGAGGCTGCTCTGTGTCCCAGAAAGAAAATAATGCAATGTAGAGACCCCGTTGACCTGCATTGGAAATGGAGCATGAATGAGAATTTAAACTTTTGCTCTGTTAAGCCATAGAGATTTGGAGGTGGTTCTTTACTGCAGCATAACCTAGCCTATCGTGACAGATACACTCCTTTTTTTAGATGTACCTATATTTCAAACTTCCTCCATTGTTAATATCACTATCAATTATAGCTTTTTAAAGTATTTCTAAAAGACAATCCATATGTTTATTAAGCATTATTTGCTTAATAATTCTTCATCAATATAAAGAAAGGGTTGTTTTTTATATTAGTAACATGTTATAATTGGTTATTAAAATTTTTTCTGAATGTGATGAACCAAATTTTGAGATAGCATAAAAGGTAGAAATGGTAAAGCATCCATTTGACTTTGTACAGAATTTTGTGTAGGATAAATTATCCTTTTGATTTCTTTACTATTCATTGAAATAGAAGTATATATTTGATGTCCATAAAAAGCTTATTAATTATATAATTCTAATAATCCTTGCTAAACTAGTATTAATATGATCAACTATTATGCCACTAACTTCTTTAGCAATTTTTCCTAACTTTGAAATTCCCTGGATTAAATCTTATGTATCTAGAATCAAGAGAATCTGTAATGTTAAGAATAAGAGCACAAATATTCAGAAATATCATCACAGTCATATGATTGAACTTTTTATTTCTTGTGGGGAAATAGATAAGAGAAAAACTTTTATTTTGTAGCTCTTGGTCCTGGCACTTGAAGATAAGTGATTATTATACTTTCCTTTTGTATTTTATCCTCCTTTTTTGCTTTTGAATTGTATTTAATTCATTTGTTTCACAAGTGATTACTAAAAACTTACCATACACCAGACACTGTTTAATGTTCTGATCACTTAATTATTACCACACCTCTCTTTGAAACAGCTTCAAGATCAAAACAACATTCTATAGCTCTGATATTTAGACATGGCTCTTTCAAGGGGTAAAATTTTCTAATAATTTAATGCTGTAAGCTTATTTTTATTGATGTATAACTTACATAAAATAAAACACATATTTTAAGTGTACAGTTTACTAAGTTTTGAGAAATGTGTACACCTGAAAAACTACCACCCCAGCCAAGCAATAATGAGATAATCTTCATATCCATGAGAATGGCCAAAATCACAGACTGAAAATACCAGGATTTGATGAGAATGTATAACAATTGAAACTCTCATACATTGCTGGTGGAGGTGTCAAATAGAACAACCCCTTTGGAAAACTAGTGATTTCTTATAAATTTCAGCATATACCTACCCTTAGTTTTAGCAGTTCTACTGTAGGATATTTACCCAAGAGAAATAAAAACACATATGTGAAAAATCGAACAAACAAAATATACAAGCATTTTCACAGAAGCTTGATTTATAATTGCTCCATGTTTCAAAATGTCCATCAATAGCTAAACTGATGAACAATTTGTGGTATATTCATAGAATGGAATACTACTCAACAATAAAAAGAAAAAGAACACTCTACTGACACATGGAACATATAGAGGAATCTCAACCACCCTGCTAAGCAAAAGAAGCCAGCCACAAAAAGAGAGTGCTTAGTGTATGATTTCCACAGAAATCAGAACAGGGGTTGACACTGGCTAGAAGGGATTGGGGGAAAGGATGTGATAAGATGATGGGGAAAATACTGAAAAGAGCCCGAAATTTTTTATATATAAAATTCTGTCCATAAAATCTGTCCCAAACCCTACTGACCTGTGAAATATATATGTGTGGCATAAACTATAAATAATCAACTAGATATAAAAGAACTAAATTAAGAATTCAACTGCCATAAACTTCAGAGGAGATAGTTTGGCATTTATGTCCAACCAACTTGACTGTATGCTAAACAAATCAATACTTTATTAAGAAACATGACAGAATCATATATCACTTTACAGTGTCCAGGATACAATTCAAAATTACTATATATATAAAGAAAATGTGGAACATTTTCCATATGTATGAAAAGAGGCAATCAATGGAAACTAACCATAATATGACACAGATGTTGGAATTAGCAGAAAAGAATTTTAACATAGCTATTATAACTATGCTCAAGAATAAAAATGTGCTTATAATGAATGAATAAATCTTAGCAGAAAAATAGAAACTAATCAAAATAAAACAAATTAAGCCAAATAAAAATTCTAACACTAATATATTTGCTAGTAATATTAAAATTGCCTCCTAAATTTCCATTATTTCTATTTGTAATAGTTACATGATAAATAAAAATTTTAAAAAACAACACACAAAAAAAAGAAATTTTAATGGTGAAAACACAATATCTGAAATTAAAAACTCATTAGATATGTAAACAACAGATTGGAGATGACCAAAAAAATAATTGGTTACCTTGATGATAGATCAATAGATGTTATAATGTGAATGACCATGGAAAAAATTTTAAAAACATGTTTCAATGCCCTGTGGGACAATACCTGGTATTGGAGTCTCAGGAGAACAGGAAAAAGAAATGGAGCGGAAAAAATGTTGTAAAAATAACGACCAAAATTTTCTCACATTTTATGAAATATATAGATGTACAGAATCAAAAAATTTCAAGCTTCAAGTGCCATCTGCAGGCACAAGGCAAATTGTCCCATTTGGAAGGCTTTGGAAGCAAGAAGAAATGAAGAAAAAGGTACAGAAATATATACAGGTGATTTAAACACCTAGACTGTACGAAATAGTAAGACAATATCTTAATGTATTAAAAGAGGATAGAATAAAATTACATGGTGACAATAACATGTAAGTTTGGAAGGAGTAAATGTGGTTAAAGTACTGGATGGAAAGAGGGAAAGGGTAGTGATTATCTTCAAATGATAAGTTACATATAATTATAGTTATGCAGCATATAACATCCATAGTAGGAGAGGGGATAAGCAGGATGATAGAAAATAGTCAACCTAGAATTCTACATTTAGACAATTTATCATAAAACATAAAGTATTAAATATATGTATTTTCAGATATCCAACCCCCCTGTCCAGTATTCTTTAATCCTTCTTTTTCAGAAAACAACTAAAGAATAGTCTCTGCCAAAAAAGAATATAATGGAGTGGGGAGGCAGGGAAGCAAGAATAATTAATGGGGTTGTATTAGTTTTCTAGGGATATCCTAACAATATACCACAGACTGGGTGGCTTAAACAACCGGAAATTATTTTCCCACAGATCTGGAGGCTAGAAATCCAAGGTCAAGGTACAGGCACAGTTGGTTTTCTCTGAGGCTTTCTCTCTGGCTTATAGATGGCTGCCCTCTTGCTGTCTCTTCGGATAGTCATCCCTCCGTGCTCGTGTGCCCCTGGTGTCTCTCTATGTGGTTATACGTTCCATGGTTTCTTAACCTCCTCTTCTTAGAGGGACCCTAGTCAGATTGGATTAGGGTACACTTCAATGACCTCATTTTCATTTTATTATCTCTTTAAGGGACCTACCTTTAAATAATGTCACATTCTGAAGTATTGGGGCTTAGAGCTTCAAAATATGAATTTTGGGGGTGCATAATTCAATCCATAACAGGGGTATAATAAATAAAGGTAGTAGAAAAGCATAATTCCCAGGGATGATGCTTTAGTGAAGTTCCTAGGATGACGGCTACAGATGGCCAGGGAGTAACCAGTCCAAATTGAAGCAGGAAGATGGAGGATTTCCACAGTGGTATCAATAGGAAAAACAGTAAATTTTCATATTACCTGAACTGTTTGGAACTATTATGAAAATATTTACTCTTCTGGCAGATATCTGAGGAGGAAGTAGTGACAGGTATAAGGGAAACTAAGCGAATTTTAAAATTGGCAGCAATTAACTCCATGGAGAACAAAGAGTTATAAAAGAAAGGAAATACAAGCATAGCACATTACATATTAAATAATATTTACATAGTTATAATAAAAACACTGGTTATTTTTCCAATTAAAATTGTGATAAAATTCTATTAAGAAGGTTATAGAAAGTACGAAAGAAGTAAATCCTCATCTTTCATAATAGGAAATCAAAATATAATACCAAAAACTGAAAAAAAGCCAAAAATGATTATATAGCATGCTATTAAGAAGTACAGCTGGGTTTGGCAGCTCACTCCTGTAGACCCAGCTACTAGGGAGGCTGAGACAGGAGGATCACTAGAGCCCAGGAGTTCAAGTCCAGCCTGGACAACACAGTGAGACTCTGTCTCTTAAATTAAAAAAAAAGAAAAAAAAAGAGAAAGAAAGAAAGAGCAATATGGAAGTGAATAAGAGAAAGAGCGAGCTACAGAATTAAAAGAGTTTGCTTCTGGGAGTGAAACAGGAAGAGGGTAGAGGTAAGGCAGGACACTACTGTTTTGCATTAAAACTCGTGGAAAAATTTTGACTTTTTTTTTAAATTTCAGAATTTTATGAGGATATACATGTTTTGGTCACATAATTTTCTTTTGTACAGTTTGAGTCAAAGTTATAAGTGTGCCCTTCACTCAGTTAGTGTACATTGTACCTGTTAGGTATGAATTTACCCATTCCCTCCTCCCCCCCCACCTGCTTGATTTCCAATGAATATCACTTCCATATGTGCACATAAGTGTTGATTAATTAGTTCCAATTTAATGGCGAGTACATGTGGTGCTTGTTTTTCCATTCTTGTGATACTTCACTTAGAAGAATGGGTTCCAGTTCCATCCAGGCTGTTACAAAAGATACTAGATCATCATTTTTTTTTAATGGCTGAGTAGTGCTCCATGGTATACATATACCACATTTTATTAATCCACTCATGTATTGATGGGCACTTGGGTTGTTTCCACATCTTTGCAATTGTGAATTGTGCTGCTATAAACATTTGAGCACAAGTGTCTTTTTTTATAAAATGTCTTTTTGTCCTTTGGGTAAATACCTAGCAGTTGGATTGCTGGATCAAATGGTAGGTCTACTTTTAGTTCTTTGAGATATCTCCATACTGCTTTCCATAGAGGTTGTACTAGTTTGCACTTCCACCAACAGTGTATAAGTGCACCTTTCTCTCCACATCCTCACCAGCATTTGTTGTTTGGGGACTTTTTGATAAAAGCCGTTCTCACTGGAGTTAGGTGATATCTCGTTGTGGTTTTGATTTGCATTCCTTGATGATTAGAGACGTTGAGCAGTTTTTCATGTGTTTCTTGGACATTAGTCTATCTTCTTTTGAAAAGTTTCTGTTCATGTATTTTGCTTACTTTTTGATGGGGTTGTTTGATTTTTTCTTGCTGTGTTTATAGTAAATTTTTGAAAAAAAATTCAAAAGTAGAATTTCTTCTTAAGACTTCTCTGCTAGTAAATCCTGAACTAAAATTCCCATCCAAATATCTCTCTGAACACATATGTCTCACTTCTTTTTTGATATCCCCATTCAATATTTCATAGGTAGTTCTAATTTAGTCCCTTATTCCCCAGGCATGCTTCCTGCTGTTCCTCCTGCAGTGTTTTTCTTCAGCTAGTCATCAAGTCAGAAAACTAAACATCATATGTCTCTGATTTACTGCCAATGCATAATCACTGAATCCTGTTGATTCCATCTCTTTACAGTCAGTTTCCTTTCCTACCTCTCTGCTGATTGTCACTTAGTTCTGGTATTACTGAACTTCTTACAGTATTTGTATATGTGCCAACTGCTCTCTTGCCTTTAGTTCTAATCACATACTAGTTATTTTGCTTGGACAATTTTTTTTTCTCTTTTAGGGATCAGTGAAAGCATAGGATCTTTCAGAAAGTTCTCCCTCACATATCCATCCCAGTACTCATTTTGGCCCTAGATATTATGTTTGTGCCTATCATAATGAGTGACACAGAGAAGATGCTTAATTTTGTTTCAAGAATAAATAAATGAATGGATTGAATGAATATTGATAAATTCCAAGAGAAAGCGTCTGATTCTTCCATCATTGAGTGGGAGTCATTTCTGAGGTGTAGGTAAAAGACTGAACGTCTGTTCCACTTAAATTCTATGCTAGCTAGAAAAATTTAAAACTGTTTTTATTGAGAAGTCCAAATGTACTAGCCATCATCTGCAAATTCAAACATCATGACTTTTACATAAAATAGGGACATGCCTGTCAATGTAGGTATTTTCCTTAACACATACATATTATGAAAGAAAGGTCCTACTACTTTAGGATGTCTCTTCTGCTTGGAGAGGTTAAACTCAATGGAAGAAGACTGTCTGCTCCAAAGTCATCAATCAGAGATTTAGCTACTCCTTTCCCCTCTTTCCTCCTTTAGTTGAACAACTGTCAGTTTGCCAGAAAAGACCTCAACCCTTGCTCTGCTAGAATGTCAGGGAGATGCATATTCATTTAAGACTGGTAGGGACAGGGTGAACTTGGGTGGCTGCATTTCTCTGCATTTATTCTTAGATAAAATTTATTTTAAGATAAAAAATTTCTACCTCATATTAAAATATAATATTGACAGCTCAGGGGGTAAACAGTCACAAGAGGTTGCTGGGTGGAAAAAATCTCAGTAGAGCAAAGTTCGAGAAGAATTTAAAATGAAAGGACTATGTATAAGCAACATAATTACCTTTGTTATCTCCTTCAACTTTTCAGTACTGGAATTTTCCAGTAGCTATACACACAACTAGAATGAATCTACTTTCATATTTCTTCATAAACATTTCTAAGTAGAAGGTGGCATAATGCAATTATGCTGTAGTGTACTTTTCCCATTTTGTTTTTCTGTGAATGTGATTGATAGAAAAACTGCACTGGGAAACAGAATTCATGCATTATATCCTGGTTCTTCCCCTATTTTTGTGACCTTAAAAATTATTTCAACAATTTAATGAAGCTCAATTTCATTTTCTACAAAATGGGGACCTGTGTTTTGCCAAATACAAAGCTTTTTTAAAAATATCAATTTATATGAAAAAGTACTATAATTGTAAAAGTTCCTTACACATGCAAAATCCTATTTCTTACATAATACACATATTATGTTTCTTAGTGAAGTTTCCAAGCATAATGATAAGCTACCTAGAGACATATATTGCACTCAATACAGATTTTATTGTTTACACGGTTTGTTCATGGCACAAGTTTAGTAGGGCATTTTTTCAAAGCAGGGACAATTCTCTAGAGTGTGTTAGGGTTACGAAATGAAAGGAATTGATACTATGAGTAGAAGTTAGAACATAATCTTGTTGGCAAAAAGAAATGAGATAGTTTTCTTTCATTCTTTTATTCATTCATATCCATTAATTCTGTAATATATTGGACCTACTACTAAGTAAATAGCTTTGTGTTTTGAGGATAAAACAGATGTTGAGGATAAAAACAGGAGTATCACTTAGCCTTTGTCATCTAGCTATGCACAAGCCAGTAGGAATACAGAAAGACAAAATGCATAATAAAACACTCTACATATGCTATTGAGTGTTTTGAAATCACAAACACAAAAGAGATAATTAATTTTATATGGGGGCTGGACAGGCAAGTCCAGAATGCTTCATAGAGGAGAAGGTCTAGAGTATAAAGGATGCGTAAGGGGAGAAGGAGATAAGAAGGACAAGCTGTAAGATGAAAGCATCAAGTAACTTACAAAGGAAAACCCATTAGACTAATGACAGACTTCTCAGCAGAAACCTTACAAGCCAGAAGGGATTGGGGTCCCAATGTTAGTCTTCTTAACCACAATAGCTGCCAGCCAAGAATTTTGTATCTGCAAAACTAAGTTTCATAAATGAGGTAGAAATAAAGTCTTTCCCAGACAAGCAAATACTAAGGGAATTTGTCACCACTAGACCTGCCCTACAAGAAATGGTTAAAAGTGCTCTATACATGGAACAGAACAATCAATACTGACCAGTATAAAAACACCTGAAAGTTAAAACTCACAGCTCTTATAAAACAGTAACACAAGGGAGAAAACAAAGCAACTAGGTATCAATAAACAGGATAACCAGAAAAGTATCTCACATAATAATACTAACATTAAATGCAAGCAGTCTTAATGCCCCACTTAAGACTGGCTGAATGGATAAAACTGGCTGAATGGATAAAAAAACACAACCCAACTATATATGCTATCTACAAGAAATACATCTAAATCACAAAGATTCTCACAGACTCAAAGTAAAGGGGTGGAAAAAAATATTCCATGCAGAAACCATAAGTAAGCAGCAGTAGCTATTCTCATATCAGATAAAATACACTTTAAGTCAACAATGGTAAAAAAAAAATGGTCATTATATAATGATAAAGGGATCAATTCAACAAGAGGCTATAACAATCCTACATATATATGCACCTAACACAGAAGCTCCCAGATTCATAAAACAAATTCTACCACATCTAAGGAAAGCAATAAACATTGACATCATAATGGCCAGAGACTTCAACACTCCAATGTCAGAACTAGACATATCACTGAGGCAGAAAATCAACAAAGAAATGTTGAACTTAAACAGGACCCTAGAAAAAATGGACCTATCAGACATCTACAGAACATTCTATCCAAACTGCAGAATATACATTCTTCTTATCAGTACATGGGACATTTTCTAAGATAAATAATGTTAGACTACAAAAAAAGTCTCAGCAAATTTAGAAAAATTTAAATTATACCACATATCTTCTCAGACCACAATGGAATAAAACTAGAAAAAAATTCCAAGAGGAACTCACAAAACTATACAAATACATGAAAATTAAACAACCTGCTGCTACACAATCCTTGCATCAATGATGAAATCAAGATGGAAAGCAAATAATTTTTTAGTTGAATGACAAAGGCAACACAAACTTCCAAAATCTCTAGGACATAGGAAAACCACTGCTAACAGGGAATTTCATAGCCTTAAATGCCTACATCAAAAAGACACAAAGATCACAAATTAATGACCTAATGTCACACCTCAAGGAACTAGAAAGAGAAAAAAACAAACCCAGTGCTAGCAAAAGAAAAGAATTAACAAAGATTGAAGCAGAACTAAATGAAATGGAAACCAAAAAAATCAATAAAAAGGATCAATGGAACAAAAAGTTGGTTCTTTGAAAAGATAAACAAAATTGATAGACCTCTATATAAACCTGACATAGAAGAGAAAGAATTAAAATAAACTCAGTCAGAAATGAAAAAAGAGACATTACAACTGATACAAAAATGCAAAAAATATCATCTGAGACTACCATGAAAATTTCTACACACAAAACTAGAAAATCTAGAGGAAGTGGATAAATTTTTGGATGCACATAAACTCCCAAGCTTGAATCAGGAAGAAATAGAAAAACTGAACAAGTAGTGAGATTGAAGCAGTAATAAAAAAAAAAAATCTACCAATTAAAAAAATCCCAGGACCAAACAGATTCACAGCCAAATTCTACCAGACCTACAAAGAAGAACTGGCAACTATACTACTGAAAGTATTTCATCTCATCAAGAAGGAGGGAATCCTCCCTAACTCATTCTATGAAGCCAGTATCACCCTGATACCAAACCCAGGAAAGGACATAACAAAAAAAGAAAACTATAGACCAATATCCCTCATGAACATACATGCAAAAATCCTCAACAAAACACTAGCAAACTGAGTCCAACAGCACATCAAAAAGTTAATTCATCATGATGAAGTGGGTTTCATCCCAGGGATGCAAGGATGGTTCAACATACACAAATCAATAAACGTGATTCATGACATAAACAGAATTAAAAACAAAGACCATATGATCATCTCAATAGATGCAGAAAAAGCATTTGATAAAATCCGGCACCCTTTTATATAAAAAAACCCTCAACAAACTAGGCATAGAAGGAACATATCTCAAACTAATAAAAGCCATATATGACAAACCCACAACCAACATCATACTGAATAGGGAAAAGTCAAAAGCATTCCCCCTAAGAACTGGAACATGACAAAGATGCCCACTGTCACCACTTCTATTCAACATACTACCGGAAATCCTAGCTAAAGCAATCAGAAAGAGAAAGAAATAAAGGACATCCACATCAAGAAAGAGGAGGTCAAACTATCCCTATTTGCTGATGACATGATCTTATGTCTAGAAAACCCTAAAGACTCCAGCAAAACACTCCTAGAACTTATAAATACAATTCAGCAAAGTCTCAGCTTACAAAATTAATGTACACAAATCAGTAGCATTTCTATACACTAGTAACAGTTAAGCTGAGAGTCAAATCAAAAACCCAGTACCATTCACAATAGTGCCAAAGAAAATAAAATACCTAGGAATATACTTAGCTAAGGAGGTGAAGTATCTCTACAAGAACTATAAAACACTGATGAAAGAAATGATAGATGACACAACAAGTGGAAAAACATCCCATACTCATGGAATGAAAGAACAAACATTGTTAAAATGTCCATACTGCCCAAAGTCATTTATAGGTTCAATACAATTCCCACCAAAATACCAAGGTCATTTTTCACAGACCTAGAAAAAACAATCCCAAACTCCTAAACTTTATATGGAACCAAAACAAAACAAAACAAAACAGAGCCCCAATGGCCAAAGCAATCCTAAGCAAAAAGAACAAATCTGGAGGCATCACATTACCTGACTTCAAATTATACTACAAGGCTACCATAACCATAACAGCATGGTACTGGTATAAAGGTAGACACATAGACCAATGGAACAGAATAGAGAACACCGGATATAAAGTCATATAGCTACGACTAACTGATTTTGGAAAAAGCAGACAAAAACTTACTCTGGGGAAAGGATGCCCTATTCAATAAATGGTATTGGGAAAACTGGATAGTCACATGTAGAAGAATGAAACTGGATCCCTATCTCTCACCATATACAAAAATTGACTGAAGATGGATTAATGACTTAAATGTAAGAGATGAAACCATAAAAATTCTAGAAGACTTTTTATTGGAAAAAGTCTCCTGGACATTAGCCTAGACAAAGAATTTATGACTAACACCACAGAAGCAAATACAGCAACAACAAAAATAAATAAATGGGACTTAATTAAACTATGAAGTTTCTGCACAGCAAAGGAAATAATCAATAGAGTAAATAGACAATCCATTAAATGGGAGAAAATATTTGCAAAGTATACATTTGACAAAGGACTAATATCCAGAATCTACAAGGAACTCAAACAAATCAACAAGAAGAAAACAAATAACCTGATCAAAAAGTAGGCAAAAGACATGAACAGATTTTTTTTAAAAGAAGATAGACAAATGGCCAACAAACATAGGAAAATATCCTCAACATCACTAATCATTACAGAAATGCAAATTAAACCACAACAAGACACTAACTTACCCCTATCAGAATGGCCATTATTAAAAAGTCAAAAAACAATAGATGTTTGCAGATGTGGTAAAGAGGGAATGCTTATACACTGTTGGTGGGAGTGTAGACTAGTACAACTTCTATGGAAAACAGCAGGAGATTCCTCAAAGAACTAAAAGTAGACCTCCCATTCAATCCAGCAATCTCACTACTGAGTATCTACCCACAGTAAGAAACAGAAGTCATTTTACAAAAAGACGCCTGCACCTGAATGCTTATCACAGCACGATTCACAATTGCAAAGAATGGGACCAAACAAAGTGTCCATTAACTGAGAAGTGGATAAAGAAAAGGTGGTATATATACCATGGAGTACTTCTCAGCTATAAAAAGGAAGGAAATAATGTCTTTTGCAGCAACTTGGATGGAACTGGAGACCATAATCCTAAGTGAAGTATCTCAGGAATGGAAAAACAAATATCATATGTTCTCACGTATAAGTGGGAGCTAAATGAAGGGTATATATGGTCATAAAGTGGTGTAATGGACATAGCAAACTAAGAAGGGGGGAGGTTGGGTGTTGGGAGGGGGGTGAAAGATAAAAACCTACCCACTGGGGACAATGTACACTATGCTGGTGATGAGTACACTAAAAGCCCTGACTTCAGCATTATACAATTCATCCATGTAACAAAAAACACTTGTACCTTCTAAATCTATTGAAATAAAAAATAAATAGAATGAGGACTTTTACTGGTAGTACTGAGCAGTGATTAGTAGTCCATCTTCCTAGTCCTATGGATTCAGGCAGGGCTGAATTAGAATCCAGGCTTTGCCACTTACTGGCAGTGAGCCTACATCTTGGCTTTAACCATCTTATTGCATTTAACCATCTTATGCCTGTGATTCCCTAGGCTAGGCAAGGCAAGGTGTGGTATCATCAAAATAGCTAGGCAAAATGATGTAAAGTATGTGACATTTATCTATCTAGGCATATTTGTTTTAAATTTTAATTGATAAGGACATCAAATTTTATTTATATATTTCTGTCTTAATAATTTACTTATCCTGAGTATTGGGCATATATAATCAGTTTTTTTTTAAGCAAGGAATAACAGGGTATAGACTTATCATTTGATATATGATCTTAAAATTCTAGATCAAAGATGGGTTTGTGTTGATTTGGTCTTGCCTTTGAAGAAAAATGGGTAATGTTTGTTTATATTCTAATTACTAGAGTTATTTTTAGTTTTTGGCCTTTCAATATGATTTATTTCATGTCACTAAATAATTTTTTAGAAATGAAATATGCAATATAGATGCATATTACTTAGTAACAAAAAATAAGAAGCATTATTTTTTCATCTCTCATTCTTGGCAAGATACCTCTTTTAATAATTTTGATCTTTTGGTTATTCCATAACATTTTATATGACTTTATTTTGCTACATGTGCCTATTAGTGGATAATTAAAAACTTAAAAATTATCCATCTTTCTTGACAAAAAAAGCTTTTCCTTTCTGTACAACTTACTGCTTTTATTTTTTATTTTATTATTTCTCTTTTGAGAGCATTTAGAAAGTTTTCCTTTTTAAGTATTATTTATTTCCATAATTATTGATGTGATACATTTGATCGTCACACTCTTTATAGTCCTTATGCATTAACATCTCATTTTTAATAGTTTGTATTGTTTGAAATACCTACAAATATATTTAGTACAATATCCAGAATTTACTGCCATTTTGATATAAGTTTTCTAATGTTAGATTTAGATTTCTAATTAGATTTTGAAATAAATCTCTTTTCATCAATGTAGATATGCTTCCACTTATTTAGTGGGACAGAATCCATCAAATTCAAATAAACATCTTTTATTTCCTTCACATAATGGAAATAATCATTAATCAAATTTGCCATATATACCAAATACTATTTTTAAGATTTAAAATAAATTGTCCCATATTTAAATATATAATGATCAGAAAGCAAACTTTCTGTGATGATTTACAAGGGTTGGCAAATTTTTCTGTAAGGCCAGGTAATAATTGTATTAGGCTTTGTGGAAAAGAAGAAAAATTGAGGATATTAGGTAGCTTTTCATATAATGAAAGAAAACAAATTTTCACAAATTTTATTGAAAAAATTAAAATTATAATATTTGAGTATAATATTTTTGTAATATTAATCTACTAATGAGGAGAATGAAATTCTTTTGAGGGGAGGTGGCATTTTGCTTAGTTGGTGTTCAAAGTTAGTGTTCCCAATCATCAAATTGGTTACAAATGTTTATTTATAAAAAACATTCTTAGCTTGAATGTCATACAAAGTGATGCAGCAGGCCAGATGTGGCCTGTGGGCTGTAGTTTGCTACTACCTAAGATAAAGGATGCTTCAACCAAATTTGGACATTTAAAAAATGGTTAAGATGATGTTGGAAAAATTTTAATTGTTGTTATGTGATTTAATGAAAGGCAACAGAAATGAAACCCAATACTATTAGCTATAGATATGTCTGAAAAATTGTGGTCTGTATGTTGTGCCTTTTTATAAACTTCATGCTTGATTATCTCCACTGTAAGTCAGAGAGTCAGAGAGTGATTGTTGGCATGTGAAAGAGGACTGGTTTGCAGTTGAATTGTGATAATATTCATGCTACATATTTTTCCCTCAAGAGTGGGAATTTTGCTACTGTCTCCTTTTCATGATTTAGAAACATTTAACCACTCCATAGACAGAAAATTACATATAAAAATTTCACCAAATTTCCCAGAGAAATAAGAAAGGGAAGGAATATAGGGAGGCTTCCCGTGATGTTGGGGTGGATCACGCCATGTCATCCATCAATATAATGAGATGCAAGGAACCCTGAGCCCTGACCCCACAACTCTCTCATCTGCATAGCTGGGGATATGACTCCTACATAAAGAGTCAGCTCTGGCCCAGTGATGCAAATCAAGTATCTTTCCATTCTCTGTAATTTAAAGAGTATTACTAATCCTGAAACCACGGTGACTCAGGCTTAAGCTCCTCTTTTATTCCTGCTCTTATGCCAGCACTATTAGCTGGGCTACATAATTATTACTAAGACTTTTTACCTTTGTCCTAGAGATTGGGTCTCAATATGTTGTCCTTCTATTCTGAGGCTAACCTCAGTAACCTGGCCAGTTCCTATTTTCTCTAAGGCCAGGGTGCTTGCCTTAGAATCGGAGTCTGCCTGAAAGCTCCAGCCTTGAAACCAAGGCACTGCTGCCTACTTTGCACCTCTGCACACTACATTCTGGCCTGTCTTCCTGGATCTCCACAGTCTAGCCAACATCAGAATCTTTATTGCAGGGCTTTGTTAGTGCTCTGAAATAATGTTCCCTAAATGACTATGCATCATTTTGGTCCAATAAATGATCAAATTTTCTGAATTGAAAAAAATTTAGGAAAACTACAGTGGAAAATCATTGTTCAATGTATTTTGGGGTTTTTAACATTGTTATGTTCTTCCCAATCTTAAGGTTGAAATGACCTTTATTTTGTGGAATAATATTTGTATTGTGTTTGATATTTAAGTCTTTCATTGAGTAAGCTGACAATCATATGTTTGCCTAAAGTTTTGAAATTTTACTAGATCATAAAATCCCAAAGTCATGGGGAAGAGGGAGGATAGTTCTGGATAATGGCAGTTACCTCACTGGAGTCCTTATAGACACTGATGGCCGGTCCACTTCCACTTGCTGCTGATTATTGTGCTAATTGGTCCCCAAGTCCATTGGCAAGACTGCACTTTGTCCTATGGCCTTAAAATGCTCTGTCTCCAAGGATAGCCATTTGGTGAGAAGTTATTTTCCATATATTACCAATCTAGTACCACTTGCTTCAAGTGACAGAAATACGTGGTCAATCAATACCAAAATGGGGGCCAAAATGAATGGTAGCAATTTAGCAAGTGACTACAAATCAGAGTGACTGAATCTATTTGTCACATCTAATTCTGTTACAGGAAATAGGCTTGATAAAATACAATAACTTAATCTACCCAGAAACAACTTGCCCTATCCATCAAGCAAGCAAGACATCACCTTCATATTTTTCTTTCAAAACAATTTCCTCATAGAAACTTTCTACATTTGTCTAAACATCTTTCCAGGCTTTACCTTCCCATAAACTTGCAGTTGCCCTCATTTAGTCACTTAAGGGAAAACAATATTAGGATTCCATTCACCAAGTATTAATAAGCTATGTATACTAATATGTGTTTATGTACATTTTGCATTTTGTGTTCATTATGTTTTATTAATTATTAGTATGATAAGTATATTTACCCTTGTAAAGAGGTTTTATTATTATGTAGGCAATTGAAAACAATTTTTATTGGCTGCATTTTGGATGAATGTTTTTGTTGCATTTTCCCACATATGCAAATGAATTATATTAGCATCATCCTAGATGTATATTATGTAATGGGGTCACTAATCAAGGGCTGAAAATGTAACATAGATGAATAAAATTTAGATTAAAAATGTTTTCAGAAGTGCCACCCCTTTCAATTCCCCAAGTGCTTCAGCTTAATCATGATCAACTCTATGGTGGGACACCAAAGAATAATTGCAGAAATGTTGTTTATCTACTTGGAGAGGATTCATTACCTCAGACATTATTTGACATAAAAACGGAGGTACCTCTGTCATTGCTTTGACCTCTCCAACAAGATGAACAACTAGGCTGGTACACTTATTGATCAGAGCAAAATCCATTCCATTGGAAATAGACAGTAGATACACACTAGCATAAATGAGGATTTAACATCTGTTCCAAGTAGATTGGCTATTAATCTGGAATCTGAAACAACACAACTAGCAGCCTGGAAGTGTTACCTTTTTATTGTAGGTACACAGATAAAAGGACTGTTTGCACTGCTCAGTGGGCAATATTTTATGAATATGGGTAGTTGGATATGTAACTTGTAAATCATATATGCCAAACTTGGTCTACATTCTAAGTTTGTTGAATATTGAAAGTGTTCATCATTTTGCAATTAGCTTGCCTCTGCTTATCTTTCTAAAGGTAACATGAAGTATTGTGAATGTTACTTTGTGCTTATTGAACAGCTGAATCAGATGTTCCTTTATTGTTACTGATACTCACAATATTTACATAATGCAACCTGATAAAAAGTGCTACATTACTGTAATGTTAAAATAAAGGTTGTACGGTGATGAGGTACAAACAGAGCATTTTCAATGAGTGGAAAACTTGTTTAAGTTAGCTGGGAGCAATTTTATAAACATTTTTTAGTTCTAAACTCTTTTCAAGTCCTTATGTGGGTTCTATTTTTCATGGTTTCTAAGGACTGAAAAAAAAGCAACTGACAAATATTTAATGCAATTTGGTTATATATAACTAGGTGAAGAGGAGGAAAAATATCTTCCTCACCCATCCCATGTTCATGGCTGATGCCCTTATAACAAAAGACAGATTAATAAGAGAAAAGCATACACATTTGTTTAATATAAGTTGTACATGACTTGGGAGCCTTTACAAAAAGCAGTTAAACCACATATAATTTATAGTACATTTGATGAGGAATGAATAGTCATGGAGAAATATGATTGAAGAACAAAAGTGTATGATCAAATGGTAATAAGCCGGAGGAAACATAGCAAGTACTGTTCAGATTCTCCTCTGTGTCCCAGTGTCTTCAGAAATAAGCACATCCTTGTCCTCTGGGTATACGGTGGGCACCTCTCACATAAATGTCTTATAACCTGCTTCAGGGGAAGGTCAGAAAATCGTTCCTAGGTTTTACATCTTGTTTCCGGGGAGAAAGGCAAGGAGAATATTGAAAGTGTGGTTTTTTCAAACGCCAAAGTGCCATTTTGGGGTAGTATATCTTGAACCCCATCACTAAGTAAGGGCCAGTAATCATTCAGTAACTTCTGTAATTGAACTAAATTAAGGGATGTATGGATGGATAGACAGGCAGATAGATAGAGACAGATGTTTTGGAGGAAGGGAGGGTGGGAAAGCAGGATAGAATGGTGGGGTATGGATGTTTCCATATATTTCCATTTCTCCTGAAATACTTTTTCTGTAATTAAGTAGAAACAACATCAGTTGAATGAAAAAAAAAATACACACACACACACACACACACACGATCAGCCTTCTTTCCATCTAGTCAAAGTTATAAAGGGGAAGAATGATGTGTGTTTACTGGAGTAAAAAATTTATATCAGGGATACATGAATCAATAGATTTTCAGAATGATTTCAGAGAACAACTTTTGTGCCAACTCATATGCTATAAATATTAGATGTTCCATGCTGAAATTGCTTTTTTCCCATAGAGATTTACTGATAAATCCAAATCCTTCGGCATACTAAATGTAGACTTTATGCAGTGATGAATGTCATTAACCATGGCTCTATCACTTAGTTCTTTCCTTTGTCTACAGAGGAAGCTATGCTCTTTTACTAGATGTCACAAAGAGAAGAAAGTTCTTAAATTGTCTCTCTTGAAGAGCTCAATTCTCTTCCATACGATAAAATGGAAAATTGCTTCATTAAACACCCCACTTAATAAAAATCATGTTAAGTGAAAATATTTGTACATTATAAAGATAATACTCTCGAGATATAGAAGACCACCCATGAAATGTGGACACGCTTTTGAAAATTAAGAATTTTTAGACAATTTCTCCATCAGTGTCCAGTTATTCTACCTTCTTTAACAGTCTATTAATATGAAAGTATAAAATCTTTTACATAATCAGGACCACAATTGTAAAAATGAACCACATAAATATATTTCATCCCTATGTAAGTTAAGCTTGCTTGCAGCACAGCCAATTTATTTATGTCATTCTTCTTAACTATTGAAGTCTTCCTGCAGATGCTTTAACTATAGTGTTTGCTAAGAATTTTAGAAGTGGTAGAAGGAATTGAGTTGGAAGAATGCTGAAATATTCTTTATTCTTTTCTTTCAGATGAAGACATTTTGATCCTAAGTGAGATGTGGTATCTTGATATTATCAGTATTACTGCTTCTGATGATTAATATATCTACATCATTTTAATATAAAGAAATGTTTTCATTTAACATTTCTGTTTTGATATTTATAATAAACTGATGACATAGGTGGGTAGGTAAATAAAGATTATCATTGATAAACAAATAAGGAACTGAAACAGAAAATTTAAAAGATTTGTCCACAGTCTCATTTTGAGCAGCGGTAGAGCAGAGACTCATCCACTAGTCTTCTGATTCTAACTCTAGCGTATTTTCCCTCATGCTGCGCTGCTAATATAGTCAACTTCCACGTGTAGAATATGTGCTTCATGACTTATTAAAGGGCACTTAGGCACTTGCTGTTGATTCTTCATGATCTTCACTTTTAACAACATTCCACCATTTAATCTAAGACATTTGTTATTAAATTAAGAAGAATAAGGTGAAGGCTAGAGAAAAATTCCAAGATTGTGTGGTATTACAAGTCTGGGTCACATGCTAGAAGACCACAACAAAATCAAAGTATTGGGAATTTATATATTTTCATAGTTTTATGGAAACCTAAATTATTCCTTTTTAAACATCATTCTCCTCTTGCCTCCCCCACATTAGCCTTTTGGAAAAGTTGTTTATGAAATCCTCTTCTGACTTTTCCTTCACCTCCACAGATAATAGGCTTTATTATTTTACTAATTTCTTCCAGCAGCCTATTAGTGACAGAATGTACGATCTGGAAAGGCTAGCAGGGTTGCAGATGATAGGTTGAAATTCAGGGAAAACTTCCCCCCAAATTGTACTTCATTGATATTTACAGTCATAAATCATATTATATTCCACTGTACATTCTCACTGCCTAGCAGATTGTCTGGCACATAGTAAACATTCAATATTACTTTATTATTGATGAATGGATGGATACATGACAAACTGGCAAAGGTCACTAATGTAATCACAATAGAAAACTAGAAGATACTTTGTTCAATTACCATAGTAACAACATCATAAACAAAATGTCAATTTTGGTCATTTTCTTTCCAAAATTTTTTTTCTTATGTATATAATAGTCATATGCTTTAATAGATCATGCATACATATTTTTATCCCAATAATTTTGCTGGACAATATGAGAAGTTTCTCATATTATAATCTTCATAAACATAATTTTTATGCCTGCTTTATTGTCCACTAAAAAGGTACAGGAATTTACTTCAAAATTTTCCATTAGATGACATTGTTTGCTTCAATTATTTTGCAATTTTTAAAAATGATTATCTTTTTACCTATATGGTTCTGTTTTAAACAAATAAGGTTATTTCCTCAGGGTAGATTCCCAGAAGAAGAATTTAGGGTAGAAAGATGTAACTAGTTTTTAATGATGAAAATTTTTCTCAAAGTCTGGTTCCATTTAATTTTTATAGCAGTGGTTGAATACACCAATTTCTCTGTGCCTTTGATATCATTATCTTTCTTTTGTTAATCTGCTGGAAAAATATATTAACTCGTTCAGTTAATTGGCTTTTCTTTTACACTTGTGAACTTGAACTTTTATGCTTGTTTCTTAATCAATAATCAGTAATATTTTCTCTTGTATAATTTCTTTCATGTATTGATTCATTAATTCAACAATATTTATTGAATACTTATTTTTTGCTAGACACCTGTTGACCCTTAAATTGAAAAGAAAGCCTTTACTTTCAAAAAGTTTGTAATCTATTAGGTATAGAAAAGCAAAGAGAAACAAAAAATAATTTGCTCGTGTTCATCTTTTTTCCTTTAAAATAAAAAAAAACAAAACAAAACTGGAACTCAGAGCACCTCAGAAATGCTCTGGCCCAGCAAGCTGGTGAATCTTAGCCCTAAGATCCACAGGTTTGACTGATTCCAGAGCAAACTCTAATCAGTTAAAACATGTCTTGGATAAAATTGATCTGCCTCCATAACAAAGGCAGTAGGCTTACACTTGACTTGTAAATCAGTTGTGGCTATAAAGGCATTATTACTGTACCAATTTGGTTTAGACAAGCTTTGGTATTCAATCCTATTATCCTGAGTGTTAATTAGAGCCAAGAGTGAGTCTATGATGTTATCGATGTTATCACCTCTCCTCCAGGTGAGCACAGAGTTTCAGAATGGCCAATTTATTTTCCTCATCTTTATTAACCTGGGTAGCCTGAGCCTGCAGTTAGTTTGAATCATAATAATGAGCCTCTTTTTTTTAATAACAACACAGATGGGCATCAGAGTGTTTGTCCATTAAATCTCTAATGAAACATTGTAAAAAAAAATTGTTATTAAGTAGTTCCCATTAGCTGACAAAATATAAAGCACATATTGTTTTTTGTTTTCAAAGATTTTTTAAATTTTTAATTATTATGGGTACATAATAGTTGTATATCTTTATAGGGTACATGTGATGTTTTGATACAGGCACACAATGTGAATTTATCAAATCAGGGTGATTGGGGTATCCATCCCCTCAGGCATCTAACATTTCTTTGTGTTAGGAACATTGCAATTCCACTCTGTTAGTTATTTTAAAGTATCTATTGTGAATAGTGCTGCAAAAAACATGGGAGTGCAGATATCTTTTGATACACTGAATTCTCTTCCTTTGGATATATACCCAGCAGTTGGATTGCTGGGTCATAATGGTAATTCTTTTTTTAGTTTATTGAGGAACCTCCATACTGTTCTCCATAGTGGTTGTGCTAATTTACATTCCCACCAACAGTGTACGAGGGCTCCCCTTTCTCCACATCCTTGCCAGCATTCATTATTGCCATCTTTTTGATAAAAACCATTTTAACTGGGGTGAGATGATATCTCATTGTAGTTTTGATTTACATTTCTCTGATGACTAATGATGTTGAACATTTTTTCATATCCTTCTTGGCCATTTGTATGTCTTTTTCTTGAGAAATGTCTATTCAGATCCTTTGCCCATTTTTTTAATCAGATTTTTTTCCTATTGAGTTGTTATAGCTCCTTATTTAGTCTAGTTATTAATACCTTGTCAGATGGATATTATTTGCAAATATTTTCTCCCATTCTGTGTATTGTCTCTTCACTTTGTTGATTGTTTCCTTTTCTTTGCAGAAGCTTTTTAGCTTGATGTCTTCCCATTTGTCCAATTTTGCTTTGGTTGCCTGCGCTTTGGGGATATTACTCAAAAAGTTCTTGCCTGGACCAATATTCTGAAGGGTTTCTCCAATGTTTCTTTTAATATTTTCATAGTTTCAGGTCTTAGATTTAAGTCTTTAATCTATTTTGATTTGATTTTTGTATACGGTGAGAGATAAAGGTCCAGTTTCATTCTTCTGCATATGGATATCCAGAATTCCCAGCACCATTTATTGAAGAGACTGTCCTGTCCCCACTGTATGTTCTTGGCAACTTTGTCAAAGATAAGTTTACTACAGATGTATGGATTTATTTCTGGCTTTTCCATTCTGTTCCATTGGTCTATGTGTCTGTTTTTATGCCAGTACCATGCTGTTTTGGTTACTACAGCTCTGTAGCATAATTTGAAGTCAGGTAATGTTATTCCTCCAGTTTTGTCCTTTTGTTCAGGACGGCTTTAGATATTCTTGGCCTTTTGTGGTTCCATATAAATTTTAAGATTTTTTTTTTCTATTTCTGTGAAGAATGTCATTAGTATTTTGATGGTAGTATAGACATTTTAACAATATTGATTCTTTCACTCCATGAGCATGGAATATCTTTCCTTTTTTCGTGTCCTCTTCAATTTCTTTCAACAATGTTTTATAGTTTTCATTGTAGAGATCTTTCACTTCTTTGGCTAAGTTTATTCCTAGGTATTTTATTTTATTTGTAGCTATTATAAATGGGATTAATTTCTTGGTTTCTTTTTCAGATCGTTTGCTGTTGGCATATAGAAATACTACTGGTTTTTGTATGTTGATTTTTGTATCCTGCAACTTACCAAATTTGTTTATCCATTCTAAGAGTTTTATTGTGAAGTTCTTAGGTTTCTCTAGATATAAGATCATATCATCTGCAAACAAGGATAATTTGATTCTTCCTTTGCAATTTGGATGCTCTTCATTTCTTTCTCTTGTCTGATTGCTCTAGCTAGAACTTCCAATACTATACTGAATAAAAGTCATGAAAGTGGCATCCCTGTCTTGTTCCAGATTTCACAGGAAAGGCTTTCAGTTTTTCCCCATTCAGTATGATACTAGCTGTGGGTCTGTCATATATGGCTTTTAACATGTTGAGGTAGATTCCCTCTATGCCAAGTTGTTTGAGAGTTTTTATTATGAAGGGATGTTGAATTTTATCAAATGCTTTTTCAGCATCAACTGAAATGATCATATAGCTTCTTTCCTTCGTTCTGTTATTAGGATGTATCACATTGATTGATTTGCGTATGTTGACTCATCCTTGCGTCGCCGGGATGAATCCCGCTTCATCATGATGAACAATCTTTTGAATGTGTTGTTGAATTCGGTTTGCTAGCACCTTTTTAAGGATTTTTTCATCTATGTTCATCAGAGATACTGGCCTATAGTTTTTGTTTTTTGTTGTGTCTTTCTCTGGTTTTGGTATTAGAGTGATATGGGCCTTGCAGAATGAGTTTGGGAGTATCCCCTCCTCCTTAATTTTTTGGAATAATTTAAGTAGGATTGGTGGTGTTCTTTGAAAGCTTGGTAGAATTCAGCAGTGAAGCCATCAGGTCTTGGGCTTTTCTTTGGTGGGACACTTTTTTATTATTGCTTCTATCTTGTTACCTATTATTGGTTTATTTAGGTTTTGGATTTCTTCCTAGTTTTCAATATTGGTAGGTTGTATGTGTCTAGGAATTGATCCATTTCTTTTAGGTTTTCCAATTTATTGGAATATAGTTGTTCATAGTAGTCTCTAATTCTCCTTTGGATTTCTGATGTATCAGTTGTAATGTTTCCTTTTTCATCTCTGATTTTATTTGGGTCTTCTCTCTTTTTCTCTTAGTCTGGATAAAGGTGTGTCAATTTTGTTTATCTTTTCAAAAAACCAACTTTTTGTTTCATTGATCTTTTGGTTTTTTGGTTTCAATTTCATTTATTTCTTTTCTTCTACTAATTTATTTATTTTCTTCTAATTTTGGGTTTGGCTTGTTCTTGTTTTTCTAGTTCTTTGAGATGCATCACTAAGTTGTTTACTTGAAGCTTTTCTACTTTTTTGATGTAGACAGTTATTGCTATAAGCTTTCCTCTTATTACTACTATTGCTGTATCAGATAGGTTTTGATATGTTGTGTTTTCATTTTTATTTGTTTTGAGAAATTTTTAAATTTCCTTCTTGATCTCTTCATTGATCTACTGGTCGTTTAGGAGCACACTATTTAATTTTAATGTGTTTTATATATTTTCCCTTGTTTCTTTTGATATTGATTTCTTGTTTTATTCCATTGTGGTCAGAGAAAATACTTGATATGATTTCAATTTTTTTTTAATTTCTTAAGACTTGTTTTGTGGTAACATATGGCCTATCCTTGTGAATGATCCCTGAGCTGAGGAGAAGAACATGTATTCTACAGCTGTTGGATGAAACGTTCTGTAAGTATCTATTAAGTCCATTTGCTCTATAGGGGAGATTAAGTCTAATGTTTCATTGTTGATTTTCTGTCTGGATGATCTGTCCAAGGCTGAAAGTGGAGTGTTGAGATCTCCAACGATTATTATATTGGGCACATAGTTCTGATAATATTTGCTTTATATATCTGGGTGCTCCAATGTTTGGTGCATATCTATTTGGAATTATTATATCCTCTTATTGAATTGACTACTTTATCATTATATAATGACTTTTTGTGGTCTATTTTTACAGTTTTTGTCTTGAAATCTATTTTATCTGATATAAGTATAGCTACTCCTGCTCTTTTTTGGTTTCCATTTACATGAAATATCTTTTTACATCCCTTTATTTTCAGTCTATGTGTGTCTTTATAGGTGAAGTGTGTTTCTTGTAGACAACAAATAGGTGGCTCTTATTTTTTTAATCTATTCAGCCACTCTATGTCTTTTGATTGGAGAGTTTAGTCTATTCACATTCAATGTTATTATTGATAGGTAAGAACTTACTACTGGCATATTATTATTTGATTTCTGGTTGTTTCGTGGTCCTATCTTTCTTACTTCCTTCCTGTCTTCCTTTGTTAAAAGTGTTTTTCTCTGGTAGTGTGTTTTAATTTCTTGCTTTTTTTTTGTGTGTCTCTGTTGTAGGTTTTTTTTGATTTGAGGTTACTATGAGGCTTACAAAAAAGATTTTATAACCAGTTATTTTAAACATATGTCAACTCTGCTTACAAATAAATAAACAAGCAAAGAGAAATCTAACACAAAATCTATCCTTTAACTCTGTCGCCCAGACCCGCTTTTTAACATTTTGTTGTTTCCATCCATATCTTTTTATACTAATACAATCTAGCTCTCAAAAGGTTGTTGTTATTTTTGATAGGTTTGTCTTTTAGTCTTCCTACTAAAGATATGAGTGGTTTATACTCCACAATTACAGCAATAGAGTATTCTGCATTTGTGTACTTACTGTTACCAGTGAGTTGTATATCTTCAGATGATTTCTTATTGTTCATTAACATCCTTTTCTTTCAGATTGAAGAACTCCTTTTAGCATTTCATGTAGGACAGGTCTGGTGTCCTACAGAGGTCTGGTGTTGATGAAATCCCTCAACTTTTGTTTGTCTGGGACAGTCTTTTTTTTTCTCCTTCATGTTTGAAGGATATTTTTGCAGGGTATAATATTTGAGGGTTAAAGTTTTTTCCTTCAGCACTTTGAATATGTCATGCCACCCTCTCCTGGATTGTAAAGTTTCCACTGAGAAGTCTGCTGCTAGATGTATTGGAGCTCCTTTATATTTTTTTCTTTTTTCTTACTTCCCTTATTATGTTTTCTTTATCCATGACCTTTAGGAGCTTTATTATTAAATGCCTTGAGGTAGCCTTGTTTCAGTTAAATCTGGTTGATTTTCTATGACCTTCTTGTACCTGAATATTGATATCTTCTTCTAGGTTTGGAAAGTTCTCTGTTATTTCTCTGAATAAACTTTCTATCCCAATCTCTCTCTCTCTACCTCCTCCTTAAGGCCAATAACTCTTTTATTTGCCCTTTCGAGGCTGTTTTCTAGATGTCATATGTGTGCTCCAGTCTTATTTATTCTTTTTTCCCTTCTGACTGTGTATTTTCAAATAGCCTGTCTTCAAGCTCACTAATTCTTCTGCTTGGTCAATTCTTGCTGTTGAGAGACTCTGACGCATTTCTCAGTTTGTCAGTTGAATTCTTAAACTCTAGAATTTCTGCTTGGTTTTTTAAAATTATTATTTCTGCCTCTTTGTTAAATTTCTCTGATAGACTTCTGAATTCCTTCTCTGTGTTGTCTTGAAGTTCATTGAGTTTCTTCAGTACAGCTATTTGGAATTCTTTGTCTGAAAGATCACCTAGCTCCTTCACTCCAGGATTGGTCACTGGTACCTTATTTAGTCTGTTTGGTGGGGTCATGTCTTCTGGGATTTTCTTGATACTTGTGGATGTTCATCAATATATGGGCATTAAAGGTTAGGTATTTATTTTAAACTTCACAGTCTAGACTTATTTGACCCCATCCTTCTTCAGAAGACTTTCCAGATACTCAAAGGGAATTGAGTGTTGTGGTCTAAGTATCTGGCTACTGCAGCTGTATCAGCACTGGGGGTACCCCAAGCCCAGTGATACTGTCACTCTTTTAGATTCCTGGTGGTACCATTTTGGTGGACTTGGGTAAGATATGGAAGAATTCCCAGGATTACCAGCCAAAATCTATTACTCTATTCCCTCATTCTCTGTGCTGGGTGCTGGAGTTGGGGAAGGAGTGATATGGGTACTCCCTCATGGCCACCAGCACCAGGTCGCACCTGAAGCCAGTCTCACCCAAAGCTAATAGTGACTGTTGCCTGGCTACCTCTGATGTTTATTCAAAGCCAACAGCTCTTTAGTCAGCAGGTGGTGAATCCTGTCAAGACTGGGTCTTTCCCTTCAGGACAGCATGTTTCCTCCTGGCCCAGGGTGGGTTCAGAAATGCCATCCAGGAACCAAGGCCTGGACTCAGGGGCTTCAGGGTTCTTCTTGGTACCTTATTTTACTGTGCCTGAGCTGTTACTCAAGTTGCAAAACAAAGTCCTCTGAGCTCTTCTCTTTTCTTCCCCCAAGTGGAAAAAGACTCTCCCTGAGCTGCACTGCCTGGAGTTGGGGGTAGTGGGTGACAAAGGCACTGGCTTGGCCGTGGCTGCTGGTGTCTCACTGGGTCACAGGCACCCGAAATCCATGAGTTCCAAGCCAGTACATCTTCAGGAATTGCCCAAGAACTGCAGCCTTTATGGCTGAACTGCCTTACAAATTTAGTCCAGGCGTCAGGCTGCCCTTTGTCTGCCAGTGGAGGGGCTAGCTGGAACTTGAATTTCAGGGGGGAGGATTTCCCTCTGGCAGAGCTGGTCTAAATGCTCCTTTTATGGGCACCAGCAGAATTCTGCCCTGTGCTGTGTTCCCCTGTGCTGGGGTAGCCCTGAGTTTCAATGCAAAGCTCCACAATCACTTCACTCTCCCTCCCCTAGGCACACAGATTCTCTCTCCACTTGGCATACTGGTGCAGTACTCTGGGGGATGGGGGATGCATGATTGTCTTTTCTGGCCTCTTCAGTTCCTCCTTCCTTGATATAATGTTAAAACCAGGTAGTATGATCGCTCACATGATTTTTGGTTCTTCTGAAGGTGCTTGCTTATGTGGCTAGTTGTTGTGTTTGGTGTTCGTGCAGAGGGACTATTCCTGGAGGTTTCTATTTGGCCATCTTGTTCCCTCTCCCTATAGTCGCATATTGTTAACATGACTAGAAATGATTAAACGGTCACAAAGGTGCTGATATATAAAGCATTAGATTTTAATGAATAATGACAAATGAGCCATTTAGTAAAACATGAAATGTAAAATGCCTATGTACAATTTTAAAATACAAATGATTAATAATCTTTCTTCTTTTATAAAACTGCCAAGTCTTCTTATGTGACATTAGGTTAAAATGATTTTTTTCTGCATGATTTTTTTTCTTTCCAAAATGCTTCACTATTATCACATCTATTTAAAATAACTACCGTCAGCATTCTGTTCTTTTTTTCACTTTTAGGACACTGCAATTTGAAAAGCTAAAATAATTATGTAACATATTTAAGTCTACACATCTATCTTAGAACCCATTGAAGCTACTACTTAACATTTGTATTATTGTTTATGATTTACAAAACACATTTAGTGTAAAAATGTCTTGGAATCTGAGGCAAGGCATGGGAGGGAGAGATGGTGAGTCAGTCCTTATTCAGGAACTTGGTCATGGAAAGAGAGTCAAAAGTCTCTAGCAAGATACACAATCCCCAGACAAACTTTATTGTAAATTTCCTTTCCACCTATCTTCAGCCTTTACTCCCTAAATACCTTTGTACCTCACATTGTTGCTTGCTCTTCATTTAGCATCTTTACTATGATTGACTAATTAGAACATTTCTACAAATTTCCAAGTTGCATATCCAATGTCTTTCCATAATTTTTCTATAATCCCTGTCTTCCTTCACACTCTGGGCAAATTAATTTATTTCTGTGTATTTCCAAAGCATTTTGTAACTCCTATTATGCCACCTACAAATGGTAATATTGCTATACATTTTTTGTTCATCTCCCCTTCTTTCCAAGAATTCAGCACCTACTACTATTCCTGACACATGTTAGGTACTCAGGGAATATCTTCTGACTGAATTGATTACACAAGTTTGAAGTATTGAATGTTAGGGTAGAGGTGACAGCGTATTTGGACATATCTGTAGTACTAAGAGTAGATCACCTGGGGAAGGCAGAGAAAGAAAATCTCATAGGGCCAACAATAAGTCTATTTAAGATCCCACACATAGGAATTTATTTGTTGGAAAAATACTAAGGATCTTATTATTATAAGGTCTTTTTCATTTTATATGGAAATGCCATTGTATTAAACTGAGCTCTAGGGCATTTTAACACAATTTTTCATAATTTAAACATTTTGTATGAAAATTAAAATTATAAAATATTTTAATTTTATATTTAATTTTATATTTTATTTTATTTTTTTATTTTATTTTATTTATTTTTATTTTATTATTTTTTTAAAATTTTATTATTTTATATTTAATTTTAATTTTAAAATTAAAATTATAAAATATTTTAATTTCCTATAAAAGGAATTTAGTTTTTAAATTTTAATTTTTGACAAAAAAATAATTGTTTATACTGTAGTTACTTTTTATAACAGAACATTTAGAAAGTAGATGAATAAAGTATTTTATAAAACTCTGGAAGACTAATATTAGTAGGACTAATAGACTAAATAAGACTAATACTTAATCTTACTAATATTAAAGATAACAAGCTAAAATATTATATGCATTTGCTCTACGGGGAAAAATTCCTAACAAAATTAAAGCCAGGTCCACAACCTCTTATCAAAACTCCCTGGGGCAAGATGTATTTTGGAACTTATTATGGTTTGGATTTAGGAAAGATAGAATATTGATGATATCTGATATTATCTAACAGCACTCCATAATCAAGCACGTTAATATTTCTGTGGTGAAACATGAATATTCAAAAGAAGTAATATAAATAAAAAATAAACAGCCTTTCTCATTTTCTTCTGGTCAAGGCTTGCAGCTAGATGAAGTACGAAAACAATTTCAGTTTTCAGACTTCTTTTGAATATTATTATGGTAGACAAGGGATTTTGAACTTGTACTGTTTTTGAGCTTTGTAGTACAGACTATATCAAGTCTAAAGAAACAACAGTGGGCCATAATTCCTGAACTTACATACATCAAACTTAACATCTAAAAATTTCTACTAGGCACCATATTGAACATATTTGTAATTTCTAAAAATTAAACTTGAGTGAATATATTTTGCATGTATAAAAAAGACCTTCTTTGCAAGTGCAAAATAGAATATTTACATATATTGATCCTGTATTTGGCCGTAATGTATACATCAATATATTATTATAAGACCTAGAAGTTGTAGAGATAACATTTTTTAATCACATTTGATATTAAACTAAAAATTACAAAAAGAAACTCTAAAAAAATAACAACACAAATTTCTACCCTCTTAACAGCAAAATAAAAATATAATAATAATAGTAATAATAAGTAATCCATAATCTGTGTCAAAGAGAAAATAACATCTAAAATGACAAATTTCTTAGAAAAAAATGATATAAAATCTTGTACATATGAAACCATGAGATATAGTGATACAATAAAAGCAGAGTGCAGAGGAAAAGATATAGACTAAAAGTCACTTAAGTCACTTAAGTAATGAAAAAATTGTAGATTAATTAAACCTTCAACTCAAGAAAGAAAATAAAAGCAAACAATCTTAAAGTAAGCAAAGGATGGAATCAGTAAAGATAAAAAATTAGACAAACCAACTATTAAAAACTCCAGAAGTATCTTTTTTTGAATGAGCAGTAAAATAAATCATTTGAAAACCTAATTGAAAATAAAGGGATATAAATATACAAAACAAGCAACAAAATGGAAGATAGTACAGTGGAAATAAAATTAATTATGAAAGATTAGTTTCTAAGTTTTATAAAAATATACTAGAAAACATAAATGAAAGGATGATTTTCTAGCAAAGTATTAATAAATTAAACTGACTTCAAAAGAGAAATTCTAATCAAACCAATTTTTATAAAAGAAATTGAGAACAAAATCAAATTACCGCAATTCCCCTCAAAGTGCCAGACATGATGAATTATACACAATATTTAAGGAAAAAATTTCCTAGACTGTTTAAACCATTCCAAAGCATAAAAATGAGGAAAACTTTCAGATTCTTTTAATGAAGCAGATATATAGACACACACACACACACATTAATGTTACAAAAATAGAATAAAGTAAAATTATAGGATTTCACTTACATCTGTTAATGTAAACAATCCTAAATAAAATACTAGGAAAAAATCATATATAATATAACCAAGTGAGGTTAATTGTTGAGATAAAATGTGGTTCAATGTTAATAATTCAATTTATTAATAGACCAAAACAGAAAATTTATAAAAGCTTTCCAGTGATGTGTAAAGACATTTGCTAACATTCAACATACACTTGATAAAATTTAATATGCATTCTTAATAACATAAATCTGTAGGTAATTTCTTAATATACCATGGCAAACATTTGATGATAAAATATTGGAAACATTTCCCTTAAAATTGGCAACAAGAGAAGAATGCCTAATACCACTTATTTAATATTTTTGTGGCTATACTTGCAGATGCAATTCAAAAAGATGAAACAAAATTAGAAAGGAAAATTTCTACTTTTGACCAAGATGAAGGAATAAAGGCCAGGTTTACTCTGCTGTCTTCTGATGGACACATCCTACAGTTATTCCCAATAAGTCATATCATTGTATATTTCTTTCCCCTTAAGTGCATACTGGACCTGTGATCTGCTTTTAGCCAATAGAATATGACAAAGGTAAAAGGATTTTGCAGATGTAGTTAAGCTTCCAAATCAGTTGATTGTGAATCAAAAAGGAGATTGTCCTGGCTGGGCTTTGCTTAAAAAAGCTGCCCTAGAAGTAATGTTTTAAGAGGGCCTTGTAACAAGGAACTACAGGTGTTTTGTAGGAGCTGAGAGCAGCCCGTGGGTGAGAGTTGAAGGAAACAGGGACCTCAGACCTACAGCTGCAAAGAATTGAATTCTGCCAACAACTGCATGAGCTTGGAAGAGGACATGGAAGTCCAGAAGAGAATTCAGTTCTGCCAGCACCTTGATTCCAAGCCTGTGAGACCCTGACCAGAGGACCCTATTATGTCATGCCTGGACTCCCAACCCATGGAAACTGTGATGTTATAAATATCTGTGTTGTTTTAAGGTACAGACATTTACAGCTAAGTTTGTGGCAATTTATTATACCAAAATAGAAACTAATACTTGAAATAACTAGAAAACCAGACAAAATATATGAAATAATTTCATTGCCTGGACAACAGGTAGTACACAGGAATGTGAGGCCTACAATACGGAAGTAAAATGAGCAATATGATTTCACCAGTAGCCTGCTTAGAGTCAGTATCTAGGCTGCAGTGCAGGGAAGAAGAATGCCTGTGGTCTCACAGTGATAAGGAGACAGAGATCGAAGTTCAGGGAGGACAACATAGCTAGATTTAATGGGGTACAGCACTGGGAGGAAATTTATTGCATGGAGCGGGGCGGGGGGTGGTGCTCTGGAGATTTGCAGAAAGGCCTTTTTGAATTTTTGGCTGAGTACTAATCCGCTCACACAGGCCTAGGCACAGTTTGTGCTCCACGACAGAAAGACTTTGCAATACATTGGCATCAGGTGGATTCCTCAGTGGGGTATCACCTTAGCAGCAGGGCCAAATTAGCCCTAGAATAATGGCCACTCTGGATCTACCCTACCAAGATTTTTTAAAAGCCTCAAAAGGTTTTTACTGATTTTTATTAGCTGCTTGCCTAAACAAAGCCCAAAACTACCTTAGGGGATACAATAAAATCCAACAATCAATAAAGTAAAAATCACAATATCTGGCATCCAATAAAAAAATTACCAGGTAGACAAAGAAGCAAGAAAATATATTCCTTAATTAGGAGAAAATTAGTAATAGAAACCAACCATGAAATGACAGAGATGATGGAAGTGGCCAACACAGACAGGCAGACGTGTAAACAGCTATTATACATTATACAGCTATTACGTGTACAAGGAAATAGAGGAAAACCTAGGTATGGTGAGAGAAATGGAAGATAGTATTTAAAAGACCCAATTTTAACTGGAATTTCTAGAGATTAAAAATAGTATATATGAAATGGGCAGTACACTGGATTAGGCAGTGCAGAAAAAGAAATCAGTAAACTTGAGGAAATAGCAACTGTTTAAAATGAAACATGCTGGCTGGTCTGATGGTCGTCGGTTATCAGAACTTATTAACATTAGTGTCACTAAAGTTGGTATACAACCCTCCACTGCGAAATTTGACTGGCTTTAAAAAAATAAAATGAAACATGTGAGAAGTACGGCTATTGGTTACAAACTCGTGTGTGATTCTTAACGCTTGATAATAGACCTTTACAAAGGCTTTACCTGGAAAGTATGTGGGGCAGATGGGCAGCTGTTCTCACAACAGACCTGGGCGCCGCCAGTGGCTGCAGTCTCTAAGGGGAGTTGCAGTTAAGGACTCAGGTCCCCCTTCTTCCCACATTTGCGTTCCTAGCCAGGCACCTTCATTGCTAGGGCTCTTTATTTGAGGCTTCAGGCCAAGGACTTCTTCAAGTACCTCTACTGAGGCCTCCTTATTGCCGGGGTGGAGGGAGGGTGGAAAGGAGGAGAAAACTTCAAGACACTTTCCCTCACTCTGACTCAACACCCAGTACTTCTCCACTCCTAGTCCCGCCCCCTCGCCTTCCTCTCCCCCACCCCAGAGTCCGTGTGACCACCAGAGCCTTTTGTTTGCAGCTCCCTCAAATGGTGAGATGACCCCCACCTACACGCAGATCCACTAGACCCTCAACTGGTTTCACGTGGGGAAGTGAAAGGGTGGGTGCTTTCTCCAATTTTGGCCTCTTGCTTATTACATCACAGTAAATGATTAAAACCTTAATTTAAAAAAAAATTGGGGGGTTGTTTGGTTTAATCATCTACTACAATGTCTGGTAGCTCAACTGAAATCCTGACAGCCCATAGACAAAAAGACTGAAAAAATAGTGAAGAACATCTATGACCTGTGAAAAAATATCAAACAGTTCAACATCATGCAATTGGAATCCCAGGAAAAGAGGGAGTGGACAGTGTGCAGAAAAAAATAATTGAAAAATAATGGCCAAAATTGTCTATCTTTGAAGGAAATTATAAATCTACAGATTCAAGGAGTTTAATGAATCCCAAGAATAAATGTGCAGGAAGATATGCTATCATCATTTGTAAATACTATGATTGTATATTCCAGATGAATCAAAGATTTAACTGTAAAAAGTGTGAAATCTTAAAATGTTTTTTAAAAGATTAATTTTAAGAAATAGGCCAGGTGTGGTGGCTTATACCTACCTGTAATCCTAGTACTCTGGGAGGTCCAGGCCTGAGGATCGCTTGAGCTCAGGAGTTGGAGACCAGCCTGAAAAAAAGTGAGACCTCGTCTCTACTAAAAATAGAAAAAATTAGCCGGGTGTGGTCGCACGCACCTGTAGTCCCAGCTACTGTTGGGGGCGGGGGGAGCGGAGGTGGGAGGCTGAGGCAGGAGGATCGATTGAGCCCAGGAGTTTGAGGTTGCTGTGAGCTAGGCTGTCTCCATGGCACTCTAGCCCAGGCGACAGAGTGAGACCCTGTCTCAAAAAAATAAAAAATAAAATAAAATAAATTAAAAATTTATTGTGAGTACAAAGGTCTTTATAAACATGACTCCAAACATTGAAAGTATTACAGAATTATTAGTGAATTTGACCACCTAAAATTTTTAATGTCTGCATATAAATAAACAAAGGACAAGTCCATTGTATGTTTTGCAAAAAGTGTTGTATTTAACAAAAAGCATGATGGAATTTTGTAATATATTAAAATCTTAATATATTAAATATATTAAAATCCTCTTAAAATCAATAAAGCTACCGTGAAACAATGGAAAATAAAGTGCATGAACAGTCAGTTCACTGAAAAAGCATGTGAAAAGATGCTCAACCTCGCTCATAATTAAGGAAATGTGAATCAAAGCAACAATGTGGAGACATTTTTTCCTGTAGGGTTGACAAAGACAACATTTGAAACTTCCTTATAGCAGGAGTGTAGGTTTCACATTCTTACTTTGTCATACAGAGAGGAACGTGGGAAACTCTTCAGAAGGAAATTTGGTAATAATGATCAATAAATTAAAATATGCCTATTTGATATAGCAACTCTATTTTTAGGAAGTTATATTAAAAATACTCTCAGGTGCATTATGGTAAATGTGCAAAAATATACATTACTGTATTTTTATATTAGTGAAATACTGGAGAAACCAATACCTAATAGTATGTGGACTAGTGTAAAAAATTATGTTAGAATACAATGGAATACAGTGCAACCGATGAAAAGGATAAGATACGGATATGAAATGATTTCCAAGATATATTTTAAAATGAAAAACCTTTAAAAAATAAGATAAGGTGCAGAAGAGGGTATATACTGTGTATTAACACTGTGGAGCGTGTGTGTGTATGTATAACACATCTACACTCACATATAAGCAGATATAGGCATGGACTATGTCTGGGATCTATGGTCGCATTTGGTCAGGGAAATTAGGAGCCTACAAAAAACAAGAACACTTACATATCACTATATAACCTTAAAATATTTAAAAAATCTTTTAAAACTCTTTGCAAGTTAAAAAATGTTAAGTTAACAAAACTATTCAACATTAGCTAGCACGAGGTATGTTTTTTCTTTAAGTGAAATAGATTTTCATGTTTTCAGGCATATAGGTTGAGAGCAGTCATTCTTGTAAAGTAGTGTATTTTCACACTACAGTAGATCTTTGGTATTCGCAAGTTGAATAATTGTGCTTTCAAGTATAGAGTTATCTGCGAATTGTAGTTTCAAGTATATAGTAATGTATAATCTTGCTGAAATTTCATGTTGAATCAGTGAACTTACTACATTGAGCCTAGTCATCTGTACAATATTTACAATTTTGGTTTCCAATTTATCTGGTTTACTTAGTAATCCTTATAATGTGGTAAAAATTGTGTGTATATGTACAGACCATTGCCAGTGATAGAAAATAAGAAATATAAGAAGTTGCAACTGGGTAAATCAATGTTTTGCACAAATTATAGAGAAAAATGCCAACTCTAATATTTCCTAAGATTTATGCCATGAACAAAATTTATAAAACCTATGTAAGGAAACAAAGAAAAAAGTGTATATGAAAGAGTGAAACTACCTATTCACTTTTCTGTGGGCATGTGGCCTGGGCTAAGAACTTTTTCAAGCCCTTAGGCTATTTGTGTTTATATTCATAAATTTGGAGAATTTACTAAAGTCTCTAATATTATCCTTAAAATGGTTAATTTTTTGCCCCTTCTGCATCAGGCATTTCTTGTACTCTTCAGTTTTCCAAAGTGACCAAAGCAAAACCTGTGGGCACCTTTGGCCGGCTGCCTCTAGACTGAAGCACCATGCTTTCCATTACAGAGTTTGGGCATTATTTGATGAAAGCAATAAAATATCTTCCTGCAATAAATTATTAATATATAAAAGTTCATATGTTTGATGATTTAACACTTTGCAGTAAGGATCACCAAACAGAATAAAAGGCTTGCAATCTCAAGGCCCTATTTTTGCAAGAACAAGCTTGAAATGATCATCCCCGTATGCTGCCGCAGCTACAGTACAGTAAGCACATACGTACCAGCCACTCAACAGTCATGGCCGTTGCCTGAGTTATGACTTAACTAAGATGACTTCAACTTTTTCAATATGCAACATGTGGCTGTGAAAATTAAATTTTTTTGCCATTTGAAAATCACAGTCCTGAGTATTTATGTATTGATTATAAATAAAAATAAATTAGGTATATGAATTAGGGGCCCCATTGCAGTATTACTTACAGTAATAAAAAAAAGCTTGAAATAATCTAAGAAGGTGGTTCCATAATTGTGATACCTTAATATGATGCAGCATAACTGTGGTACTTTAATAGGTACTCCATCAGAAACATGGAAATATTTATTATAAAATATTAAAAAGCAAAAGCATATACTATGGTGATCAATTATAACTTATTTAAAAATTTAGACATTTCTAGGGCTTAAACTTGTGCCTTGCTTTACATTTAGAGCTTACCTCCTTCAGTATACCTGACTTCTCAAGTCAGTGTATTAATCAAAACTTACTATGAAGAAAAATGCCTTACAAAATGGACACAGATTAGATTTACTTTGTCTTCAGTTTATTGCTATAATTTAGTGCTCTGGAGAGGTATTGCTGAGAGGTCTGCCCTGGGAATGAAATACACTTCATTTACTTTCCAAGTGTTAGCAGCTATAAGACTAGATGACTAAGAAACTGATCATGGCATAAAAGTACTATCTTTGCCTTAATATCAGTTTAAATGGGCCAAGTGGCCAGAACAGTCTACACATATCCCATAAAGTAACCTCGTTGCTGGATGTGAAAATCTAAATTTCTATTCAGAATTAGGATCCAAGTATATGTTTCACAAAATAATTGATTTTTCACAAGGAATCCCCATAGGTATTCCTTAAAAAGCAAACTCAACTGATGCATTTAGTATTAATTGTAGAAAATTTTAGTTTAAATAATCTCTTAAATTGAACCCTTTTTGCATATGTTAAGATATATTGGGGCCAGGGAATAGTTTTTGAGTTAATCCAAATCATTCCACTGCTCATTTTTCTGTTCAATCTCAGCAAATTTATCAGTAATTTCTCTATAACATTTTATTCTTAGGAACACATAATAATGACAAGATAAAAATGCTATGCTATTCCTTAAGGAGATATCCTCAATGCTGCGTTTGTGATTTTGCATTTCAGTTTTCATTCTCTGACCTCTCTTAAGGATTATTTGCTCCTGAGAAGAGAGATTCTCCCTGTGGCTGGTGGGCCAACATCTCATAAAACCATATATTACAGGAAATGCATGAACAACCACCAACAGTCTGGTCCAAGACCAATTTAGACATGTCTAAAAGCTTCTCTGTCACCATCCTCCATCCCTGGAGCAGAGTTGCCAGGGCTACCATACACTCACACAGTGAATGGGACAGTGAAGGAATCCAGATTGGACTTTGCAACTGAAAAATATGTGGCTTAGCCTCTTAGCTGCTTAGTTACAGAGGCACAGATGCCTCCCTGAAAGCTTAACAGAAGGTGAGAAACTTTATTTTAAAGCTTCATCTGTGCAGAAAAAAATGAAGCCATACCCCTTTAGTTTATTAAGTTTGTTTATTAAACTAAGCAGAGTGACAAAGGGCTGAGGAAATCCTAATGGAAGTTTGCAGTTTAGCTGTTTTGTTGGTAATGCATTCAATAAAAGGAATTCGTAGGATCATATTAATAGATTTAGGAAAGATGGTCTCCATTTAACTTATTACATCTAAATTACCCATGTGATATATAATATTTTCATTAACTATGTTCTAATTGAATGAATTGACTTTTTCTTGTCATTTCAGTTAATCACACCTACATAATATATCTCAAATATTGAACACACACACACAAAGGTGTGAATATTTAAATGCTTTTTTTACAGCTCATTTGAAAACTAATTATCAAATGTTTCCTAAGAAAAATGCACAATGAATATTTGTTTTTGATGGAAAAATGGTATGAAGGTAATCCCCAATGAATGATTATGAAATTTAATTTTTAGTGTAAACATTTATAACATTATGTCTATGTCAGCTTTCTATTGACTTGAATTTTTAGGAATGGTTTATATGGAATAAGTAATTGGTGTAGAAGGATAACATCTGCCTGGCCAGATGGATCTGCTAAACTAATTCTAGCAATAAATAAGCAGAATAAAAGATGTCATAACTAGAGCATCTCCCTTTTTCATCAGATGTGAGATCTCTAGAGTAATAACTTATAGGCTGGCATATTTATTTATTCCATATATTTTATTGAGCATCTACTCTATGACAGACACTGAGTAAGATATCAAGATTCAAAGTGATATCAAGATTTTCAATGGCCATGTTCCTTTCCCTAAGAAGCTCACAATCTAGTGGGCCTAGGAAGGTTTGGCAATTAATCGTTAAAATAAACAGTCATTTGCCGTGCAATAGTAGTAGGTACAGTTAACTATAGGATTACAGTGAGTGGTCACTAACTGCTTCAGGTACATCAGGAAATACCCCGCAATGGCATTTGTTTTTGGATAATGAAAAGAGATGTTCCTAAGGAGATGGGCATTTCATATTGAGGACTCAGTTTATGCAATAGCATGGAGACAGGAACTGGTGCAGGTGCTTCAAGGAATGAATGTTTTTCAGTATGGGAAGTCTGGAGTCCCTTTGCAAAAATGCTGAGAGGTGAGGCTCTTCTCATAGAGGTTAAGGCATAAATGCTTTTATGAACCACATCAAAGAAATTTAGTTCACCTCGTAGGAGAATTTATAAGTTTGGAGAACGGCATGATCAGATCTTCCTTTTGATATGCATTTGAAGAGACTGGAGAACGAGATATGAGAGTGGGTGTGCTTCAGGAGATGAGCTAGGAGCCCACGGATATCAGGGTTTCAACAGATGGCACGCTCAGCCGAGGATAAATCAAAGCGCACATGGGTGTGCACCTAGGTGAATTTCAAAGGTATGGGCAGAGTGTAGGGGAATCACAAAAGATAGTGCTTGAATCAGTACTATGAGAAAAAGGATGAATAGAATGAAAGGTTATAAAAATCTAGGCAAAGAGTCACGCAAAATGGATGGTCTCAAAAGCAACAGTGACCTTCAGTCACAACGCAGCCATCCTTGAAGACCTCACAGGGAGGAAACCAAGGTGTTAAATACCCCAGCCTGACTCTACTCTCTCATTCCAGTCTCCTTCTACAGCTCTCTATTAGCCAAACCCAACCTAAAACTAGACAGCATGTCCTCCCGGGGTTCAGAGCCACGTGGAGAAGGCTGAGGAGTTAATCTTGAAGAGCAAAACAAAGACATCAGGTGTTGTAGTGATTCTAATTGAATAACATAAGCAAAAGTTCTTGGGGATAGAGAGCAGGATGGGATTTAAAAAATATGTCAAAAGCAGAATATGTAAGACATGGCCTAATTGTACCAAATGAGTAATAAGTTATAGTCAAATATAATTCCAAGTTTCTAGCTTGGGTAATTTAGGAGATGCAAGCAATGGTGTTGGTGACACATTACCATCCATATTGTTCCCTCTGCTGATCTGGGTCATTTCATTCTCAATTCTAAAATATTACTCTCCCATCCTCTTGTTTAGGCTCATCCTCTTTTGCAATTTGTACTAGCAACCCAACTATAACTCATCTTGCCCTATAATCTGGTGAACTAAGACCGCCCTGTCATTTGTGTGATTCACTGAACACTGAGTCCTAGCTTGCAGGTCTTGTCTTCACCCCCTCCGAGGTGATTACAGAATCCACGTGGATTTAGACTTATCAAAAGCTAGGTCTTATTTCAGCTACTCCCTCTCTAGATGATACCTGGGTCTTGGCATCAACTGGAACGTTTGTACTTTAGAGACTCTTTCTTAATGACATCTTCTTAATTACATCTAAGAAATATTGCACATTAGTGTTAACTCTGACAAGTTCTTATTTTTCCAGCCCTCTTGTTTTATATGCCTTATGTAATTGTCTAAATCCATTAATTAAACTTTGTACAAGATACACTGGTGGCTCAGAGGAAAGAAGGCTATTCTGCCTATCAAGGTTAGGCTTTACAAAGAATGTAAATGTGACATATAACTTGAACACTGAAAGATTAGAAGTTTGTTTGTTCTACAAAAGGCAGAATGGAATTCTAAGTAGAGAGACTATTATGCTCAACCATATGGAGGTATAAAATACAACGTATGTTAGGAATTGCAAGTAGTCCATTGCTAGATAGGATGATGGGATAGAGGATGGCAGAATCCTGAAGTAGAAATAGTGAGGACAATTTAACTAGGTAAATCTCATTTTTTAAATTATAAGGACCACTAGAATGGAAATTTGGAAAAATGATTATTACTGTCAATAAATTAATTTAGTAATAGATATTTAATAAGATCTATAATATCTCTTCATTCATATGTAGACAGACAGATATAATAACCATATATATGGACAACGGCCTTATCTATTGCATTAGCCATGACAAAATACCATAGACTTGACAGTTTGAACAACAGAAATCTATTTTTTCACAGTTCTGGAGACTGGAAATCCGACATCAAACAAACTCTGTGGTGTCTCTTCTTATAAGGACATTAATCCTATTGGATCAGGGCCCTACACTTGTGACTTCGTTTAGCCTGAATTACTTCCTTACTCCCAATAGAGCCACGCTGGGGATTAGGGCTTCAACATATGAATTTGGTGTGTGTTTGGTGGGGGGCACAAACATTCAGTCCAGAACATCTCTTTACATCTAAGGTGTTAAAGTAGTGAGGCTAATTATTCTTAAAAATAATCAGCTGCTTAATTAGCTACATCAGCCAATTTTGTCAAACACTAAGACTTACTCTCTATAGCTCAATACTAAATAGAAAGCATATTGTTAAGGTTTAAGATCAAAGTATATAATGTTGATTTTTACATTTCTTGCATTCTTTTTTGCACAGTTGAGTTCAGAATCCTTTTTTTTAAGTAAAAGATTTTCCTTAGCAGATGTCCATGACAGCTTGTGTAAAATGAGACCATTGATAGGTGGATGCTGCTGAGTAGAGGAGGCTGCTCCTCCTAAAGAATCTGCCAGACCAGAACAGCAGCGGAACAAGTTCATCATGAACAGTTTAATGACTCTAACAAGCTCAAAATTTTTAGCATACCAGCTCGCTAACAACTGAAGTTCCATAAAATGCCAGAATAGTTTTCATCTCTATCTTTGTGTGAGAATCTTCATTTAACTCCAAAGCAGACTAGTAGCATCACAATTGCATTGTTCCTTTCATATCACTAATTTAACTAGGGAATGCTGTGTGCCATTCATCTTGTGTTTATTTATCATTATAAATTCACAAAAGTTACTTGAATGAAAATTCTGCATTGTCTAGTATAGTCATTCTGCTTTGCAAGCCAAGCAGAGCATTTTAATGTCTAATGAGCTCTGATTGGAGCTCAGTGTAGCTTCACTGTCAGCTCTCTAGTTTACCCAGATGGAGCTGGCTTCACCCAATGTGTCATTTTTATATTAAATGAACAATTTCACCCTTAAGTACCAAAGAAAAATGAATTTGTTTTTTTAATCCTTTGTGAATAAACTTAGGCTCCCTTCAAAGCATTAAAAAAAAAAAGAAGAAAAACTGTGGAGCTTCCTACATCAAAATAGCCATATTTGTGGATTATTCTAATGCCTTCACCTAGCATGTTTAATTTTCCTTACATTTTATTCATTTTTATTTTTTTCTATTTTTATCTATTACAGTAACTTTCCTAAGATTGACCATCAGCATCAATTTTTCCTTCAGCCTAATTAGAATAACTAAGGACAATTTCTTCTTCCCCTAGGAGATAAATCTTCTGTGTTAACACATTCTCTTCCCTGGTGTTCCTTGGCAAAGGAAGGGTGAAGATCCTGGAATTCCAAAGTGTAGACTCGTGATTAATGATCCTAGAGAAAGCACTTCTAATTGTTATTAATGAGCCCCTCATGCTTCTATCTGAGCACCTTAATCATGGCACTGTTATCTTCTCTTTATACCTGTCTCCACCATTAAAAAGAGCTCCTCAGGGCAGGACTGTGTCTCATACAGCTTTACATTCCTAGGACCTAGCACATTGCCTGGTACATAATGAATAGCAAAATGTTTAATTTAAGAAGTCATATTTGGGAGTGCTTAAGAGCATGGTCTTCCAAGTCAAACAATTCTCATTTTGAGGTCTGACTTTGCCACTGATACCTGAGTGACCTTAGGCAAATGTAATAAACATTCATTGTTTTTATTCTTACCATTATTCCTTTTCTCTTATTTCTGTTGCAGAACCCTGATTTTTTTTTTTTTTTTGCCTCCTGTTGGGAGAAGAGGACATGGATCGAGTGGTCTGACCCCACCCCCCGTTGGAGAGATGGTTGTGTGATCCAGGCTAAATAACCCAGACATTCATCCACTGATGACAGTGACTGTCTCAAAGACAGGCCCATCACCCAAGTCAGTGTCTTGTCAGTGAGACCGGGGATTTTCAAAACTGTGGGTGAGAGAGAGCCTGTTGTCAGCTAGGAGTTAGCAGAAGAGGTGAGGCAGAGCCAGAACATGTAGTTGTCCTCCAGAAGAAAGAGGCATGATTTGAAATGAACACAGGTCCTGATACAATCATTTGGATTCTACCTCTGGATTTTTCAGCTATACAAATCAATAAATTCTTTTCTTCTTTAACTTAAAGCATTTTTAATTAGATTCTCTGATACTTGTAATTGAAAGACTCCTGACTAATTCATCAAGTTATTTAAACCCTTTAAGGCTCAGTGTCTACATGTATAAAATAGGGATAATACAGCACTTACAATTGGATTAAGAGGTTTTAATAATATAATATAAAATTATACATTATGTATTGATAATTATAAAAACAATAGCCAAAACTTCGATAGCTGCATGTGCCAAGCACCCTTCTAAATGCTTTACAAACATTAACTCATTAATCCCTGTAACAGCTTTTTGAGTTAGGTATTTTGCTGATGAAGAAATTAGTTCTTATTCTAAATTTCTGCAAGCTTATAGAGCTTAAATCTGTATTTCGTTTTATTTTTGTGCTTTCTGAATTCCCATATTCTACTTTATATCCTCCAGCACCATTTTGACCTTGACCTATACGTATAGGACTCAGTCTGTTTCCCTGAGTTTGACCCAAAACAAACAAAAATATCCACACAAAGTTTTGTGGGTATATGGACTTTCAAGGGAGGTAGGAGAAGTTTTACATTTCAGTTTTTAAAAAAAGTTTACCATTGAATATCAGACCCCCCACCACGCTAAAAATCACAGTTCTTCGGCCACCCTCACTTGTAACTCAGTCATTCTCTTTTTTTATCCCCCCACCCAACACAAGTGAAAAAATTAAAGACTAAAAACAAACAAACAAACAAACAAAAACACCACGTTAGCAAATTCATCCTATTCTGTTTGCAGGGGTTTTGTTTTGTACCCCCAACCTCAGCTCTGGTCTTATTTGTTCTCCATGAACTATAAATGCTTTGAAATCATTTTTTGTATTGACTGACAATGCTCCTTAGGGAAGGTACCATTCTGTTCCTCTGAGTGTCGTTGAACTCTGGGGGAGAATAATGTGTTTTGTTCTTTTAATTACATATGAAGCATGATTTAAAATTACTGGGATGGGGTGGGGGAAAGAGATTCATATTGCCTTCCCTACTAATCCCTGACACTAAAATTCTTTTTTTTTTAATTAATTTATTTATTTCAGAGTATTACGGGGGTACAGACATTTAGGTTACATGTATTGCCTTTACTGTGCCCGAGTCTGAGCTTCAAGTGTGGCCATCTCCCAGACACTGTGCTCTGCACCCCTTAGGTGTGAATTTACCCATCCCTTCCTCCCCTCTCCCACCTGACACTAAAATTCTTTTAATGGGAATGTAGACTTTCATTTCCAAAATATGGTTATTATTAATGGCACATCAGCTTAAATTTATACAAAGGTATAAATGACTAACATGTATGTCCAGTCTTCACAATCCTATGACTGAAAAATCAAGTCACATACCCCCCAATTTTTGTTTTAGCTCCCACCTGTACACTAGGACCTTCTATTCTCCTTGCAAAGTTTTGCAACAAATTGTGGGACTTCATATGTGCTGAGACAGTGCACCTTCTGAGAACTTGAATATGTTTCCAACATTGTTGTTCCATGATTTCCCCAAAGCTTCCGGTTCTCCTGATCTCAGAACGTGAGGGAAATGAAGAAAGTTCATATAGAAGAAGGTGGGTTGGCCTCTTATGAAACACTGGGCCTTTTTTTTTTCACCTGAGCACCAAAGTTGCAATTCTTGCCTCTAAGGAAAACAACATCTTCATCTTCTGCCTTAACAGCTCTTTATCTTACATAGTTACTCTCAATGAGAGTAGAGAAGAAAGAAGACACATTAGACTAGGAAGCCTCATTAAAGCTTCACAAGCTGCACCTCACAGCTCTTGTCACATAGAGTAACTCTGCTGACTAAGAGGAGCTTCTTTGGGGAGTGTTAGAAACTTCAGGAGTGCATGGGGGAAAAAATTTGAGAATTCTCCTAGGATACTACTTCTCAAACTTGGCTGTAGAGTACAATTACCTGAAGAGCTTTCAAAAATACCTATATCCTGAGAACCATACCAGACCAATTAAATAAGAACATCTAGAAGTGGAATTGGGCTTGAGCTTTTGTTTGTTTCGTTTTATTTTATTTTTTAGCTTCTGTATTAATTAGCCTGGGCTGCCATAACAAAATACCATAAACTGGATAACTTAAAAAACAGAAATTTAGTTTCTCACAGTTCCAGAGGCTGGGAAGTCCAAAATCAAGGTGCCAGCAAGGTAGGTTTAATTCTGAAGTCTCTTCTCTTGGCTTGTAGGTGGCTGCCATCTCCCTGTGTGCTCATTGATCTCTTCTTTGTGAGCTCAGGGAGAGAGAGCAAGTTCTCTGGTGTCTCATCTTATAAGGGCACTAATCCTACCATGAAGATCCTGCCCTCATGACCTCTTCTAACCCTAATTACCTCCCAAAGGCCTCATCTTCAAAAACTATCACATTGGGAGTTAGGGTTTCAACATAGGAATTTTCGGGGAACACAAACATTAAGCCCAGCTTTCCGGGTGATTCTAACATGCTACCAGAATAAAACCTTTCTTCTAGGGGCTATGTAGGGTAGGAAAGATATCTTTCCTCTGCCCTTTCTTAGGTTCATGGCTGTGGCTCCTATAACAAAAGACAAGTTAACGAGAGAAAAGGATGCAAATTTATTTAATATGTTTCATGTGCTATGATACCTTCATAAAGAAATGAAAACCTAAAGAAATAGTTTAACATGTGTATTTTTATGCTAGCTTTGATGAAGAGAAATAGCATTGGACAAAAGAGTATGATCAAATGATAATAAACTGGGGAAACTTAGTAAGGCCTGTTTGTTAATCTTCTTCTCTGTGTCCCCGTGTCTTCAGAAATAAGAATGTTTCTTTCTCAAGAGGTATTGGAAATGTACCTCTTGAGGGAGGGTCATATGACCTGCTTTAGGGGGAAGATCAGAAATTCTTCCTAGGTTTTATGATCTGCTTGAGGGGAAAAGGGGTGGGGTAAGAGCGACCTTCCTACTTCTGTGGTTTTCTCAAATTCCTTCAGCTTGAATATTTTGATGTAGCATATCCTGAACCTCATCAGCTACAAACCAACCATTGGATTGTTTTGTTGTTTTGTTTTTAATTTTTCTTTGGCCCCTTTGGCCTTTGTATGTAGTACAAAGATACGCATGAGAAAGGTACTCCATAGGCATTTGCTGAATAAATGAGTTGTGCTATATAAAGCAGAGGTCTTACAATAATATTCTTGTCATGCCTTTGCAGCTTTATGGGAAACACTGGTTTGGAATTTTGAATCTTACTCTGGGTTGCTACAGAGAATTTCTCTCTACTTTTACTATCTAATTTCCAAACAGATAATTTTGCATTAATATAATATAAACAGAAGTATCAAAATTGTCAGTCTTGTAGAAGGCAAATTTAATTAATGTTTACAAAAAATTATAACTGTTAGACACATGTCAATAGTTAAATGATTTATAGATTGGTTAAAAATAAATTTTAAAATCATGTTCTCATTTCTGAGTGGTTCAAGAAATATCACGTAAGTAACATATAGACCACAGTTGCTACATCAAGAGGCAAGAAAAGAGAATATCCATTCAATGGTTTCTCAAATAAGGAATTTTTTTTGGTATGTGTGCAAATTAGAGTTGGCTTTTAGTATATCAGAAAGTATCTTGAACTGTCTCTCAATACCACATACTGAGTGACACTACGTTTCAAATCATGTTCATTAAGTAACTTGGGATGGATTAATGTGTTTCCAGTCATTTATGGAAGGCCAATAAGATGCTTGTTATTCTTTCTGACGCTAGCAATGTTACCATAAACAAGACGCAGCAAGATTCAGCTACTTTATGGGCCCAGTCTTTTCATTGCTGATTTCAAACATTTTCTGCTGCAAAATATTATCTTCCTCCAATTAAAAAAATCAGTAGAAAACTATTAAAAGCTACAGATATGAACTTAAGTATTATTTTTAGCTTCCTGAAAATTAATATATTGTTTTAATAAACTCTACTACAGAATGTCACTATAAAGAATAATCTGCCAGTGTTTGCATGTTCAAGAGAATGTATTAACATTTATTACTACAAATGTCCTCATTAATATTTTATTGAATGGCTGGCACAAAAAGTAGCATTAAATCTCTGAAAGGCTGCTGTCTTGTTTATTTCACGCCTTTACTTGAATTTTATAGTAGCAGTAGAGGATCAAAGTTTGTAGGTGATTCCACTGAATTTTAGGAAGATTTAGAGAACAGTCACTATTCTTTAATTCACTCGTTTGTTACCTTTCCCATTATAAATATAAAATATATTAATCAGTGAGGAGATAAAGTGTTTTGGTTACAAAAAAGTAGATAAGTAACCTTTTAAAAGAACCCTTGAACATGGAGTTCATTCTTTTAAAATATTCAGCATCTTCCCTATGTTAGACATTGCTAGATGTTATGGAAATTTGGGGGAACTTCTTCCTTCCTGCGTCTCTTTACTATAGAATACCCCTTCCCAATAGAATGTTCTGTGACAATGAAAATGTTCTATGTCTGCTGCACTGTCCCATATGATAGCCTCTAGGCACATGTAGGTATGAGCACTTGAAATGTGACTACTAAAACTGAAGAACTACATTTTAATTTTCTGTCATTTTAATCAATTTAAATTTACATTTAAATAGCTACATGTGACTCATGACTACAAAAATGGACAAAGTGGCTATAGAGGTTATAAAACTAAAAACTCATTTTCTCAGTATCCCTTCACAATTGAGTGTGGTCATGTATCACAGTTATGATTGATGGTACTGCATGTGTCAGAGTGTAGTCATGGAACAGAGCCACTTGAGATATCATAGTAAGAAGAATATAGCGGCCACACACTTGTTGGGAGGGCTGAGTGTCCTAATTTATCAGTTAGGAATGTGTTCTGCAGCAAGAAACAGCTTTCAGGAAATCCATAAAGGATGGCAGAGAAGCTGCCACCTATGTATTCACCTGTCTACACACCATACTGGGTACATCTCAGGACTCAAAAGCCACGGAAGTGCTTGCTAAAGATCTCACCGACTCCCTGCAGTGAGTTGATTCTCAAGTGAACTCCCGGAGACAAGAGAAATTATCTCCAATTATCTCAGCTGCTACTTAGAGCTACCATCAGAAAATAAGTGCTTCTCCAGCTCTACTCTTTGGATTGCTAGCTAGCAGTGTCCCTCAGTGGCAGAATCGAAACTGGAATCATATGGGAGAAATTCTGAAAGATACAGCTGTGGGCTTCTTTCCTGTGATGCAAGGGGTCTGGGAGGATGTGCAAGTGGTCTGGAATAACACTGATTTGACAAAAGCCTTCCTGGCACAGAGATTTAAGAAGGAGTTTGCTGTGTTAGCAGTGCATCCTCTTCTTGTTACCTAAAATGTGGATGGCAGGAAGACTTGTGACTATGAGGCAACAAGCATATGGATGGCAGTAGATATTGTGTGACAGTGGAGAGAAAAGACAGAAAGAGCCTCAGGGCCTGATGGCATTGCTGAGTTACTGCACCAGCCTTGGACTGACTGGATCTGTTGCTGCTATTGTTAAGTTAGAGAAATATATCCACAAGAGTTGATTTTTTGTTCACGTAATAGAAGACATTCCTAAATGGTATAGGAAAACTACAAAATTGTGCAAGATTTTCTATCTCCCTAAGAAAGCTCACGTTTAACAATTTTATTTGATCATCATTTATAGTTGTAGCAATCATTTCAGGTTTGTTCCTTCATTTTTTGTGTGTGTGACTCCTTCTTTTTTCCTCTGCTCTCCCTCCACCTCCTTCTCTCCCCATCCCCCAACTAATCTTCCCCCTCAATAACTTTCTTTCTTTTTTACATTCTTTATTCACTAAATATTTGATAAGACCCTACCATGGACCCCATATTAGGCACTGGACAAATCAAAATTCCTGTGCTTTTAAAAAAAAAGTTTTGAAATCACAATGGACCAACTTTATTTTTTAATCTTATCTTTTTTTAAAAAAAATTATATCACAGTTTTGTTTCAATTTACAATTTCCCAAAAGACTACCAAGAAATATTACATATCCTCCAGACCTCTATTACTCAAAGTGGGGTTGAAGAAAAGTGGGATCAGTATAACATGGAAGCTTGCAAGAGAAGCAGAGCCCCAACTGTAAGAAAGACTCTTGCTTTATTAAGATTTTTTTTGGGGGGGTGAGGGAAAAAGTGGTACATATAATCTGATTTCAGAAATGCAATAATGTGAAAAATACATGATTTTGATTGGATGAAATAAAATTTATATAAAATATATATAAAATTATTTTCACCTCATCAGTCAGGGTTGTCAAAGGATTCCAAAGTTGATTCACAGAGCTGATAATACACTTGAGAATGATCAGGATTTGTATCTATATAGTGAGAGTTTGTGGTAGTATAAGACCTAGTAGGAAAGACAGCCTTTTCTCCCTCTAGGTTTCTGTCGAGGCATCTGGGAACTCTGCCTTCTTTAAACCCTCTTCTCAAGAGCTGTTGAAACTTTGTGGCTTGGCCCTGCCTGGCACCTCAGCACCAGGTGTAGGAATGTTGTCCTTTGTTCTCCCCTCAGGGGGTGCTTTGTGGCCCACCTCTGACTTCAGCCTCTTCCCCTTCTGGCTTTTCCCATCCCATGAAAAATTGATAACTACTTTCACTCTTATCAGCAGAGGATATTCTACAACAAGGTCCAAAATTCAGTTTTCTTAAAATAACCCAGAACCCTGATATACCTTTTTGAACCCTAGAAAGCATGACAATGACTCAGAAAGTGAATAACATAAATATCCTCTTTGACAAGATCAATGCTAAGCATTTCCTTTTAAGCGGCCAATGAATATTTTTCCAGGCAGTACCACCTATTTATCAATGGAATAGATCTACCCAGACCCAATGAAAAGATGACAATGATTCCTTATAAATCCCAAATAGGGAGAATTCAAATAATGAAGACATGAGTCTACCATTTCCAAAATCCTTTTCAATGACAACTTTCCATTTCCATTTTGGACTTGCTCACTATTGTGGTGTTGTGTTGTTGATGTTGTTGTTATGTTCTTGCTGTTATCTTCTTTCTCCCAGAAACACTACCATAGTATACAGTCACTGGCAATATTTCAATGGGAAGTAAAAAGCTAATGGTATACGAAAGGGAATACATTCTCTGGGTTTTCTACTCTACTTTTGGGATCATAACTACTCAAAGTAATAAATTCAATATTAGAAAAGTTGAATGTTTGCCAATTGGGATAACATGCATTCTTTCAATTTGTTCTGAAAAATGAGACATTCAGACACAGATGCACATCTTTAATAATGTTGCAAGGGCATTAATATCTTTAAATAGTGAATGATAAGAGTGAATAATTTAGGACATTGTCATTTTCCTGATTAGAAACATTAGATAGTTTCCCCTTGTCTAAAAAGATAAATTCCACATTTGAGAATGTGGACAACATGGACTTTACTATGTACCCTAAGCTATCTGTGGCATCTCCCTTTCCTGTGCCCATACATTGCAGGCCCTGGCCCCTCCTGACTCTTCACCATTCAAGGAAGATGCCCTTTGTTTCCATCCATCCCTGCCTTACACCTCCTTTAGCCTAATTCTTCTTCTGCCCTTCTGTACTAGCAAACTTGTAATAATCCTTTAGGGTACAGCTTAAAAAGGCACATCCTTTTCCCCTATCAGCGATGGCCTCCATCACATTGTATTCTGTTCAGTTATCATTAATTTTTCCTTCTCCATCACTAGAAGCTATATTCTAAAACAGGATGGAAGGTTTTGCTGATCTCTGTATCCATAATGTCATGTCTGGCATGTGATATGTGCTCAAGAAATATTTGATAAATTATTCTCTCAATTAGCTTAGACCAAGTTAGGCTGCAGTTGAAACAAAAACAAAAACAAAACTTAGAACTCAGTGGTTCTAGACAACCAAGGTTTATTTCCAGCATAAGATATATGCCTATCACAGGTCAGCTGTGGTTCTGCTCCATCTTATCTTCATCCCAGGTCCCAGGCTGAAGGAGGAGCCCCTATCTGAGACATTGCTGGTCTCAACAGAGAGCAAAGTGAGAAGCGGTCAAATCACAAAGTTGTTCTTAAAGCTTCTTTTTGACAGTGGCCGCTTTCACTCACAATTTATTGGCCAAAGGAAATCATATAGGATATGGAAATATAAAATCTTTCTATAGGGAAGAACAGCAAATATTCTAAATCATAATACAATTTAATATAATTGTCCATAATAACTCAAAACTTATTAATCACTTATTATGTAACGGGCATGGTGCTAAGTACTTCTGCAGGAATTAATGCTATTACAAAGAACTTGAGGCTCCTACAGGGCAAGTAATTTATCATGTCATGCAGTTTGTAAATGGCAGAGCCTAGTGATAAAGATAGTTTAATTTGAAGATTAAACATTTGGGTTTTCATACTGCTTTGCAATAAAAGATTTACTAAATAAATATAATTCTCAAGAAAAAGAGCAGAACTAATAGCAGCAGTCTGCCTGTTTAAGCCACAGTTTTGGTTACTAACTAGGTGATAAAGTACACATACTCTCACAGTCTGTCACACATCTTTGTCTAAGGCGGTTGCTTTCAACCAGGGCCAATTTTGCTCAGCAAGGGACATTTGGCAATGTATAGAGACATTTTTGTTGTCACCACTTGCAGGGCTGGGGGTGGCAGTTGTTTGCTACTGCCATCATGTCGGTAGAGGCCAGGGATGCTGCAAAATTGCTGCAATGTGCAGGACAGTTCCCCCACAACCAAGAATTATCCGGTCCAAAATGTCAATAGCATCAAGATAGAAAAACCCTAGGCTAGGGTGTGGATAACATATTTGGATCACCTTTAAATGTGAGACTTCATTCTTAAGTAAATAGTTCCAGGAAGTCATTTTCTACCTTGATTAGAACCATGTCATTAATTTTTACTCCATATTAATTTAAAACACCCCCAAACTTTTGGTGTGCTCGTATATTTCTAAAAATTATCCACTATTCATTTAGAAACAATTCAAGCTGTATATAAATTTAGAAGGATGATGTCATTCAGTAGGAAGATGACACTTGGAGGAGAGGCTTTGAGCACCACAGGATGTGGTCGCCAGTCAAGGAGCTGAAGAGGCAGAAGCTGCTGAGAGCTCGGTTGGCTCTTGGAACCAAATCACTTTTTGATGTACTCTAGCAACATTTTCCTCTCCCACATCTCTACACATGCACTTTATATTAATTAGCTAATGAGTCAAGTGTTTTAATAGTGAAAATTCAAGTAAATAATCAGTACCATTAATGTCCATTCTCTCTCTTGTTGAACAAGAATAACTTAATTTGCATAGTATAGGCAGTATTATTCCCTAATCATATTAGACTCTTGTGTTTTTTTACCTTGATATATTCCTTGAATTATTTCTAAAATTTTTTGTTTTACTGAAAACTTGAAGAGTGTTTTGCAAGGTATTTCATGACTTATATCTAGGTCAGCTTCACTGATCAATTTGTATTCCAATTTTCCTTTTATTTACTTTTTTGAATCATATCAAATGATTTAAGTGGTGTCATCATATAACAACAAAATTAAATAAGTATAAATTTTAATATAAACATGCCTCAAGCATTTTAGGTGGTAACATAGTTTGAACAATCAAATAATCAATGCTAAATCAGTGTTGGAAATCCTTGCCTGGCATTTTGTTCATATAAACAAAATTGATCTGTTGATGCAGGCCAATGATAGTGAGGTTTTGAGAAAATACCCCAGTGCAAAGGCTGTCAAGCTTTTTCTGTAAAGGACAGATTTTTAGGCTTTGTGGACCATATGCAACCACTCAACTCTGCCATAGTACCACAAAAACAGCCACAGACAATATGTAAAAAAATAGGAGTAGTTGTGTTCCCATAAAATTTATTTACCAAATAAAAGTGGCTGGCCAAATTTTCCCTGCGGGAAGTATGTACTGGACTGACCCTTGCCCTAGTTAAAAAAGCAATCACAACTGCATAGAAAGAAAACACTTACCCTTTAATGAGACCGTAAATACTCCACAAACTCTCTAGCTGGGTAATCAAGACTCTCAGCTATCTGACCCAAACTCTATTCTCAGTTTTTTTCACTCTTATGTTCCTTTACATCCTCATACACCAACCTAAATAAACCATTCTCTGTTCTTTCTATGAGATTTAGGAATTCCATGCCTGTTATCTCTACCTCAGAATATTTAGTATTCTACTTTAAATGTGATGCTTAATGCTGGAGAACGACCCTATCATGGTTTATCTTTGACCCTGTCAAGTAGTTTCTTGCATGTAACACAGGATGTTGAAACTGCAGGGTTGTGGGAAAAGCATAGGTTTTAGGGTCAGACACATAAAGGTTTGAATGTCAGCTCTGCCATTTGTTAGTTCTATGACTTTGCAGAAGATACTTGACCTCTTTTAGGTTTATTTTCTTGTCTGCAATATTAGATAATGAATACCTGCACAGAAGTATTATAATTAGGAATAAATTAATTCAATGAGATAGCATACAAAGGTGCTCAGTGAATGTCAGGTATTCCCTACCATTTCTCACCTTTAGGGAATCATAACCTTAAAATGAATCAAATAAATAAATAAACAAATAAATAAAGTGTTTCAAGGCAAAGTCACCCAGTAAAGCTTTTCTGTTTTATATTTTTTATTTCAGAATATTACAGGGGCACAAATGTTTTGGTTACATGGATTGCTTTTGTATTGCTTGAGTCAAAGTTATAAGTGTGCCCATAACCCAGATAATGTACATTGTACCCATTAGGTGTGAATTCACTTATCCTCTCCTCCCCCCTCACCTGCTTGATTTCCGTTGAGTTTTACTTCCATCTGTGCACATGAGTGCTGATCAGTTAGTTCCAATTTAATAGTGAACTTTTCTATTTTTATGGAGACTACTTATGGCAATATGATACAGAAACAAAGAAAAGAGTCAGAGCAATTGAACAGAAAGAGACTTTTTAATATAGACCTAAGCACCTAGGGGAATTAGATTGATGATAATTGTGGCATACCAAATTTTTGGGTAGAAAAAGTATCATTGAATAAGTGGTGTGGAAATTACTACTAATTGAAAGAAACAATTAAAAAACAGGTTTCAAATAGCTCAAAGATTTAAAACATGAAAAAAGGAGGCCATAAATAAAACCAAGGAAAGTGTGAGTGAATCTATTCAAAATATTAAAGCATGAAAAAACTTTTTGATTAGCCATTAACTTAAAGATAGGAAAATTTGATGTTATAACATTAATAACAAAACTTCTGGATGACAATAACTAAATTCCAAAAACAAATTTGAAAAATTAATTACTTGAAAAAAGCTTCATGCATATAACAAAATGGTAATTTTCTTAATTTACAAAAACCTTATGTAAATCAATAAGAAAAGATGAACAAACCAATTTCTTAAAAGAGCAAGGCATTTTTTCAAAAAATACAAATGACAATAAATTTCATGCAAATGATGTTCAATCTCAGTAACAATTGAAGAAATGCAAATATAAAAAACAAATTGTGTTTTCCTCCTATTAAACTACCAAAAAATTAGAATAGTTTGATTTTCCCAGTGCTGGCCAGGGTGTGGATAAATGGGCCATCTCATACCTTGTTGCTGAGAGTATAAACTGCTGCATCATTTCTGTAGGACAATTTGGCAATATCTATCAAAATTTAAAACACTTATACTGCTAAAAATTTAACCTATCAATATACTTGTAAGTTTGTCAAAATTTATGTACAAGGATATTCACTGCAGAAATTTTTGTAAGAACAAAATGCTGAAAACAACCAAAATGTTCATCAAAAGGAAACAAAATAATATATTACAGTCTATAAATATCATGGTATACTTTACCATAATGATAAATAATAAAATCTTGACATAGGCGCTAGTATGAAAAGATCTCTAAAATCTATTTTAATGAAAAAAAGAGAAATGCAGAGTAATATGTGAAGATCTCTTTTCAGAAAATAAATTTTAAAACTAGCTACATATGTGGATAAATGTATATTTTGGTGATGGAAAGGAATCACAAAAAATTATTAACAGTGGGTGCATTGAAGTAGTGGTTAATATATGGATGGAGAGGGACAGGTCATAAGCATTTTACAATTTTCTAGGCTATGTAAATTTTTAACATTATATAATACTTCACATTATTATTAGTATTTGTCACAGGAGTCAAGTGGGTGATAAGATTGGGAGGTACTTTACATTTTCTTCTGTATTTTGAGAAAAAAATGAATCAACATTTTAAATATAAATATAGACACACCTATATATATATATATGTATTTAAAGGTAAAACCATTCCCAAGAAAATTGTTTTAAGTGAGAACATGTGGTTTGTACCAGAGTATGTTAAACATAAGGTAGATATGGAAAGAACAAAATGCTAAAAACTAAGGAAATGATCATCTAACAGCTTGTGAATAAATATATCTTGGTTTCTGTCAGTTTTTCTTACTCCCAACCACTATTTCTTAAAATATTTATGATCTCCTAAATGTATGTTATTGAAGAATCACTAGCTCTACGTATCTTTTTGAATATATACATGGTCAATACACTAATTATAGGGGTGAAGATAACCTGTTTGTTAATGTGCACAGTACCAATAACCAATATTTTCAAAACAATAAATGGATTGGCTAATTCAAAACTTCAGATTAGTAATCTGAATATAGGCAAAGTCTCAAAACATAATTCTTCATAGTTCATTGCAAATCTAACTCCATTTAATACCTGTAATCAACATTGCCTTCAGATATTTTTAAAGGCTGATTGTATAGTTTGTACTGATGGTGTAAGATGTTGGAGAAAATTATGGGAGAGATGCACCCCTTCCATACCCTTCCTCAGTGCTGCACCCACCTCAACTATTGTGTCTATCCGAGTTACCTTCTTTTCTCATTCCTTACCTCAGCTTTTCTAAACAGCCATTATACTTTTCAAAACCCATATATTTTTATAGTTTCCCTTTTTTCCTCAGAAAACGAGCAAGTTTCCATAAGGGAACTTGAAGTTGGGATGGGCTGGGGAGAATTAAATGAAATCTATATGAAGATTCATCTTAGGGTCCAACATTGAATGTCTCAAGTCTGCTTCACTATATCATCTAATTATACCTTCTATTCCATTTATTTCTATAACTTTTATTTGTCTTTTTTCCTGGGAATTGGGTTTTTAAAATTTACCATATTTTCTTTATAAACTTTATACAAGTCAGAGTTGGCTTATTATTCACCCATGAATATTAAACTTTATGAAGTATAATCATGGCTTTTAATAATAGTATATTGTCAGGATTTTGGAGAAGACCAATTAAGATGGGTCCTTTCAAAAGGGTATTTTAACACATGGAGGGTTCAAAGAGTAAATTAACATAATCAGATGAATTCCTGACACCAAACAAAAATAGCTTACTTCTTTAGCTTTTCCTGACATTGGCGCACAACTCCTATCTTTAGATGCTGGCTTTTACAGAGATTGGAGAGAAGGTGAATGAAAGAAATTGTGAAGGATCTTATAAGATGAAGAGAGATTTCAATCAGTTAAACGGTGCAACTGTTTCTGTGAAACTAACATCCCATGCTCAGGGCAGTGTGATGAGCAGCGCTCTCTGCTCCGGATTGCAGATGTACAGCTCAAGAGTAAGACCAAGGTTCTGTAGGCTGGTCCAGCTTTTGCTGTGCTTCCCCTCAATGGCTGCAAGCCACAGCCATTCAGTGGTCCCCAACATCCTACTTTGCAAAGACTGAGGCTTTAAAGCGTGAACTTCCTCACCCCTCTTTCCCTATAACAACATACCCATATCTGACATTTCTTACTCTTTTTCCTGGTTTGATAGGAAGGAGTTATTCCTTCTACAGCTCTTCACTCTTGAATATGGAAGAAGCTTGTTTTATCAAGCATTCCGTGTTTCTCCACTTTCTTCAACTTTTCTTTCTTCTTTCTTCAACTTTTCTTTCTTCTTTCTTCTCTTTTTTGCATATAAATATATTCATTTTTCTCCTCTTAGGAAATAAATTTAAAAAAGGAAAGTAAAATTTTCCTACATTCATCTTTTCTTCCAGCTACCAGAGGATATTACTCCTTACCTTACAGGGTAAGAATTTTATTTTATTTTTTAATTATTATTATTATTCTTATTATTTTTTGGAGACAGGGTCCTGTTCTGTTGCCCAGGCTGGAGTGCAATGGTGTGATCATAGCTCATGGAAGCCTCCAATTTCTGGGCTCAAGAAATCGTCCTGGCTCAGCCTCCTGAGTAGGTGGGACGTACACCACCATGCTCCACTAGTTAGTTTTTGTTTTTCATGGAGATGGGGTCTCGCTATGTTGCCCAGGCTGGTCTGGAACTCCTGGCCTCATGAAATCCTCCTGCCTCCTCGGCCTCCAAAAGTGCTGGGATTACAGGCGTGAGCCACCATGGCTGGCTAGGGTAAGCATTTCAGGAGAGTATATTTTTGCTTCCTGACTCTGATTTGTTACCTATCACCCTCTTCTCTGTCCATTGGAACCTATTGTCTGCCTTTTTCATACCCAAGAGACTGCTTTGAAAGCACTCATGACTTGCCAACACTAAAAACAACTGACAATCTTCATTCATGTTTTAATTGACCTCTCTGTAGTAGTAAAAAATGTTGCCCCTGTCTCATAGTTCCTAATTTTTTCTTAAAAATTTTATTTAGCTTCTGTTTCTTTGTTAAATCTTTTCTTTTTATTTCTAAAAAGTGGGAAAAGGACATGAATATCCTCTGTTTCTGTCTCTTGCTGCATTGTAGAGTTCATGTCTCAATCATCTTTACTAGATTTTTCCATCACTACCTGCTCTATAAACGTGGTCCTTGCCAGAGCTCTCTTCTCCTTTCCTCTTCTTTCTCTGTAAGCACACTTAACTATGTTCACAACTGCTGCTACCATCTTTAACCTCACAATTTCCAAACCAGCATCTTGAAATCTAACTTCCCTCAAGTCTGGAGCTCACATATTCAAGCGCCTCTGTGACATTTCTGTTGGATGCTGTCTTAGTCAGTTCGAGCTTCTATAACAAAGGACCATAGACTGTTCCATCAAGTATCACTCTTTAAAGCATAGTTCCATTGCTCTCCACCCTGGCTGTAGCGGCATGGTGCTAGAGCTGGCTGCCTTGGCAGCAGCATCCTAATTCAGCAGGTGAGACAATTGCTCCCTTAGCAGCTTGGTTTTGTGGTGTAATTTTGGGAATTATTTCTAAAAGTTCAAGTTAAAGCCTGCGTCTTCTGCTTTCCAAATTATCCTATTAGTCCATAATAAATCTCTTTCTGATTAATTTATCTATAACACATTCTCTTCTCTGTGCACTTGGATCTTAATCAATACAAACAACCACTATAATTTTCCTGTGGCAATGCTTACTATCCCCCATTACATTTTTTGTTGATGTGTCCATTTCTTCTGTGAAGAAATGAGCACAGTATCTCTTTAGTTGTACACACAGTAGATATTCAATATTTATAAATTGAATGAATTCGCAAATAAATGGTATGTTCTATACAAACATAACTTCATAGTAGCTATTCTTTCCTCTAGGGGCTATTAAACTTAACATTAAGTTTAAAATATTAATGCAAATGTAACTTCAATTCAGTATTCCAAAATATCTTTTAATAATAGAAATGATTTTCCAAGACTTACATTTTTCTTTAATAGACATATTGCATTTCCAAATTTTCTCTGATCAAGAAAACTACTTTTGTTGTTGTCCTAGAAGTTCTCATGCATGATTTCATTTTCTTTGTTGCACTTGAAAATAGAAATTGAAGTTATAAAGTTATAACTTTAAGATACATTGATGCTGTCAAACTGAAGGCCATGTAATTTTTTCTTTGCATTCCTCTACGGTTCTTAACATGTCAAGGATGACTAGTCACTTTCATTAAGCACTATGACCTGGGTATGAAAATCCAGAGATATTGCAGGGCTTGTCAAAACAGCTTAGCTCTTTTAGCCTCTTCTGTGCCATTTATTTTAAAATTTAAAAAATGGAAGACAAAGAAAGATTTTTGAATGATGCCATAGTTAAGATTAATAATTATGAAAGATAATAAGTTATAAATGATATTTCGTAGTGCTTATATAAATAAAGTCAGCTTGGAATAGGGGGTACAAAATTAAATGTCTGCAGGAAAGGGGCAGGTTATATAACAAGTGAATCGGGCTTGATTGACATAATGAGCAAGGAGGACTAAAGGAAGTAAGATCCTGCTCATGGTCTGAAGGGGTTGTTACTGCTCAGGAGGAACAAATTATTTGCCTTGCAGAAAGGTGGGCCCTGTGTGGCCAGGTCTGATCTTTAAAAGAGAAAACAGAAATCTCGAGTTTGTATGAATTCTCCTAAATTTTAAATATTATCAAATATATAAAATTTACATAAAGACAAAACTAAACTAAAACTTTGTGAGTCAATTTCAGCTCACTGGTTAGTAGATGCCAAGTCTAGGTTAGAATCCATTAAGAGGAGAACAGCTCATCATCACAATATGATTTTCATACAATACATTTACACTAAGTTTCTTCAGGAATGAACATTTATTTTTAACTACATATATATGTACACTTACCCTAGGCAGTTTTTCATTAGTACATCCTAAGGGAAATAACGCTAGAGGGAAATAGAAAATACAAAAGAGGAGATCATTCACAAATTTTGCGTATATAGATATATACTTGGGATTTTATAAAGATGTGTGCTGTGTATCCATAAATTGCTTTTATATTTATAACCAATATAAAAAAATGACATCAGGTTAATCACTCAGCTCTGTGGTCAGCTTCACTGCTTATTAGCTGTATACTTGAGTATGATACTTGACTTAATCCTCAGTTTCCTCTTACTATAGGGCTGTTAGACATGCATGTACATCCTTGCCCTCTCTTACAGTGAAGGACTGTACCACACAAGTGAAAGCAAATACCAAAAACAATGAGGTCAATGAAGCTTCTCTCTCTAGGCTCCACTTTCTTCTCTCTCCAGAATAAACAGCATGATGTATCACATCAGTTCTTTCCCTAATTACTCCAGCTCTTCTACAGCAACTTCCTCAAAGATGTGCAGTCTTGGCATTCATTTAATGTTCGTGCTTTTCTTTTCCTGCTCCCAGACTTCTGGTCTTTAAAGGAAAAAATTACAACTGTATGCAGGTAGGTATCAGTACCAATCTATAAAGTAAATTTGAATGCCTCCTGGAGCCTCTATCCTACATTGCCTGCATGAGGTTAGATTTTCTTTAGCTCTTGGAGCCGTTCCTCATGGACGTTATTTTCTTCCTTATTTCTTCAGGTCCCAGCACCTTTACTCTCATCATCAAAATTTCTGACCAAAAAAATAAGATCATTAAGCAAAAGGTTGCTCGACTCCCAGCCACCTACTGACAAATTCTCATTCATCTACAGTCACACATGCCTCCGAAAGGAAAGCTTTGCTCTGTGCCCCCAGTGTCCAGAGTCTGCTTTTCCTCGCATGAACATGCTCTTTTCCCGACACTCCTCTCTGAGGTCCACCATTCGCTGCCTTCTGTCTGCACCTGCAACACCTGTGCACATTCCCCTTGATATTCTGCTTCTCTTCTCCATAAGAATCATCAGAGAGGTGGATATAAGGCAAATTGTCCATTTTCTTTTCTATCCTGTGCATTTAGGATCATTATCATCACTACATAAAATTGAATATGAGGATAAGCTATTCTCTAAAGAAAGATCATGCCAATAAGAAGAGACTACAACTTAGGAGAGGAAATTGTGTCAAATGTGACTTTCCCCCATGATTTAAGGGAAAAGAATTTTTAAAATAAAACTTTTAAAAGAAAATCCTAATCCAAATAGAAGCAATAAGATTCTTCCAGAAATTCAAAGTGTGGAATCAGGGCATATTAAGGGTTTGAAACTGAGTCACTTTAATGTCAGCTTTGTAATAAAAATTATCTATTTGTACATTTATACTAATAAATATATTACCTGGATACCTGGAGCTGCTCTGGTTTCTTCATTGCCCAAGGCTTGATTGTATAACTTCTATTAATTTCTTTGGTATTTTTCTCAATAAAATGCCTTTTTGGACAATATAATCCAGTGAGTTTTATTTGCTTGCATTTGAAGGAGGCTTAACTACTAACACTTGAAATAAACATGTAGAAGAAAGCGGAGAGGCAAAAGGGAAGACAAACAATAAGAGGAAGAAAAGATGATCAACACCACTGGTCACCAGGGAAATGCAAATTAGAACTATGAAGAGATTGTCACAGACTAGAAAAGTTAAAAAATTAGTACCAAGTGTTGGTTAGGATATGGAATAATTGGAAATCTCACATATTGCTTGTGGGAGTGCAACATTGCACAGATACTCTGGAAAACAGTTTGGCAGCTTTTTACAAAATTAACCATACACTTAACATATGACCAAACAATGCAATTCTTATTGAAGGAGCTCAGGAAATTTCACCTCAAAATATGACTCCTTGGCGTTTTGAACTAAAGGCTCTTACAGATTAACAGGCCCTTGGAAAGAGGCTTTCCCTCTATCTGCATCAACTGGGCTGACCCATCAAAAAGAACAACTGACTTCCCTTCCCCTCCTTGTTATTTCAAAATATTGCAAGAAAAATGGTAGTAAAATTTAATGGAAATCAATTTGATTTCCATTGATACGTAGGAGGGGGGAGGAGGGGATGGGTAAATACACACCTAACGGGTACAATGCACATTATTTGGGTGACGGACCCACTTATAACTTTGACTCAAACTGTAAAAAATCAATTCATTTTGTATACCCATAATATTCTGAAATAAAAATAAAGAAAGGAAGCAAGCAAGCAACCAGATCCGGTCCAAATCATTTTAAACATAGTGTCTGTCTCTCAGGTTAATTTACAAGTCAGTCTGTTTCCCCCCATCCATTCATTCTCCCAAGTATCTATTCATCCTCCCTAGCAACCATTTATTGCTCCTAAACAGAATTACCTATACTCCTCATCTCCCCCCACCTCTAAAAGATAGGTATAAAAATATCTGGATCCCACTGGGATATTGAGTAATCACTCTGTGATTCTCCCCGTGCGCCTTGTGCGCATGGCAAATAAACTTCTCTCTCTTATTAATCTGCCTTAATTTTGAGTTGATCTTTCAGTGAACTCTTTGGAGGAAAGAGCAAGTTTCCCCTCACCCCCACACTATCTATTTACCTAAGAGAAATAAAGGCACATGTCTAACCAAAGACTTGTACACTTGTACTCATAATAGCCCCAGACTGAATGTCCATAAACAGGTGAATGCAATGAAGCCCTGATATATGTAACATGGTGAATCGTATTATTTCATTTATTGAAAGTCTAGAAAAGGCAAAATGATCTAGAATGTCAGAAAGCAAATAAGTAATTATTTGGACAGAGAATGGGGAATTGACTTCTAAGGAGCAGGAAGGAACTTTCTGTGGCAATGAAAATGTTCTGTGTCTTGATTGTGGGGGTGATAACATGAGAATTCATTTTCCAAAAACTCAACATTCTGTACATTTAAAATGGGTATATTTTATTTTATCCCATGTGAATTATACCTCAATAAAGGAAAAGAAAATGGGAACACAATTAAGTTATTCCTTGGGGTTTGCCTAAGATGTAGTCATTGGCTCCTTATCATTTCAGCTTGAAAATTGGTTATAAGCTTTTATTCTTGATGTCTATGGTCATGTCTTACTACTCCAAAAACAGTTAGTGAATGCATTATACATAGCAATTAAAACAAATATATGTAAATTAGACTAATAGGATTTATTTCTTTTAAAACATAATTTGCATAGATACATATTCTATCTTATGTGGATAAAACTTGTTATCTAGCTATTAACAAGAATTTCTGATTTGTTGTTGATGTTGTTCTAAATACTGCTAGCTCAGATACTCTGGAAATTCTAAAAGGAACTGACAAGTCCATCCTTTACTCTACATTCGGGAAAGCTATTTTGAGGATTATACAGATATGAACAGAATCCTGGAAAGTTGTATGAATCGCATTTGTCTCTATCCATTATATTTAGTTTTTATTCATCAGAATTTTCCCTATCAAACATAAAATTATACAATTTTATATACGTATAATTCTCTCAAAACCAGTTTGTATGGGACTGGCAGCTAATGTTTTTTGAATTGCATATTTGCCAAGATAATTAAAAAATTTCTCTGTGTTTTTTATGCATATCTCTTTAAAGATCATTCTTGTTTTATCTTGGATGAAAATCTACTTTTTCTGAAACTGAAATTGCTGAGCACAACCTGTAATATAAAGCTTTATAAATATTCTATTCAGATTTCTCAAAAGATTTAGTTGAAATTTTACCTATGATGACAGATGGGATAAGGAAGACACAGCAACATTCTTTATTCTCTGTATATTGTGGACAGACAAGATTTATGTTCCTGTTTTCCACAAAGGACAGGGGATGCCAGGCTTCTCTCATAAATCTATTTACATTTTCCATGGAATGAATATCACAGCCAAATGTTTGAGTGTATTAATTTTGTATTTGAAAGAGTCATTTTCTATCAAAATGGGAAAAACATGGGATGATGGAAGAACGGTATCAGTGGTATGCTGGTAAAAACCAACTCTCTGGTAAAAGAAAAAAAAAAGCACTGATTTGTAGCATGTTCATATTTCCTTAGCATAAACACTCCTACCATTTCTTATTTTCCAGTCACCAACATGATGTCAACTGGCTCACAAATTCTTGAAACTTCAACACTGGTTTTTGCAAGAGTCATTATGAGTTGGCTTAGCACACCACTGAATGGAACATGAGATTTATTTTTAGCAATCAATTTCAAGATTATTAGTGACATGATCAAAAGAAGAATTGCAATTCATTTTTAAATGAAAGTGGAAAATAAATTTTAGCCCTTATTGCGCCAAACAAAAAATGTTACTCTATTATTCCATGAATGTAGGAGAAAATATATGCGAGTAACTTTTAGAAAAATGACACAAAGTATCTTTCTTCATATTGTGGGTTGTTTGGGGTGTGGTCTTGATGTAAGCACCTATTTATTTTGAAATTTTTTAGAAAAATAAATTATGGAAATTAGGAAATGAATGGAAACAGACTTTCTCCATTTAATTTCATTATAGTGATACATAATCTCTCGGATCATCATCCCAGTAGTTTGTCAATTGATCAGAATAATTCTTGTCTATAGAAAAGGCCAGAAGTATCAAGAAGCTAGTATATAAAATATACCTCCCAAAATATATGCAATGGATATAAAAATCACTATTTATAATATATTTTAATACTCTTATAAATAAAAAGAAAACATGAAATATCTATTAGAGGAAAAGAAGGCCAATCATGTAAACAGAAAACTCCCATGAGGTAAATTCTATCATTTGTCATCATTTTACACATAAGGAATCTGAAGTACAGAGAGGTTAAGTGATCTGCCCAAGGTCACGCAGCTGGTAATTGGCAGAGAAAGGACTCAATTTAAAGTCCGTATTCTTTACCATTAATGTCCTTTTGATACCACTGCCTACTTGATATCCCTTTAATATTTACAGCTTAGGATCATTTATGCATTAGATGGGCTCTTTTGATTGTTAGCTGGAGAGACTTGCTCAGGTTTCCTAAACTAACGTGGGAATATTGAAAACAGGCATTACATTATGCAGCTAAGTCTCAATGGGTCCCAGAGAAAGCTACACACCCAACTTTCAGTCAAGAGACAAGAAATTGCTACAATCATACTTCACAGGATACTGCAACACCTTTCTGAATTCAATGCAACTCTGGCTCTCACATGATCTTATTGCCCCTTTATAGCAAATGTTTATTGATCTTTTTGGGGCTCAGAAAATATCCCACAGTATGGGGTTTTGGCATGCTGAGTACTCTGAACTAAAGGATATCAGAAGGCTTCAGAAGCAGCCTCAGGATCAAGGTCTCTCTGACATTCTCCTGCCCTCCTGTCTCTCGCTTCTCATTCTGTCCTGCAGTGAGCATGGAAACCAGAATTCCTCTTCCCCAAAGTGGATCATAAAAACTAGAACCCCGTTGCCCCAAAGCAAGCCATAAAACCTAGGTATATTGCTCTAACTGTCCTCTGCCTTTTTATCTAGGAGCTGGCTATAAAGAAATTCTCTGACCTACCCTTGTCCCATAGTAGGTCATAAGACCCTCATTCCAGAAGGGTCCTGCCTCATACCCAGGAGGAAAAAAATGCTCCAATGGAGAAGCCAAGAAGAATCTGAGCAGACAGGCCCTGCTGGATTTCCCTACTCAGTCTACTCCCGTTAGGTCACAGCCTGTTGTCTAATCACATTTCTACATGGCTATCCATGCTTCATCGAACCTAAGCGTAAAAACAGTTTTCCCTGAGTCTTTGGGTCTTCATTTCTGAAGGCCCCCCGTCATGTAAAACTTTGATTAAATAAATCTGTTATGCTTTTCTCTTGTTAACCTGTCTTTCGTTACAGGAGTGTTGACCGTGACCCTTTGATGAGGAGGAAAGGTACCCACAGTTCCACTCCTACAATCTCTACTGTTATGTTCTGGAATTGATTTGACGCAGCTAAATTTTATGTTCTTCTATATGCCTTGGTCAAACTATGGAAAAGGAAACTTTGATTAACCCAGCCAGTCTGTATTGTCCTCTCTGTGTAAGCAGAGCTGTATGCCAAGACATCATCATAAAGGACACTGGATTATTCTTAGACAAGGAGAGAGAGGGAGTAGGTGAAAACAAAACTTCAAGTTTTGGCAACTACATGGATGTAACTGTCATTCAACACAATAGAAAATACAGGACGATGAAGGGATGACGATTTCAACATTGGTTGATTTGAGTCTTAGGTACCTGCAAAATATTAATATAAAGGAGGGGCTGTTCATTAGCAAAAAAATTTAGTGGTCCATAGGCCAGGAAAGCATTCTAGTGAACCATCAGTGTACTCATCATGGATAAATCAAAATGTGTCTTAGTCATGCAATACTTAATCTCATATCCTTCTTCCCTTTCTTATTTTCATTTTAAAATTGTGTCAATTAGATATTTAAATTAAATCCCAATGCATTTTGAGTGTGAAGTTTTAATTAAAAGTCAGTACACTATGGTTTTCTCATGTAAATTTGTTGCTTGAAGGCTGCCTGACAAATAAAAAAAAGGATAAAACAGAAAACGTCTTTGAGGTAACCTCAGCAAAATCATAGATGCAGTTCCTCTGAGTATTGCTGCATTGAAAATCCCTTGAGAGATAGGAAAAAATATTCCTGTCTGCAATACTGCACATTCCCTAAACTATACTCTTTTGAAGCGCTCATTAACAGCCGGATCCTCAGTGTACAGTGTTTTATGGCCTCACTGTGTGTGACAACATTAAACATCATTAAAAAGGGTAATTAGAATAAAAATGGAAAGTTCCATATATCGTTTGAAATACATCAGATGTAGTCTGTCCTTGAAACAAAAAAGGGCATGATAATAAAGTTAACTTTTCTGCCTTCTAAAATATGTGACTAGAATAAGAAGGAAGTCTGTGGATTGCTTTAAGAGACAAAATTAATAACTCTAAAACAAACTACTAAAAATAGAAAATTTTAGTGCTTTATATGATTCTTAAGCAAGTGAAATAATGTTCTTAAGGGAACAACTGCCCTAGTAATATAGTGGAAGTATAAAGAAAAACAAAACACATACATGTCAAGACACATAAATGTCTCTTTGAAGAAAACCATAGAGTCAAGCAGAAAAATTTATTGCTAGCATTATGATAAATTATGATAAATTAGAAAAATTATCATAAATGTCCAACCTAAATATAAAACACACATATAAGGACATATATAAACATTATCAGATATGCTGTCAATGTGTACTTAAAAATAGAAAAAATACTCATATTGTAACTGTAGGTGAAAAAAATTCAAGATACCTAACTCTATAGAGAGAATAATTTAAGATCATAAGATCTAATATTTAGTAACATTTGTCTCACTATACATTCTCCAGAACCATTAGCTGGAAAAAAAATAATAATTTTTAAAATTATTTAGAAAGATGAATTTGATTTTTACATGGTTTCTAGCAAATTTTTCTACAAAGTAAAGCAAATACCGATCAGCGTAAGAGTGCTGCAGGAATGCCGGCTATGGAATGCAATTTTGGGGGAAAAGGTGTTCATCTGTGACTCAAGTTAATATAAAGTCAATGATAAATTGAACCCTCCACTTTAGCATAAGGAGATGGAAGTTTAATTAAAAAGATAATTCTTATTTTGTCCAGGAAAAAATGCATGCTTTTGCTTTGGGTCTAGGGTGAACTGAACTGGTAGGTTGATTTTTCTTTATTTTGCTTAGCTTTGATTTCAACTGTGCTCTCTGAACACCTTCCACTGAAAATTACAGTTACATGGGCGCACTAATTTATAAAAAGCTTTTAATAAAATATATCAGGAGAATCAAAACAAAACATTTAAAATTTAAATACTAAAAATTCCATGTTGAGCATTAAAAATCATATAACTATGTTTCTGTTAAATAGGTTGGTCATTATGAGAAATACTTCTTAAATTGGTTCAAATATTGACATGCTAGGGATGGTGGTTTATGAATTCACAAGGTACTTTGAGATTGAAAGCCAGGATTTCCATTAGGAATGAATTTACATTCTGCTTCAGGGAAATAAGGTATCTTCCACTTGTTCCCCGTTCAGTTAGGTACTGAGTCATGACGTTAGCCTCAAGCTGCCCTGGAGATCGGGGAGATGCAGGACAAGACTGGCAACACTAAGTTGAAAATAGGGACAAAGTCCTGACTTAGTAAACAGGAATTTTTTTCTCACCAAATTTAAATTTGCAACTAAAATAATATTTTTATATTAAAACCACGTTGAGGGTTCAAGGATAAAAATAATTCAAATTGTAATATATGTGTTAAAGAAATCCTTAAATATGCCTGCTTGATACTTGCTAGTGCTAGAAATCTTGGTCTCACTGAGGAAAATTTGCAAAGATCTTTACAAAAAGGCTTTGTTTTATAAATCTAGATGGAGCCAAGTTATCTCGTTGAAGATCAGGGGTTATGCTTTCTGGTACCACTTTCTTATTATTGCTGAACATCATTGCCTTCAGGGTATCCCTTGCAGACATTCTATGGGGCCTCCGCTATGAAAAGTGTGGACCAAGGACCAACATTATGAGCATCAGTTGGGAGCTTGTTTGAAATGCAAAATATCAGGCAACCCCCAAGACCTAGTGGATTAGAATCTCCTTTTTAACAAGATCTTCAGGTGATTTATATGCATATTAAACTTAAAAGCACTGCTCTAAGTGCTCCAGGGCCTCACAGGTGAAAGTCTTACCTTCCTTAACGTTACAGGCTCTTTCTATTTTAAATCACAAGGATTTTCTAAGTGCCACTTAACCCTCCTGCTAAAGCCTCTGAGTTCCAGGTTCCCTCTTGTGCCTTTTTAAATTCTCCAAGTTACAGTCAGATAAGTTTCTGGACAGATGATGTTCAGGTACCTGGGAATGAAGATGAATGACCCTGGGTTTTATACACCTTCAAGTTACCATTAATTTTTGTCTCAAGTACGTAAATTAGTAGGCATATCTTGGACCTCAAGAATTATTTTCCTGCTGAAACCCTCGATTGGCCTACATGAGATATGAGATTCTCATTTCTCTCTTAACATAATTTAGACCTCATTTTACTAAAATAGAATCTCCCACCTGGCCCTACTCCAAAAAAGATGCATGTTTTGGAAGGATTGGTTACTTATATAATGATTTTCTTCAAATGCTTCCTTTTCTTAAAGGAGGTCAAGTTTCCTCCAGTTTCATCAGAATAAAGTGTGTGAAAAGCCTTCTTCAATAAAATAAAGTGTTATTATATAAACAAACTGAGTTTTAAGCACATAGTGATCATATTGTGTGCCGCAAGGAAGACCATACTGACAATTCCTAAACTCAGCCCATTAGGGGAAGTGGTGTAAGTTTTTTATTGCTTATGCATTGGGCTCTAGAGTTCTTAGGGCAGGATATCAGAAGCAGGGTGTGTCTTCGGATTGGTTGATTTCTTAAAAGGAGGATAGATGGAGTTAGAGGAGATTCTAAGTGAAGAAAATGTGTCATGAGAGTCACCACACTGTGCAGATGTAATCACAAAACTGACTGATGGTGGTTGCTCTGTTTTTCAAGATGGAGGAGAAAGGCAATTAAATAACCTAAATTGTTACATTTAAAAAAAAATATCCAATAGATGAATTATACTTCAACAAAACTTCAAATTTACAAGAGAAAATACCCAATTAAATGCTATCTTGCCCTCAATAAGTAAAAGCTATGTGAAATCAAGTCTATCTCTATACTACGTTTGTGTATACACACTGTTTTATAAAACTACTATATTTCAAGATAGGAAGATAGCTATCCAATTCCATCAGTTATTGGGTGTTAAAGTCGAGATGTAAAGTTTCTACAGACTATTCTAAATCCATTTATTCATTCTTTCCTTGGTAAATTATGATTACTAGTTGTATGCTATGACTACAAGTTAGCACACAGAACGCCCAGCTGTGAGGTTATGCTGATGTATAGCAAAAATAGACTTAGCCAATGTTTTCCTGGAACATATTTACATACAGTGAAATATACAATAATAAGTATAACATCAACCCAGAAAGTTCTCTGCTGCCCTTTTCCAATCGATGTCCACCCCACCCTTTGAAAGTTAAAGAGCATGCTGATCTTTTTCTTCCATAACTTAGTTTTGCCTGTTCTAGAACTTCACATAAATGGAATCATTCATGTATTCTTCATATACATGAAATTATTTATGTGTCCTTTGTGTAAAGGTTTTTTTTTTTTAAAAAAACCTGAGCTTGTTATTGAGATTCATTCATGCTGTATACTAATCATTCATTGCCAGGTAATATTCCATTTTATGGATGGGGTGTGCATGTGGCCTTCTAAATTCCCAGGAACATGTCACGGCTTTTCACAGCCCCCTATGGACTTCCAATTTCTGGTTTTTTCCTCTTCTTTTCTTTTCTTTTCCTTCCTTCCTTCCTTCCTTCCTTCCTTTTCTTTCTTTCTTTCAGTATTTTTAGTCAGTCTCTTATTATCCCCAATTGGCAGAATCAACTTCAGGCAACTCTGATGTTAAACAATTATCACTTGGTGTTTTCTACTAATGTCCTGAAGAGAGTGCTGTTTATGCAGTGGGATCTCTGATTCTGGTCAAATAAAAGCAAATCCTGAGAATGAAGCTTTTCAGCAAGCCGCCAGATAGGTCAAATAGTGACAATTCTATTTGGGGCACTCCAAACCAGTTGGCCTCTCCTACGGACTGACAGGCTGCTCGTTTTCATAGCTATTGTCGTTGTGAGACTTTTGGTTTTCAAGACTACCACAGAGAAGGGGAAAAGGGCACAGTAAGGTCATATGAAATATCATAAAGCTCACTGTCCATACTACGGTTCAATTGTTTTTCTTGAACAAATGCTCCTAAGATTGTTGCATGGCTCTAGTTAATTTCTAGAATTCTGAAAATGTTTATTTTGACAGTTTTTGCCAGTGTTCTCTTTGCTTTTATGCAAGAGTTTTCAGAAGTCTTACTTTGCTTTTCCAGAAGTTAGTCCTCTCTTTTGCAGATTTTATTATTACAAGTGGAAAAATAATACTACATCTCATGACACTAACAAATCACATTACATTTTTCTAAATGCCCCTTCTAGTCCTCATTCATATAAATGCCTTTTACATGAGTATAATAATTTCGAGATTTGCTATCTGATTATTTTTCTCTTGATGTCAGGTCATGAACATTTTCTGTTTCTACTTTTCTAATTTTGTGTTCCATATTACCAACATCTTATAATTTATTGCTTCTTTACTTAGATTATTTGTCTCCAATTGCTTGAGTTATAAAAAATGCAGTGATGTCTATATTAATGAGAATAACATGTTTCTTCCTTTGGATCTTTTTCTTATGAAAAATTCCTAGGAAACAAAATTAGCAGATCAAGGGATTCTTATATAACTTTTTAAAAGTACAACATACTTTCCAAGACAGGACTGTATTAATAGTTATTAATCTCCTATGTCCTTTTTTTTATGAGATTGAAAGATCCACCAATCAAAATTTCCTTAGTATACATTTTGTAAGCATTTATACATCTTATGTCTCTATTTGTATGCTTTGTAACATTTCATAAAATGACCAGTAAGATTAAGCTAATGAAGTGTTTTATGCTGTATAAACTGAGATAATATTTATTAATATAACATCTATATTACAAACTTCACTAGCTAATATTGAATTCTTTTAGACCAATATTCCTAAAACTTTATTTTGGGTATGATTAAACTGGGTATTCTTGTTGAAGTTCAGATTCTGAATCAGTAGATCTGGGGTGGAGCCCAGGAATCTGCATTTCTAATATGTTCTATCAGCCATGGACCACAATTTGAATAACAAGACCTTAGGACACTCTTCTGTATTTGTATTATTGTCTAGTCCTTTAAAAGGATGAATTAGTCAAATCAGTTTCCTTAGTTCTGGTTCAATCTTGTCTTGAAATCTTCACCTGCTTTACGGAAATACAATGTGATCACAACCCAAATGGGAAGAGATTTAACAATGATTCCTGGTGCATCCTCCTGGATCAGACATCCTCACTAATTAGTTTCCCATCCTTCTAAAGACAGTGTCCTTTCCTTTCTCCTATCTATTCACTCTCTAGCAGCCTATTTTAGAAGCCATCACCTAAAGTTGAAAGCTAGATAAAACACCTTGTTACTTTTCACTGGTTGTTAAATTGTGTCAAGGATATAAATTGTTTAAAAGAATAACATCTTTTGGTATTAGCATTTAACTTTTCTCTCTGATTTTTAAACTTATAATTGAAAGTAGGATCATAGCATACTCCCAGGAGGTATTTGCTTCAGAACAGTAGGCAATATTTCCAGTTCCAATGCTTTTATGGTAGTCCCATCATCTTCTATTCTTTTTTTCAAAATAAAAGTGCAGGCAGATGACTATTTAGATTTTATAAATGGATTTAAAAAATAAGAGTGCATTTATCAGGATGTGCATTGTCAGAAAGATTTAGGAGATTAGACTGTTCATTGTTTAATTTTTAAGTATTACATTAGAATTCTTCTCTTCTTTAAGGAACTGTATATTATTTGAATTAGACAAAAATAGTTTATAAAAATGAACTTTTTATGGCTTAGTAATACAACGTAAGTATTGTAGTATTAAGTAGGTCACTTAAAGTCATATCTTAGTAAATCACAAGTGGCTCAGGGCAACCATATTGGATTCCACAGGTTTAAGAACAGAACTTCTTAGAAATATGGTACCTTAAAGACGACAATGAACCAGGTATGGAACAGATTACACAAAACTACAGTCTGGAAAAATCTGTCTAGAAAATGTGTGATCTTAGTCGAAGGTAGTCTTAAACTGATTATGACCTCACACACATGGCAGAAGCAAATGAGGGAAGTATTTTATTTACTACATTATGGCTTCAAATGATTTCTTTAAGTACTTTTTTAAGTATAATATCAGAAAAATTTAAAAATAACTAGGCCCAAAATGTAAGTAGATCTCAGAAGTGAAGAATAGCAACAACAATAAAAGTAGTGGCAGCAGAAACAGCTCTGCACATGCTTAAGATATTGGAATTATCAGATTTAAACTACAAAACAATTATGTAAACTATATTTAAAGAAACAACAGACAGACTTAAAGATATCAGCTGGAAACAGAAAAGTAAAGTGACATGGAATTACTGAAAATGAATCAAAAACTTATAAGAATAAAAATAAATGACAACTAATTTTTTTTAAAAATTCAATACATGGACAGAGGAGCAGACAAGTGAAATAGAGGATATCGTTAGAAAGTGTAACATAAAGTTCAATCAGGATCCCAGAAGGAGAGAAGAAAGAAAGGAATGAGGCAATATTTTAAATAGAGTTGCTGAGAGTTTTCCAGAAGTGATGAAAGATTTTAATTCACAAATTCAAGTAGCCAAAAAAACCCCAAATCCAGATAAATAAGGAATTCTACATGTAGACTTACCACAAAGAAACTGGGGGTGGGGAAGGGGGGTAGACAAATAGAAAATACTAAAATCATCCAGACTAAAACAGACGGATTACTTGCAAAGGAGTTGCAGTCAAATTGAGAGTGAAAGGGAAGTTATTTATAGGTGAAAAAGAAATGAGACCCTGAATATATATGGAGCAATTGGTTTTTGAATGGAATAACATGTACTCTGTCGTAATACGAAAGAAAACATGGTTAGAGATGAAGATATGTTTATGGGTTCATGGGAGAATTCAGAGAGTTCCTATCAATGAAACATGAGTCGAGATTATCAGTTACTAACAGAGGAAGGGAAAAGGGTATGGAGAGCCATGTATTAGAGAATGGGAAACTAGAAAAATATATAATAGGATTGCAAGCCATATGGGTGATATTCAATGAGAATTTGGAGAAAAGCAAGATAGGAGAGAAAGCTATAGCTTGACAAAAGCAGGTCCCTGGATGACAGGAGATGTGAGACATTCTGCGGCAGAGTGGATCAAACGACTGCAGGCAGGAGGCTGACTGAGCTGGCCGATGACAGCCAGGATGTGTTTTGGAACATATTCAATTTCCTCAGTGATTTCCACAGATGCTTAGGGAAGGGAACCTGGTAAAATATGGCTATCTGCAATCAAAAGTTGTAGGGATTTCCTGATAAACATTAAATTGGTATGTGATTTCATAGACTGTTTGAGTCAAAAATTTGTAGTTTTCCTATGCAATTAAATATCTACACAAAAATGAAGGCTGCATTCTCTACCACTGCAGTCCCCAAGCCCTGTTAACTTAGGAACCGGGTAGCACAGCAGTATGTGAGTGGTGGTGGTGGGGATAGTGAGCAAGTTAAGCTTCATTTGTATTTACAGCTGCTCTCCCTGGCTTGCATCACCTCCTGATCTCTGCCTCCTGTCAGATCAGCAGTGGCATTAGTTGCAGGAAAACAAGCTCAGGGCTCCCACTGATTCTGCATTACTGCATTATGGTGAGTTGCATAATTATTTCATTATATATTACAATGTAATAATAATAGAAATAAAGTGTACAATAAATATAATGTACTTGAATCATCCTGAAACCATCCCCCCCACCCCCAGTCTGTGGAAAAATTGTCTTCCACGAAATCAGTCCCTCTTGCCAAAAAGGCTGGGGACCACTGCTCTACCACAATCACTCAGTGATTCCAGACTCCTAAGTATAGATATAGAGCTGCTCCATAATGTTATCTTGCCCATGTCTGCAGGAGGGCAAAAGTCCTATTACACTTCTTTTCAGATTCATCTTTAATATAAAGTTGTAGAGAAGTTCAAAGGCTGTGGAAAAGCTCAAAGGCCATTCCTTGGGCATTATTTTATCTGCTCCCATTTGTAAAATGGCAATAGTTAAGCACATTAGAGTATATAAATTAGCCTATTGAAATAATCACTAGTTTAGTTTGAAAAAGAAAGAGAGTAAGTAATTTATATGCCTGTGTTCTAGTTACAGCTTATAAAATATTTGAACAGCTGGGCAAACATTTCTTAACTGAATTAAAAAGGAAGTAAAGGACAATTACTCACTGCAATAATGGTATATAAATGGGTCCAATAAAAGCAATAGTGGGGATCATTGCATCCTAAGGGAACCCTAAATATTTAACTGCACTTAACTAGCCATGAGTTGCTAAGGAAGAAGAGCCTTTGGGATGTGTAAGGTAGCTCTAAACAGAGACTAAATTGACTGGTTACAAATTCAACATCCCTCATGGCAAATAATCATTTAAACAATCTATAATCCATATTTTCACAACGATAACAGGTTATTTTTATTATTGTGCTATTTAGATTTTTGATGAACATTCAGCTTGTATGTCCATTAAGAATCGTTAAAAGTTCCTAATGTCTTCCTATACACTGTAAATTAAGTTTGGTATTCCACACAGAGTAGCACCTCAATAATTGAATACCAATTTCAGGGCTGAATGGAATTATTGTTTCATTGTTTTATTTACCATTGTATTTCTAGTATTTAGGTTAATACCAGTCCATTTAGGTATGTAATAAGTTTCCTGAATTAACTTATTTTACTTAGTGTAGTCATATTAAAATGCTCAAGGTCAACATTTGAAGCATAGTTAAACATGTTTTTGGAAAGATCTTTAACTACCTAAACTTAGAGTAAAGATGACTGCTCTAATCTATATTATTATGTGTACCTATGTTATATTGTTCTCTCCACATACTCCATATATAATGTAATTTAGTATGCCACTCAGGGAAGCCTTGTTTGTCACTAAATCCAGGACTGATCTTCAATTTATACAAACATCAAAACTCACATTCTGCCAAATGGGTAGGCTTGGAGGTTGACTCATAGTAACCAAACTCAGAGAAGTATGTGTGTGAGTGTGTGTGTGTTTATTTGATGTATTATTTACAGTGAGATATATAACTGCTATGTGAAACATCACAACCTTCGTGTGGGACAAAATTATTTTCACATTGATTTTCACTTGGTGAGTATTGGCTCCAAACTATGGCTTTACTTTGATATTTTAATGAATATTTGTATCCAACTAAGGTATCTTGGTTGATCATTTCCCTTTAAAGGGTTTGCCAGCCACAGGGGTTGGTAATGGCAAAATTTATACTTTAGAACTTCTTCCCAGGGCAGTCAGCAAGAACACCATGTTGTCTTAACTATCTCTGTTTTTTGTAGATTTTCATGCAGACCAAACCATTCACCTTTCCTTTTCTTTTTTCTTTTCCTGGACCTTAATGAAGTTACATCCAGATTTCGTGTATGAAATGTGGCTGCTCCCAGAACTTCATAGACACTCACTCATTTGATCTTAATGTAAGGCTTTTTGTTTTAAATGTAGTTTTTTGCACCTTAGTCACTGGTAACAAAATAAGGCATAATTGCCCAAGCAAATTAAAAGGCAAAATTAAAGTTTGGAATAAACATTTAATATCTCTTGCTCCTAATTAAGGTTGTACAATAAAGGGAATGAATAGAGTTTGGTGAAATTAGGTTGGTCATAATACCTTACATTTGGGTGACATGCTATATTTTACAAAGCATGTTTAAAAATATTACCCCAATTCAGTTATCAGTCCAATTCTTCTTGACTGGGATTAGCCCAATTGTATACATGTGCCACTGAGGCTTAGAGAGGTTAGGTAATAGCTAGTAAATAGAAGATACAGAGAAGCTCGTGGGTTGCTGGTGACAATTTTCTTTATGTTAGGATGTTAGGATGCTGTTAGACAGTAGTCATGTTGAAGGACAATGTCTGTCACATGGAAGTTGAATGCACCAATAAGTAGGTGTATAGAGGATTGTTAGAAGTTGATTGCTCAGACGGTACAAGAAAATGAAATAAAGCAGTATTGTAAAGGAAATGTAATAGAAACTGACCAAATCACTCTCAGAAACTTTGCTATTTGTGAAGCCATAAAAATGAACTTTAAAGTATTAAAGTAAGCTTAAACATAAAAGGTTTCAGAAACCATACCATATATTTGTTCTTTGATGCTTGGAATGCTCTTTATTTATTTAAATGAATTTAAATATTCTTTTGGACTGTAGTTGAATTAATGGGCATTCAAATTTTGCCACTATTTTTGTGATTTTTCTTGCTCACATTGTAAACATAATTTTCTTTCGACCTTTTGTTTATGAAATAAACAGCTAGCATGAACTTTAAAAAATGAGTTTGAGTTGAATACATATTCATCAAATATATCATACTTTTTTGGCATTTTTTTTGTTATAACTGTCACAGATTTGTAAGCAAATGTTGTCATAGACTATTATTCAAGACACTGACAAGATGAAAGTACTTATAAGAATATTCAAGAGCATTTTATAGCTGAATATCATTGTTATCATTCAAATTTAATTGTCCCAAATTCTCCACAAAAAATAGTAATCATTACCTAATTCTCTAGATGTATTAATAATCCCCATAATAGGACATTGATATATATGATAATTTTTGTAAATCTTTCATGACGCAAATTTTCCCTCTCAAAAAATAATTCCTGAACACCTGTCCTATTTAAGTAAAAGTTTCATGTCTCTCTAATAATTCCTTGAGTAGAAATCTAATAAAAGTATATGCATACATCAGAGAATCACTGAATATTTTTTACTTCCCTTGATTCCAACTTTTACTCCTATCGTAAATACTATGAATTACTCAGAGTTAGAATTTTTAAAGTGGCATTTTGCACATATATACACACACATATATGTATCAGAATATAATTTATCCTAGTGTTAATAGTTTATTAGTTATCAAATTCTATCAAGTACTATATTGTTTTGATTTCTTACCATAAATTGATGTAGGAATAACCATTATAGAATGAAGAATTTTCTGGGAGACCACTGAAAGCACACTGATGAGCCTTGGCCAAGGACTCTTGTGGTTTGAATCCTGGCTTCATGTCATCATTACTTATTAGTGATTATAATCCTGGGAAAAAAATTCAGCTCTCTTATCAAAAAAAATATGTGGATATAGATATAGATATATATGATATATGGATCCATATAACCATATGGATATGTGGATCAAAATACTTCTATCTCATAAGTTTGCTGTGCAGACTGAATAGGATAATATATTTAAAGCAGTCAGAACATTCTGGGCAGTCAATAAATATTTGTTTTAAAATAGCAATGACAATAGCCAACCTTTACTGAATGTTTAATATGTGCCAGGCCCTGAAGATAGAGTGATGAATAAAACAATTCAGATAGTTCAAATCAAGAAGTGTATATCCACTAGGAAGTATAGAGATAATACCTAGGTAAAACAATAAATAAAGATCTATTAAATAAATTATCTGGGAGATGCTATAGAAGGTATCTTGTGGAACAAGTGCTTTAGACAGAGTGAGAACTGAAAGCTTTTACAAGAAGATGCCATTTGACCTGAGGCCAAAGTAATGAAAACCAGACAACATAAAGAGTTTGAGGGAAGACTAAAAAGCATTTAGCTAGTTTGAGGAACTACAAGGAAGACGGCAAAACTCAAATCTTTGTGAACTAGGAATTGTTTTATAAGATAAGATCTGAGGGGAAAGCAAGAGCCAGATCATACACATTGTAAATCATGATAAGAAACTGGATTTTTATTACCGAACATTTAGAAGCCACTGAAGCTTCCTGCATTGGAGAATTGTCATGACCAGAACATAATAGTTTACTTTGAGTCCTGTATGGAGAATGAACTGCAAGGAGGAAAGAATGAAGCAGGGAGATCAGTGTAGATCAATTCATTTGAAATTAGTCTGGTAAATATGTGGTGGTTGTTTAATCTGTCACTCAGCTGGTTCTCAAGCAGCAGGGCCTGGTCAGGGGCCACGTGTCCATGTATTAGGCTGGAAAAGAGACAAGAACCTAAATGGGTTTGGATGGTTTGTTACTCAGTAAAGAGCAGGCAGCATGAGCTTCATACAGGCAGTCCCCAGGGTTATGGCATTCCGTACTTAGGGACGTGCTCCCAAGGCTCCCCATAAGGAGAATTTATATTTAAAATAATTAAATTAATAATTTGGGAGCTAGTTTCTTCCGCGCATGTAAAGAAACCTGCATGGTGTGAGCGGTTTGTTGGCACAGCATCCTTACGCTAGCGACTAGTCTCATTGTTTATATGGGTGCTTACGGACAGCATTACTTTTGTCTTAACTTTTTTATTTGGTTTTGTGAGTCTGTGTTCACCCTTATGACCACACCTCCAAAGCAAAAGTCCACTGCAAGTCCAGGTAAGCCCGCAGAGAATAGAAAGGTGATTACAGTGGAAATGAAAGTAAAAATAATTAAGCATTTGGAGAAAGGCCAGACATCATCATTCATTGGGAAAGCATTAGGCTTCAGTCACTCAACTATCAGAACAATTATAGATGATAAAGTGGGAATAATGGAACCTGTGAAAGGCAGTGCTCCAATGAAAGCATCAATTATTACTAAGCAGTGTAGTGGATTAATTATTGAAATGAAAAGGTTATTATTGATTTGGTTAGAAGATCGACATAAGCATAACATTCCAATTAGCCTAACGTTGACGCAACATTAGGTGAGTATTAACCTTTAATATTCTTCCTTGAAATTTCTCCTATCTAAACTTTTTTTTTTATTTTTTTTATTTTTTGGAGACAGAGTCTCGCTCTGTCACCTGGGCTAGAGTGCAGTGGCATAAGCCTAGCACACTGCAACCTCCAACTCCTGGGCTCAAGCAATCCTCCTGCCTCAGCCTCCCAAGTAGCTAGGACTACAGGCATGTATCTCCATGCCCGGCTAAGTTTTTCTATTTTTAGTAGAGACGGGGTCTCGCTCTTGCTCAGGCTGGTCTTGAACTCCTGAGCTCAAGCGATCCTCCGCCTCGGCCTCCCAGAGTGCTAGGATTACAGGCGTGAGCTACCGTGCCTGGCCCTATCTAAACTTTTTATATGAGTTTGTTTTCATGTTCTGTTTGTTTGAATTAAAGAGCACAATAGTTTCTGTAACTTATTATTACAGTGCAGGGGTATTATTATTATTATTACAGTATTACACTGTATTATTACCATATGTGAGCCATTATAGTATTGTTATTATTACTGTACATGTGCTGTTCATCAGGGATCCAAGTTATATACAAATCTGACCTAAAGACGTTCTCAGGAACATATCTTGTTTGTAACTTGGGGACCGCCTGTATACCCATTAGTACCCTTTGGTCTCAAGTCCCATAAAGGTAATGCAGAGGTGGGCCTAGGTGAATACTGCTCACGTAGGAGATCCGTGTCATAGCTGAATAACCCTGAGATTAAGAGATCTTGATCTTGTACAGGGGCTGATGGCCAGCTGGCCCCTCTTCCCTTCCAGAGAGAAACATTATCTTTAATACCCTGGAATGTCTCCAATGAAGGAGACTTTAGCTTTATCACCCTGAGTGTGAGCCAATCTGTTACTGCTTTGGAGCAGTTTTGTAAACATCTTCGAACAAAGCTGTCAATGCCTTTTGCTCAGAAGAGCTGCTGAAATGTCAGAATTGTCTCCCAACATGTCTATTATAATAAATATGATGAAAAATTTTAAAGGAAGGCATGGCTGAGACATAAAATAGCTCAGTGTAGAGTATCTTAAATTATTTCAATTTTAAAACCTCTCGCATGTCTTTTGCTTTTTTAAAAAAGCCATTTTCTTGTCCCAAATGAAACAAATAAAAAATGTGACAAACAAAAACACGAGAATTAATAAAAAGAATGCTATTGTTTTTAATTGTTATTAGATATACAATAATTTTATTTTTCTGATGTTGTTAGGAAATGACCCATTTCACTGAAGTGAGTTTTTCAAATAATTAAAAGTTACAGCTTTCAGAATAAAATTATTTTCAAACATTTCTTAACATTTAGATTATTTTAGTTGATCTTTTAGTTGATCATTTAGCAAAGCTGGGACTTGAAGTTCTTCCGTAATTTTTCATTGGTTTGCAAATTCATAAACTTGTAAGGATATGAAGGTGAATAAGACAGATTTCAGGGTTTTAAGGTAAATTTTTTATATCAGCTATTTAGATGTTTACAGACCTTTTTCTATACATTTCTGGATTTGGTTATGATATTCAGAGGGCTGAGTTGCCAACTCTTTTACCTCTGAATAGCTTTGGCCAGAAATTACATTCCCTTATCGTTTTTTTACATTAAGATTCAATAATATTCCACTTAAAAGTTACAAAAAACCAAATGTCTGACAACTAGTGAGTGTCTAGCAGCTGCACAGAATGCAGACAGTGTGCATTTGGGAGCTCAGAGATTACCATAGACTGGCCAGTCTGGGAAGTTAAGGTAGGCTGCACTCAATCTAGGCAGTATCACCACACCCTCACACAGGCTTTTTTTAGGTGAGACTCTACAATAGGCAATAGAAATTAAGAAGAATAAATTAGAAGAAAAATGACACTTCAGTGACCTATATCTATCTTTAAATATAATCTCTATTATTTTTCTTCAGTAAAGATAATATGTTGTAACAGATTTGAACCTAAAAAGCGTAAACAAGGAAATGAAAATCATTCATAATCCATCACCCACATAGCACTACTGTTCACATTTTGGCTTATTTTCTATGACATTCTCTCTCTCTCTCCTCTCTCTCTCCACTCCCCCCACCCCTTTGTGAATATGTGTGGGTCTACCTTTGTTGACGTAAAGCTCATAGTTTTTCATCCTCTCTTTTTTTCATTTGTGATATCAAAACGTTTTCACATGTCAACATTTTTTAGTCATGTTCTATTCCCCAACTTTTCCTCCAGTTCTGTACTTTTAAATCTTCCTCTTTCCTGGTCATCCCTCTAACTCAATTTGCATTTGCTGCCTCCTGTTCCCAGGAATTCCTATGCATAGCTCTGTCTCAGCACTTAGCATATTTCAGTTGCTATTTCTGGTCTCTACCATTGATTGTACACTCCCTCAGGTCAGGAACAGTGTCCTTCACCTCCGCATCACCAGCACACCCCGTCTCACTTTCAGGGAGTAGAAGCTCAATAAAAGTTTGCTGAGTGAGTGTTGAAGTGATAACCGTTGTTGCATTGTTTCAGTTCAAATATTGCCTTTTTCACAGTAATTACCTCCATGGGAAAGTATTGTTTTACTCTTTGGGACTTCTGTATTACAGTTGGCCCTCCATGTTGGCGGGTTCCTCATCCAGGAATTCCACCAACCTCACATAGAAAATATTAAAAAAATTAAAAATGACAATATAATGATTAAAAAACAGAAATAAAAAACAATACAGCATAACAACTATTTATAGAGCATTGACACTGTATTAGGTATTATAAGTAATCCAGAGATGATTTAAAGTATAGGAGAGGATACACATCGGTTATATGCAAATACTATGCCACTTCCTACAAGTGACTTGAGCATCCAATCAAGTCACTTGACTTGCTATCCAGGGGGGTCCTGGAACCAATCCTGCATGGATACTGAGGAACAACTGTACTATGTTTTTCATGGCAATTTTTATCTATTACATTTTTTTTCATAAAAATGAAGTCTTCTTGAGGGTGGAAGTGCTGCTGTCTTTAATGTCTTACCTCCTCCCAGTGCCCTGGAGAGAATCTACACAGAGGAAATCAAGTATTTAAATTAAATCACTGACCTATCAAATTAAATCCTTCCTAGAGAGAACCAGGGATTCAAACATATTAATTTTGTTGTAAGTAATAATTCTCTCAAATGAGAATATCTAGAGAAAAAAAGCCATAAAATAAACATCACAATTTAAATTTTCTTTATTAGAGAAGATTTTCATAAAAATTTCTTGGCATGGTATTTATATATATTCAGAAAAGATGGCATTCAGGACAGGCTACCCCAATATATGCCACCTTAGCATATTAAATATTTTAAGATGAAGGAATTTAAGAAACAGCAGGCGCAGGAAGCATTTTCTGACCTTGCCCCAATGCAGGTCATAAGACCCTCATGTGGGAGGTGACCTCCCCATACCTGGAGGAATGGGGTATCCTCACCTCTGAAGTCAAGGGGCTGCCAAGAAGAGTCTGAACAAGCAGGCCTTGTTGTTTCCCCCAGTTTACTACAGTTAACTCATACCTTTGTCCTATCACATTTCTCCATAACTCTCCACTCTTCATCAAACCTGGCATTCAAAACACTCAGGCTTAATCATTTCTTTGGGTCTTCACTTCCTTATGAAGGCTCCCATGTCATGTAAAACTATATTAAATATATTTGTATGCTTTTCTCTTGTTAATCTGTCCTTTGTTAAGGAGCCCTACTGAGAATTTAGAAAGATAGAAGAAAAAGATATTTTTCCTCTCCTGTAGAACGATATATTTAGAGAGAGGAAGATCTGTTCCTTTGTATCTCATTTTGTCATAGCCCAACATATCAATAGAATGTTTTTGTGATTATGATGGCATGTGTATTCATTTAAGAAATTCTAAATAATCTCAATTTAAAAAAATCACTTCCCTGAGACTCTTTCATTATAACTATTAAGTTTCTTCAATTCTCTCTCTTTACACATAATCAAAATGAGGGCATTATTTTGGCCAGATTTTTAGATTTATCTTCTGAATGAAAATGAAAATTTATGCCAAGTTATGTGATGTTCTCTCTTGTTCTACAAATGTACATTTTTGAAACTGTAATATAAATATTTTGATTTATAAACATTAAAAAGGCACTATTTTGACCTGCTGTGCTGCTTTTTCTAAAAATAACTTATATTTATTACATTTATAACATTTTCTTATTGAAATTTTAATATCTGGGTACTACAGTAATAAACCTGTTCACTAAATATGTAATGGGTGATATTGTTATGTTAACTACCTACTTTACATTACAGTTATACATAATTTTTGACATACATAAAGGTGATTGAAGATCATAATAAAGTTTAAAGCAGTTACACCATTTTTCAGTTTTATTTGAGGTAACAGAATATTTTGTTCTAACTACAGGGTAACCCTAGTATTTGAATATCTAGTCCTGTATATGGTGTTCAGACTGTCATATTACATTAGAAATGTCCTTGGACTAGAAATTTAAAACATAAATTTTTAATCCAATTTTACTATTACACCAGAAGACATCTGAATTTAAACAAGTTCTTATCCTAAGTCCAGTTTCTTTTTCTGCAACATTCAGTTCCACCACTCAATAAATATTTCCTGAGCTCTCGCTACATTCTAAACACTGCAAGTATAGAGTTGAAAGGCACAGCCATTGAGAGATTAGTGGTGTCAAAGTATAATTTTTGAAAAGTTAAATATGTAACTGTCATATGAACAGGAAGTGAACATGCATCAAAAGTTTAATTCACTAATTAATGATAGAACCTGTAAGATGGTGAGGATGGCTCGAGGGGAATTGGAAAGAAGGAAGTATTTAGAGTGGCTGAAAGAAAGACTGCTTGAGTGATGAAGGCTACCAGAGCATGTCACCCCGATACAGTCGCCTCTTTGGCATATAGATTATTTTGAGCTAAAAATAATTGGGAGCCAGCAGATTGGGGAAAATTTCTCTTTACCTCTCCCTAACTGCCTAAAAATAGGGAATAAAGTTTCCTTTTTATAAAGGAAATTTACATTGGTAAGTATGTCTACCAGAGATAACTCCTATCTGCATGACAAGACAACCCTTATCTGCCACACCTTTTCCCCTCCCCCCTTACCTTCCCATCCCTTGCCACTCGCCTTCCCTGTCCAGAAGCCCCAGGCTTCTTTTCCTCCTTTTATCCTAAGATGGTTTACAAGCCTCACTCACCTGGCTGCCTGTTTGAGTCTCATCTTTTTGTGTGATGTACATAGCACATGTGCCTAATTAAAACTTCGTTTTCCTCTTGTTAATCTGCCTTTTAACAGTTTGATTTGTGGGCCCCAGTCATTGAACCTAGGAAGGTAGAGGGAAAAAGATTTTGCCTCCCCTACAATACGATTGCTAATTTAGATATAGACCTAGTTAATACCCCGCAGGGCAACAAAATTGCATTGTTATAAGACAAGAATCATTTAAATTTATCAGTTAATGACTATCCTTATAGAGCTGTAAATTATCTAAATGAATAGTAAAATAGTGTAGGGGCAAAAAGGCATGGTACCTTTCCCCACCCATCATAACGGTCACAGCTGACACTTCTTTAACAAAAGACAGGTTAACAAGAGAAAAGAATAAATTTATTTAATCAAAGCTTTATGGGACATGAGACCCTTTAGAAACAAAGGCTTCAAAGACCCAAGGAAAACTGTTTTTATGCTTGGGTTCGATGAAGAATGGACAGCCATATAGAAATGTGATTGGACAAAGAGGGTGTGATCGAATACTTATAGACTGAGGAGTAGAACCCAGCAAGTCCTGTCTGTTCAGACTCTTCTTGATCTGTCTGTGTAGCGTTAACTCCCTGGGTATGGGGCAGGACCCCTCTGGAATGAGGGTCTTCAAGGGAGATGGGAGAGAGTGACCTTTCTAGGTTTTATGGCTTGCTTTTGGGGGAGAGAGGTTCCAGTGACCCACCTTGGGGAATAAGAAGATGGGTGGGAGACAGGAGGGCAGGAGAAGGTCAGAGAGAGAATTTGCTTCTGAGGTTGCTTCTGAGGCCCTCCAAAGTGCCATACTTCAGGGTATCATTTTCTGAGCCTTAACATTAGCAAGTTAAACCAAGACACATATTCCTAGGAATTAGATAATACCTTACTGGGCCTGACAGTGTTCAACAAAATCACTGAAAGAAAACACAGAAATCTCTTTTATTTATTTAAAACTTTTGGATACTTTTCTTAGCAGAGGGAAAGAGAGATCAGTAATTCAATAATTAAAGTATGGTAAGTGCCTTGATGTAAGCAGGAACATGATACTATAAGATTATAGTAGTCCCCACTTTTGCTTTCCATGTGCAGATTCAGTTTCCTGTGGTCAACCACGGTCTGAAAATACTAAATGGAACAATCTAGAAATAAACAATTCGTAAGCTCTCAGTTGCATGCCATTTTGAATAGCATGATGAAATCTCATGCCATCCCACTTCATCCCACCCAAGACATGAATCATCCCTTTGTCCAGCACATCCATGCTGTCTATGCTACCCACCTGTTAGTCACTTAGTAGCCATCTCAGTTTTCAGACTGAAAAAACATAGTATGTATAAGGTTTAGTACTATTTGTAGTTTCAGGCATCCTCTGAGGGTCTTGGAACATATCCCCCACGATTAAAAGGGACTACTGTACAACAAACTGCACTCATTGGGGACTATGGGATGAGAGCAGGAATGTTTTCAAGGAAGATGCTAAAATGCTAAGAACATTTCTCCTGAGACCTGAAGAACAGGTAACCAGGCAGTAAAGGAGAAAAAACAGAATGTAAAGGAAGAACTCTGCCTTTGACGCCTCATTGAGCTATTGGGTGATATGAGATACAAAACAAAACAAGACAAAACAGTAGGTACACAAATTATGAGTAAAGACTGAATAAAAATTAGAAAAGAAAATAATCTGATTAATGAGCAAATGCAGAAGTGGGAAGCAAAGGTTTTTTGGAGAAGAATTAATCTGACTCAGAAAGTCTGGAGCAAATTAAATAGTCAAAAATTCAAGGACACGGCTTTGGTTTCAGCAGGAATCCTTGAAATATTTTGAGAAAGACAACCTACTGGGGAACAACTCCTGACATTGTGACCATGGATTACCTAGAAATAGTACTGATGCTGTTTATTATTATATTCTCTTGTCAAGGTTTTCCTATAGGAGTAGTGATTACAGTTTGCTATCATGATTATAGCTTCCACTGGGATTCTTTCTTATGTATATAATTGTGCTCAGTGACAAAAAACCAAAATGTCATCATCTTACTCTACTATACATTGGAGGAAAATGCTTAACCTAATCAAAAATCACTTTCCTGAGACTCTTTCATATCAACTATCTTATACCTGCCACTTAAATCAATAACCCTGGTATTACCATTGGCATCATTAAATCATTTATTTGATTATACTTAAACTGTCACATCTTCAATTTATTTGTAAACCCATTTGCTGTTTTTTCTAAGTCTTTTTTTTAAGATAAAATAAAAGTCTTGTCAAACTTCCTATTACGACAGTTTTGGGCAACAGAAACCTGAGTTCATTAAATGTAAAGTTATTGTGTTTCAAATATCTCTCATTATCTTTTAATCTAGGACTTTAGAAAACCAAATAAAAATAATTTAAAGGGATATATAGTCTCACATTATTGAATAAAATTATATTCATTAATAATAGTAGCTTTTATAAGATTATGCATGATAGTCTCTATATACGATAGAATCTGGAGAGAACATTTTCAAATCCATTTTAACTAAAGAGTTGACTTAATAATTAATTTTGCTTGTCTAGAAAATTATCTGTGGTCTGATTTGTATTTTTTTGTTTTTCTTATGTTTTCCAAGATTTGTTGTTCTTCTACTATATGCCCTAACTTATTCATTTTGAGAAAGACAAAAGAAGCCCCTGACAGCTAAAAATTGATCTTGATTCATCAGTCAGCCTTCAGTCTTGCTAACTGCTGACCTTGTATTTGGTATTCTCATGTTGAACATAAACAATTTTATGACTCCAACATCAGACGATCCCATAGATGCCACCAACATCTGTGACTATAATGGATAAAGACCAAAACAAGATGACTTCATAATCATGTCTAAACATGTAACTGGCTCTATGAACACATTTCAATGACCCCTATATTTTTTTTAATAATATTCTCCCTTACATAACTACTTGATCTTTTGAGTTCTTTCCCAGAAATGGTGGATTTTCTGCAAGACAAAAGAGCTGAGATTCTGAAGGGCCCTGGGCAGACTTCCTGATGCCCAGATTCACCATCCCCCACAACCTGCCCCCAATGCACGTAGCCCCTTGCTAGTTACACCACAACCTGCCTCAAAGCAGGTGGCCCCTCCTTTAAGAGTCCATGATCCCTATTAGTTGGAGAGACACATTTGAGGCAGCTTCTCCCATTCTCCCAAGATGTCTGTTGTATTAAAAAATTCCTTTCTTCCTTGGCAATCCTCATTGTCTCAATAATTGGATCTTTGTGTGATGAGTAACAGGACCTAGACTGAAATCCCCTTGAGGTTTTGACAAAAATACAGCCAAAAATGTGAACATTATCAAAACCAAAAAAGGGCCAAACTCCCCCTCCCCTGGCTAGCTTCTTCCCTCAGATACTGATAAGTGTCATTAAGCAACTTTATACTTACAAACACTCCAGATGCACATTACCCACCTCCTATTTGTCCTCTATTGAATGCCTTTCTGATTGAACCATAGGAGATTTCACTTGCTCTTAACCAGTAGTATATGGCAAAGTTGATGAGATTCACTCTCTGTGGTTGGGTCTAATTGATTATAACTTTGCCTGCAGAGCCTCTTATTGCCTGGCTGACTTTGATTACTAGCTCACATGGAGAGGCCCACATGGCAGAAGTGAGCGCTCTAAGCGTTACAGCCAGCAACAACTGAGTGCTCTTCTCTACCTCGTGAGACCTGATTCTGCGACAATCACATGAAATTGATTTACCTTCCATGTGGAGCTTGAGATGATGCTCAACTGTAGTCTGACACTTCATGCAAGCCTTGTAAAAATACCAGGAGTGAATCAGCTAAGCTTGTGCTGAGTCCTGACTACCAGAAATGGTAAGATAAGTAGGCGTTGTTTTAAGCTGCTAAATTTGTGGTAATTTATAGTGCAATAATATAATAGCTAATACAATCATCAATTGTAGAATTGATGCTAATTCCTGAAATCAACCAACCTACAACAAAGCTCCACTTCTTCAAGTTGTCCCAAAATCATCTAACAAAAGCCCAAATTTTATAATGCATTCCTAATACCCTCTTATTGAGACACATCCACGATTCACCATGGCATGCATTTTCCCTTGTTACAATGAGTAATCTCCCCAACTTTGCTCAACTTTAGCTGTATTTGCAGTGATTTTAGGCTGTTGGACATTGACACCTTTCTTTCAAAACTGAGTTAGTTATATCTGCTGACCATTGACCTTCCAAAAGGCTAATAAAAACATCTGTTGATTAAGCAAAACTAAGTTTATTAAACTTACAGCAGAATCTCAACTTAACAGAGTCTTGGTAGTATCTTAAAATGCAGAATTTAGGATGATTTAGAGCCTTGTCAAGTGATTTTAAAGTAGGTATTGCAAAGAGGGAAACTGGTTAGGACTAGGCTGAGTTAATGTCATAACTTTGGATGAGTGAGTACACCTAGGTGGGGATCTTGAAATGAGTTTGATGAACAAACTCTTTTGTCTTGATAATTAAGGTATGGCCATATGTCCCCTAACAACAGGAGTATGTTCTGAGAAATGCATCATTAGGTGATTTTGTCATTATGCGATCATCATAGAGTGTACAAACCTAGATGGCATATACAGCCTATTACACACCTAGGTTACATGATACAGCCTATTGCTCCTAGGCTGCAGACCTGTACTGCATGTTACTGTACTGAATACTGTAGGCAATTGTAAGACAATGGTAAGTATTGTCTTACAAAAAGGGACTACTTTCATATGTGATCCATCATTGACCAAAATGTCATTGTGTGGAGAATGAATGTATTTTAATTTGTTCAGGGGTATTTCTTACGAGCAAACATTTCCTGGATCAAATAGCTAAGTTGTTTTACTTGTCCTCAGTACTATTTAACACAGTCACATAAAAGTACATTTTGTCTCAGTATTGCTTAGCATAGAGGCAGGGAATTAGGTTGGTTTCCATTTTCATATTGTTGTATCATGTTGCTGTTTGTACCTTGTTGCCATTTGTAGGTAATGATCTGTTTAATAGCATAGTTCAAATTTCTCTTTAAATGTAGATTCTGTTTGCTCTCCTGTTAAGGAGGGTTGGCGTAACCCTAGTTACTCCATATCTAATTTCAATTTTTATTTCTTTCCAGCTTCTCTCATTCTCTATTTTTGCCACAGGGGCCTATGAAAACATTCCGAGTGAAAGTGCAAAGAAGTTCTTAACTCAGTCTTTTCAGTAGGATCTCGGTCTCAGGCCTGAGTTATGAATCTCCTCCTCCCTGGGCAGCATCCTGTCCTGGCCCTTTTGAGTAATACCATTAAAAACCCTTCCTTGGTGTGGCACCTCAGAGCTTTAATATTTAACAGCCCCATACTCTCTATCTGGTTATACCTGTACCTACAATTTTCCAATATTGAAATAACCACCTATTTGATAATGTGGAAACTTTCCTACCAATTGAAATCTCTTTTTTTTACAATCCTAGACAAAAATAAAAATCTTTTAAAATTCACTACCTTGTGGTGATACGTTAAAGTTATATTTTCTTAATGGTAAGTCAACAGGGCAGAAGGATGAATATTTTTCTATTCTTGCAGCCTTCAGTTCTAACTCCTGAGTTGCATCTCCTTTAGAGTTTCTTTTCCACTTGCTGGCAGCTTCTTTCCTCACTAGTCTTATCAGGAAAATAAATGCAGGCATATAAAGTGTAAACTACATATATATGTTATGATTAGGGGCCAATGCAAACTATTATATAACTGAAGATTTATACTGACTTAATTTAAGGTACAAATTCCAAGAACAGACATGTGTAACTCAAGTTACAAATTTGAAGCAATTAACTCTGCTGTAATTCGCTAGGAGAAAATAACCTCTTTTTTTTTTTTTTTTTGCCTCTGTAGCAGAGCTAGTCACATCATTCTAGGTGCACAATATATAGTTGTTGACTGATTTCAAGTCAAATAAATTCAACAGACATGATTGAGTGCCTATTACATGCCAGTCCCTTTTCAAGGTGCTTGTGATCTGTTACTGAGGAAAACAAAGAGCCCTGTCTTATGGAGCTTACATTCTAATAGGTGCAGCCAGACAATAAATAATTAATAGAATAAATAATTAAACCAGGTGATATGTTAGGAGGTGATAAGTACTATGTAAAAAGGAAAAGGTAGAGAATTGTGCGCGGAACGAGGAGTTGGGGGGGGATGTTGGGGAAGATAATTGCAGTATTAGAATGGTTGGGCCATGAGGAGAAGGTAAAGTTTACCAAAACATATCTCAAAGTAGAGTTTTACACTCAGAAGGGACAGCAAGAACAAAGGCTCAAGGATAGTGTCCCTAGCATGTTTGCAAGAAGCCAGTGTGGCCAGAGCAAAGTGAGCAAGGGAGAGAAGAGCAGAGCAGTGGACAAAGTCAGAGAGGTGATTTCTTCACTTACTTCATTCCAGAATTCATAATGACTCATTTGATCAAATTTCTCTTTTCAAAAATCACTTCCAGGAATAGAAATAGCCAAATGAATACGGGAAGTATCTTGATGTTTGTTACTATCCATAATAATGTTAATGGTAAATGGCATTTGTATGGTTAAATATATTATTCCATGATAAATAGTTTTCATTTGGAGTTATAAAAGATAAATGGGAAAATTAATTAAAAAATCAATTTTGGAATAAACTTTTAATAGACCACGAAGTTCTAAAAATGAAGTTCAAGGCAATTAAAAAATGCATATAAACAGTGCCTCAATCCTACTACAGTATTAATATCTCACATTACAGAATCTCCATTAATGTTGGTGATTTCCGAATTTAGATTTTTCTAGTGATTCAGGATTTTGGTCAGTTAGTGTCACCTACTGGCATTTCTTGGTAAAGCAAACAAAAGAGTTTTAAAACATTTTTTACCTTTTATAGCAAATATCATTTGTCAAATTATTATGAAAGGAGCAGAAGTTACAGGTGGCATCAGAAGTACTGTAATATTAACCAATCAAAGAATTTAAAGCCTGTTAAAACAGTGACATGGAAAACAACCAAACATAAGGGATTGACCATCTCCACATTGATAACCTAGCTGGCTCCAACTAGGCATTGGAAAGCAAATTTTTACGATTAGACCTTAGTCTTTTTAGGTTTTATCAAAGCCAAAGAATTTCATAAACTTGTCCAACCATGCAGAAACTGTAAACAGCCATCATTTCAGTATGTAAAAATATAATGTTACCACTCACTTGAGGATAACAATGAGAATGCCTCAAAATATTTCGTCTAATTACATTAAAACATTAACCTAATTTATAACACAGTCTAGTTTAAAGTTTTAGTTTTTCAACTTTAAATCTTTGTTAGTCATTTCCTTCACTAACCCCTCAATTGTTGTGACACAATTCTTGGTGTTACCTTTCGAAAGATCGCTTTATAAATAAATCTTCTCAAATGAGCCTGGTGTTTATTTTCAAATGTATTTACTAGGTTAATTGATTGATAAAATGATTTATTTTTTATAGGGGGTCAATTCTGCAAGCCCTTTGGGTAGGTTAAGGGTATTTCTGATGGAGCACTGCCGTGGGAACTATGAGCCCTGGGTTCTGATTCAGCTCTGTCACTCTGAATTTAGTGGACTAACATAATGAGTCCAGGTATTCTTACCTTAAAAACAAGGCAAGAAATTTATTGCTCTTTAAAACGTGTTCTTATTATAATACTCTATTGCACAATTTTATTATAAAAAGTACATTTTATTACAATGCTATATTATAAATATTATCTTCTCTGTCATGTGCTTAAATATTTGGCATTATAGAGGTAATGAAATGTCTTTCTCTAGGAAATTATAATCCAATTAGAAGCTTTTGAGATTATGATGGAGATAGGAATAGAAAACAGAAGAGAATTTATATTTGTTCTGAAAAAAAGATGAGAAAATATTGATACACATTATCTAAGAGGAGAGATATCTAAGTACACATGGCACTATAAACATTTTAGCCCTAAAGGAAAATGTTCTGCTAGCCGTTGTCATTTGATTTTGATACTCTGTTCATTTTTTACTTCAAGGTTACAAAATCAGTGAGGCAAATCATTACATTCTTTATAAGAGTTAGGATCAGTTATTTTATAAGATATTTTACTAAATCACTATTGCTGTATAACATTTGAATTGTTAATAGTTTGTATATGTCATTAAAATACCCATTAGATATTTTAAGCACTTTTAAATTGATAAAGTTTTCTGTATTTGATTTTACTACATTGTGTAATATAAATTTCACTGGTAAATTTTTATATTAGAGAAGAAAATACATGGGCATATCACCTTTTCTACAATACATTACTCACCTGAATCCTTAAAATTTGATGTGTCATAGAGTATTGAAGAGCTTGAATTCACATTATTTTTATTTTGCAATCTTGAGTTTTAAAACTTGACTTAAAAGGTACAGTTCTGGAAATAGGCAATAAGTAAATCAGTTAAACCTAAAGACAGCAATAAATCAATAGTTTTTAAGCTTGTTTGTTGTTAAGAATCTCAAGGGCATTTGCTCAAAATACAGTTTACCAGGCCATGTCTTAGACCTGCTAAATTAGAATCTTCGAGTCTGAAAATTTTGTTTTTGTAAAATGTATCAACTGGAGATGATTGTCATATTAACTCATAAAACACAGCTCTAATTTAAACATAAAACCTAGCATAGTACACAATCTTAAAAGGCAAGATAAGTAAGATCCCTGTTATAATACTCCAAACTTTGAACAAGTGCCTTTGCTAATCTAAGCCTTGATTTTCTCATCTGTAAAAAAGGTAACAGTGATTGTACCTAAGTAATGATAGAGTAGTGACCATTGGATTAATGTATGTAAAACGCCTAGCACAGTATCTGGTACAAAATAAGGGCTTAGATAATATCATCTGTGATTATTGCTATGTTAACATAATCATTCTTACAGAATGATTTCAATACTTAGGATTTATAGTTATTAAAGAAAAAATTTTTTGCAATGGAAAATTTCTAAAGTTATTAAAGCCGTAGATAAATTAACCTGTGAAACAAAAGTGTGCTGTACTCATGTTTTGTATTTGTTTTTATAAATCTTGAAATCAAATATAAACCTTTTGGAAATTTTTTACTTTCAAAGAGTTATAGCACCATCTTGTGGCAAAATGGCTGCAGAGCAAAAACAACAATTCACCAGACTCTTCCCTAGGCATCATGGAATCAAAAATTATTTATAGAGGTGAAGAAATACATGCAACTCTACAGATACTGGCCAATAAATGTAAATGAATAAATGGATGAACGAATAAATGAGTACATTTCTAAATAGAGAAGTGAAATTGAGAAATACAATTCTAAGTTGAGAATTTCAAATCTTTCAGAGGCAGGAAGCTGTCAAGTTAATGACTTGCCAGGTGCCTAAGTTGCTCTTGGAACCTCAGAGAGCTGAGTGGCCAAAATTTGAGCTTTGAAAAGTCAGCACTATCAGGGCACTAAGTGTCGAGTTAGAGGCAACCCCCACTGTGTCTCAGACTTAGTCTCTGTCAACTTAGGACACCGGACATGTGTGTAAGTCCACTGATGCTCACTATAACATATTTGCAGATTTGTACTTTATACATAGAATTCAAATCATTTTATGTGTGTTTTAAAAATCCACTTAGAAAAATATTTGAGGCTAATTTTACATGGAATCCCATCTTTCTACCTCCCCTTTCTATCATGACAATTTTCAAAATGATGGAGTAATTGAATTAGAATGCCAGCACAAATTTCATGAAGATTTTACATTATTCTAATTTCATTGTTCAAAATGAATATTCAAAAATCAAGCATTTTATCCTTGACAGATTTTTCAAAAAAAAAAAAGAAAAAAATCAAGCATTTGTCCAATCTGCCATTAAGGTGAAATACACTGATATAAGCTGTCAATGGGGCACCAAATTATTTCCTTCACCAAATTTCATCAGATTTTACTCCTTATCGACTTATTTTCCTGTTGTTAGCAGCATTGACCAGCTGAAATTAACTTTAAAAAACTATCTGGTATAAAATAATTAAGTGATTGCTAGCAAGCTCCTCAGCATTTTCCTGTTTTGCATTTAATAAAACTCCTCTGAACACACTTTGACATTCCCTACTTAATTCTCACCCACAGGTATTCAATTATCATTCTGTTCACATATACCCTAATAACGGCTTCCTTAATCTACTTCACCATGCTAGCAATGAGAAGGGGATTACCCCGAATGACAGCAGAAAGGGGAATATTTCTTAATAGGTAATTCTTTAAACTTAGAGAACTATGAAAGTCCTAAGAATAATATGATTTGTAACAATTGTCTTTTTTTAATCCATCTTTAAGAAACAAATGTAGAAAGATGAAACATAACAAGGACATTAAATATCCGTGGCTATATTGTATTTGGTAGTGTTATGACACAAGACTTCAACAATGTTTATTTATTAATCAATGATTATCAAAAACTTTTTAGATGTAATGCACCAAGGCATGTACACATATTGTTCAAATTTTATATTGGAAATATGGTCCTCAGTGAGCTCATAGGATAATGAGACAAAAACCAAGTATTGCAACAGGTATAATACATAATAGAAGCTACTATGAGACTTCAGAGAGGAGAGAGGTAACTTTTGAGAGCGGTAAGCATCACATATCCAGTAATAGAAACTGTTCTCTCAGCAGCATCCTCGAGGGCCCCACTCTTTCTCCTTCTGTGTAAGCCATCTATTAAACACCTACCAGAAATTATTTCCCAAATCTTCCTTCTCAGCTCGCACACCTAATTGACTAATAGAACACTAATAGAGAAAATAAGAAAACAAATGTGAAATGATGGCACCAATAAAAACCATAGTTTTTATTCATACTTGAGACCCAGAATCACTAGCCAACTTTTATTTGGCTTGGTTCAAGCCTTTCCTCCATTCTTTTGGGCAATTATTTTAAAAAGTCACCACTCTGTTCCTGTACCCTACAGAAATCTCCACCTCTCTCTAGTCTTTGACTTCCTTGAGAAACTTAAAGCCATCAAATGTGTCGTTCCACAAATTTTATACCACCCCTCACCTACCAATATATACGCATCTTATCTTCTTCCATCTACAGAGGGTTTAGAACAAGCCCCCATCTCTCTTCTTGACTTTACTCCTTCCCATCTCGCCCTCAGCCTTGCTTCGTTGTTTTTACAGTCTCTTATGTATCTTCAATCTCTCCCTGGCTACTGATACTCTTTGATAACTACTACTTGGTACAGTTTAATTTCTCCCACCTTCTAGAAACTACTCATCTCTCGGTTTCTTTTGGCAACTCCTTATCTTGGGACTATACTGCTGACTAGTTTTGTTCTCGTTTCTTTTTCCTCAGCCATAGCCTAACATGTTGGTGTTTTCTAAGTTCTTTTCTTGGTTTTTTTCTTCTCTTATCCTGCACACACTCCATAGGTAAACTTTCCAATTCTCCTGATTTTAACTATCACCTGTAAGTTAAGAACAATTATATTCATACCTTCAAAATTGTTCTCTCCCCAAGTTTCAAGGCCCACATATACAATTGTTTTCCTTCTTACAAACTAATCTTTTCCTTTATTATTTACCACATTGGGGAACTCTCATCCACTGGGCTCCCCAGCCACACTAATCTCACACCGTATCTACCCTCTATCCGTTAGCCTGTCCTTTCAAAATTACTTTGAAATTATTTCTCAATGCTATACTTTTCTACCACTTTTCCAATGACTATTTTGGATTTTCTAATTTTTCTGTCTCCCTGTCCCCTATTTTTTCTTCTCAACTCCTTCATACTACAACAATTATCATTTGATTTCTTAAAACCACTTAATAGTCCCGGTATTAGTTTGCTATGGTATTTTGCCATAACAAAGTTCACAGATTGGGTGGCTTAAACTACAGAAATTTATTTTCTCACAATTCTGGAGGCTAGAAGTCCGAGATCAAGGTGTCAGCAGGTTTGGTTTCTTCTGAGGTCTCTCTTCTTGGCTTGTAGATGGCAGCCTTCTCACTGTGTCCTCACTCGGCTGTCCCTCTATCTGTGTTGTCTGTGTCTTAATCTCGTCTAATAAGGACATCAGTTGTAATGAATTAATTCCAATCCTAATGACCTTCATTTTAATGTAATCACATCTTTAAAGGCCTTATCTCCAAATACAGTCACATTCTGAGGTACTGGGAATTAGGGCTTTGACATGTGAATTTTGGGGGAATGCAGTTCAGGCATAACAGTTCCTATTGCCAATAGCTGTACTTAGAAAGTACTGTAGAAAGTATCTGTCTAAGAATATGAACTCTAGATATTTCCATAACAAATGGTACTATAAGCAAAGAAACTGGAAGTTTCTTCATATTATAAGCCAACTTTGAAGATTTGTAATGAACTCTGAGAGTTAAAAGCTTAGAAATTGTTTGCTGAAAATAAATTTACTGCACTTGGTTTAACCCAATATCTCTCAAATTTATATGATCAAAAATTACTTTTTATACCATCTATGAATATTCTGTAAAGCAAATGTTTCACTGAACATAGTTGGGAAAACACTGGCCATTAACATAGTATATGTGACCCTTAAAAGTCTCACTCCTGCCTAAATCTCCAGTCAAATCTCTTTCCTTGGCCCCGTTACTTCTCCATTGCTGCCATGGTATAGCGTCTTTATGCTTCCTAGAGGAAGCAAAATTGTTATGCCAGTGAAATTTGACTTTTGAGTCTATACCACTCCATTCTTTGCATGTCTTATATTTTAATACATCTGCCTGGTACTGTAATAGATGTTGAACATAAGTATTGAGCTAGAGTTGTGATCCTGCCCTCACAGAACTTACAGTCTGGTTGGGGAGAACAACATTAATACAATAATTATATTACTATATAATGATCAACTGTAATAAGTGATATGCAGGAAAATTATGGGATGGCAGGACAAATTAAAATAAGGTCAGATTCAGTCTGAAGAGTCAAAACATGTTACTAGTCTGATTAGGGACTAACTTTCTAGTTTTAGGAATGAAATCAGAGATAGTCACTTCATTCTATTAATGAAAACAAATACACAGGGCACAAGGGGACAATCTACATAGTCAGGAGGGGATCTTATCACATGTAATAGGAATGGCATGATGTACGCAGTTCACGACATGTTGACGCAGACTTCCCTAGAGATACAATTATTCGGTCTATTCTTTTTATGTGGCTGGTTGGAAATAGGCTTGATTTTTGTCCAGGCTGCTAAGGTATTAAGGGATGTGACTTCCTAGACACAAGCCATCTGCCAGTCATTTAAAAATTATTGCTTCAAGCAAATCACATTTTTAGATTTCAAATATAGCAATGATCAAAATTCCAAATGCTAAAAAAAATTCAAAATGCTGAATTAAGATCATGTAACATAAGCCAAGTATATATTTAAGGCCTATAGCCTACAATTTAGTAAATTGTGGTCCCCTAAATGGTATTTACTTGACAGCTCAAGCTCCAAAAGAAGAAGTTCTTTAGACTTCTTCAAAGATACTGAAAATGTGATATTTGAAATGAGATTTAAAGGATGAATATTAGACCAGGCACAGTGGGTCATGCCTATAATTCTAGAACTTTGGGAGACTGAGGAAGAGGATCTAATGAGGCCAGGAGTTCAAGACTAGCTTCAAGACCAACTTCAGCAACATAGCAAGATCCCATCTAGCTGCTTGGGAGGCTGAGGTGGGAGGATCCCTTGAGCCTAGGAGCTCAAGGTTATAGTGAGCTATGATTGCCCCACTATACTCCAGCCTGGGCAGCAGAGTGAGACCCATCTCTAAAATAAGTAAATAAATAAATAGATGTTAAAAATAGGATGAGTATTAACTGAGCAAAGAGAATAGCCTGGGCAAATGCCCTGGGCAGGAGGAAAATATGGTGTTTTTTTTGTTGTTTGTTTGTTGTAGAAATTGGAAGGTCAGCATGGCTGCAACAGAGAGGGAAAAGGAGACTGTAATGAAAGAAGCAACTGGGCTGGAGCTGAATCACATTAGCCTTTGTAGGAATTATCCGAAGAGCAACAGAAAACCATCAAAACTTTAAGCTAGGGGATTTAGTCCATTTGACTTGCTATACCAAAATACCATTAACTGGGTGGCTTATAAACAAAAACAAAAAATTTATTTCTCACAGTTGTGGAGGCTGGGAAGTCCAAGGACAAGGTGTTGGAAGATCTGGTGTCCAGCGAGGGCCTGTTTCCTGGTTCATAGATGACGCCTACTTGCTGTTTCTTCACATGGTAGGAAATACAAGGCAGCTTTCTGGGAGCTCTTTTATAAAGGCATTAATCCCATTCATGATGGACATATGTTGAAATCCTAAAACCCAAGGTGATGGTATTAGAAAGTGAGGCCTTTGGGAGGTGATTAGGTTGAGGGCAGAACCCTCACGAGTGGGATTAGTGCCCTTAGTGCCCTTATAAGAGAGGCCCCAGAGAACTGCCTCCACCCTTCTATCATAGGAAGGCACTATGAGATTTCTTGGAGGAAGTGAGCCCTCAGAAGACACTGAATCTTTTAGTGCCTTGATCTTAGACTTCCCAGCTCTCCACAACTAGGAGAAATAAATTTCTCTTGTTTATAAACCACCCACTTTATGGTATTTTGTTATAGCAGCTGGAATAGACTAAGATAACCACCTTGTAAAAGATTAGAGATTTACACTCTGGAGAAAATGAAATTGAGGGTAGCCAGACTGACAAACCCAAGGCACAGAAGATGGAGAGATTACCATACTGAAAACAAGAGGATTGAGTAATGATTTACACAGTAAATATGAGACCTCCAGTTCCGCACAAAAGCTCCCAAGATATCAGCCAGAAGAATTCCCTCCAAGTCTTCCCTAGGGAATTTGAGCAGCCCAAGAAGAAAGCACTAATGATGCCAATATCAGGACTTCTGCAAGGAAATATCCCAGCCAGATCACTTTATCATAAAGACCACAGTTGAACAGCCTCATCTAAACTCAGAGCTTCCATTTGTGTTTCTCATGTGCCACTTTTTAAATATGAGCAATCATACAAGCAACAAAAAAAAGACAAAAAATAAGAAACATGAATTACGCATAGAGAAGAAAAACATCATAAAACAACATTAATATCCTTAGAAAAATAAGAAGATTTTGCATTTGTAAATTAAAATGAATGTTCTGAAAAAGTAACATTCAATGACAAACAGAGGTATATGTTTGAAGATAAAAAATATGGTAGCAGAAATAAATAAGTCCAAAATAATATTTGGAATATAAAGTTAGCAATTCTCCCATAAAGTAAAGCAAAAACCAAAATAAGTGGAAAATAGCAAGGAAAATGAGAAAGGAAAATAGAGAAACAATCCAGGAGATCCAATTGCAAGTACAGAAAGAGAAAAAAGCACATAGATAGGACAAAGTCAAGGGTACAATTATTTGCAAAAGATTACAAAAACTGAAGAATACGAATTGCAACACCAAAGGGATCATACACAGAGTGCCTGACACAAGGGAAGAAACAGAGATCATCAAGGTATGTATCTATGAGAGAGAATGAGAAAGGAGCATTGACAAAGTGGGGTGGGGAAGGGTGGGGGAGGGGGGAGAGAGAGAGAGAGAGAATTGGTTTCAAACAAAAGATCAAAAATTTGAAAGATTTCAATAACAACTGGGATTAGTGGAACTAGCTCTGCCACTCAATAACTATATAACTCTAACCATGCTATGTTGTCTTTCTGTATTTCAATTCCCTCATTTTGAAAATGGAAATTATATTACTCACATTGTGAGTATGTTATAAAGATTATAAATAATTTATACAACGTAGTACTGACTCTGCACAGAGTAGTTAATCAATAAGTGATTATTATTGCTATTAATTTAGGTTAGTTGATGTTATGGACTGAATGTGTCCCTCCCAAAATTTTATGTTGAAACCCTAAACCCCAATGTGATAATATTTGGAGTTGGAGCATTTGGGTGGTAATTAGGTTTAGATGAGGTCATAAGGGTTGGGTCTCCATGATGAGATTAGTGTCCTGATAAGTAGAGGAAGAGAAACTAGAATGCTTTTTCTCTGCCATGTGAGGGCACGAATAGAAGGTGGCCATCTGCAGAAGAGGGCCTTGGAATCTGCCAGCACCTTGATCTTGGACTTCTCAGCCCCAGAACTGTGAGAAATAAATATCTGCTTTTTAAACCACCTAGTCTATGATATTTCATTATAGTAGCCTGAGCTGAGTAAGACAGATTTTGGTACTGAGATTGGTTCTAGAGGAATAGAACTTTAAAGAGTTTTCTGAATTTGTTCTGAGATTTCTGGAATTGGATCTCTAATCTGATTAGATTCAAAGAGCTAATGACTATTTCCAGCAGTAAACAGCTTAGATAGACCAAATGGCATGATCTGGCAATAGAGATATGTAAAATATCCCCATTGGATACTCTTAATCAACCACTTATAAGAAGCAAGGAGCTAACTGACTGTGTGTATGATACTATAGAATATTTTTGCAAATCTAATGAATGTAATGGGATTGGCTGTTTGCTCCTAATGTTGTTGGATAAAGTGGTGAAAGAAAAAGATTACCTCAGGGATTCAAATTCCAAGTTCAAGTGCTGCATAAATGACTTGAAAGCTTCCATTTGAGTAGTGAAGGAAATGCTTATCTCCTCTAGCCACAGGGCTGACATTGTTGAAAATCAAACACATTATCTTATCCTGTGATTGGCTGAATTACAAAGCAAATTGAACTCCAAGTCTGGCGGGTTGTCTACTCTTAAAATGAAGGCATTGATTGAGAAAGAATGGGATTCTTTAGGTCGGAATGGGGATGTGTGGGAAGATCCTTTCGAAGCTGGGGACATTGAGCCCCTAAATAATGACTCCTCTTTGCCAGTGGAAGTAGCCTTCCCGCCATCAGTAGAAGCAGACTTCCCACCTCTAGTGCTGACAATTTCCCCATCCCAAGTGGTTGTGGCCTCTCTACCAGTGTCTTAAGGGGCTAACCTTGCATTGCCTGAGGAATTCATTACAGAATGATCTCCCTTGCGACAGCTGCCATGCAAGACAAGGCTGGTTCTCTTCAAGACCCACCCCATTACACTTCTTTGCTTCTAGACCTATAACTAAAGTCCCAGAAGGCCTCTAAATGTGAGGTACAAAGTGTGACCCATGAGAAAGTGTGCTGCACTCCAAAAGAACTACTTGAATTTTCTAATTTATACAAACAGAAATCTGGGGAACATACATGGGAATAGATATTGAGGGTGTGGCATAAAGATAGAAGGAAAATAAAGTTGAATGAGGCCAAATTTATCATCTATCTATTTATTTATTTTTGAGATGTAGTCTTGCTGTGTTGCCCAGGCTGCATTTAAACTCCTGGGCTCAAGAGATACTTCTGCCTCAGCTTCCTGAGTAGCTGAGACTATAGGCATGTACCACCATGCCCAGCTCTAAATTTATTGATATGCACTTAACTAAGCAGAGATTCTGCCTTTAAGGTTGCAGCTCAGGGAGTTAGGAAGGTCTCTAACAGTTTGTTTGTTTGTTTGTTTGGCTAAAACATGGACTAAAATGTGTCCCACAGTTAGTGAATTAGAAATGCTGCATCTGCTTTGGTTTAATGTAGAGAAAGTATTCAAAGGTTTAGGGAGATTGCAGTGTTAGAGTGGATTTGTCTTTTAAGACCTACTCACCCACACCGGGAGGGTCCAGAAGACATACCTTTCACCACTATTGCGAGAAATAGATTTGTGAGGGAAGCCCAGCATCCTCGAAGAGTTCTGTGATTACTCTACTACTCTTCCCTGACCTTATAATGGGGGCTGCAGCCACTGAATTGAGAAACATAAATGCAATGTGAATAACTGGATCCTGGAGGGGAAGGAGCCAAGTGGCAGCACTCAATTGCCAAAGGCAAAATGAGTGCAGTTACAATAATGGGCCGCAAAGTCAAAGCAGCAATTAGAGTAGTTTAACTCACACAGACCTATGGTGTTTGCTAGTTAATGATGGTGTTCCTAGAAGTGAAACAGATAGGAAGCCTACTAATTCTTACTTGACCTATATAAACAAAGATTTTAGATCAAGTGCACAAAAGTCTAACCTGACTAGTAAAAGCAGAGTCACTCTCCCTCAATCAATTCCCAGATTTGAGCCATTTATAGACACAGAGCCCTTTGAATTAAAGGGATGTTGGGTCCCCTTGAGGAAGGACCCTGTACACTGCCAAAAATATTTACTGTTAATCTTTCTCCCAGCCATCCCCAAAAGAATCTGTGGTCTTTTACCAGGGTAACTGTGCATTGGGAAAAAGGAAATAATCACACCTCTCAGGGACAACTGGACACTGGCTCTAAAATGACACTAATCCCAGGAGACCTAAAATGTCACTGTGACTTACCCATTAGAACAGGGGCTTATGAAGGTCAGGTGATCACTGGAGTTTTAGCTCATATCCATCTCATGGTGGGCCCAGTGGGTCCTTAAACCCACTCTGTGGTTATTTACCAGGTTCCAGAATGCATAATTGAAATAGATGTATATAGCAGCTGGCAGAATACCTACATTGGTTCCCTGGCTGTGGAGTGAGGGATAGTTTGGTGGAAAGGGCCAAATGGAAGCCACTAGAGCTGTATCTGCCTAGGAAAATAGTAAACAGAAAATACTGCATTCCTGGAGGACTTGCAGGTATTAGTACCACCATGAAGGACTTGAAAGATGCAGGTGTGCTGACTTCTATGACATCCCCATTCAACTCATCTATTTAGCCTGTGTTGAAGACAGATGGATCTTGGAGAAAGAGGGGATTATCATAAGCTTAACCAAGTAGTAGCTCCAATTGCAGCTGCTGTACCAGATGTGGTTTCATTGCTTCAGTAAATTAACACATCCCCTGGTACATGGTATACAGCTAATGATCTGACAAATGCTTTTTTCTCCATACCTGTCAATAAGGAGAACTAGAAGCAGTTTGCTTTTAGCTCACAAGGCATTACACCTTCACTTTTCTATATCAGGGCTACATCAACTCTCCAGGCCTATGTCATAATTTAGTTTGCAGGGAGCTGAAGTGTATTTTCCTTCCATAAGATATCACACTGGTCCATTACAGTGATGACATTATGTTGATTACACCCAGTGAGCAAGAAGTACCAACTACTCTAGTCTTCTTGGTAAGAGATTTGCATGTCAAAGGATAGAAAATAAATACGACAAAAATTTAGGGACCTTCTATACCAGTGAAATTTTAAGAAGTCCAATGGTATGGGCCATGTCAAGATATCCCTTCCAAGGTAGAGGATAAGTTGTTGCATCTGGCTGCTTCCATAACCAAAGAAAAGACACAATGCCTAGTGTGCCTCTTTGGATTTTAGAGGTAACACATTCCTCATTTGAGTGTGTTACTCCAGACCATTTATCAAGTGACTTACAAAGCTTAGTTTTGAGTAGTGCCCAGAGCAAGAGAAGGCTCTGCAGGAGGTCCAGGCTGCTGTGCAAGCTATAGGTGAATTGTAGTACAGACCCTTAGGATTTTGGGGCCAAGCCCTGCCATCCTCCACAGATAATTACTCTCTCTTTGAAAAACAGCTCTTTGCCTACTACTGGGCCTTAATAGAGACTGAATGCTAAATCCTGGGCCACCAAGTTACCACGGAATCTGAGCTGCCCATCATGAACTGGGTATTATCTGACCCACCAAGCCATAAAGTTGGGCGTGCACAGCAGTACTTTATCCTCAAATGGAAGTGGTATACATGTGATCAGGCCCAAGCAGACCCTGAAGGCACAAGCAAGTCACATGAAGAAGTGGCCCAATTGCCCATGGTACTCACTCCTGCCTTCTCTCTCCTAGCCTGCACTTATGGCCTTATGGGGAGTTCCCTACAATCCACTGACAGAGGAAGAAAAGATTTGGGCCTGGTTTATAGATGGTTCTGCACAATATGCAATATGTTTATAGATGGTTCTGCACAATATCCATGTCCAAAAGTGGACAGCTGCAGCACTACAGCTCCTTTCTGGGAAATTCCTGGGGAATGGTGAAGAGAAATCCTCTCAGTGGAAAGAACTTTGAGCAGTGCACCTGGATGTTTACTCTTCTTGAAAGGGGGAGTGGCAACACATGGAATTATATACAAGTCATGGGTTGTGGCCAGTGGTTTAGCTGGAGAATCAGGGACTTGAAAGGAACATGATTGGAAAATTGGTGACAAGGAAATCTGGGAAAAAGGTATAAAACGTGAAGATATTTTTGTCCCACATCAATGCTCACCAAAGGGTGGCCTCAGCAGAGGAGGGTTTTAATAATCAAGTGGATAGGATGACCTGTTCTGTGGATACCAGTCAGCTTCTTTCCCCATCCTCCCCTGTCATCACATAATGGACTTATGAAAAAAGTGGCCATGGTGGCAAGGTGGAGGTTATGCATGGGCTCAGCAACATGGACTTCCATTCACCAAGGCTGACCTGGCTGTGGTCACTGCTGAGTGTCCAATCTGCCAGCAACAGACACCAACACTGAGTCTACCGCTCCCCAAAGGTGATCAGCCAGCTACCCGGTGGTAGGTGGATTATGTTGGGGTACTTCCATCATGGGAGGGGCAGCATTTTGCTCTTACTGGAATAGACACTTAACTCTGGATATGGATTTACCTTCCCTGCATATAATGCTTCTGCCAAAACTACCATCCACAGACTTACAGAATATATTATTCACCATCATGATATCCCACATTGAATTGCTTCTGATCAAGGAACTCACTTCATAGCAAGAGAAGTGTTGCAACGGGCCCATGCATATGGAATGCACAGGTCTTACTTGGTAAACACGTTTCCCAACATCCTGAAGCAGTTGGTTTGACAGAATGGTGGAGTAGCCTTTTGAAGACTCAGTTACAGCACCAGCTAGGTAGCAATACCTTGCAAAGCTGGAGAAAGGTTATCTAGAAGGCTGTATATTTTCTGAATCAGCATCCAATATATGGTGCTGCTTCTCCTGTAACCAGAATTCATGGGTCCAAGAATCAAGAGAGGTAATTGAAGTGACACCACTCACTATTACCCCTAGTTACCCACTAGCAAAATTCTTGCTTCCTGTTCCTACCATCTTATAATCTGCTCGCCCAGAGGTCTTAGTTCCAAAGGGAAGAATGCTTCCCCTATGAGATACAACCTGATTCCATGGAACTGGAAGTTAAGACTTCCTTCCAGTAACTTTGGAGTCCTCATGCCTCTGAATCGACAGGCAAAGAAGGAATTTACTATGCTGGCAGGGGTGGTTGATCCTGACTATCAAGGGGAAATTGAACTATGGGGGTAAGGAAGAGTATCTCTGAAATACAGGAGATCCCTTAAGGGTGTCTCTTAGTATTAACAAGCCCCGTAATTAAGATCAGTGGAGAACTATAACAATCCAATCCAGGCAGGACTGCTAATGCCCCAAACCCTTCAAAAATGAAGGTTTGGGTCATCTACCAGATAAAGAACCACAACCAGCTGAGGAGCTCACTGAAGGCCAAGAGAATACAGACTAAGTAGTAGAGAAGATAGTTATAAGTATTAGCTATGACTACATGCTCAGTTACAGAAATGAGGACTGTAATTTTCATGAGTATTTTCTCATTATTTTGTTATGAATACATTTGTGTGTGTGTACACGTGTGTGTATGTGGATAGACAGGTAGATATGTAGATAGATAGAATGATTGATTTACCATAAGGAATCAGCTCACACAATTACAGAGGCAAAGAAGTCCAAGATCTACAGTTGGCAAGCTATATAACATATTAATACGAGGTCTGTCTGGAAAGTATCCAGCCAGATAATATGAAAAATAGAGACATTTATTGAAGAAGATACAACAAATATTGTACATAGGACGATGACACCTCAGTTCCCTTCAAAGTGGGCACCTTGGGACCTCACACAGTTCTCCCCCATGTCTTAACCTAACCCGCACACATTCAACATTCTCAGGTGTTCTGCTTGTTGTAGGCCTTCCAGAACATGGATCACTTTCCACAGATTCTCTACCATCTTTGAAGCATTTGTGCCACACTTCTATTTGTGCTGTACTCATGGCATCATCCCCAAAAGCATCCTGAATCATCTGAATAGTGTTCACAGAGGAATGTTCAAGCTTAATGCAAAATCTGATGCAGATTCATTGCTGTACTTGCTCAGTCATTTAGAATGTGTCGGCCACACAGTACTCATGCTCACTCAACAGCGTCTAGCACCCCACTGACTAGTAAGTGAAGTTGTCATTGTTCACGCATGAACATTATAGTCCACTCTCCTTGGCTGCCAGGTTACATGGATGTGGCACTAACCATTCTCATTATATTAACAATGGCTGGATACTTTCCAGACAGACCTCGTATATCTCTTTGTTTGCTTTCCTCTCCTATTGCCTTTTCACATAACATAAGATGTATTGTCTTTATATTGTAGTATTTAGGTATTGTTCATTTTATATCTTAGTGTTTAAGTTATAGGTTATTAAGGATAAGATGAAACATTACTCAAGGACTTTACCTCCTCTTCAAGGAAAGGGGTTAGTGCATTTCCAGTTGTATGCAGGATTAGATGGAATTATGACCTTGTTGCTGTCTTTATTCAGCGATGGAATATGGTTTAAGGAGATACATATGGGTGCCAAATTGACAAGGGGTAGACTTTTGATGGTTAATTTTATGTATCAACTTGACTGGGATAAGGAGTGCCCAGAAAAAGCATAATTTCTGGATGTGTCTGTGAGGGTGTTTCTGAATGAAATTATCACTTGGAACAATAGACTGAGCAAAGTTGATTGCCCTCCCCAATATAGGTGGGCCTCATCCAATCCACTGCAGGCCTGAGTAGAATAAAAGACTTAGTAAGAAAGAATTCTTTCTCTCTGACTGTCTTTGAGTGGGGACATTGGTCTATTTCTGTCTTTGAACTCAGACTCACACTGGAACTTACCTCATCAGCTGTCCTGGTTCCCAGGCCTTCAAAGTCAGGCTGGAACTACACCATCTGCTCTCCAGAGTCTCCAGCTTGCCAACTACAGATCTTGGATTTCTCAGCCTCCATAATTGCGTGAGCCAATTCCTTGTGGTAAATCTATCTGTCTGTCTGTCTATCTATCTATCTCCTCTCTCTCTCTCTTTCCCTTATTGGTCTGTTTCTCTAGAGAATCCATACTAAAAGAGATTTGAAAGGAAAATAAATGGGTCTTAGTACATCCAGATTTTCCAAAACATGATCTCTTATGTTGATAGAGGTTGTGCTCTTTTTTTTGGTCATAAAATGCAGAGGAATAGTATTGGGATGTTTTTAAAAAACTGCAAACGGTCTAGTTTCTGTTTTCCACAGGAACTGCTTTGGGAATCCTTTTAGGTCAGCCTGAGTTGGGTATTGGTGGTGTTGAAGGGTATAAAGCATTGATTTGGGTTGATACCAAACGCAATTTTGTTTTAAACAGGGGACTCCCCCCGTTCTACTACACTACTACACTCTTTGCATAAAGAGACCTTTTGCAGAGGACAAAATTCTGTACAAAATATTGGGAGGGGGAAGATGAGAAGGGTATATTTGTATGGGGTATACATCTTCTACCTATAGATCTGCTTAGGTAAAGGAAAAAACTAACACCCTTTAAATACAGATTTTGCCATTATGGACTGGAAATGATGAACTCAGAAAGCTGAGGACCCAAAGCTGTCAGAAAAATCTGACTTAACCTCATTAGTCATTTAAGAAATAAAACATAAATAGATCACAGTAGAAAGGCTCTCATCTCTCAGGGACTGCTGAGCACACATTTTGTGCATCTTCTCCATTCGCTGGGATCGTTGAATCCTTCTTAGCGCACTTGATATACTCATGCAGTGTCTAGTAAATCAAACGCATGGGGCCCCAGCAGAGGGCATGATTCACAAATGCTGGAGGCTTTAGCAGCTTTAAACAAAGACGGATCTGGAATTTCCAGTCTATTTCAACCTTTTCCTTTTGTAATGGGCTGGCCCCGGTAGTTAGTAATTCAAGCTAATCTGACATAATTCATGCTATTTACCCTAAAAAAGGGCATGGAGAAGCAGTAAGCCAGTTTTCTGGGGAAAGATTAATTATTGAATAAAAAAATATTTACTAAAATAGGATTTTTAAAGTAAATTGCATTTTTCTTTAAAATGCTTGGGAATGTGTCTTCCTTTATCAAATGAGCTGGTTTGTTGAGTCCAGAAACTGAGGGAGAAAAATAATTTTTTTTAACACCAAGTTAACAGCGTATTTTAGGGAGAAAAAATGACTGTAGTGAGAAAGAACTTGCAGCTTGATGAGTTCTTAATAATGAGTTCTAAACATCCATGAATAAAATACCCCTGAATGATAATTAGCTTTGGTCCTTAGGTGACTGTCTTAAAATATGTATGTTGCACTTTAAAAAAAAATCCTGATTTGAAAATATTCAGGGACTGTGGGGACATTGATTGGGATGCTGAGGGATCGATCTCCACCATCAGGGTTGCTTGGTCTCCTCATTTCCTGATCTCACAACAGCTTCCATAAAAATATTTCATGTTGCCTGGGTGTCAGGGTTCTCCATGTCTAAGTCAGGCCGAACTTCATGATGACAAGAAGCAAAAATTTCCCATAAGCTCTCCCTCTCTTCTTCGCCTTCTGCTTCTCCTTTTTTTGAGACAGTGTCTCACTCTGTTGCCTGGGCTAGAGTGCAGTGGCGTCATCATAGCTCACTGCAACCTCAAACTTCCGAGCTCAAGTGATCCTCCTGCCTCAGCCTCCTAAGTAGCTGGGACTACAGGCGTGTGCCGCCACGTCTGACTAATTTTTCTATTTTTTATAGAGATGGGGGTCTCACTATGTTGCCCAGGCTGGTCTCGAACTCCTGGCCTCAAGCTATCCTCCTACCTCAGTCTCCTAAAGTGCTAGGATCACAGGCATGAGCCTGGCCTTTCTTACCGTCTGACTCAAGACTCCAACATTCATTCTTGATGTTTCTGAGAAGAACCGTAAGTTTGAGTTTTTAGCTTTAACTTGTGAGTATTTGGTCCTCAGCCCTGACTCTGTCCTATTGTGAGTAGGAAACTGTGAATGTTAGCTCACCATGGGTAATGTTTAACATATTGAAGGCAAAGTGATACTTTTAATGGTGAGTTTTGATAATGTTATTGGTGGTAGTAATTACGATGAAGAACACTATTTAAATAGGAGAAAGAAGAGGAGAGAATATAAAAAACAAATATCACTAAAAAGGGCAATAGACCAGATAGCTTGCAAGTGAGGCCCTAGACCCCAATGAAAAGAGACTAATTTGTATCTTAATTACTTACGTAAAATGTATCTAGGTCCTGGGATATTTTTCTTCCCTGAGAGCAGACACACTTTCATATTCCACTAAACAATTGCAAAGGCAGCAGCTCTCAGCATTCCTTTGAAGTATGTACTAAGGAAGCATTTCAAGCACTACTGAAAGTATGCTGCACCATCATTAAAAGCCAATATTAAAATTCAGGAATCAAAAGCATGTTTACACCAGGCTAAGCCACTTTTTTTCCACACATTAAAAGAACATCAAGCTATCTAAAATGATTGAGTTTAAAAGGTTTCTTTTTCTTGTTTACCCATCAACTAAGAAGGCACTGGGCCAACATCATTCCATTTATCTTAGCATTTTTAGCATTCTCTTTGTATAAATTTTTTAAAAGGGCAAACTATACACATACAATATCATATTTTGTATAAGAAATAGACTGAGAAAAACAAAATTATACTTAAACAAAATAGTGTTCAGTAGTAGCCAAAATGAAATTCAATATGAAGTATACTGATTTCTAATTCTCAACCTAACTCCAATTTTTCCTATAGTCTTAAGCTTTAATTGACGTTACATTTCTCTAGCCAACTTTTCCATATTTTATAACGGGTTCTTGCAAATGATTTGCTTTGGTGTCTGTGGAAGTGCCCCTCTCAGATCTTCTTTATGAAAACCTCCTGTGGGGAGGACAGTTGTCTCAATACGAAGTTTCTATCCTTTGCTAGTTCTCAAACCTAAACAAATTTTGAGTTCCAGAATCCATTGACTGGAGAGGTAACTGTTGGGACTCAGAAAACAGTACCCTAAAATGAAGGTTTCAGAAGCAGCCTCAAAAGCAAAATTTTTCCTCTGAGCTTCTCCTACCCTTCTGTCTCTCAGGCCCAATCCCCCCAAGGCTAGCCATAGAAACTGGAATCCCTCTTCCCTAAAGTGGGTCATCAAAACCAGAGCCCCTGTTCTCCAAAGCCAGCCATAAAACCGAAAATACTACTCTACCTTTCCCTCCACCTTTCTGTGTAAAAACTGCTGTAAAGAAATGATGTCTGCCTTGTTTGACTGTAGGTCATGAGACCCCCCGATTCCAGAGAGGGCCCTGCCCCATACCCAGAAGGAAGAAATGCTGCACAGAGGCCAAGAAAAATCTGCACTGACAGGCCTTGCTGGGTTTCCCCACTCAGTCTATTAATATTACAGCATTTACCCTTTTTGTCCAGCCATGTTTTTACATGACTGTCCCCACATTGTTAAAGCTAAGCATAAAAATGGACAATTTCCCCCTCATCTTTGGGTATTTATTCTGAAGGCTCTCATGTACACATTAAATACATTTGTATGCCTTTTCTCCAGTTAATTTGCCTTTTGTGAGTTGATTTTTCAGCAAACACTCAGAGGGTGAAGGGGAAGTTTCCCCTGGCCTCTATATGACCATGTACCCAGGAGGAACAAGTCTGTAATCCCACAGCACAGATATACTGTAATGATTCCCCAAGTCATTCCCCAAAGGGATTTATGGCCATTTACTCAAGGGACCATTTACTAGGGAAAAAGGAATACCCAGAGGGCTACTGAGCACAGAGTCTGAGTGGATATTGACACCTGGAGATCCACTGAACCAGCATGGCCCTCTAGTTAGGATGGTTATTACAGGGACCATGTAATAAATGGAGTCGTGCTAAAGTCTAGCTTGCAGTGGATTCACTGTGTTTACAGGTGTATCTGGTGGTCATTTCCTGGTCTCCAAATATGCAAGGTATTTTACTTGGCAGTTGGAGCATTTCCCATATTGGGTCCTTGGACTTAGGGAAAAGGTCAAGTGGAAACCTCTGAAATTACCCGTCTTGCATGCCTATATTAAGATAGTAAATCAAAATATCTCTGGGGGATAGGAAGGAATGGTAAGAATTAGCACACCATTAGAGACTTAAAGGTTGCAAGGGTGTGTGGCCCTAATATATCTATATTTAATTCACCATTCTTGTCCATGGAGAAACTGAATGGATCCTGGAAAATGATTATAGACTACTATAAGCTCCACTAAGTAATAGTTCTGGTTGCAGCTGCTATACCATGTGTGGTATTAGTGCTAGAGCTGACCATTAAGTCTTCAGGTACATGGTATGCAGACATGGATTTTGCAAATATATAATTTTTAAAATTCTGATCAGAAATGATCTGGGAAAAATTGCATTTATGTGGAATGGACATCAATATTCACTTATAGTTTTTCCCTAGGACCATGTTAACTCTCCCAACCCTCTGTCATAATATATTCAAAATTGATTTGGGTCATCTGGACATTTCACAGATTATCACATTGATTTATTATGTTGACAACGTTATGCTGATTTTGGCAGTACAAAAAACAGATAGCTAGGATTTTGGAAGTCTTAGACACATCTCAGAGAACTGCAATTTCAGTCAAGTTTTTAGTGGTCCAGTGGTCAGGGGCATTTGAGATATCCCCTGCAAAGTAAAAGACAAACTGATGCATCTTCCAATCCCTACCACAGAAAAGAAAGCACAACACCTGGTAGACCTTTTTGGGTTCTGGCTGGAATACAGTGTGCACATAGAAATATTGTCCAGCCCTTAAGTCCAATGATAGGGAAGGCTGCTAGCTTTAAATGAGTCCAAGAATAGAAAAGGGCTCTGCAGCTGGTCCAGGCTGTGAAACAAGCAGCCCTACCACTTGGGGCATATAATACATCAGGCTCCATGTTATTGTAAATGTTAGTGGTGGGAAAAGACAGAATGTAAGTTTACAGCAAACTCCAATGGGAGAATCATAGAGTATGCTATTGGGATTCTGGAGCAAGGCCATGCCATCTTCAGTGGAGAATTATACTTCATTTGAGAATCACCTCCTGGCATGATACTTGGCCCTAGTACAGATGGAACACTTGACCATGGGGCACCAAGTACACACGTATCTGGTATGGAACTGCCCATAAAGAGCTGGATTCCCTTAGATCCACAGTGTCAGAAGCCAGCAGGCTCAGCAGCAGCCGATCATAAATTAAAAGTGGTTTATTTGAGATCTAGTTTAAGCAACGACTGCAGGCACAGGCGGGCTACATGAGTAGGTGGCCCAGATCCCTATGTCAGTCAGGATGGTTGTAGCAGTGTCCCTTACTAAGTGCACTTGCTATGATCAGCTGAAGAAAGAAGAAAAAGTCCAAGCTTGATTTATGGATAGGTAGGCTCAATATATGAGTTTGAACTGAAAATGGATGGCAGCAGACTTACTGTCAGTATTATCAGACAGTATTACTTGATAATCAGTGGAGAGAGAATTTCTTTCCAATGGGTGGTGGTGCAAAGGGAGAACTTAGTCACCCACTCTGAGAAAGGAGAAGTGGCCTGAGGGGAAAATGCATACAGATTTGCTAATGGCCTAGATACCTGGCGAGGGGCCTGGAAGGAAGAGACTGGAGGATCAGAGACAACAAGGCCTGCGATAGCATGTGGATGGACATAATTTTATGTTCTAAAATTAGCACATAATTTTAAAAATTATGCATTTGCAAAATCCATGTCTGCATACCATGTACCCAATGCCTTAATGGTCAGCTGTAGCAATAATACCACATATGGTACAGCAGCTACAATCAGAACCACTACTTGGCTGAGCTTACATGAAGATTTTTGAATCATAAGTTAATGCTTAACAGAAAGCGTCTACCAAAGAAGAGACATTGAACAATGAAGTAGACAAAATGATTTGGTCAGATGACATTAGTCACCTTTGTCATTCACCACTCTAGAACTGGGAAGATGGGTACATAAATGGAATAGCCCAGTCACAACACTGGTATTCCTTGATCATGATCAAAGATTAAAATATGTTTATGCTTATCAGTTTGTCTTGTAATTACCCCCCATGCATTTCTATTGTGCTTAAAATTAAAAACTAAGAATTATGACAATTATATAAATAAATCATGGGATTCAGAATAAAACTATCAATACTGGAAATTATGTAGTTGGACAGAGTTCTGTCAGAAGCACAGTCAGTTCTGTAGAAAGTGAGCCTTATTTTATTGATTACATGTATTCAGATTCAGATACTAATATATTTACTCAGACTGAGTATAAAAATCTAGTTTTCAATTTGGCTACTTATACTGACTTTTTCTGAAACATTAGGTAAAAATGGCAGCAAACAAGAACATAAAGGATTTATTTAAGGAATGCTGCAGGGTTCTCAATTTTGTTAGGTCTGTAGGGAACCTTGTGGATGATGTAGTTCAACTCTTTAATTTGGGAAAACTGGGGAAGGTAAATGCCTGCCCAATGTTACAGAACTAACTAGTGGCAAAATTATGGTTGGAGTCCAATTCATCTGACCAGCTGTCCTGTGCTTTTCCCTGCTAAGTCATATAGTCTCTCGTACATAGAATAATGTTCTTTGAAAATAGTGTGGTTATCCACATGAAATTCATATACCTTGAAATAACTGATCTCTTCATTTAATTAATCTCAATGATGGCCCTGAATAATTCTCGTGCTTGTTTTTCTCAAAAAAAGAAATAAAAAGGCAATTTGAGATAGTAGTGGTAATGTTGAAAAGCATGAAACATGATAGCAGCTTAAAAATCCCCAAATCACTAATTTGTTCCAGCTATTTGCTCACAGATTTGATAGTAAATATCTTTTGGAAAATGTTAATTAATGTATTCCACCCCCGGACATTCTTTTATGACTGCCATTTACCTTCCTGGGAAGAGGTTGTAGATTTTACTGACCTCCTTTCCATCCTCAACTGTAGGATCTCACTTAAAATTTCAGTATATTTTTAGTTGGCTTAATAACTCACTTTCAGGGGTATTTTCATTTCAGATTTATATGTGCATGCATGCACACATGCGTTTGTGTGTGTATGTGTGTGTGATGGAGATGAGGAGCATGTGGAAACTAAGCAGGTGACTAAGATGACCTTAACATTTCCCTCAGCTTGACCAAACTGTACACAGGCTTCTTTCAGACTCCAGGCTGCTGCTTCTCCAAGCCTCAAGTCAGTTTCTCAACCCAGGATTGTCTTTCTCAAGGACCTTGGAGGCATCCCTTCGAAATGTAATCATCCAAGAAAGAGAGCGCCCCATCTCCCAGTCTGCTGGGGAGGGTAGGAACCTAACTTCAGTGGATATCCTGCTCCAAGCTGTGCAACCACCTCCTGTCATAAAGATGTGAGAAGTGTATTTGGAGTGGGAAAGGAGGAGAAGGAAGAGGATTTGCTTAAGTACTAAATTTAAGTATTTAAGTCTTCCTCCCTCTGTCTGTCCCTCCCTCTCTTCCCTTCCCTGTCTCCTTTCCTTCCTTCCTTTCTACCTATGAATTTTTTTTGCATTCTACCTTATGATATAATTGTGTTTATTTTTATATAAATATGATATTGTGAATTATTTTCCATTGGGGAAAAAAAATCAGTGCATCAAAAAGATGCTGCTTGCTTTTCCTCTGGGATAAAAACTGCCTGAGAAACAATAATCCTTTTATTCAGACAGTATTTACTGACTACTTACTCTAAGTCCAGACACAGTGCTAGAAAATGAGCTTATAATAATTAGCAAAACAAACAAGTTTCTTGTACTTGTGAAGTTTCTAATCTTAAATGAGTTAACTAATCACAAAAATGAATAAGTACAATTTATGGTAAGTGCCAGGGTGGAAAATACTGATGCTACTCAACTGCAGTACGTGGGCCTGAGCAGTCTTAAGATTTAGTGGTAGTGATGATTAAGGGAGGCAAGTTTGAGATAGAGGATCTAGAATACAGGATGAAAGTCCTACTGCAGGAAAAAGGGTAGAATTGAAGGAACAGGAACAAAAAGGCCTGTGGATAGATGGGCAAGCTCTGGGGAGGTGCTCTGTGTGAGGTGAGGGTGGAGCAGGAGACACAGGTTGTGCAAAGCTTTTGGGTCTTTATCAAAAAGGCAGCCTCACACCACTAGAACGCTTTAAGTTGTGGGTGGGCCACGGGGGTGGTGGATGATAAAATCACATTTCTCTGGCTGCCTAGGAGAGAATGAGCAGGAGAGAGACAGTGCAATAGGGAAACTAGACAGGAAACATTTGCTATAGTCCAAGTAAGAGAGTTAGAAAACCAAAAGGATGAAATTTGTTTGTTTTGTTTTAATGACCTGAATTGGAGAGGGAGGGTGACAAAGAAGTTGGTGTTAAGGGTTATGCCTAGTTTCTTGCCATGGTTTTAGCAATGAGAACCAGTGGAAAGTTTGAAGCCGGGACATGTTATGGTTAGATATGCATTTCAGATTGGTCACAGGTGGCTGTGTGGAGGATGCATTTGAAGGTGATAAGATCATTAAGAGGCTGCTGTGGAAATCCAAGTAGGAATTGATAGGATCTGAACACAGCATAACGGAATTAAATATTCTACGCAGTTGTAATTCATTCAGTCAGCAAGTCCTAATTACCAGTATAAGGATGAAATTCAGTAGTGCATGGCTTTTTTTTAAATGTCTACAACAGCGGATTTGAGTAGCCTGTTTTAAAGGAATATTCGAACCATTCAAAGCCTCCAAACAATTGACAATAACAGTTCCTTGAATTTCACAGGTAGAGCAGAAAATTAAAGTAAACCCTCCAGCTCAACAGAATAAAGTCTGCCTCGTACCCCCAACAGAAGCTTTCATCACCGAAAGCGGTAACGTCACCTGAACATCCTGGAGTCAGTATGAGCTTAGTAAAATATTACACCAAATGAAAGAAAAATGATCAATTTTTGCTAACCAGTTATTGTCTCAGCTTCAGCTTTTTTCAAATGTTTAGGTGCAATTCTGAGTATATTGAAGAAAATTGTAATCTCTTACTTCTTGAAACATTCTGTGAAATAGAGACTTAAATATGGCTAGAAATATTTTGAGAGAGAGAGAGAGAGAGAGAGACAGAGAGAGAGAGAGAGAGAGAGACTGACTCTCCCTGAAATTTTGAATTGTTTCCTTTTATTAGTCCAGTCCAGGGCGGGCTCTCGGGAGGTGTGGCATGTTATCAGATGATCAACAGGTGTCCTCAAAATTCCATCTGCATCTATGAGCTCCTTCTCTGAAAGACCACATGGGGGTGGTGGGTGAACCACAATGCACATTCAAGCTAATGGCATAATAATTACCTTTAGGTCACTCTAGGTCACTTTCTAAAGTCTATCATGCCTGGGCTGGGGAATTCCCAGATTGATAAAGCATTCCCTCCTTCCCCAGGTGTAGCAGTAGCTCAGGATAGGATAAAGGGTGGGGCAACACCAAAACAGAGTGCCCGCCCCTATACTTCTTCCCAGGTGGAGCAATTGCTGGAGACAGCACCAAAGCAGGGAACCCTTGTCCCGAGAAGATCCAGAGATCCTATCTACCTAACACTCTTATTTAATTTTTAATGTGTTTCTATTTCCCAGTCCATCAGTCGTTACCTTTCTTTATTTCTCTCTTTAACTATCACATATTCTATGGTCCAGTAATTTAAAGCCAAGTTGTCCTTTATCCTGAACTCTCTTGCACATCTTTTTTTTTGTTTTTTTGTTTAATCCATCTGGTGAGACCCACCCTAATTAAAATTTATCATATTCTTTTTTCTCTCTGACATATAAATGCCAAGTCAAAGCTGGGGTATGTCACATGGCAAGGCAGATTGATGTCACTACATATCATCATTAAGCTGAAAGGGGCCCTCACTATGAGCATGGTATTTTTCTCTTCCTGTCCCATTGTCCTCCCACTCATCTCCAGGACTACTTTAAAGCTCCATTGCTCTCTTCATATATCTAATCTCTATTACGTTCCTCTCTACTCCAAGCAGATGACCTCACACCGTATTTTACTGAGAAAATCATAGCCATCAGAAGGAATCTCTCTTAACCTTTTCATAGCGAACCTAAAGTCTGTCTACATCTATACTAATAATCTTTTCCTTTTTTTTTATTAGGGTAATAGTTTTAAACCTTGTATACACATTGAAAGCATGTGGGTAACTTTAAAAATATACTTAAGAACCCATTCTTCGAAGCGAAGTGTCACAGGAATGGAAAAACAAGCATCACTGGTACTCACCATCAAATTGGTACTAACTGATCAACACCTACATCACACAGGGCAATAATATTCATCAGGGGGTGGGCAGGCGGGAGGGGGGTGGAGGGGATGGGAAAAACTCTCACTGAATGGATGCAGGGAGCACAGTTTGGGGGATGACCACGATTGTAGCTCTGACACGGGCAGTGCATGGGCAATATGTATAGCCAAAGTGTTGTACCCCCATAATATTCTGAAATTAAAAAAATATATATATATACTTAAGCCTGGCCTCAAAACCAGTGATGATGATTTAATTGGTCTGGGTTGGAGTTTGGGTATCCATAGTTTTTAAAACTCTCTAGATGATTCTAATTAGTAGTCAGGGCTGAGAACCCATCATTAGAAAAATTTTCCTTTCTACTCTTACAGATTAGTTGATCAAATGTTTAGATTCTATCTTCTCATATCATACACTAAAATTTGTCTACCCCTCTTCTCTATATGTATTTACTTCCTTTCAAATATGTTTTTCCCTTTGGCTTCTCACTTTATTCAATCCTCTTCCATCTTAAAAAAAAACAGACCAAATCAAACCAATTGACCAACCAACCAACCGAAAACCTTGGATTCTTCCTTCACACCTGTGATGGTCAGATTTTTGTGTCAGCTTGGCCAGGCTATATTACCCAGGTATCAATTAAACACTAAGTGTTGCTGTGAAAGTATTTTTTTGAAAGTATTTTTTAACATGTGATTAACATCTCTAATCAGTTGATTTTAAGTAAAGAGATTATCTCCAATACTCTAGGTGGGCCTGATCTAATCAGCTGAAAGTCTTCAAAACAGAATGATGTTTCTAAAAGGAAGAAGGAATTCCACCTGTGAACTGCAGTGTCCGCCCAAGTTTTCAGCCTGCTCTCTTTTTAAATTTTTTATTGATGCATAATAGATGGACATATTTTCAGGGTACATGTGATAGTTTAATACATTCATATAATTTGTAAAAGTCAAATCAGTGTAATTGTGATATCTATCATCTTAAATATTTGCCTTTCCTTTATAGTAGAAACATTTGAATTATTCTCTTCTAGCTATTTTGAAATATACAATAGATTATTGGAAACTACAGTCACCCTTCTGATCTATCAAACACCAGGTCTTATTTCTTCTATCAAACTATGTGTTTGTACTAACTAATCAACCTCTCTTTACCTCCTTCTGTCCCCTTCCTCTTCCTAGCCTCTGGTAACCACCAATCTACTCTGTATATTCATGAAATCCACTTTATGAGTGAGAACTTACAATATTTGTCTTTCCATGCTTGTCCAAATTGCTCTTGTTATAATACCCAAATGTCTAAAATGAATTGAGTACTCATTGAGTTCATTTTTAAAAACTGGTTTCTGTCCTCATCATTCCATTGAAACTGCTGACACAGGTTCATAATTAACTTTGCTTGGCCAAACACATTTTCTTTTTCTCAAAAAGTTTAATTATAGTTAACCATTATTTATTCTTGCTTTAAAAAAATTAAATTATGAAAAATCAAAATACTTAGAGGTGTATGGTTTTATGAAAAGTTACTAAACAAATATCACCACACAGATTAAGAAATAGGACAGTATGCTGGTATCTTAGAAATCTAAATATTCTTCCCCAATCACATCTGCTTTATTCCCCCCTGAGGTAATCTATCCTTTCGTGATAGTCACTCCCAAAATTTTCTTCATAGTTATTAGAATCACGCTGTATATTTTGTGGCATGTTACTTTTTGTCCATGTATTTGTGAAATTCATTCATGTTGATAAGTATAGCTCTTGTTTGTTCATTTTTGTTTTATATTATTCTGTTGCACTAATGTACTACAAAACATTTTATTATTGATAGGTTTTGGGTTGTTTTGAGTTTAAGGTTATAATGAATGATACTGATATAAATACACTTGCAAGGATGATATTCAAAATATTCAATGATGTGTATGGCAAGGCCACATACCAATCCTTACAGTTGCCAAACCCATCTGAATGCAAGCCTGACCAAACAGAATGGAATTTCTCCAGTACACTGTGCCAGTTTGTACTGGCTAAATAAGCGCCCAGCATACTTGGACATGTCTCCTGGTGCATATGTTCAAAAGTTTTCCTGTTGTCTGTATCTAGGAATGGAATTATTGAATTGTAGGGTATGAAACCTTTAACTTTACAAAGTAATTTCAAGCTATCTTTTAAAGTGGTCGTACCAATTTATAGCTATACCAATTAATACTTTCATAAGAATTACATCGCCAACATTTGACTTCCCCAGAATAGATTTTTACCAATGTAATGTGCATATTATATCTCACTGTAGTTTAAACTGGAATTATCCGGGAAACTAATTAGGTTGGGCATCCATTCATGTTTATTAACCATTTGAATTTCTTCTCATTTATAGTATCTGTTTAGGTGTTTATACTGTATTTCTATTACACTGCTTTTCTTTGTCCTATGATTTGGGCTATATATGTATTCTTGGTACTAGTCATTCTTACTGTTTTATATATCAAATATCTTTTTGAATTTTGGGGCTTTTCTCATCCATCTCTTTAGGAAGTATGAGGAATAGAGGTCTTTATCTTTATGCAATGGCTTTTATTAGATTTTCCTTTTGGTTAGAGTCTTTTTGTGTCTTGCTTAAAATTTTTTTTTCATCCCCAAGTTTATAAAGATCTTTTCCTGTATTATACTCTAAATGTTTTGTAAATTTGCCTGTTACATTTAGGTCTTTAAATTATATGGAATTTATTTATGCTAATTGTGTGAGATAGGATCCAGTTTTATTCCTTTCCAAGTGGTTACCCAATTGACCCACAGTATTTGTTGAAAGTTTGTTGCAGATTTACTTTATTTCCTCTGTTATATGTGAAGTACACATTTGTGTGTGAGTCTACCAGTCTTACTATTTTGTTTTATTGTTCAACTTATCTATACTGTGTCAGTACTATTTTCTTTTAATTTTTGTACTTTTATTATGAGTCTTGATATCTGTTAGAAAATAGTCTTCTATCTTGTCCTTCCTTTTCAAGCATGTGATTGATTTTTTTGGTCCTTTGTGCTTTAACATAAATTTTATAATCTGCTTATCAAATTCCTAACATGTTTACAAAATTTGATTGTGTTGAATCTATGGATTTGTGATTTGGGAAGAGTTGAGTATCACTACAATATTCAATTTTCTCAATCAATGAACATTGTTTTCAGGACTTTTTGATGTATCTTAAAATTTTATTATTTTTTTTGTAGAGGTCTTGAACTTCTTTGCTACTTTAATCATAGGCATTTGATGCCTGTGATGCTAATAATAATTATGTTTTGAAAATTTCATTTTTAAAGTATTTCTTGTTCACATACAGAGAGGGAATTCATTGCTGTATATCTAGTAAACTTGACAAATGCTTTTATATATTCTAAAATAAATTATTAGTTATTTTAGATTTTCTACACACAAAGACATATAATAGACAAATAATTATAATTTCATTTTCCTTTCTACTTCTTGCTCATTTATTTGTAGTTTTTTTCTTGCCTTGACACATGGCCAGGAACTTTGTTAATGATATTGAATAGAAATGGTGATAATAGGCATACTTGCTTTGTTTCTGGTCTCAAAAGAAAAGCCTTCAACCCTTCCACAAGTATTTGAGATAGATACAATTTATTAGATTTAAAAAGTACCCTTCTATTCCAAATGTGCCATAACATTTTATTATGAATGGATTTGAATTTCATCAAATATTTTCAAGCATCTTATGATTTTTATACTTTATATATTAATCTGGTGGACTTGGTTAATTCATTTTCCAATATTAAAATAATCTTGTGTAACTGGTATAATTTAACTTGATCATGATTCTTAACATTTTTATACATCACTGGATTGGTTTTTAATTATTGGCTTTAGATCTCGGCATCTATGTAAATTTCTCATACCTGATAATGGTAACTTACTTGATCTTGTCTCTCTTTTGATTAGAACAGATTTATTAATTTTATCGATTTTTTCAAAGAATTAAATTTTTAGATGGTTATTTTCTACTAAATAATTTATGGAAATATTCCTTAATTTCATAAATAATAAAATACAAAGTAAAATAATATAAAATAAAGGTAAAAAATCAAAAATTTAAAAATAAATTTTAAATTCATTTGGACTTTTCAGCTAAACAGAGGAAAGATTTTAATATTTTTGCAATTATAGTTTTATCATTACTTTTTAATAGATAACTATTTTGGCTCAATCTGGTACAAAATCCCCAAAATCTTTAGACTGTAGGTTTAAAGTATTTTCAGCTTTTAATACCTAGAAAATAAATGTCAAAAAGTCAAACTCATTAATTATTCATTTATTTATAACTTTTTAAGTCTAGCATTATTTTCAAAAAATGTTCCATGATATACTTCACCTAAGAATGCCCTTAAAAGTTTACCATAAGGATATTACCTTAAAGTTGATCAATCAGTATGAATGCATTCTTAAATTTAATTATTTCATAGAGATGGATAGAGAGAAACATAAAAATAAAAATTCAAGTTAATTATATTTTCTACAGTTTAAATGTTAAAAAAATGATAGATAACTTCTTTCCTGTAGCAGGAAAGTGTCAAGAATATAGTAAACATGTAAGCCCACTCAGAGATGCCCTCACTGGCCCAAAAGGGTGAATCTGAGCATTAATAAGAATAATAGCTTCAAAGAATTAAAACACGTCAAATATGTTTCAATCTTTTGTTTCATAATGACACTAACAATAAAAACAAAACTAATTGTTCATCTTTAGAGGATGATAGGGAACCATCTATTAATTTGAAATATGGTAAACAGATAAAGGAAAATTGTCTGGCATTCTCAGCCTTTACCCTAACCTTCCTGTACAAACTATACCATTGGATAATCAAATATTGATTGAGGAGAAATTTATCTTTTTATAAATATATCAAGAAGAAATAATGATTGGATTCGAATATTGTCATTTTGCAACATCTAATTAATTAATGAATCTATTCTAGGTATTGAGGATCAGTGGCCACAAACAGGACCAAGTGAGTGACAACCAGACATTATGCACCTTTTAATGGAAGAATACAAGATGAACTTGTGACAAAGAGACTGAATAAGAATTAGATCAGGTGTATAGAACAAAATCCCAATTTATGGGCAGTACAGAGGCAGAGGAACTTGTTATTTGCATACACTATAGCATGCAATCAGCAAAATTGCTAGAAACACTATGGTGGAAATTGCTAGAAACCCTATGGTGGAAAGATCAGATTTCTTCACAAAATGAGACCCACTGAAAAAGAAGGCAGCAGGAAGAAAATATGTATATTAAAAGAAGCTTAGAAAAAATATTAAAAATAAAACAGGACAACTACACTAGTGTTTAGTGGTCAGATGTGAGTGATAAATCAAGAAATAATTATCATCAAAATCAGGATAGTGGTTACATGTAGGAAAGTAGGAAGGAGTAATAGGGATGGGTTAAATGGAAGACTTATGAGATGGCTGGCAAAGTTCAATTTTTTGACATGGGTGGTGGTTATAAGAGTGTCTGACATGTAAGAATTTAATAAGCTATACATTTAATTCTGTTTTCTATATCTGTTATGTTTAAAATATATTTTTTAAACTGGGCAAGTGACTGTACTTACAATTTTCAGAGAAAATGTTCTGAAAAGTTTTATTTCTATATTAAATATCAATTTATCAAGTTGATAAACACAAGAAGTCAAAATTGATATTTTCAATATTTATTAGTAAGGCTGAGGCTACAGCCTTTATACAGCACAATTTACATAAGTTATCAAGATACATCTTGTATACAATCACAAACCAAGACATATTTTTACATAGAGTAAAACTCAAGACAGATTTACAAGCATTTATTAATGCAATTCTCATGTATTTTCAGATCAATTTATACAATCCTTAGCCCAAGAATTTGCATTTGTTCATTAGATTTTCCAGAGGGATTTGGGTAAAACAAAACAACAAAACAGAACACATCAGCAAATCACCAACACGGCATGCAACATATAGTCAGAAACAAGACATATCTCCAAGTACTTTACTTTTTATTTTAAAATCAAATTTATTAGTTTTTAAATTTTTTAAACAAAATTTTTTTTCTCTAACACCATATGTGTTGTTGTTAGGATATTAGCACACACATTAATCAGTAGTGGGAGCACCTGAGCACATCACCGAACAAATATACAGACACAATCAAACAATAATCATATTCACATGCTGAATGCCAAATGAAATTAATATTTCAACTTTGTCTATTTTACCAAATGTATCGTTATGTACAGGGTAACGAATTAGGAAAATGCTCTCAATCTACCTATTAGATAAAGAATTTGATTAAATGATTTTGGTTTAATGGATACCTTTAATAATAACAACATGAAACATACAGAAAACATCATTGTGTCATATTCAATGAGAATATCGGTTTCACTCATTCATTATTGTATTACACCCAAGGCAAGTAATTATTAAAGAAACAGCTTATAATTATTCATTGAGCTTTCTTTCACTTTCATTTCAAGCTTGAAAAGAGGGAAAATCACTTCTGTCACACATATAATAATAAACACATACATAGCTGTAGTTGGCTGATTTTGGAATATTAGCTATTGTAGCAATGAAAATAAGTTTTTAAAAATATTGTTAGTTATGATTTAAATAATAAAGTAAAAAAATACTATAAATATCTTTATGATATCTTAATGAAATGAAGCATTGATCAAATAATTTCTAATAAATTGGGCACAATATAATATATAATTTTATTTTACTTCACATCAACATCACTGCTAGTATCACTACCTCTACCACCACTATCATTACAACCATTCCTATAATAAGAATCAATATCAGCTGGTTACCAGCTATAATATTCCCACGATATGACTATTTTAATGTGTGTGATCCACAAAATTAATTCTATTGATGTGCTGAAAATATGCATTTAATTAGTATAATTTATTAAAATATGGGCAATATTAAGGAGTAAAGAAAATTGCTGCCCCTTAGTCTTTGATATTGTTCTTTTAAACTGAAATAGTACATAAAGAGCTCAGAGTCATCTAAAATCTCCCTAACCTTAAGTAAAAACAGGGAAAACACCAACTTCTTGCTACTAGTGTTATCTGTGTCTGTAATGACTATTATATAATTCCCTGTCTTTTGTAAAAATTCACTCTGTGCTTTTGCTTCTACAGCTGAAAGTTTCTTCAGGACCAAATTTTAAACCAAGAAACACTTCAGTCTCTGATGACTCAGTGAAATTGTGGGAAAAATTGCAATGATTTTCAAGGTATAAGTGCTGTAATTGGACTAATCACATATTATCTAGAGATTACAAACTGTCACTATTAGGATAAAAAAAAGCTAATTCCAATAAAATAAAATAAAATAAAAAGTGGAAAACCATGTGCTGTGATATATACAAAAAAGTAAAAAACACCAAGAGCCCTATTTGCACTTAAAAAAGAAATAGTTTTGTTGTAAGAAGGGTAATCAACATCATTCAGAAGAAATGCATTCATTTAAGGATCAGTGTTGCATAGAATAATTCCAGTACAACCTAGGAGTTTGGTCACCTGCAAACTTGGCACACTGGCAGGATCTTATGCTCTCTGAAGGGAAATGCTGGTGCACAAAAAGAAGCCCTGTCATTAACTCTCTTGATTGACCTTGCCCCATCACTAGTTCCTTGGAACTGAGGGGCATCTGTAATGGAAAGACTCCTACTCTTTCAGATTAAATAGCTACCAAGAGATGATTTTGTTTTGGTGGTCCCTCTATTTATATTATTCTAAAAGAAACTGCAACTGGAATGAAGTAAGCTAACTGGTCATTCAACCTCTCGTGCATAACTCTGGAATCAAGTGGAGGTGCAAAAGACAACCAAAGATGAGCCAGGGTTTCCTTTCAAGGGGAAATAGCAAACCCTTTTTATGTCAGAAGGAGATCTTCCTAGATTCTTTTCTTCCCCAATTATGAGTGATGATTATAGGCTTCTTCAAGTGCTAGCTTCTGCTGGAAATATCCATAGCAACCATCAGCAGATCTAGTAGTTTCTAAAAATAAAATCCTAGCAAAATCATATCTTTGATGAGTCCCCTCCCCCATGCTAATTTTAGAGCAATATCAATGCTAAATGACATTGCATTGTTAGGGGGGGATAAAAAATGGAGGAGAAAAAGTGATGGTTATCTTTCTTAGTTTGGGGAAGGGTGAATTTGTATTTCTTTATGAATATCATAAACATAATATAGCTTGAGATATATTACAAATAGAAATTTTTTTATTTTTAGTGTTTTATATTCTTCCCAAATTTCAAGTATTGTTTCCTTAAAAATGAGAAAATTCAATATTCAACCAATATTTTGGAAGTGGTTTCCTGTAATCCCGCCCTTGAATAAAGCAGTAGCTTTTAAACTCAGAGTGCTCTGAGAAGAAATTTGATTTATTTATTTTGGGTAGGATGTGGGAATGGGATAAGATTAATATAATTCATTTAATTTAGGATACCAAAATTTGCAAGTCATTTTCATTTAATTCTTCACCTTTTTTCAGGTTAAATGGAAGTTTATATTTTAAACAAAAAAATGAGTTTTGGAGTTAACTTACTCCTTTTATCCATACCAATGTTTGCCATTGGTTTAGAGGATATTTTTTCACATATAAAATTTGAGAATTAAAAAGCTACATAATGATTATTCCTCACTTCTGTGTATAAAACTATATTTGGAAATGTGCTTTCATCTTTCACAGATCACTCGATTTGATCATCCCAACATCCCATTTGGAAGGCTAAGAATATATAATTATTTTTATCCTACAGGTAGGAAAACTGGGGGAAGTGAGTTTCAGTGGCATGTGTAAGGTGGCAAAGTCAGTAGCAAAACCAAGACCAGAAGCTAGGCTTTTAATTCCAGCTCAGTGTGTTTTCCACCACTCCACGTTACTTCCTTTATTAATGTTGTTGATGGAGGAAAGGATGCTTCATTTTAAGACTTAAAATTAGTCTTAAGACATGAGTCGTTTTATTCTACAGTATTAAAATAGCTCAAAGTATATTTTAATTTCAATAAATGTTGACTTTTCACATATTTTCTCAACACTGATGAACTTGATCACTGTGATACTGTCACTAAAGAGGAAAACAGAGCACTAAAGAGAGCTTGAGTTTTGTGTCGGGTTTTCATTATGTAATCATTTAATTAATTGACTCATTAAGGGAAAAAAAAGGAAAAAACATTATGGAAAAGAGGAAATGACACTAATTTAATTAATCAATGTCACAAGATTAATATGGTTTGTTTGCCAGAGGAAGAATTTTCTTTCTCTGTCAATATACCACTCAAGAGGAAAGAAATATTCAGGATAATACATTTATTTGCAATTCCACAAAAAATGAGTTATCATGCTTCCTAGAACACACCAATTTAATGTAGGTCCTTTGGTACATAGACAGAAAATGCCTTGGCTTAGTGGTAATTTATGGAGATTTTGATGTTTTCCCTCAAAATTCCAATATTTTGTGGGGCAACATTCTTCTTTATTAGACAGTTGTGTTGTTATTTCTAGATAAATATAATTTTATTTCTAGCTAGTGTTATCTTCATTCTACATTATTTAAAATTATACTGAAACAAATGTGCTTTTATCATATGGATTCCAAAATTGGTGTTGTACACCCTTGTAACATTTAGACACAGAGAAAACCTATACGATATGATCTATAAGCCACAGTTTCTACATCTCCTGTTCCATTTTCCCTAAGAACACAGCTACTTTACTTCCAGTCCTGGACACATTTTGTAGGTGTAGCTTATGTCAGAAATTCAAAACAGTAAGTTGTCTAAGGATAGAAGATGAAGAAGAAAGATTTTTTAACTTCTGAAAACTAAGATGTATTATATAAGTTCTTTCTTTTCAACCAAGATTTCTTTGCATAAAGGATTACCTTTGTGTTGCATTGGAAACCATATTAATCTTTGAGCCTCTGTCTTAAGCTACAGTTCAACTCTGCTCAAAGATTTTTGCCTGAAGTAATCAAAATTTCTCTCAGTTTCTCTTGACAGCCATGAGAAATTCAAAGACCCAGAGCTCCAACTTTTTTTGTCTTTAACATGTGAACTTTTTCATTTGAGTCTTTTTTTGTGTTCCATAACAATAAATTTACAAAGCTTTAAGTACGCTTTTACCTATTGGTCCCCTCTCATGTTTGCCCCTGAAAACACAGGTTAGTACAACAGTACCCAACTATAAGTCTTGATTGGTGGCTATTTAGAGCAGTTTGTATACCCTGAGCAGACACGTTTCTTCAATGCGTTTGAGTAGGACTGACCAAAAGTTTGTGCCAGTTGACTATTCTTTTTCTGAGATCCACTTTGTCAAGCCAGATACAGGCTTCACCAATCAAGGTCTTTTTCATAAACTTCCCTCCATTGGAGAAAAGCAAAATCTAGAAAAAATATCCAAAATTATGTATATTTAATATATTCACATATATATGTGCATATTTTAAACTTCTTTTAATCATTAAAGAAATAGCACAGACAAGACAGGATGAGGGTGAGTGGAAGTAGCAGCATACTTGTAAGAGAACTAATAACCAAAATGTCCTCAAAAGATTTGCATGATATAAAATAATTCACTTCAACATTTTTATTATTCCCCAAAGGAAAAGACACATCCTGAAAGATATGAGAATACTAGATAAGAAATGTATACCCACCTCATTCTAACTAAGTTTATGCTTAAATTGATGGAAAGTTTCACAAAATAACTTCACTAAATATCTTTTTTATTAGTTTATGAAATACTAAATCAAATACAAAGCTATTTGAATGCTGAATAAATAAATAAAAGTTTGCAAGGCATTGATTTTACTTAGTATTTAATTTATTGGTGATTTTACTATAGCAAGCACTTCCAAACTGGTTTCTTAAGTCATATGTAGAACTTATATTATCCCACAGGATCTCAAACTAAAGAGTTTTTTTTTTTCTTTTAAAGATGAGTTGAAAGAAAGGTAGAGAGCGTTCGGTAGAGCTGACCATTAATCCTTGACAAGTCTTTTTTTTTTCTTCTTCTTTCTCTCTTTCTCTTCAGAATCTCCTTCAGAAAATTCATCCTTATTCCTGGCTAAAATTTTAATTTTATGTTTCTGACTTCAAAGCTGTATTTCTAGATATGATTATCTCTCCTGGTTTCTGGTTTGGGGATTTCAAATATTTTCACTTGGGTCTCTGCCTTCTTATCAAATTCATTTCAAATTTATGATCTTTTCCCCACCCCCCAGCTTCCCTCTCTGACTACTTAATCTCTGTGTTTGACACATTTGTTGACACAGAGTCTCTCTTAATTTTTGTCCCCTTCCTCTCTAATAGATCTAATCCTCTCAGTGCATTTTTGCTTTGTAATATCTCTTACATTATCTCTAGTGCAAACCTTTAAGTTTCAGTGCCATGGTCTCTTCCTATATTTTTTCAGTCTTTTTCCTCCTGAGGACATACTACATACAAAACATTGTGTTAGCATGTTGGACAAAGAGCAACGAAAATCTGGCCTTGCCCTAGAGAAACTGACAGCATAGAAGCAGCAATAGGTAAATCTATAAATGATGTACAAAACAGACTGGTATTAATAGCATAATGAGATAAGCAAAATGTTTTGTGAATAAGGTGTGATGAATAATACCCAGGGCTGTCAGTAGAGGCACTAAAAGATGGGAGTATTGTGAAGGGTGGAGAGAGATGGAGAAAGGAGCTTTGAAGGGGAGGAATAATATGAGCAAAGGATTAGAGGCTTAGCCTGATTTGAAAAGATTCTGGTGTGACTGGAGTATTGAGTGAGTGGAAAAGTATCCAAGGACCTGAGACTAAGTCAATACAATTAAAACTCACCTTGGAGGAGTCTGAATGATTCAAGATAATGGTGAGTCACTGAAAGGCTTTAATGTAAACTAACCAGGGTTTTAAAAAGATAACTCTGGCAGCTCTGTGATGAAATGAATTAAAAGGATAAGACAATAATGACAAATAGGCCAGGTAAACCGACAAAATGATTTGAATAACAAAGATGGGGCCCAAACAGGATTAGTGGTAGCGAGCATGAAAGCAAGAAAAATCTATATAAAATAAACCCAGCAGACAGTGAAGACTTGGCAGCTGATTGGATGGGGTGAGTGGGCTGTGGAATTCTAAACAACTCCTGGGGAGATGCCACCAAGGATTAATCAACTTCTCAAATGTCACATAGTATATGAACACTATATAAATATAGAATAATTAAATGGAAAATAAATAAATACAATATGAATGAAAATTTAAAAATAGCAGCTATATAATACAGAGTTACCTGAAGAGAATGTCCTGCAGGACTTAGACTGAATCTAAAAGTTTCATTGAATGAAGGCTCTCGATCATGTCTGCATACTCTTGTTTTTTTCTTGATCACCTTTTTTTGAGTAGAGATGTTCATCACATATATTTTCACATATAAATCTGCAAATGAGAATTCAGTCCATTGCATCTGTCAATCATACAGATGTCTATTGAAAGAATTATAATTGTATGCTGACAGTTTTCCCTACGTTTTATACAAAGCCAGCAGATTGTGTACAGTTTGTGTCAGACAACATAAAGTGATTAAAAGATATGCCAATTTTCTTAGCAATTTAAATTTATTTTTCTGTTGCCTAATAAATATCTAACTGTTTTGTAATAATAAATTGAAAAAAATCTAGCTAAAAACTAGAAAAAACTAGAACAAAACAACTTGTTCCATATATTCATTAATTCTTTTTTCTCATTTTTCTGATATATTTGGTGTACAGTTAAAATTTTAGTTAGCATTTT